>CM067321.1:69458701-70868701 GCA_034231615.1 Meghimatium bilineatum
ATAGCAACACTGTTTATCTTCCACGCATGTCGTAAAAGGCGACTAAGGAGGCTATGGGATGGAGTTGGCTGTCCCATCCCATATAGGGTCAGAGACCCAAAGCCATGCTGAAGTCGGATGTGTCAGGCCGAAATGCGCAGATATCGAAGTCATGCTGTAAACCATGACACAACGCATTTCGTTCTGTGGACTACATCCTGCTAATCTGCAGGAGTTTTAGAATGAACGCGGAAGAAGAAGAAGAATACCAGTTTCAACTACCACCCTTCTTCTTTCCCTCATAATCGTAGACAGTAACACTATTTCTTTCGGACTGTTCAACAAGTTTGAGTCATAGAGACAGATCATCATCGTAAGTATTAGTGAGCAGTTTGTAAGCCAAATGTCATTACGAGAGCACCAAATGTCATTACGAGAGCACCAAATGTCATTACGAGAGCACGAAATGTCATTACGAGAGCACCAAATGTCATTACGAGAGCACCAAATGTCATTACGAGAGCACCAAATGTCATTACGAGAGCACGAAATGTCATTACGAGAGCACGAAATGTCATTACGAGAGCACCTAGGCGCACGTGTGTAACAGGTTGAGAACAGTTATCGTAAGATTAGACATCTTCTTCTTCTTCTGCGTTCGTTCACAAACTCCTGCAAATTAGCAGGATGTAGTCCACAGAACGGAATGCGTTGTGTCATGGTTTACAGCATTGCTGCGATATCTGCACCTTTCGGCCCGACACATCCGACATCAGCATTGCTTTGGGTCTCTAACCCTACATGGGATGGGACAGCCAACTCCATCCCATAACCTCCTTAGTCACCTTTTACGACATGCATGGAAGGTAAACAGTGTTGCTATTCTTTGCTCCCCTTTCGGGCCCCGGCAACACACGGGCGAGATTAGACATGAAGTAATTATGTCGATGGTCAAATTGACCAAGAGGATATGATAAAGTCGGATTTGTTAGTTCCAAAGAAAACTTACAATATACAAGGTTTGGAAAGAATGATGCTATTCTTTGCTCTAAAAAAAGGACCCAGGAACATATGAGCGAAATTACAGCTTGTTAAGAGTTTGCCACCAAAGCATGAGACAGAAGGTGTCGATGATCCATTCCATCTAACCTTTGCTGTGGAGACTGCATGTCATCTGGATTGGGTACTATTGGTAACATCTAACCTTTGCTGCGGAGACTGCATGCCATCTGGATTGGGTACTATTGGTAACATATCCTTTTCAGACAGCATATCATAAAAAGAATCAACCCAGCATTTGTTGGCTGTGGTGATTTTCTAGGCAATATAAATACGTTCAGTAGTTTGCAATTGCTTTCTGAACGGTCCGGATGCACAACTGCCTGTGGCGGGGATCGAACTCGGTACCTTGGCAGTCACAGACGCCCTCTGTACAACTTCGCCACAGAGCCGGACGGAATGGGTACTGCTTCACCAAGTGACATATTGTTTCCAGAACGTAGTCTTTCCTATGGTTCTCTTGACTTCTCTGCGGTCTATGGGTACTACAGCATAGAAAAATACATAAACTGAAAAAATGTTTCAACTCGTTTTCCGTAGATTGCGTGAATGCGATTAAATCGAATGCGTCACTACGTGCTGTATTACCTCTTCCACAACAAATGGTAGATCAATGTTCGTGAACATTCTCTTATTTCTCTTCTGAGTTCATTTTCAAATTCCTTCTGGTCAGTGGAGTGAAGTCAAGAGAATTGAATGCTTTGTCCGCCGAAGACGGATGTGTTGGGCAATTTGTGCAAATAAAACGGCAATACAACGCATTTCCATTATATGGACTACATCCAACTGGAAATCTTGTAGGATCATTGTCCTGCTACAAGAGAAATCCAGTGGGAGTTTGAGAATGAACGCTGAAGAAGAATGCTTTGTGTTAGTTTCTACAGCTTAGCTTTCTTCTTCTTCTTCATCGTTCTTCAGTCAGATATCAGGTTACAGCACCAATAGCTTCAATGAATTGTGTGATTCGCTTCAGGTCATCCATGGAACCCCTCAAGTCTGGAAGCAGAGCCGTCTCAGTAGGCCATATTTAAAAAAAATTTTTTTTTTTACAGCTTAGCTTATCAACACTTTTCAGCCTGACACATCCAACAGCAGCATGGCTTATTTGTTATTTTGACTTTTCATGGGACGAGACGGACAATCCTACAACATCTTTCCTACGATATGCAGGGCAGACCCCAGTGTCGTTACTCTTACTCCCGTTTCTCGGATTCTGCTAATTGGATCCCGTTCCTGCTAATTGGAGGAATATGAAAGTAGAAGAAAAGTGTTTGATGTTCTCTAGAGCTCCTCCCTTTGTTCCCTCCTTCCCCTAATCGTCGATTGGCACTTCAGCGCATACCCGCAGCGTTGCCACTAAAGTTTAAGAAATAATCCTAGATCATCATCATCAGGTGCCATGCCGGGTGGCGTAGGCGGTCATGGCTCTCCACAGATCTCTGTCCACATTATTATGTATCAAAGTCGTTGTTGTTTCTTTGCCGTGCCAGGTTGTCAAACTGTCTAATATTTTCTCACGTCGGCGCCCTCTGTCTCAATCCTAGATCACCCTGAAAAAAAAAAAAAACTATATGCATCCAAATAAGGTGAGAGTCTGAAGGGTGTCTTCATTAAGAGGTGTATGTTTTTAAAAATATCATTCGCCAATTTTCGTGTGCAATTCCATCGTTTCAATGCGACTTTTGGGGACATTTTCTTTACATATCGTTATGTGTGTTTAGGGTTTACCTGTCTTTTGGTTAATACAAGTACTAAACTCACGTTCTATTTCCTACGGCAAATTTCCTTAAAAAATAAAAGCAACCCAGATAAAGACAAATTTGTCCCCCAAAACGACCAAAAAGCCTAAATCTAATAGAAAAAAACAACCCTCGCTGCATACCCATCATTAATTCTGGATGTTGGGATGACTGAATTACCATAACCGCAACCTCAACTATTTTTTATGGCTGTGATATAATTAAATCGGACTAACATTCGCGGTTGAAGAAAGCGCACATCACCACAAGATGTACATTACACTTAACCAACGCTCATGCCCGAAATGACTAACACCCTCACACCAACAACACCCGGGAATAGTTGATATAGTTTACTTTTTGAAAACCTGACCTAGATCAAGTTTCACGACGATCTTGTACACCTACTTGTTACCCGTACCAAATAGCATAGTCATTTAATCGATTTGCTAACATTTCCTCACTAGCCCTTCGTCCTTACAGTTCTGTAAACTCAACTGAAAACATCTTTCTAAAGTGACACAACTTGACTTTTATCGTCATTTTCATTGGCTGTTGACGTCACAAAGTATACACAGTAACCAATAAAAATAACGGAAAAAATAAAATAACGTCACTTTAGTAGAAGACAGGGATGAGTCGACAGGACTACGTGGCGAGGGATTCTGCTCTTAACTGAACAGAACTAGACTTATTTTATTGTCTCTGTCCCGCGTGTTGCGTACACCAAAAGTTCAAAGGTTACGCGTCAACCAATTGAATATTATTGTATAGTTTGGGATGTGTAACTTACTAACACTGACATGATCGAAGTGTGCTCGTCATTTATTTACTAAACACGTCACTATCACTCATAACATTTACACATCACCTTTTGTCATGTGTCGTGTGTCCTTCTTCTTCTTCTTCTTCTTCTTCAGCGTTCATTCTCAAACTCCCGCTGGATTTCTCTTGTAACAGGACAATGGTCCTACAAGATTTCCAGTTGAATATAGTCCAGAAAATGGAAATGCGTTGTGTTGCCGTTTTATTTGCGCCAATGACCCAACACATCCGTCTTCGGTGGTATCATTAGGTATTACGTATTAGTTTATTGATTATCTCCCTCGCGCACCGGATATGTCCATTGGTGCTCAGATCTTCACTTCAGTAAATATATTCGGTTCTATATTGGTTCACTGCTCTTTTTGAAATCTTTGTCAGGTGTTCTCTACGGGCCACGCCCATTTCGACTACCAATTCCACCCGTGTGTTGCCGCCGCCTGGGAGGAGAGCAAAGAATAGCAACACCGTTTAGCTTCCATGCTTGTCGTAAGAATCGACTAAGAAGATTATGGGATGAAGTTGGCTGTCCCATCCCATATAGGGTAACTGATAGAAATCCATACCGAAGTCAGATGTCGGCCAAAAGGCGCATATATTGTAGCAATGCTGTAAACCATGACACAACGTATTCCGTTCTTCGGACTACATCCTGCGAATCTGCAGGAGTTAAAGAATGAACGCAGAAGAAGAAGAAAAAGAACTCCCAATTCGCTCATTCTCAATAAAAATGTCTTTGGTAAGGGAAGGGCGTTTAAAAAAAAATATCATTTGTTTATTTTCGTGTTCAATTCCATCGTTTCCATACGATTTTTTGGGGACATTTTATTTAACAATCGTTAGGTGTGGAGAGGGTTTATCCGTCCCACCAGGGAGGATTTACCCGCCCCACCCGGCTAAATTACAAGTACTAAAAATCATGTTCTGATTTCCTAAGGGAAATTACCTTTAACAAAAAATACAACACAGATTAAGGCAAATTTGTTTCCCGCCTCCCACACGACGGCATCCTTAGACCTAATGGGGACAAAGCACCCCTCGCTGCATACCCAGCATTTATTGGAGCTTTCTCCATCACTACTTTAACATGAAATGCCGGAATTTCAATGAAGATAAAAAAAGCGGGATAGCACATGCCAAATCAGTATTTCAAAAGATCAGAAACATTCTATGCAATGGTGTAATATCAATGCATACAGAAGTTCGATTGATAAAATGTTTTATTGAGCCAACCCTTCTTTATGGATACGAAGCATGGACGACAAACAAAAGAGCTCAAGACAAGATGGAGGCAACTGGGATATATTTTTTGAGAATAATGGAAATTCCATCGACAGACAAGAAAACAAATGTAATAGTTCTCAGAGATGCTGACAAATTATAAAAAGACAAATTATAACAAAAAAAATAGAAGCAGACAATCAAGATTGTTAGGGCATGTGATGAGAAAAGCAAAACTTAAACAATTAGCTACCACCGGAAAGATCAAGGGGAGAAAAGACGTAGGTAGACTAAGAGATACATTTCTGGATGGGTTGTCACTGTAATACTTCTTCTTCTTCTTCTTCAGCGTTCATTCTCAAATTCCCACTGGATTTCTCTTGTAACAGGACAATGATCCTACAAGATTTCCAGTTGGATGTAGTCCAGAGATTGGAAATGCGTTGTGTTGCCGTTTTATTTGCGCAAATGGCCCAACACATCCGTCTTCGGCGGGACTGTGATACAAAATGATGCTACCAACTGAACTTATTACCAACACAAGAGACAGAGAGTTGTGGGGAAAATTGATCGCATACGCCACTCGGCATAGCACTTGATTGATTGATTGATTTTTTCCACGCAAAGTTGAAGAATTTCGCAATACCCGTGTTCTGTGTTTAGTTAATTGTGAAACTATTCCTTGAGAGTAATAGAAGGAAATGTTGCTAATATTTACAACCTTCTTCTTCTTCGTTCGTTCTCAAACTCCTGCAGATTATCAGGATGTAGTTCGGAGAACGGAATGCGCTGTGTCATGATTTACAGCAATGCTGCGGTATCTGCACATTTCAACATGACACACCCGACATTAGCATGGCTTTGGGCCATGTTGACCCTATATGGGATGGGGTAGCCAACGCCATCCTATAACATCCTTAGTCTCCACTTACGACATGCATGGAAGGTAAACAGTGTTGCTATTCTTTGCTCCCCTCTCGGACCCGCAACCAACAGGCGATATTTACAACTTTCTTCTTCATCGGCGTTCATTCTCAAATTCCCACTGGATCTCTCTTGTAGCAAGACAATGGCCCTTCTAGATTTCCAGCAGGATGTAGTCCAGAAAATGGAAATGCGTTGTCTCTCCGTTTTATTTGCGCCAATGGCCCGACACACCCATCTTCGGCGGATATTTATAATCAATGAAAGGTAATACTGCTGTGAAACGGAGTAACAATAGTACTTACGTAGAACACAGGTTTTTGAAGTTTCACTTGAACACAACTGACAGACTATGATTTAAGGGGCTATATGGTGTAAACACGAAAACACACAAATGAAAACATACAAGTGTTTATAGACATTTTCACAGCACATATTTTTACATTAAATTAATATTTACACATCACATTCTGATATCCACCGAAGACGGATGTGTCGGGCCATTGGCGTAAATAAAACAGCGACACAACGCATTTCCATTCTCTGGACTACATCCTTCTGGAAATCTAATAGGACCATGGTCCTGATACAAGAGGTATCCAGTGGGAGTTTGAGAATGAAAGCTGAAGAAGAAGAAGAAGAACATTGTGATATTAGCATCAGATGAAAGACAGCTCTGAAATTGTAGTATTTATGTCTACCGATCATGTAGTTATATCAGTAACAAGTATGAATAACAATAAACCATATATGGTGTAGAATATAGTGCGATATATAGTTCTCGCTAGAACTTCAGACCAGTCGCCAGGACGAAGATCCCAGTCTTCCAGGTCAGAGCGGCTGCTCCAAACATTTTGCCTGAGTTCGGTCCATTGTGACCATAGCTTGCCTCGCAGTTATTTGTTTTCTGGACAGTCTTGCAATATGCAGTCAGGGGTTTGTATGCCTGTTCCGCATGGACATTCATTTGTGTGAGCACCCTGATTCGGCGTAGACGTAAAAGGGGAACAAAGAAAAGCACAACTATTACCTGCCATGCATGGCATACGATGCGACTAAGGAGGATTTAGGGTGGTTTGGTGTTTAAGGGTGTTGGCCGTATCATGAAGAGAAGAGTGATTCAGAAACCATGATAAATTCGGTGATTAGGTTGAAAGGTGCAGATGGTGCAGCCAAACTGTAAACCATGACAACGCGCATTCAGTTCTCCGGACTATATCCTATTAATATGCAGGAATTTGAGAACGATCGTAAAATAAGAAGAATACTCCAATAATAAGTTCAAAATTTGAAGAGAATATTTACAGCTGTACAAGTGAAGTAAACTTACAGCTGTACAAGTGAAGTAAATTTACAGCTGTGCAGTGAAGTAAATTTACAACTGTGCAGTGAAGTAAATTTACAACTGTGCAGTAAAGTAAATTTACAACTGTGCAGTGAAGTAAATTTACAACTGTGCAAGTGAAGTAAATTTACAGCTGTACAAGTGAAGTAAATTTATAGCTGTGCAGTGAAGTAAATTTACAGCTGTACAAGTGAAGTAAATTTACAACTGTGCAAGTGAAGTAAATTTACAGCTGTACAAGTGAAGTAAATATACAACTGTGCAGTGAAGTAAATTTACAGCTGTACAAGTGAAGTAAATTTACAACTGTGCAGTGAAGTAAATTTACAGCTGTACAAGTGAAGTAAATTTACAACTGTGCAGTGAAGTAAATTTACAGCTGTACAAGTGAAGTAAATTTACAACTGTGCAGTGAAGTAAATTTACAGCTGTACAAGTGAAGTAAATTTACAGCTGTACAAGTGAAGTAAATTTACAGCTGTACAAGTGAAGTAAATTTACAGCTGTACAAGTGAAGTAAATTTACAGCTGTACAAGTGAAGTAAATTTACAGCTGTACAAGTGAAGTAAATTTACAGCTGTACAAGTGAAGTAAATTTACAGCTGTACAAGTGAAGTAAATTTACAACTGTACAAGTGAAGTAAATTTACAGCTGTGCAGTGAAGTAAATTTACAGCTGTACAAGTGAAGTAAATTTACAGCTGTACAAGTGAAGTAAATTTACAACTGTGCAAGTGAAGTAAATTTACAGCTGTACAAGTGAAGTAAATTTACAGCTGTACAAGTGAAGTAAATTTACAGCTGTACAAGTGAAGTAAATTTACAGCTGTACAAGTGAAGCTAGTTTGAGAAGAAAATGAGTGATATGTTGGCGGAAGATTTGTTTACAGATATCCTGAATCAACTATCGAAATTGTTTTTATTCTGGGGACAAGAGATACTTCATGAGACAAGATGGCAACGTTGGGTACAGCATCAATTTGATGTACCGTAACTGGATCCTTGTACACGAATGTTAACTACACTTGTTATTGCCCATAAGCGCCTCGCTATCTAGCCGGTACTTGACTAGAGGCCAGTGTAATCATCAGCATCATCAACGTAGCGATGATGACAGTTCTAGGCATTCTCATAGCATGAATCACAGTTCCCATAACAGTTTACATTATAGTTCATAGTATACTTCCCAGCATCATAGTTCCCATCATAGTTTCTTCACTAAGATTGGTCTGGCCATCCATGATATCGAACAGGACCACAGTCCTTCCCAGGCAAGCATAGTACACATCATAGTTTCCATCATAGCTCCCACCATAGTTCCAATCATAGTTCCCATCACAATTTCCAACATAGTTCCCATCACAGTTTCAATAATAGTTCAAAGCATATTTCCCAGCGTATTTCCCATCATAGTTGCCATTATAGTTCCAAGCACATCGTCCATTATACCATTATAGTTCAAAGCATATTTTCCTGCATAGTTCCAAATATAGTTGAAATTATAGTTCCAAGCAAAGCTTCCATTGTAGTGCAAAGGATATTTTCCACACTAGTTCACAGTGTAGTTCCCTTAAAAGTTCCCATCATTGTTTCCATCATAGATAAAAGTATATTTCCTAATATAGTTTCTGGCATAGTTCTACAGTCGTCTCTAACGACATTAATGAAAAGTAATCAGTATTCTTAATCATTGCTCCTCTTACGGGCCCATGCCATACACACGGACATGTTCTATGCTGACTGGAAGCTAAATATACATAAATTTTGTTTGCTAGTTATGGGACGCAACCGTGTATTTACGAAAACAACACGTCCACTTCTAAGTCACCTCCCTTAAATTATCTTACTCCTATTTACTATGGAAATAGCAATCATGCCTGCCTTGCATGTCGTAAGAAGGAACTAAGCAATATGTGGTGGAATTAGCTGGCCCATTACATAATTTAGTGACGCAAATGTAATGCTGATATCGGATGTGTTTGGTCAACATGCACAGATACCGCATATAAGCTAAGCAGTCTATTGCCATTCCCCAGGTGAATGATTGTTGATCGCATTCACACTTGCCGTTAAGCGTAGGGGTGGGAGCTTAAGCTGTCGTTTCAAGGCCAGATGTGTCGCCGAGGTTGCATTTAGTCCATGTTTGTTCAAGGTTATCTTGATGTTTTCTATTCACCGTTTTCTTGGTCTACCTTTGGCTTTACGACCAGATATTCTTGTGTTATATGCTCTTATTGGTATTTGGTTTGAGTTCATTCTCATAAGGTGACCGAACCATTTTACTTGCTGTCTCTCAATATGTTCGATACATGATATTATATCAACTCTTGTCCTAATTTCTTCTTTTCTTATTTTATCTAGTTAGTAACCATTGCAGCTTTTCTCAGACACTTCATTTCACATGTGACGATTTTTTCTTTGCTGCGAAGCTGTTAAAGACCATGTTTGACATTGGTAGCACAGTGTTGGTATAAAAATTGCAGATATTTGTTTTTTAATTTCCATCTTGATCTTTGGATGAAGAAGTAATGGTGAAAGTTGGTAAGTCACTTTGTTTGCTTTCTGGCACCTTGTTTCTATTTCTCTGTCTAGTCTTCCATCTTTGGAAAAAATGCTGACTAGAGTACAATATAAGTACAAGCAATATAAGCAGTAGACTGAGATATATCATTTTCCGTACTACATGCTAAATCCTTCTCATGGACTGTCCATACATTACATTAATATTACAGAGAATCTGAAAAAGTTTGACAGCCATTGACAAGAAAGGGGGGGGGGGAGGGAGGAGGCTGACAAAATTTGTTGTCAACTGAAGTGTTTTTATACACTAAGTCAATTGCTAGTTTGAAGCTTGAAAAATAATATTTTCTGCTTTAAAAATGTTTAAGTATGTTTAATTTCTTTACATAATCGAATATGAAGTATATTGACCAGGGAAGTGGAGTCAAAATTTTGCCAAAAATTGTTTACGTAATTTATGGACAGCCCTAGCCAGCATTCATTTGAGAACAAAGGAAGAAGCAGATCATATGGTTGGTTGGTTGCTGATCCAGCAGTCCATGGGCTCATGCCCTTTGACCTAATGCCATTAAATGGCATTATATTGCTGGGAAGTCTGTGGATTTTCGGCCCACCCCAGGACAGAGCCAGAGAATAACTATCACACCTCCAGGAAGATAGGTTTCAACCTATGCCATTGTAGCCGAGATAGGGTTCACTGTGCTCATTCCCCGCCACCGATTGACTACTGGTTATGCCGAACTTCTCTATTGCTTCAGACATGCAACCAAATGTTCAAGTCAAAAGGATTGTCATGTTCTGAGTCACTGTGCCACTATGATGGGCCTCAGCCATAGGAAAAACAGTGATGTCAGTTTCCTCCTCCCCAGTACTGCACAGTACATCTCTGGCTCACTCCCAACCACAGATATATATATTCCGGTAAACATGAAACACAATTCAACAACAAAATAAAAGCATAATTGTATAGATGACATGCCATGAAGCTTCTATAAGAGATAACCTCAATATAACGGCATGTCATCCACTAAGGTTTTCTGTTGCATGGGTGGTTTGTCTAGTGGGCCATTGAGAGACCCACAGACTCAACCACATGCGTGCAGATCATATCAACAAGAACTAACGGCAAAAGAGGTAAACAATTATAAAAAGATGTACACCCACAGGGAAGCCAAAGATAAATAAATTAGAAGAATTAATTTATGTTTTAGTCTTGTTGGTATATGAACTGTGTGGTCAAAAGTGTGGTCAAAAGTTGGTATATGAACTGTGTGGTCAAAAGTTGGTATATGAACTGTGTGGTCAAAAGTGTGGTCAAAAGTTGGTATATGAACTGTGTGGTCAAAAGTTGGTATATGAACTGTGTGGTCAAAAGTTGGTATATGAACTGTGTGGTCAAAAGTGTGGTCAAAAGTTGGTATATGAACTGTGTGGTCAAAAGTTGGTATATGAACTGTGTGGTCAAAAGTGTGGTCAAAAGTTGGTATATGAACTGTGTGGTCAAAAGTTGGTATATGAACTGTGTGGTCAAAAGTTGGTATATGAACTGTGTGGTCAAAAGTTGGTATATGAACTGTGTGGTCAAAAGTTGGTATATGAACTGTGTGGTCAAAAGTGTGGTCAAAAGTTGGTATATGAACTGTGTGGTAAAATGTTGGTATATGAACTGTGTGGTCAAAAGTGTGGTCAAAAGTTGGTATATGAACTGTGTGGTCAAAAGTTGGTATATGAACTGTGTGGTCAAAAGTTGGTATATGAACTGTGTGGTCAAAAGTGTGGTAAAAAGTGTGGTCAAAAGTTGGTATATGAACTGTGTGGTAAAATGTTGGTATATGAACTGTGTGGTCATAAGTTGGTATATGAACTGTGTGGTCAAAAGTGTGGTCAAAAGTGTGGTCAAAAGTTGGTATATGAACTGTGTGGTCATAAGTTGGTATATGAACTGTGTGGTCAAAAGTGTGGTCAAAAGTGTGGTCAAAAGTTGGTATATGAACTGTGTGGTCAAAAGTTGGTATATGAACTGTGTGGTCAAAAGTGTGGTCAAAAGTGTGGTCAAAAGTTGGTATATGAACTGTGTGGTCATAAGTTGGTATATGAACTGTGTGGTCAAAAGTGTGGTCAAAAGTTGGTATATGAACTGTGTGGTCAAAAGTGTGGTCAAAAGTTGGTATATGAACTGTGTGGTAAAATGTTGGTATATGAACTGTGTGGTCAAAAGTGTGGTCAAAAGTTGGTATATGAACTGTGTGGTCAAAAGTGTGGTCAAAAGTTGGTATATGAACTGTGTGGTCAAAAGTTGGTATATGAACTGTGTGGTCAAAAGTTGGTATATGAACTGTGTGGTCAAAAGTTGGTATATGAACTGTGTGGTCAAAAGTGTGGTCAAAAGTTGGTATATGAACTGTGTGGTAAAAAGTGTGGTCAAAAGTTGGTATATGAACTGTGTGGTCAAAAGTTGGTATATGAACTGTGTGGTCAAAAGTTGGTATATGAACTGTGTGGTCAAAAGTTGGTATATGAACTGTGTGGTCAAAAGTTGGTATATGAACTGTGTGGTCAAAAGTGTGGTCATAAGTTGGTATATGAACTGTGTGGTCAAAAGTTGGTATATGAACTGTGTGGTCAAAAGTGTGGTCATAAGTTTGTATATGAACTGTGTGGTCAAAAGTTGGTATATGAACTGTGTGGTCAAAAGTGTGGTCAAAAGTTGGTATATGAACTGTGTGGTCAAAAGTTGGTATATGAACTGTGTGGTCAAAAGTTGGTATATGAACTGTGTGGTCAAAAGTTGGTATATGAACTGTGTGGTCAAAAGTTGGTATATGAACTGTGTGGTCAAAAGTGTGGTCAAAAGTTGGTATATGAACTGTGTGGTCATAAGTTGGTATATGAACTGTGTGGTCAAAAGTTGGTATATGAACTGTGTGGTGAAAAGTTGGTATATGAACTGTGTGGTCAAAAGTGTGGTCAAAAGTTGGTATTTGAACTGTGTGGTCATAAGTTGGTATATGAACTGTGTGGTCAAAAGTTGGTATATGAACTGTGTGGTCAAAAGTGAGGTCAAACGTTGGTATATGAACTGTGTGGTCAAAAGTGTGGTCATAAGTTGGTATATGAACTGTGTGGTCAAAAGTTGGTATATGAACTGTGTGGTCAAAAGTTGGTATATGAACTGTGTGGTCAAAAGTGTGGTCAAAAGTTGGTATATGAACTGTGTGGTCAAAAGTGTGGTCAAAAGTTGGTATATGAACTGTGTGGTCAAAAGTGTGGTCAAAAGTTGGTATATGAACTGTGTGGTCAAAAGTTGGTATATGAACTGTGTGGTCAAAAGTGTGGTCAAAAGTTGGTATATGAACTGTGTGGTCAAAAGTGTGGTCAAAAGTTGGTATATGAACTGTGTGGTCAAAAGTTGGTATATGAACTGTGTGGTCAAAAGTGAGGTCAAAAGTTGGTATATGAACTGTGTGGTCAAAAGTGTGGTCAAAAGTTGGTATATGAACTGTGTGGTCAAAAGTGAGGTCAAAAGTTGGTATATGAACTGTGTGGTCAAAAGTTGGTATATGAACTGTGTGGTCAAAAGTTGGTATATGAACTGTGTGGTCAAAAGTGTGGTCAAAAGTTGGTATATGAACTGTGTGGTCAAAAGTTGGTATATGAACTGCGTGGTCAAAAGTTGGTATATGAACTGTGTGGTCAAAAGTTGGTATATGAACTGTGTGGTCAAAAGTTGGTATATGAACTGTGTGGTCAAAAGTGTGGTCAAAAGTTGGTATATGAACTGTGTGGTCAAAAGTGTGGTCAAAAGTTGGTATATGAACTGTGTGGTCAAAAGTTGGTATATGAACTGTGTGGTCAAAAGTGTGGTCAAAAGTTGGTATATGAACTGTGTGGTCAAAAGTTGGTATATGAACTGTGTGGTCAAAAGTTGGTATATGAACTGTGTGGTCAAAAGTGTGGTCAAAAGTTGGTATATGAACTGTGTGGTTAAAAGTGTGGTCAAAAGTTGGTATATGAGCTGTGTGGTCAAAAGTTGGTATATGAACTGTGTGGTCAAAAGTTGGTATATGAACTGTGTGGTCATAAGTTGGTATATGAACTGTGTGGTCAAAAGTGTGGTCAAAAGTGTGGTCAAAAGTTGGTATATGAACTGTGTGGTCAAAAGTTGGTATATGAACTGTGTGGTCAAAAGTGTGGTCAAAAGTGTGGTCAAAAGTTGGTATATGAACTGTGTGGTCATAAGTTGGTATATGAACTGTGTGGTCAAAAGTGTGGTCAAAAGTTGGTATATGAACTGTGTGGTCAAAAGTGTGGTCAAAAGTTGGTATATGAACTGTGTGGTAAAATGTTGGTATATGAACTGTGTGGTCAAAAGTGTGGTCAAAAGTTGGTATATGAACTGTGTGGTCAAAAGTGTGGTCAAAAGTTGGTATATGAACTGTGTGGTCAAAAGTTGGTATATGAACTGTGTGGTCAAAAGTTGGTATATGAACTGTGTGGTCAAAAGTTGGTATATGAACTGTGTGGTCAAAAGTGTGGTCAAAAGTTGGTATATGAACTGTGTGGTAAAAAGTGTGGTCAAAAGTTGGTATATGAACTGTGTGGTCAAAAGTTGGTATATGAACTGTGTGGTCAAAAGTTGGTATATGAACTGTGTGGTCAAAAGTTGGTATATGAACTGTGTGGTCAAAAGTTGGTATATGAACTGTGTGGTCAAAAGTGTGGTCATAAGTTGGTATATGAACTGTGTGGTCAAAAGTTGGTATATGAACTGTGTGGTCAAAAGGTTGGTCATAAGTTTGTATATGAACTGTGTGGTCAAAAGTTGGTATATGAACTGTGTGGTCAAAAGTGTGGTCAAAAGTTGGTATATGAACTGTGTGGTCAAAAGTTGGTATATGAACTGTGTGGTCAAAAGTTGGTATATGAACTGTGTGGTCAAAAGTTGGTATATGAACTGTGTGGTCAAAAGTTGGTATATGAACTGTGTGGTCAAAAGTGTGGTCAAAAGTTGGTATATGAACTGTGTGGTGAAAAGTTGGTATATGAACTGTGTGGTCAAAAGTTGGTATATGAACTGTGTGGTGAAAAGTTGGTATATGAACTGTGTGGTCAAAAGTGTGGTCAAAAGTTGGTATTTGAACTGTGTGGTCATAAGTTGGTATATGAACTGTGTGGTCAAAAGTTGGTATATGAACTGTGTGGTCAAAAGTGAGGTCAAACGTTGGTATATGAACTGTGTGGTCAAAAGTGTGGTCAAAAGTTGGTATATGAACTGTGTGGTCAAAAGTTGGTATATGAACTGCGTGGTCAAAAGTTGGTATATGAACTGTGTGGTCAAAAGTGTGGTCATAAGTTGGTATATGAACTGTGTGGTCAAAAGTGTGGTCAAAAGTTGGTATATGAACTGTGTGGTCAAAAGTGTGGTCAAAAGTTGGTATATTTTCTTCTTCTTTCGTTCACTTGAAACATGTCTATATCTGTAATTCTGTCTCCTTAATAAAACTCACTGTCTTTTGTAGTTCATACAGTGTCCCATAGAGCTTTGATTCCAGTGTTGTTTCCTCTGGCCAATATGTCTGCCTCAGCGTTTCATGCTCAGAACACTCTTGAAGTATATGTTTGGCACTCTGTGCTGCCTGTCCACATGTACACATGGCTGTGTTGCCAATCTTGAACTTTGTATACATGTGACTGCGGAGTCGGTTGTGTCCTGTTCTGAGACGTAGAATTATAACTTGTTCTGATCTGTTCATATTGTGATAGTCATCTTGTGTTGGTGTTTGTGGCTTTCTTATTGACTTTATCATCTGTTTTTTCTGATGGTAGGTGATTGGTATATCTGGTTGGTCTTCGGCAGCACCTTCCTTAGCCAGTTGGTCTGCTTTTTCATTTCCTGGTATTCCACAGTGAGAGGGTATCCACTGCATGGTTACCCTATACTGGTAAGACAATTCGCTAAGTAGTTTTTTTAAGTCTGTTAGTTTTCCAGACTGAAAAGTTGGTATATGAACTGTGTGGTCAAAAGTTGGTATATGAACTGTGTGGTCAAAAGTGAGGTCAAAAGTTGGTATATGAGCTGTGTGGTCAAAAGTGTGGTCAAAAGTTGGTATATGAACTGTGTGGTCAAAAGTGTGGTCAAAAGTTGGTATATGAACTGTGTGGTCAAAAGTTGGTTTATGAACTGTGTGGTCAAAAGTGTGGTCAAAAGTTGGTATATGAACTGTGTGGTCAAAAGTGTGGTCAAAAGTTGGTATATGAACTGTGTGGTCAAAAGTTGGTATATGAACTGTGTGGTAAAAAGTGAGGTCAAAAGTTGGTATATGAACTGTGTGGTCAAAAGTGTGGTCAAAAGTTGGTATATGAACTGTGTGGTCAAAAGTTGGTATATGAACTGTGTGGTCAAAAGTTGGTATATGAACTGTGTGGTCAAAAGTGTGGTCAAAAGTTGGTATATGAACTGTGTGGTCAAAAGTGTGGTCAAAAGTTGGTATATGAACTGTGTGGTCAAAAGTGTGGTCAAAAGTTGGTATATGAACTGTGTGGTCAAAAGTTGGTATATGAACTGTGTGGTCAAAAGTGAGGTCAAAAGTTGGTATATGAACTGTGTGGTCAAAAGTGTGGTCAAAAGTTGGTATATGAACTGTGTGGTCAAAAGTGAGGTCAAAAGTTGGTATATGAACTGTGTGGTCAAAAGTTGGTATATGAACTGTGTGGTCAAAAGTTGGTATATGAACTGTGTGGTCAAAAGTGTGGTCAAAAGTTGGTATATGAACTGTGTGGTCAAAAGTTGGTATATGAACTGCGTGGTCAAAAGTTGGTATATGAACTGTGTGGTCAAAAGTTGGTATATGAACTGTGTGGTCAAAAGTTGGTATATGAACTGTGTGGTCAAAAGTGTGGTCAAAAGTTGGTATATGAACTGTGTGGTCAAAAGTGTGGTCAAAAGTTGGTATATGAACTGTGTGGTCAAAAGTTGGTATATGAACTGTGTGGTCAAAAGTGTGGTCAAAAGTTGGTATATGAACTGTGTGGTCAAAAGTTGGTATATGAACTGTGTGGTCAAAAGTTGGTATATGAACTGTGTGGTCAAAAGTGTGGTCAAAAGTTGGTATATGAACTGTGTGGTCAAAAGTGTGGTCAAAAGTTGGTATATGAACTGTGTGGTCAAAAGTTGGTATATGAACTGTGTGGTCAAAAGTTGGTATATGAACTGTGTGGTCAAAAGTTGGTATATGAACTGTGTGGTCAAAAGTGTGGTCAAAAGTTGGTATATGAACTGTGTGGTCAAAAGTGAGGTCAAAAGTTGGTATATGAACTGTGTGGTCAAAAGTTGGTATATGAACTGTGTGGTCAAAAGTGTGGTCAAAAGTTGGTATATGAACTGTGTGGTCAAAAGTTGGTATATGAACTGTGTGGTCAAAAGTGTGGTCAAAAGTTGGTATATGAACTGTGTGGTCAAAAGGTGGTCAAAAGTTGGTATATGAACTGTGTGGTCAAAAGTGTGGTCAAAAGTTGGTATATGAACTGTGTGGTCAAAAGTTGGTATATGAACTGTGTGGTCAAAAGTGTGGTCAAAAGTTGGTATATGAACTGTGTGGTCAAAAAGTGGTATATGAACTGTGTGGTCAAAAGTGTGGTCAAAAGTGTGGTCAAAAGTGTGGTCAAAAGGTGGTATATGAACTGTGTGGTCAAAAGTGTGGTCAAAAGTTGGTATATGAACTGTGTGGTCAAAAGTTGGTATATGAACTGTGTGGTCAAAAGTGTGGTCAAAAGTTGGTATATGAACTGTGTGGTCAAAAGGTGGTATATGAACTGTGTGGTCAAAAGTGTGGTCAAAAGTGTGGTCAAAAGTGTGGTCAAAAGGTGGTATATGAACTGTGTGGTCAAAAGTTGGTATATGAACTGTGTGGTCAAAAGTTGGTATATGAACTGTGTGGTCAAATGTTGGTATATGAACTGTGTGGTCAAAAGTTGGTATATGAACTGTGTGGTCAAAAGTTGGTATATGAACTGTGTGGTCAAAAGTGTGGTCAAAAGTTGGTATATGAACTGTGTGGTCAAAAGTGTGGTCAAAAGTTGGTATATGAACTGTGTGGTCAAAAGTTGGTATATGAACTGTGTGGTCAAAAGTTGGTATATGAACTGTGTGGTCAAAAGTGTGGTCAAAAGTTGGTATATGAACTGTGTGGTCAAAAGTGTGGTCAAAAGTTGGTATATGAACTGTGTGGTCAAAAGTTGGTATATGAACTGTGTGGTCAAAAGTGTGGTCAAAAGGTGGTATATGAACTGTGTGGTCAAAAGTTGGTATATGAACTGTGTGGTCAAAAGTTGGTATATGAACTGTGTGGTCAAAAGGTGGTATATGAACTGTGTGGTCAAAAGTTGGTATATGAACTGTGTGGTCAAAAGTTGGTATATGAACTGTGTGGTCAAAAGTTGGTATATGAACTGTGTGGTCAAAAGTTGGTATATGAACTGTGTGGTCAAAAGTGTGGTCAAAAGTTGGTATATGAACTGTGTGGTCAAAAGTGTGGTCAAAAGTTGGTATATGAACTGTGTGGTCAAAAGTTGGTATATGAACTGTGTGGTCAAAAGTGTGGTCAAAAGGTGGTATATGAACTGTGTGGTCAAAAGTTGGTATATGAACTGTGTGGTCAAAAGTTGGTATATGAACTGTGTGGTCAAAAGTTGGTATATGAACTGTGTGGTCAAAAGTGTGGTCAAAAGTTGGTATATGAACTGTGTGGTCAAAAGTGTGGTCAAAAGTTGGTATATGAACTGTGTGGTCAAAAGTTGGTATATGAACTGTGTGGTCAAAAGTGACCAGCATTCATAAAATAAATGTTTATATACTCTACTGCTATCTGATGCCTGTAAACGATACGATCGATCGTGCCTTCTTTATACAAGTGTACACCATCGAGGCTAATTCCTTCAAGTTAATATGGGGACTTAGTCCAACTATCAGAGGCCAAAAACTAAGATTGATTGGGCCATCCTTTACATCGAGCATGACCACCGCCCTACCAAAGCAAGCACAAGTGCTGAAGTCGGAGATACCAGGCCAAGAGCCGCACCAGCAAACATTGTATCAAGCAACCCGACTAGATAACATGTCTTCACAACAACTAACAAATATACACGCATACACCCGCTCGTTGTCGGAGCACAAAATAGTACCATAGAATAGCAACACCGTTATCTATCTGTCATGCATGTCATAAGGGAGCGATTAATGAGTTTTTGGGGGTGTAGTTGGCTGTCCCATCCGAGGTTTAAAGTTTTATTATTATTATTATTATTATTATTATTATTATTATTATTATTATTATTATTATTATTATTATTATTTCATGTCTGCTCTCACATTCCTACATCTTAGCAGGAAGTAGTCCGGAGAACGAACAACATTGCGTCATGGTTTACAGTGTTGCCGTTATATATGCGCCTTTCGCCATGACACGTGGGTCTTCAATGTGATTTCTGGGTTATTTTGACCCTATATGGGATGAGGCAGCCAACTCCACACTATAATTCCCTTAGTCGCCTACTACGAAATGCATGGAAGGTAAACAGTGCTGCTGTTCTTAGCTCCACTGCGGGTCCAGGAAGCACACAGGCGGAACAACCCATTAACTTATGAATAGGCAAAACAAAAGAGAACATTCAACATGAAACATTTCCAGGACATTCAACATGAAACATTTCCAGGACATTCAACATTAAACATTTCCAGGAATTTCAACATGAAACATTTCCAGGACTTTCAACATGAAACATTTCCAGGACATTCAACATGAAACATTTCCAGGACATTCAACATGAAACATTTCTAGGGCACACAACATGAAACATGTCTAACTAGAAGTAAGTGCTCACAATACAGTAATATCATCTATTTGAAGTATAAACCTAGTGATGTATGTTGGTAGGTTAGGTATGTCGACTTTGGTAAAGATACTGTGGTATGATCTATTGTAAGTATAGACCTACTGGTGTATTTTGGTAGGTTTGGTATGTCGACTTTCGTAAAGATACAGTGGTGTCATCTATTTCAAGTATACTGATGTATGTTGGTAGGTTTGGTATGTCGACTTTGGTAAAGATACAGTGGTGTCATCTATTTCAAGTATACTGATGTATGTTGGTAGGTTTGGTATGTCGACTTTGGTAAAGATACAGTGGTGTCATCTATTTGAAGTATACTGATGTATGTTGGTAGGTTTGGTATGTCGACTTTGGTAAAGATACAGTGGTGTCATCTATTTGAAGTATACTGATGTATGTTGGTAGGTTTGGTATGTCGACTTTGGTAAAGATACAGTGGTGTCATCTATTTGAAGTATACTGATGTATGTTGGTAGGTTTGGTATGTCGACTTTGGTAAAGATACAGTGGTGTCATCTATTTCAACTATACTGATGTATGTTGGTAGGCTGATTTTGGTACAAATACATATATTAAGAAGCAAGTCATGACATCAGCTATTCTCGCCAGCATCGTTGTAAAAAAGTCTAAAATATATCTTATTCTATCATATTTCTGAATCTCTTGCAGATAACCAGGATCCAGCCACATAAAACGGAATGAGCTGTGTCATGATTTTTATACAGCTTAAACTATATCCGCGCCTGTCGGAGTCTCACATTCAACTTTAGCATGTTTTCTGGAGCATTAACAGCCAAATGAATCTCAAAACATACTTAGTCACCTCTTACGACGTGCATGGCAATAATGTCGTTATTCCCTGTTCCCCTTTTGGGCCTGACAATACATAGCTGCAACATATATCAATATTTAAGGTAATAAATAATCCTTGGTCTAGAGCAGAACAACCTGGTGATTGTGTACACTGCTGCTCTTGTTAGGACATATGCTCGTGTCATGGGAGTGAAAATTTTGTTTTCGAGCACTATTACACGTGGACGGTCTCTCCGACTTGAAAGATTGAGAACCTCTAGTTTATAGTTTAGATATCATATAATTGTAAAATAAAATTTCAGATTGAGCACTGAGATTTCATATTTTTAAGAATTTAAATTATTGAAAGCTATATAGTTTCCACGAAACAAACCAAAAAAAATGTACAAAGTGAAATCAACTAAAATTGACTGAAATTTGTGTTGTATTTTCTATTTCAGAATAAATATTGAATTACTGAAATATTGAAGAAATCTGTGTTAATGTAGTGCAGATCGCGTCTGTGACGGCCAAGTTATCGAGTTCAAACCCAGCCGCAGATAATTGTGCATCCGTCCGTTTCAGAAAGCAATAGAAAACTAATGAATCTGTTTATGTTGACTAGAAAATCACTACAACACAAAAATGTTGGGTTGATGACTACATCCTGAATAAGATATGTTACTAATTTTTGTTTAAAAAACAGAATTTTCTTCTTCTTCTGCGTTCGTTCTCAAACTCCTGCAGATCAGCAGGATGTAGTCCGGAGAACGGAATGCGTTGTGTTAAACGCATCCATCAAATCACATATGCCTACATATGCCTGCATATGTACATAGTTTGCACTGTATGTAGGGACCTAACAGATTTGTTTTTGTTGGACCTGGGCCACTTCTAAAAGGTCGGATTACTGAATTACTGAATTTTGTGAAAAATGTTTGTTATAGTAATTTTTATTAAATTCTTACCCGGGCAACGCCGGGTATTACATCTAAGTGTATATATATATATATATATATATATATATATATATATATATAGAGAGAGAGAGAGAGAGAGAGAGATGAATTCACACATCATACGACATCTTGCAAGATACAGTAAAATAAATGCAATAATGTGCGAGAAACTTGCAAAAGATTTATGGCCAGGAACTACGGAATAAATAATACTTTCAAACAAAGCGTTTCCTTTACAAAATCCAATATGGCATACAGAAAAATCGCTCAGAGGATTTACTCTCGACATGACACAATAAAAAACAGTTTTTTTTAAAAAGTTTGAAAGCCAAAAGATCTTTAAGTAGTTGTATTGCATGATCCTTACAAATCCCACATTATATATATGTAGCCTACACGTACTACCCTGTTTGTGTGTGTGTTTTTTAATTAAATATTTTTGCGATCAAACGATGTAATGACATGTATACTTTGCCTGTAGTTCTATCTGTATTGTTTAAAACGTTCAATACTGGTTAGTTTAACGTCGTGGCATGATAAATGGTCAAAATAGAGCCAATGCACTGTTTACTACCGATATAATATTACGGAGATCAATGGTCGTAAACACCATCCGACACGACACACGATAATGATGAAAATGTTAAAACTGCCATAGATACCTTTTTCTTCAGTGTTCGTTCTCAAACTCCTGCAGATTAGCAGGATGCAGTCCGGAGAACGGAATGTGTTGTGTGATTATGTATAACTTTGCTGCGATATCTGTGTCTTCAACCTGGAACATTGTAATTCATCATCATCAAGTGACATATTCTTTCCAGAACGTTGTCTTTCCTATGGATCTCTTGAACTCTCCGCGGTCTTGAGCAAGTTGCCCTGCATCTTCCAGTGACATGCGCAGGCATTCTTGAACGTCTTTTGTCCAACGGCGTCTTGGTCGGCCTTTGCCCCTGTTGCCTTCTATCATCCCCTCTAGTAACACTCTCTCCATGCCGTCGTGTCTCTTAATATGGTCGAAAAAAATTAGCTTTTTCTTTAATATGGTGTTCAGAAGCCAGCCTTCCTGGACGTTAATTGTTCGTAACACCTCCTGGTTTGTTTTCTTCGCTGTCCATGGTATTCTCAAAACTCTTCTATAACACTTTACTTCAAATGATGTTATTCTCTTGGCCACTTATTGCATGAGTACATTGTAATTACCCATAGTTTATGGGTCGTTTTGACCCTATATGGAACGGGACAGCTAACTACACCCCATAACCTCCTTAGACTCCTCTTACGATGTGCATGACAGATAAACAGTGTTGCTATCCCTTGTGGACCCCACCACATCTTGTGGAATAAAAACTACATCATCATCATCATCATCAAGTGTCATTTCCGCAACGTAGGATAGCTGCAACATACCTTCACATCCCCTGTCTATTGTCTTGGTGGTGCACTCCTCTAGACTGTAACCTGCTCATCTCGTGATGTTACTCTCCCTCTTGTATCTATGCCTACCTCGTGCTCATCTTCCCTTGACTTTACCCTCAAGTAAAACGGAGAATTCCAGGGGAGAAGGTTCACAACGGAAAGAACGGAAATTATGGAGTTACTGTCTAGGACAGTGTTTTCCAACGTGGGGCGCACGCCCCACAGGGAGGCAATTTGATTGTTCAGGGGGCAATTTTGAAATAAATATTTTTGGAATAATTCAATTTTTTAATATAAAAAATATATATAAATTATATGGGATTGGGGGGGGGCTGCATCATAATTTTAGAAAGACTTAGGTTGGTTAAAAAAAGGCGTGGAAACACTGGTCGTGGAGGTAATTACTGGAACAATATTTAGTACGACAAGATAGAAGGTCTTAAAGAAAGTCAAATACAATATTTTCAACACATTCTTCTTCTTCTTCAGCGTTCGCTCTCATATAACCACAACGAATATATCGTGTGATTTTTGCCGGGGAGCGTGATGTACTTTGTGCTGCAAGGTTCACAGTAGAACTGTGTTATTTGCACCTTGGTTGGCCACTTGTGGTCAGGACGTCCGAGGTCCAGCACATCCATTTTCGTCATGCCTTTAATTCGGGTATGCTTCCATAGCCCGTGACATCCTATCTATCTGTCGCCGTGCACGCGGATGAGTAGTGACTCTTCGCCTAGACGATTGTCGTTCACGTCTATCTCGCACGAAGTGTCCCACCGTCTATAAACTCACCTCGTGCAATTGGACGAACTGTGCCTGTGTCCATCGGGTACTGAACCGTTTCTCATCCGTGAGCCTGGTTCCGTATGAGGAAGAACTCGCCAGAAGAGTTGGACCATAGCTCGTTCGCCCTCCTACCTGAGGCGTCGTTCACCGACATCTTGAACCCCTCACCCAAGTTTTAACACATTAAAAGACATCAGACCTTACTTGAGGGTAAAATATAAGTGAGGCGAGCAAGAGGTAGACAGAGATACAAGTGGGAGAGTAACATCACACGATGGACAAGTTACAGTCTAGCAGAGTGCACCACCAGAACAAAAAACATGGGATGGTGGAGGTCTCTTACAGCCAACCTTCGTTGCGAAGGCGGCACTTGATGATGATGATATAAAGTCAACAAGTAAAAATGTCTTATTTAATTTCAAATTTGTAGAAACACGTTTCACATTCAAACAATTTCACTGGAAAATATAAAAAAAACACCAGTATTGTTGACGTCAATTTTTGTTTAAAACTGTCAAACATTTTACCCCAATCCCTTCCACATTTTTAACTGTTGCCGTAATTTATGGACATCTTCATTTAGAAACTAATTCCACCGAAGGCGGATGTGTCGACCATTGACGCAAATAAAATGGCGACACAAGACATTTTCATTCTTTGGACTACGTCCTACTGGAAATCAAGAAGGATCATTGTCCTGCTACAAGAGAGATCCAGCGGGAATTTGAGAATAAACGCTGAAGTAAAAGAAGAAAATAATACTTGAGATAAATACATAGACAAAAATGTGCACAGCTCGCGTATGATAATACTGTTTACAATATTGTCAGTGCTTGTATGTATATGTATGTGTGTATATATATATATATATATATATATATATATATATATATATATATATATATATATATATATATATATATATATATATGTGTGTGTGTCTCGATAGGTGAGTAAAGAATAACCGTCCATGTATGTTGTAAGAGGTGACTTAGGATGTTTTGGGTGGTGGTGGCTATCTCGCCATATATTGGGTCTACGCCGAAGACGGATGTGTCGGGCCATTGGCGCAAATAAAACGGCGACACAACGCAGTTCCATTCTCTGGACTACATACATCTGGAAATCTAATAGGACCATGGTCCTGCTACAAGAGATATCCAGTGGGAGTTTGAGAATGAACGCTGAAGAAGAAGAATATATTGGGTCAAAGTGATATAGAAGCCATGCTGAAGTCTGGCGTGTCTAGGAGAAAGGCGCAGATATTGCCAAAGTGTTGACACTAGTACTTACGTAGAACACAGGTTTTTGAAAGTTTCATTTGAACAAGACGGGCTATCACTAAGGGGTTTATGAAGTGTAAACATTAAAACATATAAATTGCAATACACAAGACATTTTCTACTTTTCGAACCTTTAGGTCTTTCTCAAGAATATACAAAACATACAGTGAAAAACAATGACAACAGTAAAAACGATATAAAACACACACACACACACAAACACATACGAAACGAGTAGTTGCAGTTGATATACTACGATAATCAATATAAAGTAATACTGCGTGAAACGGAACAACAATAGTACTTACGTAGAACACATATTTTTGAAAGCTTCACTTGAACACGACAGACTATCGTTAAGATGATAAAAATTGAGGTGTTATCACGAAAACATAAAAATGTCTTGTGTATTGTCATTTGTATGTTTTCGTGTTTACACCTCATAACTCTTTAGCGATAGTCCGCCTTGTTCAAGTGAAACTTTCAAAAACCTGTGTTCTACGTAAGTGTAAACCATGACACGGCGTATTTCGTTATCCGGTCTATATCCTGCTAGTCTGCAGGAGTATGAGAAGGAGCTCAGAAGAAGACATTCAAAGATTGAGTACCTGATCAGTAGCCATTATACAAAGTTCGTAATACATTTTGCTAAGTATATGTATTATTCCTAGGTCCCCAGATATCTTCAAGAAGGCTACCACCATATTACAAGGCAGAACCTTAGGAATAAAGACACGAGAGGACATTTAATACAGCTTAATCTGTATTGAGACTTGATAAGTATAGTAATCAATCAAATGGTCGATGGTGTACTTAATGATGCTTAGTGCAAGTATTGTTATTTGAAAATGGGAAATGAGACCAAATCAATAATGATCTAGGTCTGATACGCCAAATAGACCAATCGTTCTCAAAGTGGGCCACACACGCGCTTGATATTTATTCAAAATATTTACTATTGTAAATTACGTAAACCACGGGGTCTTTGTTACCTCTAATATTTTATGGTAGTGTGTCTTGATATAACTAAACAGGACTTTGTTGTCAGCTGATTGAAAAGAGTGCGCCGCTCCGAAAGAGATGTAAACTCATAACTACCTATCTACCTACATGGGGGGGGGGGGGGAGAGTTCCAGGGGAGAGGGTTTGCAGTAGAGGAAGCAATTGCAATACAGTGTATGTCTAGGAAGGTAATTATTGGAGCAATATTGAATGCGATATGTCTAAAAGAAAACTACACCTGTTTGGTCATATAAAGAGACAAACCTGTTTAGAAAGACAAATAATGGAGGGTAGAGTACTTGGGCGAGGAGAAAGGGCAGACCAAGAAGACGATGGACTGACGACATTAAAGATAACATGAATACATCGTTGGAAAATGCAAGCCGCATCGCCCAAGACAGAGAAGGGTTCAGTGAGTTCATTGGGAAGACAACGTTCTTGAGAGAATATGTCACATGACATATGTCTAGGAATGTAATCATTGGAACAATATTTAATGTGATAAATGTAAAAGGTCTTAAAGAAAGTAAATACGTGTTTTTAAAGGCTCTGGGAATGGGGCACGGGAGAAATTGTCCCAAAAAGGGACTATGTGCCAAAAAAGGTTTAGAACCATTGATATTGTCTACAACGTATTTCTCTGTTATCACAAATCGGTCAGTGACATAGCTTGCACATGCCTTTGATCCGTTACTGGTAGATAGTCGTGTCGTTGATATCCACAATACTAGGCAAACCATTGAAGTACTCAATATTACATTTCAGAAATCAATTTCTGAAGGCCTTCAATGAATTTTAGAATCAATATGGCAGGAACAAGGAGTGGAGACGAATAATGCAATCACGTGACTTTTAATTTGGATTTCTAAGTCCTTTTCAAGCACCTCATAACAGACGATCAGCAGGTATTTGCCTGTATTGATCTGCATAAGCTGATGATAGGAATTGTATTGAATAAATTTTCACGGATATTGATCTATATTTGCATGCCTAGGCATGGAATAAGTGTAATTTCCGGCACTGTCATGTTGTTTGTATTAGATCATTTGAATGAGCTTAGAGATTATCTAACCGTACGATATTTGTGTATAGCTGTAGTATGCATTCCGGCATTTGGGTTTAATTGATAAGAATGAAATAAGTAGGTTCGTCTTATCGAACACATTGCTCGTCCCTTTCCCAATGCCTTATTATCCACTCAAGAATATCAAGCTAGTCTACAAAGACAGATTGTTTGGATGGATAATCCTACACTTTTGGTTATAAGTTCCCGGATATAAACAAATGGCAATGAAATGTTGGTTGAATTGATTACAGTTGCCTAGAGATATCTGCCATAGACACATAAACAATCAAACAATCGAGACATTTCTATTATAATCTTGTGTATAGTATCTAGTAAATGCTCTGGTTGTCTCAACTATACTCGATACACTAAGCTATATACTTCTAGATATATGTATATCTAAAAGGACACGAATAAACGCGCAATCTATTTTAGAGTTATAATTAATTCTATAACTTTTCTGTCTTTCCAGACGATAGAATAACACAAGATGGAGACACAGCAAATTAGCTTTATATTCGAATTGCTTTGACATTCAATGCACTCAACCGCACAACAAACATCAAGAAATTAAAAAAACACCCAAATAAGTGATTATAATAAAAAGCGAATTTTTGACTTCAATATCTGTGTTAATTATTTGTGTTAAAATATTCTTCTTCTTCTTCAGCGTTTATTCTCAAACTCCCGCTGGATCTCCTGTTTTAGCAGGATCATTGTCCTATTATCCACCAGGATGTAATCCAGAGAATGGAAATGCGCTGTGTCGCCGTTTTATTTGCGCCAATGGCCTGACACATCCGTCTTCAGCTGGTTGTTAAAATATGAGTTATGGAGGTACAGTAACAGAAATACTAGAGAAAGAATTAAATTCATTTGAAAATAAATGCTCTAGAAACTCTTAAACATTGACCGGGAAAATTTATAGTCAATCAAGGAAATAAGGGAAGACATAAAAAAACCAATATGCGTGGTTGGTTGCTGATCATGTCCTCTGACCCAAGCAATATGTTTCTACAACAACAAAGAACGACCGGTGGACTTTTATCACACATGTAATTAGAATGAATGAAAATTTGCTGCCATTACAAGCATTAAAAAAGGGTATCAGATGGCAAAAGAAAAAGATGAAGACCAAGACAGACTCTAAGCAGAACAACCATCGAAGAGACTATGGGTCTTACAACACACGAGAACAACACACAACAACAGCACATAGTTCATACTTGAGAGTACTTGTTTCTGCCCTATTCCATGCACCGTATTCGGTATGAAGGAACATAGGCAGACAGTTAGATGATAGTACGATTATTTAGCTGTAAGATACAATTATTGTGCTGTAAGAATGAGTATGACTTGATTCTTGATTAGAAAACTGGCCTCCTCACAGCACGTGGGGTATTCCCAAAAGTACTCCACCTACTGTTCCAGCAGCCATTCGACTCGATGACGTCTCGAGTCCAATGCCGCTGAAACAGACGTCGACATCAGGGCACAACTCTGGCCCTTGCGACAGGTTTCTTTGTTGTTCCGCAAACCCACGCCGTGCCCGTAACTAGTTCAAGCACAACGTCGGCCTGTCAGAACAACATGGTAACTGTTATCGAAGGTTACGATTACGTACATGTTTTTGTTTGTTTCGTGGAAACTATATAGCTTTCGAAAATATGTTATTTTCCTGATCTTTATTTCTCTTAGTAATTCTTTCTTCATATTAAGTGTCTTTAGCATCTCTTTATTTGTTTTCTTCTCTTTCCATGATGTTCTCCCTATTCTCCTTATATACCCACTTCTCAAAGGCATTAATTCTGTCTTCTAACTGTTTGTTTAGTGTCCATGTTCCTGAACCATACATTAATATAGAATAGATGTAGCATTTTATAATTCACATTTTTAATTTATTTGTTTAGATGTTAATATTTTCTTCATGTCATTGAAGGTACTTTTAGCCATTCCTATTCTCCTTTTAGCTTCTGTTTCACATCTGCCGTCATTTGTGACTATGTGTCCAAGATATTGATAATGTTTTACTTGTTGCAGTTTTTCTCTATGTATGTTTATGTTTACCTCCTTTTCTTCTGTGTCCTTTTCTTCTTGTTCATTACTTGATTTATTGACTTAATCTATTAGTCTTTGTAGTTCATATTCACTTTCTGCTAAAAGAACAGTGTCCACAATACACCGCTGAAATTCTTACTTTGAATGTAGGCTGGTCGAAATCCTTCGGCTGTAAGCAATTGAATCACTGTTCGCTCGCTGCTCAAGTCTGGACGATCTCGTTATCACACAGGCCATGTTGTCGACCTCCCGCACACGACAATAAACATACGAAGAAAATGGCCAGTTGACCATTTGTTCATCGATGTGTACTTATTACATCAGTGATGAAGCCTATACGTCTCTCTGGCATAGGTGGCGCAGTGCAGCGGATTTTTATTCAAACACGCCTTCATATTTTCCCAGCCATCGGATTACAATCACCGAATTAGAAATGCGCATGCAAGCAAATTTATACAGTGCATAACCTTTTCCTCAACGATTTAAGAAAAATCCACAAAACACTATCATAATACAAATAATATTTTCAGTAGGTTTCAACGTTGTTTTAAGTAGCATACGAACTGTAAAGTGTTTTAACAGGGGAGAGTGAGAGAAAGAGAGATGTGTTACAGGTGATCTGGTGCCTAAAATTTGTTGCGCCCTATAACCGAAAGTAGGATAAACGGTAGCGAAGTTAGTGTTAATACTCAGAGAGATCAGAGGTAAAGGAACCACGACGAGCACTCTCACTCAAGGGAATCCCAGACAGCTCGCGGAGTTTGAGTTGATCTGGAACTTCTGACTCGGGACATTCAGCCTCGTTATCACACAAGTATGCTATGGCGGAAGGTGTTTCAGTGTTCTCAACTAGGATAAGAGAAAACTTATTCCTCGGAGATAATAGTATAGATTCTGCTGAAACTGAATCACAAGGGAGTAGAGATGAGAATATCGAAAGAGATCCAGGATTCGTGGAAGACAGATTTCGGGTAGATAGAAAAAAACTTGAACAAATGCTACAACTTGGTAAGTGACTTTCGTCTGCGAAGTTTTTTATTTCACAGTGATTCCCCTTGTCTCATTTGCAGGCGACAACACAATTCAACCGGTCAGTGTATGAATGAATGTTGTATAATTTTGTTATCATAATCAATATATCCTCATATTATAAATACGCGTAATAATGTAGAATGCTTTAAATATATTTATATCAGTTAAGTAACATAAAAGGACAAAAATATATTTCCGAGCATTCATAGTTGCGCGTTTATCAGTAAACAGTGCGTTTCGTTTGTTTGACCCGCTTTCGTCCAGCATGAACACACTCACACAGTACAGTACACTGAGTACAAGCATAACACACGGTATTGTGGTAATGATAACAGTACCTTCATTACTAGGGAAATAAAAAAAAATACACTGCATATTTCATTGATCTAGATGTCTTTCATTTAAAGATCTAAATACAGTTGTTTTTCTAGCAATCTATTGCATCTACATTATCTACTTTGAATTTGAATGTTTACCGGGGTAAATGCTTTAAATATTGAATATTCACAATTTATTGTTTATTTTTATTCATTGATTTATAATAGGGCATATGCCATAGATTCAAGCCGAACTACCATCTCGTTGTGTGTTGGCGAAAGGGTAGCAAAGTTACCTGCTATGCTTGTTGAAAGAGACAAATAAGGAGGTTTTGGGCTGGGGGATCAAACTGTCCCATCACAAAGTATCTAGAGTCAATGTCATAGTGACTTAGGAACCGTGCTGAAATAGGATGAGTTAGACTGAAATACACAGATATTGCAGCCAAGGTGTAAACTATAACACAACACATTCCGTTCTTTTGCATCCTGTTAATCTGCAGATGTTTACGAACACAGAAGAGATACCATCAGAACAGAATAAATCTAACGTGACCATCGAACTGTAAAAATTATAACCATTCCATAAGAAACAGTGCTTCATGTCTTATTTGAATGGATAGGACTACATCAACATAGTTTAAACTCCAATCCACCCATGTGTTGCCGGGGCCCGAGAGGGAAGCAAAGAATAGCAACCTTTACCTTCCATGCATGTCATACAAGGCGACTAATGAGGTTATGGGATGGGGTTGGCTGTCCCATTCCATATATATAGATTCAACCATGACCCAAAGCCATGCTAAAGTCGGATGTGTCAGGCCAAAAGGTGCAAATATTGCTGTAAACCATAACACAACGAATTTCATTCTCTGGACTACATCCTGCTAATCTGCAGAAGCTTGAGAATGTACACAGAAGAAGAAACTCCAATCATGTTTATCCACTCAAAATACTGGAAGACTATTCGGTACAATACAAGAATCAGTGGACAAATCACGTGACAACAACCAACTTTTAAATTTTATTTGCTATTGCACTATCTCGGAAACTTAAAAAGTCGTAACTTAAAATACCGATCTAGCGATTTGCATGTAATGAACTAGCCACCCAACTCCCACTCAGTGTGCAGTGCGCATGTCGAGTGATTAGGGGCTCTCATCGTGCAAACTGTAGAATACTCGATGTGTCGGTATATGCGTCTTTTTCGGAATTTCGTTCCGTTTAATTATGTTAGCTATTTGTTCCGTAGAAACCTGTTCACTGATTCTTGTATTGTACCAACTATTCTAACTCTGAAGATATGCAGATTTTAAAAATGAACATGGGATTCCTAAAAGTGAAAACTTGCAGCTCTAGATGATCATGAAATAATCCATTTAGCTGTGAGTAGATAGCTCTTTTACGGCCCATAGCCTTTCTGACAAAACCACAGGTTCCTTTCAGTTGTTTAACCAGTGATACCCAGACTCATATAAGATCTCAAAATCATAGATGTGTAGGGGGATGTTTATGGATGTATGTTTAGTCGCAAAAGGAGGCATTCCACTGCGACAGTATCCCAGGATTACCACATCCTGCCAGGAGCACACCACAGACTTATATGCTAACTAACAGATAATTGTTTTGTCAGAATTGGTGACATTCACAGTGATAGATCATCTAGCATTCCCCATCACCAAGGAGTCTGCCATAAAAGGACAGTCATTAAGTTTTATTTTTGTGCTTCTATTGCATTCATTTTTTCATTCCTGCTAGTTAACAGGATATATTCTGGAGAAGGAATGATTTGTGACAGGGCTTACAGCTAGACTGCAATATCCAATATCTACAATATATTTTGGTCTGCCACATTCAATTTCATCATGGTCTTCAGGTCAATTTGACCTATGGAATGGGACAGTTAATCTTACCACCATAACCTCCTTAGTCACCACTCACAACATACATGACAGACCACAGGATTGTTATTATTTTCTCCTCATTCAGGTCCAGCAAATGCTGGTGAAAATTGTGATTAGTAGGCTATTATCCTCTACACAATTAATACAGATATATAATTAACAAAAAAACAAGAGAAAATCCAACAATCGGGTATGGGCCGTGGTAACACAAATACCAAAGTAATAATAGTGAATAAGTAAATATGTGTTACAAATACCTACAACTACAAAAAAAGATGATAAAAATATTTATAATTAAGTAAAGATAAAAAAATACAATTCTATTATAATTGCTTTCATCATCTTTTTATCAGTAGTTGTAGGTATTTGTAACACACATTTAATTATTAAATCTAATCTCATAAATGAAGGAAAATCAAAATAGATAAATTGACATTGTTCATGCTTGAGGCATATCGGAAATACGGTTTTAGGTCTGTATTTGTCATTACCTACGGCATACCAAAGGGTAATGTGGCCAGCACTGCCACTGCCTTTACATTCCCAGATCTGGTACCAATTTCCATAGGCTAGATCGAACTAGAGACAGTTTGTGATATTAAGAAATCTTTCCAGTTGAACAAATCCATGAAACATATGATCTGATTATTTCTGGTGTTTCTTTATGGCTACTGTGTTTTGTGTGTTTATATTCTTCAGCGTTCATTCTCAAGCTCCAACTGGTTCTCTCTTATAGCAAGACAATGATCCTACTAGATTTCCAGTAGGGTGTAGTCCAGAGAATGGAAATGCGCAGTGTTGCTTTTGTATTTGCGCCAATGGTCTGACATATCCATCTTCAGCAGAGTTTTGTGTGTAAATATGCATCATATTAAATGGGCATAATAAAAAAAATGATCTTTATTTGAAATCAAGTAGGCCTTTGTTTCTTCTTCTTCTGTGTTCCTTCTCACACTCCTGAAGGATGTAGTCTGGAGAATGGAATTCGTTGTGTAATGGTTTACAGCTTGGCTACAGTATCTGCCCATTTTTACATGACATCCAACTTTAGCATATCATCTGTGTCATTTTGAACATCTATTGGATGAGACAGCCAACTCATTTGCAAAACATCTGTAGTCTCTTCTTATGATGTACATGGCAGGTAGCAGTGATGCTATTCTTTGCTTCCCATTCCGACCCGGCAACCCACACGCTTGAGGCTTTGTTAAATTCATAAATAATTGCTGTCCACACTTCTAACTAGGCTGTGTCATATAGTACAGTAGAATCCCTTTATAATGCATCCTTTTATAACAAATATCTCTATATAACAACACTTTTAAAAATCCCCAGTTATATTTATTCTTTATTGTTTGTAATGTATACAGTCCATTTCTGTTATTACATACATATTTCGTCAGTCCAGACCAAGTTCTTATAAGTTGCCTGTATAAAAATAGTCCTTTGTTGTATCAAAGCACTTGGTTCAAAAATATGGATCAATAAATGAAATATTTGTTTGTCAAATATAATGAAATCCCTCTATAGCATATCCTTTTAAAAAACAAATTTCTCTATTTAACAAAACTTTTCAATATCCCCAATTATATTCTTCTTCTTCGTTCATTCTCAAACTCCTGCAGATTAGCAGGATGTAGTCCGGAGAACGGATTGTGTTGTGTCATGGTTTACAGCATTACTGCGATATCTGCTCCTTTTGGCCTGACACATCCGACTTCAGCATGGCTTTGGGTCACTGATCTTGTATGGGATGGCACAGCCAACTCCATCCCATAACCTCCTTAGTCACCTATTACGATATGCATGGAAGGTAAACAGTTGCTATTCTTTGCTTCCCTTTCGGGTCCCAGAAACATGCGGGCAATCAATTATATTTATTCTATACTAGCAACCACTAAAAAATGCATCAGCATATCAGCATGTTTTTTTTACATGAGCCACAAGCACGTGTTGAATTAAAATTAACTGAAACTGTTTTTTTGGTCACATTTATGAACTATTTGCTGAATCAAATTGGCAGTATTTTAACTGGTGGCTATGTAGTGACTAGTAAGGATAGGGCTAATGTTAGGACTTATTTTTTCAAGCATGAGGAGTGAAGTCTCCTTCACACAGTGAGTGCGATGATACGCCCCGTGTATGAGCTGCTGTCTGAGTTGTTTGGAAGCAGTTGCGCAGATGCATCAGTACAATATGACGATCATGAACTGGTGTTGTTACAAAAAGTTTACCAAGTCTGGCGAGGTCATCAGTGGTACCTGTTGCCAGGAATCATTGGTGCAGCTTTACTATAGTGAATTGTTCACAGTTGAAATGTTTGGCAATTTCTCTGGTCGCCATTTCACCGAGAAACATACCAGCAGCTTTCCATTGCTCTTGTAACGTCAGTCGAGGCATGAAAAAACAGTAACAGACCTTCTTTCGATAAAAACCATATAATACCTTTTATTCTCCTAAACTTTATTAATGTTTGTGATAAATTTCAACCTGTTTTGACTTTTAATAGAGTAAATATTTGTTTATTTGCTGTTTTGCACGTGAAGCACGAAAAATGCGAAGTAGACATCACATCAACAAAAAAAATGGAATTGCACAAACTTCACCACTAGCACCTGTTCTGGGTTGAACATACATAATGCAATGGCTCATGTGCATAAATATTTTAAGCGTGACAAATCACTGAAAACTAATAACGTTTCCAATGCGTTTTTAATGGTTTCTAGTATAGAGTGTTTGATGTATATAGTGAATTTTTGTTATTACATGCATATTAAGTAAGATCCGGACTAAATAGTTATAACGTGATTTCTTTTTCTTCAGCTTTCATTCTCAAACTCCTGCTGGTTCTCTCCTGTAGCAGGACAATGGTCCTAAAGGATTTCCAGCAGGATGTAGTCCAGAGAATGGAAATGCGTTGTATCGCCGTTTTATTTGCGCCAATTGCTGGACACATCCGTCTTCTGCGGTATAATGGGTTTTGACTGTATTAATTTAAGATGTTCAATAGACTTATATAAATATAAATACTTTAAGACATTGCTTTTTGAAGGATGCATTGTCCCTGTGTTGCTGCGGCCCGAGAGGTGAGAAAAGAATAGCAACACTGTTTACCTTCCATGTATGTCTTAGGGGGCGACTAAGGAGGTAATGGGTTGGAGTTCCCTGCTCCATCCCATATAGGGGCAAAGCCATTCCGAAGTCGGGTGTGTCAGGTCGAAATGCACAGATATGTCAGCAAACCTCTCCATGGGGACGATATCACCCACTTTAAGAAACCCTGATGTAACACATAAAATACATGCATGCCTATGTGTAAATGAATGATCGCTAGCCTCATATTGAACCTGTCCTACTATCTTAACAGCATGCTTAACAGGCTGCATTAAACCTTTTCTTTCTATTCCCACAATATGACATACAGAGTCTGCACGAGGGAAGCATTCACACAACAGACACTGCACGGTTCACGAGATCAATTTGTCATAAATCATTGACACTCAATAACCGAGCAGTGGGCGAGCGTATATCTATAAATCTAAACGAGTTGTGATCTTCAGTTATGAAAGCAAACATTTCTTTCATTATAAACTGAATGTGCGTAGAACACATTTATACTGTTTAGCAAAGTGTGTGAATAACATACAGTACATAGATTATAATGTGCGTCGGAGTTGTCAGATGGAAGTACGCTGCAGTTAAAAATATGAGTTATTAGAAATGATGCAATGGCGAACAGGGATACCCCCCCCCCCGATGCTTAGTTTCTTTTAAATTTGTTTGGGGCCTAGAGATGACATGCACACCAGAGTGCACTCCATAACTGGTCGAGCATCAGGGTCAGCGAACCACAGCTGATCAAGACCTTGAGTACACTTCCACGCAGTGGACCTGGAAACAGGAGTGCAGCAACCCTGCTGTAGCCTGGCTAAGTACTAGGGATCGTAAATACGAGAATGCCAACCGGCCCCAAAAATGCTGGCTGAAGACGGATGTGTCAGGTCGAAGACGCAGATAACGCAGCTTGCTGTAAAACTTGACACAACGCAGATCACCCTCATACGTCCTTCTCGGGACGGTCAGCGGAATGCTTTCAGAGGGTCCGCCGCAAGGCGCACGACGAAGAAGAAAAAATGTGTTTGAAAGTGCAAACAACATAGCACGTTTTCTGTAACGCCGACCAAATCTTCTAAGCTTTTTCTGTGTGTGTTTCCAAACTCTTCCCTAGGCATGCTGTTTATCTGACTGAAAATAAGGTCCTAACACCCTGTTCCCAATTGCACCTCATTGGCGTGTAACGGGACGGCTGAACTGTAAATAATAATAATAATAATAATAATCCTAATTGAAACATACTCTGTATAGGACATTAATATCTAACTACTGTTGAATTTTTAGACATTGCGTATACGTTCATTCGCATTGCCAATACGATGCAAGCGGTCAACCTTTCCTCGTCGTGCATCTCGTCTTGAGTTAGTTTTGGCGAATTAGGATTGCGTGACTATCTACTAACCCCTCTGCCACAGTGACCGACAAAAGGTTACTTTATATATATGCATAGTACCGTACCGACCGCCATCAGTAACAAACACCTATCAGCCCTGATTACTTGTTTGGGTGTTTAGATAAAGTAGCGCGATATTTGATTTCAAATTGTTTTCTGTGCAGACAAGCCAGGGATGCCAATCTTAGCATTTTTAGCTAGTTCCTGTCTGAATTTTAGAAGCAGTCAACTGACATAACTACTTATGTAACAGTGAGAATAAAATTTAAAAAAATTGTATGGCAAACATAAAATTTAATGATGTACCGTATATTAAGTGTTACTTATTTGCAATCCTACACTCAATTTGCAATAAATTTGCTTAATTTCATTCCACTTAAAAATGTAAATAATTTTGGAATATTTTGTAATAGTGCAATTGACAACTAAAATGATTGGATCATCAAATTGTTCTATCTTATATACAATTATTAGGGACCAAACCCGAAATAAAGGAATGACGAAAACGGATGTGCTGGACCTCGGACGTCCTGACCACAAGTGACCAACCGGGGTGCAAATAATCACAGTTTTACTGTGGAACTTGCAGCACAACGTACTTCACGCTCCCCGGCGGAAATCACACGAAATATTCGTTGTGGTTATTTGAGAGCGAACGCTGAAGAAGAAGAAGATATAAAATTTAACAGAGGAATAAATTATGGCGAAGAAAATCGCCAGTCACTCACAGAAAATATAGCTAACGAGTTGATAGTGAGCTTGTCTCACAAACCCAACCTACCGAGATAGCGTGTGGTTTGAACGCCAATCTCCGCCGAAGACAGATGTGTTGGGCCATTGACGCAAAAAACGGCGACAACGCATTTCCATTATCTGGACTACATCCTACTGGAAATCTAGTAGGACTATTATCCTGCTATAAAAGAGATGAACATTTCCTGCTATGAACAATTGCGAGAACATATGAACAGACTCCACACAACATGTCAAAAATTCAACATGAAGATTAATATTGAAAAGTGCGAAATAATGGCAATAGCAAAGAAAGAAATATCACTATCTCCATCGATAATACATACCTTAAATAGGTAAACGAGTTTACTTATTTAGGAAGCATTATATCGATTGAAGGTAAAAAAAAGTGTAAGGAGATACAAAATAGATGCAACAAAACATACCAGATCCTAGGACAGATGACACGTATTTTCAAGAACAAAAATGTAAACATAGACAATAAAGTTGCATTATACAAGATTATTATTATTCCATCACTGTACTACCAGTGCCAAACCTGGACAATGACACACAAGACAAAAGAAAAATAGTAACAACAAAAATGACATGTCTACGAAGAATAAGAATACTCGGAGTGTCATTGAGAGATAGAATTAGAAATGATAACATCAGACAGATAACCAAAACAATACCAGTATTGAAACACATCAAAAGACAACAGATCAAGTGGTTTTCACAGGCTTCCAGACTACCAACAGATAGCAAGCCACAAATGGTCATAACACATAGACATCACAGCTATAAAACCAGAGGCAGATCATGTAAAAGATGGATCACAGAAATCAAATAAGCCATATGAACAAGTTTACAAATAACACACAAGAAGGCCATCTCCAGATATCTCTTCCACAAGGAAAACAAGGGCCACAGCGTTTGCAGAAGAGTTTGCATGCTGAAGGTTCCGATAGCACACACACCTTAGATGCCCCCACATTCTCCCTGTTCTGCTTCCCCGTGGGTAATTCCATATTCTTTTAGTCGCGTTATCTCTTTCGAGTCTAGTGTCCTTAGAAAATGTTAATTTAAAGATCTTAATATGTCATTCTTGTCCATAACTAATTCTTCTAGCATTAGTACTTTCGATGCTAATTTGTCGGCGCTTCCATTGCTGAAGACTCCTGCATGTCCTGGAGAATAAATCCACATAATTCTCCTCAGATCAGAATATTAGTACAAACTAAATGATTATAACAGATTTCTAGACAATTATAAAAAATGTTGGCGTTCATTAAAACGGAAATTAATAACGATTTCTAGCCCTTTTTTCAGTGTTGATGTCAGCTCAAACTGAGAAAATGAGTTGGCATCCCTGAGAACAGTACTGCACTTTATGTACATTCAGTGACACCAGGAAGCAATCTATATAACGCTTCACCAGCCGGTTATCAACAAAGATTTTACACACATTTCTTCTAGACCTGGTCGAGCCGTTGAACTCACGCTCAGTTTCCGCGTGATTATCTGAGCGTGAATTGTGAGCGATGACTGATACTAGCTTCCTGGACTGCTTGAGGTATGCAGAGTTGTTCCCGTCAGGGGTCATATCGTAACCTAACCTCTTCTCTTTCGTACATGAGGATATGGTTGTGTGTGTGTGTGTGTTACGCTTTGACGCATTTTGCTGCACGACAACGAACACTGCATCTTTTGATCCGATGTGTGTTTGTTTATGTCCATGCTTCGCTTCCATAAGTAAATAATGGTGCAATGTAATTTAAACACTTTTCACACCTCACGTTGATTGAGCAAATAATAAATTCAATATTCATCCCAATATTGTGCAAGAGCATACAACATGAAAATGGAAACAGCAAGATACAGAAAGATACAGAGGGAGACCAATAAGAAGGTGGATTGAAGGAGTTCCAATATTAGACGCAGCACAGATTACTGCATATCAAGCGATCAAACGTGACATAGTCCGAAAACCGATCGTCATTCAATCCTGCGACTCCTCCGAGCATAAGCAGAGAAAAGACAATAGATAGAGTGATAGACGTTGATTGTAGGGGATTCTCTTAGTTTTCTGGAATCCTTTCTCTACTGTATCCACTATTATTGTGGAATAGCAGGAAATGAGAGAGCTGATCAACTCGCCAAGGAAGGTGCTAACATGCAGCAACCGGATGTACCAATCAGCTATCACCAAAAGAAATAAAGGCACAAAGAAAGCCTAACTTACCTCCACGGGATGACTACCACCCACTTAACAGACAAGAACAGGTCATCATATTTCGACTTAGAACTGGACACAATAGACTAAACAACCATATGTACCATATGTATACAAAATTTAAAACTGGCACAACAGCAAAGTGTAATTGTGGACAAGCCAATCAGACTTCAGAACATATCCTTCAAGAATGTGCAAACTATGACACATTAAGATGCACATACTGGCCTTCTGATACACCGATGAATGTTAAACTTTATGGTACAAAACAAGAAATGGAAAACACTGTCCAATTTATACAAGAAACAACACTGCAGATATAGACATTATTAGCGAACGAAAGAAGCAGTATCCACTATTATAGATACTCATTATACAATACTCTATTCTATACTGATCTATTCTAGTCCTTATCTGTGAATGCTGACTGTATTGAAGCATGACCATCTACACCATAAGACATGTTAGCTAATGTGAAAATAAAGCCTTCAAAATGACTAATTTGACTATTCCCTTGATGTTCATTGGCTATCACACAAAATATTATCATTGTGACCAATGAAAACACGCCAATAGTAAATTGAGTCATTAAGAAAGCTTGATTTCCATTAGTCAGTATGTCTTGTAATGTAGGCGGCTATGGTTGAAGTCATGAAGTAATATGGGCTGTGTGATTATAAGTAGGCAAACATTAAATACCTTCATCGCAGAATTCGGATGTGTTAGGCTTCTTCTTCTTCTTCTGCGTTCGTTCTCAAACTCCTGCAGATTAGCAGGGTGTAGTCCGGAGAACGGAATGCGTTGTGTCATGGTTTACAGCATTGCTGCGATATCGGCGCCTTTCGGCCTGACACATCCGACTTCAGCATGGCATTTGGGTCATTGACCATATATGGGATGGGACAGCCAACTCCATCCTATAACCTCCCTAGTCGCCTTTTACGACATGCATGGAAGGTAAACAGTGTTGCTATTCTTTGCTCCCCTTTCGCGCCCGGCAACACACGGGTGGGATGTGTTAGGCTGTTGGCATAAATAAAACGGCGACACGACACATTCTACGTTCTCTGTACTACATCCTGCTGAAAATCTAGCAGCACCATTATTCTGCTCTAAAAAAGACCCAGTGGGAGCTTTAGGAAAGGTGGGGGAAGTCTCCAAATTTGTGCATGCTTTGATATAAGTTAATGTTTTCATAACTAAATAACAGACGAGCTTTGAACCCAGCTCGTTTCAGCTGACACCATTTCACCTCGCAACTTAAGTCAACATGTTTTCCAAATTAGACCAACCTGCATCAATAAAAGGAAAAGATGCGATTTTAGTCAAAATATGATTTGAATTGGTGTCAGCTGTAGGGACCTGGTTCAAATCTCATCTGCTTCCTTTTTTTTTCTTTCAAAAATTCATTTAATGCTTCCTCGTACATTAGTATCATTCATACAAAATGGTGAGCATTCATTTCTATTGGCACCCATAGACCACTTCTAAAGGGTCGCCCACAAATGGTCATAATATTCACTTCTCCCCCTTGTCAACAACGGGGATTTAAATAATTCCCATCCGCCGAAGACGGATGTGTCGGGCCATTGGAGCAAATAAAACTTACGGCACAACGCATTTCCATTCTCTAGACTATATCCTTCTGGAAATAGGACCATGGTCCTGCTACAAGAGATATCCAGTGGCAGTTGGAGAATGAACGATGAAGAAGAATAATTCCCTCTTAATTTTGCCAAAAAACTTCCCCGACGTCTAATTTTTTTTTCTTCCCTGTGTGAGTTCCCATATTTTTCACCATCATAATGTTTTTCTGATTATTGTACATTTTTTTCAAATTCTAACCATTTAATTGGTGTATTAAAAAACAGTATTGTTGACGTCAACTTTTGTTAAATCCCCATCCTCCACGTCAACAACTATCAAACTTCTTCAGACCCTCTCCCCCTAATTGTTGACATAATTTATGGTCGACTCCTAATTGGAAACGCTTTCATAAAGCATTGAATATCGCTGACAGTTGGTGTCTTCCGTGGTACACAAGACATCTATGGAGATCCACCTTCCCATATTTTCACATTGAACACATTAAAGTTAGTGTCTTCTGGGGTACACAAGACATATATGAAGATCCGCCTTCCCATATTTTCACATTGAACATATGAAACAAGAGTTGCATCACTGGTAATTCTTGTTGGTCGATAAAAACAGACATGGTCTCCTCCGCTCTTGTGTTTACTGTGCTCAAAAGGGGGACAGACATGTCTGGCCGCTCTAGTTTTTACTGTGCTCAAAAGGGGGACAGACATGTCTGGCTGCTCTTGTGTTACTGTGCTCAAAAGGGGGACAGACATGTCTGGGCGCTCTTGTGTTACTGTGCCAAAAAAGGAAGAATAAAAGTGTGGACAGTTACCTAATATGCACGTCGTAAGAGGCGACTGAGGAAGTTTTTGGGGGAGAAGTTGGCTGTCTCATTCTATAGAGAGTGAAAGTGACATGTCATGTTGAAGTCGGATATATCAGGCCGAACTACGCAGAGATCCCAGCTAAGCTGTATATCGTGAAAACAATGAATTCCATTCTCCGGACTACATCCTGGTAATCTTCTGGAGTTTGAGAACAATGTAAGCTATTGTTTCTTTCTGCTCGCGGCTAAAATTAAACAGGGTATCTTGACCGCCCGAGGCGCGTTATGTACCTCTGCACCTCTTAAACATCATTTGTTTTGCCACTAGTTTCAAATGAGGTCTGACAAGAGAATGAGGTTGACTCATCATCAATTAAATTCAAATCCCCAGTGAAAGTAATTTTCACATCTGGAAATTGTATAAAGTGAATGTCACGAATGGTCATCATTACTTGTGATGGACGAATAACACAAAAGTGGAAGTGAGTTCATCCTGGCACATCGACATCTCAGAGTATAGGATGGATCGGGTTCCAGTATAGACATGTCAACAGAACTTAAACAACACTTCATTCGTGACGTTTTTTTATTATTGCCGTGCTTATCGCTTGATCAATATGTATATACTAGGAATAGCATGCCAAAAAAGGCCAAGGCCGACCAACGAAATGCACGGAAATAAAAAAAAACAGTATTCAGGTCATGTCTATTTTCTGTACAGAGGTCCCCAAACATCTAATACATCTTATTGAAACACTATATCACGAACAACAAGCAGCAGTAAGAGTAGAGGGAGATACATCTGAATGGTTCGCTGTTCAAAGTGGAGTGAGACAGGGATGCACTCTATTCCCTTATCTTTTTAACATCTATGCAGAAACTATAATGAGAAATGTAAGAGAAGAACTAGAGGAAATTGAGTTTCATCCATTAAATATCGGTGGGTACAAGATTTCAGAAATAAGATATGCAGACGACACAGTCCTCCTCCTTACTACACATCCTGAGGGTCTGAAACAACTAATCACAACAACAAAGCAATACAGCGAGATCCAAATCTATATCCAAACGCACAGAAAACAACAGAAAAAACAAAGATCAACCTATAATCAACATAGACAATATAGAACTAGAATGTGTAAAAAAATTCGAATATCTGGGAGCAAATATAGAAAGTTCCAGAGATTGTTCAGTCGAGGTTAGGAGAAGACTCGCAATTGCAACACTTAAATTAACACAAATGAGAAAGCTCTGGCAAAGTAGTAATAACAACACTAAAGTAACCCTTTTAACATCATGTGTTTTCCCAGTGGCAACATATGGATGCGAGACTTGGACTTTAAACAAGACAATATCCAAAAGAATAAATTCATTTGAAATGAAGTGATACAGAAAGATCCTACGAATATCATGGATAGAGAAAAAGAATGACGCTGAAATTTCGAAATTAATGAAACTAAATGAAGAGTGGCTTCTAAATACCATCACAAGAAGAACGATACAGTATTTTGGATACTTAAAGCGACATGATGGTATCGAAAGGCTGATTCTAGAGGGCAGAGTACCAAGCGAGAGAAGAAGAGGAAGAATGTATGCGCATATCTCTGTCCAGTGCAGGCCTGCATGCAGGGAGGTGTTCAGAGTATACACGATGAAGAAAAACGTTTTGGAAATAGTATGTCACTTTATATATATATATATATATATATATATATATATATATATATATATATATATATATATATATAATATATATATATATATATATATATATATATATATATATATATATATATAATATATATATATATACATTACACGAGCACAACACACACTCTCACGCCCGCACAGAGAGAGAAAAAAGGAGGGAGAGAGAGAGAGAGATCTTTACTGGCCACAGCTCGGTATGGGAGACATCGATGGGGGCAAGAAGATAAAATATTATTGCTGAAAGACTGCCTAAACTTTCTCATGGACTGCATCATTCACGCGCCTAGAACATACACTCTTTTGGTTATGAGATCTGCGTATAGCCAGCTGTACTGATTGCGTTTGTATTGCTGAATAGGTTGTGCGTATGACTGCTTGCCGTGTGAGACTGTGCAGATGGTGAAATCAGAAAGTTATCAGTATATCTTTGAATTTTCTTAGCTGGTCATTCGGTGCATGCCAGTTTTTCATTTACTGAATTTGTTTTAACTAACGGTCAGTTTTATTATCGTTATAGATGTTCTATTGGAAAGAATTCGGGAGAGTATCCACTAGAATAATACTTGGCAACTTGCGGCACCGTCACCCCCTGCGGCTTTACAAATGATTAAATCTGACTTTTAGTACTTGATCTATCTTTCAATTCGGCGTGTCATATTGTAGATTATTATCTTCATTCAACACTATCTGTTGTTTCCCAAGTAATGTGCTACCACCCAGGGTCTGTGTCTTGCCTAGACCCATAGATACGTCCTTTGGTGGTTTAATAAAAAAAAGAGGGGGGAGAGGGGATTACCTCTAACAAAGCTAATTGTCACGTTTTGTGGGATTTTTAATTACCTTATTTTGGGGAAAACTAGATTACCCCTTTTTTTTGTGCTTGCTTCCTAGAAATAATGCAATGTTCTGAGGGAGAGGGAAAACTCCCAATTCATTATGCATGAACTTGGTTCGATCCTTACATTAGAATAATTTTATTGAGAAGACCAACAGTGAAACATACGTATTTCAATGAACATCTGTGCTGTACAGTCCATCAATAATATCGTCCTTTTGGCTCATTGGGAGTCATCCTTCTAAAGTGACGAAATTTGACTTTTTCCCATGATTTCATTGGTCACTTTGTGTATAATATGTGTCGACGTAAAAAAATAATTACGTAAAAAATAATTTCTATCCACTACAATACATGCATATTTCTATCATTACAGGTAGTATTTTATATTTTGCATCAATACGGATAATATTTATATTTCCATTACTACAGCTAATATTATATTTCCATTACTACAGCTATATTATATTTCCATTGTTACAGATAATATTTATATTTCAATAGATACATAAATATGCATATTTCCATCATTACAGATTTTCATGTAGGTTTTCAACACTACAGATAATAAATACACTTATATTACATCAGATAACATTTAGATTGCATTACTACAGATAACATTTAGATTGCACCCCTACAGACAATAATATATTGCACCTCTACAGATAATAATAGATTGTACCCCTACAGATAATAATAGATTGCACCCTTACAGAAAATAATAGATTGCACCCCAACAGAAAATAATAGATTGCACCCCAACAGATAATAATAGATTGCACCTCAACAGATAATAATAGATTGTACCCCAACAGATAATATTTAGATCATACACTAGATCATAATTATGCCACAAACAAGCTCGTAAATTGGGTGTGGGGGGGGGGGGGAGGGTTGGATTCTTGTCTCTTGGGTTCAAACCTCTACCACGGGTTTAAAACCTCTACCCCATAGGAAATCTATTGCCATGTTCGGTCATCCCTTATTCCCCACCCCACTCAACAATTTAAAAAAAAGCGTAACAGAAAGTCTAAAGTCTCATGTAAATAAATGAATTCTGCACGAATGAAGTTTTTGTTTAGGTAAAACCCCCCTCTACCCCCTTACTGAAGACATACCTACGGGCCACTATATACAAACACTAATCATAAAAAAAAAAATTTATACATAAGAAACATGGTAGTGTACGAGAAAGAAGGAAAACAAAAATACAGTGGAAATCCCGTTATAACAACTTGATCCGGACCAACAAAATATGTATGTTTGAGAACCTCAGAAATTACGAGCGATTAGCTCTTACTTCCTATGTGAAATGGGGGAGATTTATGAGCTTTATTTCATACCCAGGATGCAAAAATATGTATGTAATAAGATATATTACTATATATGCACTGACAACTGTATTGTTTAAAAAAAAAACCCGCAAACTTATTTTGAGTTATACCCCTCCGACCATTTGATTATTTATTTTGAGTTACTTTTCTAAAAGATATGCGCTGATTGGACATCATTCACCTATCGACTGTGTCCACCTAATCATTAGGTTCCTCGTGGCTACCCACGAGATTATGCAACTACTCTGTAATTGTAGAGTGTTGAGTTACCCACTTAAAAGGAGAATAGGAATGGCTAAAAGTACCTTCAATGACATGAGGAAATTATTAATATCTAAACAAATTACAAACAAGTTAAAAATGAGAATTATAAAATGCTACATCTATTCCATATTAATGTATGGCTCAGAAACATGGACACTAAATAAACAATTAGAAGACAAAATTGATGCCTTTGAGATGTGGGTATATAGAAGAATAGGGAGAACATCATGGAAAGAGAAGAAAACAAATAAAGAGGTGCTAAAAACACTTAATATGAAGAAAGAACTACTAAGAGAAATAAAGATCAGGCAAATAAAATACTTTGGACACATTAAAAGACATGACACCCTATTGAAGACCTTACTTGAGGGTAAAGTCAAAGGGAAGCGAGCAAGAGGTAGGCAGAGATACAAGTGGGAGAGTAACATTACACGATGGACAGGTTACAGTCTAGCAGAGTGCACCACCAAGACAAGAGACAGGAGATGTTGGAGATACGTTGCAGCCAACCTTCGTTGCGGAGACGGCACTTGATGATGATGATGATGAGTTACCCACTGATGTACTCACCTCATGATTCGCGAGGTCATGAAAGATATCAAAAACAAAACAATATTTTTGGCAATAACTCGTGACAGGTTCATGAGAATCCTGTGAAAATTACCTGACCATATTATTGAATGTCTATAAAAGATTGATGGTCCTAGAATAAATTAAGTTTAAAATTCAAAGCTCAAGTCTGGTTCGTCTCACTACAGAATAACAATATATCATCATTGGACGTTTACAGACTGGGCAATCACAAAGTGTGGTGGCCAAACATTTTAATGTGGTTAGAAGCACAATTTGTCGCCTTTGTAGGCGGTCTCAACAAATTGACTCAGTGGCAGACCAACCGCGCAGTGGAAGACCCATAGTCACAATTCATGCCAAAGTCTGCTTCATACTGCTGCCTCACCTAAGGAATAGATTTGCATCTGCGTCCTCCACAGTTCACTCAATGCCAGCAGCTCGTCGAATTTCAGATCAAATGACCAGGAACCGACTGCATGACGCTGGACTTTGGGCTAGATTACCATACAGAGGTCCTGTCCTTACGTATCGGCATCGCCAGAACCGACATCAGTAGGAGAACCACTCGTCAATGGACTAGTCGCCCAATCGTCAATGGACTGTTGGGAATAACTGGAGACGGACTTTGTTTAGTGATGAATCATTTCTGTGTGCTCCAACGACACGATAGATGGAGAAGAATTTATCGCAGAGTTCGTGAGCACTACGCCCAGAATAGCGTTGATCAGGCTCCTCTACATGGTGATAGAGGTGTGCTGATGTGGAGGGCGATCAACCATTCAGTGACCAGCCATGTCATCAGACATATAACCCATAGAACAGTTATGGGGTGAACTCGACAGACGACTCCGCCAGTGAGATACCAGGCAATCTCCGACAGTTGTCTCTTGCACCGCGGAAAGAATGGGCAACCATCCAACAACAGTAGGTCCAACGGCTAATCGAATCCATGTTAAGATGTCGTTCTCTGATAGAGGCCAGAGGAGGCCATACACCTTCCTGAAACGGAGGCCTCAGTCGCAAAGAATTAAACTCCAAAACACGTTTAGTGAACATCATTTCATTGGTAAAGCATGAAATGTTCTTCATGCCAAGGATGAAACTTTAATTCCGTAAAATAAAATTTTGTTAAACGTTTGAAATTTTGTGTCCATTAGCATTGCAATAATGTTGTGTTTCTTCATGACCATTATCACTGTAATAATGTTGCGTTTCTTGGTGTCCATTATCACTGCAATAATGTTGTGTTTCGTGGTGTCAGTTATCACTGCAATATGTTGCGTTTCTTGGTGTCCATTATCCCTGCAAAAATGTTGCGTTTCTTGGTGTCCATTATCCCTGAAAAAATGTTGCGTTTCTTGGTGTCCATTATCCCTGCACAAATGTTGCGTTTCTTGGTGTCCATTATCCCTGCAAAATTTTGCTTTTCTTGGTGTCCATTATCCCTGCAAAATGTTGCGTTTCTTGGTGTCCATTATCCCTGCAAAATGTTGCTTTTCTTGGTGTCCATTATCCCTGCACAAATGTTGCTTTTCTTGGTGTCCATTATCCCTGCAAAATGTTGCTTTTCTTGGTGTCCATTATCCCTGCACAAATGTTGCTTTTCTTGGTGTCCATTATCCCTGCACAAATGTTGCGTTTCTTAGTGTCCATTATCCCTGCACAAATGTTGCTTTTCTTGGTGTCCATTATCCTTGCACAAATGTTGCGTTTCTTGGTGTCCATTATCACTGCAATATGTTGCGTTTCTTGGTGTCCATTATCCCTGCAAAATGTTGCTTTTCTTGGTGTCCATTATCCCTGCACAAGTGTTGCGTTTCTTGGTGTCCATTATCCCTGCAAAATGTTGCTTTTCTTGGTGTCCATTATCCCTGCAAAATGTTGCTTTTCTTGGTGTCCATTATCACTGCAATAATGTTGTGTTTTTTTTAAAAACAGTATCTATATATAGAATAAATTTAATTGGTAATTTTGAAAAGTGTTTTTACATATGGAAATTTGTTATAAAAGGATGCGCTATAGAAGGATTCCACTGTACATAATTTTGCTGAAATGGATAGAATAACGGTTGCCACAATGAATTCACAGCTTTCCCAGCTTGAGGATGAGAACTTGAAACCCCACAGATATTTGAAGGAGAGATGGAGCAAATGTGGAGGCAAAATGCTATTTTCTAGTGATGCACAACGATGTGTTTATTTATAGTCCGGTGGAATATTTCATCTGATAAATAAATAGGACGGGAAGGTGGAGTTTTGTTCTGTTTCTGTGGTGGCGTTAGGCAGAGATGGGTGTCTATTTTCATGTCAGTTTCAAGTTGCTAGCAGTTTCCTTTTTCCCATTCTGGCTCACTCCTTGTGTTGGTTGGCTATTTTTAGATACATGCTTACGCGTTAGTGACTTCTCTTTGCTCAGTGGTTCTCGTCAATTTCTCTATGACTTCTCAGTGTTTCTCGTCAGATTTTTTTCTCAGTGGTTCTCTTCATATTTCTCTTACTTCCCAGTAGTTCTCACAAGATGTCTCTTCTTGTCAGTGGGTCTCGTCATGTCTCTTACTTCTCAGTGGTTCTCATCATATTTCTTGTACTTCTCAGTGGTTCTCGTCAGATTTCTATGTTCTCTAGTGGTTTGCTGAGATTTCTTTATGACTTCGCAGATGTTCTAATCGCATTTCTACATGACTTCTCAGTGGTTCTCATTACATGTATCTATGACTTTTCTGTGGTTATATATTTTTCTATTATTTCTCAGTGGTTCTAATTACATTTGTCTATGGCTTCTCTGTGGCTTCTCTGCATATTTGTCTCAGTGCTTCGCATTACATTTATCTATGACTTTTCAGTGGTTCTCGTCAGATATTTATTTGATCTCTCAGTGGTTATTGTCAAGTTTCTCTATGAGTGTTTCTTTTCACATTTCTCTATGATCTCTCAGTGACTCGCTGAGATTTCTCTATGATGTCGCAAATATTCTCATCACATTCTTACATGATTTCTCAGTGGTTCTCATCACATTTCTACATGACTTCTCATGGGTTCTCGTCAGATTTCTCTATCTTCTCAGTATTTCTCATAAAATTTCTTTATGATTTTTCAATAATTAATGTCAAATATCCCCTTGCTTTCTCTGAGACTATTGTCATATTGCCATTGCCATTACCTCTCGATTATTTTCATCATATTTCTCCACGACTTCTCTGCAGCTTCTTCACATCGTGACTTCCCAGTGATGTATGTCAGATCAACTATTGACTTATACTTGTGGGTTTTCGTCAACTTGGTGTTCATCACACAACTAGTTATTGTTAGATCTTCAAATGTCTCAAATGTTGCTGGAGTCTGAAAGGAACAAAGAATAGCGACACTGTTACCTTCCAAACATGATGTAAGAGGTAAATAAGAAGATTTGAGGAAAGGAGATTGTGTGTCAGATATTATAAAAAATTGAAGTGACCCATATATTGGTTCATGACGTGGAACAGTGGCCATAGTTCAACTTTTTAATATTTTGCGTAGTTTCATTCAGCGTTCTTGACCTCGCCGAACGCAGATTAAAAAATCGATAGGTCTGCACAGTTCTGTGTGCTATGCACTGAGTGCTCCTCCCATCCCCCAGGCATCCAAGGGAGGGGATCTCAGTGTGTAGCGGGCAGATCGCTGGATTCGCCAGTAAGCTACTGCGAAATGCGTCTTCTTTCGATATTTTATTTAGTTAAATAATGGACGACTTTGTTTCGTTAAAAATGTGATCACTCTTCCCGTAATATACCCACGTATCAGTGTGAAGTCGGGTGTTTCAGGTCGAAAGGCGCATATATCGAAACCAAGTTGCAAACCGTGATACAACTTACTCTGCTCTCCGGACTACATCCTGCTAAGCTGCAAGAGTGTGGGAACAAACGTTGAATAAGAAACATTGTTTTTGAGTCACTTTGAACTCAGGGATGGTACAGCAACCATACCACGTACCTCCATAGTCGTCCATTTGTGACATGCATGACACGTGAAAGTCAATGGTTAATATGATAACAGCTGCAGAGAAGTCAATGTTGCTATTATTTGCTACTAAAACAGTGTTTTAATATTACAGCGGAATACCGTTATAAAAACTTGTTTCAGACAAATGAAATATGTTTGTAATGACATGCTTTCGCTATATACAGTTCAAAAAATAAAGAATAAATATAATTGGGGATTGTGAAAAGTGTTGTTATATAGGGAAATTGGTTATGAAAGGATGCGGTATAGAGGGATTACACTGTATTTTCTATTAATACAATGTTGCCATTATTTGATGTTAAAACAATGTTGTTATTAAAAGGGTTGCTATTATTTGCTTCCCTGTTGGACCCCGACAACACAGGAGCTATTTAGAAATATCTAATGTCGGCTTACTTTTGACCACTAGCCCATATTTGTGACCCCCGACAATATAAGACAATTAAGCAGAATCAAAACAAGCCGTCATACGTTATGATTTTGATAATTGTTGTGATTTTTGTTGATCACTATATAAATACTTTGTCTCGTCTGTCAACACCGACCAAAGAAATGTACGGAAGTAATCTAAAACATGAGTTGTTTGTTTATTTGTTTGAGAACCCAATGAGTTGTGAGCGATTATTTCTTATTTCTTATGTGCAGTGGGGTGAGTTTTTTTTAGCTTTCTTTCATGCCCAGAAGACTTCAGCTTTCGGCTTAGTACAATGCCTATTGAAGAAACCTTCTACTCAGAGGTCTATAATTGTATAGTTGACATGTTACACGGCTTCCATAAGAGAGCCTCAATATAACGATATGTCATCTACTAATGTTTTCTGTTGCGTGAGTGGTTTGTCTAGTGGGCCATTGGTGAGACCCACAGACGCAATCGCATGCGTGAAGAAGTGACTTAAATAGGCTTGTTCTGGTTATGCTCGTTTGCCTTCTATTAGCAAAGATGACGCCGTATGGCTGCATGGCTTTGGTTGGTTATGACGCCGTATGGCTGCATGGCATTGGTTGGTTATGACGCCGTATGGCTGCATGGCTTTGGTTGGTTATGACGCCGTATGGCTGCATGGCTTTGGTTGGTTATGACGCCGTATGGCTGCATGGCTTTGGTTGGTTATGACGCCGTATGGCTGCATGGCTTTGCTTGGTTATGACGCCGTATGGCTGCATGGCTTTGGTTGGTTAAGTAAAATGTACCTCTTATGATGGGTACGCTCTTTTCAACCACAGATGTTAGTCCAATTTGGTTGTATCAGATTTACAGCCATCAAAAATAGTGGAGGTCGCAGTTCTAGTAATCCAGCCACAACAACTTCTTACAAACGTTACATTAGCCTGCATGTATATATGGATATATTAATGGATATATGGATATACACGTGTGGATTCTACTATGGCGACACTACGACAAAGTAAGGGTCGGTTGTCAGTATACATTGTTTTTTCCTGTTTTGAACCAATTCTGACTAGTATAGCTAGAAAACAAGTCCTTCTCCAGGATAGTCTTGCGAACTTTTGATCTCACGTTGTGTTGCTAATCTTGGTTTATCTGACGTTTTCTATGCATTTCGTTGGTTGGCGAAACAAGTATACGGAAAGTGACAAATGATCAGTCGTACCAGCTAAGATGAATGGTACTATGCGAGACCAATACACAGGACCATTCAGGAGGAATTAGTAAATACTGCACGGGAAATCCCGGCAATGATTGTCGATAACCTCCCCTCCCCCTTGCTGTGACGCTTGTATGTAGTCATATCTTATATCTAGACTTTCATGCTTCATAACAGCCATCTTGATTGGTTAATCAAACCCACACAGTTTCTTAGTCGCCTCCTACGAAATGCAAACCACCTGATAGTATTACACTCGAATACTTTTATTGCGAATACGTTTATAACAAATTTCCCTATGTAACAACACTTTTCAAAATCACCAATTTTTTTAACGACTGTATTTAATCACACTCGTACTACCGGGGGGGGGGGGGGGGTTGCAAATCCCTCCTTTAGGAAAGCAGAAAAGAACTTTTAGTACCACAAATTTAGCCAAAAGTAAGATCACATACCCCACTCCGTTCCCCCAACTTAACGATTTTTCAAAAAGTGTCGTGTAAATGAAGGAAGTATGCACGCAAATTGGCGAATGTCTTTTTTAAATTTGTAGGTTAAACCCCCCCCCCCCACCTCCTAACTGAAGCTGTACTTACGTTCCTGTATATAATTACATATAGCGAATATTGGTTATTACATATTTGGTTGGTATCCGGGCCATCTTGTTATAGAAGAATTCTGCTGTGTTCTTTTGCAAGCCCGTAGATAAGGCGGGGGCGGGGGGGGGGGTTGGGTGAAAACCTCCATTAAGAAATCAGAACACAACTTTTAGTACTAGGAACGTAGCCTACTGGTGGGTAACGCCTCCCCTCCCCCTCCCTAACGTTTTTTAGCGAAAAATATTATCACGATTCTAATCAAAAATATTATCACGATTTAATCAAAAATATTATCACGATTCTAATCAAAAATATTATCACGATTATAATCAAAAATATTATCACGATTCTAATCAAAAATATTATCACGATTCTAATCAAAAATATTATCACGATTCTAATCAAAAATATTATCACGATTCTAATCAAAAATATTATCACGATTCTAATCAAAAATATTATCACGATTCTAATCAAAAATATTATCACGATTTAATCAAAAATATTATCACGATTCTAATCAAAAAAGGTTATCACGATTCTAATCAAAAAGATATCACGATTTTGTCTTTTTTTGTCTATTTTCTTTCCCAAAGAGTGGGTTTGTGACCCACTATTGCCGTTAAGCTTAGGGGTGATTAGAGCTCGAGCTTCTGGTCTAAAGCCAAATGTGTGACCTCGGCTGTGCTATTACCGTATCTGTTCAGGTTGCCCCTGATGTTTTCTATCCATCTTTTCCGTGGTTTTCCTGTGGATTTGTGCCCTGATTTCATTTGGTTATATGGTTGTACGGACAATTTTTCGTGATGCATTCTCATAATGTGGCCAAACCACTTGATCTGTTCTCTCTCTCTGTAATCTGTACAATACATTATACCTATTCTTTCCTTGATATATTCATTTCGTAATCTATCAAGCCTGGTGACCCCGGCAGCTGTGAATCGGTGATGTTGCCCTCTGTACTTTTTGCTTCTTTTATTATTCTGTTTATGTATATATTGAATAGCAAAGGTGAGAGCACGCAACCTTGACGCTCTCCCGTTTTTGTATCAAATGTGTCTGTGATACCATCTGATTTTCTTACTACACATTGGCAGTTCTTATACAAAGATCTTATACTTTCTAACAGTTGTCCTTTGATACAATACATTTCTAGAGTTTCCTATAGTACGTCTCTGTTGACTCTATCAAACGACTTCTCTTGATCTATAAATATTGCGTTTAGTTCGCTGTTGTATTCTATAGCTCCTTCACTCATTATCACGATATCAAAAGATACTAATGAAAAAGAGGGAATTACAAACGAACACAGGCGAATGACGTGTTCTTGTTATTAGGTAAAACTCAACTCTCTCATTTCTGAAACGTAAGTACGGTTCTGCTAACTTGTGTTGTGTTTTCGAAACCTAGTACACATGCTTAGCATTCTAATTTATAGCTTGCAGGTGCCATCTCTAGTACTTGCAGGTGCCATCTCTAGTACTTGCAGGTGCCATCTCTAGTACTTGCAGGTGCCATCTCTAGTACTTGCAGGTGCCATCTCTAGTACTTGCAGGTGCCATCTCTAGTACTTGCAGGTGCCATCTCTAGTACTTGCAGGTGCCATCTCTAGTACTTGCAGGTGCCATCTCTAGTACTTACAGGTGACATCTCTAGTACTTACAGGTAACATCTCAGTCTAGCACTTGAAATTGTCATCTCTAGTACGTGCAGGTTTCATCTCTAGTACGTGCAGGTGCCTTCTTTATCTAGTACTTGTAGTGTCATCTTTATCTAGTACTTGCAGTGCATTCTCTATCTAGTACTTGCAGGTGTCATCTCTATCAGAATATTCATTGGATTTAAGCGCTGAAACACTCTCTTGGACATTTGATTGTAGTAATCGTAATGAATTTCAGATATAAGAGAATCCTTATCTTAATATAGTATATCACCGGCGCTATGCCTACCTGCATTCTGATACGATTTTTTATGATCTTTTTCTGTGTTGCATTTTGAATTCGTTCTTAGATTTCTCATTTCTACTGTTTCACTTTTCGGTACTTTCTTCGTTAACAGCCGTACTACATGGACATTACCGTTTACTTAAGGGGTATTAAGTAAAACTAAATTCTTCTTCATCTTTCATTCTCAAACTCCCATTGGTTCTATCTTGCAGCAGAACATAGATTTACAAGGTGTAGTCCATGGAATGGAAATACGCGGTGTATATCTATCTATATATTCGCTAAACCTTTTATTGCCTTTCGTTCGCGGTGTATCCGTTTTATTTGCGCCAGGGACTACACATCCGTCTTAGGCCGAAAGTGAATTGTAAGTCACTATTTCGTAAACTGTGACATATCGAATTCCTCGGTAATTATGTTGTTTTTCGTCCATAACAAGTGATAATGACCATTTGTTTCATCCGCCTTTGAAATTCAGTTAGAGATATGTCCTTGCCTATTAGTTCGTAGATGACCAATAAGCCACGCATGTGGTTGCGTCTGTGGGTCTCACCAATGGCCCACTAGACAAACCACCCATGCAAAAGAAAACCTTAGTAGATGAAATGCCGTTATATTGAGGTTATCTTCTTATAGAAGCTTCATGGCACGTCATCTATACAATTATGCTGTTATTTTGTTGTTGAAATGTGTTTCATGTTTACTTTATATGTATGCACCCTCTGTGGTTTGGAGAGAGCCAGAGATGTACTGTGCAGCACTGGGGACGAGGAAACTGACAGCACTGTTTTTTTCCTATGGCTGAGACCCATCATAGAGGCACAGTGACTCAGGACGTGACAATCCTTTTGACTTGAACATTTGGTTGCGTGCCTGGAGCAGTAGAGAAGTTCGGCATAACCAGTAGTCAATTGGTGGCGGGGAATGAGCACAGTGAACCCTATCTTGGCTGCAGTGGCCCAGAGCAGTGCATAGGTTGAAACTTACCTTCCTGGAGTGTGATAGTTATTCTCTGGCTCTTTCCCGGGGTGGCCCGAAAATCCACAGACTTCCCAGCGATATAATGCCATTTAATGGCATTGGGTCAAAGGGCATGAGCCCATGGACCGCTGGATCAGTAGCCAACCAGCCAATAAGCCATATTCGAGCCATAAATATCATTGGACAGATCGGGCATATGAAAAACCAGTGTAAACGGTTTTTGTTCGATCCGTGACTTTCTAGCTACTCTCCGCCGTTGAGCTGCTTCGTTTACCGCGTCCTCGGTAATTATACATAAAGTCCAGTGGACTAATCGTAATTATCCTCTAAAAATGACGCTAGTTGACTTTTCCTGTGATTTTTATGGGCCAGGTTGTTTATACTGTTTGTCCACAGCCAAGACAGCCAATGAAAATCACAGGAAAAGTCAAATACCGTCACTTGAAGCATGATTCTCGATAAGTCCCCAGTAATGTATATTTGACGAATGACACGTACATATTGTCACCACATGCATTCGCACATCTTCTTCTTCTTCTATTGCATTTGATCTTAAACACCTGCATACTAGCAGGATGAAATACGGAGCATACATCGTGTCATGCTTTACATATTGGCTGCGATATCTGCGTCTTTAGTTCGGAGACAGCCGACTTCAGCATTGCTTCTGGATCACATTGTAACCTGTCCATCTTGTGATGTTACTTTCCCACTTGTATCTATGCCCACTTCTTGCTAGCTTCCACTCTGACTTTACCCTCAAGTAATGTCTTCAGCAAGATGTCATGTCTTTTAATGTGTCCAAAATATTTTATCTGTTTGATACTGATTTACTTTACTAATTCTTTATTTATATGAAGTGTTGCTAGAACCTCTTTGTTTGTTTTCTTCTCGTTCCATGATGTTCTCCCTAATCTTCTATACATCCACATCTCAAAGGCATCAATTGTCTTCTGTTTGTGTATAAAGGCTGATTGTGGAGGGAACAGTGGCAGGCGAGAGAAGAAGAGGAAGACCGAGAAGACGATGGACCAGCAATATTGAAGCATGTATGCACATGTCTCTGGTCAATGTAGGCCTGCTTGCCCAGGACAAAGAGGAGGTCAGAGTATCCATGATGAAGACAACTTTCTGAAAAAGAATGTCAATTGATATAATTATTTGTTTATTGTCAATGTTTCTGAGTCATACATTTATGTATAATAGATGTAGCATTTCATAATTCTCAGTTTGGCTTCTTTGTAATCTATTTACATGGGAATATTTTCCTCATATCATTGAAAGTACTTTTAGCCATTCCTATTGTCCTGTTTTAACTTCTGTTTCACTTCTGCCATAATTTATGTGCGAGATGTTGATAATTTTCTACTTTACTCTCTTCCAGGATAATTGTCTACCCGAATCTCTTGGGTCTCTCTTCTCGACTATCTTTCCCACCTCTTCCAGGCCTTATCAACACACGGACGAATTCGTATATACAGTAGAATCCCTTTCTAACAACCTGGTCCGGAGCGACAAAATACGTATGTAATGACAGAAATTCGCTATATACAGTACAAACAATGTAGAATAAAATATATTTTGGATTTTGAGAAATGTTGTTATATAGGAAAATATGTTATAAAAGTGCGTTATAGAGGGATTCCATTATATATGACTAGTACATGACTGGTTCATGTGACGATGAGTGATATTATGTCAGATCAGTGACGTTAGTTTTAAAATGGAAGTGTTTCTTTCGTCCATGTAATACTGATATTAACGGTAAAAGTACCACATTTTTTATCCGTATCGCTATCTGGTAGAAAAAGCGATAATATAGTTCATTATGACCTACCCGCACATTCTTTAACCGATATATTGTATCATTTATTCTATGGGAAAGAACTATCAACATCTCACCCAACGATTATTCTTTCCATGTAATGATATCTACGAGTCTGCGTATTTAACGATGAATGTAATATCGTCTGGATTGCAAGTTCGTGCGCATCCAAACACATACGCAATGTTTAAATTTACCATTGCAGTAACGCCCATTTTCACAGAGACATGTTCACAGAAACAGGGTCGTGGTGACTGGATCAAATAAAGAAACGTTGAAAATCCACTCTCACAGAGATACGTATAATTAAAGGAGTGATCGACTGGAGTGAAAAAACTGATTTATTTTATTAATTTATTTTATTAAATCAATAATATATTAGTTTATTATATCTCCTGTCGCCCGTGTGTTGCCGAGGCACGAAAGGGGAGCAAAGAATATCAACACTGTTTACCTTCCACGCATGTCGTAAAAGGCGACTAAGGAGGTTATGGGATGGAACTGGCTGTCCCATCCCATATAGGGTTAGTGACCCAAAGCCATGCTGAAGTCGGATGTGTCCGACCGAAAGGCGCAGATATCGCAGCAATGCTGTAAACCATGACACAACACATTTCGTTCTCTGGACTACATCCTGATAATCTGCAGGAGTTTGAGAACGAACACAGAAGAAGAAGAAGATATCTCCTGCGACCCCACTGAATACTCTTTGAGACCCCAAATAGAGTTGCGACACACTGTTTGGCAACCTGTGCCACAGTGGGTCAAAGTGATCCAGATAGTACGCTGAAGTCACTAATTTTCAGACCGACAGGCGCAGAAATCTTTACAGTATATAACAAGAATAACGTTTTCCATTCTACGGACTATTACCTCCTTCTTCTGCGTTCAGCATCTGCGGTCATCTTATATTATCAGACATGTCGTCAGAGAGAAGTCCACTGTCTTCTAAATGTCAGAGTGGCTGCCCCATAGCTTTTGCCTCAAGTCTGTATCCTCTGGCCAGGTCTGCTGTCTCTGCTCTTTGTATGATGGACAATCCTGAAGTATGTGTTCAGGAGTCTTGGTTCCGGACCACATGGACATTCATCTGTGTATGAGACCCTCAATCGGTGAAAGTATTTCCTCCTAATCGCAGGAGTTTGACTACCAACGCAAAAGAAGACTACACAGATAAATAACTCAAAATCAAGAAGGTAGCACAGATGCGATGGAATCCCTCCATAGCGCATTCTTTTATAACACATTTCCCTATATAGCAACACTTCAAAATCCCCATTTATATTTATTCTGTACTGTATATAGAGAATTACCGTTATTACATACATATTTTGTCAGCCTGGACAAAGTTGTTATAACGGGGGGATTCCACTGTAATTGACTAACTTCTCAGATGTTTTCACTGTTTTCACTGCAGTTTTTTGCAAATACAAATGTTAATACTGATTGTTCTTTACATTTGTTTTACTGTCACAAACTCCACTAATCCAGAAGTAGATGCTCTCAGACGCCCGTGTGTTGCCTGGGCCAGAGAAGGAAGAAACATCAACACTGTTTAGTGCCACGAATGTGGTAGGAGGCCATTAAGGAGGTTCTGGGGTAGAATTGGCTGTTTCACCCATAGAGGGTCAAGAGATCCAGAAGCAATGCTGAAGGCGGATGTGTCAGTAGAAAAGCACAGATATCGCATCTAAGCTGTAAATCATGGATTATATTGCATACCGTATTCCGTATATACGCATTCCGTATTCTGGATTATATTGTGTTAATCTGCAGGAGATTGAGAGAGATCGCAGAAGAAGAAGATTTTGCGCTCATTGTGAACTTCTAACACTGACCTGTTGGACATGGTGACACTGACCTGTTGGACATGGTGACACTGACCTGTTGGACATGGTGACACTGACCTGTTGGACATGGTAACACTGACCTGTTGGACATGGTGACACTGACCTGTTGGACATGGTGACACTGACCTGTTGGACATGGTGACACTGACCTGTTGGACATGGTGACACTGACCTGTTGGACATGGTGACACTGACCTATTGGACGTGGTGACACTGACCTGTTGGACATGGTAACACTGACCTGTTGGACATGGTGACACTGACCTATTGGACATGGTGACACTGACCTGTTGGACATGGTGACACTGACCTGTTGGACATGGTGACACTGACCTGTTGGACATGGTGACACTGACCTATTGGACATGGTAGCACTGACCTATTGGACATGGTGACACTGACCTATTGGACATGGTGACACTGACCTGTTGGACATGGTGACACTGACCTGTTGGACATGGTGACACTGACCTGTTGGACATGGTAACACTGACCTGTTGGACATGGTGACACTGACCTGTTGGACATGGTGACACTGACCTGTTGGACATGGTGACACTGACCTGTTGGACATGGTGACACTGACCTGTTGGACATGGTGACACTGACCTATTGGACATGGTGACACTGACCTGTTGGACATGGTAACACTGACCTGTTGGACATGGTGACACTGACCTATTGGACATGGTGACACTGACCTGTTGGACATGGTGACACTGACCTATTGGACATGGTAACACTGACCTATTGGACATGGTGACACTGACCTATTGGACATGGTGACACTGACCTGTTGGACATGGTGACACTGACCTGTTGGACATGGTAACACTGACCTGTTGGACATGGTTGAAGCTGCCAGTAGTAAATGGCTCCCGCTTACACAACACAAGGCATATGAACACGTTTAGAACTTTGAAATGCATACACTTAATCCAAATGGAAAGGAACAGGTGTACATGGTCACCATATTAGATAAGTGATTGACATGGAGACCTCACATTGAGAAAACAGAGGAAAAGGCATGAACGAAACTTGCCATTCTGAAGATATTGGCAGGAACACACTTGAGGGGAGTGGGGGCGACGAGGCAACTTTAAAGTAGGTTCATAAAGGTACGATTAGATCAGTAATAGAATACGGATCAATATAACTGACTGCGCTACAGTCAGTTCCCATCCACAAGCTCTGGACAAGATACAAAATCAAGCACTTCGTCTTATCACGGTTGCCATGAAGACTATAAATAACAACAATTATAGACATCACCTCCTTACCATACAGGCGGGACACTAAGACCATGATCCATGTAGAAAAGTACAATTGCTAGTACACCATCATGTCAGCACATCCAATAAATATCAGATTAGGTGACCTAGCCAGTGGAAGGCTGAAGAGAAGCAGTTTTATTCATCGATCAAAAAAACTAAACAAAATATATAAGGATGAACTACCAGACATAACAAACAAAAAATAACACCACCACTCTTTCCAGTACCGTGGGAGCAATATAAAAATCTCACTATCTGAACCACCATATCAGCCGAGACGGATGTGTCGGGCCATTGGCGCAAATAAAACGGCGACACAACGCATTTCCATTCTCGGGACTAAATCCTGCTGGAAATCTAGCAGGACAATGGCCTATCAGGACAATGGCCTAGCAGGACAATGGCCTATCAGGACAATGGCCTAGCAGGACAATGGTCCTGCTACAAAGGAGATCCATCAAGAGTTTGAGAAGGAACGCTGAAGAAGAAGAACCACCATAAATAACACACTATAAAAGAGATGAATCCTCTGCAAAATAGAACAATATTATGTAACATGATTGAAGTTATGTACCACAGAGAAGTGTGTATACAAGTGTATACTGATTATCAGCAGCTAAAGCAACGAAGAATGGAGGTGCTGAATATGCACACAATATCAAGAAAAAGAAAATCTACATTTTCACAAACTGGAATCTTCTAATTCAACTACTTGGCGGAAGTACAGGTCCTAATCATTGATGGAAAAATAATTTAAAAAAACAAGCTAATGCCGAAAGGTAGTGTTTCTTACTGATGCGCTTGGGTCAGAGGGCATGAGTCCACGGACCGCTGGATCAGCAACCAACTGATGCGATATCTATCATACAAGTCCTTGACGGCGATAAACTGTCTGACATGAAGGAGCTATACGAGAAGTGAGCATTCGAAGAAGGGTACTACTACAGTGAATACCAACCCAGTGTGTCATATCAGGAAATGAAGAGGCAGATAGGCTGGAAAAAGATGGAGGAACAAAGAAACAAAAAGAACAAGAAATCACCTGCCAGGAAAAGAAGACCTTCAATGCATTAGGAAAGTTGACCACAGAAAAGACAACTATCACTATCGTGACAGAGCTGAGAAAGTTATCATTTTCCGAATTAGGACAGGACACAACAGACTAAACAGCGACTTACATAGACTAAGATGACTCTATCATCTCTGTGTTCACGTGGGCAGGCAGAGCAGACCGCAGGACATATACTGCCAGACTGCAGGACATATACTGCCAGACTGCATTACACATACTGCCAGACTGCATTACACTAAATCAGTTAAGGGAAAGAGTACTGGCCCACAGAGATGGATACCCACAGAAAGTATGGGAGCATTGCGTACCTTTCAAATAAATCAATCAATAAACCCGTAACCCGTAATATCTTCTTCTTTCGTTCACTTGAAACATGTCTATATTTGTAATTCTGTCTCCTTAATAAAACTCACTGCCTTTTGTAGTTCATACAGTGTCCCATAGAGCTTTGATTCCAGTGTTGTTTCCTCTGGCCAATATGTCAGCCTCAGCGTTTAGCCGTACGCAATGGTTATACCCGGAGTGCTTCAACTCTTAGCGATACGCAATGGTTATACCTGGAGTTCTTCAACTCTTTGCGGTACGCAATGGTTATACCCGGAGTGCTTCAACTCTTAGCGGTACGCTATGGTTATTCCTGGTGTGCTTCAATTCTTAACGGTACGCAATGCTTTTAGAAGAAGTCTCAAGCTCATAGGAGTTAAATAATTGAGTCGATGCAGTGATTTAGGGCTCACACAAGAAGACATCATTAATACAGACCCGTAGATAAGGGGGATATGGTTGTTAAACCCCCCCCCCCTTTATTTTAGCAAATCTGAACATGAGTTTTGGTACTGGGTCAAAAGAACGGTTAACCCCCCCCCCACCTACCCCTCCCTTAGCTATGTTTCACAAAAAATCCTTCAAAATTCTCGTCGAATAGTGAGATTTACACACGAAAACTGACGAAATACTTGTATTTTATGTTATTAAGGAGGAGGCAGTTCTGAAGGAGGGCGTAAAAATCCCTTCCATAAAATAGTAATATCTACGGCCCTGCTTCAATATGTATGCATGTTATCAATCATCTACTATCACATACTAAGGGAGTTACTGTTGTATAGGGGTTGACACGATGATACATTGATATATTGCATATGCGAGATTATATTATATAATGATCAAATGTGAGATGGCAATACAATTTGCTCATCACAGAGTACACAAATAACATTAATCCCCATTCAAATATTTGTTCTGTAACAATGCCAATACCTGAAACTGGCATCTAAAACAGTGACTGTATGTAGCAAATGTTTAAAGGCGGAACAAATAATATATAGTGTTCTCTACCATGCATGTCGTAAGAGGCGACTAAGGAAGATTAGGCGTGTAGTTGGCTTCCCCATTTCATAGAGCGTCACATTTTTTCAGAAGTCATGCTGAAGTCGAATGTGTCAGGTTGAAAAGGAGATATATCACAGCCAAATTGTAAATCATGATATATTGTATTACGTTCTTGTGATTATTTCCAACTTCTTCCCCACTTATTTTTCTTTTTGTTATGACTTTCTTCTAAAACTTCCGCAGATGAACTAGTTGTAGTTCCAAGAATTAGATTCGTTGGTCATGACTCACACGTTAGCAGAAATATATGGGTCTTTCTGGTACGATACATCCGCCTTGAGCATGGCTTCTAGGACACTTTAAATGATAGTCAACCAACCCTTTAAAACGTTCTAGTCGCCACATACAACATATACAGAATACATGGCAGTTATGTTGTCACTGGTTTCAAATGAGGTCCGACAAGAGAGTGAGGTCGACGCTTTACACAACTCCTCCTCACTTTAATCAAAATCCCCAGTGCAGGTCATTATAGGACTCATTAGCCATCTATGAACTATTACAAATATAATATAACTTCATAATTCTAACTGAATTTTCAAAAGTGGATGTAAAAATGGTCATCATCAATTGTGATGGACGAACACACACACATGGCAGGTCAAGATGTCAAGATACATAACACGATAATTTATCAGCCCACCGGGTATGTAGGCGAATTCCATCGGCGTGGTGTGGACCGCATCGAGCATGGTGAGACACGCAGAAAACTATGATCATCCACAGTATCAAGCTTCATGTCCAGTCGTCTGGATTCGTCAGGCCACTAGTTTCAAATGAGATCCGACAAGAGAGTGAGGTAGACGCTTTGCCCAACTCTTCTTCACTTAAATAACATGCATGTGAAAGTCATTTTCACATCCATGAAATATCACTCGATCTATCTGAATTCACAAGAGGATGTAACAAATGTTGATCATCACTTGTGATGGAGGAACAACAACATGACAGTTCACCGTGTTACCATTTTTCTCTCCTCTTTCAGGCCCCAACAAGGGATTACTGTAATATCATATTTAGGAAATGTATCCACAACCATCGAAATACCCATAACCAGTCATGGTCGTAGGGGTACTGCATTGGATACATCAGTTCGCAGAGATCCAGCGATTTATATGTTTAGTGATGCGGATGAGTGGGCCAGGCTTTGATGTTGTCCGACTATAATTTTCCTTCGTACTTTCTGTTTTTATTTCATGTATCTAATCATGTTGTTTGTGTCTAATCATGTTGTTTGTGTCTAATCATGTTGTCTGTATCTAATCATGTTGTCTGTATCTAATCATGTTGTCTGTATCTAATCATGTTGTCTGTATCTAATAATGTTGTCTGTATCTAATCATGTTGTCTGTATCTAATAATGTTGTCTGTATCTAATAATGTCTGTATCTAATCATGTTGTCTGTATCTAATCATGTTGTCTGTTTCTAATCATGTTGTCTGTATCTAATCATGTTGTCTGTATCTAATCATGTTGTCTGTATCTAATAATGTCTGTATCTAATCATGTTGTCTGTATCTAATCATGTTGTCTGTATCTAATCATGTCTGTATCTAATCATGTTGTCTGTATCTAATCATGTTGTCTGTATCTAATAATGTTGTCTGTATCTAATAATGTCTGTATCTAATCATGTTGTCTGTATCTAATCATGTTGTCTGTATCTAATCATGTAGTCTGTATCTAATCATGTTGTCTGTATCTAATAATGTTGTCTGTATCTAATAATGTCTGTATCTAATCATGTTGTCTGTATCTAATCATGTTGTCTGTATCTAATCATGTCTGTATCTAATCATGTTGTCTGTATCTAATCATGTCTGTATCTAATCATGTTGTCTGTATCTAATCATGTCTGTATCTAATCATGTTGTCTGTATCTAATCATGTTGTCTGTATCTAATCATGTCTGTATCTAATCATGTTGTCTGTATCTAATAATGTCTGTATCTAATCATGTTGTCTGTATCTAATAATGTCTGTATCTAATCATGTTGTCAGTATCTAATCATGTTGTCTGTATCTAATCATGTCTGTATCTAATCATGTTGTCTGTATCTAATCATTTTGTCTGTATCTAATCATGTTGTCCGTATCTAATCATGTCTGTATCTAATCATGTTGTCTGTATCTAATCATGTTGTCTTTATCTAATCATGTTGTCTGTATCTAATCATGTTGTCTTTATCTAATCATGTTGTCTGTATTTAATCATGTTGTCTGTATCTAATCATGTTGTCTGTATCTAATCATGTTGTCTGTATCTACATCTGCAAGATCGTTTTAGACAAGGACTCGTGTCGGCATAAATGTCCTAACCGTGACCTTCCGTATAACGGGCCTAGGCGCAGCGCAACTGCGAGAGGCTACACCGACTATTGCTATGATTTTATTGGTCATTTAATTATATTTTGTTTCGCCGGCCAATGAAAAGCATAGAAATAGTCGGATTGGCCTTATGCCGTAACGTAAAGTAGATCGACCTGTAATAACAAGTGATGATCACAAGTGATGATAACCATTTGTTACATCCACTTTATGAAATTCATCTCCTTGGCTATGAGTTTGGAGATCGCCAATAAGCCATATTCTGACCGCAAAAGTCTTTGGACAAGCCGGACATGGTATGATCTCTGTAGTTTTATATATCCGAGGCTTTCTATATACTCTCCGGTGTTTAGATGCTGCATTAGATGCTGCGATCATGTACCCTTCTCCAGCTCACCATAGAGAAGTATCTTTGACAGGCGATGATCTGGCATACGTACCCAAATTGCCTGCCCAACAAATATGTGTCTGCATAAAAATAATGTCAATGTTAGACTACCAGCTCTGTCAAGGACAATGGTATCCGGAATTTGCCCTGCCGTCCGATGTTCATAGCCTTTCTGAGACAAGTTGTGTAAAAGTGATTGGGCTTCCTTACGTATCGTCTATACGTAGTACATGTTTCACCAGCGTATAACAGGTTTGGACGTTTTTTGAAGGTTTCGCGCATGCGGTTGTGTCTGTGGGTCTCACCAATGGCTCATTAGACAAACCAACCATGCAACAGAAAACCTTAGTAGATGACATGCCTTTATATTGAGGTTATCTTCTTATAGAAGCTTCATGGCACGTCATCTATACAATCCCGTAGTCGTAGCCTTCGATAACAGTTACCACGTTGTTTTGACAGGCCGACGTTGTCCTTAAACTAGTTACGGGTACGGCGTGAGTGGGCGGAACAACAAAGAGATCTGTCGCAAGGGCCAGAGTTGTGCCCTGATGTCGACGTCTGTTTACGCGGCATTAGACTCGAAACACCATCGAGTCGAATGGCTGCTGGAGCAGAGGGCGGACCACTTATGGGAATGCCCCACGTGCTGTTAGGCCAGTTTTGTAATCAAGGATCAAGGTTTGAAAGTATTACTGTTCTGTATATTTTCTGCTTAGTCTGTAGGATAAATCTATTCTATGCCATACATTCGAAACAGCACTACTTGTCCCCAACATGTTATAATTAAGTTTCCAATGCTGATGTATACAAACCATATTTAGGAAATATCCGAAGATAAAAGAAAGAGCGTGTTAGCACAGATAAACATCTTTTAATATAACTAGACTACTTCGCAACTCTAAAGTTGGTAAGGTTAATGGTCATGACCTTTGAACTTCTACTCCATATCACGAGCTTTGAGCTAGCGGTAAATGCTTGTTTAGTTTCATACCTTACAGCATGTTCTCAATCTCCTGCTGGTTAGCAGGATGCAGCACAGAAAATGGAACGACGGGTTGTTTCATAGTTTACAGTTTTGATGCGATATATTCTACATGACTCATCTTGTTTCAGCATGCTTGTTGGTCACTAATAACTATTGGATAAAAAAGAGACGGCATGGCCCTCCACAAATCTCTTTGTCACCTATTGCGACATGAATGACATATAATGTAGCTATTATTTGCTCCTATTTTGGATCCCGTCACCGCCGAAGACGGATGTGTAGTTAGTCTTTTGGGGCATTGGTGAGACCCCCAGATTGTATGTATACATATATCTAATCATAAAATTATCGATCTTGTCTTTAACTCATGTTTATAATTTTTTATACTTCCAGTTCCCTCCATTAATAACAATGATGAATCAGAGGGAGCAGATGAGTTTTTTCAAAGGGTAAGTTGCAAGTGGTCATCACTCCTGAATGATTTACTCTAATCCAATGATTTTCAACCTCTGGAGCATGCCCCACTCCAGCACTAAAAAAATGTTAGCCACCCCCTCCCTACCCGCTAGCATAATACTAGCTAGTCGTCGGATCATCATCACTGCAAACTGGACACGTTCATAGTTGATCCGATCTCTTTCTGAGTGTATCCGCCATTACACTTCTGCTGACAGTACCGGTCCTCTGCTGGTTGACCATCATTCATCTGCGCCCTCCAAAATGTTCAGTTTAAAAAATCCCGCATCTCTAACCCTGCTCTAATCATCGACATTGAAAAAGAATCATCATCCACTCTAGTCTCACTCTCGCGTGCTATATCTCTTATGAAGTTCAAAACGTCAGCTCGATCCATTGCCCCATCGCCCTGTGCCACAATCGTGCATAACTCCAGTTGATCTACTCTTTCATTGCCTCGAACACCCACATGTCCCTGCACGAAAATGAATGTAGCTACTTTCAAACTCGCCTTTCTCAAGGCCTCAATCCACTCTTCGCGAACGAGACCCACTTGTACCTTCCTAACATACTCATAGAGTCAATCAAGATGCAGACCCTTGTTACCTTCTTTGTGCCTACCCACTAAAATTCCCTGATCACCGCCATAATCTCCATGGCCATGCTACTCGTAGTCACAACAAAGGTCCCACTCTCCTCCCTGATAGTTTTACCTGCGCACCGAGGTAACTGTGAAGGCCCAAGCACTGCGAACATGTCTAATCACAGATCCATCAGTGTATATAATCACATCCCCCTCTTTGGTATTCTCACTGACCAATAATGACATCATATACTCAGCTATGTACTACATTGGCGATGAGGTGACACATATACACATCATCATCAAGTGCTGTCCCCGCAACGAAGGTTGGCTTCAACGCGGACCTCCAACATCCCCTGTCTCTTGCCTTGGCAAATATACTATAATTTTCTAACTACCCATGAGATCTTCATGTGTAAAAGACTATATGTTTGTTACAGTGTGTTTCAAAATACTTTCCGTTAGTCTCCAATTAGTGTCTCACTAACCAATAATAGCAATAACACAGATTTTTGCATGTGATTGTATATTTTACGTGACCAAGTAAATTAGTAATCATCATTCAATACCATTTCAGATTTTTCTGGCAAAACAATAGATAAATTGTTTACTCAGCCGTGACCGGGCTCCAGTAAAGACATATGTTCAGAAAGTAAACATCGCCTGAAAAGCTGATTTTTTATTATTTCCGTTCATTTTGTTGGTCGGCCTAGGCCTTTTTTGAGCATGCGACTCCATGTATATAGTGACCAACGAAATCACGATAATAATAAAAAAACGTAAAGAATGAAGGCTTGTTTACTTTCTGTACAAATGTCTTTACTGCCGACAGTGTCGGCTGAGCACGCTGTATGTCATGATTTTTCGGACAGTGTGAAGCGAAAGAAGTTATTTAGTTAAACGGGACCCATGTCTCAGTGCGGTAACTGAACAAGACCTCAATTACACACCAGCTGGGTGATACTGGTAATATCTGCAGCACTTATGTTTGAATAAACGCACAAGGACCGAGGAGAGATGGTGAAACTGGTCCCAAACGCAATTTACATTTTATCATTTAAGCGAGCCGGCTCTATGTCGGCGTGGTACAGGACACATCTCTGACGGCCAATTACCGGGTTCGAATCCTGCAGCAGGCAGTTGTGCATTCGGACCATTCAGAAAGCAATCGCCCGTGTGTTGCCGGGGCCCGATAGGGGAGCAAAGAATAGCAACACTGTTTACCGTCCACGCATGTCGTAAAAGGCGACTAAGGAGGTTATGGGATGTAGTTGGCTGTCCCATCCCATATGGGGTTAGTGACCCAAAGCCATGCTGAAGTCGGATGTGTCAGGCCGAAAGGCGCAGACATTGCAGCAATGCTGTAGACCATGACACAACGCATTCCGTTCTCCGGACTACATCCCGCGAATCTGCAGGAGTTTGAGAACGAATGCAGAAGAAGAAGAAGAAGAAATCAATGGCAAAGTACTAACCATAAACACTGCCAAGAAAATTACTACATCTTCCCCCCTCCCCCCCCCCCAAAAAATATGTTGGATTGATGACTACACCACGAATAGGATGTTCTACCAATTGTTGTTATTTAAGCGATCGTTCTCAAACTCTCTTGTAGCAGGACAATAGTCTTACTAGATTTCCAGCAGCATGCAATCCAGAGAACGGAGATACGATGTGGCGTCAGTATTGTTTGCGACAATTACCCTATGACTTAGGCGGTGGTAATATGTTAAGTGTTTACCAATTCCACTAAACAGGGAACGTCCGTAATCAATTTCGCTTGTAGGCCAGCTTGCAAACCTGTTTATCAGAATTTCTCGCAAAATAACATTGGTTCCTTTCACAAATCGGAATGCTACAAATGGTAAACGTTACTTTATTTTTTGCCATTGTCTGTGTTGATTTCGACCTCCTGGTTACAGACATCCACAAACGTGACGAAAACGGATATTTCGTGCCTAAATATGCTAAATGCTGCATCCTTGCCGTAAAATGAGATATAACTTAATAAAAAAAAATAACACTTTAATATACATTAACAATAATTTAACATCAGTTTTTACTTATGGAGGCCCCTTGTCACTTCAGCCCTTCATTTCCAGCATGTATAGGGGTTGTTTCCTGACACTGAGTATTTGTATTTTCGTTAAAGAAGAATTCCCCCCAGGGCTAGATAAATGGAACACATTATATGGAACAAAACATCAGCTTACAAACACATGCATATATCACACACTGGCATTGGGTTAAAGGATATGAGCCCATGGATCAGCAACCATTAAAGAAGAACACATTATTTTAAGAACGATGCGGAGTTAAGAATCATCGTTAGAACATTGTTAAATACTCGTACACAGCAACACTTAATTATATAACAATAATCATAATCATTCATTTAATTAAGGATAGATTGGCTCGAGTTCTTAATGGTAGCGTCAGCCTCTTGACAAAACAGGTTACCAGACAAAAAGACAGGTAGTTGGGGGGTGTAATAGCGCAATAACAAATGAAAAAAATCCTCTATTTGCCATTACCATTTAACTATACTGCAGGAGTTATAAAGTGGTTTTTCAGTAACATGTGGAGCTAGACAGGGATGTGTCTTATCGCCATTATTGTTTATAATGTATATGGATAATATTTAGGTACAACGATTACAGCAGATGGAAGATGTTATACAGAAATAAGAAGCAGAATAGGGCAGACAAAAGCAACATTCACAAAAATGAAAAATATATTGTGTAATATGACCTTGTCATTACAGGTGAGGAAGAGAATTCTGCAGTCCTATATAACTCATATACTAACATATGGATGTGTGTCTTGGACAATAAACAAACAGGAAAGTGATCAATTAGAGGCAATAGAGATGTGGTTCTACAAAGGATGCTGAGAATACCATGGACTGTCAGGAAAACTAATGTGGAGGCGCTGAAAGAGTCAGAGGCGAAATGGAGCTTAATCAATAATATAAGAAAAAGACGATCTTAATTTTTTTGGCCACGTTATGAGACAATGAGGTTTGGAGAACATAGTCACAACAGGCAAGATTGAAGGCAACAGGGACAGAGGGCGACAACGTGAGAAAAAATTAGACAATTTAACAACCTAGTATGGCAGAGAAACAACAACGATCTTGATATATAATACTAGAGGTAAAGAGCTGTGGAGAGCCATTATCTCCTACGCCAGCCAACATGGCACCTGATGAATGTATATGAATACTGTTACCAAAACATAAAAACACCACTATACACTTACCATTCAAATGAACTAACTGAACTACTCTTTGCTGACGATCAGAGCCTACTTCACAGTTCAAGTGAAGAACTGCAAGATCATATGAACATACTCAACGAAAGCTACCTCAATCACAACATGAAGATCAACACAGAAAAGACTGAAGAAATGTCTATAGGCAGAAAGCTCAATACAATCAACATAAAGATAAATTACCAATTACTGACACAAGTGCAGGAATTTATTATCTTGGGATTATTTTTACAGACGACATAAGAATGGACAAAGAGCTCGGGACAATAATTCAAAAAGTGAACTTCGTGAAGTATGAACGTACACCAATTTTGAAACACAAATCTATCGCAATGGAAACCAAAAGAGAAATAATCGTAAATTCAGTCTTCAGTCCAATGTGTCGTGTCATTGTTGTAAATAAAGCAGCGATGCATCATTTCCGTTCTCTGGACTACATCTGCTGAAAATCTAGTATGACCATTGTTCTACTACAAGAGAGATCTAGTGGGAGTTGGAGAAATCTAGTATGACCATTGTTCTACTACAAGAGAGATCCAGTGGGAGTTTCAGAAATCTAGTATGACCATTGTTCTACTACAAGAGAGATCCAGTGGGAGTTTCAGAAATCTAGTATGACCATTGTTCTACTACAAGAGAGATCCAGTGGGAGTTTCAGAAATCTAGTATGACCATTGTTCTACTACAAGAGAGATCCAGTGGCAGTTTCAGAAATCTAGTATGACCATTGTTCTACTACAAGTGAGATCCAGTGGGAGTTTGAGAAATCCAGTATGACCATTGTTCTACTACAAATAAATTCAAGTAGGAAGCATGAGGATAAATGAAAATAATTCTTACAACTAACGTTGTAAACAGGTAAACAGCTGAAAATCTAGTATCTAGTATGAAATACTGAAAGTAAACAGGTTTCTTCAGCACAAGTAAACAGGTTTACGTGTGTTGCACAACGATTCGGTGCTGCTAGAACAGACCTGGTTCAATTCCCGTCAGTTGTAATTATTATTGTTCTACTACAAGAGAGATTCAGTGGGAGTTTAAGAACAAACATCAGAAAATAAACAGACAATAGATAATGTAACCAAGGGTGAGGGGTAAAAAATGTGTGTGTTCTCGCAGGAAATATCTGTCTTTTTCTTCAACGTTCATTCTAAAACTCCCGCTGGATCTTTCGTGTAGCAGGCTAATGTTGCTACTAGATTTCAGCAGGATGTAACCCAAAGAATGGAAACGCGTTCAGCCGCCGTTTTATTTGCGCCACTGGTCCGATACATACGACTTCGGAAAGATCTAAAGATCGTGTAATCAACATTTCACTGTGACTATGAATGCCATCTTCTACGTACGTTACCAAACTATTGGTTAACAGGATGTAGTCAGAAGAATGGGTCGGTGTGTGATAGCTTACAGATTACCTGATTTATCAGCCCCTATCGTCCTGACACATCTGAAGTCAGCATGGCTTCACTTAAATCAGTAGTTCTCAATCTTGTTTGGCTAGTTACCCCTCTTTTAGGACAAATGTTCTTTTTTGCGCTCCCCCTTTTTTCTCTCTATCTGTAGTAGCCCTTCGTCAGTTTATGGTCTCAGTTTTTGTGTGTTCGTCCATCACAAGTGATGATGACCATTTGTTACATCCACTTTTGAAAATTAAGTTATAATTATGCCCATGCATAAACGTTCGCAGATGGCTAATGAGCCCTATTCGAGCTGTAAATGTTCTTGGACAGTTCGGACATGGAATGACCACTGTAGGCGGATTTTGTTATATCCGCGACTTTCTAGCTACTCTCCGCTGTTGGGCTGCAGCATTTCTCCTCTCTTCACAAGATGATGCGCTCTTTTTGACTGTAGAGCGCCATGTAGATCTATTGTGTGCAAGTTCTTTCCATGTGTCTTGGTCTATTTCAAACGCTTTCAGTGAGGTCTTTAACGAGTCCTTGTAGCGCTTCCTTTGGCCACCTTGAGATCGTTTATCCTTCTCCGGCTCACGATAGAGAATTATCTTTGGCAGACGATGGTCTGGCATACGTACAAAATGACCTGCCCAGCGAATCTATGTATGTATCAGGATAGTGTCAATGCTAGGGATACCAGATCTGTCAAGGACAGTGGTATCTGGAATCTTGTCTTACCATATGATGTTTATATATGGTCAGATGTACTGCCCTAATCGCGTAATTGCGAAAGGCTATTCCAACACTGATCATGATTTTCATTGGTCACTTTCCACATACTTTTTGTCGGCAACCAATGAAAATTACGAACAATGTCAGATTAGCCTTACACAGTTACGTAAAATGGTTTAGCACTCTTGCGAGACCATCTATCATATAAGACATGTTGTCTAGTTGAAAAAACAGCCTGGTAAAATAAACCATTTGACTTTCAGCGCAATTTTAATTGGCTGTTGTATATGCAATGCATATGCTATGTGGCCAATGAAAAACAGGGGGAAAGTTTAATGTCAATTTAGAAAGCTGTTTTCCAATTAATTAACAGGTCATACATATCAGACGGTCACGACTCAAGCCTGTAAACTGACTAAAAGTAACTATCCAGTAATCGCTCATTCGCCATTTCAAAATCTCTTAATAAAATCACAGCGCCAAAAATGCATAGTGGATTGCCTTCATTGTACATTGTTAACCCATATGTACTCCGTCCCTCTCAACGAAGCGGCATGGCGCTTGCCGAAAGTACCACTCAAAGCAGTTTTTTTTCCTTTCCCTTTTACTTTAAAAAATAAAGATTATTGACTGTCTTTACAAGTCATCTCATTAATGCCTTTTCAAGCGTTATAGCCATAATTCTTGTTGTTTACGTTCAAGTACTTACCCTCATGTGCCCACCTATATAGACGTGGTTGAGCCCACCCCTCCCCTCACTTTCGAAACCTTCATATGTTCCACTTTTGAGAACCACTGAATTAGACCCACTATGAGATTGGGGCCGGCAAAGCTCACTTGTCGCCACATGCAATATCATGACAAGTTAAAGTGCTGCTATCAAGGTGCCACACGCTGAATGAAGCTCATCAGATACCATAAGATTGGAAAGCTGATCTAGAATAGGGAAATAAACTGCCCGTGTGTTTGGCAGGGCCTCCGAAGAGGACAAAACAAAACAGCAACATCGTTTACCTCTCATGTATGTCGTAAGAGGTTCTAAGGAGGATTTGGGGGTGGAATTAGCCGTCCCATCCCGTATAGGGTCAAAATGATCCAGAAGCTATGCTGAAGTCGGATACGTTGGGCCGAAAGACACAGCTATCGCAGTAATACAGTAAACCACGACAACACATTCTGTTCTTCGGACTACATCCTGATAATTTGCAGGAGTTTGAGAACAACGCAGAATAGGAAGAGGAAAGGCAGCAAACCTGAATTAAAAGCATGCCGAAAACGGACGAGTTTGGCCTATGTAGCGCAAATTGAACGATAACAACGTACTTCACGCTTCACGGAAATGACACGAAAATTCGTGTAGGTTGCTTCTGAATGAACGCAAAAGAAGAAGCGTTACTATTGGTTGCTCTGCTTTCTGACCGTGTGCATAAAAAGCTGCTCGTCAATACAGTCTTATGGACATATCGGGAATTATCCTTCTAAAGTGACGTTATTTACTTTTACCGTGAAATTACACACATTATGCACAAAGTAATAAATGAAATCACATGGAAGATGAAATTGCGTCACTTTAGAAGGATGATTCGTAATAACTGCAGAAAAACTGCAATCCAACAGGCGAAACCTGGAACATGGTAATGCATTTTTGCTAATCAGTGGTAACACACATAATAGACACAACTCTACGTATCGAGCAAGAGGCCTTCATCAAGAACACAGAGTAAAATGGTGAGTAATCTGAACAGTATCGGAACTTTAAACTTGAATACTCTTGGATGGCTGATGGAATGGAGAGTGGGGTTCTTACTGGAATTTCCCCTGCGCTATGATGCTAGTTTCTAACCAGGGATTAAAATTGACCCTATGTATTTAATTTGGAATCTGTTTTTTGAGACATCAATTACTGTCAGTACATCCAAGTTTCACGAATGTTCAAGTTTCATTGTGTAACAGTTGAAAGAGGACGATTATATTAAGAGATTTCTAAATGATGAATAAAAGTTACCTTTCGTCAGTTTACAACATGACTTAGAATCGTATGCCAAAAATAGTCACGGTGACTGCAAGTATATAAATAGTGACCAACGAAAACACAACAATAATCAGAAACGTAACGCATCAAGCCTAAATAATGCTGTGCACATGTCTCATGCTGTTGAAGATCATAGTTTACAGGTCTGAGTCATGACCGTTTTAAATATAAGACCTGTTGAATAATTGGAAAACATCATTATAAAAAGTCTCGTTTGACGTTTACGTGATTTTTATTGATCACTTCATGTATACTCTGTGTCGACAGCTAATGGAAAGTAACGGAAAATTCAAATGGGTCAATTTAGAAGGTTGTTTTCCAATCAGTCTTATATGTCGAGAGTCTCGCCCGAGTGCTATTCTATCCCATACTACGTGACTGCGAGAGGATAATCTAACCTTTTCCGTGATTTTCATTGGATTGAAACACAAAGTATATGGAAAGTGACCAATGCAAACAAGGAGAAACCTTTCGCAGGGTAGTTCGGGCTCGTAAACTGACGAAATGTCACGGCTGATACAGAAAATGGGGGGCAATGTTCTAAATTCAACAGATATAACTAAAGATGACGTCAGGCAAAATTATTCTATGTTGCGCTAATGTTCTCACAACTCAGTTATTTAGTACAACAGGTCTCCTCACGACCACCGTGGAAATAGTTTATGCGCGCGTGCAGACAGCCTCGTCTGGCATATAGCTTCAGAAACCAATTTCCCACTCTTGAATTCTGCAAACAGAGAAATACAAGGATTGATGAAAGGAAGAAAGAAGATATGAGGAGGGTCAGCAAAGATCAAGTGTGAGAATCTCAAATAAACCAGAAGTGCCTGCACAAACAGTACACGGTGTACTTGATACATTGCTGTAATTGAGTTTGCCAAAAGTGTACCGCGTTAGTTATTGTTGTTCAATGATACTGAATGATTAGTTGTGTTCGTTTTCTAATGGTTGTCTCAAGTTTTAAGTCTTTTCTGAATGGCTCCACTTTCCCATATTGGGGGGGGGGCTGTCTATAAATTACGCCAACAATTAGGGTGGGTGAGTTTAAAAAGTAAATTTGACATGCGTTGACAAAGGGAGGGAGGGGGAATAGACAAAAGTCGATGTCAAATTACATTTTTATATACCAATTAAATTGTTGACAGATTCTCTCTTCCCCCCCCCCCCCATATGATTCTCCTAACATTTGTTGGTTTGGGGAAGGTGGTTAACATTTTTAACATGACATTAATTGGTTTCTGAATGATCTTCTCTGTATAGTTTTATTGGTTTCTGAATGATTTTCTATAGTTTTATTGGTTTCTGAATGATTTTCTATAGTTTTATTTGTTTCTGAATGATTTTCTCTCTATAGTTTTATTGGTTTCTGAATGATTTTCTCTCTATAGTTTTATTGGTTTCTGAATGATTTTCTCTCTATAGTTTTATTGGTTTCTGAATGATTTTCTCTCTATAATTTTATTGGTTTCTGAATGGTTTTCTCTTTATAGTTTTATTGGTTTCTGAATGATTTTCTCTCTATAGTTTTATTGGTTTCTGAATGATTTTCTCTCTATAGTTTTATTGGTTTCTGAATGGTTTTCTCTCTATAATTGTATTGGTTTCTGAATGGTTTTCTCTCTATAGTTTTATTGTTTTCTGAATGATTTTCCCTCTACAGATTTAGTCGTATCTGAATGGTTCTCCCTCTACAGTTTTCTTATATCTGAAGATACGGTGGTCCTATGAGTACACATCGAACCTGGAAAGGGCAACACACACAAGCGGACAGCGTTGTGTACGTGAATTTATATAGTAGCAATGAATCTACAATTGTCCAGCATGTAACGGACTGACGGAAGTGCTGTTCATGCCCGAGAACACATAGGATTCAACATGTCCGTCCCATCACAAATTAACCCCATTTGACAGATATGTCGGATCGCATCATCATCAGGTGCCATGTCGGCTGGCGTAGGCGATCATGGTCTCCACAGCTGTGTTCAGTATTATGTATCAAGCTCGCTGTTGTTTTCCTGCCGTGCCAGGTTGTCAAACTGTTTAATATTTTCCTAAGTTGTCGCCCTCTGTCTCTGTTGTCTTCAATCTTGCCTGTTGTGACTATGTTCTCCAAAACTCCTTGTCTCATGAATATTGAATCTATCTATTTATAAACGTTAAGTGTCGTTAAGGTACCACTGTGCTGAAGTCAGAGATACCAGGCCGAGAATCGCGCCAGTAACCATGGCATTATGTAACCCGAGTATTTGACATGTCTGCACGACTATTCATGTGATTTTCATTGACTTTCAAATAAAGAATAATGATAGTGACCAATGGAAATCACGGGAATAGTCCAATGAGTAAAAAAGAAGACTTGATTTCCCATTAGCCAATACGTGTTATGTTGTACAGGGTGATGAATTTCCCATTAGCCAATACGTGTTATGTTGTAAAGGGTGATAGATCAACCTGGTCAAGAAATTATTGGTGTTTTCTCAGGTCATGGAGCAGACGAACACACACATCACATGGCCATCCAAATTAAAGATTGGAGCAAAGTCCAAGAAAGGTAAGAAGTAGATACAGCCAATGTTATCTATCCCTGACCATATACTTGACATACACATCAGTAGATGTACGAGGGTGCTTCAAATGAAAACCGTAAATATTTTTATATTGTTTTTGGTAAATATATCCTGTAAAATTAAAACATAAATGTATCATTTTTTACATCATTGCGTTCGTTCCAAGTACTCCAGTGTCTATAAAGCTTTTGAATTTTTTTTTAAATGTGTTAATCTTAGGAGGTTATAGTGACTGCATTACTAAATCTCCGACATCCACTATATGTTGATGGTTGTAGATCTCTGATATAACCAAATAAGACTAATGTCCGCGGTTAAAAGGTTAAAATGAGCGTTCCTGACCATAAGAGGTACATTTTACTTAACCAAAAATAAATAAAAAATTTAAACAAGTTATGATGATCACATGTTTAATTACTCATGAACTACCTCTTGAACTTCTCAAGCACTCAGCTGTACCTCTTCATCGGACTTGAAAGTAAAGTTGATATGGCATACACGTTACCGGCACTTTCAGATACTACAGCACGTCATGAATGGTGTGGTATGTTGAATCTTGCCTGATGCCTATATGTGTGGCACCGTCACTCACAGTCAAACGGCGGTTTTTCTGTAACAGACACTCAATGGCAGCAATCTACTCTGGGGTCACTACTCAGTGAGTCTGATCCGATCGTGCACAGTCTGTCGTAGAACTCGATTAATATAGTTAGGTCATATCTCTTCCCTGAATTTGAGTAATATAGCCCTTCTGCTCTTTTGTGCATGTCAGCAATGGCGCAGCCATATTTAAGCACTGCCATGTCGTCACGTTGTTCGTCTGCTCCTAGATATTACCTGCAGGGCACTATAGACATCCTTAACAAACAATACTAACAGGTTAAAAGATAATGCTGTGGTTATTCTAATTTCTATCACACTTTTAAGGTTTTTTTTTAAGCACCCTTGTATCACACTATCTGACACAAGCAATATAATCATGTATCTATTTGAATCACCCTTGTATCACACTATCTGACACAAGCAATATAATCATGTATCTATTTGAATCACCCTTGTATCACACTATCTGACACAAGCAATATAATCATGTTTCTATTTGAAGCACCAGTGTATCACACTATCTGACACAAGCAAATTAATCATGTTTCTACTTGAAGCACCCTTGTATCACACTATCTGACACAAGCACTATAATCATGTTTCTACTTGAAGCACCCTTGTATCACACTATCTGACACAAGCAATATAATCATGTTTCTACTTGAAGCACCCTTGTATCACACTATCTGACACAAGCAATATAATCATGTATCTATTTGAAGCACCCTTGTATCACACAGTTTTATGAAGCCATGTTTATGGAGTCTGAGAAGGAATAGACTTTTACAAAACTATGTTTATGAAGTTTGAATATTCCTTTACTCATATTTCATAAACATAGTTTTATAAAAGTCTGTTTCATCTCAGACTTCATAAACATGACTTTGTAAAAGGCTATTCCTTCTCAGACTTCATAAACATGATTTTGTGAAAGGCTATTCTTTCTCAGACTTCATGAACATGGTTTTGTAAGATTCCATTCCTTCTACTTCAGAAATATGGTTTTGTTAAAAAAATTAATCCATTCGTTATCAGATTTCATAAATAAACAATATATCATTCCCTTTTCAGACTTCATGAACATGGTTCTATAAAACTCAGCTTTCAGACTTCATAAAAAACATCGTTTTGCAAAATGTAATTCCTTGTAATAAGACTTAATAAACATTATCATGTGACATGTTCTTTCCAGAACGTGGTTTTCCTCATGGATTATCTAAACACTCCTACATTCTGGGCGAGTTAACATGTTTCCTGCAGCACATCTAGAGACATGTTTAACAATAGGATATATCACTGCACCATACCCGTCTTGGGCGCCCTCTTCCCCTGTTGCTGTGAACTCTACCTTCAGCTATTAATCTTTCCATGCTGTTATATCTCTTTATATGACCAAAAACATTCACCTTTCTTGTTATGATGTTGTTAAGGAGCCAGCCCCCTTCGATGTTTATTGACTCATGCAGTTGCCTCCGTGGGTCTCACCAATGGCCCACTAGACAAACCACCCATGCTACAGAAAACCTTAGTAGATAGCAGGCCGTTATATTGAGGCTCTCTTATGGGAGCTTTGTAGCATGTCATCTATACAATTATAGACCCCCTCTGAGTAAAAGTCTCCTTCAATAGTTATTGCACTAAGAGCTAATCACTCACAATTACTGGGATTCTTGATCAATCAATCAATCAAATCAAATCAAATCAATCACAGTTTATTGATCGTATCATTTCTTTCATAAACATCTTAGTTAACATTGTGTGTCCTGACTCGGTTATCGTGTTATTCTCACACATATAACAACCTTTACTATACTAAATTCACGTTCAAGCTGCCAGTTTTAGAACCACTGCCTGAGTATTTTCCTGCACTCTGTAGTTCCCATGCATTGTATTTCGTTCTGTCATCTTCGGAACACTGGTCTAGTATGTCATTTCAATAGAGTAAACTTCATCACAGTTTGTATTAACATCCGTTGACTAGTGTTACAATGAGACATATTGCGAAGGACAACGTTGCCATTTTGACAATTTAATGCCAAATTTCACCGCATTTAGTCATTCTGAAATGTCTCAGACCTCGAAATGTATTTGTTTACCATTTATGTATGTTTAGACAAATTGAAATTGTATTCATTTTTACATGTTTTGTGTTTAAATTTATGGAAATATGAAATGATTGATTATGCCAGCAAGTACTATAGGCCTATGTTATTGATGGTAACATTGTTTTCTAGCTGTTACTAAGGATTAACCAAGAAACAAAGTGACATTTTATCTAGATTGAGTTATTAAAAATTATAGATTTTAATTGTATTTTACTTAATTCTATTTGTTTTGTTAGTTTTTAATACGTTTTCTACACAGTTTACAAATTTGACCATTTTGGTTGTATTTTACCTGCAACTTGGCCAAAAATAGTTCAAACTATCTGGCAACCCTGAGAAATAAGCTTGTTATCTCAAGGTCAGAGAATTGTCAATCTGCAAGACTTTTAGAAAGTTTATTTACAAGAATTGAATATGACATCGAGGAACTTACGGCTTGTATCAAGAGGGGTTAAATGTTAAACTTCTCGTATGACAAATTGTGAAGGAAAACAAGATATATCGATGTCTAAACATGTAGCGTTCTCACAATGTGATGGTACCCTTTCTGATACATGAAAATGTCAGTTTTAGAGAATCTAGGAAGTAGTCTCATAAAAAATTTCCTCAGAAATTAAGTGTATATAGCCGTACATTGCCGTACTCAGTAATAGCCGTACATTGCCGTACTCAGTAATAGCCGTACATTGCCGTACTCAGTAATAGCCGTACATTGCCGTACTCAGTAATAGCCGTACATTGCCGTACTCAGTAATAGCCGTACATTGCCGTACTCAGTAACAGCCGTACATTGCCGTACTCAGTAATAGCCGTACATTGCCGTACTCAGTAACAGCCGTACATTGCCGTACTCAGTAATAGCCGTACATGGCAGGCGATAATGAGAACAGTTTCAGACTTGTGTTGTTACATCTCTCTAATGTGTGCATGTCCGTCATGTGGAAAATATTAACATTTACGCAAATTACAAACAAGCTAAAAATGAGAATTATAAACTACTACATCTATTCTATATTAATGTATGGCTCAAAAACATGGATAATAAACAAACATAAGACATAATTGGCCCCTTTGAGATGTGGATGTATAGAAAACATAGGGAGAACATCGGAGAAGAAAATAAACAAAGAGGTTCTAACAACACTTAATTTGAAGAAAAAATTATTAAAAGATGTAATCAAACAAATACAATATTGTGGACGCATTAAAAAAAGGCATGACACCGTATTGATGATCCTACTTGAGGGTAAAGTCGAAGGGAAGCGAGCAAGAGGGAGGCAGAGATACAAGTGGGAGAGTACACCACAAGATGGACAGGTTGCAGTCTTGCAAACTGCACCGCAAAAAATAAGAGATATGGGATGTTGGAGGTCTGTTGCAGCAAGCCATCGTTGTGGAGACGGCACTTGATGATATTGATGTGCGGAAATGACTGAATTTACGATTTCTAGCTGTCACATTTAAAACATATATGATCGAAATTGGACGTTTGTGGTTTTTTCTTCTTTTTTCGGACAGCACGTTTTCCATGTGCTTTCGAGATTTGATGCCTCTCAGCGATACAAGCACCGTTGCTTGATTGATTCTTGATTACAAACTAGCTTCACAGCACATGAGGCACTCCCATAAGTGCTCCGCCCAACGTTTCAGCAGCCATCCCAGTGTATGTAGACTCAAGAATCCCGGGCAGATGTTTATTGTGTGATCTTTGGGGCCTTCCAAAAAAAAATTACTTTTCTTTCCCTCACCTCTAGATACTCCCATTTCTAACATTCTCTGTATGTGTACGTTCTCTGTCTCATTGACATCATCTTCATCTTGAAATGAATTTATTACTGCCTTGATTAATTCTGCTTTATCTCTTCTCAGCATTGTGCCATCAACGCCACAGTGCCTGCTAATAAGTCGGATTTTTCTCGTTTCTTTTGACCCCAGCACAACCAGGGCAACATATCCATGTACTGCTCTGGATAATTGAGTTGTTCAATAAGTCCCACTAAGTCCCACCATTCTTTTCTCAGCATGTACATTTCTATCTTGCGCAGCATACGATAAACACCCGATGATCATGATACAAATTCTTCTTCTTCTTCTGCGTTCGTTCTCAAACACCTGCAGATTAGCAGGATGTAGTACTGAGAACGGAATGCGTTGTCATGGTTTCCATCATTGCTGCGATATCTGCTCCTTTCGGCATGACACATCCGATTTCAGCATGGTTTTGGGTCACTGACCCTATATGGGATGGGACAGCCAACTCCATCCCATAACCTTCTTAGTCGCCTTTTACGACATGCGTGGAAAGTAAACAGTGTTGCTTCTCTTTGTTCCCCTTTCGGGCCCCGGCAACACAGCGGCGATGATACAAATGAAAAGTTTATTGTCTTACCGTCTCGGCATGTGGATCTGAACTGTAATTGGTAACAGTTGTTAAATTAAGCGTTCTGTATAATACACCTATTATAGAATTAGCTTCAAAAGAGCACGAACATCTTTTAGTACGGCGTCGTTTGCAGCCATGGTAACCAACAATCTTTATATTATATGCGTTTTGTTTGTAAACTTTGAAAGATAAGGATTAAATGAGAAGGCGGGGGTGGCTCCTCAAACACTGATAAAATCTTCCCTTTTTCATGAATGTCCACGTACAAACTCAAAGAACGTAACAATTGTTCAATCCAGTGTTGCCATTTGAGTAATTTAGTGGTCAAATCCGATAAATTAGGCTATATTGAAATGAAACTGACTATGAAGTTTATATTGACCATTTATTCTCATTCTCATTTATTTGTTTTCATTCTCACGCTTTTGCATATTAGCATAATGTATTTCAGAGAACAGAATGAGTTTGTCATGGTATATAGTTTAGCTGCGATTTCTGAGCCTTTCGTCTGGACACATCCGACGCAGCATGGCATATGGGTCACTTTGACCCTCTATAGAATGCGACAGCCATCTTCATCTTCAAATCTACTTAGTTGCTTCTTACGACATACCTGGCAGGTAACAGTATCACTATTGTTTGCTCTTCTGTCGGGACCCGGCAACATACGAGCGACCTGTTATTGTATGTATTGTCATCCTGACTGTTTCTATTGTCTATTGTCTATCCCCAGGTGGATGATGGTAATAATATCCACATTTGCCGCTAAGCGTAGGGGTGGTGACTGGGAGCTTTAGTTGTATATCCAAGGTCAGATGTGTCGCCTTGACTGTGTTGAATTCATATTTGTTGAGGGTAGTCTTGATATTATTTATCCATCTTTTTCTAAGTCTTCCTCTGGCCCTGTATCCTGATATTCTCATGTTATATGATTTTGCCAGTAGTTGGTCATGGTTCATTCTCATAATGTGTCCAAACAATTTTATTTGTTGTGTCTCGATGTATTCTGTGCACAATATTTCTTATATTTCTTTTGATTATTTCCCTTGACTAGATGTATCATACGCAGGGTTTATTTATTATTTAACGTTAGCACATACTGACCCCCTTCCTAACCACACTGTGTCGTCATCTACACAACTCTGCTAACCACGCATACAACTATCCTAAATAAATTAATATTTAAATTAATAAACATATATAAACACATTGATAAACATAGACAAGGGAAATAATCACAAGAAAAATAAATAGGTTGGCACGCGATCTGGGATTGCACCATTATAATCACTGATTTTATTTGCATTTCACCAAATTGTATTTCTGCCTGATATATCTGAATTCAGCATGCTTTTGGGAATTTGACCTTTGGAATAGGACAACAAACCCCACCCCAAAAATCTCCCAAATAGTTGTCTTTTACGACATATAAGGCAGGTCACCTTGTTTCTATTCCTTGCTCTATTTCGGAACCCGGCATCACTACGGGCTATGTAGAGCATATACATATTCTATGTACAGCATATAAATAGATTACATAAATAGATTACATAAATAGATTGCATATATAGATTACATATATAGATTACATATATAGATTACATATATAGATTACATATATTACATAGATTTTCATATTACTCATCTATTTCAAAAATTCTGCGATGTGTCATGGTTTACAGCTTAACTGCTGTATCTGCTTCCTCTCGGCCTTACACATTCGACTTCAATATTGATTTCTGGTCAATTAGACCCTATATGAGATGGGACAAGCAGCCAGACCCCAAAACCTCCTTAGTCGCATCTTTTGCCCTCACCCCCGTGTTTGTTTCGGGTCTGCAACACACAGTCCAGAAATGGGTCTAATCTTGATTGCATTTTGCTAAAAACTCGCTTTAATTATGCTTTTATTTTTGTTTTTGCATAATTTAGACATTTCGTAATATTTTGACAATTTTGAGCCTTAAATTTGGTCATTAACTTTTCTATCTATTTGGCAACCCTGATTTTTTTCCCTAGACTCAGTCTAATATTAGAGATTAATGAGTGGGCTACACTTTACATAGATGCAGATAACACTATTTTAAAATGATATTTGTTATTAGATCTCAGCGTGTGATTGAATGGTCTCACGAACATCTCTGCCGTGGAAATAATACAAAGGCGCCTTCTATCGGGAATATAATAAACAAGAAGCAGACGATCTCTGGTGTATCCGTTCCGACCTACATCTGTTATGTTACACATTTTGTGAATTTGGTATTATGTTTAACGCGAGTTTCGTCTGTATATCTACTGGGCCGCGTGAGTAGTACATTCTACTAGCATGCTACGGGAACCCTCAGCATGAGCACTCTTTGATTCGACATCTGCTTGGTGAGACTGTGGATATATTTACTATTCTTTTCTGGTCTTACCTGGCTAATTTCATCAAATTTATATAACCAATCTAATTCCTCTGTATTCTCCAGCCGCCATGCTTGATCCTGAAATCTGTGATATGTCTGATCGTGAAATCTGTGATATGTTTGATCCTGAAATCTGTGATATGTTTGATCCTGGAATCTGTGATATGTTTGATCCTGAAATCTGTGATATGTCTGATCCTGAAATCTGTGATATGTTTGATCCTGGAATCTGTGATATGTCTGATCCTGAAATCTGTGATATGTCTGATCCTGAAATCTGTGATATGTCTGATCCTGAAATCTGTGATATGTCTGATCCTGGAATCTGTGATATGTCTGATCCTGGAATCTGTGATATGTCTGATTCTGAAATCTGTGATATGTCTGATCCTGAAATCTGTGATATGTCTGATCCTGAAATCTGTGATATGTTTGATCCTGAAATCTGTGATATGTCTGATTCTGTAATCTGTGATATGTCTGATTCTGAAATCTGGGATATGTCTGATCCTGTAACCCGTGATAAGTCTGATCCTGTAACCTGTGATAAGTCTGATATTGTAACATGTGATAAGCCTGATATTGTAACCTGTGATACGTCTGATCCTGAACTTATGCTGCTGCATTCAGTTTTACCTCAACATTGCTGAACTCTGGTTTCGATTCACTGTCATAGTACTTTCTTCTGTCTCTTCTATTAATATTTACATGTTCCTTGAATTATATGTGGACTTATTTAAATATTATCTGAAAGGTGGGAACCCAGAAAGGGGAAGGGTGTACGAGATGTGAAGGAGTATATGTGAGCCCTGTTGCCATCGAAACCCTCCAAACCGACACTCCACAAACAATGTTGTCTCGCGTTCAAACACAGACATTGTTTGTGTATACTTTTTTGATGTGTTTTTATTTGAATCTTCTAATGTAGAAAACAAGAGGGATGACATGTTTGTCGAGGGAACATGATTATGGAGGAGTATCCGTGATGTGGAACGTAACATTTCTTCTAAGATTCTTTCCAAACTTACGCCCTTTGTCTGGACAGATCCAGTCTTTCTTTTTTTTTTCCAGATGAATGCTGTTTATGTTTAGGCATCAGAACATTCCTTTGATTTGCCGCTCGACAATTATGGTCCACAGGATTATTTGAGAATCATCCCTCTGTAGTGATGAAATTTGACGTTACCGTAATTTTCATTATCTGTCAAACAAAGTATACACAGTTACTAATGAAAATCACGGGGAAAACCATATTGCGTCACTTTAGAAGGATGATTCATAATGAGTCATTTGGGTTGTATAATTGTCGATGGACAAGCCTATGGAAACATCGGAAATCATCCTTCTAAAGTGACGTTATTTTACTTTTAACTTGATTTTCATTGACTGTCAACATAAATACACAGTGAACAATGAAATTCACAGTAAAAAAGTCCATTTCAATTTGCGTCACTTTAGAAGGATGATTTCGGATGAGTCCATAGGAATGTATAGACTGGGGCCTATGTTTAGGTATGTTGATTAGTGTCTTCGGACACCGGATACGTCCATTGGTACTCACTCAGATATACATCCCCTAAACACCCTTAGTCTCCTCTAACGATATACGTGGCAGGTAATACTATCGCTATTTTTTGCCTCCCTTTCGAGTCTCGTGTTCGGTTGTACGGGAATCAAATAACGCTATATCCATTCATATCACCGTACGATGTACATGATTGGGCGTTCGAACCACCTCAACAGCTGAGTTGGATTGCAAGGAGCGCATGGCCGTGTGGTTAGAACACCATTCTCAGACCATTGAGATCCCTGGTTCAATCCATGGCTGGGACATGATTTTTCTGTTTCGGAGGTACAATCAAAATCCTTCCTGTACATGTCGCGGCGTCTGCTTTGGCAAAGTGGCCTTTATTTCCACATCCTATAGAAATCCCCCCCCCCCTTGCACTACTTCACAGGAAAACACGTAGTAACGAAAGTATATATATACTTGATTTGTTTATTTAGCGTATAATATATAATATCATGTTGTATACTAATATAGAACATATAATATAACTATATAATATATGATTGTCTATAATCAAAATCAAGCCATTAGATATGTTTTTCTGACGAAGTCGGATGAATCGGGCAATTGCCACAAATAAAACGGTGACACTTCCATTCTCAGGACTACATCGTTCTGGAAAACTTGTAGGATCATTGTCCTTGTACAAGAGATATCCAGTAGTCGCTTGAGAATGAACGCCGAAGACGAAGAAGATATGTCTTCAGTAAAGGAGGGGGGGGGGCAGTTACGTAGAAAAAGGCCATTTACTTATCTTTTTGTGTAATTCTTTATTTCTGTATTAGGAATTTTTTTACGCCGAAGACGGATGTGTCGGGTCATTGGCGCGATTAAAACGGCGACACAACGCATTTCCTCTCTCTGGACTACATCCTGCTGGAAATCTAGTAGGACCATGGTCATGCTACAAGGGAGATCCAGCGAGAGTTAGAGAATGAACGCTGAAGAAGTATTGGGAAATCTGTAATGAGGGGGGGGGGTAACCCATACCTTTTTGGGGGCCAAATCCTTACTGCTTGAAGTCATAATCTGACCTCCTTAAAGAAGGGGGGGGGGTGATGACTTCAAACTCAAACACAGATGCATATAGTATACATTTGTTGCATTAGTATTTGGGTTGCGGGGACAGAGTAAAGGAATGCGATGTAGTGGAAAATAAACACGATAACAGATGCATTGATAAGACAGAATCCAATGGAGTAGACAAGATGGTTGAAAGTTGTAGTAAGATTCTTGCTAGATATGAAAATAGCGAGGAATGTACTCACTCAGAGATTGGGACAATGTGTCAGATGATATGTCAAAAAATAAAAATCTACACTATTCTAACATTAATGTTCTGATTAATTTTAGTTTTTGCCCTCGCCCTATCCTCACCAGTTGTGTGTGCCAGTTTTGCTTCGCGGTTTCCAAGGTTACATAGAAAATATTCTGACATTTGACCTCCATAGATGAGGACTTGATATGAGCAGGCGAAGAGAGATTGGGTGCGCATACCCTAAAAATAAGTTGCAGGACGGTATAAAGTGGTGTCTTTGTGTCTGTTCCTTCCTTCAGATTTTCTGATGATCTGTACTGATTACTTGTTTCTATCCGTTTTTTTCCTGATGAGATATACATACATATATTGAATATGATTTCGTCCTTTTATTTTATACAGTACTGTTATAAGTTTGAATTTATGTCTGGTTTTGTCAATGTCTTCGAACAGTATATGACTGAATTTATTTATAGATTTTGTTATTGTCTTCTAGTAGTATACAGCTGAATTTATGTCTAGTAACTGAATTTATGTCTAGTTTTGTCATTGTATTCTAGTTGTATATAACTGATAATTTATGTCTAGTTTTTTCAATGTCTTCTAATAGCATATCATTATGTATTTATGTCTAGCGTTTTTTGTTTGCTTTATAATAATATATAATTGCGCCTGAACAAATAATAGCAACGTTGTAAACTGCCGTGCATGTTGTAAGAGGCGACTAAGGCAGTATTAGGGGTGCGGGTTGGCTGTCCCATCCACTAAATAGTCAAAGTAATCCAGGTCATGCTAGATAGGATCTGGCAGGCTGATAGACGCAAATATCGTTGCAAATTGTGAAATGTGATATAACGCATCCCATTCTTCGGACTAGGTCCTGCAATCTGAGGGATTTTGAGACCGAACACATAGACATTTTATGTTGCTGTCTTGTTCTTCTGTTTTAAAAAATTATGTAGTGCATATTTTTGTCATGTTTTGTAGTATTATAGTACACGATTAAATCAGCTTCAGTGAAATGCAAAGAGTGATCTTGGAATGTAGAAACGTTCATGGTTGCCAAGTTGTTCTGCTAATTTACATGTTTGAGTAAACAAGAGAAGGAAAATAAAAAAGAGCTAAAAATAAAGTCTAGGTAAGCGAAAAAATTTTTTCCATTGTACTCGAGTTACCTCATAAGTAATCAGCCCCTATCAACTGAGTGACACGCTCCTTACCGAAAGCCGATCGTATTTTATTCCTGCCATACATAACAACAAAAGCAGAAAAAAGATTATAGACAGCCAATCTCACCCTTAAACCAACCTAATCGTTTTTCACTATATGCATACTGTTTCACAGTGTCGATCATTATTCTTTGCTCCCTTTTCGGGCCTCACTAACACCCGGGTCCCTGCTATCATAATTTTCCTTTTCAACAGTAGCAATGTGGATATGAACTTTTTATGATTTGAGATTTGAAGATCTCATTTACAGAGTACAATTACTCTAGCATCGGCAAAGGTCTTCACTGAAAGTTCATTTTTATTGCGTAGAAGCGTGTCTTTTGTGTTTTTACATATATCTTTACATATATCTTTAAATATATTTTACATATATTTTACATATATTTTACATATATTTTTACAGTTATTTTCCAAGATGATGCGGTAATTCCATAGCCCTAACGTTCATCTCCAGGTCTCTCCATCCCCCTGAAAAATGCATTATTCACATAATGTGTCATTCTTACTCCTCGTTTGTTATCTTGTGAATGTATTCTTGTTAAAGTTCTGTTAGTCGAAACGTGTATTCTCGGGTGTTATCATGTACATATTCAGTGATTACCAAAACTTCATCATCCTGTTTGATAGTTTCACTTGTTAAATTTAAGTTTTTCATCATTTATCACATATTATCCAGTATTGACATATCATTATCAAATAAGACCAGCATTTACATACCACATCTCTTATTTAGGTACTCACTCTCAAATCCACTCACATATTCAGATACTCTCAAATCCACTCACATATTCAGATACTCTCAAATCCACTCACATATTCAGATACTATCAAATCCACTCACATATTCAGGTACTCATTCTGAAATCCACTCACATATTCAGGTACCCACTATCAAATCCACTCACATATTCAGGTACCCACTATCAAATCCACTCACATATTCAGATTCTCACTCTCAAATCCACACATATTCAGATACTCACTCTCAAATCCACTCACATATTCAGATACTCACTCTCAAATCCACTCACATATTCAGATACTCTCAAATCCACTCACATATTCAGATACTCACTCTCAAATCCACTCACATATTCAGATACTCACTCTCAAATCCACTCACATATTCAGATACCCACTCTCAAATCCACTCACATATTCAGGTACCCACTATCAAATCCACTCACATATTCAGATACTCACTCTCAAATCCACTCACATATTCAGATACTCACTCTCAGATCCACTCACACATTCATGAACTCTCAAATGCCCTAATGTATTCAAAACCACTTTCAAATACACTCTATCAGTTTTTCAGTCTTCACATTTGCTGATAATGCACCATTTACCGTTTCTCCACTTCAAGTGCCAGAACTTGTTTTCTCCTTCCTTCTTTCAACTTCCCAATAATCAAGCAGGTAAATGAAATAATCTGTCCATATTAAGTGTATCAGGTACTGTTATAAGATCTTTGATGTTTGATAGAAATCATGTTTTACAGAAAGGATTTTTGACTAGGACTGGCTGCTGTTACGGGCAGACAACTTTCAAGTGTTTTCCATATCAACCTTCTGCTTTCTTGGCGAATAAAGTGGGTTGGTTATCTCCCTTTATTCTAACCGTTATTTTTATCAAATACATTTTTCAATATTATTTAGACATCTTTTTGTATATTCATATTTTTAAATCTTTTTTTCTTTCTGTGTGCAAGCTGTGTGTCCCCGTGACATAACGCCAGGTATGTTTCACTTTGAATTTTTTGGGTAAATGTTCCTGTTATCAATTTTTGATAAATAAAGGCAAAGCTAGGAGAATACTATTAATTTAAAAGTGCTTTGCCAACAAAATAAAATCTCAAAGAATTTGTTAAAAAGTTGGAATATTTGGGAATGATAAAACAGGAAGATAGAAAAATACTCTCGTACCTAATATGCGTTTTCTGTATATTGAAAACACACTGAGACACCTACAGAATATACTTGTTTTTATCGGTGGTTTGGCTCTTTACGTCGTAGTATAGAGCTCGCCTGTAACGGCCAAGGTACCCAGTTCAATTCCATCGCAGGCAGTTCTGCATCCAGACCGTACATGAAGCAGTGGCAAACTATTAAACGTATTTATATTGCCTATAAAGTAAAGTAACCCATAGCATTTATTAATGCCGTAGGGGTGTGAGATGTTAGCGATCTCACATTTCACAGGCTCTGCAAATGAGGGCGGTAGCCATCCCCTCTCCCTCGCAGTCTTTACCTCCCGGATTAATCCGGTACCCATTTAAGGCTGGGTCGACCTGGGAGCCGTTGCGATCTGAAAACATTTCCGCCTCAACTGGGGAATGAACCCAGGACCACTCATATGCGAAGCCAGTGCTCTAACCACTGCGCTAACGCGGCTCCCCTATATATTATATTGCCTATAACTTTTTTTTAAATTCATTGTCATGCTTCTTACTGTCGTACTAGAATTTACTTGTATAAGTTATTATTTGAAGCAACATTGTACTGTCTCTGTATTATTTATGTTTACAAGAAGATCTATTGGTCCTTGAAGTACGAATACGGATGTTCTATGACTATGTTTGTGTTACTGAGCATGTTTAGATAATTATATGGGATGTTCTTTTGTTGTAATGGTCCTTGTCTCGATTGGTCCGTTCTCGGTGACTTGAATACAACGTTTAAATGTCTTGACAAAATCTTTTTTTTTTGGTGGGGGGGGATGTGGTTAGTCAAGTACAGAAAACTCCGTTTACTCGAGTTTCATGCACCGCCGAAGACGGATGTGTCGGGCCATTGGAGCAAATAAAACTGCGACACAACGCATTTCCATTATCTGGACTACATCCTGCTGGAAATCTAATAGGACCATGGTCCTGCTATAAAAGAGATCCCGCGGGAATTTCAGAATGAATGTCGAAGAAGAAGAAAAAGAGTTGCAAGGCGATTCGGTGCTGCTAGAATGGACCTGGTTCTTCTTCTTCTTCTTCAGCGTTCATTCTCAAACTCCTGCTGAATTCTCTTATAGCAGGACCATGGTCCTACTAGATGTCCAGCAGGATGTAGTCCAGAGAATGGAAATGCGTTGTGTCGCAGTTTTATTTGCGCCAATGGCCCGACACATCCGTCTTCGGCTGAGACCTGGTTCAATTCCCGTTAGTCTCTAGAAAATCACTGCAGCGAAAAAATGCTGTTGATAGCTACATCCAGAATAGAGTATGCTACCAATGTGGCTGTGGTTAGAGTAATCGAGGAAGCAGCTTGTGATGTTCTGTCTGACAACGTGGAAAAAACGTGGCTGAAATGATGATAGTGGAATGTGAGGTTGTGTGTGTGTGTGTGTGTGTGTGTGCGCGCGCGTGTGCGTGCGCGCGCGACGCCGGAGAGACCTGCCATGTATATCGTAATAAGGGACTTGGGAATATTAAACGTGCGGTTAATATGGCATGTTCAAGTCGGATATGTCGGTCCGAGAGGCACGGATAGTGCAACGAAGATGTAAACTACGATACAAAGTGTTATGATCTCCCAATTGCGCCCTGCTAATCGGCGGGAGTTTGAGAACGAACGCAGAAGTACTACCACCATTCATTATGGTGACGTGTAAAAACGTGGCTTGTTAATATGTTTCTCAAACATCAGCAGGATGCAGTCCCGAGAATCGAATACACTCATGGTTTACAGCTTAGCTGCGATATCAGCGATTTTCTATTTGACACGTCCGACTTCAGTATGACTCCTTGGTCACTTTTACCTTTCATGGGATGATACAGTTTTGCCGTCGACAGTATTATAAGACTTCTGTACAGTATTAATTAGGACTTCATTCGTTACGGTTTTTTTATATTATTGTCGTGTTTTTCGTTGATTACTATTTATATATTTGGAGTCGCATACTAAAAATAGCCAAAATCCGACCAACGAAAAGCAAGAAAATAATCAATATCGTTCTTTGAGGTCATGTTTACATTTTATGTGCACAAGTTTTACTATATTGGAGACAGGCAACGGTATAGCCAATCTTAACGGTAAGACTGAAGATGGACTTCTTAAGGTGGACTGAAAGATTTACCAATGTCTGCAGACGTCGCAGTATTACTGTATATCAAGTGGACAAACGTGCCATAACCCGAAAACCCATCGTCATTCAATTTTTGCGATGCATAACAGCCAAAGCAGAAAACAGACTATAGACATCCAATATCACCCTTAAACCAATTTAGTCGCTTTTCTCTATATACATAATATATTGCAGTGTCGGTCGCTATTCGCTGGTCCCCTTTCGGACCTAGTAACACACGGGTCACTGCTATCATAATTTTCCTTTCCAGCAACAGCAATATGGGGTATGATCTCTTTATGAGACTATCTCATCTACAGAGCACAATTACTCTAGCATCGGCAAAGATATTCAATATAAGTTCATTTTTATTGTGTAGTAGGATGTCTTGTGTTTTTACATATATTTTTGCATATATTTAAATATATATTTGTACAGATTTTTAACATATTTTTACAGATATTGTAACAGATATTTTTACATATATTTTTTACAGATATTTAACAGATATTTTTACAGATATTTTTACAGATATTTTACATATGTTTTAACATATATTTTTAGATATTTATATATATATATTTTTACAGATATTTTTACATATATTTTTACAGATATTTTAACAACATATATTTTTACATATATTTTTACATATATTTTACACTTTCCTACATCTGAGTAAGAGGCTTCTCAGGAAATATTGTGCACCGCTGAGAGTGGGAGTCTTCTTGGTATGAAACAAAGCTCCGGAGAAAACTTCACATTACGCAAAAGGATACTCCAGCTCTAGTGCTCATAATTTCTAAGAGCACAAAAAAATACCCACAAGCCTTTCAACTCCCTGCTCAACAACTTCTTCCATCGTGTCATATATTACCTGTTTCTTCCAGTTCGTTCCATGTCTTGCATACACGTTTCGGGTGCTTTCCAAGTTAACACCCGCACTATAGGGACGTGACCCTTTAGAGGGGTATTAATTTTGTTGTGAAGACATATTATCTAGTCGTATTGCGTAATACCATGATTGCTTCTGCTCCTCTTGACCTGACTCTCCGACTTCAGCACCAGTGATTTATTGGGCAGGATTGTGGATTTATTGCTCGATGTCAGTAATAGCCCGACCAATCTTAAGATAAACAAAAATAGGTAGATGTGTTACCAAAATAAAACATAACACAACCTAACAACGAGATACAGGGACAGACGACGTACCAATCTTAGTTTTCTGTTGACTGGACTAAGCCCCATTTCGACTTCAAGGAGGTAACTTCAGATTTGAAACTAACGTCACTTATCTGACTTAACGACACTCATCCAGTCATCTATGTGTAAATGCATGTAGCGAGGATCTGTCACATTTCAATAAACAGTGACCTACATGTCACTTTACTTAACACCCCTCTAAAATGTCACGCTCATGCAGTACGGGTGTTAACATGGAAAGCACCGATTGTTTCATTAATCTAACTGGTTCATCCATAAATCAATTGGTTTTCGTATTTTTCAATTTCGGTGTGGGTTCTAGAATAATGCATTTGTCTTTCAATGTTTTCACTTGACCTTCTTAATGGATATACTTTCCATCTCCAGCGTGGTTTTCTTCAGCTATCTACACTGGTGGTCCTATGTTCCAGCGTGGTTTTCTTCAGCTATCTACACTGGTGGTCCTATGTTCCAGCGTGGTTTTCTTCAGCTATCTACACTGGTGGTCCTATGTTCCAGCGTGGTTTTCTTCAGCTATCTACACTGGTGATCCTATGTTCCAGCGTGGTTTTCTTCAGCTATCTACACTGGTGGTCCTATGTTTCAGCGTGGTTTTCTTCAGCTATCTACACTGGTGGTCCTATGTTCCAGCGTGGTTTTCTTCAGCTATCTACACTGGTGGTCCTATGTTCCAGCGTGGTTTTCTTCAGATATCTACTTTGGTGGTCCTATGTTCCAGCGTGGTTTTCTTCAGCTATCTACACTGGTGGTCCTATGTTCCAGCGTGGTTTTCTTCAGCTATCTACACTGGTGGTCCTATGTTCCAGCGTGGTTTTCTTCAGCTATCTACACTGGTGGTCCTATGTTCCAGCGTGGTTTTCTTCAGCTATCTACACTGGTGGTCCTATGTTCCAGCGTGGTTTTCTTCAGCTATCTACACTGGTGGTCCTATGTTCCAGCGTGGTTTTCTTCAGCTATCTACACTGGTGGTCCTATGTTCCAGCGTGGTTTTCTTCAGCTATCTACACTGGTGGTCCTATGTTTCAACGTGGTTTTCTTCAGCTATCTACACTGCTGGTCCTATGTTCCAGCGTGGTTTTCTTCAGCTATCTACACTGGTGGTCCTATGTTTCAACGCTATTTTCTTCAGTTATCTACATTCGTGGTCCTATGTTGCAGCGTGGTTTTCTTCAGTTCTCAATACTGGTGGTCTTATGTTTTAGGAACACATTCTTCTTCAGCGATCGTTCGTGAGCTAATTCGTTGTGTAAGCTAGCAGTGTATAGTCTGGAGAACAGACCGTGTTGTGTCGTAGTTTACATCATGTCTGCGATATATGTGCCTTTCATCCTGACTCATTTTACTTCATTATTTCCTTTTGTGGTCACTATAATATTCTATATAATAAGTGGCCAGCTTCATGTCCAATCCGCTTTAATCGCTTTCTAAGACGTAATCGCCTTCCAAGACATAATCGCCTTCTAAGACGTAATCGCCTTCTAAGACGTAATCGTCTTCTAAGACATAATTGTCTTATAAGACGTAATCCCCTTCTAAGACGTAATCGCCTTCTAAGACATAATCGTCTTCTAAGACGTAATCGCCTTCTAAGACGTAATCGCCTCCTAAGACATAATCACCTTCTAAGACGTAATCGTCTTCTAAGACATAATCGTCTTATAAGACGTAATCCCCTTCTAAGACATAATCGTCTTATAAGACGTAATCCCCTTCTAAGACGTAATCCCCTTCTAAGACGTAATCGCCTTCTAAGACGTAATCGCCTTCTAAGACGTAATCGCCTTCTAAGACGTAATCGCCTTCTAAGACATAATCACCTTCAAATGATATTTCACAGTTTTGCTATTCTCAGATTTCGTTTTCAACTCCGATAACACACTGCCGTTTTAGGAATTTAAAATTTATATCATACATATTCGTTGTTCTAAAAAGACCTCTCACATATTCAGATACGCGCACTCATATCCACTCACATATTCAAGTACTCACACTTAAATCCACTCACATATTTAGGTGGTCACACTCAAATCCACTCACATATTTAGGTGTTCACGCTCAAATCCACTCACATATTCAAGTACTCACAATCAAATCCACTCACATATTTAGGTGGTCACACTCAAATCCACTCACATATTAAAGTACTCACACTCAAATACACTCACATATTTAGGTGGTCACACTCAAATCCACTCACATATTCACGAGTTTTTCTTACTTTCGTTCTTTCCTGTCGTGCTTTTTCCGAATTGTTATTCAGTTGAAATGGAAACTGTAGTAACACAATGTACGCTTTCTCATATGAATATCATTAATAAAATGGGGATATATTGCAGTTTTACTTTATATAAATACATATAATTTTGACGTTTCGACTTATAAACCTTTATTAAGATAGAGACAACTAATGCGTTTGCGTATGTGGGTCTCACCAATGTCCCACTAGACAAACCACCCATGCAACAGAAAACCTTAATAGATGACATGCTGTTATATTGTGGATTTCTTATGGAAGTTTTGTAGCGTGTCATCTATACAATTATAGACCCCCACTAAGTAGAAAACTCCTTCAATAGGCACTGTACTAAGTCGAAAGCTGAAGTTTCATGGGTTTGAAATAAACAAAAGCACACAAAAAATCTTCCCCACCGCACATAGGAAGTAAGAGCTAATCATTCGCAATTTCTGGAATTATCAAACAAACAAACACGATAGATACAAATCAATGAAGCAATGACAAAATAAACTTAGCAATACATAAAACATATAGAATGTACAAGATGGAATGTTGTAATGCAAATTAGCAGACCAGAGATAGCTTATCAATAGTGTTTATGCCGGCAGTGCACATATTTATGCAAGTTCATTTAAAATACGTTCATATTTTTAAATCTCCAAATATGTGTTTTCCATACTTTTAAAAAAAAACAACTAAATTTTATTGACATGAAACTAAGTATAATTCCATTGTCTACTCGTGTGGTAACCGGACTTGAAGTTCTAGTTCATGGAGCAAAGAATAGAGATACTGTCTTATTTCCAGGCTTGGGAGGCGCCTAGCGATAGTTGGGGATATCTACTAATTTTATTACATATTTTCGATTCTTGATTCTTCTTGATTAGAAAACTGGCGTCACAGCACGTGGGGCATTCCCATAAGTCCTCCGCCCTCAGTTCCAGCAGCCTATCGACTCGATGGTGTTTCGAGTCCAATGCCGCCGAAACAGACGTCGACATCAGGGCACAACTCTGGCCATTGCGACAGGTGTCTTTGTTGTTCCGCCCACCCACGCCGTGCCCGTAACTAGTTCAAGCACAATGTCGGCTTGTCGGAACAACATGGTAACTGTTATCGAAGGTTACGACCACGGGATTGTATAGATGACGTGCCATGAAGCTTCTATAAGAAGATAACTTCAATATAAAGGTATGTCATCTACTCGATTATAGACTAATAACCTGTCACATGTGGAAAAAAAAACCAACACCATTGTCACATTTTGCCTCGATGTTTACTTTTGTCTTCTATCAAACCATTCCCCGTCAATGGCGAAGAGATGCGGGACAGCGGACATTTCCCATTTGCTCTTTTGTAACAGACTCCTACATGACGAGAAATATTAGATTTACCATCACTGACGATGGGTCAATACATCTGACAGAACATGATGAGATAGTAGGACCAGAAGTGTGCGCTGCGTTTCTGGTTGGACGTGGGTAATTCTGTGGCTCTGAAATGCCTCCCTTCTGAGACAATAAAAGGCATCTATAAACCGAGACCGTCGGCGGTAGAAGACCTCTGTACAGAATTAGTTAGGACTTCACTCGTTCCGTTTTTTAATTATTGTCTTGATTGTCGTTGGTCACTATTTACATACTTGGAGTCACTTGCCAAAAATAATGAAAGCCGACTCGTGCCTCGGTAGGATACTAGTATAATACGATTTCCATCTTCAGCGATGTGGAGAAGAGAAAAATCATGCCGAGGCCACTGTTTAATGTTGTCTATCCATAGATTTCTTTATGGTTTTTAACCCCTCCGTTCCTTCCACCCTCGACTGTTCCTTAAATATCGCGTTTGATAGGTCATCATAACAGATATGCATGTACGTTTTCGTCTTTCTGCTATTGAAAAGTAGTCTTATTCTCTCGTTCTCAAAATCCTACAGGTTGGTAGAATATATTCAGAAGAACGAAATTCGTAATTACATGGCCTGCAGTTTGTCTATATATCTGTGCCTTTGGACGGGACACATTCATCTTCAGCATGAATTGATTTTTGTAACTATACATTACTAACAACCCCTGTGCTTGAGTATACGTACCAACATAATGGAAAAAAACATGTTGGCAGCAAACTCTCTGACGCAGAGACGATATCAAATCTGACTCATTGGAATATTGTATATTTTTATTGGATGTTTCCAGTTTATGTTTCCCATTTCGTGTTTGCGAGATGAGTTAATCCTCCAGTCATGCGAAACATGTTTTCTCTTTTAATCTCATATTATACATACGCTACTGCAACTTGCCAGGATGTTTTGAAACAATCCCAAGGACACCTGAAATATTTTCTGTATCGATTACCGCGATAGATGACTAATTGCTCATAAATGTGTATATTGGGTATTAGTAGTGTTGAGTTGTTGAATCTTCCCAGGACTTGGAATGTAGCGTTGAGTTGTTGAATCTTCTCAGTACTTGAAATGTAGCGTTGAGTTGTTGAATCTTCTCAGGACTTGGAATGTAGCATTGAGTTGTTGAATCTTCTCAGAACTTGAAATGTAGTGTTGAGTTGTTGAATCTTCTCAGGACTTGAAATGTAGCGTTGAGTTGTTGAATCTTCCCAGGACTTGGAATGTAGCATTGAGTTGTTGAATCTTCTCAGAACTTGAAATGTAGTGTTGAGTTGTTGAATCTTCTCAGGACTTGGAATTTAGTGTTGAGTTGTTGAATCTTCTCAGGACTTAGATTGTAGCGTTTAGTTGTTGAATCTTCCCAGAATGTAGCATTGAGTTGTTGAATCTTCCCAGAATGTAGCATTGAGTTGTTGAATCTTCCCAGGACTTGGAATGGTTTTGGCAACACAGCGTAGGAAAAGAGAGCTATTAAAAGAAATAAAAATCAAACAAGTCAAGTATTTTTGACATATTAAACCTTACATATTAGGCATGGGACCTTGTTGAAGACTTTACTTGAAGCGTGGCCATTGACGGTACTATAAGACCTATGCACAGAAAATGTAAACATGATCTGAAATGCCCATTTTGATTATTTCCGTGAGTTTCGTTGGTAGGCCTTGGCTATTTTTGGCATGCGAATCCACGTATATAAATAGTGACCAACGAAAAACACGACAATATTAAAAACGTAACGAATTAAGTGCTAACTCATAATGTACATATGTTTTCTTACTGACGAAACTCATGCGTACGGGTACAGTTGAAGGGTAAGCGAGCAAGAGATAGGCAGAGACACAATATGGGAGGGAAATGTTGCGAGATGAATAGGTTACATTCTAGCATAGTGCAACGCTAAAGCAAGTGGCAAAGGATGTTGGAGGTCCGTAGCCGTCAACCTTTGTTGCAGAGACGGTATTTAATTATTTATCACAATGACATCTGCTAAAAGAAAACAATTTTCTGTGTTAACCCCCCAATTCTAAAATAGATACAATTATAGGCAATATTTTTCAGATGACATCCACCTCAAGATAGATAGGCTATCCAGTTTTATCAAAGCCAATAAAATATGGGAGATAATAAACGCAGATTTATAATGTTTTTAAAAAGGGAGAGAAGTAATCAACTTTGCTGTGTTAGAAAATCCGGCTATTTCATATTTTCTGTCTAGCTCGTTTAATTTAACTGGTAGCTTGCTCTTCTTACATTCTTTCCTTACTGGTTTATTTCTGCTTTTTATTCTTTCCTGATTTCTTTATTTATGGCATTGCTTCTTTCCTGACCTTGATTCTGCTCTGACTGGTTCTTTCCTGAATTTGCTTCTTTTCTAACAGGTTCTTTCCATTAATATCATCCCCGATGTTGTTAATTTCTGACTTTGGACACTAGTTATTTTCTGATTCTTTCCAAACTGGTCCTTTCCTGACTTTGATTCTTTCCTGACTAGTCTTTTCCTGGGTGGTTCTTTCCTGACTTTGATTCTTTCCTGACTAGTCCTTTCCTGGGTGGTTCTTTCCTGACTTTGATTCTTTCCTGAAGTTTGTACTTTCTTGACTGTTTTTTTTTCCTGAACTAATTTTTTTCTAAATCTTTCTTTCCTGATTGAACTTTTCTTCTCCCTTCTCCCCCTCCGACTTTGATTATTTCCTGACTGGTTTTTTCATGAGTAGTTCTTTCCTGACTGATTATTTCCTGACTTTGATTCCTTCCTGACGTTGGTTCTTTCCTGACTTTGATTCCTTCCTGACGTTGGTTCTTTCCTGACTTTGATTCTTTACTGACTTAGGTTCTTCCAAACTTTAGTTCTTTCCTGACTGAATGAATCTTTCCAGATTTTGGTTATTTCCTGACAGAATTAATCTTTCCTGGCTTTGGATGTTTTGGATTTTAGTTCTTTTCCTGGTGTGAACTAATATTTGATGGTGCTGGTTATTCTCTGGCTTTGGATTTATACAGACTTTAGTACTTTCCTAGATTTGTATTTTTTTAAAACTGTTTCCTGGTTTTGTTTTCCTGGCTTTCATTCTTTCCCGGCATTGATTTTTTCCCCTCGTTTTGGTGTTTTAGTGTTTTTTTTTCTGATTTTGATATTTTCTTATTTTAGTTTTCTTCTGACTTTAGTAGTTTCTAATTTTAGTTTTTTTCTAACTTTAGTTCTTTACTGAGTTTGGTAATTTCCTGGTTTTTATATCTCCTGACTTTACTTCTTTCCAGACTATATTCATTTCCAGACTTTAGTTATTTCCAGATTTTAGTTTTATTCTGACCGTAGTTATTTCCCATACTTTAGTTTTATTCTGACCGTAGTTATTTCCCAGACTTTAGTTTTATTCTGACCGTAGTTTTTTCCAGACTTTAGTTTTATTCTGATCGTAGTTATTTCCAGACTTTAGTTTTATTCTGACCGTAGTTATTTCCCAGACTTTAGTTTTATTCTGACCGTAGTTATTTCCAGACTTTAGTTTTATTCTGACCGTAGTTATTTCCAGACTTTAGTTTTATTCTGATCTTAGTTATTTCCAGCCTTTAGTTTTATTCTGATCTTAGTTATTTCCAGCCTTTAGTTTTATTCTGATCTTAGTTATTTCCAGACTTTAGTTTACTTCTGACCGTAGTTATTTCTTGGCTTAGGTGTTAGCGAAAATAACTTTCGTTCTTTTCTTAGATAAAAGATACTTCAAGTGTACAAAATAATCTAAAATCTGTGTTGTTCTTCAGAAACAGAATATGTAGAATTTTCGTGGTCAAAGTCTTATAATCAGAAGCAAAAACACATTCAACTACACGGTGGATGTTATAATCAACATCATATACAGGCGAGAGACTAGAGAGGGAGACTAGAGAGAGACACTAGAGAGAGACACTAGAGAGAGAGAGACTAGAGAGAGAAAGAGAGACTAGAGAGAGAAAGAGAGACTAGAGAGAGAAAGAGAGAGAGATGAGAGAGAGACTAGAGAGAGAGAGAAAGCTTATGTGTAAAAACAACGCACTCAGGAAATAATGTCAATATAGTCAAATATTGAACTGGCATCAAGATCAAATAAAAAGAAAAGTAAAACGAATAAAGTGTTAGTAATAAAACATAAACGTTACTACGCAAATAACATGTTAGCATGCAATATAAGCAAATATAATAGACTGGCAAGATCGACGTTTCAGCAGCAGTTCCTTTGTCGCGATGCAAAACAAAAGCAATCGTATTCAGGTATTACTTTTTTCTAACTTGTTTTTGTGTCTTGAAATTTTGTAATTGAATAATTTTCTCTAACAGTGAAGCTATTTGAATACGTCAAATCTGAAGTCAAAGAATATGTAACAAAGAATTCCACATCTTCTTCTGTGTTTTCTGGTTTCCTGTCTATAATATAAGATCAAATATAAAATATATTCTTATAAAATATAAGACTTGCTGTCTGGTGGACATATGTTTTGTGCCGCAATTTGTTATCTTGTGTGGTTCTGTGCGGCCAGAATTGTTGTTTTTGCCTTTTGTATGGTGGAAAATGAGATGGTCATGAATTATTACCAATCTCCCGAGGCAGTGATGACTTGATTACCACAACAGCGAAATTTGCTATTTTTTATGTTTAATTGATTCGATGCAACTCAAGTTGAATATAGTCCGCGGTTTTAAGGAGCTTTAAGAGATCAACATCAGGTGTCGTTCCGACTTGCATAAGCGATCATGGATTTCAACAGTTCTCTATTTCCAATATCTTTTATCAGAATCGTCGTTGATTCTTTGCCATGCCACGATGTCAGACTAATATTTTCTCACGTTATCGTCATCGATCTTTCTGGCCTTATATCTTGCCTGTTGTAACTACGTTCTTCATGTCTAATAACGTGTCTGGTATTATTAAGTAACCCCCTTTGATTATTCTGATTATTATTAGCCCGTCTGACATTAGACTCTATCATCACCTTCTCGGTAGTCTTTCTAGCTGTCCATGGTACTCTCAGCATTCTTCTATAGAACTACATCTCTGTTGTACATGCTACTCTCAGTATTCTTTTATATAACCACATCTCTGTTGCTTCTAATGTTCCCACTATCCTATTTATTTATTGTCCAAGACTTGCGCATCCATATGCTGGTTGCTGATTCAACGATCCATGGAATCATGCCCTTTGACCCAATGCCATTGTGTGATATATGAATGTGTTTGTGAGCTGTTGTTTTGTTCCATATAATGTGTTTCATTTATCTGGCCAGGCGTGGATGCGCATCCATATGCTAGAATCAGTGTTATGTAGCATCGTAGAACTCTGTTCTCACCTCTAATGACAAGGATATATTACACAGTATATTCTTAATATCTATAACTGCTGCCTTTTCCTGCCATATTATGTTACCATTTTGTTAGTCATTTAAAAACGCACTAATAACTTGTATTATTTATTGTTATTATTATTATTATGGTTGAGTTTTTGGTCATCGTCGATTACGACGGACGAACATCAAGTTACCATACGAGGTACTTTATATTTAGTTAGTTAGTTAGTTCGTTAGTTAGTTAGTTAGTTAGTTAGTCGTCGGATCATCATCACTGCAAACTGGACACGTCCATAGTTGCTCTGATCTCTCCTTGAGTATATCCGCCATTACACTTCTGCTGACAGTACCGGTCATATGCTGGTTGACCATCATTCTTCTTCGCCCTCCAAAATGTTCACCTCTAGCAACACCGCATTTCAATCCCTGATCTTTAATCCTAGCCATTGAAAAGAAATCATCATCCACATTAGTCTCACTCTCGCGTGTTATATAACAATTCAAGGCTTTAACAAAGTCTTAACACTGTTCAGTGCTTTTTAAAACCCGTGCCTTCAGATTTCACCCAATATCTTGAGAACCGTTGCACGTATCACTATGTATATTTCACATAGTGTCTTGCATATTTCATGGGATTTTACAATTCATAATTGTGCAGACACACTCAATTTTTGTAAAAAGTCAACTTTTTGTGATCTTTGGCGACTTAATAATGATTACACATACAAAAAAGATAATTTACCGTAATGTTGTGAATTAACTTTTATTTTAGTAGTCAGTGCTAGCATGCATGGGCGTATTTTCAATTATTTTAGTAGTCAGTGATAGCATGCATGGGCGTATTTTCAATTATCATTTCATGGCTTGTATAAATGTGAGTTGAATATATGAATTGCGTTTTAGCACTTTTTAAAAATTGTGATGGGTGATATGAACATAGGGAGTTGATTATACTGTGAAACAAATAAGCACGTTTAGTTTGAAAAGACAAGTAATTGTACAACTTTATTGACATGTTCTGAAAAGTTATGATTTTTCAGTTTTTATACCCGTGTTATGAAACATGGAGAGTTGAGAAATATTGATGTAAATATTACAGCAAACAGCATCAATGAGGTGAATCGACGTGATGATTGATTAATCGTTGCAGTATTCTCGCGCAGTTATTGTATCATATCATGGTTAAGTATCAAAATATATAGGCATATTGAAAATTAATATCATTCTATCGTTTAATCTATCATGTTTAATTCTTACCTGAGTTTGGGTTTTTGTCTGGTTTTGATAGTTTTGACTTTGTTTCTTTCCTGTCTTAATTCTTTCCTGACTTTGATGTTTTCATAACTTTATTTCTTTTCTTACCTTCAGCTTCTTCTTCTTCAGCTTTCATTCTCAAACTCCTGCCAGATCTCTCTTGTAGCAGAACAATGGCCGTACTAGATTTCCAGCAGGATGTAGTCCAGAGAATGGAAATGCGTTGTGTCGACGTTTTATTTGCGCCAATAGCCCGACACATCCGTCTTCGGCGGGTGACCTTCAGCGAAAATATAATATACACAGGACACTTCAAGTATACAAAATAACAGAAAGTTCAAACTTCAAACATACAAAATAACAGAAAATGCACACCAAGTATACAAAGTAAAAGAAAATTCACACTTCAAGTGTACAAAATAACAGAAAATTCACTGCACAAAAAAAAAAAAAAAAAAAAAAAAAAAAAAAAAAAACACGAGAAAGCTAAGTTTTCAATATTTCGTAAAACCTCATACAAGTAAAATGAATATGAGATAACAAAATTACGGCAAAAAATTAGTCATAATGTTGGACATCCGTGTGTTGCCGAAGCGTGAATAATAGCACCACTATTTATCATCATTCTTGTTGACTAAGGAGGTTTTTATATGGTGATGTCTGTCTTATCTCTCGTTTCAGACCGAATGCCGCAGATATAGTAGCTAATTTGTAGACTACGAAACAATACATTCCGTTCTCAGGACTATATCCTGCTAACCTGCATAGGTTTGCGAATGAACGCAGAAGAAGAAGTCATAATGTCAATACTACTACTGGTGCATCTCGAATCAAAGCTCAATACTCTGTATTTTGTTCGCAGTTTGTCGCATATATCAGGTTAATTCTTCGTCTTCTGCGTTCGTTCTCAAACTCCTGCAGATTAGCAGGATGTAGTCCGGAGAACGGAATGCGTTGTGCCATGGTTTACAGCATTGCTGCGATATCTGCGACTTTCGGCCTGACACATCCGACTTCAGCACGGCTTTGGATCACTGACCCTATATGGGATGGGACAGCCAACTCCATCCCATAACCTCCTTAGTCGCCTTTTACGACATGCGTGGAAGGTAAACAGTGTTGCTATTCGTTACTCCCCTTTCGGGCCCTGGCAACACGCGGGGGATCAGGTTAATTGCTGAAATAGTTGTCAGAAAATCAGAGGGAAATAATGCGAGGGTTAGTATTTCTCAAGGTTTCCGTGGCAGCATTCCTTCAAATTAAGAAAATAATGCGAGGGTTAGTATTTCTCAAGGTTTCCGTGGCAGCATTCCTTCAAATTAAGAAAATAAATAAATTGGTAGATTATCTTATAAAGGACGTAGACATCAATCCATCATTGTTTGACTGTAGTAATGTTTCTTGGCAGTATTTACGTTTAGTAGTTTAATCTGCATGCATGAGTGTATATGAGGTACGTTGCACTTTGTTATGCGCCATATGGCCAAGTGCATCCGATTTCCGCCAGCTATTTTTTTTAGGTTTGCTTTCCTTAGATGGTCTACCCTCCCGGGATCATGAGCACCATCTGTCCAGGCTTTGTGTAGAGTTTTCCATCTCCTAGGTGGCCTGTCTTTCTGGACTCTTGAGCGCCACCTGCCCAGCAGTTAGGGGAATTGTTTAAGTTTTCCTGCCTTTTTCCTTTATAGGATGGAGCTGATTGGGGCCTAAGTAGGGTTTTACTGACTTCTCCCTTTGTATGTTTTAGAAAATAGTTTCCCATATTCCCCTATTTTAAAGGTCCCCCCAACCCTGGGGGACGCGCATGCTGGGGTCAATGACCCCAGCTGTTGGCTTGAGCTTATAGCGGCTCATACTCGCTTGATGCTGCCCGTCACGAGACACATGGGGTATTTCAGTGGAGATATCAGTGCCACCTGATATCCCACCCCGTCCTGTTGGGCAACATCGCCAGTTTGTCCGCGACTGCTTATTCGTCCAGAAATCTGGATTATTCGTCCAGAGATCTGTCTTATATTGCAGCCAACCACCAGATATGGAGACTCCATATCCGGAGGTTGTTCCACGATCCGCAACCTGTGGACGCGCCTGGTAGGGGATGGTCGCCCCCCCCCAGGGTTTAGTAGTTTGTCATTGCTTCCTGGATGGTCTGGATGTACAATTGCCTGAGTCAGGTTTCGAACTCGGTACCTTGACCGTACCAGACAAGTACCAGTACTGTACCACCCCCTCACCCCCCCCCCGACAGAGCTGGCGTCAAATTGTCAAAATTCACCAGATATGTTCAATGACGTGGTACTCCGCCTAATATTCTGCTATTGAGATTCTCAAATTCTTACCACCGTACCTCACTATAGTACCAAAATGTATATGTAAAGTTTTCATAACAGCTATTTCATATGCAAATTTGCCTTTCATGTCGGATGCTTCGGGCCATTGACAAATAAAAAATCTCACAATGCATTTATATTCTGTGGACTATTATTCATGTACATTTTCCCCACATCGGTCCAATAATTTTTCAGTTTTATTTATTTTCTCAATGAACACGAATTTCTAAGTGTCATAAAAGAAATATGTGTATTATAATATTTTTAGTCGGTGCGGCACTTGATGATAATATTGCTTGAGCGAACGTGTATAATAGAATACATTAGGTCTTTAGCCAAGTGGGTCACGCACACGAATTTGGATCACTATTTAAGCGACCGTTGCCGAGAACTTGACCCAGGTTAGGAATTTCCGTCCATCTGTTAAGATTTATGTCTAACATCTTAAGAGTTCCATCACCTTCCATCCTCGCCATAAGAGTTTCTATCTACGTTAATATACATGGACACATTCGCAAACACACATACACGCACACATGCACGCGCACATATTTGATACGTGGAACTACATTATAATATTTTGGGATGGGATGTTATCGCAGAGTGCGTATTTCTTTCATCAACGTCTCTCTTCTTCTGTTGTGTTTTTCGTCCTATTATTATATTCACGATGGTCAGGTAGCATATACTGGACAAGATGTAGCAGTCATAACAGCACATTGATATTCCTGCTGATATTGGGTCAATGTTTTTGCTTCTCTGAGCGTTGCATTCATGTCTTTGATATCTTGAGTCTAACTTGTTCGTGGCATTCTGTTTTTTTTTTCTTGGCACGATCCTTAATTATGGTGTCATGTCCGACTATGTGGCGGTGTGATAAAGGTCGCGCATGTGACTAATGTACCATGTTTCAATCCCGCCACAGGTAATTATGCATCCATACTGTTCATAAATTAATCGCAATATATATATATATATAACTAAATGACATTGCTATGTTCTGTTCCACAGATCCTCACATCAAGGTCATCGGCTACCCAGAAAATGTCACTATGGCTAAAAATAAGATCATGGCTGTTCTGGACACTAAGGTCAGTACTAAAGAGCTTGTTTAAGTTAATGCGGACTTATAATGAGGTTGTTAGTATCGTGGTCAGTATCGGTACAATCTCGCATTTGCTTATTCCTTATAAGCAAATATAATTATAATCCTTATATATTTATTATAATGCTCGTGTGATAGGTAATCATGTCTTGCCCGTGAACTGCTGCCGTAGCAGGCAAGTAATATCAATACTGTCACCTGTCATGCTTGTAGTATGAGGCGACTGTGGAAGTTTCAATCAATCAAGTGCCATGCCGACTGGCGTAGGCGATCATGCTTTTCCACGGCTCGCTGTCTCTTGTGTTGTCAATAAGCTCGGTTGGTGAGCTTCTACCTTGCCGCGACACAAGCCCATCTAGTAACTTTTCTCTTTGTCGACCTCTATCTCTTCTCCCTTTGATCTTTCCAGTGGTTATTAAGTGTTCAAGCTGTGTTCTTCTCAGCACATGCCCTAGAAACCTTGACTGTCTGAGATTTACTGCCCTATGCCATAGGTAAAAGCGACACAAAGCAATGCGAAGTTATACATATCAGGCCGAAAAGCTTGAAGTCATACTTGGAGTCGCCAAGTAATTTATATCTTGAAATGTGCAGCAATTTGTGAAATAAAGGAGACACGCATCTGCTCAACAACGAATATAGTCAGCTAGACACGAGCTGATTAAACCTTGACCAATCGTCAATATTTGCTTCTTCTTCAGTGTTCATTCTCAAACTCCCGCTGGATATCTCTTGTAGCAGGATAATGGTCCTACTAGATTTCCAGCAGGATGTAGTCCAGAGAATGGAAATGCGTTGTGTCGCCGTTTTATTTGCGCCAATGGCCCGACACATCCGTCTTCGGCAGAAATCGTCAATATAAACCATATCAACAGAATTCACAGAAGCCATTTTGGTCATATTTTCGATGATTCCCCTGCTTCTCGTTGTCCATTATTTATATACTTTGTATCACCTGCTAACGCCGAAAAACTACATACAAAATGAACGGGAAAAAATACATACACACAAAGTGGACATAACAAATACGCATTATTACTTGTGATGGATGAACGATAGATCCGGAGAGCTACACGACGAACCATCAGTAAGCATACTTTTCGTCGTGTAGTTTGAGAGACCGCACACCTGTTAGCTCTCCCAGAGTACGCCAAAAGCAATTCAGTAAACAAAACTAAGTTCATATAAAACTAAACATATCGGGGATTGGTCTAAATATGTTGAAGACATCTGCTAAAAAAATAATCTACTCAAGTCTGCCAAGTCAGTTCTGGAAATCCCCCGTAACCCCCACTTCATCTGAGCATGCATATCAAATTTCTGTTTCCACCGGAGTGTTAATTTTGGAGTAAGGAAACAATTTTTTTCGGAAAGAAAAGGAAAGAAAAAAAAAAAGCAAGCAAATAGAGCGAGCGAATGTCTTGATTTCATTCTCTGACTTAATTCTCATAATTCTAGAAACATTTACAGATGTCTTGTGTACTATTTGTTCGTGAAATACAATACTTCATCAAGAAATATTGTTACTTGTAAATGGAATCACTGATGGTAGCAGCAGTAGTTGTAGTAGTTGTAGCAGTAATTGTAGGAGTAATAGTAGCAGCAACATCAGTATTAGTACAGCAGCGACATTAGCAGGAGTTAACAAAACGAGTTGGTAATACTGAAATTCAAGTAGGGAAGCATGAGGATATATGAAAATAATTCATATAGCTGACAGGAATTGAATATTGGTATTACTGAATGGAAATTTAAATTAATTTCAGTGAATCAGTAAACACGTACCGGCGATTACTGTACAAAACCTGCATTTGTCATTGATCAACAGTGTAACTAGGGATTATGTGGTCAGTAGTACGATTTCCTGCCGTTACTTTCTCAGAAGACGCAGACACCTAAACTGTATAAATCTAGAAAAATTGAGGCTTTGTTGTATGCTCCTTTCAACCAGAGGCGAGAATCCACCCTGTTTATATCATATCTTATGAACGTTAGTAAAAATATATGAGGTCTAAGTTCAGGTAATCCTGTCATACTGTCCTCTGGCTATTGATATTTTGAATGCCGATGCTAAACGATATACTTTCTTGGTGCCAGACTTAATGGTTGTATCCCTTGTCGTTGTTGTTGTTCGTTCATCAGAAGTGACCACTTGTCACATCAACTTTATGAAATTCAGAGAGAGGTATGGCCTTGTCTGTGAGTTTGTAAGTGGCTGATAAGCACTATGGTAGCACTAAAGGTCATTAGACAGTTTTATCATAGGACGCTCACTTTTGATGGTGTTTGATGTGTCATTAACTTTCTAGTTAGTCTTCCATGTTGAACCGTTTTTTTTTGTTTTTTTGTTGCACTTTTCTTGTTTAGATTTGCAGAGCGCCGTGCAGCTTTGTTTGGTGCATCATCTTTCCATATGTCGCGGCTTAATGTCAAACGCTTTTAGTTAGATCTTTAATAAGTCATTGTAATGCATCTTTTGTCCCCATTGAGAGATCATGCTTATCTTCATCTCACCACAGAGGAGTATTTTTGATGGACCATTATCTGGTATACGTACTGAATGACTTGCCCAACGAATTTTTTTTCTAAATCAGAATAGTATCAATGCTAGGAATACCAACACTTTCAAGGATAGTGGTATCAGGAATTTTTTTTTCATTTGATGTTCATCAAACTGTGTGGAAGTGATTTGAGATTTCTCATATAATGCCTGAATAGGGTCCGTGTCGCCAGTGTGGCAACCAAGGCCTGGACTTCTAGTTCCGGGTGTAAAGAGAAGGGCGACTGTCTTCTTTCCAGACATCTCTAGAAGGCGACTAAAAAACAATGGGGAATTTGCTGACAGTCTGTCAACTGTGAAAAAATCATCATTGTCCCATGTTGTCTCAATATCCTACATTTGTCTTCTATTAAATAATGTCAGAAGGCTGGAGATGGCTTTAGCGTCCTTGTTAAGGCTAACGGTGATTTGGAAAAGCAACATCAGTGTTGGAGTGAAAATCAAACTGTATAAGTCGCCGGTGCTTTCTGTTGTGCTGTATGGTTGTGAGAGTTGGACACTCACTGCGGATATGGAGAGAAGATTACATACTTTCGAGTACAAATGCTACAGAAGAATTCTACGAATTTCCTATAGGGAACATAAGACCAATGTGTACGTAAGAAATAAAGTAGAGATGTATGCAGGTGTTCAGGAATCATTGCTTTCAATAGTGAAACGACGAAAATTAGCATGGTTCGGACATGTATGCATGCATGATTCCTTATCAAAAACAATACTGCAGGGAACTGTCGAGGGTGGAAGAAGCAGAGGAGGACAAATAAAGGCATGGACAGACAACATCAATGAATGGACAGGACAAGATATTTCCAAACTCATCCGCATCGCTACGGATAGTATTCGCTGGAGGACTGTGTGCTGAAGCATCCAATGTGGTACCCCTACGACCCTGAAGGGTTATAGGTTTATTGATTGATTGAAATAATGGCCATGGATGACAAAGAGATGCAAGCCAGTGGACATTACATATTTTCCCGTTTGTGGCAGGCTTCTATGTGACGAGGAATGTTAGATGTGCCATCACTGCAGATGGGTTAACAAATCTGACAGAAGAATGATTAGATAGTTGACTCATGTGTTGGCTGTGTTCCTGGCAGGACTTGGTAATCGAGAATAATGACGTACTGGAATAGGACTTGGTAATCGAGAATAATGACGTACTGGAATATGACTTGATAATCGAGAATAATGACGTACTGGAATAGGACTTGGTAATCGAGAATAATGACGTACTGGAATAGGACTTGGTAATCGAGAATAATGACGTACTAGAATAGGACTTGGTAATCGAGAATAATGACGTACTGGAATAGGACTTGATAATCGAGAATAATGACGTACCGGAATAGGACTTGGTAATCAAGAATAATGACGTACTACTCGCCCGTGTATTGACGGGACCCGAAAGGGGAGCAAAGAATAGCAACACTGTTTACCTTTTACGTATGTCATGTCGTAAAAGGCGACTAAGGAGGTTATGAGATGAAGTTGGCTGTCCCATCCCATATAGGGTCAGTGACAAAGTGATATAGGGCCAAAGGCATGCTGAAGTCGGATGTGTCAGGCCGAAAGGCGCAGATATCGCAGCATTGCTGTAAACCATGACACAACGCATTCCTTTCTCCGGACTACATCCTGCTAATCTGCAGGAGTTTGAGAACGAACGCAGAAAAAGAAGAAGAAGATCGAATATTCAGTCGTGGATATCGTAAGGCGATGTTTAATAAAGCATGGGAAATAAATGGTAATACTGTTGCCTGACAAATATTTAATATATCAAATGGCCGGAACATTTAAAAAAATTAATTAATGGATGTTAAGTTCCTAGAGAAAGAAACAAAAGTCGTAAAAAAAATCAAACGATGTCTTTGTTAGACGGGAATACTGGAATCTGGTGCTTTTCTCGTCAACTCTCATACTATATGGGCGTGACCCTTTAGAGGGGTGTTATGTAAAGCGAAAAGTAGGTCACCATTTGTTAAATTGTGATAAATTATCGCCACTTGAATTCGCACATTCTTGACTTGTGCATGTGCCTATGAGTGCTATTCTGTCAGATCAGTGAAGTTAGTTTCAAATCGGAATTGGTTAGTATCATCACTAAACTGCTCTCTAAAGAGTCATATCCATTTAGTCCCGGTGTGAACGTGAACAGCAGAGAAGACACATGGACTAGAGAAATTAATTTGGACTAGACATTACACTTGGACTAGAGAAATTAATTTGGACTAGGCATTACACTTGGCCTAGAGAAATTAATTTGGACTAGACATTTCACTTGGACTAGAGAAATACACTTGGACTAGAGAAATACACTTGGACTAGAGAAATTAATTTGGACTAGACATTACACTTGGACTAGAGAATACACTTCGACTAGTGAAATACACTTGGACTAGAGAAATACACTTGGACTAGAAAAATACACTTGGACTAGAGAAATACACTTGGACTAGAGAAATTAATTTGGACTAGACATTACACTTGGACTAGATAAATTAATTTGGACTAGACATTTCATTTGGACTAGAGAAATACACTTGGACTAGAGAAATACACTTGGACTAGAGAAATTAATTTGGACTAGACATTACACTTGGACTAGAGAATACACTTCGACTAGAGAATAAAGAACATCAAAGAAATCTGCAAAGCTTTTTTTCTTACGAATCTTAGGACCATGGACACACCTATCGCCTGAAAGTGCGCAACGAGAAATACAAGTTGAGAACGATTCCTGTCGTATTCCTAGTTGATTAACGTACACGGCGATCGTGCCAATTTTCCACCGTAACCTCCACTACTTTTAATGGTTACAAGCTCTGATATAACTAAATTGATTAACTTCCCCGGTTTGAAGGAGCGTATCTCACCCACCATAAGGTACTTTCTATTAATCCCAAAACAATTTAGCATATCCTTCAATTTAGAAAACCGTAGATAAACCCGGGCAAAGAAATAAAAAGATGAACATACCAAGTACTGTCTTGCTGTCCTCACGGTGTTGCTAGTATCGTCTGTATCCAGGGAGAAAATGAACAAAAACTGTCTTTGCGAGTCTATTCGTCTGAACCTAAAGCATTTTAAACGAAATTTCACATCGTCCTTGTAATGTAATATTCGTATTTGCCACGACATCTACCTCATCTTACTTAATCTCTCTCAGCACATACTACTTCTTTCATTACTCTTATCTTTCCATGTTGTCAACTGCCACACAAAACAGATTCTTAATTGCCTACTCTTGCTTTCTTTGTTCCCAACATACAAACTTTTATACTCTGTTTTCCTACCTGTGCATACTCTATTTCCCCACGTGACAGCATTTTCTCTCTGTTTTCTCACATATTTCGTCTCTTACTCCCCTACCCCCATGTGTTTATTTTTTCCCTAAATGTGCTTATTTTACCGTCATGTGTCTATTTTTTCTTCCCTTTTCCACATTGTGTAACTCTCATTCTCTTTTCACCACGTAACTACTTTTGTCTACTTTTCCCACCTGAACCTACTTTTAATATTTTTTTCCCGCTTGTCTACTCTTGCTCTCTTCCCCCCTCCCCCCAAGTGCCTGCTCTCGCCATCTTTTTCCTTCCATGTTCCTATTATTATTTTGTTTTCCCCATTTACCTACTCAAGCTATATTTCACCGTGTGCCTTCTCTCACATTTTCTTTCCATGTGCCTACTCTCACCTTCGTTTTCCCTATGTGCCTACTCTCACCCTATTTCCCCCATGTGCCTACTCTAACCCTATTTCTCCTATGTGCCTACTCTCACCTTCGTTTTCGCCCATGTGCCTACTCTCGTCTTCGTTTCCCCCATGTGCCTACTTTCACCTTCGTTTTCCCCATTTCCCCATGTGCCTATTCTCACCCACATTCCCCCCTCCATGTGCCTACTCATTCATATCATCTTTTTCTTCTCCATGTGCCTACTCTAACCTACTCCCCACCCCCCATGTGCCTACTGTATGTTTAGATGTTACTGAAATTACTTTTAACCATACCTATTCTCTTTTGAACTTCTGTTTCACACCTTCCTTTTTTTCTTCAGCGTTAATTCTCAAACTCCCGCTGGTTCTTTCTTGTTGTGATTATGCGTCCAGGATATTGACAATGTTATACTTGTTGTAGTGTCACTCCATGTATTTGTATGTTTAATGTATGTTGCCATACAGAAGAATCATACACAAGTGAAGCAGAACACAACAGAAAACTCTCAGTAACAGCATAATGACTTTCCCGTACGCCCTCAGATCCTGCTAGATCTCAGTTAACTCATTGGCCGCTGTATGTTTGTGTACAAATTCGAGCTCAAGGTTGCTGTACTCTGCTGGATTTTCTCAGTTCAAAGAAACTAAGAGTTACAGGTCTTGTCGTGAAATAATATAGGCAGGTTCTTGCAATTTTCAGCTTCTAAATTACTAATTTGTTTTGACTTCCACACACAAAAAAATGTTTTGCGAAGAAATACACGAAGAAATAGCACTCCCTAGATTCGAACCCAGTTCGTTAGAGTCATGACCCTGACAAGCTGCCAAAATATTAAAAACACATTTTTTACGTTGTTAGTGATCTCGTATAATATCTTTTTCACGTTCTATTATTTTCAACAGATTATGCACTGATATTTTCATGAACAGTTTTTAGTTTTTATTAGTACATCTATTTTATACTCTTTTTCCCCCCGTTATTACTTTGTTCTGTACATTATTGATGACTTCCTTAGTTTGAAGGTGTCCTTGACTTCAGTGCTTTCTGTTCGCTAGGATTTTTATTACCTCACAAATCATATATATATATATATATATATATATATATATATATATATATATATATATATATATATATATATATATATATATATATATATATATATATATATATATATATATATATTTATATGTGTGCCTATGTGTGTGTGTGTTTTATTCGTTCATCACAGGTGACGATGACCATTTGTTACATCCACTTTTGAAAATTCAGTTAGAATGATGTCCTTTGTTATGAATTCGTAAATAGCTCTTTTGAAGCTACGAAGTTACATGCTATGAGTGGTACTCTCGGCAGGCAGCGTGCTGCTTCGTTGAGAGTGACCGAGTGCATATGGGAAACCGAGTACAGTCATGTCAATCCTCTACGTCTCGTAAATAGCTAATAAACCCTGTTAGGGCCTCAAATGTTCCCTAAGACTGTATGGACATGATTTTTTGGGTCTATCCGTGACTTTCTAACATCTTTCCGCTGTTAAATTGCTGCACTTCTCTCTTTTCACAAGATGCTGCTCCTTTTTTATCTTACTAGATCGCCATGTAACTCTATTTTGTGCAAGTTCTTCCCATGTATCTTGTTCTATTTTGTGCAAGTTCTTCCCATGTATCTTGTTCTATTTTGTGCAAGTTCTTCCCATGTATCTTGTTCTATTTTGTGCAAGTTCCTCCCATGTATCTTGTTATATTTTGTGCAAGTTCTTCTCATGTATCTTGTTCTATTTTGTGCAAGTTCGTCCCATGTATCTTGTTATATTTTGTGCAAGTTCTTCTCATGTATCTTGTTATATTTTGTGCAAGTTCTTCCCATGTATCTTGTTCTATTTTGTGCAAGTTCTTCCCATGTATCTTGTTCTATTTTGTGCAAGTTCTTCCCATGTATCTTGTTCTATTTTGTGCAAGTTCCTCCCATGTATCTTGTTATATTTTGTGCAAGTTCTTCTCATGTATCTTGTTCTATTTTGTGCAAGTTCCTCCCATGTATCTTGTTATATTTTGTGCAAGCTCTTCTCATGTATCTTGTTCTATTTTGTGCAAGTTCTTCCCATGTATCTTGTTCTATTTTGTGCAAGTTCCTCCCATGTATCTTGTTATATTTTGTGCAAGTTCTTCCCACGTATCTTGTTCTATTTTGTGCAAGTTCCTCCCATGTATCTTGTTATATTTTGTGCAAGTTCTTCTCATGTATCTTGTTCTATTTCAAAAGCTTTCAAAAGCTCTTTAATGCTTTCTTGTAGCGCTTATTTTGGAAACCTTGAGATCATATGCCCTTCTGCAGCTAACCATAGTCAAGTATCTTTGGCAGGCGATGATCTGAAATATATACCAGATTACCTGCCCAATGAAACTGCGTCTTCATCAGAATAGTATCAATGCTGGGATACCAGATCTGTCAAAGACAGTGTATCCGGAATCGTGTCTTGCCATCTGATGTTCATAACTTTTCTGAGACAAATTGTATGAAAGTAAATGAGTTTCCTCACATGTCGTCTATACACAGTCCATGTTTCACCTCTCATTGCTGCTCTCAATTGGCGTATCCAATACCTGAAGCATGGCTCCTACTTTGAGAAGGTCTATTTCAACGAGACTTCTGGTTAGTCTGCGGTTTTGAATAAAATGTTCTCCACTACACTAACTCTCGCTTTGCAGTAAGGGAGCTGTGTTAAAAGCTTTCTTTCATACACATGAGAGCCTCCTTTCGATTGTCTTATCCAATATTCGAATCATGGCTCCCACTGTGAACTATCTAATAGCTATCTTCCGTCCAACCTTTGTGTTTTTACTTTGGTCATATGATGCTACCCTGTCAATTTGGCATCAAATGTTACACTGAGATACGTGTGTTGGTCATCTACCTTTAAGAATGTTTTATTTAAAATAGATGTTTCCTGCCGTTCGTTTTCGTGAAAGTGTAAAAAAAGGTTGTGGCTAATTTCTCCATATTAAAACTTACACACCATTTGTCCGCCCAATTGGTCAAAATGTCCATGCTCTCTGAAGTATTTTTGTGGCAACTGCGATACTCTCATGTGTGCACCACAGGACTAAGTCATCTGTATATAGTGTGGCTCTAGTTTCACGGGGTATTTCTTCAATTAAGTCGTTGATAAATGTCAGGAAAAGAGTGGGTGAGAGAACTCTCTGATGCACTACACGGCGTTGCAGTACCTTCTTGCTTTTCTCCCCATTTACTTGTACCATGGCTCATCTACTGTGAAGAAAGACTTTGGCCTTATATACATATTGCCACTTGTAGTTTCTCATTTTTTGAAACAACCCTTCTTTCCGTACCTTTATCGAAGGCCTTCTGTAAATCAATCCATACCACCAGTACTGATTTGGAAATCATCCTCAATTTCTTTTGAGAAGTATTTAGTTTGATTCTCAGTGGAGTAGCATTGTCTGATGCCATCATGCTGTTGTGTTTTTTTCCCCTGCGTTATAGGTATAATTTTAGTCATACGTTTATGATTCACTTCATTGTTTTCCACGTTCTAGGTATAATTTTAGTGATACGTTTATGATTCACTTCATTGTTTTCCACGTTCTAGGTATAATTTTAGTGATACGTTTATGATTCACTTCATTGTTTTCCACGTTCTAGGTATAATTTTAGTCATACGTTTATGATTCACTTCATTGTTTTCCACGTTCTAGGTATAATTTTAGTCATACGTTTATGATTCACTTCATTGTTTTCCACGTTCTATGTATAATTTTAGTCATACGTTTATGATTCACTTCATTGTTTTCCACGTTCTAGGTATAATTTTAGTCATACGTTTATGATTCACTTCATTGTTTTCCACGTTCTAGGTATAATTTTAGTCATACGTTTATGATTCACTTCATTGTTTTCCACGTTCTAGGTATAATTTTAGTCATACGTTTATGATTCACTTCATTGTTTTCCACGTTCTAGGTATAATTTTAGTCATACGTTTATGATTCACTTCATTGTTTTCCACGTTCTAGGTATAATTTTAGTCATACGTTTATGATTCACTTCATTGTTTTCCACGTTCTAGGTATAATTTTAGTGATACGTTTATGATTCACTTCATTGTTTTCCACGTTCTAGGTATAATTTTAGTCATACGTTTATGATTCACTTCATTGTTTTCCACGTTCTAGGTATAATTTTAGTCATACGTTTATGATTCACTTCATTGTTTTGCACAAGCAACTCGTCTAATTGGTTTGTAGCTAGTAGCAGCTCCATCTTTTCCAGGTTTAAGGGGAACCATAATTGATTTCCTCCAAATTTGTGATATTTTCCCTAAAGTATAAGATATCCAATAGTCTCCTCTTTCCTGTTGTTTCTAGATTTATAATCATTTCATTTCATCAACACCTAGGGATTCTTCTTCGTTGTACGCCTTGCGGGGGACCCTCTGAAAGAATTCCGCTGACCGCCCTGAGAAGAACCTATGAAGGTGATCTGCGTCGTGGCATGTTTTACAACAAGCTGCGTTATCTGCGCCTTTTGACCTGATACATCCATCTTCAGCCAGTATTGGCATTCCCATATCTTCGATCCCAATTACTTGGCCAGGCTACAGCAGGGTTGCTGCACTCCTGTTTCCAGTCCCACTGCGTGGAGGTGTACTGAGGGTCTTGGCCAGCTGTGGTTCACTGACCCTGATGCTCGACCAGCTATGGGGCGCCGGCCAGTGCACTCTGGTGTGCCACCTAGGGATTTATTTAGCTTTAATTTAGAAACCGCTAATTAAAATTCTTTATAAGTGAACATTGTATCCATAACTTCATCGGTGCTGTTTTCCTCACTGTTTCTAGTCTGAACATATTACATTTCACTTTGTTGGTCGCTCGGCTTTGTTTGATTTTATGCTATTTCTCTGGACTAATTTCAATATTGCAGACTTCAGCAAATATCGTAGCAAATGTATCGGTTCTTTCCCAAAATAATAACTTACATATTTTTCGGGGTGTGAAACGAAATATAGGCAAGTTGCTTCCCGCAAATAATTTCCATTGTGTAATCAATCAGTTTATACTTACCGATATGAGGTTTGGGGTCGAGATATTTATTGTAGGAGAATTAATGGGTGGGTCTCTCAGTGGATTGCACACAGATGGGGATGGAGGGGTGGGGTGGGGGGGACTGAGTGGTTGGCGTGAAAATCGTCGAATCCGGCAGCAGTCCTTGCGACTGTAACATAATTGTATATGTCTAACAATCTTATGATTACGGTAGACATTTTGTATCTAGGACTAAACAGACAGTAAACGATGTTATAAAACTACACAAAATTGCGGATCGGCGCAGATTTTATAAAAAGTGTAAGGTAGGCTCTTATTTTGGGAAGGAACTAAATTATCTACTGCTTGCTTTCCTGTACCCATATTCCATCCTGTGCGAGTGTTACGTTTGTGGTTCCTCCAGTGCCCTCATCATTTATCTGTTTGATCAGTTTCCACAGTTTCTTCCAGCCCTTTTAAAATTTAAAGATTCTGTTTTCTCTTTCCATCTCTTTCTTCTAGCGTGGCTCATTGAAATTTAGCTTTTGCATGCATGTTGATGCTTGTTGTGGTGTTCCTGACGTTTGTTATTTTCCACTTCTGCCCATGCTTTTTCTAATTCTTCCTGCAGTACACTTCTAGTTGTTCACTCAGTATGGTTTGTATTGTTTGCGTACTCTCCCTTGGTTTTTCTTCTTTAGTAGCTTGATGAATACATTTATTGAACTCTTTGACTATTGTGTTTATGTCTTTACCGTCCATATTTATTTGTCCAGTTAAAACACTAATGCGGTATTTACATATCCCCTAGTGTGCTTTTTTATAATTCCATCTTAGGAGGGTACACACATCACATGTGGATTCATTTTTAATACTAATGAAGACTGGTCAACGGTCACTACCTTCAAATTGCGTTTCCACTGTTCTGTTTATTTCCCATGCTAGTTCTGCTGAACACAATGCTAAGTCTGGCGTGGAAGTGGTTTGCCATGCTCTTTAGTAGCATATTGGAGGATATTTTGGCTTATTAGGAAATACGGTCTTCTATTGCTTAATAAGACCTTTGTCGTCTTGCCAGCCTTTAAGTTCTCCTCTTTTATCTACCCCCAGGTAATAACCCCAGCTCTGTGAGTGACTAAGAAAATCTCCACATACTATCAGTCTTCCTCTGTACTGTATTGTGTCCAGGTAAAGGGGTTGGTCTTTGCACAATAGTAATTTAGTAGATGGAAGTCTGTCTTTTTGGTATTTATCTGCAGGTCCTTTATTCCGCTCCTTCCATGTGTAATTCAGTTTTAAGTGCGCTGATATCATTTTTGACTAGTGTAAGTATACCTCCTTTTCTTCTGTCTATCTTCCTGTCAGTCTGTCTGTCTATCTCTATCAATCTATATGTCTGTCTGTCTATCTTTTATCATTTCAACTTATGCCGTTAACAGCCGTGGTGGGAAGTTGGAGTCATCTATCTGTGGCTATTTGAGTCACATTGGCCATGGTCAGCACGTGTCTCTTTAAAGTTTCATTGATCGCCTCCACACATTAATTTCTTGATCTTCCACGTACCTTATAACCCGATCTTCTGATGTATCCACGAAGTAATGGTTCCATTCTCATGACATGGTCAAACCACCCGGTTGTACATGGTAATAACAGGAGGAATACATGGGGTATGAACATTCTGGATACCCTACCCTCATGCAACTGATAATATCCGTGTGTTGTTGAGGCCTGAAAGAGGAGCAAATACCAACAATGTCCTGAAAATAGCAACAATGTCCTGAAAATAGCAACAATGTCCTTAAAATAGAAACAATATCCTGAAAATAGCAACAATGTCCTGAAAATAGCAACAATGTCCTGAAAATAGCAACAATGTCCTGAAAATACCAACAATGTCCTGAAAATACCAATAATGTCCTGAAAGTACCAACAATGTCCTGAAAATAGCAACAATGTCCCGAAAGTATCAACAATGTCCCGAAAATAGCAACAATGTCCCGAAAATAGCAACAATCTCCCGAAAATAGCAACAATGTCCCGAAAATAGCAACAATGTCCCGAAAATAGCAACAATGTCCCGAAAATAGCAACAATGTCCCAAAAATAGCAACAATGTCCCGAAAATAGCAACAATGTCCCAAAAATAGCAACAATGTCCCGAAAATAGCAACAATGTCCCGAAAATAGCAACAATGTCCTGAAAATAGCAACAATGTCCCGAAAATAGCAACAATGTCCCGAAAATAGCAACACCACGACCAGCAGTACGTGTTGAAAGATACAACTAAAGAAGTTTGGAAGTTTAATTGGATTTCACGCCCTTAGAAGGTAAAATTACTAACAAACGAAACGCTAATTCTGGATTACATCAGAAGACAACAGACTATGTTGATTTCGCATGCTTCCAAAACTGTCAAAAAAAGTATTGTTATGCAGACACGATGATACAAAGTAGGGACAGACTATGCAAGATATGGGAAAATAGAGAAATAAAAGAGTTAACGAAAACAAACATATGAAGCACACACAAAGGTTGTCTCCAGATAATTCACCTGAAGCTGCGAGACATAAAGAGGTATAAAACGAAAATAAAGAAACAAAGGAAGTCAAAGTAATCCACATGCCATGCTGCAAGTCGGATGTTTCAGACCGAAAAGCGCGTATATCCAAACTACGTTGTAAACTTTGACAAATAACTTTCCGGATTCTAACAGACATTTGAGAAATAACACATCACTAAACAAAATGGTCAACATATAATTAAGCAGCATACGCCTGCGTGTCTTGAGATTATTAATCGCATATTTCAGCTCCACATAACTTAATTGTGATCCTCTGCATATGGTTTGTAAGACATGATTCTAGTGTACCGGCGGTCGGTCTCTCGAGACATACCATGAAGAAATGTCACCTCAGTTACCCTGAGAAAGATATGATATCCAGATGTACTGCTCGTACTTCAGGTATGACATGAGCATTGAAAAATGTTCAAGAATGTAAAAAAAAAAAAGATATCTGAAAACTGACGTTTCGGGAATGTTCATATTCAAGGTAATGTGTTGAACGTCAGGAGCATGAGCTGTCTGTGCTCATATAACAGTTCTATGTGTAGATGCCCAGTACTAGGCAACGGGTGTTTTTTTTTTTTTTTTAGTTTACATTCAAAGTTATTTATGGCTTCCCATAAATTAGTGTGAAAACAGGTACTCACCATACATAGAAATAAGAAGAGGTATAAGACAAGGATACATTTTATCACCAAGCCTATTTATTATCTACGCAGAGAATTTCTTTAAAAATATAGAAGAAATTCCAGGACTCAAAATCAACGGAAAAGTAATAAACAACCTGATATATGCAAATGACACTGTTCTTTTAGCAGAAAGTGAACATGAACTACAGACTAATCGATGCTAATGCAAAATAAGTTAAATAGATTACTAGAAAAACCTAATAATAAAAAAAGTTAAAAAAGGATATTAAAACATAAAATAAAGCAAGACAGGACAGTTTTCCCACTATCGGTCCAAATAGAACCTTTTTCAAGAAACTAATTCTTGAGACTAACGGGAATTGAATTGTTCATTAATTTTAAAATTGTCCTCTGGCTTCCTACTTAAAATTTACTTGTATCAAGAAACTAATAACGTTCAAAATAAACAAAACCACACAAAATTGATAACTGGGTTGACTAGAGAATGTTTCTTCGTGAAGGGAGAAGAAGAAAATCCACAGACATCTAGATACGAGCACATATAAATGCTTTACACTTAATTGGTATTTCCATCGTGATTTCTCATGTTGATCCAATGCTCACTAGTACAGTTAAACCGGAACCAGGCTTGAGGATGAGCAAATGTTTAGTACCCGATGAGCACGGGCACAATACGTCTAATTACACGAGGCACGGTTTCTAGGGCATGTGCTGAGAAGAACACAGCTTAAACACTTAATAACCACTGGAAAGATCAAATGGAGAAGAGATAGGGGTCGACAAAAAGAAAAGCTACTAGATGGACTTGTATCGTGGCACGGTAGAAGCTCACCAACCGAGCTTATTGACAACAAAAGAAACAGAGAGTCGTGGAGATACATGATCGCCTACGCCAGTCGGCATGGCACTTGATTGATTGATTGACACGAGGCAAGTTCACTGGCTGCGGAACGCCTCGTGCAGGACAGACGTGAAGGACAAACCGTCTCGGCATAGAGTCAGTACACATTCGCTGTCTGGCGACAGGTAGGAAAGCCGTCACAGGCTAGGGTAGCCCACCCGAATTGTCAATGCATGCCGAAATCGGATGTGCTAGGCCTACAAGGCGCATAACGGTGGCACAACGTAATCACGCTCCCGGCGGAAATCGCACGGATATCCGTGCTGGTTACAATGGAGCGAATGCAAAACAAACAAACAAACAAACTAGTATAGTTAGAAAATAGGTACTTCTCCAGGATATTCTTCACGGTGATCTCGAGCCGGACATTTGACATATCCCAATTTTCCGATGTTTTATTTGACTGAGGACACAAAGTATGCGCAAGATGACAAATTATCCGCGACATCAGTCAAGAGGAGTGACGATCTGTGAGATCAGCACGCAAGACTGTTCTGGAGAGGAACTTGACAAATACTGTACATGAAATCCCTGCTATATTTTGGTCACGATCGACCCTTTTTGAGACGTTTGACAAGCTCGTTTCGTGTATTTTTGTATACCTAGATGTCCATGGCAGCCAGCTAAAAGACAGCTGTCACCTCCCAGACAAGACACAAAAACTGCAAAGAGTAGAAAAATGTGTACCATCACACACATGCTTTAAATTGCCAGAAATCAAGACACAATTAAGCGATAATGCAACGAAAAGTTCGGATCCAGTAAGTCTTATGAAAGCAACACAGGAAGCAATAGACGCCTACCCAGAACAATGGATTCATGTCTATACTGAGGGGTCTACTTTCAAAGCCACCACCACAGCAGGTTATGGTGTCTAGATACAATATCCAGACAAAACATCCAATGAGTTGTTTGATGCCTGTGGGGAGATACGTTCTAACTATGAAGCTGAAATAACAGAACTAGCAGTTGCCTTGTACCGCCTAAAGATCATATTTGATTCCTTTCCATCAAAAGTCCAAAACATTTTGATTTTTACAGACTCTATGTCTGCTCTTCAAGCACTAGAATGTAATGGACATTGTAAACCTGAGCTAGTTGAAATATATCACCATGCCAACAAGCTGCTTACATTTTATGAAGTCAGCATTGTTATGCAGTGGATTCCTGGCCACAACACACCTGGCAATGACAAGGCAGACAGACTAGCAAAGAAGGGAGGACAACAAGAAGAGCCATATACTCAAACAGCCATGCACACAGTTAAAATGATGTTGAAATCTGTGAACAAAGAAAATTGGACGAACAGATGGGCCACGGGAAACACTGGAAGTGAAATCTATAAACATATGACCAGCCCAAATCTTAAAGACAACATCAACCTCCTGGGAAGGAAAGACCAGAGTATCATATTCCGACTTCTCACACAACATGTACAGCTTAAAAATCTGAGCAGACTACAAGCCACAACAAACTCAATGGTCTCGGCTGTGCACTCATCCCTATGAAACTATTGACCACCACCTTTCTTAATGTCCACCGCTGGATGACGTCAGGAAAATGCTTTTCCCTCCAAGGCCAGATAAATGGAACACATGGAGCAAAATAACAGCCCACAAAAACACGCATATATCCCACAATGGCATTTGGTCAAAGAGCATGAGCCCATCGACCGCTGGATCAGAAACCAGCCCTCACATCCAATGGAACAGCACTTCCCATGCCACGAGTAGCATTCAGAGCAAATACTCTGTAACTTCGAGTGATAACACACAGATACCTCAGAATAAGCACACTTGGAAGCAAAACATCTGAACTAACTATGAAAGTTAGATAATACCGAAAAAAATAAATGGTCTGCTTATGCATTTATAAGACATGGTGATATTGAACGTGCCGTCATTAGTAAATATAACTTCCAATCGATTCGTATATGCGGTAGTGTAGTGATTATTAAGGGTATGTAGTCGTCCCTTAAGGAAGATATATTATGAATAGTTAAAACATTAGATTGTCAATATAGTTTGATAGTATTTCAAAGTGAGAAATATGAAAAAGTTGTAAAAACCCGATCAAGCAAAAAGTAGTGCATTTTATGACTAAAAAGATCTTTGAATTTTATGTAAATAGGTCAACTAGCGTAATGTAGTCATGCATAGGTAGTCTCTTGAATGTGTCTGTTCTCGACCAAATGTTCAAGTTCATGTGAAGTGCAAAGTTGTGATGCAAACCAGCAAGTGATAATGAAAGGTACATCAACTCTTGACATTTCTGTTATAAAAAAAATATATAACGGGCTATAAAAGAGTCTTCTTCTTCTTCTTTCTGTCCTCATGTACCTTTCGGTGTTGAGGGGAGAGTGAGTGTACGGTCTTTTGCCCTTCTATTTGCCTCCTCTGCTGTTATATTTCCGAGTGTCTCTAATACACTATCTATCCACCTTTTACGAGGGCGTCCAATAGGTCTCCTGTTTTCGTATCGTTTGTTAAGTGTTTTTTTGATAATACTTTGCTCTTTCTGTCTGGTTATGTGGCCGTACCATTTAACTTGTTGTTTCTGTATGTATTCTATTGTTTTGAGTAAAAGAGTAAAAACCTTATACACTTAATTAAAATAGTTAACTGGAACTCAAATAAATGAGTTCTCTGTGTTATTTTCGTTGTTTTTTTTTTTTATACATGTTTTATTTTTCTTCAAATTAAACTTCATTTAGCGAAACATCTTTCTTCAATCGCATAAGTTAAGTTTAATTATATCAAGGTCATAAAAATAATAGAGGTTGCAGTTCATGAAAGTATGTCACCAAAAAGTTAGAATAATATTTTTTTTCAGCACATAGTAACAAATAACTTAGCCCCCTTGATAAAAATTACCACACACAACTGCGTGTAATTCGTGTCTGTCAAGACGCTTAATAATAAATTTGAACCCCAGGAGAACTTAAGCAGATTACTGAAACCGCTTTTTATTTTCACGTGGATTGTAGAAATAATAAAATAGAGATAGTTTCGAATACAACTGACTCGCTGAAACAACACGAAACCTCAAGTGCTGAGCGTATGTACATACACTTGGCGTGCGTACAATGTATCAAGGGTTATTATCATCAAAGTTATATAATGTTACTGTGTTATCTCGTATATTGTACCCCCGTCCTTGTGTTGCCAGGATCCGAAGGGGAGAAGAGAACAGCAATACTGTGATCTGTCATAGAAGTCGACTAAGAGGGTTTGGTAGCGGGGGTGGCTTTCAATCTTATCATATGGAAGGTAAAAGTGAATCAGAATCCATACTGCAGTCGGGTGTGTCAGGTTCAATGACAAGCATATCACAGGCAAGCTGTAATCAACGATATGGCGCATTTCATTCCCTGGACTACGTCCTGCTTCTTCTTCTGTGGTAATGGTAGATTGTCAGGCCTGTTGCCAGGGCAAAATTCACTGTTTTCTCCAGGTCAGAGTGGCTTTCCTATAGATTTTGCCTCAAATCTGTATCCTCTGTCCAGACTTGCTATCCCTGCTGGACTACATCCTCCTGCTTCTTCTGTGGTAATGCTAGATTGTCATACCTGTTGCCAGGGCAGTCCACTGCCTTCTCCTGGTTAGAGCGGCATTCCCACAGCTTTTGCCTCAAATCGGTATCCTCTGTCCAGACCTTCTGTCTCTGCTGGACTAGACCCTGCTCACCAACAAGAGTTAGAGAAACAATGTCTAAAAAGAAGATGCATTCATCACAGTGCTACATCTCAGCATTTCATGTTGAATGATAATGTCTCTTCCTCGTTATTTATCCCCTTATTTACTTCTTCGATATAAACTGCACTTGATGTGAATTTCATTCGTCCTTATTCTTACTAAAAACCACCCTAAGTGGATTTTCAAATAGTCGCTCAGGAATTGTTCGACATAACGTGGTTTCAATAGACGTATATTGATATTAGGGGTTAATCTCAGAGCACTGGTTATAAGCGATTGATGGAGTATGTCCAAGCCAGAAATCCGACCGTTTTCTTTCGATTCTATCAAGTAAGCTCTATCAAGCTATTATATTATATTATAGTTTAGGCGTCTGTGTAGCCATGTCTTAGAAAGTATAGCCACAGTTACCTGTTATGCATATCTGTAATAGGAGGCGACAAAACATATTTAGAAGGGAAGTGTATTGTCACATCCCATAGGCTATATAGAGTAAAAGTAACCCGGAACCCATGGTAAAGTCGGGTGTGTCAGGCTGATAAGCGCAGATACTATAACCAATTTGTAAACCGCGACACAGCACATTTCGCTCTCCACTCTACATTCTGCAGGGGTATGAGAACTAATACAGAATAAGTTAGCTTCGACATTGAAGTACATTTTCATTTGTGCTAAACGTTCCCTTTTCTACTGTAGATTCATTGAAGTACATCTACATTTGTGCTAAACGTTCCCTTTCAACTGTAGATTAAAGAAACGTGTTGGTATAAAATGTATTTTTACCAAGCTCATCGATTTGGAAATTTTTTTTTTGTGGTGGTGGGGAGATGTTAAATGCCGACCATATGACATTAATACTATAAGCTAAGTCGAGGTCACATGTGTCGGGCCATTGGCGCAAATAAGCAAATAACCGGCGACGCACTGCAATTCTATTCCCTAGACTGCATTTTACTGAAAATACCCTTTTCCTGTTACAAAAGAGATCAAATGGGAGTTTGAGAACGAAACAAAAAATAGCACTTAGAAGAAAGCAAAAAAAAAAAAAAAAGCAAAAAAAAAAACACTCCGAAGCAAGCAAAAAAGCACTCAGGCAAGCAAACAAAACCCCCAAACAAACAAAAAAGTAATATGGCTAACCCCCTTTCTCTTCTTCTTCCCCCCCCCCCCACCCCGTGTCTCGTAAATTAATGATTTTCCCCAGACAGGTCACACACAATATCTAACGAAAATACAGACATATACTTTGTTGTTACCCCCCCCCTTTCCACCTTATCTACGGTCCTGCCTTCAACCATTAAAAAGTTGTGTAGATCTCATGCTGTCTTTGTAATATAGCACTATCTACTTTACTACACCAGCACTCATTTATTACCATCGCAGTGAAACAATTCTAAATGGAACGATGCAGAGATCACATACGAGAGGCTCATCTCCAGCGCAAACAGAGAATACTAAATTGGACACTGCGTTCAGCAGACAGAATTCAATTATACATTACTGCAGAGTCGGATCAGAGTCTGTAATAGAATTCACACACGAGAGTGATAACGACATTCCCAGCACTCTGTATTCACAACTCACTCACATTTTAGTGAGAGAGGCTTGTTTATTATTCTACCTGATTCGGGAACGCTTCACTCAAAGCTGATACCACCGCTCATCAGGTGCCGCGTGACCTAGAACAGGGATGGGGTAGATTACAACCCGCGGTCTCATCAGGCCCGATATGAGTTATAATGTGGCCAGATAGATATTTGAAAATGCGCGTGGATTTTGAATTGAATCAATGCAGATATTTAATGCAATAAAATATTTTTTGATACAATTACGATTAGGTCGTCTAATACAGCGGTTCTCAACTTCGGCTTTGAGTGCCAAGGAAACTTAAAGTAGCGCCACGAAAAAAAAATGTGGATACTGGGGGCCGCAAACCCGCTTGGGGGGGGGGAGAAGATATCCATTTGTACGAAAACAAGAAATGTAGCGATAAATCTTAAAACGTCTTGTGACATGAAGAAAGTAAAATAACTTTTTATAGGAACGGAAAAGGGGGGGGGGGGAGTTTTTTTGTTTCAATACGATTCATTGGCCCAAATAAGGTTGAGAACCAATGAAATAATATATATCAGATATTTAAAAAAAATATTATTATCTCTTATTTGTTTTTTTTTATTGCTTATATTAATAAAGAGCATGCTTTTGTAGACATTTAAATCCCTACCGGTTTGATGGACCTGTCGTTGTTGTTTTTTCATTGAATGAACACTTTAAACATGTAAGAGTATAAACAACAAGAGGTAGAATAAAACCAAGAAGAAAGTGAATTGAAGGAGCTATCAACATTCTGAGACGTCACAATATTACTACATATCAAGCGACCAAAATGCCGTAGCTAGAAAACCGATCGTCATTCAATCCTGCGACTCCTTACAGCAATAGCAGAGAAAAGACAATAGATATATAGATATACATTAAATTACACAATAGATAGATAGATATACATTAAATTACACAATAGATATATAGATATATATTAAATTACAAATTCAAATCTTATCTTACTCTGACATCGTAAATAGGCGGAAAGTTGTGTACTTGTACTGTTTAGTACTTTAGTGCAGTTTAAGCAAAGACGGCTCGGTGTAACGCTCACATTGTCCGCCAGCTGTGCTTCTACAACAACTGTTGTGTAGTTTAGCTTGATGAGGAGGTACTCCAGAGCTTTTCTCAAGTACATGATTATTGTAAGTTTAATAGCACAAGCTGGACAACTTTCTACTCCGAAGGTGATTCTGCTGCAACTTTCTTACAATCTCGAGACATTACAGGTTATTTACAGTCACGATATAGGTTTGAACAATCTTCATTATTCTGTACATCATGGGGTGGTGTTGTCAACCCTACGCCCAACATCCTTAGCCGTTTCTTACAATACGCATAGAATGTGGTAACATTACTAGTATTTGTTGCCTTTTCGGATACTAACATGATTACATCAATATTCTCTATACATCGTACTTATTCACGGACATGAACTAATCTTGTAAGAGAAAACAGCCAATGAAGTATCAAATGGTCACGGACGTGAACCAATCTTGTAAAAGAAAACAGCTAATGAAGTATCAAATGGTCACGAACGTGAACCAATCTTATAAGAGAAAATAGCCAATGATACCTTAAGAGATATAGCACGCGAGAGTGAAACTAGTGTGGATGATGATTCCTGTTCAATGACGATGATTAAAGGTCAGGGTTTGAAATGCGGTATTGCTAGTTGTGATCATTTTGGAGGGCACAGACGAATGATGGTCAAACAGCATAGGTCCGGTACTGTCAGGAGAAGTGTAATGGCGGATACACTCAGGGAGAGATGGGAGCAACTATGGACGTGTCCAGTTTGCAGTGATGATGATCCGACGACTAATTAACTAATAATCTTGTAGGAGAAAACAGCCAATGAAGTATCAAATGTCACGGACGTGAACCAGTCTTGTAAGAGAAAACAGCCAATGAAGTATCAAATGGTCACGGATTTGAACCAATCTTGTAAGAGAAAACAGCCAATAAAGTATCAGACGGTAAAGAGATATCCTACTTCATCAAAGAAAACAGAAGCGGCTATATGGTCCTCGCGATTGATGTACAAGCAGACAATGTATGAAAGAAACAGACGTGATTACGTCATCTCCGGTTATGGCATGAGCCAGACAAGACAAATAGATCAACACATTTTTTAAATAGGCAGACATGTTTCAGTGACAGCCAACAAGTCAAATCATATCCAGGTGCGTATTGTCAATTGTAGCCAAGAATATTTTGATAAGACTCAGGGTATGCGGTATCAGGTGTTGTCATGTGCTATGTTTAGAAACAATATGTCTAATGGTTCCTTATTTTCGGTTCTGCAGAGTAATCGGGTAACCTTGAAAATGGATGTGTCTCACACGGAACATTCCCACGTGATCGGCAAGGGAGGTAATAACATTAAACGGGTGATGATGGATACTGGGTGTCACATCCATTTTCCAGATTCGAACAGGGGAAACAGCACGCAAGACAAAAGTAATCAGGTATGTTCCTCCCCATCTCTCTCTCTCTCTCTCTGCTCTTACATGTACTCTCGTTTATTCCTTTTTTCACTAGTCTCACACTCGTGGTTTTGTGTGCGCTCTCATCATCCTCACCACTTTTCATCCTTTTCTCATCTTTTACTCTTTTCTCCCTCTCATTCTCTTCTTCCCTGTCATCTCTTATCTTCACATGTCCCTCTTTTCCTCTGGCTTCCTAGTCTCTCCTATCATTTCCCCCTACTCTCGTCCTCTTCTCTACTTCTCTCGCCATCTTCTCTTCTCTCATCCTCTTTTCTCATCCTCTTCTGTCCTTCCTTTTTCTATTTTCTCTTATTCTTCCCTCCATTTATCTTTCTCTTATTATCTTCTCCCTCCCTTTATTTTCTAATCTCTTCTCCCCTCTCGTCTTCTTCTCTAATTCTCTTAAATCTCCTCCTCATTCTTTATGTCCTCTCATCGTTCTTCTTTTATTCTCCCTTCAAACCCTCTCATTTTTCACTTTCTCTTGTCTCCTCCCATCCTTTTTTCCCATCTTATCGAGTTCTCTTCTCTCACCCACTTATCCCTTTGTGGTGTGTCCGAATGTACCAAACGAAACCTATGCGCGCCTTGAATTTCCTTCCACATTCTAAATTTGTGTGTGAGGAGTCTTATGAGACATTGCGCAGCTCTTGCCTTTCTTCTCACACATTATGTTTAGCAAGAGCGTGTCTGAGATTTTCTACAGCAGCTGCAGCAATCCTGAATCTGACGCCAGTAATGGCTTATCTTGCACGAGATCTTCCATCAATTTATTGATATCTACAGTAAAAGAGAGACAGTCTTCTTCATTCGTTCTCAAACTCCTGCAAATTAGCAGAAGGTATTCCAGAGAACAAAATGTGCTGTATCATGGGTTACAGATTTGCTGTGATATCTGCGCCTTTCGGCATGAGACAACCTATTTCAGCATGGATTTGGGTCACTTTGACCCCATATGGGATGGGATAGCCAACTCCACCCCATAACCTCCTTAATCGCCTCTTATAACATGAATGGAATGTAAACAGTGTTTGGGCCCTGGAAACACGGGCTCGTGAGTCAGTAATGTCTAAAACGTATGATCAAACGTTTCTGTTTTAGTTGTTCTCTGAAAGCCAGTGTGGAGTCCTCCATATAACAGTTTACTGGCAGATGGAGAACTTTCATGCAGACTAAATATCCCCCTCACCTAGTCTGTTCCTCCATCAGCATTGTGTGTATTTCCAATATCTGCCTGCATTCTTTGATTCTTGCCATGAGTTTTGACTAACATTCAGCAAAATGAAGACACACATTCTGACACTGGTAGCCATCAATCAGCAGCAAATTGTCATCAATGGTTATGAGCTAGAGGTAGTTGAACACTTTACATATATAGAATCCTCACTCAACAATCAATTATCACTGCATGAACAAGTAAGCATCGGGATTGGCAAGGCATCTACAACATTGAACATGCTAAGAAAAGGGACCTGGGGAAAACAGAAAATTAACTATGAAAACTTAGCTCCAGTTTTACAAATCTTGTGGCCTCCATTGTGGCAGTGAAACATTGGCAACCTATATGCACATAGGAGAAATGACAAAACAGTTTTCACATTCGGTACCAATGCATAATTCTTGGAGTTAGGTGGCAGGACAAAGTCACTAACACTGATGTATTGGAAAGAATAGGCAATATCACATTATTTTCTGCACAAACTCAGATGACTGGAGTTAGCTAGTAGGAGGATGTAAGCAGAATACCAAAAGATCTACTTTATGAAGAATTACAGTCTGGAAAAAATATCTCACGGTTACCTCTGCTGTGGTACAAAGACGTATGCAAACGGTCTATGCATGGTACGTACACATTGATACAGAGTATTCGGAACAGGATGCCATGGATCATGTTGCATAAGAGGGGAAAGATCAAGAATGGTAAAGACAGAGGAGAAAGTGATAGCAGATAGTTCAGGGCTGCGAGTCTACGAAGGCACACGATGGTACAAGCTACTTGCTATTCCTTGTACATATTGTGGAAGACTCATTGTGCAGAGGAGAAAGTGATAGATAGTTCAGGACTGCAAGTCTAAGAAGTGTCCGAAGGCACACAATGGTACAAGCTGCTTGTTATTCCTTGTAGATAATGTGTGGAAGAATCATTGTGCAGAGGAGAAATAGATAGCAGATAGTTCAGGGCTGCGAGTCTACGAAGGCACACGATGGTACAAGCTACTTGCTATTCCTTGTAGATATTGTGTGGAAGAATCATTGTGCAGAGGAGAAATAGATAGCAGATAGTTCAGGGCTGCGAGTCTACGAAGGCACACGATGGTACAAGCTACTTGCTATTCCTTGTACATATTGTGGAAGACTCATTGTGCATAGGAGAAAGTGATAGATAGTTCAGGGCTGCAAGTCTAAGAAGTGTCCGAAGGCACACAATGGTACAAGCTGCTTGTTATTCTTTGTTATTCCTTGTGGAAGAATCATTGTGCAGAGGAGAAATAGATAGCAGATAGTTCAGGGCTGCGAGTCTAAGAAGGTACACAATGGTACAAGCTGCCTGTGATTCTTTGTAAATATTGTGGAAGACTCATTGTGGTTTAGATTTGTCATGTGAGTCACACCCCTCATCGCCATTGATCTTAGATTATATTTTATATAGCACAATAGTAATACTATCATCTGGAAAGACGAAAAGGGGCCTACTATTGCGTATATTGTATTCCAGAAATGGGTGTTGAATATCTTATGGATGCAACATCTTATGGATCGTCTTCCAGCGTGTCTGTCTTCCAACGTTCCAGACATACAATGTCAATACTCCACAAACATACAGAAGTAATGGTATTGAAGAATTGATGTGTCACGTGTACAATACGAGGAGATCATGTGTAATGATGGTGCTTCTCAACACACACATACATATGTGTGTGTGTGTGTGTGTATATATATATATATATATATATCTGAAGTAAGGTCTTCAACAAGGTGTCATGTCCTTTAATGTGTCAAAAATATTTTATTTGCTTGATCTTTATTTTCTTTTAATAATTCTTTCTTCATATTAAGTGTTGTTGGAACCCCTTTGTTTGTTTTCTTCTCTTTCCATGATGTTTTCCTCATTCTTCTATATACCCACATCTCAAAGGCATCAATTCTGTCTTCTAATTGTTTGTTTATTGTCCATGTTTCCTAGCCATATATTAATATAGAATAGATGTAGCATTTTATAATTTTCATTTTTTGTTTGTAATTTGTTTAGATTTTAATATTTTCCTCTTGTTATTGAAGGTACTTTTAGCCATTCATATTCTGTTTCACATCTGCCATCATTTGTGATTATGTGGTCAAGATATTGATAATGTTCAACTTGTTTTAGTTTCTCTCCATGTATTTTTATGTTTAGCTCATGTTCTTCTGTGGCTTTGCTGATTATCATGGTTTTTATTTGTTAGATGTTTATATCCAGTCCATATTTCTAACAATAGGGCCTAGTAATTTATTATCCTTTCATCACAATGTTTAATATGTAATATAACCAGGTGGCCATATGTCCACTTGCAGGTCTCCATAGCTGGTCAACCTGATGGAGTGGAAACAGCCAGATCTCAGATTCGGGTAAGTGTCTCATACAACAGCAGGAGTTGCTTCCTAGTTCAATCAATGCCAGTAAGGCAGCAATTAAAAATTTATAGAAATATGACTACATAATATGACCATACTTACTGGGAGAGGAATGTGAGAAATTCCAAAACCCCTGACTCCGATTTAAAAAAAAAGAAATATATATTGAATTCATATCACAACTTAAGTAGTTCCGAGGTCAATGACTCAGTCACCTGATTACCACTCTGAGGTGCCAGTTCAAAGAAATTCTCCCTCTCGAAACCTATAACCTCACCATATGCCTATTTCTCACTTGGTTATCTTATCTACACACCAAAAGGTGTAGGCTTACATCAAGGTAAAAGTTTTACTAGAACTGGAAGTGATCCTTCTGCTGGCATTTTCGTTTCATTCTTCTTCCGTCGTAAAAACAAATAATCTATTTATTTTTAGTCTCGTCTGTTGATTAATCTTCATTTCCTGTTTGATCCACTGATTCTAGCAATCACTATCACTGTTATCTGTCCACCTTATCCATCGTTTTATTCACCTACACACCCAGAGCTATATCCAACTCATAAAGAGTAGAAACACATGCCATCAGCCTCTCGTGTATTTCTTCCCAAGTGTGCCAATGTTTCAATCTGTACAGGTTATTTTATTTCACTTGTTGTTTTTTTCTTATTTATTTTGTGGTCTCCTTTGATGCCTACACTGCCAGACAAGTCTTCTGGATAAACTCTACTGTTATCTGGAGATTTTCTTGGGTTCCATCCATTCATATTTGATTTCACAGTTGAGCCATTGATCAATGGACACATCTCTCTCTCTCTCTCTCATTCATACTAGAGATTCACCATTCCATAGACTTGGGGGGGGGGGGTAATAAGATCAGATTTCCCTTAGGATATCAGATAAAAATATATAATTATTAGTGCCCAGACAGATAAGAATATATAATTTCTAGTGTCCAGACAGATAAGAATATATAATTTTTAGTGCCCAGATAGATAAGAATATATAACTTCTAGGGCCCAGACAGATTAGGCCTATATTTATATCCATGTTAAGAGTCAATCAACTCTAGTGTCTAACCATGGACCACCAGTGTTGAGAATCAGTCAACTCCAGTGTCTAACCATGGACCACCAGTGTTGAGAATGAGTCAACTCCAGTGTCTAACCATGGACCACCAGTGTTGAGAATGAGTCAACTCCAGTGTCTAACCATGGACCACCAGTGTTAAGAATCAGTCAACTCTAGTGTCTAACCATGGACCACCAGTGTTAAGAATCAGTCAACTCTAGTGTCTAACCATGGACCACCAGTGTTAAGAATCAGTCAACTCTAGTGTCTAACCATGGATCACCAGTGTTAAGAATCAGTCAACTCTAGTGTCTAACCATGGACCACCAGTGTTGAGAATCAGTCAACTCTAGTGTCTAACCATGGACCACCAGTGTTGAGAATCAGTCAAGTCAACTCTAGTGTCTAACCATGGACCACCAGTGTTAAGAATCAGTCAACTCTAGTGTCTAACCATGGACCACCAGTGTTAAGAATCAGTCAACTCTAGTGTCTAACCATGGACCACCAGTGTTAAGAATCAGTCAGCTCTAGTGTCTAACCATGGACCATAGTGTTAAGAATCAGTCAACTCTAGTGTCTAACCATGGATCACCAGTGTTGAGAATCAGTCAGCATCATTATCTAACCATGTATCATCAGTTTTGAAAATGAGTCAACCTCAGTGTCTAACCATGGACCACCAGTGTTGAGAATCAGTCAGCCTCATTGTCTAACCATGGACCACCAGTGTTGAGAATCAGTCAGCCTCATTGTCTAACCATGGACCACCAGTGTTGAGAATCAGTCAGCCTCATTGTCTAACCATGTACCACCAGTGTTGAGAATGAGTCAACCTCAGTGTCTAACCATGTACCACCAGTGTTGAGAATGAGTCAACCTCACTGTCTAACCATGTACCACCAGTTTTGAAAATGAGTCAACCTCACTGTCTAACCATGGACCACCAGTTTTGAGAATGAGTCAACCTCACTGTCTAACCATGGACCACCAGTTTTGAGAATGAGTCAACCTCAGTGTCTAACCATGGACTATCAGGTTACTTTTCTTAATCTACATTTTTTCTCAAACTTCTGCAGTTTAATGTGGTGGAATTCTCTAGTGTATTGTGTCATGGTTTACCGCATGGCTGTGATATTTGCACCTTTTGTCCTGACACATCTGATTTCAACATGACTTTTGGGTCAATTGACTTTCTATGGGTTGGGACAGCCAACTGCTCTCCTGAAATCTTCTTAGTCACATTTACAATGTTCTTGGCAGGTAACAATGCCACTATTCTGTGAATACATTTCATGCTGTGACAACACACAGGCAACCCCTAGGTTCATAAACCTGTGCACTGCCAACAGCAGAATCGCAACTTCACATGGAAAGTTGCTTCTAACATATGAAAATCTGTAGAGGGAGAATCCATATACTTGACATATGCATGAGGATATGCAAATATATATACAAATTTTAACCAGTTGTCTTTAATATTTTTCTTGTCCCCAGGAGTTGCTTCCGCTTGTGTTTATATTTGAGATTCCCGCCACTACACCTCTACTTCCAGTTCCTGATGTGACATCTCCCTTTATTCAACAACTTCAGCAGACACATAATGTCACCATCAACTTCAAGCAGCGGCCTCGAACCTATGCAACCACAGCTATTGTTAGAGGGTCTGTCCACTGCGCCAAGGGAGTGAAACAGGCAACAGCACGCTTGATGGAACAACTCACTGGAAATGTAAGCAGAACACTTTTGTAAAAAAAAATACATCTGTGTCACCTTACAAAAGTATCTTTCTGTGCTTCAGCCTTCAAATTTCAGTTTTTGTACCAAAGTTCTGTCCATATTCTATATCTTCATTATTTTAGTTGTGTTCCTTTCAAAGTATGAGACCCCCTTCTACTGTCTTTCTTGTAGAAAGACTTCAGAAAAATTATATGCATATGTCATATTGGTTGTTATATATACTTTGGGAGTTTGATAGTAAAATGGGAGGTGCTGTCTCTTCTTGTTATATATATACTTTGGGAGTTTGATAGTAAAATGGGAGGTGCTGTCTCTTCTTGTTATATATACTTTGAGAGTCTGAGACCAAGATGGGAGGTGCTGTCTCTTCTTGTTATATATACTTTGAGAGTCTGAGACCAAGATGGGAGGTGCTGTCTCTTCTTGTTATATATATACTTTGGGAGTTTGATAGTAAAATGGTTGGTGCTGTCTCTTCTTGTTATATATATACTTTGGGAGTTTGATAGTAAAATGGGAGGTGCTGTCTCTTCTTGTAATATATATTTTGGGAGTTTGATAGTAAAATGGGAGGTGCTGTCTCTCTTGTTATATATATACTTTGGGAGTCTGAGACCAAGATGGGAGGTGCTGTCTCTTCTTGTTATATAACTTAATCCTTGGCTCTGGAGGTATCTTTTAGTAGTGATTAAAAGTTACCGCCATTTTGCAGACATCTCCTTATGGAGCGATGGTTCATGTGTTTGTATAATGTATTGCGGAAAGCACCGTAAGATATTCAAATAGTCTGGCTAGTTCAAGCTGTCTAGAGGTCATCTAAAAATAGACATTTTGTGTGTAAGTATCACTTCTGTTTTTGTGTGTCAACATAGCTGGAATTTTTTTGTCTAACCATCTTACACTGACCCACAAATATGGCTAAGTGTAGATTCAATGAATCAGAAATTTATAAAATTTTGGAAGAAAGTTTTTCTGATAATTCTAGCATTAATTTATCTGATGCAGGAAGTGATTTAGAAAGTGTTGGTTTGCATTATGATACTAGAAGTGATTCAGAGGGTATACATTCAATTGATATCTGCAGTACGTGTGCTTTTAATTTGTGGTCAGATGCATGTGAAACAGTAAGGTCACCATTTGTTATGGTTATTTTTAAAAATAATGTTTTCGTTTGCGAGACAAAAATGTATATGAAAAGTTTGTATGTTTCCTCCACAATAAAAAAGAAGCATGATGTTTGTAAATTCATGAATTAGAATATACAATAATAATACACTGAAATTGTTGAATGCGAGAATTCGGTGGACAAATTGGTTAGGGGAAAATAATCAAGAACACTTTATAAATATTTTCCACGCACTGCACTGCAATTTTGACAGATTTACACCTGCAGACCCAAGGAGTTAACATACTTGTATTATTTTTCTTCTGTGTTATAATCATATTTCCATTTATGTCAGGTTACAGTAGACTACATAATTTTGTGTATTCTCATGCTGTATTGGTGTTCTGTATTTGAGTACATATCATGATAATTTGATGACCACCACAACCGCCATAATCATGCTACTTGTAGTCATAGCAAATATATCACTGTCTTCACTCACAATTCTCTTTCCAACCTGTACCATGAGTGCCCATAAGCTGCACATAATCCAAACAACAGATCTGTATCAATTAATATTTATTTTCACAGACTCTCAAAGCATGTTGCGCAAGATAGAAAAGTTCATGCTAAGAAAAGAATGGTGGGACTTATTGAACAACTCAGTTGTCCAGAGCATTACATGGATATACTGCCCTGGTCATGCTAGGGTCAGAGGAAACGAGAGAGCCGACTTATTGGCAGGCAATGCGGCGATAGACAGCACATTGCTGAGAAGAGATAAAGCAGACTTAATCAAGGCAGTAATAAATTCATTTTAAGATGAAGATGATGTCAATGAGGTTGAGAACGTACACATACAGAGAATGTTAGAAATGAAAGTATCTAGAGGTGAGGGAAGCCAGTTTCTAATCAAGAATATTAATTTTAATTTTATATTTTCTTCAATGTGATTTGATACTTGAACTCTTGGTTGTTTTTTTTTAACAGATGAACCTGACTATATCTATGCAACTGGAAATTGCCCCTCAACATCATATGTTTATCATTGGAAGGGGCGGTTTCAACATCAAACACATTATGCAGCAGACTGGAGCAAACATCTTGTTTCCTGATCCAAACATGGCTTCACCCCAAAGAAAGGGGACTGTCTTCATTCATGGGAATATCGAAAGTGCTTTTCTGGCAAGGCAGCATTTGATAGTAAGTTGCTTCTTGATTTGCAACTAGCATGTTTTTTTTGTTTTTTTTTTGCATTCGCTCCATTGTAATCAGCACGGATATCTGTGCGATTTCCACCGGGACCTTGATTACGTTGTGCCACCGTTATGCGCCTTGTAGGCCTAGCACATCCGATTTCGGCATGCCTTGAAAATTCGGGTGGGCTACCCTAGTCTGAGACAGCCTCCCTATATGTCGCCAGAAACGCGTGTGTGTGGTGACTCTTCGCCCAGACGATTTTTGCTCACGTCTCTCTCGCACGAGGTGTTTCACTGTCTATGAACTTGCCTCATGTAATTGGACGTACTGTGCCTGTGCCCATCGGGTACTGAACCGTTTCTCATCTGTGAGCCTAGTTCCTTAAGAGGAAGAACTCAACAGAAGAGTTGGACCCTGGCTCTTTTGCCCTCTTAGCCGAGGTGTCATTCACCGACATCGTGAACCATCGCCCAAGGTTCGCGAGTCTCACGCCACGTGATTGAGAGCAAGGCGTTCTCGAGCTGAGCGACCGTGTCCCAATAGCGCCTGAGCCCATCGGGTACCAAACCCTTTCTCTTTGCAAGTGCATTTCCGGTATAGGAAAGCTTGACAGTAGGGTTTGGCCAGGACTGCTATCTTTGTCCCTTTTTTTTTGACTGAGCCTATTGGTTTCGATACCCCTCCAATGTTCGGACTGGACTAACTAGCTTCACTGTATGTTGACAGTGTCGCTGTATGTGGTGTTGCTAATGGTGTCGGAGATATTGTCTGTCTCTTTTGCAGTCAAATCTCTTTCCATCTGCTACCTCCACACTCTCGGACACGATCCCCAAATGATTTGGCCAGAATCAGCTCGAGCTGCTGTTTTTCTGTTAGCAGGGTGCACCGCGAAGAATTACATTTGGGATCTTGGTTATCTGCTAACCATGGGTCCGCCGAGAGCAATGCATTCCCTTTGCACCCCACTAGCATGATACCACATGGGACATTCCCATAAGTGTTCCTCTCTCCTTTCCTGCAGTCATCCAAGAGTAGCACATTGAGATATGACAACAAACAAGAAGCAGAAATAAACGCAAGATGTAATAAGGCCTGTCAGGTCATTGGTCAATTAACACCTTTACTAAGAAACAAAGATATTACACTAGAAACAAAGAAAGCACTTTTTAACACCATTTTTTTTACCAATGTTGTGTTATCATTGTCAAACTTGGACATTGGATTCTAGAACAATACATAAGATTAACACCACTGAAATGAAATGTGTGAGACGTATGATTGGAGTTAGCTTGAGAGACAAAATCAGGACTGAAGCACTAAGGAAACCATTAGGGATCAAGTCAACAATATAATACATCCAGAAACAACAAGTTAAATTGTATGGCCACATAACCAGACAGAAAGAGCAAAGTATTATCCAAAAATAACTTAACAAATGATACGAAAACAGTCGACCTATTGGACGCCCTCGTAAAAGGTGGATAGATAGTGTATTAGAGATACTCGGAAATATAACAGCAGAAGAGGCAAATAGAAGGGCAAAAGACCGTACACTCACTCTCCCCTCAACACCGAAAGGTACATGAGGACAGAAAGAAGAAGAAGAAGAAGAATCCAAGAGTATGCAGACTCAACGTCCCAGTCCAATGTTGATTATGTAATCTTTGGATCTATCTAGAGAGGATACGGAATGGACATCGTAAACAGGATACATACTCTGTCACCCCTGTAACAGATTTATGTTGCTTATTTGAAGAACTGGGACAATTTTTTTAAAATGTGTAATTGTTTTAGACAATAGAGCAAGAGGGAGACATAGAAGACATTAAGTGAGACATAGTTGTTCATTTATTTGTTCATAAATCCATATTTTTTTACAGTTTATTTCTATATTTCAATAAAAATGTCCGTATTTAGTCACACAAAAACCCACAATTATTTAGTAATAGTTTTTTGCCCCTCAATATGTATGTGTGAGATAAAAACATCAGCATTAGTAATAAATACTAGGAAATGTAACACCAAATGACTCTTTAACAAAATTAATTTAATTTAGGTTTTTTAGGCCCAAAATCCATATCAATATGAAAAATCCATATAACAGCTGAGCTGTGCATGCTCCAAGGGGTTGTGAAGCTGGTTCATAATAAAAATCTTCTTCTTCTTCAGCGTACATTCTCAAACTCCTGCTGAATTCTCTTGTAGCAGGACATGTCCTACTAGATTTCCAGCAGAATGTAGTCCAGAGAATGGAAATGCGTTGTGTCGCCGTTTTATTTGCGCCAATGGCCCGACATATCCGTCTTCGGCGGTATAATTAAAAAAAACAACAATAATTACATTTTTTACCATGTCAGACAGTTTATACATCCTCCACTTGTACAGCAACTTTTAAATATATTACAGTAGAACTTGGAACATTCTTACAGTGATAGTGCTAGTGAAGATGTTAAACAGTTTATACATCCTCCACTTGTACAGCAACTTTTAAATATATTACAGTAGAACTTGGAACATTCTTACAAAGATAGTGCTAGTGAAGATGTTAAACATTTATACATCCTCCACCTTCACAGCGACATCTCAATATATTGCTTCTAAATATATAGCAGAATTTGGAGAACAGTTACAGAGATAAAGAGTCAATGACAATCTTAAACATTTCATAAAAAGTTTATATTCTTTGTTTTACTTACAGGGTTGTCTGCCACTTGTGCTGATGTTTGATGTCAAAGAGACGATAGACCTTGACCAAAGTAAGATATTTGTGCACCTTATTCATTGATCTCTTGTTGTCCTTGCCCAGTCTCTCTTCTCCGCGTGTTCCTAGGTCTTCTCTGTTTAGTTTTACCCTGCTGGTTCCATATCATTGATTTTCTAGCTATATATTTTTATGGTTTTTGAATTTGTGCCAAATCTACATTAATTTTCTCTCTTTTATTTGAGTGTCCACTGGATCTTGACCTGTTCCTCTCCATATCTCTTTATTTCTTATTATGTCCTAAACCTAATGTATAATATTCTCAGATATTGACATATGTATGTAAGGTAAGAGGAGCGCGGTAGCCTAGTCGATAGAGAGCTTGCTTGCTATCATCTGGTTACAGCGTGCCAGGTTCGAAACCACGTCCGGACATTTAAAAAATTTTAAAATCCGGGTTGCGATTTCTCATTTGACACGACCACTACTCCAGTCGACTCAGCTGTAAATGAGTACCTGACGCATGAGTTAGGGAAGGTAAAAAAAAGCAAGGAAGGGAAATGGCCACCCCACCTAATAGTTGCTGCGGCTTAGTACATGAAGAGTTATCTTCATCCCCGACGGCAGATGCCATGGGACCTACCTTTACCTTTATGTAAGGTAAAGGTAAGTTCCATGACAGCAACCTGCTGTCGGGAATGAAGAGAACTCTTCATATATTCATATATATTCATATTCCTATTCATATATCGTCACAGCAACTATTAGGTTGGGTGGCCAGTTTCCTTCCTTTCTGTGTTTACCTTCCTAACTCATGCCTCAAGTACCCATTTATAGCTGGGTCGATTGCAGGAGTGGTCGTGTCAGGTGAAATCACAACCCTGATTTTATTTGTCCTGACATGGTTTTGAATGTGGCATTCTGTAACCCTGGTGATAGTATGCAAGCTCAATATAAACTAGGCTACCGAGCTCCTCAAATGTATATAGATTATGCTGTAGTTGTTGTTTTGTTCAATTTCCTGGTTTCTGAGTTTCCTGTTGTCTAGTTGATTGTGCTGAACATTAGCATCTCTCTATTGTCTTTCCCCAGGTGGTTTTTTTTTATCCACTCTTGCTGTTAAATGTAGGGGTGATTGGAGCTCATGCTTGTGTTCCAAGGCCAGATGTGTCGCCTCGGCTGTGCTATCTCTCACATTTGTATTTAATTATCCTTATGTTAATGTCCATTGGGTTGTCCAGTGCTAGGGATGGAGATGTATAGGGTGTGTCTCAGACAGCAAAGATTCTATATATATACACCTTTTAGGTCCCTGCGGAGCATAGGTCATCAACAAACCTCCTCCATTTCGTTCTATTTGTAACTACTGCTTCCAGTTTTCTACTAAGCCTTTGTGTTTCTACATCTAATTCTTTCCTACAGGTATTTCTTGATCTTCCTTTTCCTTTGAGTTCCAGAACAGAGAAATCCTTTCTATTGGTCTTATTAATGTATGTCCTATCCATGTCCAGAACCGTTTCCTTAGTTCTTCCTCCACTAGAGTTTGTTTAGTTCTCTGCACAAGTTCCTTTTTTATGATCTTATCACACCACTTTTAAACCTTCTATTCTAAGCAAGTACCCAATCAAGGTGCTTCCAATCAATTTCTCGCTGTTTTATGTTTTATTTTATTTTGTAAATGTTCAACATAGTTCTGTGTATAATGAGTCATTTTTTCTGTTGAATGTTGATATTCCTTTGTTACCTTGCTATGAAATTCAATTATGTTTTGTTTTTATGTGCAGATATGATCTCTCAGTTGATGGAAACCTTAGATGTGTATATTAGCATCAAGCCAAAACCTAAACAGCCAAGCAAGGTTAGTTCATTTGTTAGTAGAACTAACATCAGTGCACTATTTCTTCTGTGCTCATTCTCAAACTCCTGCTGGTTAACATAATGTAGTCTGGTGAACAGAATAGGAATACACTATGTTATGGTTTACAGCTTGTCTGTGATATCTGCATCTTTTGGTCCAACACATCCAGCTTCAACATGGCTTATGGATCACTTTAATTTATGGGATGAGACAAAAAAGACATCTCCAAACTTCCTTAGTAGACTCTTGCAACATACATGGCAGGTCACAGTTTTGCTATTCTTTACTCCCCATCTGGGTTCTGGCAATACACAGATTATTGACTGATCCTTATGTGCTCAGTTTCTTCAGCAAATCATAAAGAATGTTCTTGCTTATAGTTCCCATAGTATAATGTTTATATACATGTGTCATCCATCCTTGCAAGGTCCTTACAAAGTACGATGAAGATGGAGTATATTTTTGCAGCAGTCTCATGCCATTGTGTTAACGGAATCTGAAAGGAGTGACTAAGAAGAGAGCTACTGAGAACAGGGGAAAGTAAAGTGATATAATAACTTCAAAACCAGGTCTCTAGACTGATTAACCTGATTAGTATAGAAAACAGTGAAGTGACAAGATCAGATGCCTTTAACACCAGTCTATTGGTCGAGGAGTCAGATTGAGTGTTTCTTGTATGGCATGAGTACAACAGCTTTTGTTCTTGTCATTGTAGCTGAAATTGGTGTTTTATAAGCCCATGGGACCAACTTGTGTGGTCTTTTTAATTCAGCCAGATTTTCTGAGGTTTGAATCATTGTTGCTCTCAAGACTGAAGTAAAGATTGAACAGTCCAGAAAGGGAAACATAATAGATCAAATAGACTGATAAGTTAATACTGAACTTCAACTGTGAGCTGCTGCACTCTGATGAATTTATTGAGGCAGAGATCGGAGCACATACTGGACTTGTCCAGCGTACGTTGATGATAACCTATATTCATAATTGTATCTTCTCTGTGAGTCTTGTCTCTCTCCAGTCGACAAGTTTAGCCTCTTGTGGTCTTGTGTTTTCAATTTCCAAGTCCCTATCAAAGTCAGCTCCTTGAAGTCTCCAGCCAATAGAGGCTGAAAAAAAAATGGTTGGGCCATCCCATAAAATGAGCATGATCACAGTCCTGTCCAAGCAAGTACAAGTGCTGAAGTCAGAGATACCAGGTCGAGAGACGTACCAGAAACCATGGTGTCATGCAATCTGCCTATTGTGAATGAGAAGATATCCATGTCAGTTTTTGTGACTGCTCGTGTGTGTTTGTTGTTTCTCAGTGTATTTTGTCACTTTTTAGAGTTTTTAGTGTGTGACTGCTCTTGTGTGTTTGTTGTTTCTCAGTGTATTTTGTCACTTTTTAGGAGTTTTTTTTGGGGGTTTACGTATAATGTAATGTACCTCTTGTGGTGACGTACGCTTCTTTTAACCACGGACGTTATTCCATTTGGTTATATCAGAGTTTTACAACCATAACAAAATAGTGAAGGTCACAGTTCTTGGTAATTCAGTCACCATGACCTCCGAGTAAGTACACTATTTCAGTGTGTTTGTCACATCTATGTGCATTTTAGTACTTGTATCACTTTCAAGGTACCAGTACATCCTAAGATTGATAATGCGTTCCATTGTTTTGCATACATAGTTTGTGAGACTGATGGGCCTGTAACTAGAGACTGTGTTGCTATATTCTCCTTATTTGAGGAGTGGTATCATTATTGCTTCCCTCCTTGCCTGTGGTACATCACCTGTGGACCAGCTTGTGTTAAAGATCTGCAGTAGCTTTGCTCTTGCTGCAAATCCCAGGTTTTTAATCATTTCATTGGACACTCCATCAGCTCCTGGGTACTTTTTAATTTTCAATTTGGATATTGCATACTCCAGTTCTTTCATTGTGATTGGTGCCTCCATGACTTAAACAAATCAACTTAAACAAAGTATAGGTTCATCTTGTCCAATGTTTTCCAATCTTCGGATGCAGTGGTATCTTGAAAGTGAAAACCTTCAGGTATCGCAACAAACAGGCTTCAGAAATTGCTACTCTGCTGAAGATCATGCAACCTACCCCTCCTAAAATATTGAGGAATCCTTCTAAAATAAGAAACTGGTACTAGCAACATGGATAGACCTCAGGAAAGCATTTGACAAGGTTTGGAAAAAGAGACTCCTAAAGAAATTGTGAAATTGCAGGGTTAACTCAAGAATGTACAAATGGGTAAAAGCATATATGCAGAATAGTGAAACTGAGAAACTGCTGAACTCCATCCCTGGCCCACAGAGAAAGAAGAATATTTGTTTTTGTAACTTCTCAGAGTGGCGTTCAGCATCTTTATGTTTTATCACATTTCTGTTGTGTCACTTCTATTTTATATTACTGCTTATGTTTTGTGTCACTGATAGTGTGTTGTGTCACATCTTTGTGTGTTTTACAACATTTATGTTTTGTCACTTTGTTTATTTCCTCATTTCCTGTGTTTTGGCTCTTCCCAGTCTGTGATCGTCAAAAGCATTGAGCGTAATGCAGTCAATATGTACCTGACAAGGGAAATATTACTGGGACTCAAATCAGACACCAGTATTACAGCACATCAATCCAGTCTTCTCAAAGGAACAATCACTCAAACAGGACCCACAGCTTTATCCTTGGCTGGACTAGGTATGTATGAATAGCATGAGTTATCATCATCAAATGACTTCTTCTTCTTCTTGTTCGCAGTTTGACACAGCAAGTCCAGTTTTCTTAATGAATGCTACTGTATTTGAAAGCTTCTCAGTGCTTCCATAAGCTTTCTGTGGATATCCATCTCCATGGATCAGTGTACTTCCCTTAACTAGTTTAGTGTAATGCAGTCCTGCAAGATATGTTCTGCTATCTGTGCTTCCTGCCCACATGGACACGGGTGATGGAAAAAGTCTTATTCTATTTAAGAGCTGTTTAGTCTGTTGTGTCCTATCCTGAGGTGAATGATTATAACCTGCTCAGCTCTATCAAGATAGTGATATTAGTCATTTGGGTGGTCAACTTTCCTAATAGTTTTGATGAGGGTCCTCTTTTCCTGGTAGGTGATGTACCCGCATCAAAGGTTTGCTGCAATGGATGTCCAACCTTCTGTCTCTTGCCTTGGTAGTGAAATCGTCTGGACTATCCTGTCAATCTCATGATTTTTTCCTCCCACTTGTATCATTGCATACCTCTTTCTCCCTGCCCCTCGACTCTTAACTTCAAGTAAGATCTTCAACAAAGTCTTTTAATATGTCCAAAGTATTTCATGTGTTTGATTTTTTTATTTCCTTTAATAGTTCTTTTTTCATAAGCAATGTTGTTAGATCCTCTGACTTTGTTTTCTTCTCTTTCCCTGATGTTTTTCCTATTCTTCAATATATCTAAATCTCAAAGGCATCAGTTTTGTCTTATAGAAGATTGTTCATTAACCAAGTTTCTGAACCATACATTAATGCAGAATAGGTGTAGCACTTTATAATTCCATTGTTTAGTTTGTAATTTGTTTAGATGATAATACTTTCCTCATGTCATTGAAAGAACTTTTAGCCATTCATATTCTCCTTTTAACTTTTGTTTCATATCTAGCATCATTTGTAAGTATGTATCCATAATATAAGTACTGATCTACTTGTTTAGTATAGTTCCATTTTTTTTTGAAGATCGTTTTCTCCTCTTTAATTTTTCCGATCATCACAGTCTATGTTTCTGGATGTTAATATCTGGTCATGATCTATTAGTTGTTGTAGTATGAGTCAATCGAGTTCCATGCCGAGTGGAATAGTAGGAGATTATGTTTCTCCACAACTCCTGTCTCTTGTGTTGTTAATAAGTTCAGTGGGTGACTTCTTTTTGTGCCACAGTGACAACCCATCCAGAAATATTTCTCTTTGTCTTCCTCTGTCTCTTCTCCCCTTGATATTTCTGATTATTTCAAAATTCTATGGGCGACTATGTTTACTAAATGTTCAAGTTTTGCTTTTATCATCACTTGCCCTACAAATTTTGACTGTCTGCTTCTAATTTTTGCTATAATTTGTCTTTTTATTCCCACATCTCTGAGTGCTTCTACATTAGTTTTCTTGGCTATCCATGGAATTTTCATCATTCTTCTAAAACAAAAAAACACATTTCTAGTTGCCTACAGCTTATCTTGAGCACTTTTGTGATTGAGTGCATGCTTGTCATCTCTGTAGCATGAGACTATACAGAATATGAAAGCAATGTTTGATGACATTATTCTGACACCTATAGAATTAGGATATGATGGGGGGTGCAAAGGGAACACATTGCTCTAGGCGGACCCAGGGTTAGAAGATAACCAAGATCCCAAATGTACCTCCTCGCGGTGCACCCTGGTAACAGAAAACAACAGCTTGAGCTGATTCTGGCCAAATCATTTGGGGATCGTGTCCGAGAATGTGGAAGAAGCAGATGGAAAGAGATTTGACTGCAAAAGAGACAGACAATATCTCAGACACCATTTGCATCACCACATACAACGACACTGTCGACATACAGTGACGCCTGTTAGTCCAGTCAGAACATTGAAGGGGCGGCCAATGTAAAAGGCACGTAAAGGTGGATGCATGGCGAAAAACAAATATATGTCATAATGAGTACAATGACACAAGGAAAGGGCAGAACAGCGCCAGAGGGCAGTGCAAACGGAAAATGTAAAGTGAAAAGTTCCTAGAAAAGGGGAACTATAAGCTCTGTTAGCTTGAGACAAGCTTCTAGATACCTGTGATCCATATAGGCAGAGACCCAGACCCAATCATGGACGTTCGGAAAAGCAAGAAGACCTAAACCCCCTATTGGAATCTCTCTTAAGACTAATATGGGTTTTGACTATAGTTTCCTGCAGAAAATGGATGTGCTAGGCCTATATAAGATTAAACTGGAGTACTATATGCCTATTCATGCTTTCCAATTTAAATAAAAAATCACCTGCTGAAGACAGATATGTCGGGCCATTGACACAAATAAAACTGTGACACAACGCATTTCCATTCTCTGGACTACATCCTGCTGGAAATCTAATAGGACCATGGTTCTGCTACAAAGGAGGTCCAGCAGGAGTTTGAGAATGAATGCTGAAGAAGAAATCAAAATCATACAGAAGTTTATGATGGTTAGTTGAAATAAACAGCTGCTAGAGTAAAAAGCCTCGCTACACTCCTTAAGAGGAAATCATGCAGTAATTAAAGTTTTTTTTTTAGAGTAAGAAGAACGATTATAGCCAAATGGAGTGGAGGTTATGTGATAACAACCTCCAGTATGATAATTGTGGTGGAGGCAGTTTCAGAAGCCTTATGATGGCTCTCGGAAACTATGCGTAACAGGGTTGTTATTGTGTCAGAACTAGAATGGATTTATTTCCAGGTCGTACTGAAGTTTTAGAAATGGATAAGTTAACATATTGACTACGAGGACACCAGTGATGGGCACTTTGAAAATGGACAACGGTGAGACCTTAAAAATAATACAGGATCAATTATCGAAGGACAAAAATAACTGGATGAATCAGTAGTACAGAGACTGCATGAATTTGGGATCAAGTGTGGGAAAAATACAGAACGGTGTACATAAAGGGTATACATAAAGAAAGAAGTTAAATTAGGCGCATGAAAATCCTATGTATGATGGAAACTGTTAGCATACATACTCTTCACAATCTGCTAAAAGAGACTGAACACCTATTGGTCTGCTCTAAGTGTGTACTTGGAATGCATGAGAGTGAATGCAAATAAATAAACATGCAAACATTACTGGGTATATTTTCATATTTGCCCGCAGTAACAACACTGGGAGGACTGAACAAGTGGATCAAGTCGCCTGTAGGTTTCTGGGGCCCAAAATGGAAGCAGAGAATAGGAACACTAACCTGACACATCGAGGCCAACTCCTTGAAGTGGAGATGGGAATTAGTACAGCCAACAGAGGCTAGAAACTAAGATTGGTTGGGCTGATCCAATATCGAGCAGGACTACTGTCCTACCCAAGCAAGTACAGGTGTTGAAGTCAGAGATACCAGACCGAGAGGCGCACTAGCAACCATGGTATCATGCAACCCGATTAGTTGACATGTCTGCATGACAAAGTAACCTGCCATGCATGTCATAAGAAATGACTAGGGAGTTTTTGAGACTAGAGTTGGTGCCCCCCCCCCCCCCCCCCCCCCCAGCACAGAGGGTCAACCATGCTGAATTTGAATGTGTCAAACCAAATGTCACAGATATTGCGGTAAATTTATAAACATTAAGACAGCACATTCTGTTCTTCAACTCCATCTTGCTAATCTGCAGGAGTTTGATAATGAACACATGAGAAGAAGGCAGTCAGTAACATAAAATATGAATACAACTCCTGTCCTCTTGCAGTCAGTAACTTAAAATATGAATACAGTCATCCCTCAGTTATCGCGGTTAATAGGGACCAGAACCTGCCATGATAAGTGAAAAACCGCAAAGTAGTGTCATCCTCTCATTTTTGACACACGTACATTATTTGTGTATGTATAATATCAATAAGTGTATGTGAAACCATATTCTTCTTCTTCAGCGTTCATTCTCAAACTCCTGCTGGATTTCTTTAGTAGCAGGATCATGATCCATTTTAGATTTCCAGCAGGATGTAGTCCAGAGAATGGAAATGCGTTGTGTCACCGTTTTATTTGCGCCAATGGCCCGACACATCCGTCTTCGGCAGATGAAACCATATAAGTGCATATGTTATCATTAGAACATTAAAGAAAAGTTTCAAACATGTAAATAAAATATTAATAGTACAAATAACATACATAAAATAAAGTATAAATAATATAAATATGATATGTGTGTGTGTAACAAAAAGACACAAGAGAACAGCAAAAATGAGCACACCTCGAGACTAAGCATCACTCAAACATTGATTTGAATGAGCACGGTCATCTTCGCTGGATATGAGAGCGAAGGTGGGGGAAACGTCTAGACCAATCAGCTTGTGAGATTCCCGAGTCGGGAGGGATATCAAATGGCGGGATGCTAGCCAGCCAATCTGAGATGTGGATTTTGAATTGTGTGGACATACCCTCACTTCTACTGGCGTGTTGGCAACTTTCACGCCACAATTCCTCAATTTTGAAATTTTGATGAATATTTTTGAACAATCCGCAATGTACCGAGGCCCGTTAAATGAACCATGAAGTAGCGAGGGATGACTGTATAACTCCTGTCCTCTTGTGTATTGATTAGAGAAACAATTTTTCCTGTATTAATTTCCCAGGTTTACTCAGTCCAGGGATTCTGAATGTGAATACTGCCAATTTCTTACTTAATGGACAGTCTAACACAGCAGGCATCAACCCAGGTACCTGTCCACCCAGTCCTGTCATCAGCCCTAATCATTGGCTGGCCCAGAGTTCTGTACCAGGTTAGTCTAGTCTTATTTATGGTTGGTTTGTTGGTTGTTTATGCCCTTTGACCCAGTGCCATTATCTGTGTTTGTGTGCTGTTTGTTTGTGCAGGCATTGTTATGATGAGAAGTCTGTGGATTGTCAGACCATTCAGGTTTGGAGTCAGAAAATAACTCACACACTACGTGGAAAGTAGGTTTGTATTTATACAGTGTTGCAAGTTTGTGCAATTAAGATTGGGTTGACTGTGCTCATTCTCTGCCACCCATTGCGTACTGATTATTTTTTTTTTTCATATCCAATTAAAGATGTAGCTATCAACCCAGAATTTTTGGCTGCAGTGATTTTCTAGGCAACATAAATATGTTCAATAGTTTATTATTGCTTTCTGAATGGTCCGGATGCACAATTGCTTGTGGCATGATTCGAACTCTCTACCTTGGCCGTCACAGAAGCGCTCTGTACCACATTGCCACAGAGCCAGACTACTTTTAATGCTTAACTCTGTTAGCTCCAGGTATGTAAACAAATATTGACGCACATGACTTATTACGTTCTGAGTCACTGTACCTTTATGATGGGTCTCAGCCATAGGAAATAATACAACTATTCCTCCCTCCTCATTGCTGTACAGTACATCTCTGATTCCCTCCCAACCACAGAGTGTGCATGCTTATGAACAGAAAGGACACAAAACTGCACGAATGAGCAACAAGTACGGTTTCAGTAGTAAGACATCACTTTCTATTGTCTCATCCATTGAGTTATATTCTTGTATGTTATCAGTTCTGATTGATAATAGGAACTATCAGTGCCACTGACTTATGTTGTAGTCAATTGTATCAATAGTACTATCGTATTACAGTATGAATACGGATGTTCTATGTTTGTGCTCCTGAGGATACCTAAATACTTGTATGGGATGTTCATTATTGTTGATGTAATAGTTCTTTTCTTGATTGGTCTGTTCTCAATAACTTGAATACACAGGTTTGGGGGGATGTGGGTCGTCAAGTACGGAAAACCTGTTTACATGAGTCGCAAGGTGATTCGGTGCTGCTAGAACGGACATGGTTCCATTCCTATCAGCCTTGGAAAAAAAATATTGAAAAGTAGAATCGCACAAAAGTACGCATGCATATGATGGTATATGGCCATAGAGAATGTAGCACTGCATCCATGAAAGCACTTTGAATATAGTGTGCACATAATACTAATGGAGACTGGGCAAGAGGTTGACAACTTATCCCCCCAACTTGCCTTAGTTGTCTCCTATGACATGCCTGGAACAAGGACAGTGGTCCTATTCTTTGCACCCTAAGCTAGAAATCCAGACCCTGGTTACCACACAGGTATTTATCAGTGTGAATCATGGTTGTTATCAAGATTGAAACAGGTTGGGATGAGAAACATAAAGAACTGATAAATCAGAGCCAAACTGGAATTGTGAACCTCTACACTCTGATGTATTTATTGAGATAAATTTATTGAAATTAGAGCACCTATGGACTTATCTGTGAAACTCAAGCACCTATGGACTTATCTGGTATGTGCTGAAGAAGTCAGAGCACCTATAGACTTATCTGGTATGTGCTGAAGAAATTGGAGCACCTATGGATGTATCTGGTATGTGCTGAAAACAAATTGCAAATCAGCAACATCATCACATTATTTCTTGCCAAATTCACATTTACAAGCAACGCTTAGCGACTGCCAAAATTTATCAGTAATATTCTTGTCATTTTTCCCCCAGCAGTCTTCAATCCTCTCATGGTAGTGACACCAGCTTCTACAGTCCCTCAGTTAGATGTTCTTAGCCCGAGTCGTGGAACTAATGGATTTCGTCATGATTTTAGTAATAGTGCATTTATGAGGGTCCCAGGTTCACTTGATCCAGGTATGAGAGCTGAGGTATACATGCCTACCTGTAAAAATGCTAAAATTACTTACTGAAATATTTTAAATGTACAAAGGCAAAAAAAATTAAACAATATATCTGTAAAAATACAGGTGAAACTTAGAGCAGAGTAATGACGTTTGCTAATCACTGGTAACACACATAATAACAAACACAAATCAACATCTAAACCAATGCTTAAGACATTGGTGTCACACTGCACCAATAATACTTAAGACATTTGTGTCAATGCTGCACCAATTGTTTGTTTGTTTTGTCTTGCATTCACTCCATTGTAATCAACACAGATATTTGTATGATTTCCGCCGGGAGCACAGTTACATTGTGCTACCGTTATGCACCTTGTAGGCCCAGCACATCCGATTTTGGATTGCCTTGATATTTTGTGTTGGCTACCCTAGCCTGTGACAGCCTTCCTATTTGTCGCCAGGCACTAATGTGTACTGACTCTACGCCGAGATGGTTTGTCCTTCACATCTATCTTGCACAAGGTGTTCCACCACCAGTGTACTTGTCTCATGTTTTTAGGCATATTATATCCATGCCCATTGGGTACTGAACCTTTTCTCATCCTCAAGCCTGGTTCCGAATAGGAAGAACTCGATAGAAGAATTGGGCTCAGACTCGTTCGCCCTCTTACCCAAAGTGTCGTTCACCAACATCGTGAACCACTCATCCAAGTCTAAGTCTATACACATATTTAGGAACGTTAGGGACTAACGTTTTGTTCTAGAATTGAGTAGCGGTGGTCACCTTGAACGTCTGAGCCTGTGCCCATCGGGAACTGAACCTTTTCATGATTCCAATATAGGAAAAACTCGACAGTAGAGTTGAGCCCGGGCTGAGATCACCGGTAACTAGAAACTTGTCTCAAGCAAACAGCACTTTAGTTCCAATTTCCTTGAAACGCTTTCCAATCTCTTTGCACATGCTGCTGCCCCCTATCGCTGTGCTTTCCTCTCAATGTATTAATTGCTGTATTTTCCTTCTGGTAACTAACGCACCAATTCTTTATATTTTTCATCTGTCCACTTCGTGACAACTGCATTGGCAGCCACTCCAATGCTTCTGCCAAACTGACTAATTTCACTGTGTGTCGACAGTGCTGCTGCATGTGTTGGTGCAGAAGTGTCAGAGATATTGCCTGTATTTTTGCAGTCAAATCTCTTTCCATCTGCTACCTCCACATTCATGGACACGATCCCCAAAATATTTAGCCAGAATCAGCACAAGCCGCTGTATTTCTGTTTCTGGGATGCACCACGAGGAGGCACTTTTAGGATCTTGGTTATCTGCAAACCCTGGGTCCACCGAGAGAAATGCATTCCCTTTGCACCCCGCTGCACCAATAATAATTACCAGGGTAAGACATTTGCATCGATGCTGCACCAGTAATACTTAAGACATTTATGTCAATGCTGCACCAGTAATACTTAAGACATTTATGTCAATGCTGCACCAATAATACTTAAGACATTTATGTCAATGCTGCACCAATAATACTTAAGACATTTATGTCAATGCTGCACCAATAATTCTTAAGACTTACATAAGACTTCCGCTGCCTTATGTGTTAGCACAGGAGTGTCTTATGCTAAGGAAGTAAACGCCTACACAAAATTTGGAGGAGAGATCCTAAGGCAGTTGATGGTGTATTAAATGATGTTTTGGCATCTTCTGCAATTTTACTTGCCTCCAAAGTGTATTGATACTGCCTTTCCCTTGGAACCAATCAACAGAGCCAAAAGGAAGCTAGTGCAAATGGGCCAGGAACTTTCTCCATAAAACCTGCCAGGGCAAGCAATCATTTATGACACATAGGAACTATGTGTCTCAACAATTTCACCAAGAATTTGAGGGCTTTATAGTCCATTTGAAATGTATACAGGCTTGCTTCCTTACCATCTGGTAAAGATGCTAAAAGTCATAAATATGTAAGCCTCAACCATGTGTTGTCAGGACCCAAATGGGTAACAAGGAATAGCAAGATTGTGACCTGTATGCATGTTGTAAGAGACAACTAAGGGGTTTTACGGGTGATTTGGCTGTCCCATTCTATAAAAAGTTTTAAGTTACGCAAGAGCCATGCTGAAGTTGGGTGTGTTAGAGCGAAAGACAGTTTGAGAATGGAAGCTGAAAAATAAGTAATTAATACAATTACTGCAACAGAAATGACTAAATCCATGCAAATTGTCATTACTAGTCTCCTACTTCTGTTTTTTTTCCCTTCTTATAGTCCATATCGTGTGGAGTTGGCTATTGTGTCTTCCCACAGCCTTCTTTTCACATGTTGTCAAACATTTCTGATACCAAGGTTTTCTCATGCCATAATTTCAAGTTGTCTAGCACCTTTTCTCTGGATTTTTCACTACCTCTTTAGCTCTTCAACTTGTTTGTTGTCACAATATGCCTCATCTTTCTTCTTTTCATGTGTCCATACAATGAGGACTGTCTCTGATGCATGTGAGCAGCCCTCTTTTTTAAAATTAACTTCTTTCACTTCATTAAGCTTTTTATCTGTCCATGGTGTTCTTAACATTCTTCTATAAAACCAGACCTCTACTGCCTATAGGCTGTATAGAATGTTCCACTATTCTGCTGATTGTCTAAGGTTTACATCCATACATCACAATTGTGATTATTTTTTAATTGTGATTAATTAATTGATTAAATGTAGTTATTAATTGCACAATATTACCAGTACTTAATCATTTTTGTGTGTGTCTATTTAAAAAAAATTAAATAACAGGACACAGTTGTAACAACAGCAACTCAACAAGTCCTACCCACTCATCATCAAATAGTCCAACAACTGTTGGTTTGTGCCATGCTGCAGGTTGGTGCAACCCTGATTTATTTGTTTGACTGATGCCTTATTTCTGTAAAAACGAGATTAATCTAATCTAACCTTGTCTAATCTAGACATATGTTGTATTTATTGTCATAGTATGCAGTATGTCATTCTGATGTCCATGTTACTTGACATTAAGTGTTTTTTCTGCTACTACTCGCAAACTTATTTATTGTTCTTCAATCTTTAATTCTAACTAGAAGGAGAAATAGAAACAAGGTTCCAGAAAGCAAACACAGTGACCTACCAACTTTCATCATTACTTCTTTACCCAAAGATCAATATGGAAATCAAAAGACAGATAATATCTACAATTTGTATACCAACACTGTGCTACCAATGTCAAACTTGGTCTTTAACATCCTCACAGCAGAGGAAAATATTTACATGTGAAATTAAGTGTCTGAGGAAAGCTGAAATGGTTGCTAAACTAGATATAATAAACAATGAAGAAATTAGGAAAATAGTTGGTATAATATCATGTATTGAGCATATCGAAAGACAGCAAGTAAAATGGTTTGGTCAACTTATGAACCCAAACCAAATACCAAAAAGAGGATATAACAAAAGAATATCCGGACATAAGGCCAAAGTTTAACCAAGAAAACTGTGATTAGACAACATCAAGATAACCTTGAACAAACACGGACTTAATGCAACCAAGGCGACTTATTTGGACTTGGACCAACAGCTGAAGCTCCCACCCATACACACTTAATGTCAAGTATGGATACGATCAACCATCATTCACCTGGGAACAGACAATAGACAATCTTTAATTGATTAGCTTACAAAGTTGAACTGCTTCCATTGGTTAGCTTAAGAAGTTGAACTGCTTCCATTGGTTAGCTTAAGAAGTTGAATTGCTTCCATTGGTTAACTTAAGAAGTTGATTGGACATGTACAAATAATGGCAGGTTAACCAACCACCATAACTAACTTCATTAATTGTCTTTTACTACATAAATGATAAGTTAGCAGTGTTATTATTCTTTGTTTATTTTGGGCCAGCGCAACATGTAGGCCTAGGAAATACACTAAATCAGGCAACACACGGATCAAAATAACACACTGGACAATACCCTTGTCCATATACCACACGGGCCCAGATGTACTGATGAATCCTTGCGGATGTATTTTTTTACTATGATGATGTTGAAGAAATAATTCCCTTGAGTTCTTAACAGCCATAGCCTTTTTGGCAATAGCACAAGTTCTTCTCAGTTTTGTAACTGGAGCAATACTGGGACTCATTTAAGGTTGTCTCAAAGGTATGTTTGTGAAGGGAGGGGAGGGTATGGGTGTATGTTTAGTCCCTGCAGGGAGGCATTCTATGTGTCAGTATCCCATGATTACCATGTCCTGCCAGGAGCATAGCACACGCTTCCGGGTCAACTCTCTCATCATTCTTCTGTCTGATATGTTGGCACATCTAGCATTCCCCATTACCAAGGAGTCTGCCACAAAAAAGACACAAGTGCAATGTCTTCTAGCCTACATCTCTTCACAATCCCTGGAGATGATTTGATAAAAGACAAAAGTTAGAAATTGAGACAAGATGTGCTGATGATTTTTTCACATGTGGCAGGTTGTCAGCATATTCCCCCAACTTTCCTTAGTCGCCTCATATGACATGACTGGAAAGAAGACAGTCACACTATTCCTTGAATCCTGAACTAGAAGACCAGTCCCAGGTTGCCACACAGGTCATTTGTTACGATAGTTATTGTTTGCAGGTGTATTTGTTGAGAATAAATGCTTGACAAACTGTCTCAGATTAACAAGGAAATATATATTTTGTCTCTTGTTCACAGTTGATTTGACAAGCATGCAGAAATCAAATACCTTAGGAGAGGTCCTGTCTCATGACGTTGCATCCAAAATGTTGACTGGACCTGTACATCACCTTCAGCTGCACCAGAAATCCAATCTTCATCATCAACATCAACACCACCTTCATCACCACTCACAGCACACCATGGATCTACTTGGATTAAGTAAAACAACATCACTGACGCAGCTCACTTCCCTGGCACAGTGCATTTCACCCACTCCACTTTTTAATGGAATGAGCCATTCTCACAATCATCTCTTGTTAGTAACAACCATTTGTTATATAATTCATAACAATTTGTAAAATCTTTAAATATATGTTTTATCACTAAAAATATTTTTTTAAAGTATGCTTGCTACTGGTTCATTTCTTTTTCAATTATAATATCTTGTTCTATTTTGCTTGTCTGTCTGTCTGTTTGTCAGAACAACATGTATTGCATCAAATGTGGAAGTTTAATGTTTCAGAAAATATCAGTGACTTCCTCTTAACATTTAGCACGCCAGTTTGTAATTACGCAGTATCTTTCCTGGCAACTGATAATTTTTTGAAAGTTTGTGTTATTGTTGGTGGAAAACATGATATTATTTTGAAAACACAATAACTTTTATATTGTTAGAGATTTGTAAATAATATTTGCACAGGTAAATAAAGAATTGAATACTGCATATTTTTGTGTATGTTTTGTTTCTGTGTGTGTGTGGTACCAGACGTGATAAAGTGGTAAAGATGTTTTTTCACCAAAAAAAACCCAAACAAATAAATTATAACAAACAAAACGGACAAAATTATTTAAAAATCACTTATTTTTTAATTGTATGAAGTGGCAACACTGTGTAACACACTTAATTCTATAGTGTTTAAGGTGTTTCATTATCAAACTATCATAATATCCCTGAGGAAAATGAATAAAACATGTAGATTTGCCATAAATCATTCTGTAAAGCTAAACCTAGCCGTATTTTGAATCGCTACAAAACATTTGATGTTTGACCTCCACATAGTGAAACCATCTTGGTCTACTGTATATTCTACTGTGAAAACTAACTATTTCCCAAGAATTAATCACGAGTATCACAATCCATAATGATTTTATTGAGAATACGATAAAAGAAAAGTCTATAAAACCTGATTCACTTTCATGGCGCAGCACCGGCTTGCTGATGTGGACATATATCATGGATTTCGATATTACAACAACATAAGAACGTCTTTCCTGTTTCCTAAACTTAGGAAAAGGAAGTCAAATAGAATAGCTATCTAAGATTGGTCTAATCTGATCACCTGAACATTAAACATTTTGTTCGCCTGTGTGGTGCGAGGCCTGAAAGGGGAGCAAAGAATAGCAACACTGTTTACCTTCCACGCATGTCGTAAAAGGTGACTAAGGAGGTTATGGGATGGAGTTGGCTGTCCCATCCCATATAGGGTCAGTGACCCAAAGTCATGCTGAAGCCGGATGTGTCAGGCCAAAAGGCGCAGATATCGCAGCAATGCTGTAAACCATGACACAACGCATTCCGTTCTCCGGACTACATCCTGCTAATCTGCAGAAGTTTGAGAATGAACGCAGAAGAAGAAGAAATCCTGTTTACTGTCTTCTGATTTTTTCATTACAAGAACAAGTCTTTGTAGATCTTACAAAATGAATGTAGACCATTGGTTTCTGTTCACGTTATCAGTATATACATCTAAATGTGAATAATGAAATAGATGATTAATTGTAAATATGTTTGTTTGGATTCTCAAGTATTATGAGCAATGAAGCTCATGTTTCCTATATGCAATGTGGGTTGTTTTTTTCATACTCAGAAGACTTTAACTCTAGTATGCAATATGCAATACTTTGAGAAGTCTCCTACTGGGAAGGGGGTCTATGTTTGTATAAAAATAAATATTTCACCATTTTGTATGCAAGCATCCTTCTTCTTCTTTAGCATTTATTCTCAAACTTCTGTTTGATCTCTCTAATAGCAGGACCATGATCCATTCTAGATGTCCAGCAGGATGTAGTCCAGAGAATGGAAATGCGTTGTGCCCCCCTTTTTGTGCCAATAGCCCGACACATCTGTCTTCAGCGGGGTATGCAAACATCCAATCACATAAATGGTAGCGACTGTTTGGTAGTTTAAATATTGGTATATTTTAACCACAAAGTCTGTATGCCTGCATACCCTCATTATGACAAGGTCTGTATGCCTGCATACCTTCATTATGACAAAGTCTCTATTCCTGCATACCTTCATTATGACAAAGTCTGTATTCCTGCATACCTTCATTATGACAAGATCTGTATTCATGCATACATTTATTATGACAAGGTATGTATTCCTGCATACCTTCATTATGACAAGGTCTATGTTCCTGCATACCTTCATTATGACAAGGTCTGTATTCCTGCATACCTTCATTATGGCCAAAATTGGGAATTTAAAATGTAGTATTATGTTAGTGGAAATGAAATCAAGGTAACAGACTGATGATAAATACTACAACATGAAATCAAGAATACTGCAACATCCCCATATTGTAACTGACAGCTGAGATTTTATTTCAGAAATGGAGACAAGTTGGGAGATTCTCCAGCGGTAGATGATGAACCTTCCGACAAGCTAGCACCTGGGATTGAGAGAAATAATTTAAACTCAACGCTGTTTTCTTCTCCTTTTCAACTTGCATTTGATTACGAGCAGAAAAAGTTGTTGGCGATGAAAGGTACGATTTTTTCTTTAACATTTTATTCAATTGTTCATCTGTGTGCAATGTACAATCTCACCTAAAATAGATAATAACAAAAAGCAACTAGAGAATGTAAACAACTTTGAATATCTAAGGTCAACCATCAACACAACAGGAGATTGCTTGGCAGAGATAAGAAAGAGATTAGCAATCGCCTTACAAAAACATCACAGATGAAAAATCTATGGCAAGGGGAAAACAGAAGGACAAAGTTACAACTACTAAAAAGATATATTTTTCCAGTGGCAACATATGGTTGTGAGACTTAGGCAATGATTTCCGTAATAGAAAAAATACATCAATATTTGAAATTAAATGTTATAGAAAGGGACTAAGAACATCATGGACAGAAAGATGAACCAATACATGGACAAAAAGATGAACCAATACATGGACAAAAAGATGATCCAATACATGGACAAAAAGATGAACCAATACATGGACAGAAAGATGAACCAATACATGGACAAAAAGATGAACCAATACATGGACAAAAAGATGAACCAATACATGGACAAAAAGATGAACCAATACATGGACAAAAAGATAAACCAATACATGGACAAAAAGATGAACCAATACATGGACAAAAAGATGAACCAATACATGGACAGAAAGATGAACCAATACATGGACAAAAAGATGAACCAATACATGGACAGAAAGATGAACCAATACATGGACAGAAAGATGAACCAATACATGGACAAAAAGATGAACCAATACATGGACAGAAAGATGAACCAATACATGGACAAAAAGATGAACCAATACATGGACAAAAAGATGAACCAATACATGGACAAAAAGATGAACCAATACATGGACAAAAAGATGAACCAATACATGGACAAAAAGATGAACCAATACATGGACAAAAAGATGAACCAATACATGGACAAAAAGATGAACCAATACATGGACAGAAAGATGAACCAATACATGGACAAAAAGATGAACCAATACATGGACAAAAAGATGAACCAATACATGGACAAAAAGATGAACCAATACATGGACAGAAAGATGAACCAATACATGGACAGAAAGATGAACCAATACATGGACAAAAAGATGAACCAATACATGGACAAAAAGATGAACCAATACATGGACAAAAAGATGAACCAATACATGGACAAAAAGATGAACCAATACATGGACAGAAAGATGAACCAATACATGGACAGAAAGATGAACCAATACATGGACAGAAAGATGAACCAATACATGGACAAAAAGATGAACCAGTACATGGACAAAAAGATGAACCAATACATGGACAAAAAGATGAACCAATACATGGACAGAAAGATGAACCAATACATGGACAAAAAGATGAACCAATACATGGACAAAAAGATGAACCAATACATGGACAAAAAGATGAACCAATACATGGACAAAAAGATAAACCAATACATGGACAAAAAGATGAACCAATACATGGACAAAAAGATGAACCAATACATGGACAGAAAGATGAACCAATACATGGACAAAAAGATGAACCAATACATGGACAGAAAGATGAACCAATACATGGACAGAAAGATGAACCAATACATGGACAAAAAGATGAACCAATACATGGACAGAAAGATGAACCAATACATGGACAAAAAGATGAACCAATACATGGACAAAAAGATGAACCAATACATGGACAAAAAGATGAACCAATACATGGACAAAAAGATGAACCAATACATGGACAAAAAGATGAACCAATACATGGACAAAAAGATGAACCAATACATGGACAAAAAGATGAACCAATACATGGACAGAAAGATGAACCAATACATGGACAAAAAGATGAACCAATACATGGACAAAAAGATGAACCAATACATGGACAGAAAGATGAACCAATACATGGACAGAAAGATGAACCAATACATGGACAGAAAGATGAACCAATACATGGACAAAAAGATGAACCAATACATGGACAAAAAGATGAACCAATACATGGACAAAAAGATGAACCAATACATGGACAAAAAGATGAACCAATACATGGACAAAAAGATGAACCAATACATGGACAAAAAGATGAACCAATACATGGACAAAAAGATGAACCAATACATGGACAAAAAGATGAACCAATACATGGACAAAAAGATGAACCAATACATGGACAAAAAGATGAACCAATACATGGACAAAAAGATGAACCAATACATGGACAAAAAGATGAACCAATACATGGACAAAAAGATGAACCAATACATGGACAAAAAGATGAACCAATACATGGACAAAAAGATGAACCAATACATGGACAAAAAGATGAACCAATACATGGACAGAAAGATGAACCGATACATGGACAGAAAGATGAACCAATACATGGACAAAAAGATGAACCAATACATGGACAGAAAGATGAACCAATACATGGACAAAAAGATGAACCAATACATGGACAAAAAGATGAACCAATACATGGACAAAAAGATGAACCAATACATGGACAAAAAGATGAACCAATACATGGACAAAAAGATGAACCAATACATGGACAAAAAGATGAACCAATACATGGACAAAAAGATGAACCAATACATGGACAAAAAGATGAACCAATACATGGACAAAAAGATGAACCAATACATGGACAGAAAGATGAACCGATACATGGACAGAAAGATGAACCAATACATGGACAAAAAGATGAACCAATACATGGACAGAAAGATGAACCAATACATGGACAAAAAGATGAACCAATACATGGACAAAAAGATGAACCAATACATGGACAAAAAGATGAACCAATACATGGACAAAAAGATGAACCAATACATGGACAAAAAGATGAACCAATACATGGACAAAAAGATGAACCAATACATGGACAAAAAGATGAACCAATACATGGACAAAAAGATGAACCAATACAGAATTCCTTAAAGATCTAAACATAGAATTAGACTAGCTCCATATCAAAACCATCAAAATACACCAGCAAACATATTTTGAACATATTTTAAAAAAACAATGAAATTAGTATATAGACATTATAAAGTTGCATAATATTTAAGAGTACAAGATACATTGAATTCAGCAGTGGTTATAATTTTTAGCCTTAGGGGTTCATGTGTCATTGTGAAAACCTCTGATCGAATTGATATTTTCATGTTTATCTGCAGCTATGCAGAAAAAGCCAGAGGGAGAATCTCGAATTCCAACAGACATTTGGGCAGGAATGGGATTCTCAAAGTCTATGCCAGAGTCAGCTATCCGAGACAAACTGGGACAAATGGGTATTAGCGCACGTGTGACAGACACATCCTTGCACTTAGGTTACGAGGTCAGGACTAGTTCTTTTTTTTTAAAATTAGCAATAGTGCAGTCACTGGACATTAGATATTGTATCTGTTCTGTTATAGTTCATGTCAGAATAATTGTTATAAATTATTGTGCAGAGTAATAGCAACAGTAGAATATGAAGCTAAATAAAGTATACCTGGGTATGTGTGTACCTAGGAATGAGAGAATACTTATGTAATAGCAACAGTAGATTGTGAAGTTGGATGAAGTGTGCCTGGGTATGTGTGAGAGTGTACCTGGGTGTGAGTAAAAGTATACCTGAGTATGAGTGAGAGTGTACTTAAGTATGTGTGAGAGTGTACCTAGGAATGAGAGAATACTTAGGTAATAGCAACAGTAGATTATGAAGCTGAAACATGTAGTGTACCCCAGGTATGAATGTAACCTAGGAATGAGAGAATACTTAGGTAATAGCAACAGTAGATTATGAAGTGTACCTGGGTATGTGTGAGAGTGTACCTGGGTGTGAGTAAAAGTATACCTAAGTATGGGGGAGAGTGTACCTAGGTATGAGCTAGATATTTCTAAAGTATACTTATGAATGAAGGAGTACTTAGAAATTATTTTAGCATTGATAATTAAACTCCCCCTGGAACTCTCTTGTAACAGGATAATAGTTGCCAGATTCCTAACAGGATGTAGTCAGAAGAACAGAGATGTGTTGTGTAACCGTTTTATTTGCACAAATACATGACACATTCAACTTCAACAACGATAACTTAGGACATAGGGCCACTGATTATTGTTGTGCGGCCACAAAGATAAATGGACAATTTTGGGAGTTGGGGGGAGGGGCATTAACTTATTTGAGGTGTCATAGGATGTTCATTGGTTGAAATTATTAGATAAATGTATCATGCAAATTTTGAAATGATGAAACATGAATCATCTTGATTAGACAGATTATACCTCATATAGGTAATGAACAGATTAGCACACAGGAGATATAATTTTTATTCTACTGCGTTCGTTTTCAAACTCCTGCAGATTAACAGGATGTAGTCCATAGAACAGAATGTGTTGTGTCATAGTTTACAACTTTGCTGCGATGGCTGTGTCTTCTGACACATCCGACTTTAGCATGACTTCTGGGTAGTGTTAATCCTATTTGGGATGAGACAACCAGCTTCACTCTATAACTTCCGCAGTCGTATCTTACTGCATGCATGGAAGGTAAACAGTGGTGCTATTTTTTCCTCCCATTTTGGGCCTTAGCAACACACGGATGATATTCTGTTTTGTTAATAAGATATTGTTTGATGTCAAGACAAGTATTATTAAGACATGTGTTGTTGTCAAGACATGTATTGTCACAGAAGGTATTCCTTCTTATGTTTGCAGGCTAGCCGTCCAGAGATTGACTTAAACATTGACAAAGATCTATGGAATGATGACAGGAGTCCAGAAAGAGGACTCACAAATAGACCACTCAACAAAGCTCCAGGGGAATATCCTAGTCCTCGGAAAAAATGTTGGTGTCTGTTTTTTTATAGTTTGTGAAATAAATGTTGGTGGCTGTTTTTTGTAGTTTGTGAAATAAATGTTGGTAGCGTTTTTATAGTTTGTGAAATAAATGTTGGTGGCTGTTTTTTGTAGTTTGTGAAATAAATGTTGGTGTCTGATTTTGTACCTTGCGAACTAATGTTGATGTCTGTTTTTTGTAGTTTGTGAAATAAATGTTGGTAGCGTTTTTATAGTTTGTGAAAGAAATGTTGATGTCTGTTTTTTGTAGTTTGTGAAATAAATGTTGGTGGCTGGTTTTTGTACTTTGTGAAATAAATGTTGGTGGCTGTTTTTGTAGTTTGTGAAATAAATGTTGGTAGCGTTTTTGTAGTTTGTGAAATAAATGTTAGGAGAGGGATTAAATTATTTTTTAAATGTATCATATCCTTTTCGTAAAGTGATCAACCTAGCATTTTGGGATGCTGTGATTTTCTAGGCAATTTTCATTTCTGAATGGTCTGAATGAACAACTTCTTGGCACCTTGGCTCTGTACTTTCTGTACAGAGAATCAATTTCTGTAATAAAATCAATTTCATTTCGGCTTTATAAAGACTAAAAACTTTGAACAAAGTTGTTATACATGTAGTTATGTACCATATTCAGCTTATACACAGTTCAGCTTATATAGAGTGATTTACAAGACTAATTAGTAGACCCAAACATTATACACCCAAATGTAAGTACATTAGGTTGGAGCAAAGATCCAGATTTTTCACGTTCTAGTGTATTCTGACTCTCAGACCTAGCTACTGGACAACAAACTAACATCAGTGTTTAGTTCATCTATCCATCATCCATCTACAACTTAAAATTAATTTTATTGGATAAAATACTGAAATACTTTGATAAACTCTTGAAATTAAGATTATTTAGATAGAATATTCATACAAATGGCGACATAATAGATTAATATTATTCACCTAGCACAATTAATTTAAATGGACAACAACTTGAAAAAGTACACAAATTTTCCTATTTAGAAAGCAAGTTAACACTCAACGGTGATGTCATGACAGAAATTACAACTGGCATTACATTAACTTCGAATGCCTTTAACAGACTGTCTAATATCTGGAGGTCAAAGTCAATCAGTACATGCACGAAAATATGCTTATTTAATTCCTGCGTTATTCCGGTGCTATCATATAGATGTGAGAGCTGGAAAAGCTCTTTATCTTCAGAAAAGAAACTACTGAGTTTCAAGAACAAATGTCTTCATAGGATAACTAACACCCATTGGAGTGCAATCAAATCAAATGATAAAATCAGAGAAGAGACACATCAAAACTACATCACAAATGTTATTAGAAAACGCTGTTGGTTCTACATCAGATGTGTCCTATGCGCAGACAATAACAGAATACACTACCAACCTCTTGAATGGACACCTACAGACAGAAGAGCCAGGGGTAGACCAAATTAAACACTCAGAACAACAATACTTAGAGAAATTAAAACAAACAATATTCATACTTTTCAAGAACAACACAAAATAGCTTTGAACAGACAGAATTGGAGAGATCTGACCTCTGCGCTAACTTTCGCGCTAAAGAAAATTGATGATATTGGTGAATAGTATAATAGTAAGTAAAAGTAATCCATAGCATTTGTTAATGCCGTAGAGTTGTGAGATGTTAGCGATCTCACATTTCAGAGGCTCTGCAAATGAGGGCGGTAGCCATCTCCTCTCCCTCGCAGTCTAATAGTAAGTAATGTTTTATGGATAAGGTTAAGTAAAATTTAGTTGTTTTTTCTTTTGGTTTCTTCTTCTTCAACGTTCATTCTCAAACTCCCACTGGATTTCCCTTGTAGCAAGACCATGGTCCTACTAGATTTCCAGCAGGATGTAGTCCAGAGAATGGAAATGAGTTGTGTCACATAATTGGCATTGTAATTATGCCAATGATCCATGCAATTATGTATGTAATTATGCAGGATGCAATTATGCATGTAATTATGCAGGATGTAGTCCAGAGAATGGAAATGAGTTGTGTCAAATAATTGGCATTGTAATTAGGCCAATGATCCAACACATCTGACTTGTGATTTAATGTATAAAGACAAGTAACATTTTATGTATTTTTCTGCTTGCATAGTTCAGTACCTGAGCCACAGCAACCATGTGGACAATGCTAGCTTACCTAGCAAATCTGTATGGTCCAACAAGACAGATTTAGCTGAGCTGTTTAGTGCTTTAGGACTCAGCAAATACATAGACATGTTTCAACAACAAGAGGTTTGTATTTTTTCTATTGAAGGCATGGAAATATTAGTTAAACATTTTGCCGACCATCTTTTTTTTCTTCTGCATTCAATCCAGTATTTATTCATTCATAATTCATATAGTGTCTTCAGACCGTATATATATATCTGTAGAACACACTTCAGGGTGCCGACTGTGTACTCATCCCTATACCACCACCTTTTTTAATGTCCAGCAGTGGATAACGTCAGGAAAATGCTTCTCTCTCCAAGACTAGATAAATGGAACACACTATATGGAACAAACCACCAGCTCACAAACACATGCATATATCACACAATGGCATTGGGTCAAAGGGCATGAGCCCATGGAACACTGTATCAGCAACCAACCAATCAACTATAGATCTGTATGTGGCTATCATAAGCCTTGACAATGCCAACATGTTTTCCCTCGTGAATTTCAGCACTGCAAGTTTTCCTGTTAAATTATTCCCTACTGAGTATTTTTAGCGTGTGGACAAAATTAACCTTTAGAACCCTGAATTAAAATTACGCAATTTTCCCCAGTGCCTGGATTTTTTTTTGGATAATTTGCATTATTTATGGTGAGTGGTACACGTGATAACTTTTTTGTTTGTAAATATATCAAAATAATTTGTGCACATAAAAATAATAGACTTATCAGATGTTGGGGAAGTCCATATATCTGTAGTGTTAACTATAGTTGTGCTCTATCCACTCTGTCAAAAGCTTTCTCGTAGTCCACGAAAGCCAAATATAAGTCTTGGTTATGTTCTGTCGCTCTTTCTGAAAGTTGTTTGAGAGTGAAGATTGCATCTCTACAGCTTTTATTTTTCAGAAAGCCCAATTGTGTGTCGCTGAGCTGTGGTTCTATATATGTGCGCATCCTTCTCTCTAGTATCTTGCTAAAGATTTTTCCAATGTAGTCTAAGAGTGATATGCCTCTATAATTAGTGCAGTCCCTCTTACTGCCTTTTTTTTTCCAGATGGGAACAATTACCACTATTTCACTCCTGTGGTGTCTTTTGTGTCTTCCAAATCACACTGAACAGTCTGTGTAGCCACTTTATACCTGTCAATGTTAGCATTTTTATTAGTTCTATAGGTGTGCCATCTATTACGGTGCTGTGTTATTGGGTGCATGTTTAACTGTGTGTTCAATTTCTTATTTCAGGATGTATGGTTCTAGGTCTTCTTCTATTGTATTTATTGTTGTGATCTCTTCGCCTTCCTTTAAGTTTAACAGTTGATTGAACTCATTTTTCCATCTTTCCATGATTTATTTGGGTCTATTTAGTATGTTGCCATGTTCATCGTTTATCATTTCTGTTGGTTCTTGTCTTTTTGTACTTCTCATGTTGTGTACTTTCTTGTAGAACATCTTTGGTGTGGTTTGTCTATCCTAGTTAATTATTTCTCCATATTCTTGCCATGACTTAATTTTTGCAGATTTGATTATTTTCTTGGTGTTAATATTTGCTGTCTTGTATGCTAAGTAATCTTCATGTACTTTGCTTGTTGCCTTCTTGTATTTTTGTTTTTTATCTTTCGTTGCGTTCTTTACCGCTTCTGTCCACCAAGCTGTTATTTTTTGTTTCTTGCTTTACGGTTGTTATATCCACATAAGTTTCCTGCTGTTTGTATGATGGCATTTTTGAAATATTTCCATTCTTCTTCTATGTGCTAGGTGTTTTCTGGTATCTTTGCGAATTCTTCGTTAACTTTCTGGATATATTTATCATGCATGTTTAGTTCTTCCAATTTCAGTATATCTAGTTACTCTTGGTGCTTTGTGCTTTTCCTGTGCATGTTATGTTTCACTCTGTTTGTTTTAACTGATAATATTACTGCCTTATGGTCAGTGTCTGGACACATGTTAGGTATTACCCGTGTGTTTCTTATTAATACTAATTAATACTTTTTATCTCGTACGCACATTTTGAACGTATTGATGGATCCAAAGAAATACAGACTCCTTTGGTGATAAATAGTGATGTTTTTATTAAAATATGCATATAAATAATAAAAAATACAGATTTATGAAAAAAATAAGTCAACAGCTACCGGGTATGTGTTATAGAGGTAAGTTTGTTATAACAAGATGTACTATAGAGGGATTCCACTGTATTAGAAATAACCTGAAGAATAATGTTTCCAGATGGAGGCTATTGATTTGAGACTGTTCTGTTGTAAACTGTGTATAAATTTAGCATTCAAGGAAAAGAAGGAAAACATTTTTTTCAAAGACTACTTGAAGATATGTCTCAATCACTTCAGGATTGATCCAAGCTCTTAGGAAACTGCAACTCTTAACCATCTAACTTGAAATGGTCAGATCAGTGCGAGTATTAGAAGCTTTGAACAGAGTGGAACACTGCAGGCTATTCTAAAGAGACAAAAAGGAAAGAAAACATCCGACTGTTTTACTTCATCTTAAGACATACTACGTTTCTACTCACACTCCGACAGGTTTTTATATAACCCAGATTTGACTCCTCCTCTATCTGAGGACTTACAAGCAAATAAACCAAAATTGACCTTTTTAATGTCATGCTCATCTTTTTTTTTTTGCAAATGTGCATCATCATCATTCAGTAATATTTTGTGAATAAGTTTATCAAATGTTCTTGATAAAGACCTATTGGTTGAAACATTGAAAATGTCTTGTATATTTTTATTTGTATATTTTTATTTGTATATTATTGTCTACTTATATAATCAAAGTGCAATAGTCTGTTGGTGATCATAAAACTTCAAAAAACCTGTATTCTACATAAGTACTACCGGTACTATCCAATGTTTATAACATTTCAGATTGATTTGGCCACATTTTTGACACTTTCTGACCACGATCTGAGAGAACTGGGAATCTGTACTTTCGGAGCAAGACGCAAGATGCTTTTAGCAATCGCTGGTATGTCTCTGGACTGTCGAAATCTAAACTGTTGGTTTCATTCCTGAATGGTTTTACTTTTGAATGAAATCTGGTTATGATGCAAGTGGAAAAGGAGATTGTGAATGAAGATTGTGTGACGAGGTTGTAAATTAAATTTGTGGGAGGAGATTGTGATGAAGGATTGTGTGACGAGGTTTGGAATGAAGTTTGTGTGAAGAGATTGTGAATGAAAATTATGTGACGAGGTTGTGAATGAAGTTTGTGTGAGGAGGTTATGAATGAAGATTGTGTGACAAGGTTGTGCTGAGGTTTGTGTGAAGAGATTGTGAATGAAAATTATGTGACGAGGTTGTGAATGAAGTTTGTGTGAGGAGGTTATGAATGAAGATTGTGTGACTAGGTTGTGAATGAGGTTTGTGTGAGGAGGTTATGAATGAAGATTGTGTGACAAGGTTGTGCTGAGGTTTGTGTGAAGAGATTGTGAATGAAAATTATGTGACGAGGTTGTGAATGAAGTTTGTGTGAGGAGGTTATGAATGAAGATTGTGTGACAAGGTTGTGCTGAGGTTTGTGTGAAGAGATTGTGAATGAAAATTATGTGACGAGGTTGTGAATGAAGTTTGTGTGAGGAGGTTATGAATGAAGATTGTGTGACTAGGTTGTGAATGAGGTTTGTGTGAGGAGGTTATGAATGAAGATTGTGTGACAAGGTTGTGCTGAGGTTTGTGTGAGGAGGTTATGAATGAAGATTGTGTGACAAGGTTGTGAATGAGGTTTGTATGAAGAGATTGTGTTATGAGATTGTATTTGGAGATTGTGAATGAAGATTGTGTTAGGAGATTGTAAATTAAGATTGTGTGAGATTATGAATGAAGATTGTGTTAGGAGATTGTAAATGAAGATTGTGACTGAAAATTGTGGGAGGATATTGTGAGAAGTAAAGACTGAATATGAAGCTTTGTGAATTCTTGCTTCTGTCATTCTTTCTGAACTTTCCTTTATACAAAGAAGATCACTAGAGAAGATTAGCTGAAAACATGGTCCTACCAGTAAGTGTTGTCTTAACAAGTCAGGCTCTTATCACTTGCAGCTACATGTCATCTCTTGATACTAGACCCTTCGTATTTTATCTCTCTTTGAAACATAAGAACTTCATCATCCAGTTTCCTATTCTTGCTTGTTGGATTTCAGTTTTGCTGCAGTTTTTACATATCAATATGAAGCATATGCCATTCATAGACTTATTCTGTGAATAAGATATCTGTCTTAAATGAACTAGTATATTATATGCTATTCACAGACTTATTCTGTAGATATCTGTCTTTAGTATCTGCTAGAGCTAATTAAATCTTTGCACAACACACTGAGAGCTCTCCTCTTCTCCCCCCCCCCCCAGTTGTTCCGGGGAAGGGGGACCTCTCAGTGCATTACGTGAAGATCGATGGATGCTACATTGTATGCGCCTTTCGTGAAAGTTCGTTGTGTTAAATAATGTATTCCGCCGAAGACGGATGTGCCGGGCCATTGGCGCAAATAAAACGGCGGCACAACGCATTTCCATTCTCTGGACTACATCCTGCTAGAAATCTAGTAGGACAATGGTCTTGCTACAAGGGAGATCCAGCAGGAGTTTGAGAATGAACGATGAAGAAGAAGAAGAAATAATGTATGGTTTGTTTTTGTTTTGTTAAAAGAGTGGACACATTAGAGCATAATGTACCGAAATATCCATTAAAAATTTTTTTTTTAAATTAATCCACATGTTCACCAACTTCAATTGTTTGCTCAACCACAATTTTTAGACTTCGCACAGGACAATGCAGACTACAAGCACATCTCCACAAAATTAAGGCTGCCCAAACTGACCAATGCCCATGTCAAAAGGGTCCCCAGACTCCAGAACATATTCTGCAGACATGCCCACTCTTTGATGACGTGAGAACCAAAATATGGCCTCAAGAGACAGATCTGAAGGTGAAGCTGTGGGGCAACCGTGAGGACCTCCTGCTGACGACTGAATTCATGGAGGCGGCCCACCTTCCTGTATAGACTTATGAGCATAGGAAACTGATCGCAGAAGAAGAAGAATTGTTTGCTCCACTACTCTGCTCTGCTCCACTGCTCTGCTCTGCTCCACTACTCTGCTCTGCTGCACTACTCTGCTCCGCTCTGCTCCACTACTCTGCTCTGCTCTGCTTCACTACTCTGCTCTGCTCCACTACTCTGCTCTGCTCTGCTCCACTACTCTGCTCTGCTCTGCTCCACTACTCTGCTGAAGTACAAACCCTTTACATTGCTGCAGAAATAATAACAAATAAAACAAGCCAATGCCAACAGATGGTGTTTCTTACTGATGCATTGCCAGTCCTACACGCCCTTGATAGCAATAAGCTGCTAGACCAACAAGTAAATGTACTAACAAAAAATGTACCAAAACAGGGACATAATGACCAAGAAATCACCTACTAAGAATAGATCATCATCAAGCTATTAGAAAAGTTCACCACCCAAAAGACAAATATATCACTATTTTGACAGAGCTTTGTGAGTGATAATGTTTCGTACCAGGACAGATACAGCAGACTAAACAGTTATTTACATAGCCTTCTCTACTGTGCTTGTGTGAACCTCAAAATTTTTCATACTTAAGACTTCGATTCTCGACTAATATGAAATGCTTTTAGAAGGAGAAGCCTACTTCTAAGGGAAAGTATGTTGCAATAAAACATGTGACACACCTTGTGTTGGTCCTCAGACATTAAGCTCTCCTAATCTGAAAGAACTTCTCTGCTGGCAAGATCATTTTAGACCAGGGATGGGAAAAATATGTCAAATCCAGCGGGTCAAATCCAGCGGGTCAAATCCAGCGGGTCAAATCCAGTCCATGAAGTCATGTTTAAGGTTCCAACAGGCTGGTTTAGAAATACTATATGCAATGTTGTTTTTCTGTTAGAGAGTTGCAGGGATGAACTTGTGGCTGTGTGATAAAGGCTACATGCCACTGCTGGCGTCACAACATGTACAGGCTGGGTTTTTCTTCTTTTTTTTTTCATTTCTGACATAAAAAAACTTAGTCTCTTACCAGGAGTCAAACTCTGATCCTCACTTTGTGAGACCAACGCTCTTTCTTGGCCATGCGCCACACTAGTTCTACTTCTACTGCACTGAATTCTTACTTCTCCAAATCTCATCCATCTCCATCTTGAATTCTTGTTTAAGATGTGATGTACCATATATGTTTACATTGGATCATACACTACAAATGACTAAATATCTTCAATGGCCAGTGAGTCCTTGTGGATTGAGAATTTTGTGAGTGCAAGTTTCTATGTTCTTTATTAACTCTTAGTGGACCAGGGACAAAACCATAAATAGGTTGAAAAAGCAAATAGGTTGTCGTTTGGTCCACTAGGTGTTAAGTATAATTTATCTGTCAGTTTTTTCATGCAGAACTGAGAATTGAAATTTTTTGACTGTTTCAGATTTAAATAAGCGTCGCACACTGACACCAACCACAAATACCAGGACATCTTCTGTCGATCAGACATGCTCAGAAGTAGGTCGAAGTAACATCCCTGGTAGTGGAAGCAATCACGGAAACAGCACAGTCATTGTGGGTAATTTTACTGCAGGTGGAAATAGTGCTAGTGAGCTGTTTCCATCTCCAAACCCTCCGCCGTCTCTGATGACAGCACGGGGAGGACCAGATTTAGGAAGTCTCAGTGGTCATTGGTAGCAGAAGTCAATTGTGATTCAAGGTAGCAGAAGTCATTGTGATTCAAGGTAGCAGAAGTCATTGTGATTCAAGGTAGCAGAGAGTCATTGTGATTCAAGGTAGCAGAGAGTCATTGTGATTCAAGGTAACAGAAGATATTGTGATTCAAGGAAGCAGAGAGTAATTGTGATTCAAGGTAGCAGAAGTCATTCTGATTCAAGGTAGCAGAGAGTCATTGCGATTCAAGGTAGCAGAGAGTCATTGTGATTCAAGGTAGTAGAGAGTCATTGTGATTCAAGGTAGCAGAGAGTAATTGTGATTCAAGGTAGCAGAGAGTCATTGTGATTCAAGGTAGCATAGAGTCATTGTGATTCAAGGTAGCCACAGTCAGTGTGTCCATGATTAGCAGCAGTTGTCATTGTCAGAATAACAAAAATTGTAGTCTGGGTTTCTTCTTTGTTTTTCTGCAGTCTCCCTCAAATAATCAGCATTAAAAAATGTGTGTGATTTGGGCCAGAGCATGTGGAGTACGTTATGCTGCTAGTTTTACAACAGGAATGCATTATTTGTGATTTTTGGTCCAACACATCTGTTTTCTATATAGTCTTAGATTCATCACTTTGTTGACCAGCATCCAGAGCATACTTACTTATCTCCCATTACCAAGGATTTTTGTAAATTAAAAAAGAAATTACAATGCTGTGATGAAAAAAGAACAAATTATGACACACATTTTCAAAATTGTGTGTGCCATAATGAATGTTTGCATTATCTAAATTAATTTTGAAGTATCTGAGTATTCCAAGAGTCCAAATTTTATTTATGATAATGCTGGTAATCATTAGGCCTATACAAAACTTCCAAAATATTGTGCTTCCTCACTGTAGAACAATTCTGAATTATTATCAGATTCACCCACAAACTATGTAAAAACATGTATTTATTTATATTTTGTGGGTGCAGCCATATTTACATGACATAGTATACCAGAATGAGCTTTTTTTTTTTTGTAATGCTATTGCTACATTTGCTATGTTATGGAAGTATCTTAGAACAGGCCACGGAAGACTGTTGTGTCACCTTTACCGACTGAGAATCTTGTACAAAGATAAATGCCCGTGTCGATCCGGAACCCAATTCCTGAACACATAGGCCTTATTTCAGTACTACTCAACCAACATACAAAGAGCAGAGACAGCAGATTTGGCCAGAGGATACAGAATTAAGGCAAAAAGCTATGAGGTGGCCACCACTTTGTCCTGGAGAAGACACTAGCACTGACGAGACGATTGGCATTCTAGCATGACTGCAAATGCTGAGTACAGAAGAAGAAGACTGAAGTATCACAGTGAATTCAGCGACAGCCAAAATTGGTCACCAAATTTATTACATATATAAGCCTTCAATTAATCAGATGCTCTTCAAATTTAATCAATAAAGTATCAAAATGAAATACAATTATCACAACAGAAAGTTTTTCTTGAAAGATTTACTCGTTCATTCAGACAGCAAGCACTAACTTGCATTTTATATGGTCTCTTGTACTTAAAGAAATACAGTAATGCAAAGACCACACTACATTGTAAATTGTATTCCATATCTGGACTGAATATGTCAGATATGTTCAATGTTCATAAATAGAACATTTGGCTCAGATTATTTCGTGTAGGCCTAAAATTCTTTTTTTTGGGGGTGTTTTCTGTACTAGATTTATAATGTCAAATTTTTTTTAATATTTGAAAACATAAATATTTATTTTTTAGCTTTCATTTTCCAACGCCTGCTGGATCTCTCTTGTAGCAGAAAAAATAGTATGCCTACTATTAGGTTCCCAACAGGATGTAGTCCAAAGAATGAAGACCAAACCATTGGAAGAAAACTATGGCCATCTGATACAACTCTAAGCTCTATGGCACTGTCAAGTGACAGCAGAAGAGTAGGTCATTGAAGCAACTCATGTCAATGTCTGACTCCGACTGGAGAACGAGAAAAAAGAAGGGGATAGGGACTGCATTGTGCCACATTTTATTTTGTACCATTGACCTGAAACATCTGACTTCGGCAATGTGACATTAGCCATTTTGCCCATTCAACCGGCCAGTGGTCACCTGTAGCCACATCATTAGTAGATCACACTGTGTGTTGCAACCTGTTTATCAGAGTCGCTCACCCAGTATTCTAACCTTTATCACCCATCCAAATTCCCATGGTCAATATTATTTGACCTTTTTAACTGCTGTTTGGGTCACTATCAATTTGATCACAAAGTAATTGTATAGTGAGGAATCTAAAGTTTGTCTGTGGATTCATTAATGACATTATAACTTGATGTAATTTAATTTGGTTGTCTGTATAATGGGTTGGATTTTCAGAGATAACTGCCAAACGTTTTAGTCACTAAGAGTGAGCAGAAGGAACCTGTGTATTGTTCAAAGTAAAAACTGCTACCTATTTTTTTTCCGAAATATTTACTTATCATTTAGTCACTATGATAAAGTTATTCCCTTTCTGAGTTGGGGAAACAATTTAGGATTGTCGCTGGAGTTATTTTGAAAGAACTTGGACCCATTCTGTGTGCTAGAACCAAGTACACTTCATATGCGAGCACATACATATTTCATTAATTTTGTTTCTGTTCAGTTTTTAATCATCCAATATGATTTTTTTTTTTTTTAATAATAATATGTGAATATTTTTTTTGTTTCTGATATTTATTATCAGAAACCAAAAAAATATGATTGTGACAATGATTGTGACGAAATTTTCTTGGATGGATGCGCTAGTTTGTGTTTCCTTGACAACAATCTTGCTCATCTCTGAATAGTGGATCTTGCTTGATATATTGTAATACCTTGCCAATTATTGATTATTATGATTATCAATGTTATCACTTGTAACAGGTATGTTTTACCTGACAAATTAGTGTCAAATTACATGTCATGTTTATTAGGGTTCATTCCTAAAATATGTGTCCCAAAAGTCACACTTTTCAATATACCGATTTCTTGTTTTTAATCATTTATATTCCACATTCTAGTTTTTAATATGTGTTGATAATACATAATAGATGGACATATCAAGTACTAACACTAACCAAAAACCATCCGCGAACATAAACCATAATATTATATCAAATTATATTTCGTAATCATTACTATATGTACGAAATAGTTTCATTAAAGTAGCAGTACCCATATTTTAGGAATGAACCTTTCATGTGTTCATTAAGTCATTATCAAACGAGTGTATTTTTTTGTATTGGTAACTGCTGTATATTATTGTTATTGTATCCCATATCTTAGTAATATATACTTTTCCTGATATGTTGTTTGTCCATCACATGATGATGATGACCATTTGTTACATCAACATTTGAAATTCAGTTAGAGTTATGTCATTGGCTATGAGTTTGCAGATGTTCTTGGACGGTCCAGGCATGGGATTACCAATGTAGATGGTTATTGTTCTACTCATAACTTTCTAGCTACTCTCCGCTGTTGGGCTGCTGCATTTCTCCTCTTTTCACAAGATGCTACGCCTTTTTTTGACTATAGAGCGCCATGTAGCTCTATTTTTTGCAAGTTCTTCCCATACATCTTTGTCTATTTCAAAGTCTTTCAGTCGAGGCCTTTAGCAGGTCCCTGTAGTGCTTATTTTGGCCACCTTGAAATCATGTGCCCTACTCTACAACTCACCATAGAGAAGTATCTAGTAGGCGATGATTAAGCTTAAACAATCTGGTCCTACTAACATACGAGATGTCTGCTGCCAGAGTGTTGAGTACTTACTGCCAGCTAAAGCCTTGCTGGTGAGTTTCAAATATTATACAGTGTTGAATAAAAATTCTTGAGACTAACGGGAATTGAACCAGTCCGTTCTACGGCACCAAATCGCCTAGCAACAATTGCACACGCGTTTTTCAGTACTTGACTAACCGCATCTCCAAAAAAAGATGCGGTTTCATCAAGCCATTCAAATCGTGCACACAAAGTCACCCGAACGGACCAATCGAGACAAGGACTATTACAACAACAACAAACATCCCGTACAGGTATTGAAATATCCTCAGTAACAACAAACACATAACATTTCGATTGGTCCGTTCGGGTGACTTTGTGTGCACGATTTGAATGGCTTGATGAAACCGCATCTTTTTTTGGAGATGCGGTTAGTCAAGTACTGAAAAACGCGTGTGCAATTGTTGCTAGGCGATTTGGTGCCGTAGAACGGACTGGTTCAATTCCCGTTAGTCTCAAGAATTTTTAAAATATTATCCTCTGGCTTCCTACTTAAATTTAGTGTTGAATAAGTGGATTTAGCCATGTTTTTTTCTTCTAGCACAAATGGGCTCAAAAGGGATAGAGGATTAACTTCATTGTACTCGGGTTCTCCATGTGCACTCATTCCCTCACAACAAAGCAGCACCTTGCCTGCTGATAGTACCACATATAACTATAGTTCTTATAATCCTTAAAAGTCCGAGGAAAAAATCCACTTTATAAACAAGCTATCATGAACAGGATGAGAACCTCTTGAGCACAAAACAAACAATTTAACCACTACACCAGGGCAATCCCAAAACAATCTATCATTATGCATCCAGTTTTATATTGATCATATATAGTGTGGTTTGTTTTAGATCACTGTGGGTTCCCCACAATATGGTTTTCAGAGATTCTCCTATGGACCAGACTGTCATTCTGTACACAGCGGAGCTGGGATGGTTCTATAGTTTATATTCGATCATTTTGTTTTTAAAATTGTATATAGATATTCATGTCAATGTTGTTTTTCTGAAAGTTTTCACCTCCCATATGTTATCATTATACTTTCTCTAATATGATCCTTATAACCTTTATGATATTAGTCACCTCCTGCGACGTGCTTGGAAAGAAGAAAATGACACGTACCGGTAATTCCTTGCACCATGAACTAGAAGGCACTGGTTGCCACACAAACAATATACAGTATAAAACATAAACAATAATGATCATTGAGGATTTTGAAAAGTGTTAAATCAGAAACACATTGTACAAAAACATTCGTTAAAGTGGGATGGCACTGTATTTTATTTTTATGCACTGAAGAATTATAGACAAATGTGACTTGTTTGTGAATTTTTGCATCATTCATGTTTTGTAGTACTGCGCTTTTGTTTGTTTTGTAGATTTTCTGAATTCACATACATTTTTGGTTTAGTATTATCTTTAGCAGGTGATCGTTAACAAATTCATTATAATTTCTCATTCTGTAGAATTGTAAATTGTGTATCATTTTTTTTGTAGTGTTGCGAAGTTTTTATCATTTTATTGTTTTGTAGTGTAATTTTACATCACATTAGGTTTTTTAGAATTGTGAATTTTATATCACATTTTGATTTTTAGAATTGTGAATTTTATATCATTTTTAATTTTGCAGAATTATGGCATAGATCTCTAAAATAAAACTAGATTCTGAAAATATGTGGAAAGGGTTTCCCTAATGAATTTTCTGGTTAACCTTTAGGCCCCTACGGTCGCAACATTGCGCCTTGCGTGTGCATCCCGTAGTGCCTGTGGTCGCAATCACGCAACATACGATATCACTCAATTCCCGAGTACGTAACTTCACGAAGTTAAAGCTTATATGACGTAGAATTCCCGCAACACGAAGCTAGGAATACGTCACAGTTTAAAGGTCAAATTCCTTTACTCATTACGATTGTAAGAGAGAGAAAGCCGGTTGAATTTGTCAACGCATTTCTAGAGCGACTTTAGCCATTTTCGGCCGTATTTTACTATCAAATTGAGTACCGCGTGGCATGGGTAAGTGATCGTGACTACATGTTCTAATTGTGGTTTTTTGTGTTTAATATGTTGTTATTTGATAAGAATGTTTGTGTATTCATTAAAAAGCACAAAAATAATATGTATCAGGGGTGACACGTGTGTGCATGGACAATAATTACGCTGCGTGTCGGCATAGACCTAGTGTTGACCGGACGGACGTTATATGCAATTTCTTCACGTTTTATTAGTCTTTTTAGTTCATATTATATTAGTTTTGATATAAAACAATACATATACAATAAGTATAGGTATTTATGAGGATTTTATCAATGTTGCCACACGTTGCTCATGTATTAGGGTCGTCACGAAGATATATTTGCGATTTTGAAAATGACGTTTTGCGTTTTTCGCCAGAATTTTCAACTTCAAAACGTGCTCACAACTGTCATATCATACATACAACAACAACAAAAACATGATAATATTCACTATTCACTCCTTTATTTAGATGTGCAAAAATTATTTTGATATCTTTTAAAACAAAAAAGTTATGACGTTTTCAAAACACCCACCATCAATAACGCAAATTTTCCAAAAAATAAGTCAGGCCCTGGGAGAAGTTTTGTAATTTTAAGCCAGGGCTCTAAAGGTTAAGCGCAGATGATCTAGTATTTTTCTGTGGATATTTTTTTTATAGAACGTACATTGTACAATGCAAATTTTTCGAGAAATGCCAGGTTTACTAATATAAAGAATGGAATTTAATAAATTGAGGCAATAAATAAAACTAGGAAGTAGATTCCAATTAGTGCCTACTAATTTTTATAATGATCATAGTTTTTAAATAATTGTCTAATTAAATTTTTTTAATATTTTATGTCAAAATGGCTGCTGTATAAATGTTAAAAAGTCCTAACTTCGGATACGGAACTAACGATTTGCACGCAATAAACTGGCTGTCAACCCCCTCCCCCCTAATGCAATGTGTAGCGCGCATATCCAGTGATCAGGGACTCTCATCATGTAATGTCATCCCTAACCCCAACCCCTCCTAATCTCTAGGATAATCCCACCTGCTACTGTTGTTCTGCTGTATTACATCGTAGTACAATTGAACCTACTCTAACGTAATATCATTGACCATGCAAAAACTATGCACACTATAACACACTTGCAATGAGCTTGGGCTTGATACCTAAGTTTGTACACATTCCGCTTCCAGACGAATATAAGGTAGGCACAAATTGGACACAAGTTCCTAAAACTAATACTCATAACAATAGCAATAGAAAGAATACTACAAAAATATATTTAATAAGTTGAGGCACTAAACACAACTAATATGACAAAGGTGCAGTTGTACACTCCCAAAAAAGACAGCTTTCATACAAGTTGCAAACCTTGACTTGTAACCTGACACAAAAAACAATGAGATGTACATGTTAAGTGTACCTATGCTTTTTTATGCATATTCATGCCACTAAGTACAGCATGGCACTTATCACTATGGAATACCCTATACACACATTTTCAAAGTCTGGTATTATTTTAGAATCCCATACCGGAATCCATCAGTTGCAAGGCACAAATACATTTGTTGAATCCCATCAGTTCCCAGGCACAATTAAATTAACTTAATCCATCAGTTCCCAGGCACAATTAAATTAACTTAATCCATCAGTTCCCAGGCACAATTAAATTAACTTAATCCATCAGTTCCCAGGCACAATTAAATTAACTTAGTCCATCAGTTCCCAGGCACAATTAAATTAACTTAGTCCATCAGTTCCCAGGCACAATTAAATTAACTTAGTCCATCAGTTCCCAGGCACAATTAAATTAACTTAATCCATCAGTTCCCAGGCACAATTAAATTAACTTAATCCATCAGTTCCCAGGCACAATTAAGTTAACTTAATCCATCAGTTCCCAGGCACAATTAAATTAACTTAATCCATCAGTTCCCAGGCACAATTAAATTAACTTAATCCATCAGTTCCCAGGCACAATTAAGTTAACTTAATCCATCAGTTCCCAGGCACAATTAAATTAACTTAATCCATCAGTTCCCAGGCACAATTAAATTAACTTAATCCATCAGTTCCCAGGCACAATTAAATTAACTTAATCCATCAGTTCCCAGGCACAATTAAATTAACTGACAAAATTCAACAGTACAATAAATGAACATTATACTCAACAGTTAAGATAAATAGATTTTCTATACAATGGATTGTCATTTAAGCCCTTGGTAAAAAATACTTTGAGGACACTTAGTCTATGCTTGGTACAGCTCAAGCTGTTGAGTTGTAAATATATTCACAAATTGATGCTCAGTTGTTTCCAGTATTTACAGTTGTTGTATATGCTGGGGGGGAGGGGGGGGGGGGCTGAACCTTGCTACATGTCTCACTGTTGAGCTGTTATTATGTTTGATATTTAACAACTTATCAGTTGAAACCGTCCAGTCTAACTCCTTCCATTAGATATATTTATACTTTTATGTTTCTGTGATGGCCACGGTACTGAGTTCAATCCCCGCCACAGGCAATTGTGCATTCTTACTGTTCAGAAAGTAATGGCAAACTACTGAACGTATTTATATTGCCTAGAAAAATCACCACAGCCAAAAAATGCTGGGTTGATAGCTACGTCCTGAATAGGATATGCTACCCATTTTTTAATACATTTACATGTTAAGATTTGTGTCTTTTGATATCTGCAGATTATGTTCTGGAGTTTTTCCATGAATAATGTAATATTAATCTCTATACCTGCATGCGAAAGGTCTGATGGCCTCATTTGTGGCTCACAAGACCAACCTGTATACAACAGTAAACCCCTAGTAAATAACATACATAAATAGTGAGGTTTTCTTTGTATGGAAGCGCCCACAATATCCATGCAGTTGTTTTTAAACCCCTCTGAGTAGGAGACTACTTCTCAAATCATTTCACAACTCTGAGAGTTGAAGTCATCTGGGCCTGAAATATAGCTCTGGAGATATCTCCCCATTGCACAAGATACATGAGCTCTATTGGTTGTAATTTATGGGGATCAAAACAATGTCATTATGTGATGAATTTTGTGACACTATTCTCTAGATTATGTGATGAATTGTGTGTCACTATTCTCTAGATTATGTTAAGGATTGTGTGACACTATTCCTAGATTATGTTAAGGATTGTGTGACACTATCTACATGACAAATATAAAGATCTATCTAAAAGTCTTTGTATCATAAGATGTTTTTTCTCTTTACAATAACATAATAAAATGGAAGAATATCCTGTATAGGACATAGCTCTTCAACAATTGTTACAGAATGTTTGTTGAATGTTTGTATACTACTTTGTACATCCAATCATATTGCCAGTACAGTATGCTTTCAAACTACAAGTTTCGACGAGATGGGTTCATGAGGCGGGTCCACTCTACCCCTGAACAGACTACAGTAACATTTCTTCCTCTTTATTTCGAAACAATCAAGCAAAGGGTTATAACTTTTATTTGCTATTACTGTATCTACTTACCTGCATTCTGTGATATGCAAATGGAAAATACATTATTTTCTTGTGTGAAGTTTTTTTACACATGTATTATTTTACTATTTCAGTGTTTCCACGCCAAAATTTACATTCTTAATTTGAAATGTTAAAATTATTAGTTTTGTATGAATACCTCCAGTGTGGCACCCCTGTGACCTTAACTTTTGTATCAATATCTCTGCAGTGCCAGCCCTGTCTTAAATAGAGCTGTTTGTTTTAGTGAGTTCCCTTTCTTTGACCATAAAAAAATACAACTAGATTGTGTTAAAAGCTTCGTAAAAATATTCTAGACTTTATTAATAGAAACGAAAAATGTGAAATTCCCAGACTTAGTTAACTCTAAGTATACACAGAATAAAACCAAGTCTACGTGAGACTTCTTTATCAGAGATTACTATTTAACACTTTCCTGAATCTCTCGTTATCAACAGAGTTCTCAAATTTTGGAGACAATGACAGTTCCATCTTTAATAATTTATCAAAAATCATGGTATAGAGCTTTGAAGTGTTCAATTTATCGTATTGAATATTTGCGTTGTCAGAATCAATTGTAAAGTCCTAGAGTTATTTCAATAGGAAAATCATATTTATTATAAAAATGGGCTTAATTTTTAAAAAATTTAAAAATATTTTGATTTATTAAGGGATTGACTCGCAAATGATTTCAATATACTTCTTCTGCATTCATTCTCAAACTCCTGCAGATTAACAGGATGGAGAACAGAATGTGTAATGTCATGGTTTACAGCTGATCTGTGCCTTTCAATCTAACACATCCAACTTCAATCTCTTCTGGGTCACTTTGACCCTCCATAAAATTAGACAGCTCCACCCGAAAACCTTTGTCGCTTCTTATGACATTCTTGGCAGACAACAGTGTCACTATTCTTTGCACCCTGAACTAGAAGTCCAGGTGCCGTATTGCCACACTGGCGTACAATACACTATTCTGTATGTGCAGCTATAATGAAATAACATCATGTCCCGGATGAGACAAGGGTATATGATATCAATTTGACTGTCATCATACTTGGTCAACAGTGTTAATACATATTCTGTGTCTTCTAAAGAACAATGGAGATGATTGGAAGCTTCCAGTTGTGCCTGACATTTTTTAAGACTGGATGCAACAACTCATCAATATAACTTCATACATTGACCATATTATCATCAAAACAGTATTGCTATCAATATTTCAGCAAGCATTTATTTGTAAAGATGAAATCTATCTCATTTTGTTGGTGATTTGTTGCCCTGTCTATGACAAGCAAACAATGACATCTTGATTACTTTGTGTTATGATTTCTTCTTCTTTCGTTCACTTGAAACATGTCTATATCTGCAATTCTGTCTCCTTAATAAAACTCACTGTCTTTTGTAGTTCATACAGTGTCCCATAGAGCTTTGATTCCAGTGTTGTTTCCTCTGGCCAATATGTCTGCCTCAGCGTTTCATGCTCAGAACACTCTTGAAGTATATGTTTGGCACTCTGTACTGCCTGTCCACATGTACACATGGCTGTGTTGCCAATCTTGAACTTTGTATACATGTGACTGCGGAGTCGGTTGTGTCCTGTTCTGAGACGTAGAATTATAACTTGTTCTGATCTGTTCATAATGTGATAGTCATCTTGTGTTGGTGTTTGTGGCTTTCTTATTGACTTGATCATCTGTTTTTTCTGATGGTAGGTGATTGGTATATCTGGTTGATCTTCGGCAGCACCTTCCTTAGCCAGTTGGTCTGCTTTTTCATTTCCTGGTATTCCACAGTGAGAGGGTATCCACTGCATGGTTACCCTATACTGGTAAGACAATTCGCTAAGTAGTTTTTTCAAGTCTGTTAGTTTTCCAGACTGGAGAGCTTGAAGCACTGACCTTGCATCTGTCAGGAATACCACAGGCTGTAGGTCAGAGTTGGAGTTCAGCAGTTTTTTAGCTGCCACAGTAATTGCCTGGATTTCTGCATCATAATTATTGCAGAATTTTCCTGTCGGTGTTCTGATTGTATCTCTAGGCTTGTGTGGATATTCTATATATACACCTGCACCTCCATTCCTCACAGCATTCTGTGCTGACCCATCTGTGTATACTCTGACCCATATATCTTGTGGATATTCCTCGTCCAGGAAACTGAGGGTGACTGTCCTCCGCTGCACACTGTTCTGTTCGTCCTCGCTTAGTATTCCTTTCACATGGGTCTGAATGTATATTGGCATTCCATGCCTTTCACTCCATGGGGTTTGTTCTGGTACAGACCTTAAGGGGCTGTCAACTTCAGGTAGGTCTGTAAGTTGTCTACGGAGTCGTTTAGCTTGATGGATAAAGCTGCTTCTTTTCAGTCGCCCCATTGCTAGGTTTTGGAATCTTTCCTTCATTGGATGACTTGGCATACACTGAAACTTTTCCGCTTGAATTAGTACTTTTGTGTCTCTGCGTTCGCCAAGTGTTTGCATTCTTCCCATTTTCTGCATCTCTGCTATGGGTGTTGATTTCATTGCTCCCAACATTATTCTAAGTGCCTGGTTTTGCACTTTATCTAGATCTTGTAATGTGGTGTTTGATGCAGGACACCACGCAGCTGAACCATATTCCAGGTGTGGTCTTATGCCTTGCTGGTAAACTTTACTGAGTATATTTCCACTGGCTCCCCATGTGGTTCCACTTAGTTTTCTCAGGATAGCTAGCTTCCTCCTGGCTTTTGTTGTTGCTTTGTTTATGTGCTGCTTCCATGTCAGCTTATCATCAAAAGTAACTCCGAGGTATGTTGGTTGTTTGTCTTCTTTCAAGAGCTCTCCGTCTATCTTGATATTACCAGCTTTTTGTTTTGGTGAGAGGGTAAAGAGTGTAGTGCTGCACTTATCTGTGTTAATGCTGACACACCATCTATTTGCCCATAAGGTTAGGGCATCGATAGCTCTTTGTATTTGTTTAGTGGCCACTGTCGCATGTTCTTCCGTGCACCAGATCACCAGGTCGTCAGCATACATTGCCACTTTGATCCCGTGTGGTAGTTCAGCAACTAGGTCATTGATGTAAACCAAGAAAAGTGTGGGTGACAGGACTCCTCCCTGGGGGACTCCATGACGCAGTAGGACTTTCTTGCTTTTGCGACCATCTAATTGTACCCTGGCTCTTCTATTATGCAGGTATGCTTTTACCCATTTGTACATTCTTGAGCTAACCCTGCAATTTCGCAATTTCTTTAGGAGCCCTTCTTTCCAGACCTTATCAAATGCTTTCCTGAGGTCTATCCATGCTGCTAGTACCAGTTTCTTATCTTGGAAGGCATCCTCAATCTCTTGGGAGAGGTAGGTTGCCTGATCTTCAGTAGAGTAGCACTGTCTGAAACCTGCTTGCTGTGATACCAGAAGGTTTTCACTTTCAAGGTACCACTGCATCCTAAGATTGATAATGCGTGTGTTATGATAATAACTATCTCATTTCCATTGTTTCAACCGTCCAACTTGTTTGATAGTTTGTTCGCTAACTGTTGTTATTGAGTATCCTACATTTTTAACCAACCATGATCCGTCCATGAGTTTTTACCATTCAAGTTTTTTAAAATGTTTTTACCATTATGCTCCCTCAATATATTTTACCATCAAGTTTCCTCATGTTTTTACCCTCCAAGTTTCCTCATGTTTTTACTCTCCATTTTTCTCATATTTTTACCCCCAAAGTTTCCCCATGTTTTTACCCTCCACATTTTATTTTTACCCTCCAAATTTACTCATGTTTTTACCTTTCATTCTTCCTCAATATGACTTTGCCGTCCATGCTCAAACTCATAAATGATGACTGAGTATTTGAAATTTGAAACCGTCCAACTACAATATTCTATCTGATATTGTGTTTATATATATATCAACATATTCAACTGATATATTTTTCTTCCATTATCTAACAACCATTGTGGCTTTTTATTTAGTGTATACACAGTAATAATCCTTATTGTTGTTTCATGCATGTAAATAATATTTTCTAATGTTATATTTGTTAAGCTAGGAATTCATCAACTTCAAATATTTGATGAATGATTCTATGATTTGTACATCAAGTTTCTAGTGTTTATTCAATGACTTGATGAATGATCATATGACTTGTACAAGTTTCTAGTGTTTATTCAATGACTTGATGAATGATCATATGACTTGTACAAGTTTCTAGTGTTTATTCAATGACTTGATGAATGATCATACGACTTGTACAACAAGTTTCTAGTGTTTATTCAATGACTTGATGAATGATCATATGACTTGTACAACAAGTTTCTAGTGTTTATTCAATGACTTGATGAATGATCATACGACTTGTACAACAAGTTTCTAGTGTTTATTCAATGACTTGATGAATGATCATACGACTTGTACAACAAGTTTCTAGTGTTTATTCAATGACTTGATGAATGATCATACGACTTGTACAACAAGTTTCTAGTGTTTATTCAATGACTTGATGAATGATCATATGACTTGTACAAGTTTCTAGTGTTTATTCAATGACTTGATGAATGATCATATGACTTGTACAACATGTTTCTAGTGTTTATTCAATGACTTGATGAATGATCATATGACTTGTACATCAAGTTTCTAGTGTTTATTCAATGACTTGATGAATGATCATACGACTTGTACAACAAGTTTCTAGTGTTTATTCAATGACTTGATGAATGATCATATGACTTGTACATCAAGTTTCTAGTGTTTATTCAATGACTTGATGAATGATCATACGACTTGTACATCAAGTTTCTAGTGTTTATTCAATGACTTGATGAATGATCATACGACTTGTACAACAAGTTTCTAGTGTTTATTCAATGACTTGATGAATGATCATACGACTTGTACAACAAGTTTCTAGTGTTTATTCAATGACTTGATGAATGATCATATGACTTGTACATCAAGTTTCTAGTGTTTATTCAATGACTTGATGAATGATCATATGACTTGTACATCAAGTTTCTAGTGTTTATTCAATGACTTGATGAATGATCATATGACTTGTACATCAAGTTTCTAGTGTTTATTCAATGACTTGATGAATGATCATATGACTTGTACATCAAGTTTCTAGTGTTTATTCAATGACTTGATGAATGATCATACGACTTGTACATCAAGTTTCTTATGTTTATTCAATGACTTGATGAATGATCATACGACTTGTACATCAAGTTTCTAGTGTTTATTCAATGACTTGATGAATGATTCTATGACTTGTACATCAAGTTTCTAGTGTTTATTCAATGACTTGATGAATGATCATATGACTTGTACAAGTTTCTAGTGTTTATTCAATGACTTGATGAATGATCATATGACTTGTACATCAAGTTTCTAGTGTTTATTCAATGACTTGATGAATGATCATATGACTTGTACATCAAGTTTCTAGTGTTTATTCAATGACTTGATGAATGATCATACGACTTGTACATCAAGTTTCTTGACTTGATGAATCACCCTATGACTTGTACATAATGTTTCTAGTGTTATTCAATGACTTTGAAAATGTCTGTTCATATTTCCAAGCAAGGTCCACTATCATTGTACTCACTGGAGCCCTCATGTTTTTTTTTTTGCCATGTAACCAGAGATCAGTAGGTCACAATACAAACTAGTCATGATGGAAGTAGTGCATCTGAGGCTATCAAATATAGACTGACCATAACAGTAGTTCTGCAACAATAAAAGACAAGATAGTCATGAAAATAAAAATACAAGGTAGCTTCAGAAAGTTCCAGGAATTAGTGGATTGTATAGAAAGAAGTAACAGCATAATTATATACACTACAGTTCCTTCAAAGTAGTTCCCTTTTACAACTACACACTTTTTACAATGTACATACCGCTGCTGGAAACATTCCTGGAACCCATTCTTTGGCATCTCTGTCAGCTGTCTTGTCACATCGGTGATAACGTCTTCTACATTCTTGAATTGCTGTCCTTTCAGTCGAGGCAACAAGAAAAAAAATCAGCCAGTGCAAGGTCGGGAGAATATGGAGGCTGTTCCAAGGTAATCACATTGTTCTTTGTGAGGTAATGTTTTACCAGTATAAACAATGTTCCAGCCTATTGTCATGCAGCATAATCCGTTTGTTCTCTATTTTTCTGATTGTTTTCTGATTGTTTTCTGATTGTTTTCTGATTGTTTTCTTGCGATTACATCTCATAGATGATGAAGGGTATAAATGTGTATTTCCTTGTCAATCGTTTCTGCCTTCAGGAATGAAATCATGGTACATAATACCCTAGGAATAAAACAAAGTTCCAACATAACTTTTCCCTTTGCTTTTGTCCAAACAAAATATCTGGGGAGATACAGGAGTTTTCTATTTACATGACTGATATTGTATCTGAGGATTGTACAAAAAAACACCAGGTCTTATCTCTTGTGATTATGTTATTGAGAAAATTGATATTTTGATTAGGTATCCTGCCTAATCACAACTTCCAACTGATATTCTAACTTCTGGGACTATTTTCTCAACATTCAATCTTCTGTCAGCAAGAACAACATTCTGAAGATGCTCAATATTCTCAGTGTTGATCGGGGTTGAAGGTTGTCCACTACGTGCATCATCATCGACACTTCATTGTAACGCTTGTGCCACATAAATACTTACGATTTCTTCATTTCATATGTTTGAGCAATGTTAAAGATCTCTGATGGTGATTTCTCTAGCAAAACATAGAATTTGACATTTGTATATTGTTCATTTAAGAACATTTTCAACTCTGATGATGCGCCTAGCACAACACAAACATCTGCGTCTTCTCTTTGAGAGTATCTGTGAAGTTCACATCTACCATGTTCTTTTGTCACGGTCATTACCAACTTCTAATCATATAATTTCCATTACATCATCTTTCATTTAAAAACTAGTAAACTATTCCTGGAACTTTTTGAAGCTACCCCATATATAACAGTGAATGTGTAGTTATAATAGAAATATAGCAATGCATCTGTAGTTATTATAAAAATTTAGCAATGGATCTGTAGTTATTATAAAAATTTAGCAATGGATCTGTAGTTATTATAAAAATTTAGCAATGGATCTGTAGTTATTATAAAAATTTAGCAATGGATCTGTAGTTATTATAAAAATTTAGCAATGGATCTGTAGTTATTATAAAAATTTAGCAATGGATCTGTAGTTATTATAAAAATATAGCAATGGATCTGTAGTTATAATAGAAATATATTTTCTTCTTCCTCTTGTTCACAGTTTGACATGTCTACACAGCATATGTTGCTGTATTTGAGAATTCCTCAGTGCTCCCATACATCTTTCTGTGGATATCCATTTCTGTGGGCCAGTGTTCCTCCCTTAACTGGTTTAGTGTAATGCAGTCTTACAGGATGTATTTTGCTGTCTCTACTACATACCCACATGGAGACAGAGGTGATGGAACCAGTCTTAGTCTATTTAAGTGGTTCTTTAGTCTCTTGTGTCCTGTCCTGATACGGAAGATAATCTGCTTAGCTCTGTTGAGATAGTTGTTTTTTGGGTGGTCAACTTTCCAAATAGTTTTGATGAGGGTCCTCTTTTCTTGGTATGTGGTTACTTGGTCTTTTTGTTCCTGTGTTGCTCCATTCTTTGCCAATCTATCTGCCTCTTCATTTTCTGGTATGCCACAGTGTGATTATATCCACTGTAGTACTAACTCTCTTTGCTCACTTTTCATATGGATTCCTTCAGATCTGGCAGTTTATCGCTGTCAAGGGCTTGTAGGACAGACATTGCATCAGTAAGAAACACTACCTTTTGACATTGACATTTAAAGCCTGTACTTCTGCAGAGTTGGAGCAGAATATTCCAGTCGGTGAACATATGGAATCATTTTCTTTTTCTGGATATTTTATGTGCACTCCAGCACCTCCATTTTTCACTGCTCTGGTTGCTGATCCGTCTGTATATACTTGTATCCATGCTTCTCTGGCGAGACATATCTTCTATCATAGTGTAGTAGTTGTTTATGGTGGTTCTGATAGTGAGATTTTGTATACTTCTGCCACGGAACTGTGAAAAGTGTTTGTGTTATTTCATTTATGTCTGGTAGTTCATCCTTGTATTTTCTGTTTAGTTTTTTGAATCAGTGAATAAAACTGCTTCTCTTCAGCATTCCACTAGCTAGGTCTCCGAATCTGGTCTTCATTAGGTGCGCTTGCATCTCATCTTTTTAGGAATGTGTTGACTCAAGTTGTGAGGCGAGTAGGTGCCATCTGAACTGTTTCAAATCCCATTTCCCGCATTAATATTTATTCTGAAAACTAAATGATAGCTGGAAAAATAACCTCAGATATTGTATTGTTAGCTTGGCTCAAAACATGAGGGTAACGGATGCATCCTAAGATTGGCTTTTCCTTTATTATAATTTCAATCAATTTGAACTTTAGAAAGCCCCACTCTGGTTGTACAAAGAGGCCGACAGCTCATTCTCATCTGTAGCATCTGGTAGTTAAGTTTCTTGACTGGATGGGTTATCTCATGTAGTTCCACAGCCTAGAACAAACTATGACAAGTTATAGATAATGGGGATACAAGGTTTGATATGCAGAAAGTTGTGGATGTAAGCAGAATTATTAACAAGACGTAATGACACATGATTTTAAATGTATATGCAGAAATTATAACAAAACTAATTTTCCTTAGAGTCTGCATTATTCCCAGTTGCAATATATGGATGTGAATCTTGGACAATCACCAATAAGGTGAGAAACAAAATTGAATAATTTGAAACAAAATGTTACAGAATAATCCTCAGAATACCATAGAAAAAAAGATCACCAATAAGGACATTCTGAGTGAAATTAAAGTAAAAGAAAAACTGCCTAAACAAGGCTCTCTCTAGAAAATTACAATTATTTGGTCATATCAAATGATAACCTAGAAAAGATGGCGAATGAAAGAAGAACAGACAGTAATGGAAGGGATGAAGAAGATGGACACAACATATCTTAGAGCACCACCAGGTACATAAAAACTATTTATGGAGAAGCTTGTGATTGGTCCTTGTTAGTATCAAGTCGTGCAATGCTATGTAGAACCTGTCATGATGTATGGATGTAATTACAAACAATCTTTCCAGTGTTGAAATACGGATGTGAAACATGGACAATGACATCTGCAATGGAAAATAAAATAGCACTTGAAATTAAATACTATAAAAAGGTTCTAAGAATATCAAGGACAGAGAGATGATCCAACGCAAACATCCACAAAGATATGAACATAGAGAAAGATTAACTGCGGTGGATGGTTACTAATGAGGTACTGGATTGTTCAAGAATTCTCAACTCTAAGCACTTATGGGATGTCTTCTGAGCTATGATGCTTGGCTCTAATCAAGGATCAGTCTAAATGGTGGCTTAGTCTTACAACTAGGTGTAAGTTGTGTTTGAAAGTTCTATTAACGGTAATATCTAAATTTGAATGACAAGTAATGCTACTGTCTGTACCATCTTAATTTGTGAATGAGCTGTCGGCTTAGACCAGCCAAAGCCAGCAGTTTCCTGTTACAGCAACTCGCATCCTTCAGTTAGGTTTCTTATCATGTTATATAATGTCAGTTATTATTTTCAAGTATAACTTTGTGTTATGCAACTTGTTATTTTCATGTATAACTTTGTGTTATATAACATCTGATTTGTTATATTATAATGTATAACTTCATACTATGATTTATTTTCAAATATAACTTTGTTATGTAATGTGATTTGTTTCTTCAATTATAAACCAACATTATGCAATGAAACTGATGTAGTGTTGAAGGTATTTACCCAGATTCCATTGTTAAAAGTGGTTTCTATTGGAGTTAACTTGGTCATGCAATAGCCATTGGTGTACCTGGTAATTAACAGCTTCTAAATATTCAGAAAACTATTGTGAGTGTGATGTCAGATATATTTTATCCTCACAGATTCAAGTGCTTTACTACCCTTCTTTTCTTGTATTCTCTCAAATATAATAATTTTAAAAGTTATTTTTGTGATTTGAGTAATTTCAGAAAAACTAGCTATGCTGTTAGTTTACAGCTGAGATGCGATAGTTTCAACTGTCAACTCCATCCATTTTCAGCTTTGAATTTTTACAGAATGTGGTAGCCAATTCATAATACCGCCTTAGTTGTCTCTTATAACATATGTGTCAGCTCACAGTTACCATTCTTTAGTCATCTTTTTTAAATCTCAACAACGAAATCATTTTCCAGGTATTGGTCCAATATAAGTCACACCAGTTGAATGATCTGTGCTTGTCATTGTGTGATGATACAAATTATACTCAAAGATCAATTAGAAGCTCGGATTAGATGGACGTACTCCACAGGACCTATATCTAAGTATGACAAGCAACAACAAAAATAGTCAAATCATGAAAGTTTATGACAAATATTTTTTACGTATCTGTTCTCAAACTCCCACTAGATTTCTCTTGTAATAGTATAATGTCCATAATAGACATCCAGCAGGATGTTGACCAGAGACTGAAGATACGTTATGTCACTGCACTCTAACATTTTTAGTCACCCATACGAATTGTGGCCACAATAACTTTTTTTGCTGCTGTCTGGGTTGCTACCGACCTGAGCACATACTCCCACAATACAATTATAAAATGTATTGTCCTGTACAGTTCTCAGACTTGATATAAATGCAGATATCGTTTAGAGATATTCCTATCTCATACTTGATATTTGATGATCAGAAGTAATAACTGTATAAGAAAGGTGAGGCAACAACCAATGCAGTTGAAAGTTCAAGAGAGAATCCGGAAATATAATCTGACACGCAGTTTCCCGAAATCAAGTACGGAAAAGTGCTCGAGCAACAAGTCTCAGGGGCAGAACTCGAGACAGGTTTAAAATATAAACCAGTGTGGAAAGCCATTTGAAGAATGAACCATGACTGAAAAAGTGTATTTCTTCATTGATATTCATCCATTTTGTAAATAGACAAAATCGCAATCAATATATCTCATTTAGTCCCAAACGTTCAAGAAAAGTAAATTGTACATTTTTTAAAAAGTTATGTAAAGAATTAAATACATATTAAAGTTTATGTAAAGAACTAAAGGGATATTTTAAAGTTTATGTAAAGAACTAAATAAACATTTCTGTTCAAGCCCATGGTCATCTATGAACAAGTGCAACCATTTTGTTTTTGTTTTTCCAGCCATGCCAGTAGAGGTCACAATATACATTTTTTTAGCTCCTCCTCAAATTAAACTCCCGCTGGAACTCTTGTACCAGGTCAGTGTTCCTACTAGATTTCCAGCAGGATTTTCCCCACAGAATGTTGATGCAGTGTGTCACTGTTTTATCTGTACCAATGACTGACACATCCGACTTCAGAGGTAGTAACTAATGTTATATGTTCATTTTTTAAAATACAATTCCGCTGAACAGAGGACGTCTGTAACCATCGCTAGTTGGCCAGGTGTATGTTGTAATCTGTTTATAAATTTGTCTGTACTACATACTGACATACTGGTAAACAATCTTAACGCTTTCCATGGTCAAACACTGTCGCTAACAACTTAATCACAGACACACTGTAGTATAGGAACAAGTGCAAGAATTTTGTTATTGTTGTTCAGTCATACCAGTAGGTATGTCACAGAGTAGATAATTGACTGGATGTTTCGTTTATATAATCCACATTTGCCAGCATCTAATATGTTTTAAGACGTAGGAGTCAATGTCAGGCAAGGCTGCAATAAAGTCATTTCTTCATGCTTGACATTTCTTTGAAATTATTCACATTTGTTTGTGCATGTTTGTGTTGTTGTATGCAAAAATTGTGAAAATTAAGGGATATGTGTGTGCGTGTGTATGTATTGAATTAATATAATTAGTACGTGGACATTGAGGTGTCTGTGTTTTACATATTAATATATTATAGTTGTATGTGAAAATTGTCAGAGATGTAACAATGTTGATGGTGAGCACGACTCACAAACTGAACTCATCAAACTGTGGTTCGAACCCCCACCATCCATATTGTACTGGTGATACGACTGGATGTATGCACCTCAAAATTCCACAATAGTATAATGGTAATGTCCTGTACAGGATGCACTTAAATTATTATTATATGAAAATTATGAACATTGAGGGTGCGTGTATGTGTGTTGAATTAATATAGTGTGGGAAAATTTAGAAATATATATTGGTAACAAACTGCATCAATAAGATGCGAAAGTAGCTACTCACCATACATCGAACTAAAAAGAGGAGTAGCACAAGGATGTATTTATCATCACACCTATTTAACATCTGCATGGACAATATGCTTAAATATATATAATGAATTCCAGGGCTCATGATTAATGGGAAAACAAGCAACGATATACAGATGACACAGCAGAAGTGAAAAGGAGCTACAAAGACTAATAGATTAAGTTGATACATCGAACATGGAATATGGACTAGATTAACATCCATGAAACAGAAGTGAAAAGAAGAATAGGAATGGCTAAAAGTACCTTCAATGACATGAGGAAAATATTAACATCTAAACAAATCAAACACAAACTAAAAATAATAATTATAAAATGTTACATTTACTCTAAATTAATGTATGGCTCAGAAACATGGACAATAGATAAACAACTAGAAGACAGAATTTATGCCTTTGAGTGTGGATATATAGACGAATTGTACGAATTTCCTATAGGGAACATAAGACTATTGTGTACATAAGAAATAAAGTAGAGATATGTGTAGGTGTTCAGGAGCCATTTATTTCAATAGTGAAATGACGAAAACTAGCATGGTTCGGACATGTATGCAGGCATGATTCATTGTCAAAAACAATACTGCAAGGGAACTGTCGAGGGTGGAAGAAGCAGAGGAGGTAAAATAAAGGCAAGGACAGACAACATTAAGGAATGGACAGGGCAAGATATTTCCACACTCATCCGCATCGCTGAGAATAGAATTTGCTGGAGGACTCTGTGTGCTGAGGCATCCAATGTGGTACCCCTACGACCCTGAAGGGTTACGGGTCTATTTATTGAATGTACAATCTCACCTACAATAGATATTGACAAAGAGAAACTAGAAAATGTCAACAACTTTGAATATCTACCATCAACACAACAGGAGATTGTTTGACAGAGATAAGAAAGAGATTATCAATGGCCTTACAAAAACATCACAGATGAAAAATCTATGGCAAGGGGAAGACAGAAGGACAAAGTTACAACTACTAAATAGATATATTTTTCCAGCACCCCTATGACCCTGAAAGGTTACGGGTTTATTGATTGATTGATTGATATAGAAGAATAGGGAGAACTTCATGGAAAAGTAAGAAAACAAAGAGGCTGTGACAACACTGCATTTAAAAAAAATAACTACTAAAGAAAAAATCAAAAATATTTTGGACATTCTTCTTCTTCTGCGTTCAGCATGTGGTCATGCTATACCGTCAGACCTGTCGTCAAGACGAAGTCCACTGTCTTCTTCAGGTCAGATCGGCTGCCCCATAGCTTTTTCCTCAAGTCTGTATCCTCTGGCCAGGTCTGCGGTCTCTGCTCTTTGTATGTTGGGCAGTCCTGAAGTATGTGTTCTGGAGTCTGGGTTCCGGATCCACATGGACATTCATCTGTGTATGAGATCCTTAATCGATAAAGGTGACCCAACAGTCTGCAGTGGACTGTTCTGAGGCGAAATATTGTGGTCTGTTGATATCTCTGGAGGAGATGTATTGCATCATGTTCGTATTCCCCTTCCATTTCTTTCTTCCACTTTGCTGTGTATATGTTGCGGATTGTTTTTACCCGTTGTGCTGCTCCATTTCGCTTCCTGCCTTTGACAGAGCATCCGCTTTCTCATTTCTCATGATTCCACAGTGTGATGGTATCCACTGAAGGGCAATAGCTGTTGATTTTTGGATCTGTCTTAGCTCATGTCTGATGTTGTACAGAAGGCTTTCGTTTCTGTTGCTCTGGATTGATTCCAGTAGGGATCTGCAATCTGTGAATATGACCATCTTCTTTGGTCTTGGCAGTCCTGGTTCAGTGAAGGCTTTCAGTGCTTGATGGAGTGCAACTGCTTCTGCTCTAAAATTAGAGGAGTATTTCCCAGTTGGAAAAGCTTTTGATATTGTCTTCCCATCTTTGAGTCTTATAAAAATTCCACCTCCTCCATTCCTTACTGCTCCTTCTGCAGATCCATCTGTGTAGACATGTGTCCAATCCTTGGGATTGTATTTTATTTCTATCATCTCCAGTGTCAATGCTTTTAGTTGAGGTGGAGTTTGGTATTCCTTATTAATTATTCCAGGAACCTGTGTTATTATGGAGACATTCTGGAGACTATTGCCTGGCTCTTCAAAGTCCGTTAGTGTTTCAATTTCATTTGGGAGGTTTGTGAGGATTTCTTTATGTTGTTCATGGATATCTTTAGAGATGTGACAGAAGCTGGTTCTCTTCAACCTGCTTGTGGTTGATCTAGAAATGTGCGCATACATCGGATGGTTTGGCATGCGCTTAATTTTTTTCCCTTTGAACAAGCACTCTTTCTTCTCTTGTCATCCAGTGGACGGATGTTTACATGTTTTCCCATTGCATGGATTGGAGTGGTTTTCATCCCTCCAGAGATAAGTCGAAGTCCTGCATTTTGTACTTTAGATAGGCGATAAGTATTTGTTTTTGATGCTGATGCCCAGGCTGTCATTCCATATTCTACTACAGGTCTGACTGTACCCATGTAGACTTTTCGGAGAATATTTCCATTTGCTCCCCAGCTTGTTCCTGCAAGTTTCTTCATCAAGGATAGCCTCCTGGTTATTAGGTGTGGTTTCCAGGTGAGTCGCTTGTCTAATGTGACCCCTAGATATGTAGGGTTCTCCACATGTGCTAGCTCACTTCCATTTATTTTAATTTTGCTTTTTCTTGGTGGTTTGAAAGTGAGAAGATGGTTGTCACCGTTTTGGAGAGGTTGATCTGGACTCCCCAGTCAGATGCCCATTCACTTAAGGTGTCAAGTGCTGTCTGCATTGTTTTTTGCAGTGGATAGGTTTCCTGCCACACTCCAGGCAGCAAAGTTATCTGCATGAAGAGCCTTTGAAATATGATGTGACAGTTTCTCTCCCATATCATTGATGAATACTAGGAAGAGGGTAGGAGAGATCACTCCTTGAGGTACTCCTTGTTGGAGAGTAACACATTTGCTTAGTTTACCATCTACTTTTACTCTTGCAGTGCAGTAGCAGAGGAAATATTTTATCCAGCTATACATTCTGCCTTCAATTTTGTTTTGGAGAAACTTGAAGAGGACTCCCTCTTTTCACACCTTTTCACACCTTTTCACACCTCCAGACCTTATCGAAGTCCATAAAAGTAGCCAGCACTTTTTCCTTCTTTTGGAAAGCACTTTCGATTTCTTGTGCTGTAGTGGATCCCAGGTCACTGTGGCATACCTGGAAATGAAAAAGCTGATCTCCCGGCAAGGAAAGGGGGATCACTGGAACAAATAGAAAATCGTACTATGAAAGTAAGACCATGTTAAAAGCAGAATATAAGAAAAAGTGGAAGCAAATGCACCCAACTGCAGAACCAAATGACCACTACCACCAAATGTCACGCAAGGAACAAACCATCATTTTCAGACTACGAACTGGTCACAACAGACTGAGAAGTCACATGTTCCGAAAGCTGAAGATTGGTGAGACAGACCTGTGCAACTGTGGACTGAGCCCAGAGACTGCAGAACACATTCTTCATGCCTGTCAACTCTACCAAGAAGAGAGGGAGAAAATATGGCCTACTGAGACGGCACTGCTTCCAGACTTGAGGGGTTCCATGGATGACCTGAAGCGAATCACACAATTCATTGAAGCTATTGGTGCTGTAACCTGATATCTGACTGAAGAACGATGAAGAAGAAGACAGGGAGTATTTGAGTGACGTGTGAAAAAGTTAAGGAGTTACAAGGAATATTCAAGTGGCTTGTGTGATAAAGGCAGCATGCCTTTGCTGTCACCAAGTCATGTTAAGTGTGACAGTAGTTGTATGTAAATTTCAATTTTTTTAAATGTAGAAATGAATGGGTGTCTAAAATGTAATGATTTATGTAGAAAAATGTCACTTGACCTAGTGAGTACATTTGACCTACTTTACAGAAAATGTAAACATCCATTTTGATGCACTACTCAAAAAGGGGGTCAGTCATAGAGGATTGACTTCATGTACTTAAGTATCTCCATATTCACTCTGTTCCTCTCAAGAAAGTAGCATCCTCTGCTGAAAGTCACACTCGTAGCACATAAGATCCCCATGGATCCGAAATAAATGCACTTGTAAACATTACCTCATGACCTGGAATTGAACTCTCGACTCTTTAACACAAGCGCATAGCATAACCTTTGTAATACGGAAATCCGTGATTCACTACTAAAAGTAAATATAGGAGTCCAAACATGAGGAACATAATGACATATTACAAACAAGAGGCTACTGTATGGACTTTTGTTGTGTCTTGCAGATGGTCATTTAACAATAAGTAGAAGCAATTCGTTGAATATTTTCTCAGGAATGTGTCTTTTCAAGTGATCATTATCACAATAACCGAAGATTTTTGTTTGCGTATTTCTCTTTTTTTTTCTTTCATATCTTTAAATATATTATTTCTGAAAAATTCTGCTACCACACGCAGGTTCTGCCTCCAGACATTCCAAGTTTCTGCCGTGTTTTCCCAGATTTTGGATTCTATGTGCAAACCTTTTATTGAGGATTTGCAGATGTCTTTATAATTCAGCATTGGTCTTCCGCAGGCTGGTTACCCTTCAGCCAGTTTCCCAAATAGTACTTGTTTTGGGATGCAACAGTTTGGCATTCTGCGGACATGACCCAACCAATGCAATCTATTTATATTGAGTGTTTCCATAGCAGATGGTAGCTGAGCACAGCACATTTCCATGTTGGTAATTTTCTCGTGCCATTTAATGTTTAATATCTTGCAGAGACATCATAGATCAAAGATGTTAAGTCTCCTCTCATGTTTGGTGTAGGTAGTCCATGTTTCAGATTCAAAGTTCAGGATCTACAAAAGCTGGTTACCATAACTGAATCTTTGATTAGAGGAGATAAGTGGATAAACACTCAGGAGGACATGGAAAACTATTTGCAGGTCATTATTACTTTTGGGAGGCGGGCAGAACATGGTAACGGTGAGAAAGTTAAACTTGAAAATAAAAGTTTCTCTTTAATAACACCACAAATGATGATGTCTTTATACAGTGACAGTTCATTTACTGATGGAGGGGAGAAATAGTGTTTCATGAATTACTTAAAGAACACTTCCGAGCAATATGTCATTTTAATGACATTGGGTCAAAGGTCATGGACCGCTGGATCAGCAACCACTTAAATAATTTCCTCAAACACTGCAGCATTGATCCCAGCCTCTGGGAGATTACAGCTCATGATCACTCAGCTTGGAGATAACTCAGATCATCGCTGGCATCACACAATTTCAAAAAGAAAGAAAAATGCGAGCAATCTACAAAAGACAGTAAGGGAAGGAAAGATCTGAAAAAGCTCTTCGGGCCCTCTGTGTGCACTGCAATATAACTATCCTGGCACGAATCAGACTTCTCTATCAACTACGAACTCACAAACCTAAACTGAAATAGACAACAATCACTGAGTTTTTTTTTCCATCTCATATATTTATTGGTTTTCATGCCATGCTCATTTTCGCTTGCGAAGGAGGAACATCAATGCTGTTTTTGAGGGTAGTCTGGAAGGTAGACTACTAAAGTAGTCTGGAAGCAAGTAAAAACCACTGAATCTGTTTTCTGATAAATACTAAATAAAGTACAAAGGTTACTAATAATGCCAAACTATCAATCTTAAAAATAAATAACTAGCAATAAACAAAAGAACAAGGACTTTTTTTTTCCACATACCGGTCCAACTGGAATGTGATATATTGTCAAAATGTTGTCAGATTATGAATCTATGATACTATATACCCCCTCCTCCCCAAGTAGAATGCTGCTCCAATAGGCATTGCACAAAGCCTAAAGTGAAGTCTCCTGGGTATGAAAGAAAGCACAGAAAGGCCTTGCACATAGGAAGTAAGAGCTAATCGCTCGTAATTCCTGGGGTTCTCAAACACACATTATGACATTATATTGTCTTCTGATGTAATCCAGGATTGGAATTGTGTTTTAGTCTTCTAATGTTTTCATTTCTGATTTTGTCTCTTATTGTTACTCTGAGAATTTTATATAGATAAGTCATTTCTGATGTAATCTGTTTTCTTTTGTTGTTAGTATCCACGCTTGACATTGGTAGCACAGTGATGGTATGATGATCATTTTATTTAGTGCAGTTTTGGTGTTCATGCTCACATATTTGTTTTTGTAAATAGATTTCTGCCCTAAGATCTGGTATGCTGTGTTAATAATAATAAGAAGACCCATAACCCATCAGGCTCGTAAGGGTGTCACACTGGATACATAAGAACAAAAAGGCCAGCGTGAGCCCCACATTGGGACACATTGCTCAAGTTAGAAAAATGTTGGGTTGTTGGGTGCAAAGGGAACGCATTGCTCTAGGCGGACCCAGGGTTAGCAGACAACCAAGATCCCAAATGTACCTCCTCGAGGTGCACCCTGGAAACAGAAATACAGCAGCTCGAGCTGATTCTGGCCAAATCATTTGGGGATCGTGTCCGAGAATTTGAAGGTCGCAGATGGAAAGAGATTTGACTGCATATGAGACAGACACTATCTCCAACACCACCAGCATCACCACATATAGCGACACTGTCGACATACAGTGAAGCTAGTCAGTCCAGTCCGTACATTGGAGGGGCGGCCAATGTAAAATGATCATAAAGGAAGATACACAGAGATAGACAAACAGAGTTCATACTGAGTACATTGACACAATGAAAGGGCAGAACAGTGCCAGAGGGCAGCGCAAACTGCAAATAGAAAGTGAAAAGATCCTAGGAAAGGGAAACTTCAAGCTCCGTTAGCTCGAGACGAACTTCCAGTTACCTGTGATCCTTATAGGCAGAGACCCAGACCCAATCATGGGCGTTCGGAAAAGCAAGAAGACTTAACCCAACTCTAATGTCGAGCCTTCCTAAACCGGAAATATGCTCGCGAAGAGAAAGGGTTCCGTACCCGATGGGCTTAGGCAAAAAAGGAACAACGTTGGCAGTCGTGGCCCAACTCTACTGTCAAGATTTCCTATACCGGAAATACACTTGCAGAGAGAAAGGGTTCAGTACCTGATGGGTTCAGGCTCAAAAGGGACAACGGTTTTAGCCCTGGCCCAACTATACTGTCAAGCTTTCCTATACCGGAAATACACTTGCAGAGAGAAAAGGTTCAGTACCTGATGGGCTCAGGCGCTATTGGGACACGGTCGCTCAGCTCGAGAACGCCTTGCTTTCAAACTCGTGGTGTGAGACTTGAACTTGGGCGAGGGGTTCACGATGTCTATGAACGACGCTTCGGGTAGGAGAGCCGACGAGCCAGGGTCCAACTCTTCTGGTGAGTTCTTCCTCATATGGAACCAGGCTCACGGATGAGAAACGGTTCAGTACCCAATGGACACAGGCAGAGTACGTCCAATTGCATGAGACGGGTTCATAGACGGTGGAACACCACGTGCCAGATAGACACGCTCGACAAGCGTCTTGGCAAAGAGGCACTACACACCAGCGTGTCCAGCGACAGATAGACAGGCTGTCACGGACTAGGGAAGCCTACCCGAATTAAAGGCATGACAAAAACGGATGTGCTGGACCTCGGACGTCCTGACCACAAGTGGCCAACCGGGTTGCAAATAATCACAGTTCTACTGTGGAACTTGCAGCACAACATACTTCACGCTCCTCTGCGGAAAATCACACACAATATTCGCTGTGGTTATATGAGAGCGAACGCAGAAGAAGAAGAAAAATGTAAAATTAATATCAACACCCTACCGAAGACGGATGTGTTGAGCCATTGGTGCAAATAAAACACAACGCATTTCCCTTCTCTGGACTACATTCAACTGGAAATCTTGTAGGATCATAATCCTGTTACAAGAGAAATCCAGTGGGAGTTTGAGAATGAAAGCTGAAGAAGAAGAAGCATATCAACACAACATGTTATACTAGCTGTGAACTGAAACACCATGAAAGTGAAATGAAGAAACACTAGAACGATGTGAAACAGTGCTGTTCAACATTTTTATGTATTGGGACTCATCTGTTTGATGACTGGACAGTTGTATGATCTGTATAGTTATTGCAATAACATGAATCATGATAAATTTCATATTAGTAGTATTAATAATAATAAAATTATCAAAATTAAACATAAATTTACAAACATAATTGATGGGAGATTTGACATGTTCCCAGCAATTTCAATACATTTACAAACATAATTGATGGGAGGTTTGACACATTCCTAGAAATTTCAATAAATGTTGTTATGTCAGTTAAAACAGGTTGTTCTTAACACCTATTTCAGTGGTTCTCAATGTGGGACACATGGAGATTTGCAAGGAAGCCATGAGAAAATATTTTGAAATTGGTGGACCTGCCCAGGGATGTCACAGTAAGGTAACTGAACTATACACAACTAGATTTAAACAAACCTTAACTTGCAAAGAGAGCCACTTACATTTTTTAGACATGGTGGAGGTGAGGTGGCCGGGGGGGGGGGGGGGGGTGAATCCCTGGGCAGGTCCGCCAATTTCAAAATATTTTTTCATGGCTTCTTTGCAAATATCCATGTGTCCCACATTGAGAACTACTGACCTAGGCGTTAAGAACAACCTGTTTTTACTGATATAACAAAATGCATTGAAACTGCTGTGAGGGTTCCAGTTTTAGGAAACGCTGAAAAAATCAAAAAGATGAAATCTACTTGCTACTTAATAATTACATGAAAGAAGATAATATCCTGAAACTCTATTAATCGAGTTCCAGGTCGTTTCCCTACTGCACTTATTCATATCAGCAACCTGCCTGTGTTTTGCCACGGCACGAAAGGGACGTAAAGAAAAGAAAATTGTGATGTGCTAGACATGTTGTAAGAGGAGTTCGAAGAAACAAACAAAGTTTCAGGGTTACACTGTTACTTGCTAGGCATGTTGTAAGGGACATGTCTGAATAAAGCACTCTTCCTTTAGAGCCAGCAGTCCATCCATTGTTGTTTACAGTTGTTGCAGATAATGTGTTGAGCAGTTCTACGGTTGAATGGTTTGTAGTAATGGTGAATTAAAAAAACCATATGAAAATTTAGTCTGTGAGGTGCAGCAAATAAAAGATCAGGGACTGCTGCTGATGTATCAATATGAAAGGAGCACAAGCCTATATAATCTATTCATAGGGGGAATCAATCACATGAACAAGTTTTTGAAGCAATGATTTAGGTGAAAAATAAAAGAGAGGTGCTTAAAAAGGAAACATGATTGCATAAGTGAGAAAATATTTGACTGAGTGCTATGAAAATAATTACACACTTTGTTATTTAGACGCAAGTGTTCTCCAGGTAAAAAAAAAGAGAGCGAACACAAGTGATACAGTGCCTGCCATGCATGTCATAATAAGTGACTAAGAAGATTTTGTGGTGGGTTTGGCTATCCATCTCAAAGATGGTCAAAGAAACCTTAAAGCTGAGCTGAAGTCAGATGTGCCGGACCAAAAAGTGCAGATATCACAGACAAGTTGTAAACCATGACACAACACATTCTGGTCTCTGGACTATATTCTGCCAATCAGCTTCAGATAATCTCTAGACGTTTGAGAATAAACACAAGAAATTAAGAATTTCTTGAATTATACCTAACCTAAAGGCAACAGTGAAAGACAGAGAGCTCTCACATCGCAAGTATATGACTGGCTCTGCAATTTTGGTCTTCCAAATTTGTCACCTGACACCTTAAGCATCCTTCAATATTTTCACACACACAGATGCAAATTATTTGGCAAATACAAACATCAAGATAAATGTAGAAAAAACATTACATGCTTTGTAAAAATGCTTTGCAAATCAAGAACAAAGTACGTAAATCATACCAATATGGATTACTGGCTCAAGGCATCTCATGTTTATAGCAACAAGTCAAAAAAATCAAAACAATATTCTTTTGTATACAAGCAGTGTTTCTGTCATTGAGTTCTAAGACACAAATAATTATTGTTGTCATTGAGGTCTAAGACACAAATAATTTTGTCATTGAGTTCTAAGACACAAATAATTATTGTTGTCATTGAGTTCTAAGACACAAATAATTATTGTTGTCATTGAGGTCTAAGACACAAATAATTTTGTCATTGAGTTCTAAGACACAAATAATTTTGTCATTGAGGTCTAAGACACAAATAATTTTGTCATTGAGTTCTAAGACACAAATAATTTTGTCATTGAGTTCTAAGACACAAATAATTTTGTCATTGAGTTCTAAGACACAAATAATTTTGTCATTGAGTTCTAAGACACAAATAATTTTGTCATTGAGTTCTAAGACACAAATAATTTTGTCATTGAGTTCTAAGACACAAATAATTTTGTCATTGAGTTCTAAGACACAAATAATTTTGTCATTGAGGTCTAAGACACAAATAATTATTGTTGTCATTGAGTTCTTAGACACAAATAATTATTGTTGTCATTGAGGTCTAAGACACAAATAATTATTGTTGTCATTGAGTTCTAAGACACAAATAATTTTGTCATTGAGGTCTAAGACACAAATAATTATTGTTGTCATTGTGTTCTAAGACACAAATGATTTTGTCATTGAGGTCTAAGACACAAATAATTATTGTTGTCATTGAGGTCTAAGACACAAATAATTTTGTCATTGAGGTCTAAGACACAAATAATTTTGTCATTGAGGTCTAAGACACAAATAATTTTGTCATTGAGGTCTAAGACACAAATAATTATTGTTGTCATTGAGGTCTAAGACACAAATAATTTTGTCATTGAGTTCTAAGACACAAATAATTTTGTCATTGAGGTCTAAGACACAAATAATTTTGTCATTGAGGTCTAAGACACAAATAATTATTGTTGTCATTGAGGTCTAAGACAAATAATTTTGTCATTGAGTTCTAAGACACAAATAATTATTGTTGTCATTGAGGTCTAAGACACAAATAATTATTGTTGTCATTGAGTTCTAAGACACAAATAATTTTGTCATTGAGTTCTAAGACACAAATAATTATTGTTGTCATTGAGTTCTTAGACACAAATAATTATTGTTGTCATTGAGGTCTAAGACACAAATAATTATTGTTGTCATTGAGTTCTTAGACACAAATAATTATTGTTGTCATTGAGGTCTAAGACACAAATAATTTTGTCATTGAGGTCTAAGACACAAATAATTATTGTTGTCATTGAGTTCTAAGACACAGATAATTTTGTCATTGAGGTCTAAGACACAAATAATTTTGTCATTGAGGTGTAAGACACAAATAATGTTGTCATTGAGGTCTAAGACACAAATAATTTTGTCATTGAGTTCTAAGACAAATAATTTTGTCATTGAGTTCTAAGACACAAATAATTTTGTCATTGAGGTCTAAGACACAAATAATTATTGTTGTCATTGAGTTCTAAGACACAAATAATTTTGTCATTGAGGTCTAAGACACAAATAATTTTGTCATTGAGTTCTAAGACACAAATAATTTTGTCATTGAGTTCTTAGACACAAATAATGTTGTCATTGAGTTCTAAGACACAAATAATTTTGTCATTGAGTTCTTAGACACAAATAATGTTGTCATTGAGTTCTAAGACACAAATAATTTTGTCATTGAGTTCTTAGACACAATTATTTCCATTTTTTAGTTCTAACACAAGACATTATTTACATTATTAATTGAATTCAACTATAAATTTAACAGCAGGACTCCAGTAATTGGCACAAATATTTATCATGTTTATTGAGAGAATACCGAGGTCATAAATGAATCATTCTTCTGTATTTTCCTGATTTCCCGAGCCCACAAGTTGTATGATGGGATTAAATTGTCTATGAAGTGTTTCTCAAATTCTGCTCGAAGTCTGGACAAGTCAGGCTGTTTGTCACAAGATGGAATGTTGAGAAGTTCATTGAACAGCTGTTTCCATAACGGAACATTCCATTTTCTGGTAAGAATGTAAAAATAAGCAGGTCATTAAAAGCATGTGAACTTTTAAAATGTGGATCTGAAAAAGTTACGTAAAAAATGTGGATTGGAAAATGCGAGTAGATAATGTTAGAAGATTTATCATGATAAATGTCTGAGTACTATCGTCAGTCTTACCAGCTGAGTTATCATTTATCTGTAGAAGATTTATCATGATAAATGTCTGAGTACTAGTGTCAGTCTTACCGGCTGAGTTATCATTTATCTGTAGAAGATTTATCATGATAAATGTCTGAGTACTATCGTCAGTCTTACCAGCTGAGTTATCATTTATCTGTAGAAGATTTATCATGATAAATGTCTGAGTACTAGTGTCAGTCTTACCAGCTGAGTTATCATTTATCTGTCGAAGATTTATCATGATAAATGTCTGAGTACTATCGTCAGTCTTACCAGCTGAGTTATCATTTATCTGTAGAAGATTTATCATGATAAATGTCTGAGTACTATCGTCAGTCTTACCAGCTGAGTTATCATTTATCTGTAGAAGATTTATCATGATAAATGTCTGAGTACTAGTGTCAGTCTTACCGGCTGAGTTATCATTTATCTGTAGAAGATTTATCATGATAAATGTCTGAGTACTAGTGTCAGTCTTACCAGCTGAGTTATCATTTATCTGTCGAAGATTTATCATGATAAATGTCTGAGTACTATCGTCAGTCTTACCAGCTGAGTTATCATTTATCTGTAGAAGATTTATCATGATAAATGTCTGAGTACTATCGTCAGTCTTACCAGCTGAGTTATCATTTATCTGTAGAAGATTTATCATGATAAATGTCTGAGTACTAGTGTCAGTCTTACCGGCTGAGTTATCATTTATCTGTAGAAGATTTATCATGATAAATGTCTGAGTACTAGTGTCAGTCTTACCGGCTGAGTTATCATTTATCTGTAGAAGATTTATCATGATAAATGTCTGAGTACTAGTGTCAGTCTTACCGGCTGAGTTATCATTTATCTGTAGAAGATTTATCATGATAAATGTCTGAGTACTAGTGTCAGTCTTACCGGCTGAGTTATCATTTATCTGTAGAAGATTTATCATGATAAATGTCTGAGTACTAGTGTCAGTCTTACCGGCTGAGTTATCATTTATCTGTAGAAGATTTATCATGATAAATGTCTGAGTACTAGTGTCAGTCTTACCGGCTGAGTTATCATTTATCTGTAGAAGATTTATCATGATAAATGTCTGAGTACTATCGTCAGTCTTACCGGCTGAGTTATCATTTATCTGTAGAAGACAACAGAGATACATGCTGAAAGTCTCGCTATTGGCCTGTCAGACAAACCATTATGCAACAGTTAACTCTCAGTAGATGACATGTCATTTCTGTCATTTCATATGTCGATTATATTTCCCTTTGTGGTGCAACATTCATAAAACTCAGCATTTCTCATCACGCTGGGGGAAACAGATGAGCTTCAACGGTGACCATAACCCTGCTCTTGCAGTGCAGGTGGCTTTTGCTGTGTGGATGGTTCTTGATGTGTTGAACTCTCTTGTGGTGCAGATGGTTCTTACTGTGTGGAGCTCTCATTAGTTTTCTTGCTGCACAGATGGCTCTTTCTATGCAGATGGTTCTTGCTGTGTGAAGCTCTCTTGGTGAGTTTTCTTGCTGTGCAGATGGCTCTTGCTGTGTGAAGCTCTCTTGTGAGTCCTCTTGCTGGAAAGATGGTCCCTGGTGTATGGGAGCTCTCTTGTGAGTCCTCTTTCTGGACAGATGGTTTTTTCCTATGTGAAGATCTCCAGCTGTGCGTTATTTTAAAGTGTGTGTGATTCTTGCTGTTGATTCTAACAATTTGTATTCTATGTTATTCATGTTCTCTGGACATAGCACAAAGCTCATATAAAGTGTCACTGAAGAGGCCCCAAGTTAACCCCTTAGCTGCAGAGGTATCCTTAAGGATACATGTGGGGTTGCCGCCATTTTGCTGAGATCTTCTTCTTATTAGTTTCCCAGGGAATCAATTTGTCTGGATGTTTTTTTATAAGCTTCCAGGTGGATTTTTTTCCCTAGGAAACTAACAAGAGAAGGATCTCTGCAAAATGAGTGGCTTTTTGTCATATCCTTAAGAATACTTCCACAGCTAAGGGGTTAAACTACCTACTTGTACCCCTAACAAAGCTAGAATGAGTAACCACCTACCTCACAAAGTTACCAGTTACTTTCCAGACTCCTCTTTCTTGAAATACTTTCATGTAAGTGCCAAACAAAACAACGTGAATTGTACCAACAAGGCCAAACAAATCAGTCTGCAGACAAATAAGATAGAATGTCTGAGATCTGGATACAAATCTTTTTACCACAGTTTATTATCACTAATTCTAGCTATAATTCGTTGCCTGTATTGAAGACATAGTCACACAAACTGTTCGATGAAAAGTGTGCACAATTATGGAGTACGCCAGATTGGATCTTGCAAGGTCTGACGACATAAGAACAGTTTTAAAGACACTCTTAAGAAATCATTGACTCTTCAAAATAGACATTATTTCATAGACGAATCTTGAACTAGACAGATCCGACTGCCGTTACGAGATCAAGTGTGATGCGGCAGCTGCAGAGAACCTTAGACATCAAGCTGTGCAACAAAAACACGCTAGAAGAAAGGCAAGAGCTGCTCAATGTCCCACAGACTCCTCCCACACATGCTCTGAGTGTGGTAGACAATTCCAGACATGTATTGGTCCCATAAGTCACAGTCTGGCACATCAGATATTATCTTTCCATTTCAGCTGAAAGGCCATCATCGACTTTGCCAGATGAACAACATGATCAAAAGTGGCCAACATTGATAATCCTCAATGGTTGTAGGTTATCTATCATGTGATTGTATGTAGGTTATCTATCATGTGATTGTATGTAGGTTATCTATCATGTGATTGTATGTAGGTTATCTATCATGTGATTGTATGTAGGTTATCTATCATGTGATTGGTTGTAGGTTATCTATCATGTGATTGTATGTAGGTTATCTATCATGTGATTGTATGTAGGTTATCTATCATGTGATTGTATGTAGGTTATCTATCATGTGATTGTATGTAGGTTATCTATCATGTGATTGTATGTAGGTTATCTATCATGTGATTGTATGTAGGTTATCTATCATGTGATTGTATGTAGGTTATCTATCATGTGATTGTATGTAGGTTATCTATCATGTGATTGGTTGTAGGTTATCTATCATGTGATTGTATGTAGGTTATCTATCATGTGATTGTATGTAGGTTATCTATCATGTGATTGTATGTAGGTTATCTATCATGTGATTGTATGTAGGTTATCTATCATGTGATTGTATGTAGGTTATCTATCATGTGATTGTATGTAGGTTATCTATCATGTGATTGTTTGTAGGTTATCTATCATGTGATTGTATGTAGGTTATCTATCATGTGATTGTATGTAGGTTATCTATCATGTGATTGTATGTAGGTTATCTATCATGTGATTGTATGTAGGTTATCTATCATGTGATTGTATGTAGGTTATCTATCATGTGATTGTATGTAGGTTATCTATCATGTGATTGTATGTAGGTTATCTATCATGTGATTGGATGTCTGCAAACAAATTAGTGGAACATGCATTCGACATGTACTGAGACCTCCCCACCCTTCTCTTAGTAGGAGGCTTCTCAAAGCATTACATACTGTTGAGTATCAAAACATTGCATACTGCCGAGTCTCAAAGAGAGCTAAAAAAATAAAGTAGAGGATTGACTACACTGTACTAGTGTTCCCCATATGTACTTCATGCCAGAAATTTTTCAGAAAAGAAAACATCAGGCAGCCATGGACTACAATGGACAGGAAATTTTAAAAAAACCGTTTGAATACGGACAATTGAAGAGACTGGACAGCTTCCAATGAACATGGATGCGTAGAGAGTAGCAGTGGGGACATTATCCCGCAATGGACACATCAGATAGAAGAATAAACACTTCTTTCCTCTCAACAAGAGTCACATTGCCTGCTGAGAGTATCATACATAGCTGAGTCACTTCAAGCAATAATCTCCAGGGATCTCTGGGAAAAAAATATTCTCCATTGTAAACAAGACTTCGTAGACACATTTTGTACCCATGACCTTTTCAGCACATGTCAAACTGCTTAAACACTATGCCACAGAGGTACCCTGCTGAGTCCTCTAGATATGAAAGAAAGCTGTGTAGAAGACACCTCACCCTCATTTGCAGATAGAAAAATCAGTCTTCATGACTCATAATTCCTGGGATTGAAATAAAGCAATAATCTATTGAGCTTGATTTCTAGGTATCTGATTCTTCTTCTTCTGTTCTCGACCTAAAACTTCTGCAAATAATCAGGATGTAGTCCAGAGAACGGAATGTGTTATTTCATGGTTTATAACTTAGCTGCGATATCTGCACCTTTCGGCATGACACATCCAACTTCAACATGACTTCTGGGTCACTGACCCTATATGGGACAGCCAACTCCCACTAATACCTTACTTAGTCACCTATAACAACATGTATGGAAGGTAAGCAGTTTTACTATTCTTTGTTCTCTTTCGGGTACATGGACACATTTTTTGATTGATTCTACATGTAGTCTTCTGTTTTGGTGTTTGCTCTAAATCAGTCTTAGATTCCTGTTTATGAGATGAACACTACAAATACATGCATACTCAGTGAGTAATGGCACATTCAGACTAAGATTGAAGGTATTGTCTATTGTCTATTCCCAGGTGAATAATTGTTGATCGCATTCACACTTGCCGTTAAGCGTAGGGGTGGGAGCTTAAGCTGTAATTCCAAGGCCAGATGTGTCGCCGTGGTTGTATTTAGACCATGTTTGTTCAAGGCTATCTTGATGTTTTCTATCCACCATTTTCTTGGTCTACCTTTGGCCTTACGCCCAGATATTCTTGTATTATATGCTCTTATTGAGGGTATTCAGTATGACATGTGGCATTAGTAGGATGGACAAATGTAAGGCAGAATTATAATCTCTTTAACCAGTGAGTTATGAGAACCATCAGCTTGCAAACATAGATATCTCAAATGGGTCAATCGATTAGATAGTCATGCCACTATCACTTATGGGCACAGAGTCTGCACAATCAGAGGATTTTGAGATAAATGAGCATTAGTCACAATCAAAAGTGCGCAATTTGGGAGTGAGGATTAGGCGTGAACGTAGAGAACACCTAACAAAGATTTCAAAAAGAACAGTGAACCAACATAGAACTGGAACCATCAGCCGTTATACCCTGAGAGATTTACTGAAGCGGAGATCTGAGCACCTATGGACATGTCCGGTGTGCGAAGTGGATAATCAACATACATAATCTAACACATAGATATAGAGATAACTAATTAATAGATAACTAAACAATAACATAAAACTAATTAATAGATAACTAAACAATAACATAAAACTAATTAATAGATAACTAAATAACATATAACTAATTAACATATAACTAAATAATAACAAACTAATGAACAGATAACTAAATAATAACAAACTAATTAACAGATAACTAAATAATAACAAACTAATTAACAGATAGGCTGAAAGGACATTGGAATAAAATTGGCTGAGAGAACTCATTCTAAGACATCTCTCAGTGTGTTGCAACAGATTTTACACTGTGTCTGTATGGGTTTGCCAATCTCCCCTGATACCCACATAATACTTGTGTGTAGCCAATCCCCTCTTGACATCTTCTTCTTCTTCTGCGTTCGTTCTCAAACTCCTGCAGATTAGCAGGATGTAGTCCTGAGAACGGAATGCGTTGTGTCTTGGTTTACAGCATTGCTGAGATATTTGCGCCTTTTGGCCTGACACATCCGACTTCAGCATGGCTTTGGGTCACTGACCCTATATGGGATGGGATAGCCAACTCCATCCCATAACTCCTTAGTCGCCTTTTACAACATGCGTGGAAGGTAAACAGTGTTGTTATTCTTTGCTCCCCTTTCGTTCCCCGGCAACACACAGGTGCCCTCTTGACATGATACAGTCTACTCAGGGTTACATATTTACAAAAAAAACATTTGTAACATAATTCCCTCTCTACCTCCGTGAGGATAGTCATTTATAATTCTCTGATTTTTTTAATTTGTTTGTGGTTAGTTTATATGTTAGCAGTTACCTTATGTAATTTACATTACTTTTGGACATTCCTATTCTGCGATTCCGCATGCAAACATTAACACTTTACTGACAAACATTACTTTGAGCTATTCCTATTCTGCGATCTTGAATATAGACATTAACACTTTACTGACAAACATTACTTATCTATTCGTATTTGTGATCCTGCAGGCATTAACACTTTACTGACAAAATTTAGCAGTCGTTTAATTTCGGCCATACATCCTTGGTGAACAGTTTTGATGATCCTCGAAATCATTATAATACTTACCAGCTAAGGGAGGAACACTGGCCTATAGAGATGGATATCCACAGAAAGTTCTCAAACACAAAAGCATTTATCAAGAAAACTGGACTTGTGTAGACATTTCATACTTCGAATGTGAAGATTATAATACTTCAGAAATATGGCAACTGTAGTCATTAAAGAATAGCTCATCCAGAATAGTACATCATTCCAGTGTGTCAGAACACCACGAAATAAAGTCTCTCAACATCATTCCAGGGTGTCAGCACACCACGAAATAAAGTCTCTCAACATCATTCCAGGGTGTCAGAACACCACGAAATAAAGTCTCTCAACATCATTCCAGAGTGTCAGAACACCACGAAATAAAGTCTCTCAACATCATTCCAGAGTGTCAGCACACCACGAAATAAAGTCTCTCAGCATCATTCCAGAGTGTCAGCACACCATGAAATAAAGTCTCTCAGCATCATTCCAGGGTGTCAGCACACCACGAAATAGTCTCTCAACATCATTCCAGAGTGTCAGCACACCACGAAATAAAGTCTCTCAGCATCATTCCAGGGTGTCAGCACACCACGAAATAAAGTCTCTCAGCATCATTCCAGGGTGTCAGCACACCACGAAATAAAGTCTCTCAGCATCATTCCAGAGTGTCAGCACACCACGAAATAAAGTTTCTCAGCATCATTCCAGGGTGCCAGCACACCACGAAATAGTCTCTCAACATCATTCCAGGGTGCCAGCACACCACGAAATAAAGTTTCTCAACATCATTCCAGGGTGCCAGCACACCACGAAATAAAGTTTCTCAACATCATTCCAGGGTGTCAGCACACCACGAAATAAAGTCTCTCAACAACATTCCAGGGTGTCAGCACACCACGAAATAATGTCTCTCAACATAATTTATAAGTATTATTCCTTTTTAAAAATATGCAACTGTGAATTTTTGTGATTTATAGAATATAAATTTATAACCAGCATTATAATACAGTTTTTGTTCTTGAAATAACTTGGGGGCTTTCAAATTCATTAAGAAAAATCCATAACACATACACATCAAGATGGAATAAACAAACACATCAAAGATACACAATGAAATGGAGGACAAACCTGATACAAAACATCACCTCTAAAAACATCAACAGACCAAACTATTTTGCCTTAAAACAGGCCACTCTAGACTGCTGGACCATCTTTAGCGACTGAGAATCTCATACATAGATAAATGTTCATGTGAAACTGGAACTATGGTCCTTAATACATACTTCAGAACTGCCCAACATTCAAAGAGCAGGAACTTTACAAAGAGCAGCATCTTGCCAGAGGATACAAATTTGGGACAAACACTATGCGGCAGCTGCTCTGACCTAGAGAAGACAGTGGACTTCGGCCTGACAATCTAGCATGACAGCAGATGATGAACACAGAAGAAGAAGAAGGAAGAAACGCAAACATTCATTATGACACATACAAAATTTCAACGATCTATGAAATGAATTTGATACTATCCAGATTTTTAAAGAGAGCACTATCAATGTCTAAAACATGGGTTAACTGCCTTAGTAATGAGAGACAAGAGCACTTTGGATTGTTAGTCAGTGAAGTTTTAAGCAAAGTGATTGTTAGTCAGTGAAGTTTTAAGCAAAGTGATTGTTAGTCAGTGAAGTTTTAAGCAAAGTGATTAAATTCAAATATAAAAATAGATTAACAGAGTAAATCAACAGACAATTAATCAAGATAAATATCTGACCTGAAATGTCCAAGGTCGGTCAGTTCTCATCTCTATACACTGAAACTCTGAGGTAAAAACTTTGGAACTGAAAGTAGTGCCACTTGGAAACTTGGTCAAGTCAATACTTTGACCAAAGTCAATCAACTGAACCAGGTGGAGCTGTGAGCCAAACACTTCTTTTGGATTCTTGCATCCCTCTTTGATGGTCGGACTGTGATTAGACAAGAATGAAGAAAACAATATTTAACAACACAGAGGGACACCTTGCATAACTTGATCTTGTGAAGTCAGGAAATACTGGCAACAGTTCCCCTCTATATGGGATATATTTGTCAACAGATTTCTCTGATCGATGAAGCAAAGATCAACATGTGTCTCTGCTATGTTGAAGCTTTGAAGTCGCAGCAAAGTTCCCTCAGGAGAGTTTGCTTGTGTTGACTCGCAATTGACTAACACAATATTCCATGTGATTTGACAAAGACAGCATGAATAGATTGTGCTGCAGTTTTAGTTATATAGCACATAGGCCTAGCACATCCGTTTTCAGAATGCATATGATTTGACAGAGTATTACCAGCCTATATACGAGGGCAGACACGGTGTGTATAAACACTATTATGTTAATAGTTTATTACTCACCGTGCCTTTGGACATTATATATCAAGTGACATATTCTTTCCAGTGTGGTCTTCATTGTGGATACTCTGAAAGCCTCTCTGTCCTGGGCAAGCAGACCTGTATTGGTCAGAGACATGTGCATAAATTCTTCGATTCTGCTGGTCCATCGTCTTCTTGGTCTTCCTCTCTCGCCTGCCACTCAGAATTAGCCTTTTGATACCATCATGTCACTTTAAGTGTCCAAAATACTGTAGCTTCCTTCTTATGATGGTATTTAGAAGCCACCCTTCATTTAGTTTCAGTAATTTCAAAACTTCAATATACTTTTTTTTCTCTGTCCATGATATTCATAGGATCTTTCTGTAGCACCTCTTTTCAAATGAATTTATTCTTCTGGATATTAGATTTTGGGCATTAGATACCAATATATCCTTTGATGTCAGTTTCTTGATTAGAAAAGGTATGCAGGGAGTTGAACTTGAATTTATTATATAAGCAACAAAAGACATATTAGGAAAGTGCAATGAATAACCGCAAATTATAACATTAAAAAGGACAATAAATAAAACATAAATCAACTATTAGAAAAGTACAACAAAACACAAATATATTATTACAAACATACAATAAACAAAACAAAAAACACTACAAAAAGAGCAATAAAAAACAAAATTCTATTGAAAATGTACAAAAAGCAACAGCAATAGCTAATATAAAAATACAACAAAAACAAAAATTTACTATTACAAGAGTACAATAAATCCTGAAAATTTACTATTAGAAAAGTCCAATGTACACAAAAAATCTACTATTAAAACAGTATTAAAAAAACACAAAAATATACTATTAAAAAAGTACAAATAAATAAAACAATATACTATTAGAAAAATACAATAACTCTATAACTAATATATTTAAAAATTACAATAAACAATAGAAAATCTAAACATTTTAAAGTACAATAAACACAAAAATCTATTATTAAAAAAGTACAATAAACAAATCTAATAGAAAAGTACAATAAACAAACAAAAAATATATTAGAAAAATACAATTAAAAAACAAAATATATCAGAAAATTACAATGAACAAACACAAAAATATATATTAGAAAAATACAATAAACAAACACAAAAATATATATAATAAACAATTAAAAATAACTAATCAAAAAAGGTTTGGTTCTTTCCTAGTAGACTCCAATACATTGTTCGGGTTTTTAATCCCACTTTTTAGTCACTGACCATGACAATTTCCTGGTATTTGTTGTTACATACAATAACAAATGTGTTTCTACAAAGCATAAAACGTACTACTTGTTGATAATATCTACATTTCTTCTGAGTGCTACACACTGGGGTGGGGGCTCTCTCAGTGTGTAGCGCACATAAATAATGATAATGTATAATCATCTATAATATAAATTATTGCCATTTTACTAACTGCGTGTTGGGTAGTTAATGAGTTTACCTCTCTTTTGGAGAGGCGCACCTCTTTCAACCAGCAGACAACTAAGTCTAATTAGATTATATCAGGACGCACTACCATAAAATATTACAGGTAACAAAGAACTCAAGTTAATTCGACTAACTGCGTGTTGGTAGGCAGGCAGTTAATGAGTTTGCCTCTCTTTTGGAGAGGCGTGCCCCTTTCAACCAGCAGACAACAAAGTCCAATTAGGTTATATCAGGACACACTACCATAAAATATTAGAGGTAAGAAAGACCCCAATCTATTAACATAAAACTGCGTGTTACGGAAACACAATGAAAATAATGGAGCTCTGCACATTGCATGAGTATGGTGTATAGCGTGGAATGGAGAAACAATACACACCATGTCACATCTCTATAGCATCTTAAAAGTTATCAAGCAGAATTTATGTGGACATCAAGGACAATAACTACAGACACCACATTTCACTGTATGTACAATCTACACTGAAGGAACATAGGCTAGGATAGATAAACAGACGGATAGGATATGGATAGAATGTTACCACAATCAGAGAAGGAAGCTAAGAATAACAATACTGTTACTGCCATGCATTTCATAAAAATTGGCTAAGGAGGAATATGGAAGGGTCAAGATAACTGTTCATAGAGGGTTAAAGTTTTTGTTTGTTTGTTTTTCGTTCGCTCCATTGTAACCATCACGGATATCCGTGCGATTTCCGCCGGGAGCGTGATTACGTTGTGCCACCGTTATGCGCCTTGTAGGCCTAGCACATCCGATTTCGGCATGCCTTGACAATTCGGGTGGGCTACCCTTAGCCTGTGACAGCCTCTATATCTGTCTCCAGGCACGCGTAGTGGAGACTCTTCGCCCAGACTATTTTCTTGCTCTTAGTCTGACTCAAACGAGGTGTTCCACTGTCTATGAACTTGTCTCGTGTAATTGGACGTGCTGTGCCTGTGCCCATTGGGTACTGAACCGTTTCTCATCCGTGAGCCTGGTTCCTTAAGGGGAAGAACTCAACAGAAGAGTTGGACCCTGGCTCTTTCGCCCTCTTAGCCGAGGTGTCATTCACCGACATCGTGTACCCCTTGTCCAAGTTCGAGTCTCACACCACGCGTTTGAGAGCAAGGCGTTCTCGAGCTGAGCGTCCTTGTCCCAATAGCGCCTGAGCCCATCAGGTACTGAACCCTTTCTCTCTTCAAGTGTATTTCCGGTGTAGGAAAACCTGACAGTAGAGTTGGGCCAGGGCTAAATCGTTGTCCCTTTTGTGCCTGAGCACAGAATCGAGTACAGAACCCTTTCTCTCTGCAAGTTACTTCCGGTATAGGAAACCTTGACAGTAGAGTTGGGCCAGGACTGCCATCGTTGTCCCTTTCTTGCCTACACCCATCGGGTACAGAACCCTTTCTCTTTGCAAGCATATTTCCGGTTTAGGAAGGCTCGACATTAGAGTTGGGTTAGGACTTTTGCTTTACCAAACGCCGATGGATGGGTCTGGGTCTCTGCCTGTTAGGAATTCTGGTAACTAGAAGCCCGTCTCGAGCTGACGGAGCTTGTAGTTCCCTTTCCTAGGGACTTTTCACTTTCTATTTGCAGTTCGCGCTGCCCTCTAGCGCTGTTCTGCCCTTTCATTGTTTCATTGTACTCTGTGTGAAACATATTTGTCTCTCGCCATGCATTTACCTTTACGTGCATTTTACATTGGCCGCCCCTCCAATGTTCGGACTGGACTGACTAGCTTCACTGTATGTCGACAGTGTTGCTATATGTGGTGATGCTGGTGGTGTCGGAGATATTGTCTGTCTCTTGTGCAGTCAAATCTCTTTCCATCTGCTACCTCCACATTCTCGGACACGATCCCCAAATGATTTGGCCAGAATCAGCACGAGCTGCTGTATTTCTGTTTCCAGGGTGCACCACGTGGAGGTACATTTGGGATCTTGGTTATCTGCTAACCCTGGGTCCGCCTAGAGCAATGCGTTCCCTTTGCACCCCAGGGTTAAAGTGACATAGAAGCCATGCTGAAGTCAGATGTGTCAGACTGAAAGGTCCAGATAATGCAGTAAAGATAAAAACATTCTGTTTTCTGGACAACAGCCTGCAGGAGTTTGAGAACAAACACAGAATACAGACAAACAGAGATTAGAATAGAAGAATCAAAACAACAAAATCTACTATTAGATTATACAATTTTAAAAAATCTACTGTTAGAAATTATACAATTTTAATCCACAATCAGAAAGGTAACAACAACAACAAAAATACATCTACTATTTACAAAAGTTACAATACAATAATAAATCTGAAATCTTACATCTCCTGGAGCAGAAAGTTATCAGGCTTCACGTCACCGTGTATAAAGCCACATGCATGAATTTGCTCAAACATGTGCAGCAGTTCAATTGTCAGCAGACATGCATACGGTTCCACACCGGCCAGTAACGTCCGGTTATCCTTGTAAGCATTAACCAGGTTCTGTAACATAAATCAGATTACATGATAACATTTCCAATATTAATAAATATAGTTGTTTTTCTTTTATTTATAGTATATTCCTACCAATCCTCTGCTGTGTGTGTCAAACATGGACACTAAATCTGAGAAGAGAAATATAAATTACTAGTAAGATGTTTGAGGGAAACAAATTCCATGAGAAAAAGAAAAATGATGTCAAGATTTAGACACAAAGCCGTCCGTGCGTTGCCGGGACCCACACAGGAAGAAAAGAATAATGACACTGTCACATGCCAAGCATATTGAAAGAGACACTAATGAGGTCATTGCGAGACCTCAATGTAGAGACACTAATGTAAGTAAGACTGGCTGTCCCATCCATAGAGGGTAAAAGTGACAGAAGCCATGCTGGTCAGATGTGTCAGACAGAAAGGTGTTGATATCGCAGTGAGGCTGTACAATATGACATAACACATTTGGTTCTCTAAACCACATCCTGCTAATCTGCAGAAAGTTCCAAACAAACTCAGAAGGCACAAAATCATTGCAGATTCACAGATGGATGGCTGTAGATTGACCACATCCTGCTAATCTGCAGAAAGTTCCAAACGAATGCAGAAGGCACAAAATCATTGCAGATTCACAGATGGATGACTCTAGATTGAGCAAATAGGAAGTAAAAATCAATTTCTAATCAAGTTCCTACATTGCCTCTAACTCAATATTCGTTTCAGATGAATAAATGTCAATTCATTTAATAACAGCATACATGTATATTACTGAAAAGTGTAAACATTGCAGATTTGCAGCAAACTATCAGCATAACATACACTCAAATCACAAATTTACAGAGTAAATGTAAGTACTTATACTAAAACATTGTGTTGTTCGTCCATCACAAGTGATGATGACCATTTGTTACATCCACTTTTGAAAATTCAATTTTAGTTATGTCCTTGATTATGAGTTCGTAGATGGCTAATGAGCCCTATTCGAGCTGTAAATGTCCTTGGACAGTTTGGACATGGAATAATGACTGTAGACGGATCTTGGTCTATCCGTGACTTTCTAGCTGCTCTCCGCTGTTGAGCTGCTGCATTTCTCTTCTTTTCACAAGATGATGCGCTCTTTTTTATTTTAGAACGCCATGTAGATCTATTTTGTGCAAGTTCTTCCCATGTATCGTGGTCTATTTCAAAGGTTTTCAGTGAGTCCTTTAACGAGTCCTTGTAGCGCTTCCTTTGGCCACCTTGAGATCGTATACCCTTCTCTAGCTCACCATAGAGAAGTATCTTTGTCAGACGATGGTCTGGCATGCGCACCAAATGACCTGCCCAACGAATCACAACATAAACACAAGCAGACATAGAACACACGAAATATTATCTGAGTTTGGACATTGAGTGAGTATGAATGAAATATAATAAGCCTAATAATCATTCTATTCTTAAAATAGCAGAGATTCTGACTTTAGAGCATGATCCAGATTTATGAGATGCTAAAACAGTGATAGAGTCATGGTCATCAAACCAGGTTGATCAAGACCATGTCCCCTCCAAAAGATGCTTCATCCTTATGAAAAGGTTGACCATCACCTTTTAAAATGTCCAGAGACGGATATGAAAAATGTTTCTCCAAGGCCAGATAACTGGTTGGTTGTTGATCCAGCAGTCCTTGGGCTCATGCCCTTTGACCCAATGCCATTATGTGATATATGCATGTGTTCAAGATCAAGAAAGAACAGATCAGCTTTCTTGTTCTGCTACTGTGTCCGAGAAATTTGTCAGGCTGACATATGAAAATCCTTACTAGAAAAAACACGGACAAAATGGATTAATATGGGGGGGGGGGGGGGGGATATAATTCCTACTATACCATGTCCAGAATAAAGAAACGGCTTGAAATGTGGCATCATCAGAAATGAGAGCTTAAGTGAGTTTAGTAGAATGTTTGTCAAACAACAGATAAATGAGAGCTACAGTGGGTTTAAAAGAATGTTTGTTAAATAACAGAGAAATTGAACTGCCAGTCACAGTGTAAAACTCATGGAGATCAGAGCACCTATGTAAAGCTGGGCACACTTAAGTGGAGATCAGAGCACCTATGCATGTGTCCAGAGTGCAATGATGATGATTCAAAGACTAAGTAAAATTCTCAATGGAATAGTGTGTAAGTATAAATATTTAGGAAATCCTGACATTCTGAAGGGAATATTGTGTAAGTATAAATATTTAGGAAATCCTGACATTCTGAAGGGAATATTGTGTAAGTATAAATATTTAGGAAATGTTGAAATTCTGAAGGGAATATTGTGTAAGTATAAATATTTAGGAAATGTTGAAATTCTCAAAAATACTTCCAGTCTTGTCTCTTTACTTAAGAATGACATTGACACTAATAACGAAATTGGGTATACATACCAACAAGGATCCAAGTGGAGCATGAGGCATTAGTAATACACTTCCATTTTTATAAAAGAATCCTTGTAAAATTTCCATAATTGATGGAACCTAAAATAATGAGAAATATTATAGAAATTTAAAAAAGTTGATTATCAGATATCATAAAATGACACTTGAAAAAGTTGATTATCAGATGTCATAAAATGACATTTGAAAAAGTTGATTATCCAATATCATAAAATAGCATCAAGACATTTGAAAAAGTTGATTATAAGATATAAAATGACATTTGAAAAAGTTGATTATCAGAAGTCATAAAATTACATTTGAAAAAGTTGATTATCAAATGTCATAAAATGACTTGAAAAAATTGATTATCAGATGTCATAAAATGACATCAGACATAAGTAGTGTTCCTGCTAGTATTTTCCCAGTGCGAAGAAACTAATGTTGTTTGAGCAGCCTCATTTCTGCATCTCTTGGACACAACAAAGTACAGGTATATTATCTCTTTAGCAATCTGAGGATTCTTTTTCTGCTTACATTTTCAAGCTTCTGAAGACTAGAAGGATGTAGTCCAGAGAACGGAATGCTTTGTGTCATGATTTACAGTTTAGCTGGATATCTGCTCTTTTCAGCCTAGCATATCCAACTTCAGATTGGCTTCTGGGCACATTTACCCATGACTGTCATTGAGTTACTCCCCAAAATTGACCTGCTGCATTTCTCCTCTTTTCACAAATGCTATGCCTTTTATATTTGACTGAGTATCATGAAAATCTATTTCGTCAAGCATCTTCCTAGGTATCATGGTTTATATCAAAGGTTTTCAGTGAGGTCTTTAACAAGTCCATGTACCACTTGTTTTTTACTCCTTGAAAACATATGCCCTAAAATTACTTTTGTTGCTACTTCTTATATGTGTTTTCCGATGGTCTTAGGTGATCCCTGCGAAAGGGTTTCGACCCACAGGTTGAGAACCGCTGCTTTACAGGTTTCACTCCTTCACTTATCAAAAGAATAACAGAACACTTCTTCTCTTTAGTGCATGTCAATAGTCAGATGATGATCTTTTAAACTGCCATTATGGCACCAGGTTGTTCATCTGCAGAACCACCATGTCTCATGTAGGACACTCTTGACAACCTTAAAAGTTGCAAGACAATGTCATAGTTATTCTAATTACTATCATAGTTTTAAGGTTTTCATTTGAAACACCCTCATAAGTTACATTAGAAATAATAAATTTCAACAGCAATAAAGGACATTCAAAATGACAAACTGTTTTCACACCGGAATAATCACCGGATCTCACTGATGTACATGATCAAACATTTCCCCATTTAGAGGGATGTACATGATCAAACATTTCCCCATTTAGAGGGATGTACATGATCAAACATTTCCCCATTTAGAGGGATGTACATGATCAAACATTTCCCCATTTAGAGGGATGTACATGATCAAACATTTCCCCATTTAGAGGGATGTACATGATCAAACATTTCCCCATTTAGAGGGATGTACATGATCAAACATTTCCCCATTTAGAGTGATGTACATGATCAAACATTTCCCCATTTAGAGGGATGTACATGATCAAACATTTCCCCATTTAGAGGGATGTACATGATCAAACATTTCCCCATTTAGAGGGATGTACATGATCAAACATTTCCCCATTTAGAGGGATGTACATGATCAAACATTTCCCCATTTAGAGGGATGTACATGATCAAACATTTCCCCATTTAGAGGGATGTACATGATCAAACATTTCCCCATTTAGAGGGATGTACATGATCAAACATTTCCCCATTTAGAGGGATGTACATGATCAAACATTTCCCCATTTAGAGGGATGTACATGATCAAACATTTCCCCATTTAGAGGGATGTACATGATCAAACATTTCCCCATTTAGAGAGATGTACATGATCAAACATTTCCCCATTTAGAGGGATGTACATGATCAAACATTTCCCCATTTAGAGGGATGTACATGATCAAACATTTCCCCATTTAGAGGGATGTACATGATCAAACATTTCCCCATTTAGAGGGATGTACATGATCAAACATTTCCCCATTTAGAGAGATGTACATGCTGAAACATTTCACATGCTCTGTGATAATTACGTCATTACTCAAGAAATATGTCTGCCGTTGCAACATTGAAATATCAAGATTTTCATCCCTCATGACATAGCACATTACTGGTCACCCATGTAACCCATATGAAAATACTTGAACCCAATACTTAACTGACTCATCCATGCTTCATTATAACAACCCAAAACTCATAAATTTCTACATAATCCTAACATCCCCCCACTAAAATCAGTAAATATGTCACTTGTCAAAAAACACAGAATCAGTATTGTTACTACACAGAATCAATGAGTTATGACTAAGTTATCATCAGTGCACACTGAACAATTTCATATGTGCTCCGATCCGTCTCAATAAATCCATCAGAATGTAGAGTCCGGAAGTTCCAGTACAAAGCTGATTTATCAGTCTCTTTATATATCTATCATATTTCCCTTTACAACCATTCTGATCCTTACACCAATCTCACCGCATTGACAGCTACTATAACACTTGAAAATTCTCTGAGCGTCCCGTAGTGCATTAACTATGTCAGATACATCCATTGATGTACCTATTGATACTGTGGCCATGCTAGCCTACCGATCGGCTCACTTTGTCTTCAGCTACCGCACATCCTGGCATGAATATAAAAGTAATCTTTCTGGTCATAGATTGGGTCAATAACTCCACCCATTGATGCTGGACCACTCATGCTTCAGCTTGGCGGATCATGTTCATTGAGTCACTAAGTATGCATGGGGGAGAATAGTCTTGTGACATCAGCCATGACTTCCTCCGAGGCTTTATCTCCATCATAAAACTGCATGTGCTTGTGGTGAGGGCACAGCTGGATTCTTTGACATGTTTTCCCACCTCACAGTGCGGAAAAAGCCCAAGAACGAATGACTGACCCATCAGTGTAGATTATTACATTATCCTCTGCAGTGTTATCAACAATGAGCGCCCTTTCTTCTGCGTGCACCAGCATCAGATTTTTGTTCCTGCAACTTTGGTTGAATGTGATCACTACAGAGAAGGTACCAGACAAAGTATCCACACCTCCCCAGGATCAATGCAAGCAGGTTCATATACTTGTCCGATATCTTCTGCCATGGTGTGCTGCCCCTGCATGGAGCCTTTCACCTTACTGAGATCTGGATGTAATGGGTGAAGTATATCGGCACTCATTGACTTACACCCCTCTCTAAAAAAATCCATAATCATGGTATCTTGAAAAGATACCAAAAATTGTTGCCAATGAGCTAGAAATCTATAAAATGTGAGATTAATTACTTACAACGTTCATAGATGCCCTCAGTTTAGCTAGACGACTTCTCAGTTCACTGCTGACATAGAATTCCCAGTGACATGGTGGGGTTTGTACCTGCACATAAATTTGATTTCAGAAAATGAAAACTAGTCATGACTTCTACATACAAGAGCTGTTCACAAATTATCTCATCCTGCGCTCCAAAGAATTCAATTACTCATCAGTATGTCTGAAACTCCAAAGAATTCAATTACTCATCAGTAGGTCTGAAACTCCAAAAATTCAATTATTCACCAGTAGGTCTGAAACTTTAATCTCCTTTAAAGTACTCCTCTTGGGTCTTCTGCATTTGCTCTCAAGCTCCTACAGATTAGCAGGATATAGTCCTGAGAATGGAATGCATTGTTTCATGGTTTACAGCTTTGCTGAAATATCTGCGTTTTTCACCCTGACACATCCAACTTCAGCATAGCTTCTGGGTCACTTTGATCCTATATGGGATAAGACAGCCAACTCGACTCAATAACCTTTTTAGTCACCTATTATGACATACATGGAAAGTAAACGATGTTGCTATTCTTTACTTCCCTTTTCGATCTCGACAACACATGAGTGAACATCCTGCTGATCTGAAGTAGTTTAGAATGAACAACAAGAAAAAACAAGGTTAGTATGACCTTTACCGCAATAAACCTGCCATGCTTTTTTTTGGTCTTGCCGAATGCCTATTGAATCTAACAGGTGACACTAGGAACAGGATTATGATGTGCAAATCACTTGGTAACAAGCATAATAACAAACACAAATCAACGTTTTGATGATCACCATACCATGAGGTACTATATTTTATAGTATAATATATACTGGAAGTCCTTCTCAATTGCCCCGAGGAGCCAGGAGGCAAGGGAATAGAGCTACTGGCCAAACAACAAAAGACAGTGAGTTTTATTAAGGAGACAGAATTGCAGATATAGACATGTTTCAAGTGAACGAAAGAAGAAGAATAGTATAATATGGCGTCAAAAATCAACATACTTTGCTCCAGACATCCTGGAGTTGGTGAATAAATCAACCTGCATTCTTCTTCTTACAATTGTAATGTGTGATGGAATTTGACCTTTAGACTGTGATATACTCCTAGCTTCTTGTTGCGGGCATTCTACATCATGTGAACTTACCGTAGTTAGAAATCGGGCAATGTAGGTGACTGGAGACAGGCCTTGATAACGTAATGTCGTTGCCGTTTCCAGACACCTATGGGGTCCATAAAGTAAAAAAGCCCCTCAATTTGTAATGGTACCATAGGATCCTTTAAAGATGTCACTTAGCCAACAAGTTAATACGTCAATAAATATAACTTTATATTTATGCACTGTTCTTCAGCGTTCAGTCTCAAATTCCCGACGGATCTCTCTTGTAGCAAGACCATTGTCTTCTAGATTCCAGTAGGATGCAGTCCTGAGAATGGAAGTGTGTTGTGTTGCCGTTTTATTTATCCCAAAGGCGCAACACATCCGTCTTCGTCTGTTATGCACTGTTCAGATTATGCAAGGTTGTTAGGCTGTAAACAAGAAAGTTATTGGGAACTAACCTTAATAACTTTAGCGTTGAAGTTCGATTCCATGCTCATAGTGTACTCGTCACTGATACAGTGATCATAGATTTCATAGATTTTGGCATATCCTCCCTCTCCTATACACTTCACTATAGTGATGTACATTTCACCTGGTCACATACACAATTATTTATCAACATTATGTACAAAGTTATCTATCAACATTATGTACAAAGTTATCTATCAAGATTATGTACAAAGTTATCTATCAAGATTATGTACAAAGTTATCTATCAAGATTATGTACAAAGTTATCTATCAACATTATGTACAAAGTTATCTATCAAGATTATGTACAAAGTTATCTATCAAGATTATGTACAAAGTTATCTATCAACATTATGTACAAAGTTATCTATCAACATTATGTACAAAGTTATCTATCAAGATTATGTACAAAGTTATCTATCAAGATTATGTACAAAGTTATATATCAACATTATGTACAAAGTTATCTATCAACATTATGTACAAAGTTATCTATCAAAATTATGTACAAAGTTATCTATCAAGATTATGTACAAAGTTATCTATCAACATTATGTACAAAGTTATCTATCAAGATTATGTACAAAGTTATCTATCAACATTATGTACAAAGTTATCTATCAAGATTATGTACAAAGTTATCTATCAAGATTATGTACAAAGTTATCTATCAACATTATTCTCCCGGTGCATCATTGTAACAGGTTGTTTTGAAGCTCAGGAGTAACTTCTGACCAATACCTTATAAGTGGACCATGTCCGGACTGTCCAGACAGAAAAATAGATTTGACTGCACAAGACAAATAATATCTCTGAATAGTACACCTCAGTCGCCGCAGCCAAAATACTGTCACATCAGTGTTAAGACACCTGCTGTCCTGCACAATCAGGTTGTCATGTCCTACAGCTGACTATACGACCAGTGAGAAAATTTTCAGTGAGACAATGAAAGTTTATTGTGTACAATGTCAATGGTGAAAACAGTACGGCGAATGTAAGAACATTTACACTCAAGAAAATGGAATAACGAGAGTGATGATCATGGTCAATAACCAGCTTCTAGTTATCTTTATCAAGAATGTAGTGTAAACAAATAAAAGCTGGAAAACAAATTATCCCTGCATAAAAGAATGTAGAAGCTCAAGATTAATGAGGTTTTCACTGAAACAGCTAAAATCTAATTCAGAGAGCAACCCATATCAGAGATTCTGGAGTTTCCGTCTAAGTGAGAGATTATTACATCAGAGAATGTGCAGTCACAAACTAAGTAAGAGATAATACAGAGAATGTGTAGTCACAGTCCAAGTGAGTATGATTACATCAGAGAATCTGTAGTCCCAGTCCAAGTGAGAGATGATACAGGGAAATTTTAGTCCCAATCCAATTGAGAGATTACAACATCAGAGAATCTGTAGTCCCTGTCCACGTGATTTGTGATTATATCTCGATTCTTTGACCCACTTATTGATTGTAAAGTCTACTTTTTTTCCATTGCCACCTTTCATCACAGCTAAATCGGATGACAGTATTTATTCCACTTTGCCGAAAGTCTGTCTTTAAATGGTTATGTTCTTCTTCTTCATCGTTCTTCAGTCAGATATCAGGTTACAGCACCAATAGCTTCAATGAATTGTGTGATTCGCTTCAGGTCATCCATGGAACCCCTCAAGTCTGGAAGCAGTGCTGTCTCAGTAGGCCATATTTTCTCCCTCTCTTCTTGGTAGAGTAAATGGTTATGTTATGGGAGACAACTAGTGGCTTCAGAAGGGAGGTAAAGATTCCAGAAATTAGCCCCATTGAACGGCATCATTTTTCCACTTTCTCAGTGAGATATGCTGGCAACAAGCCCAGACTAGTATGGATTAGTTTTATTACAGAGGTCCTCCACTCTTATTCTGATCATTTAAGTGTGCCACTTTCGTCCTCATATCCAGTCGTCACTTTTACAAAAACCATCTTCGCATGTTTTCATTTTACCGCTCAATTTAAAAGCAAATATAAAAGCCAAGCTAAAAGTTGGCATCCATTTAAGGCTTTGAATTGATCATACTGGCTGATGCCATCACTGCAGGTAACTTTTGTTGCTGAGACAGTACTGAATGAATCTGATATCTCTGGATGCTCTGGTGCCTGGTGGTCACGGGCATTATGAGGTTGGCAATGCCTCCAGAAAAAGGTCACACTCTATTATCCTTGATGTATTTTATGTGAGTACATGTAAGGTGGCACAGATGGAAGAAATGACCTTGTCTTACCGTTAATGAAGATTGAATTATTTTCATTTTTGTAATATTTTGCTTGTCACATCATTCTTTTAATAACAGGATTCCATAGTATTATTATCTGTATTATGTATTTATACCTCTGTCTATACACAGGTTTTCAACTTGTGGTCATATTTTGGGCATTAAAGTTACATCCTTGGGCATTACATCCTTGACTTATAAACAGATCGGCTTATATTTGGAAATATACGGTACATCAATATCATCTTACCCTTAGATTATTGAATATATAAATGTATCTACTTTTGTTGTGATGCGAATGTCTGACTATCATATCTCCTCTACATTCTTAGATCACAGGCAATGACAACTACTTACCAAGAGACAAAAATGTTTCATTTGAAAGATCAGGCAATGTACCCGAACAAGAGACGAAATTAGGGTAATCAACGATGCATGGATTCAAGTTCTGCAAGAAAAAATCTGCAGTGGAAAGAAAAGGTAATAAAAGAGATATTAAATAGATTGCTTTTAATGTTGGTAGTTGGTTCAGTTTAAGGTGACTAACATTTTTATGAGTAAGACAGATTTAGCTGAATAAACGTAATGCTGATGCAACTATAAGTTTAGTTTACTAAACATAACGCTGATGCAAAGATAAGTTTAGTCGACTAAACATAATGCTGATACAATGATAAGTTTAGTCAACTAAACATAACACTGATACAATAAGTTTAGTCGACTAAACATAACACTGATACAATAAGTTTAGTCGACTAAACATAACACTGATACAATGATAAGTTTAGTCGACTAAACATAACACTGATACAATGATAAGATTAGTCGACTAAACATAACACTGATACAATAAGTTTAGTCGACTAAACATAACACTGATACAATTATAAGTTTAGCCGACTAAACATAACACTGATACAAGGATAAGTGTTTGCTAATATAATGCTGATACAAGGATAAGTGTTTGCTAATATAATGCTGATACAAGGATAAGTGTTTGCTAATATAATGCTGATACAAGGATAAGTGTTTGCTAATATAATGCTGATACAAGGATAAGTGTTTGCTAATATAATGCTGATACAAGGATAAGTGTTTGCTAATATAACACTGATACAAGGATAAGTGTTTGCTAATATAATGCTGATACAAAAATACGTTTAGTTGACTAATCATAATGCAGGTAAGATAAAAAATGTTGTTGGCAAAACAATACTATAGTTCATTTCAAAATTAATGCCTTATGGAATAAAATTTTAACTCTAAAAACTAAACTCTATATTATTTTAAGGGTGAAAAAAAATCATGTTATTCTATATGTTTTAAATGGTTGCTAGTATATATTAAGTTTGCATTTGTTGACATTTTTGACGTGTTAGTCTTCTATGTTCAGGTCTTTGTGGACATTGTTTTAGATCATCTTAATGTTCGTGATACTTTTGTTTAAGATCATCTTAATGTTCGTGATACTTTTGTTTTAGATCATCTTACTGTTCATGATACTGTTGGAACCTTTCTATAACACTTCACATGCTGATATCTTCTTTTTTATTGCCTACCAAGCTTTACAACCATAACCACATTTGCTAATACTGACACTGCTTTCGTTCTCTTCCTTGCTTATTTAGGGTTTGAGAATATCGCTAACTGGAGCACCAATTCTCATCAAAAGAAAATACAAACATACATAGAATCAGAAAGAAGGCAGCAACTTTTTACAAGACCCTATCCTAGAACTGAACAGATCACAGCAAACTGTCAGCTTTAGGATCTGCAGAGGATACTTTAGACTACATGCACCTCTCCATAAAATAAAGGTTGTCCAAAATAACAGGGGACCCTTTTTTTTACATGGACATTGGTGATTTTGGACCTTTATTTTGTGGACTCAAGGACACATTTTGTAGACATCTCCACTATTTTACAACTTGAGGACTAAAACAGAGCCCAAAGAGACAGATATGGAGGTGAATCTGTGGGTTAACTGTGAGGACCTTCTGCTGATGAGTGGATTCATGATTTTGGCCCTCCTGCCTATATAGGCTTCTGAGCATAAGAAACTAATTACAGAACAAGAATTTTGGGTCTGTCCAGTCTTGAGAACTTCTGCCAGACCCAAGAGTCCTGTTTAGGTTATTATAAGTTTCTTGGCATTTAATAAATCTCAGTAGTTTGCCATTGCATTCTGAACTATAAATTATATACATACACATCCTATGTCAAAGGCGTTTATAGGTCTAGATTATTAAGAACAATAAATGGATTGCAAACCAAAAGAAACTACATTGCCGAGCTGCCGCATATGAAATCTGCAAAAAGTCTGAAGTGCAGATCATCTACTATGCAAAATGTACAATTTTTTTCTTGTTATGACGCCATTATATTACTTCACAACCATCAAGGTAAGAGCATGTACATTCATCGCTAAGCAAATTGGTGCCATCTGAGCAGACTTTGTTGAAATCCCATCTGTAACATTCAGATTTTCTCTACAATATCTCTGGACTTCCTAAATTGATGTTACTGGCATTCCTAAGAAAAATTGATGTTACTGGCATTCCTAAGAAAAATTAATGTTACTGGCGTTCCTATGAAAAATTGATGTTACTGACATTACTATGAAAAATTGAATTTACTGGCGTTCCTATGAAAAATTGATGTTACTGGCATTCCTATAAAAATTTGATGTTACTGGCATTCCTATGAAAAATTGATGTTACTGGCGTTCCTATGAAAAATTGATGTTACTGACATTATGAAAAATTGATGTTACTGGCATTCCTATGAACAATTGATGTTACTGGCGTTCCTATGAAAAATTGATGTTACTGGCATTCCTATGAAAAATTGATGTTACTGTCGTTCCTATGAAAAATTGATGTTACTGGCATTCCTATGAAAAATTGATGTTACTGGCATTCCTATGAAAAATGCAGTGTATTTATTAACAATTTTAAAACCAATTTTCATCATTAACAATACACCTCGAACTAAGTGACACCAGGTTGAGTTGTATTATAGTAAAATATTTGAGCAAAGTAGCTTGCAAATATTAATAAAAATCAAACAAATATTCTGATGTGCATGGTCCATGATACCTCTGAACTTATGTAACGTAATGTGCATGGTCCATGATACCTCTGAACTTATGGCCATAATTTTTGTAACGTGATAGGCTATTTAAGGTCATTCAAAAAGAGTATAAGAATACTTGCAATAGTTTTTGATAACATTACATTAGACTGAGGGCATGAGTTCTAGAACAAACTATAAAAAGATAAATTTAGTTGCAAATGTAATACATTTAAAGTTAATATTGGTAAGATAATCTTAGTTGACTAAACATTATGTCCGTGAGATAAATTTAGTTGACTAAACACAATGTAATCTAGATAACTTTAGTGGGCTAAACATAATGCTGGGAGGATAAATTTATCTGACTATACATAATACTGGTACGTTAATAATGGCAAGATACATTTATCTGATGATATAATACTGAAAAGATATATTTATCTGACTAAACATAATAATGGCAAAATACATTTATCTGACTAAACATAATACTGGCAAGATTTATTTATCTGATGATATAATACTGAAATGATATATTTATCTGACTAAACATAATAATGGCAAAATACATTTATCTGACTAAACATAATACTGGCAAGATTTATTTATCTGATGATATAATACTGAAATGATATATTTATCTGACTAAACATAATAATGGCAAAATACATTTATCTGACTAAACATAATAATGGCAAAATACATTTATCTGATAACACAAAACAGTTCTGATTGCAAGGAGTGAACAAGAACTTCATGAGTTGTTAGACATGGTAGTACAAGAAAGTGTAAACAAAGGCCTCAGTCTAAACAAGAAGAAAACATAGGCAATGGTTGTTTCAAAGAAATACACACCAACAAAATGCAGTATTGCTATAAATGATGCAAAATTAAATCAAGTATCTTGGCATCATTTTAATATTAGGAGGCAGGTGCTCCAATGAGATCAAGAACAGGATAGCACAGGCCAAATCAACATTTCAAAAAATGAGAAACATTCTATGCAATGGAGTAATATCAATGCATACTCGAGTTCAAGAGCTAGAATGTTATATTGAGCCAATCCTTCTTTATGGAAGCGAAACACGGACATTAAAAAAAAAGTGCCCAAGATAAGCTGGAGGCAACTGAGGTGCGGCCAAGAAAACTAATGCAGAAGTCCTCAGAGATGCTGGAGTAAAATAACAAATTATAGCAAACATTTGGAACAAACAATCAAGATTTATTAGAGCATGTGTTTAGGAAAGTAAAACTTGAACATTTAGTAACAACCGGAAAGATCAAAGAGAGAAGAGCCAGAGAAAGACAAAGAGAAATTTCTGGATGAGTTGTCACTGTGGCACAAAAATAAGTCACAAACTGAACTTACTAACAACACAAGAGACAGAGTTGTGGAGAAGCATGATCACCTACGTCACTCGGTATGGCATTTGATTTATTGAAACATAATACAGCAAGATAAATTTATCTGACTTATCTGACTAAACCAAATAATCACACCATGAATTTATCTGACTAAACCAAATAATCACACCATGAATTTATCTGACTAAACCAAATAATCACACCATGAATTTATCTGACTAAACCAAATAATCACACCCTGAATTTATCTGACTAAACCAAATAATCACACCATGAATTTATCTGACTACAAATAATGCTAATAAAATAGTTTAGTTTATGAAGACTAAATACAATGCTGGCAAGATACTAATGCAATCAAAAACCAACTATAATTCTTCAAGTAAGTGACTGAACTAAAAGCCTAAAACATAATAATGAGCAAAAGTGTATAACCAATAGTTGCATCATCAAATGGATCCTTAGGTTCAAGGGAGACAGTTTTGGTCAGCAGGTCTTCTGTCTTCTTTATATTTGGTATTATGTAATCCGTTGTGTCTACCTCATGGTAACAGGACCTGTCCAGGTTCCGGCGAATGTCTTCGCACATGCTAACATCTCTGAAAGCAGAATTATATTTTTTTATATGCGAAACTACGAAACAGGATTATGAGGTTTGGCTAATCAATGGAAACACACATGATAACAATATGGATGCTTACAATAGGGTGTCCTTGGATGTCTTGATGGACAACTGTTAAATCTTGCAGTAAATCCTTTTGTCGTGAAGTGGGTTGGTACTACCTGCTGCACAGGATAGTAGTTCTTAAATATAGTAACTGGGTATCGGCACCAACAGTTATTAACCCAGGTCTGTCACAGAGATCACCTCTATGTCCTGTGATTTTCAGTGTATACACAGTACATATCGCTGGCAATCAAATCACAGGTCCTGGCAGAACAATGGCATACGGCGATGACATCCTTGTGTATAGGCAAGGCAGACATTGAGAAGAATGTGTCGTAGAACTACAGGGGGAGCTGGGCAGACTGACGAATTGGGTGTAGAGATACAGGAGCAGTGGTAAAATCCTTCTAAGGCATTCGTGACTTGGTTTTCCTTGAACAATCACATGATAACGAGACCCATGCCCCATGTATCATTGGCAAGGAACAGGCTAGAAAGAACCAGCACAATGAGATACCTGGGTGTGTTTTTTGACATAAGTCTGAGTTTCCGGGAACATGTAGACCACATTATCATAAGGGCAGGCAAAGGCTTAGCAGTAATGAAAGTTAAAGCTGCTGCGCAGCGTGAGCAGAGGTTGTTATTTATTTTGTACTAGGGTTTGGTGATGGCAGTGGTGGAACATACACTGGCAATTCTGACTCTTAGCCAAACTCAGATTGAAAGACTGGATAGAATCCAGAATGCAGCAATTCGCATCATTCTTGGGTGCACAAGAGATGCATTGACAAGAGCTATGCTGTACCTACTCGACTGTACAATGGTAGAGCACAGATTACAGTATTGCCATGCACGGGCGTACCTTCAAATACATGCAGATAAGGAACATCCATTTCATTCTGAAATACATAAAGTTAAAGATAACAGACTTAAGAAAGGGAAGTTGTGGATGGGACGTGCTGAAGAAGCCATACAAAGTATGTGCAGATTGTAAGATGTGAAAGCAGGTGCAGAATGGATAGCTCTACCCATAGATTTCAAAACTTGAGAATAGTAACAACACTTAGCAGGGAATGCAGAGAATGGTGTCTAATGACTATAGAGCAAGAGGTGCAGGCTTTGGTCACTGAGAATGCCAAAGAGGGGGACGTGATTATATACACTGATGGATCTGTGATTAGACATGTTCGCCGACCACAGTAGGCGAACCAGCATCGTCAATGAACCGTTGGAAATAACTGGAGATGAGTTTGGTTTAGTTAAAGTCCAAAAGTTTCTTCATGCCAAGGTTTAATTTGGTAAAATAACATTTTGGTACACGTTTGAAATAATGTTGCATTTACTTATTTTTTAATTAATTGTCACTTTTATTGTCTTCCATTTACTGTCTATTTATTTTATTGATTGGCGTTCTGCACATGTGGTTGCGTCTGTGGGTCTCACCAATGGCCCACTAGACAAACCATCCATGCAACAGAAAACCTTAGTGGATGACATGCCGTTATATTGAGGTTATCTTCTTAGAGAAGCTTCATGGCATGTCATCTATACAATTATGCTTTTATTTTGTTGTTGGAAATGTGTTTCATGTTTACCTGAATATATATTTATGCACCCTCTGTGGTTGGGAGGGAGCCAGAGATGTGCTGTGCAGCAATGGGGAGGAGGAAACTGACAGCACTGTTTCTTCCTATGGCTGAAACCCATCATAAAGGCACAGTGACTCAGGACGTGACAATCCTTTTGACTTGAACATTTGGTTGCATGCCTGGAGCAATAGAGAAGTTCAGCATAACCAGTAGTCAATTGGTGGCAGGGAATGAGCACAGTGAACCCTATCTTGGCTACTGTGGCTAGGAGCAGTACATAGGTTGAAACCTACCTTCCTGGAGGTGTGATAGTTATTCTCTGGCTCTGTCCAGGGGTGGGCCGAAAATTCAGACTTCCCAGGAAATATAATACCATTTAATGGCATTAGGTCAAAGGGCATGAGCCCATGGACCGCTGGATCAGCAACCAACCAACCATTGGCGTTCTATGCTGAATGTCATTTCTTTTTTTATTGATTGTCATTCTGTTGAATGTCATTTTTTAAAAATTGGTTGTCATTCTATGTTGAATGCCATTTCTTTATTTTAACAGTATATATGTGACAGAAAATAAAATAATAAATTGAAGTGATGAAATTACATGGCGCAAGTATTCAAGTAGAAGCATTTCAAAGACTACTTAAAGACACCTCTAAAATGCTGCAGTATTGACCCAAGCTCTTGATATTGTCCAGCTTGGTATGATCAAATCACTGCTGCAGCATTGACCCAAGCTCTTGATTGACCAGCTTTGCATGATCAAATCATTGCTGCAGCATTGATCCAAGCTCTTGATTGTCCAGATTTGCATGACCAAATCATTGCTGCAGCATTGATCAAGCTCTTGATTGCCCAGCTTTGCATGATCAGATCATTGACCCAAGCTCTTGATATTGTCCAGCTTTGCATGGTCAGATCAGTGTAGGAATCAGATCAGTTAGTGTGAAAATAGAACACGGCAGGAAATTCAAAAGAGACAAAAACATATGGAAAAAGACAGCATTCAGTTTTCTCAAGAACTTTCATGTAGTTCCAAAGCTGATCATCCACACAAATATTGTACTGAAGATGCAGGGTTCACACTGAACAGACATTTCTGAGACCAAATTTTCTCAGTTACCTCAAATACCAGACTTGTTTTTCTCTACAACATACTCCTCTTCGATTGTGAAGTGGTGACATAATCACCGCAAGCTAGCTAGAGTTTTTTGTGTGCATCCAAATGGTCGGTTTAGAGACTTGTATGTATGTTATAATCTTCTATGAGTCATCATGCATTCTCAAACTCCTGCAGATTAACAGGATTTAGTCAGAGAACAGAATGTATTGCACCATGGTTTACAAACATATCTGCGACTTTCAGTCTGACACATCCAACTTCAGCATGTCCTCTGGGTCACAAACCCGTGAATGGGACAGCCAAATCCATCCCAAAACCGCCTTAGTCGCCTTTTATGGCATGCATGGAAGGTAAACTATTGCTATTCTTCCCTTTTGGGCACAAGCAACATAGTCGCCTGTGAGCCTGTATAAGGTGTTTGTGACAGTTAAAGATCATTTTTTTAAAATTGTAAAACATGGTGATGAAGTCTCGCCAATCACAGACAGCACAAAGAATAACACACACAGATGGATGTTTCAACCAATAGGCCTTAATGAAGAACAACATTGCATACGACGAGTAAAGAAAGGCATTGTCCACAATCACATAACAAGGATAACTGAACAACATGTCAGAAGTCTGGGGACAAGTGAATGATAACTGGAAATGTAAAAACTAGAAAGATAGAAATTAAACAAAATGAACAGAAAAATTAATACAATAGGATATTTATATGAAGGAATGATAAGACCAACATTTCATAGGTTACCAAATTGAATGGTATGCTGGCCTCAATCGTATATCGAGGTCAGCCATTTAATGAACACACATATTAAATATCCATTACCGTTTCCAACTTCTGCCTATCCAATTATAGTTTTGTATCTCACATAGATAGATGTCCTTAGCTATGGCAAGCCAACTCGCTCAGAATCATATGAGGTCAGAATCATCAGTAAAGATTAGGTTATAGAAAGTATATGACAACTGAATAAAAAAATATTAACAGTTGATGTGAGATACTTAATTACAGTGCACATTACTTTCACATTATCATTGAGATACTTGATGTGGTACTCCTACAATCTCGACAGGTTATTGGTTTATAGATAGATGCCCTTAGCTATGGGAAGCCAATTCACTCAGAATCATGAGAAAGGTTAATCACCAATAAAGATTAGGTTATGGAAAGTATGCCACCTGAATAACAATATACTGGCAGCAGGTGCCTTAAATGCACTGACAGCAAAGATTGAACAATTTTGTTGAATAATTTGTTACTTGCCTGTTATTTTCATTGTCTGCCTCCATCGGTTCCTGGATGTTTTCAGTATGATGAATGTTCTGTCCTGTTAGAGACCTACCACTGGACATGACATGACTGGTCATCTGCGATTGTTGGCAAGACTTTGCTTCCTCTGCACTCCCTTCGCTACTTCCTTCAAATATTGGGCTGGCATATTGGAGGAGTAAATAATTCATGAAACGAGAATTTCCTCTAAATATTTCTAAATTATTCAAGCCCTTAATATGTATTTTTTTAAAAGTAAAGTAACCCATAGCATTTGTAATGCCGTAGGAGTGTGAGATGTTAGCGATCTCACATTTCAGAGGCTCTGCAAATGAGGGCGGTAGCCATCTCCTCTCCCTCGCAGTCTTTACTTCCCGGATTAATCCGGTACCCATTTTAAGGCTGGGTCGACCCGGGAACTGTTGCGATCTGAGAAACATTTCTGCCTCAACTGGGGAATGAACCCAGGACCACTCATGCGAAGCCAGTGCGCTAACCACTGCGCTACGTGGCTCCCTAATATGTATAATAACGGTAGAATAGAACTTACAGAAACAAAATAAATCATTCTTTTTAAAAAAACAAGAATGCAAAGAGTTCCTAAAATAACATCAGACTGAAAATATCTCTGCATGGATTTACATAGAATACGTTGTCGCTACGTTGAGTGCTAATAATATGTATACGTCATTATTTTCTGTCAGTTCTGCTATGAATTGTAAACGTATCTGTTAATTCTTCTTCTTCTTCTTCAGCGTTCGCTCTCAAATAACCACAACGAATATTTCGTGTGATTTCCACCAGAGAGCGTGAAGTACTTTGTGCTGCAAGTTCCACAGTAGAACTGTGATTATTTGCACCCCGGTTGGCCATTTGTGGTCAGGACCTCCGAGGTCCGAGCTATATTCTTTTTTTTGACAATTTGAGTTATTTTTGGTGGGTGTTCGGAAAACATAATAACTTTTTTACTTTTTGAGATTTTTAAATAATTGCTTTACAAATAAATAAAGAATTGAATGCTGAATCTAATTGTGTGAGTTTTGATGGTGTAAGTAGATATGTGACAACCTGGTAAAGACTTGTAAGGGGGGGGGGGGAATCGGGAACAAATAATATTGACTCTCCTATACTTGTCCGATGAGTAACATTCCTAATTAAATTCTTCTACATATCTAGGTGTATTGTATAAACTAACATAATATCACTTGTGAAAACAAATAAAACATGTAGATGTCGCTAAACCTTGTCGGTCAATTCTACACTAGGTCTAGAAATTTTTTTTCCCAACATACATAAAATGTAATTACACACATTAGTCACCTATTACAACAAGCATGACAGGTAACTATCACTCTTACAACAAGCATGACAGGTAACTATCACTCTTACAACAAGCATGACAGGTAACTATCACTCTTACAACAAGCATGACAGGTAACTATCAAACTTACAAGTTTGACAGGTAACTATCACTCTTACAACCAAACATGACAGGTAACTATCACTCTTACAAGCATGACAGGTAACTATCACTCTTACAAGTATGACAGGTAACTATCACTCTTACAACAAGCATGACAGGTAACTATCACTCTTACAACAAACATGACAGGTAAATATCACTCTTACAACAAACATGACAGGTAAATATCACTCTTACAACAAACATGACAGGTAACTATCACTCTTACAACAAGCATGACAGGTAACTATCACTCTTACAAGTTTGACAGGTAACTATCACTCTTACAACCAAACATGACAGTAACTATCACTCTTCATTGTTCTCCTATCAGGCCCTGGTAAAATAATTTTGTTAACAAATCAGTTACCAAATATAGATACAAATAAAGGTATGCAACAAAAGAAACTACCTGAGGTTTTTGCTTGGTGTGCAAGCAGCACTAACCAAGTTGGTTAAGTTTGTTGATCCAGCCATTGAATTGGAGACAGACACCGTCTCACCAAGCTCCTGTGTTTTTGATCTCTGTCACGATCAAGGATAACAAAAATTGTGTTCACAACAATCAAAAATTAAAAAAAAAAGAATATTTGCGGGTAATACTTATTTTATGTGTATATATCATTGTACTATTGCTGTTGCGATGTTTTTCATATTGCTTCTTTTCTGAATTCATTCTCAAACTCCAGCAGACTTTCAGAATGAAGACCAGAGAACTGAATGTGCTGTCATGATTTACAGCTAAGTTCTGATATATGTGCCTTTCAGCCCAACACATTCAACTTCTGCCTGGCTTCTGGGCATTTTTGAGCCAAATCCACACCCTAAAACCCCCTCAGTTGCCTATTACAACATCCATGAAAGGATAGTGTTGTTACTCTTTGTTCACATTTCAAGTCCCCGCAACATACAGGATTTACTGATTTATATTATTAGATGTATATTATATAGTTATCCACTGAAGAACATCTTTATATTGTTCTATTAAAATTACAAAGTTATCCAGTGAAGAACATATTTATATTGTTATATTTAAATTATCACGTAATCCACTAAAGAACAGTTTTATATTTTGTTATCTCATGAAAACTGTGCATGTACACACTTATTCTGATAATCCTAGTTTTTTAGCAGGATGCAGTCCAGAGAATAGAAAGCGTTGAAACCAGGTACCTGTATCTACATTTTGTATACCAAAACTTGATTTTAAATAAGTAGCATAGCACATGGGACATTCTAATAAGTGATCCGATCTGCATTCCAGAAGCTATCCAAGGGTATGAAGACTTTATCAAACGTTGATTATGTGCTCTTATGATAGTTCCAGAGGACACACTTTCTCACCTCTGACTGACAGAACTGACTTCATGTCTTTTGGGTCACCGACCAATGAAACGGGACAACCAACCACACTCCAATATATCCTTTACTCTTAGGACATGCGCAGCAGTTCACTGTGTTGTTAGTCTTTGCATCCCTTTAGGGCCCAGGAAACATACAGGAATATAAATACTGAAACGCCTTCTTTACAGATTTATATATGAAAAAACTGTAGAAAGAGATTTATATTGTCATATTTATGCCATGGAATACTAAATGTATCCACTAAATAACTTAGATTTATGTTATAAGAATTATAGATAGATTTATACTGAATATCCCATGAAAAAAACCTGAATGTATCCACTAAATAACTTACAGATTTATCTTGTATACTGTAGAATGGTGTTGAAACAGCTTTTGCCTGGAAGTTAAAGCTGTCTAGTGCTGCTAGAGTTGTATCATCTCTAGCCTGACACTCAATTGTAAAGTCACTAGTCAGAGGCTGAAACTATTTTCAAACAAAGAATTATTAAACAAACACTTGGGTGACTATCAATGATAAGAAACTTAACTTTCTTCTTCTTCAGCGTTCGCTCTCATATAACCACTACGAATATATCGTGTGATTTTCACCAGGGAGCGTGAAGTACGTTGTGCTGCAAGTTCCACAGTAGAACTGTGTTATTTGCACCTTGGTTGGCCATTTGTGGTCAGGACATCCAAGGTCCAGTACATCCGTTTTCGTCATGCCTTTAATTCGGGTAGGCTTCCCTAGTCCGTGACAGCCTGTCTATCTGTTGCCGGGCATGATGGTGTGTAGTGCCTCTTCGCCAAGACGCTTGTCGAGCACGTCTATCTGGCACAAGGTATTCCACTGTCTATGAACTCACCTTGTGCATTTGGACGTACTGTGCCTGTGCCCATCGGGTACTGAACCGTTATCCGCGAGCCTGGTTCTGTATGAGGAAGAACTTGCCAGAAAAGTTGGACCCTGGCTCATTCGCCCTCCCACCAAACGTCATTAACAGACATCGTGAACACCTCGCCCAAGTTCAAGTCTCACACAGTGTTTGAGAGCAAGGCGTTCTAATTACAAACCATTAATAACAAGTAGACTCAAAATTCGGTTCTGCTGACAGGCAGGTGAATTACTTCAATACCGCTGCTCCCAAAGCTGGAGACACTCGAATACGTATTCAGCCCATTAGCCATCTATGAGAATATAAGCACAGTACCCAAATCAGTTGGTTATGGGTTCCTCGAATTATTCCAGAAAAGACGCAATTTCTTCTTTCTTCCTTATTTCTATCATTCTCAACCACATAAACATTCAAATTCTGACTTGATCACACATACAAACACTGAAAACACCAGCCCACTTACCAGCTTATCCGCATCAATCATTTCCACATCCTCGGATGAAGCAAAGCCTAAGCCTCGTCTTGCACTTTTCTTTGAACTGGTCATATTGACTCTGGATTCAAAACAATAAATAATTCTCTCCTTTAACGAGTATAAATATCTTGCAGAAAACAGTTGACGGTGGTAAGAGGTAAGACGAAAGTATGGATAATGTTAAAGACTGAACACAATTAAGATTCTCCACACTCAAACAAAGAACTGATAACAGAGAAACATGGCAAAATTTTTTGTGTTGCTGTTTCCAGAGTGGCACCACTACTACCCTGAAGGGTTATGGGTTTGATGTTTCCAGAGTGGCACCACTACTACCCTGAAGGGTTATGGGTTTGATGTTTCCAGAGTGGCACCACTACTACCCTGAAGGGTTATGGGTTTGATGTTTCCAGAGTGGCACCACTACTACCCTGAAGGGTTATGGGTTTGATGTTTCCAGAGTGGCACCACTACTACCCTGAAGGGTTATGGGTTTGATGTTTCCAGAGTGGCACCACTACTACCCTGAAGGGTTATGGGTTTGCTGATGATGAACCAGCATAATTTATTGTGTAATTTCAACCAGATTAAAAAAATCTCAATGCTGCATTTTTTCTGTTTGGGAGTTGCAGGGAGTTTGTGCGTGGCTTTAGCCACATTATGATGAAATCATAACCTTTACCTTTGAGCAGGTAGCTAGCTCTTGGCCGCCCAGTCTTTCAGATAAAAGCACAGGTCATTTTCAATTGTTAACTGAGGTGACACCTGGACACATGAACGGTTGTCTTCATGGCAGTTTAAGGGAGGTTTATGGATGCATATTTAGTCCCTAAAGGGAGGAATTCCATTACACCAGTAATTATCATGTCCTGCTAGGAGTACAGAAAACACTTTTGGGTCCACTATCTCCTCATTCTTCTGCTTTGGGCCACTAGGCAGAAAGGCGTCATTCAGCTAGCATCATAGAGCGTCATAGAGCACTGTTTGGTTTCGAACTCACAAACCAAATTAGACAATTACCAATTTATTATTTTTCTACTTTCAAACAGAAGATCATCTGTGAGTTGACTCGTCTATAGTACATGTTCAGTAGATGACATAATAGTGAGGCTAGATGACATAATAGTGAGACTAGATGACATAATAGAGTGAGACTAGATGACATAATAGACTGAGGCTAGATGACATAATAGACTGAGGCTAGATGACATAATAGAGTGAGGCTAGATGCCATAATAGAGTGAGGCTAGATGCCATAATAGACTGAGGCTAGGTGACATAATAGACTGAGGCTAGGTGACATAATAGACTGAGGCTAGGTGACATAATAGACTGAGGCTAGGTGACATAATAGACTGAGGCTAGGTGACATAATAGACTGAGGCTAGGTGACATAATAGACTGAGGCTAGGTGACATAATAGACTGAGGCTAGGTGACATAATAGACTGAGGCTAGGTGACATAATAGACTGAGGCTAGGTGACATAATCGAGTGAGGCTAGGTGACATAATCGAGTGAGGCTAGGTGACATAATAGAGTGAGGCTAGGTGACATAATAGACTGAGGCTAGGTGACATAATAGACTGAGGCTAGGTGACATAATAGACTGAGGCTAGGTGACATAATAGACTGAGGCTAGGTGACATAATAGACTGAGGCTAGGTGACATAATAGACTGAGGCTAGGTGACATAATAGACTGAGGCTAGGTGACATAATAGACTGAGGCTAGGTGACATAATAGACTGAGGCTAGGTGACATAATAGAGTGAGGCTAGGTGACATAATAGAGTGAGGCTAGATGACATAATAGAGTGAGGCTAGGTGACATAATAGAGTGAGGCTAGGTGACATAATAGACTGAGGCTAGGTGACATAATAGACTGAGGCTAGGTGACATAATAGACTGAGGCTAGGTGACATAATAGAGTGAGGCTAGATGACCTAATAGAGTGAGGCTAGGTGACATAATAGAGTGAGGCTAGATGACATAATAGAGTGAGGCTAGGTGACATAATAGAGTGAGGCTAGGTGACATAATAGACTGAGGCTAGATGACATAATAGACTGAGGCTAGGTGACATAATAGAGTGAGGCTAGATGACATAATAGACTGAGGCTAGGTGACATAATAGACTGAGGCTAGGTGACATAATAGACTGAGGCTAGGTGACATAATAGACTGAGGCTAGGTGACATAATAGACTGAGGCTAGGTGACATAATCGAGTGAGGCTAGGTGACATAATAGAGTGAGGCTAGGTGACATAATAGACTGAGGCTAGGTGACATAATAGACTGAGGCTAGGTGACATAATAGAGTGAGGCTAGGTGACATAATAGACTGAGGCTAGGTGACATAATCGAGTGAGGCTAGGTGACATAATCGAGTGAGGCTAGGTGACATAATAGAGTGAGGCTAGGTGACATAATCGAGTGAGGCTAGGTGACATAATCGAGTGAGGCTAGATGACATAATCGAGTGAGGCTTTCATCTTTAGGATGACCCACAGTTTTTCATCTGTACAATTATGTTTCCTGCCGTGGTGCATTATTCTGAGAACCCAGAAATGTATATAACACTGAGGGAACCACATAAGTTCTAGCTCTGACCATGGTCCTAACTACCAACATCTACATGGTGTTCTGACTATGAACGGGTGGCACATGGGATGTGGTGAAAAGAAACTCTGTGTAGAATATACAAATTCCATTGCAGAGCCCCTTTAGATGGCTGGGAATGTATCACTGTCTCCACCACTCTTCCCAGTGACCACAGTCCAGGGCTAGACTGCTATGGACACCAGACAAGAAATGATGCTTGACAGGGAAGCTGAAGTTCATGATCCCAACACTGCATGTCGCAGATAGATAGAAAAGAAACAAAACATAAAATTTGCACCTCTCTGCAGTAGAAGATGACTTATCAAAGCGCCGCGTACTGTTAAGAGTTGGAGTCTTCTGGGAGGATGTTAAATAAAGCGTTGGAAAAACAACTCCATTGCAGATAAGAAATAAGAGTTAATTGCTCGTAATCCAAGGTATCGAAACAATAACTTTCTACCGTTAGTTTTTGTTTTGTTTTTTGGAATCATCATCATCTAGATTAGTGTCATCATCTGTAATTCTCTCATTTAACTGACATGATTTCTCATGTGATTTCAACCAGTGTGAATATGTTATTTGTTAGTTATTGTGAATGAATACAACGGGTTTGTCTGTGTAAATATAAGTTATTATTCTTCTCCATTTGCGTTAAATTATGCGGTCATAATAGATTGTTAATCATGTCTCAGTGCTAGCCCCATCTTCTCCAGGTCAGAACAATTACCAAATAGTGTTAACCTCAGCTATGTATCCTCTGACCAGGTCCGCTGTCTCTGTTATTTGTATGTTGAGCAGTCCTGAAGTATGTGTTCAGGAGTTTGTTTTCCAGATCCCGTTATTAGGCATTTTCTCTCTTGTTCGGAGAATGCCATTCTGAGAGAGCAGAATATTCTGAGTCACTTTTCTGATCATGTTCATTGAGTCACTGAGAATGCAAATAAGAGATGTATTCCATTTTTCTATTCAATTCAAGGACTTGGTCACTCGCCATAGTCATGCTGCTTGTAGACACAGCAGAAGCTCCACTCTCTCAGACTTTCCTATAATCTCCACTCTCCTCTCAGACTTTCCTATAATCTCCAGTCATGCTGCTTGTAGACACAGCAGAAGCTGCACTCTCTCAGACTTCCCTACAATCTCCATAGTCATGCTGCTTATAGACACAGCAGAAGCTGCACTCTCCTCTCAGACTTCCCTGCATACTGAGCTGTGAAAAGACACATACTACACACACATGTACCAACCAAATTATCAGTGTACATAATCAGGTGACGATCCCTGAAATCCACATTGACCAATGCCTGCATCTCAGTAATGACAAATGACTACGTAATTAATTTGTGTTATCGTTTATAGCTTGATGGCAAAATCTCCCTTTTTAATTGGTCAGAAACTAATATTACAAAGAATATTTGATTCATTTCAGTTTTTCACAGAATAAGGTAGCCAGTTCCTTACCCAAACTTTCTTAGCTGCCTCTTACAACACGTGTGGCAACAATTAGATATTCGATAAACTCACAGCAGTAAAAATTACCACTCTGAACATCCCTCTAAAAAATTCCTTCTCTTTCAGCAAATGGTGAGGTATGATTTTTCATGCATGTCGTAAGAGTCAACAAAGGAGTAGTTTAGGTGGATTTGGTTGTCACATTCCAGCGGCAGGTCACAGTGTTACTTTTATTTCTTGCTCTCTTTTTAAGCCCAGTAACACAAATAGACTTTGCTACATTAAGTGTCAAGACTTCGTCAATGTTAACAAGGAAAGCTTCTCAAAAGATCTGTTGTTTGTTGAGTCATAAAGTGCATCTATGAGACAGAAATGTTAAGAATCAGCATGAACAGTTTTAAGTCTAAATGAACCATTTGATGTTAATGAGTAGGGACAATGCAGATAAGGCTATGAGGAAAATTGATTTATGGGTAGTGACTATGCAAAAAAGAGAAGGCCATATGGAAAATTGATTTATGGGTAATGACTATGCAATAAAGAAAAGGCCATATGGAAAATTGATTTATGAGTAGGGACAATCAACACAGAGATGGCCATGAGTTAATGAATTTATTGATAGGGACAATGCAACAAAGATCTGGTTACGTTGAAAATTGATTTATGGGTAGGGAAAATGCATCAAAGAGAAGACCATGTGGAAAATTTATTCATGGGAAGGGACAATGCAAAACAGAGATAGCCATGAATCGATGGATATATGGATAGACACAATGCAATAAAGACCAGGCCACATGAAAATTTGATTTATGGATAGGCACATTGCAAGAAAGGCCTGGCCATGTGGAAATTGATTTATGGATAGGCACAATGCAACAAAGTCCTGGCTATGTGGAAAATTGATTTATGGATAGGCACAATGCAACAAAGTCCTGGCTATGTGGAAAATTGATTTATGGATAGGCACAATGCAACAAAGTCCTGGCCATGTGGAAAATTGATTTATGGATAGGCACAATGCAACAAAGTCCTGGCCATGTGGAAAATTGATTTTCACTATCATGCCGCACCCCAGAAATGATACAAGAGTTCTAGATACAGCCAGTCATTTAGACAACAATATTGAATATTAAAGATTTTCAATTTAAAAATAGCATACTCGTTTTCCTTGTCCTGTATTTCATCTTGAAATATGTACAGTCCCTTGTTGCTAACTTTAGCAGCTCTATCTTCAGGTTCATCGTGGTAGATGTACAGCCCTTTGGTGCCACCTTTAGCAGCCCTGTCATCAGGTTCATCGCAGTAAATGTGATGTCCCTTGCTGCTACCACAAGCACCAAGATCATCAGACTGGTCATGATAGATCTCCAATACATTGCCACCAGATCTACCCTTATCTTCAGGTTCATCTTGGTAGATAACCATACCTCCGACATTATTAGACAAAGCTTGAGGTTGTGGTATCATTTTCAGCCTAAAATAGAAGACAAATAAAATTATTCAAACGGTGCAGAGGACTGACTTCACTGTATTGGTTTACTGTATCCGTACTAGCATTAGTGATTATCCAACACGAAACAATACAACATTAGTGATTATTCAAGGGATATCCCGAAAAACTTCACTTTGTAAACAAGACAATCAGAAGCCAGAATCAAACCTGTGATCTCTGGAGAACAAGGCAACCGTCTTAGGCACTACACGAAGAGGCAAATGCAAATAAGGTAAATAGGTTACTAGAAAACTGTCGATATAAAATAATAAAATATAGAAAATAACAATAAAACAAAGAACAAATACAATTGTCAAACATGTTGGTCCAATTGGGACCTTTATCAAGACAACAAAAACAGTTAAGAAAACAAAACCATAACGAATTTAACTAAATTGGCTGGGAAAATGATTTTCTGGTGAGAAAAAACGAAGGTCTAGGCCTAGTCAATATTGGTTTTTTCAAAATTCATGTTCTGTAGGCTAGGCCTAGTCTAGATTATTATTTATTTTCCATCTTTGATTGGTGATTGTTTATATTATTCATATATTTATTGTTGTTCATACTACTAATTTTTAATTAGAATAATTATTGATTGGGCTAGACCTATTCTATATTATTAATAGTTTGTTTTATAAACAGTCATAAGCATTTATAGGAATATTGAATCTTGATAACACAGCCTACCACAAACTTCAGCAATCAGCTGTTTTTGTTTACACTTTTTATAAGGTATAATTTCTTGATACTATGCTGTTTATTACTGGAACCTATGCTTTGCATGTATATTTTATATAGGCCTAGTACTTGATTGTGTTCCTCTTATTTTATAAGTGGTCTACTCAATTATTATTTTCTTTCATATACTAATGATTTTCTGTATTATTTTCCACAGTTATTGGTTTTAGGGTTAAGGAATAAATCAAGTTTATGCTATCCATGTTGAATGTTACTTACACATTCTCCTTGTCGTTGGATTCATAACAAACATTCTGAGATTTCCCTGATACATTTTTCAAACTCTGCCGCTCCGTTCTAAAAGTTCCAGTCGTGTCTTCATGAATCTCAAATGGTAACTGGGAAGCAGCACTAGCTGCTGGTATGCCTGGTAGAAAAAAAATTTTTGTAGTATAATTAAGGAAAGAAAAGAGTCGAGAGGTGTAGAAGATTGACTTCACTGTACTAGGGTTACCCCCCACATTTTTTGTTTGTTTGTTTGGGAACCCCAGGCATTGCGAGCGATAAGCTCTTACTTCCTATCCAGTGGGGTGGTTTTTCTGAGCTTTCTTTCATTCCCAGGGGACTTCAGCCTTCGGCTTTGTGCAATGCATATTGAAAGAGTTTTCTACTCAGAGGGGGTCTATAATTGTATAGATGACATGTTACAAAGGCTTCCATAAGAGAGCCTCAATATAACGGCATGTCAACTACTACGGTTTTCTGTTGCATGGGTGGTTTGTCTAGTGGGCCATTGGTAAGACCCACAGACACAACTGCATGCGTAGGGTTACCCTATATGTACCAATACTCTCTCAACAAAATGAAATGATGCTTAACACTTACAGCATGTATCTCAGCTTCAAGCGATAATCCCCAGGGATCTCACAAAAAATGCACCATATAAACATGATGTCACAAGCTGGATTCAAACCAGCGACCTCTTGAGCACAAGATGAATGAATTAAATCACTCCTCCATGGTGATCCTTATATAAAGTCTAAAGAAAACATATTAACTAGAAATTATAAGACAAAAGAAAACTAATGAACAAGAAAGTATACGACAACAGAACACAAGAAGACCATGACATTATAAGACAAAATAAAACAAGACCATGACATTATAAGACAAAAGAACACAAGAAGACCATGACACTATAAGACAAAATAAAACAAGACCATGACATTATAAGACAAAATAAAACAAGACCATGACATTATAAGACAAAAGAACACAAGAAGACCATGACACTATAAGACAAAATAAAACAAGACCATGACATTATAAGACAAAAGAACACAAGAAGACCATGACACTATAAGACAAAATAAAACAAGACCATGACATTATAAGACAAAATAAAACAAGACCATGACATTATAAGACAAAATAAAACAAGATGACATTATAAAACATAAAACACAAGAAGAACATGATATTATAAGACAAAATAAAATATATTAATGAGTAATCTTAAAATAAAAGAAAACAGATCAACAAGAAACTATAAGACAAAAGAAAATAAGTCAAAAAGAAATTATGACAAAAAAGAAAACAGATCAACAAGAAAGTATAAGATGAAAACAAATCATAACATTATAGAAGACAAAAGAACACAAGGAAAACATGATATTATAAGGCAAGAAAACAGATGAACAAGAAGAAATAGTAAGGCAAGAAATGAGAATACAATAAAAGTAAAGGAGAGAAAACTGTCTAAATAAATTATACCATGAATTGCATCAATTTCCTCAGTCATCGGAAGATTATCACAACCAAAAGAGGTGCTGAACATCCCCATCACACACTGCAAGGCTTCTTTGGTATAAACAGTTGGTGACGGTGCAGTCAGTGGCTGAATTTCAAACATTTTATTAAGCTATTATCAACAGAAGAAAATATCTAAATTTACACACAAAAATCTCTTTCATCAACATCTGCTAAATGTACAACTAAATATAAAAGAAAGCCATGATAAAAGCATATAGTGAAAGCCTAAATTATCCTAGAGGGATGACTACTATCTGATAAACAGACAAGAACAGGTCATCATATTTCGACTCAGAACTGGTCACAATAGACTAAACAGCTATATGTAATAAAAAATTGGCACATCAGCAAAGTGTCAATGTGGTCAAGCCAACCAAATTGCAGAGTATATCCTTCAAGAATGTTAATCAATAGAAGGTAGTACTGCTAGTAGAACATAATTGAAACCACGGTGGCCATCGCTGTTGAGGTGATTAGCCACAAGAGTGGGTGTTCTGTGTAAAACGTTCTGTAATCACTTCAACGGCGATGGCCACCATGGTGTCCTTGACATTCAGGCAATTGCCATCAGATCCTGCACCACCGATGATAGATCTAGGTACGCCCTAGAAAATTATCTCATTTTTGAGTTGGGTACCATCAAGCCATTTGGACTCAATTCTGACCACTCTTTTGCTTAGTTCTCGGTCGGCTTGGTTTTTGTTGTTTTTATTCATTTTGTGCTGCCATTTACATCATTGTTTTGTTCCTCTTATTCCACCTGTATTATCTTCTCTGTGTACTTCCTGTTCGTATCCTTCCGGTATCTCACTACCATATTTCACTCGGACACGCTTGTTGTTGTGCATTCATTTCCACTTGTAGTATTTTTATGTTTGTATGTTATGTGCGTATCTTGAAAAAGGTCTATTGGTCCAAAACATTGATTATGTCCTGTGTATTGTCATTTGTATGATTACATTCTGTGTTTTGTTTTGTTGTGTATACCATATTAATTCATGTAAACATCCGTCAGTGATAGTGTGTTAGTCGTCATCAAGTAGAACTCCATTACCTGTCTTCCACGTGAGTATTACCTTCAAGAATGTGTAAACTATGACACATTAAGGGACATATACTGATACGCCTATGAATGTTATGTTATGGCTCTGTGGTACAAAACACAAAATGGAAAAACACTGTTAAATTTATACAAGAAACACTACAGATATATACATTATTTAGCAAACGAAAGAAGAACTAAATCTCTCATTAACTTCTGCTAAATTTACAAATAACTATCTCAATATCTGCTACATTTACAACTAAATTTCTCTTGTTAATATCTGCTAAATTAGGTAGAAAAGTCACAATATCGCTAGAATTTATCCAGTCTGAGTAGAATTCTTCTCAAAATATTGCACATCACTGAGAGTTAATCTTCTCAAAATATTGAGAATCACTGAGAGTTAATCTTCTCAAAATATTGCACATCACTGAGAGTTAATCTTCTCAAAATATTGCACATCACTGAGAGTTAATCTTCTCAAAATATTGCACATCACTGAGAGTTAATCTTCTCAAAATATTGCACATCACTGAGAGTTAATCTTCTCAAAATATTGCACATCACTGAGAGTTAATCTTCTCAAAATATTGCACATCACTGAGTGTTAATCTTCTCAAAATATTGAGAATCACTGAGAGTTAATCTTCTCAAAATATTGCACATCACTGAGAGTTAATCTTCTCAAAATATTGCACATCACTGAGAGTTAGTCTTCTGGGTATGAAATTAAACTTCAGAGAAAACCTCTCATTGTACATGGAAGTAAGAACCAATCACTCTTACTTCCTGGAAATCTTCTTCTTCTTCTTTCGTTCACTTGAAATATGTCTATATCTGTAATTCTGTCTCCTTAATAAAACTCACTGTCTTTTGTAGCTCATACAGTGTCCCATAGAGCTTTGATTCCAGTGTTGTTTCCTCTGGCGAATATGTCTGCCTCAGCGTTTCATGCTCAGAACACTCTTGAAGTATATGTTTGGCACTCTGTGCTACCTGTCCACATGGCCGTGTTGCCAATTTTGAACTTTGTATACATGTGACTGCAGAGTCGGTTGTGTCCTGTTCTGAGACGTAGAATTATAACTTGTTCTGATCTGTTCATAATGTGATAGTCATCTTGTGTTGGTGTTTGTGGCTTTCTTATTGACTTGATCATCTATTTTTTCTGATTGTAGGTGATTGGTATATCTGGTTGGTCTTCGGCAGCACCTTCCTTAGCCAGTTGGTCTGCTTTTTCATTCCTGGAAATCAAAACTCGATCCAATCAAAGAAATACTTTCACTCTTACTTCCAGGAAATAGAAACAACTCATCTAATTAAAGAAATACTTACCCCCTTGATGTTAGAGCTATTGTGACAGTCTGCTTTGTATCTAGGAGTGGAAGAAGGATGTAGTTTGTGAAGACTAGAGGAACCTGATGGCATGATGTTGCCATCTACAAAAGGAATTTTTCCCATTGGCGTTACAGTGTTTGCATTTTCTTGTGCATATGCTGCAGATCTGGGGTGCCCCATAATTTCCGAACTTTCCTGTGCAATACTGTTGCTGCCGGCTGATGATACAGTTGAGCATTCCAAAGAGCAATTAACACTAGAGGCACCTGCTAGTTGATGGAGTGACTGAGAACGACTGAAAAATGATGATGAGCCAGTGGATGAGTAAGTTGAAGCAGAATTAAAAATTGGTGTTCTCAAACATTTTGTAGAGCTTGAAAACTGAGCATCTCCAAGATTTTCTGCACACACAAACAAAAAGTTGGAATAGTTTTGTGTTGAAGTAAATACAATTCATAATTCTGTCCAAGTCTAATTAACTATGTATACTTAATATATGGATTGTACTTAATATATGGATTGTACTTAATATATGGATTGTAATTAATATATGGATTGTAATTAATATATGGATTGTACTTAATATATGGATTGTACTTAATATATGGATCAATCAATTAAGTGCCATGCTAAATGGCGTAGGTGATCATGTTTCTCCACGACTCTCTGTCTCTTGTGTTCTCAATAAGCTTGGCTGGTGAACTTCTCCCGTGTCACAATTTCTCTCTTTGTCGTCTCCTGTCTCTTTTCCACTTGATCTTTCCAGTGGTTATTAAGTGTTCAAGCTGTGTTCTTCTCAGCACATGTCCTAGAAACCGTGACTGTATGCCCCTAATATTTGATATGATTGATATTTTTATGACAGCATCAATGAGAACATCTGCATTAGTTTGCTTAGCAGTCCACTGTATTTTCATTATTCTTCTCACAAACCACTTCTTTTTAGCCTCCAGTTTGTTTTGGATTATTTTTTGGTTTATAGTCCATGCTTCAGATCCATACAAAGAATCGGTTTGATGTAACATCTCAGCACTTAAATTCAGGTCTGCATTGATAGTGTTCCATTGCACAAAATGGTTCTCAATTTTTGGAATGCTGATTTGGCTTGTGCTGCTCAGCTCTTTATCTCACTTGAGCATCTACCTTCTGATGTTAACAAGGTGCCAAGATATTTACCTTTTCAACGTATGTTATTAATTATTATGTTGCATCTTGGTGGTGTATGTCTCTTCAAGACAACAATTATTTCTGTTTTCTTCTTGTTTAAACTGAGGCCTTTGTTTTCACTTTCTTTCACTACTTTATCTGACAGGGCTTGTAGTTCTTGCTCGCTTCCTGCGATCAGTACTATATCATTAGCATATCTCAAGTTATTTATATTGCATCCTCCTACTTTTATTCCTGGCATATCTTCTATATTTGCATAATGTACTCTGTATACAGGAAGAAAAGATCCAGTGACATTACACAACCTTGCCTGACACCCATTTCTATCTTTTGAAATCTTCCTATAGTGTTGTTAACTCTCACCGCAGCCGTTTGTTTCCAATACATATTTCTTAATATTCTTAGATCTTTTCCATCAACGTTAAGATTTTCTAGCATAAGGATTAAGTTGATATTAATTGAAGCGCATCTCATATAATCTGCTTGGTGGTTCACAAATACAACTCTGTTAAACTTGTTTGTGGCTCGAAAGTCAATTGTCCACATTGTATTGCCACAGCAATTAGATGTATTAAATCAATCAAACCTCTAAGGCAGTGGTTCTAGGGCAGTGGTTCTCAACCTTCCTAATGGCGCAACCCTTTTAATACAGTTCCTCATGTGGTGACCCCCACAATCATATAATTATTTTCATTGCAACTTATAACTGTAATTTTGCTACTGTTATGAATCGTACTGTGAATCATAATCTGATATGCAGGATGTATTTTCCTTGTTACAAATTGATTCTCTTGATTCTTGGTTAGAAACTGGCTTTACAGCCATGTGGGGCATTCCCATACGTGCTCCGCCCTCCATTCCAGCAGCCATCCCAGTGTATGTAGACTCAAAGTCCCAGTCAGAAATTGATTGTGAGATCTGGAATTTCCAAAAAATGTATTTTTCCTTCCCTCACCTCTAGATACCCCCATTTCTAACATTCTCTGTATGTGTACGTTCTCAGCCTCATTGACATCATCTTCATCCTGAAATGAATTTATTACTGCCTTCATTAAGTCTGCTTTATCTCTTCTCTGCATTGTTCTGTCAATCTCCGCATTGCCTGCCAATAAGTCGGCTCTCTCGTTTAATCTGACCCCAGCATGACCAGAGCAGTATATCCATGTAGTGCTTTGGACAATTGAGTTGTTCAATAAGTCCCACAGCTAAAGAAATTATTTCATAATCATTCTGGAAAGGAATAATCTGTGACAGAGATATTTATACCTCCCATCCTTACAGTTAACATGCTGTATTTTCATCTTGACAAATTTATGGTGTTCTGTGATGTGGGATTTATCAGAGATGTTGATGCATCAGGTGGAAATTTCTCAAACAAGGGTATGTCAAGAAGCTGATGCATCAGGTGGAAATTTCTCAAACAAGGGTATGTCAAGAAGCTGATGCATCAGGTGGAAATTTCTCAAACAAGGGTATGTCAAGAAGCTGATGCATCAGGTGGAAAGTTCTCAAAACAAGGGTATGTCAAGAAGCTGATGCATCAGGTGGAAAGTTCTCAAAACAAGGGTATGTCAAGAAGCTGATGCATCAAGTAGTATGACTAGAAGTAATGACAAGCTTTTATGTTAATTAGGATATTTTTGTAGCATCGTGATTAAGCCATTTTTGTCATTGCGTTCAAAGAGATCACATGTTTAATACTGGGTCGTGGGGTCTTATTTATGAGTGCATTTAATTTGATGATACAAGTTATGTACTATGAGTAGAACTTTTAGCTTGCGATGTGCTGCTATGTTGACAGGAGCTGAGATGTGCTGCTATGTTGACAGGAGCTGAGATGTGCTGCTATGTTGACAGGAGCTGAGATGTGCTGCTGAATGGCAGGGGCTGAGATGTGCTGCTGTGACAGGGAATTAGTACATATGGGGAAACTCAATTACAATGAGGTTAAACATCTATATATTTGTACGCTAATATATGAATGAAATAAGAGAGATGGATAATAACAAGAGAATCTACTAAATTATAATTACCCTGTTTAGTAGCCAAACTGGCAATCACATTTGTAGGGGTGATAAAACTATTGGATGTAGAACTGTTTGAGGTATCTGCACATTCCTGCCTGAGTGGTTGAGTAATACTGTAGAAAATTGATGTAAAATAGTGAAGTTAGCTCATAGCATTTAATAATGTCGTAGAGGTGTGAGATGTTAGCAATCTCACATTTCAGTGCTGTGTTATATGAGGGCAGTAGCCATCTCTTCTTCCCTGCAGTATACCCTTCCAAGATTAATTCAGGTACCCAATTAAGGCTGAGTTGACCCAGGAGTCAGTGCGATCTGAAAACATTTCCGCCTCAACTGGTTAATGAACCCATGACATTCATACACGAAGCCAATATGGTAAACACAGCGCTATGCGACCCCTTAACAGCAATAATCAGTTACCAATCAAAAGAAGTTGATAGTATATCCTATTCAGGGCATCAAACCACTATTTTCGGCAGCAGTGATTTACCGACTCTGAGACAAGAGAGGTTCAGAGCACATCTCGGACAGCCAAGATACCAGATTCAATCCCTGTTGCAGGAAATTGTGCTTCTAGACCATGCAGAAAGCAATGGTAATCAAATGAACATATTTATATTGCTTAGAAAATCACTAAAGCCAAAAAATGCTGGGTTGATCTGTGCTATGTTCTGAATAAAATATGCAAACAACTTTCTTAGTAACTTTATAAGCAATATTTTATATTAAGTAGGTTGTCACTGCTTTCTTAACAGTTCTGCTGCATAATTGCAGGTGATGGGAATTGAACCTGGTACTAGGCTGTTGAGACACACACTGTAACTCTCAGCCACAGAGCTGAATGTCACCTATATCATGTTAAACCTTTGGTTGTGGAGGTATCCTTAAGGATACAATGAAAAATCACCTCCATTTTGCAGACATCTCCATAAGGAACACTGGTTTACATGTTCATATAATGTATTGCAGAAAGTAATTGAGGGGGACCGCGCAGTTGAGATCAAGAGAAGAACGGCAATGGTGCTGGCAAAATTAAAACAGATAAAGAAACTATGGCAAGGTACTAACAAAAGAACCAAATTGTTTTTACTACGAACATGTGTATTTCCTGTAGCGACATATGGATGTGAAGCATGGACACTAAATAAAACAGTGGCCAAGAGAATAACATCATTTGAATTAAAGTGTTATAGAAGAGTTTTGAGAATACCATGGACAGCGAAGAAAACAAACCAGGAGGTTTTACGAACAATTAACGTCCAGGAAGGCTGGCTTCTGAACACTATATTAAAGAAAAAGCTGATTTATCTGATGCAGGAAGCAATTTAGAAAGTGTTAATGTGTATATTTGATACTAGTAGTGATTCGGAGAAAATAGATTCAGATTAATTCTGCTGCGCATATGTTTCAAATTTGTGGTCAGGCACATATGATACGGAAAATTCCCGATTTTCATTTATAATGTTTCCTTACTGCAAGACGAATGTATATTAAAGGTTTTTATGTCACCTCCATAATAGAAAGAAGCATTGTGCATGTAAATTCATAAATTAGAGTATACAGTAATAATAATACACTCAAATTGTTGAACGAGAGAATGCAGTAGGCAAATTGATTAGGGGAAAAAATTTCAACTCTTAAAATATGTCTACATTGCACTGCTGATTTGACCAATTTCCATCCCACAGCCAAGGGGTTAACGAAGAAAAAAATCAAACGGCTCATAAGATTGACTACCATGTACTCTACTTTGCCCCTTTTAGCAGAGCAGCAATCTATGAGTAGAGTATAGCTCAAAGAATTTAACTCCATAGATCAAACAATACTTCCCACGGACCCATTAAAAAAATGTATATGTGAACTCGCTGCCACTGCCCCTTTTGAACCCATAACTTCATTTTAAAATGGGTAGCATATTCTATTCAGGACGTAGCCATCAACAAGATTTGTTGGCTGTAGTGATTTTTTAGGCAATATAAATATGTTCAGTAGTTTGTCCTTGCTTTCTGAATGGTTACGCATGTGTGTCTCACCAATGGCCTACTAGACATAGCACCCATGCAACAGAAAATCTTAGATGACATGTCATTATATTGAGGTTATCTTCTTAGAGAAGCTTCATGGCATGTCATCTATAAAATTATGTTTTCATTTTGTTGTTGAAATATGTTTCATGTTTACCTGAATATATATGTATGCACCCTCTGTGGTTGGGAGGGAGCCAGAGATGTACTGTGCAGCACTGGGGAGGAGGAAACTGACAGCACTTTTTTTCTTATGGCTGAAACCCATCATAGAGGCACAGTGACTCAGGACGTGACAATCCTTTTGACTTGAACATTTGGTTGCATGCCTGGTGCAATAGAGAAGTTCAGCATAACCAGTAGTCAATTGGTGGCAGGGAATGAGCACAGTGAACCCTATCTTTGCTACAGTGGCTAGGAGCAGTGCATAGGTTGAAACCTACCTTCCTGGAGGTGTAATAGTGTCCCGGGGTGGGCCGAAATACCAGAGACTTCCCAGCAATATAATGCCATTTAATGGCATTAGGTCAAAGGGCATGAGCCCATGGACCGCTGGATCAGCAACCAACCAACCAACCAACCTGAATGGTTCAGATATACAATTGCCTGCAGCAGGATTCAAACTCTGTACCTTGGTCATCACAGGCACTTTCTTTACTACGTCACTACAGAGTTGGATATTTCATGTACACAAGGAAAATAACTTGAGCCCTTCACCACAAAGATCCATAATATAGCATTGAGGATATAGTCAGCGTCTATGGCTAGGTTGATAAGACAAAACAGCAAAAAGGTCAAGCATGTTAGACCATAGTTAGCTTCGAGGTTGGTGGTCAGCGTGTAAGTATGGGAACCAGTTCTCTCGTATGGCTGGCCTACAAGTGATATGGTTACAGACATCTACTGTTCAATGGAACTTGTAAAATTACTGTAATTTTTAATTACTACACACCAAAGTCAGATGTGTCGGGCCACGGCTAATGTAAAATAGTGACACATTCTAGTACCATTATCTTGCTATCAATCAATCAATAAACCTGTACGCCTTCAGGGTCACAAGGGCACCACATTAGATGATTCAGCACACAGTCCTCCAGCGAATTCTATCCTCAGCGATGTGGATGAGTGTGGAAATATCTTGTCCTGTTCATTCCTTGATGTTGTCTATCCATGCCTTTATTTTCTCTCCTCTGCTTCTTCCCCCTCAACAGTTCCCTGCAGTATTGTTTTTGACAAGGAATCATGTCTGCATACATGTCCAAACCATGTTAGTTAGATTATCCATTGTAGTATTTCAGTAAGCAAAAGGTTTAGCTAGTACAACCTCTATAAGAGAGGTCCTGCTTTAAGAGAGCTCAAATGGGTGTTTGAGATCAACAAAAAAAATCATTGATTACATTGCAAAAGAATACATTAAAAGACTGATACTCACTGCTGAGTTGTACTTTGCATAGAAGTTGATTGAGAGTCGGATGTGTGTTGGATATTTGCAGACATACAGGCACTCAATCCCTGAACCTCACTGGCTGGTGTCTGCTCTATGGCAAGATGTGTTTGATGCTGAATCTGTTGATCTGCAGACCTGATGAGACCAGGATAATTAGGTGAGTGGACTAGATGAATTTGTGAATAGTTGATGATTAGGTGAATTAGCGAGCAGATATAAAGGTGAATTTGTGAGTTTAGAATGACTAGATGAATTAGTGTGCAGTGGATGATTGGGTGAATTAATGAGCAGTGGATAACTAGGTAAATTTGTGAATTGTTGATGACTAGATGAATTCATGGATTGGTTAGGTTAATTAATGGGATGTGGATGGCTAGGTGAATTAGTGAGAAGTTGACAATTAGTGAGTATTGGATGATTAGATGAATTAGTAAGTAGTGAATAACTAGGTGAATTAGTGAGTGATTGATAACTATATGAATTAGTGAGTAGTGGAAGACTAGGTGAATTAGTTAGTAGTGGATAACAAGAAGAATTAGTGAATAGTAGATGACTGGGTGAAATATTCCCAGTCTCAAGTATGCCAGTCAAATATTCACTGTCTCAAATATGCTAATCAAATATTCACGGTCTCAAATATGCCCAGCCTCAAATATGTCAGTCAAATATTCCCGGTCTCTTCTTCTTCTGTGTTCGCTCTCATGTAACCACAACAAATTTATCGTGTTATTTCCACCAGGGAACGTGAAGTACGTTGTGCTGCAAGTTCCACAGTAGGACTGTTATTTGCACCTCGGTTGGCCACTCTGTGACCTGGACGTCCGATGTTCAGAACATCCGTTTTCGTCATTCCTTTATTTCGGATTTTGTCCCTAGTCTGTGACAGCCTCTATCTGTCGCCAGGCACGCTGGTGTGTAGTATCTCTTCGCCAGGACGCTTGTCGAGCGTGTCTATCTGGCACGAGGTGTTCCACCATCTATGAACTCATCTCGTGCAGTTGGACGAACTGTGCCTGTGCCCATCGGGTACTGAACCGTTTCTCATCCGCAAGCCTGGTTCCGTATGAGGAAGAACTCGCCAGAAGAGTTGGACCTTGGCTCTTTCGCCCTCCTACCCTAGGCGGCGTTCACCGATATCGTGAACCCCTCATCCAAGTTGAAGTCTCACACCACGCGTTTGAGAGCAAGGCGTTCTCGAGCTGAGCGACCTTGTCCCAATAGCGCCTGAGCCCATCAGGTACTGAACCCTTTCTCTCTGCAAGTGTATTTCTGGTAAAGGAAATCTTGACAGTAGAGTTGAGCCAGGACTGTCATCGTTGTCCCTTTTTTGCCTATGCCCATCAGGTACGATACCATTTCTCTTCGCGAGCATATTTCCGGTTTAGGAAGGCTTGACATTAGAGTTGGGTTAGGTCTTCTTGCTTTTCCGAACGCCCATGATTGGGTTAGGGTCTCTGCCTATAAAGAGTACAGGTAACTAGAAGCTCGTCTAGAGCTAACAGAGCTTGTAGTTCCCCTTTCCCAGGAACTTTTCACTTTCTATTTGCACTGCCCTCTGGCCCTGTTCTGCCCTTTCGTTGTGTCATTGTACTCATTATGACATATTTGTTTCTAGCCATGCATCCACCTTTACGTGCCTTTTACATTGGCCGCCCCTCCAATGTTCTAATTGGACTAACTGGCGTCACTGTATGTCGACAGTGTCGCTGTGTGTGGTGATGCTAATGGTGTCAGAGATAATGTCTGTCTCTTTTGCAGTCAAATATCTTTCCATCTGCTACCTCCACACTCTCGGACACGATCCCCAAATGATTTGGCCAAAATCAGCTCAAGCTGCTGTTTTTCTGTTTCCAGGGTGCACCGCGTGGAGGTACATTTGGGATCTTGGTTATCTGTTAACCATGGGTCCTCCGAGAGCAATGCGTTCCCTTTGCACCCCTTCCCGGTCTCAAATATGCCAGTCAAATATTCATGGTCTCAAATATGCTAATCAAATATTCACTGTCTCAAATATGCCAGTCAAATATTCCCAGCCTAAAATATGCCAGTCAAATATTCCCAGCTTCAAATATGCTAGTTAAATATTTCCAAAAATCCATATGCCAACATCAAATATTCCCAATTAAGTATACCAGAAATATATGATAATATATTTCTTCATGGTCTTCATGCAACAAAGTTAGATATTCCCATAAACGATATACCTATTCTAAACTATAAACAGATATTCCCATAAAGAGATATTACTAGTCTAAACAATAAACATATATTCCTAGTCTAAACAATAAACAGATATTCCTAGTCTAAACAATAAACAGATATTCCTAGCCTAAACAATAAACATATATTCCTAGTCTAAACAATAAACAGATATTCCTAGTCTAAACAATAAACAGATATTACTAGTCTAAACAATAAACATATATTCCTAGTCTAAACAATAAACAGATATTCCTAGTCTAAACAATAAACAGATATTCCTAGTCTAAACAATAAACAGATATTACTAGTCTAAACAATAAACATATATTCCTAGTCTAAACAATAAACAGATATTCCTAGCCTAAACAATAAACAGATATTCCTAGTTCCCCAAAACCATATAATATTCCCAGAGTTTCTAAAACCCAGTCAGGTTTTTGAAGATCTGGAATGCACCAAAATCAGATATATTTTTAGTTTCCCTATACTATTCAGTATTTACCCGCTGACAGTGATACGGTTCAAATGAGCTCGCATAATGGCTAGTTGCTCTGTAACTTCCAACAGTTGTCGCTGCATGATCTCATCCTTCAATCTTTTTTGTTCTGTTAAAGAAGAAATCATGGTCACAAATACAAATTTTTTAAAGAACACCATACACACAATCTAGCAATGGAAGTATTTGCCGTAACGCAGGCACTTAACTGGCTGGAATCACAAGCTTATTCCCATGTGTGTGCACTAAGTGCCTCTGAATATGATTCAGAAAGTCAAAACAGGTGATGAACGTAGGGGATGGGTGGAGTCATTAGAAAGAGCTAAAATGTGAGCATCACTACAAAAATTTACGCTTATTTTTGTCCCCAGATATGTGGGCATGGAGGGAAACACACAGGCCAACTAATTAGCTCGCCTTGCCACCATATGGTCAGCCTATGGACCGAGCAGACATACTCATTGTTCTTCATGAGTCCTCACAATCAGAGGTTTTGGGATGAATGAGGATGAGTCAATATCAAGAATGCGTTAATTGGGAGTGAGGATGGGCATGGTCCGTAGAGAACACCTGACACAGATATCAAAAAGAGCAGTGAACCAACATAGAACCAGAACCATCAGCAGTTATACCCTGAGAGATTTACTGAAGTGGATATCTGAGCACCATAAGTGTGTGAAGAGGATAATTAACATACCTAATACACAATAAAATAAACTATACCTGCTGTCACAAATAAATGCTGTTGCTGTTTGTCCATCATAAGTGATGACCATTTGTTATATCCACTTTTCAAAATTCAGTTAGAGCTATGTCCTTGACTATGAGTTCAGTGATCGCTAATAAATCCTATGCTGTCCTCAAAAGTAAATGGATAATGTAGGCATGGGATGACCACTGTAGATGGTGTTTGATCTACCCGTGACTTTCCAGCAACTCTCCGATGTTGAGCTGCTGCATTTCTCATATGAAATGATGCTGTGCCATTTTTTACTGTTGAACACTGTGTAGCTTTATTTAATGCAGCATCTTCCCATGTAGGATAGTTTATTTAAAAGGCTGTCAGTGAGATCTTTAACAAATCCTTGTAGTGCTTCTGTTCGCCACCTCGAGAACGTATGTCCTTCAACAATTCATTATAGAGAAGTATCTTTGGTAGGCGAAGATCTGGCATATGTCCAACGAATATGTTTATGAATAGTGTAAATTCAAGTAGGAAGCATGAGGATAAATGAAAATAATTCTTACAGCTGACGGGAATTGAACCAGGTCTGTTCTAGCAGCACCGAATCGCTTTGCAACACAAGTAAACAGGTTTTCCGTACTTGAGTACACAGGCTGAAAGTCTTGACTGCGCCACATCTTTTTTGGGGATGTGGTTGGTCAAGTACGGAAAACCTGTTTACTTGTGTTGCAAAGCGATTCGGTGCTGCTAGAACAGACCTGGTTCAATTCCCGTCAACTGTAAGAATTATTCTGAATAGTGTCAATGCTAGGGATACCAGCTCTGTCGCGGACAGTGCTATCTGAAATCTTGTCATGCCATCTTATGTTCATAATTTTTCAGAGACAAATTGTGTGAAAGTGATTGTGTTTCCTTGCATGTCGTCTATAGACAGTCCATGTTTCACGAACGTGTAACAGCCCTGAAAGTACCACTGTTCTGTACACTTGTAGCTTAATCTGCAGGTTAATGCCATTTCTATGATACAAATTTACATATAAAATCTACCAAAATTGATGCTTTTCTTAGGTATGTGAATCTATTCCCCCCTTTCAGTGCTAAGCCATTTATTACCTGCTACCTGCTGTCACAAATGAATGATAAGACATTTTCATTTTCAAGTGAATTTGAAACCTGGGTTTGCTGGTTAGAAGAAAAAAATGACATAACATTACACTACTTCCGCAGCTGTCCATAAATTAAATCACCAGATTGGGGGGGGGGGGGGGTGGATCGGTAAGAGTCATCTAAAAATATTTGACAATTGTTGTCAGATTGGGGGTTCACAAAAGTTGACATCAACAATACTATTCCTTATACACCAATTAATTTGTTTGAATTTGAAACAATTTTCTAAAAAAATTCAAAACAAATCATTAAGTGTTTTTTAGTGACATTTCTGATAACAAATTGTGATATAATTAAGCCCTGAATTTTTGACAGTTCTTGAAAAAGGGGGATGGGCTCAAAATTGTTGCCGTACTCTGTGAACATCCTCAATGGAGGTTAAAAATCTTATTGTTTACAATATGAATGGCTACAGCATGGTTTTTTACCCAATGAAGGCACAACTCAAAAGTCGTAGAGGATTAACTTCATTGTACTCTGATTTCCCCATACGTACTCCTCTTAAGAAAGCAGCCCCCTCCTGTCAAGAGCACAACTCATATCATATAACTCTGCAGCATCAAGCGATAATACGCAAAGATCTCTGAAAAAATGCACCCGTGAACAAGATGCTATTACCAAGGATTGAACATGTGACCTCTTGAGCACAAGACACTTTGCTTAACTACTACGCCAGAGAAATTCCAAGGCATGAGTGGATGATCTAGCACAGACATCTTCTCCTTCTTCCCGCAGCAATGCTGTAAACCATGACACAACGCATTCCGTTCTCCGGACTACATCCTGCTAATCTGCAGGAGTTTGAGAACGAACGCAGAAGAAGTAGATCTGCAACATAACATCATCACCTCTGAAACCTATCATATACTCTATGCTATGACAGCAGACTTATGATCCCCTACAAATAAACACAGCAACCGGTGGTCTGACAGAAAATAAAATGTTCTCTGAAAAAGCAAACTGTAACAGTGAGCATGATCCATGAAAACTATTCTGAACATTCGTGGATATTTCTGTATTCATTCTCAAACTCCTGCAAATTAGCAGGATGTAGTCCGGTGAATAGAATATGATGTGTCATGGTTTACAGCTTTGCTGCGATATCTGCGCCTTTCGGCCTTCTTCTTCTGCGCTCATTTTCAAATTCCTGCAGATTACTAAAAAAAAAGCCCATTTGGTTTTAATAAAAATCATTCATTTAAATTTGGGTGGTGAGGCATTTGTTGAGCTGCTGGTCATGTTGTTTTCAGGCATTGATTAGCAAGATCTAGCCTGAACAAAATGTGCTGTGTCATGGTTTACAGATTTGCTGTGATATCTGTATCTTTCACCATGACACATCAGTCTTCATCATGGTTTCTGGGTCACTTTTATCCCTATATGGAATGTGACAAACTCCACCCCCATATCACCTTAATTGTTTCTTATGACATACATGGAGGGTAAAGTGTTATTCTTTGCTACCTTCTCGGGTCCCTGCAAATCACAAGCGATTCATGGACACCTGCATTCACAGATGGGTCAGTTAGAAATGCAATCAGGAATTGATGTGCAGACATTTTTAACAACACATATAACATATCCTGATTGATATCTACCTGTACAAACATTTTTTTCCCCTACATATACATATTGTTTTTGTGTTCTGTATAATTGACGCACAATGTTCATATATAAAATATGTTTCCAAAAGCCTATAATTCTCCATCCATTTCCGCATAACTGTTATTGTCCAATTCTCACATTCGTACAAAATAATTGGTATTATTAAAAATGTATATAAGTAGATATTCACTACTGTATTTGTTCGACTTTTCCTCTTCATCTGTGTTTGCTCTCAAACTCTTGCAGATTCACAGGATATAGTCCAGAGAATGGAATGTGCTGTCATTGCTTACAGCTTAGCTGAGATATCTGCACTTTTTAGCCTAAAATATTGAACTTCAGCATAGTCGTCTGAGTCATATATGGGATGAGACCACCAACTCTACTCGAAAACCTCCTTAGTTACCTTTTGCAACATGCATGGAAGGTAAACTTTATGTTTGCTTTACCACGTGATGTTTAATCAGGAAATTGCACCAGAAGTTTTTTTAAATTCTAGTCTTGATTTCCTTACTTCTATCACATAAGAAACACATAGCCAGAAGGTAAAGCTTGGAACATGGTAATTAAGTTTTGCTAATCAATGGAAACACATACACACAAATTAACATTTTGACCAAAAGCCTTTATCAAGACCACATACACAATAAAGATCGACACTGTTAACCAAACATTGTGAACACAATTAATCACCTTCTCTACTTATTCTTTCTGCCTCTGCTTCTCTCTCTTTCTTTTGTTTCCAGTACTTGACAGTTCTCAACTCCTCAAAGCTGAACTCTGACAAACCATTGTAGACCTTGTTCTTTTGGTACATTGGGATCTCCATAAAAAATGTACCTGCGGGTGGACGTCTTATGCTGCTAAGGACATCCGTCTGACTAGCTTTGCGTGAGCTAGTAATTCAAGATATAGAAAATAACAAGGTAGGAAAATTATAAATACAATTCAAAACAAGGTGGGTTATGAGGGACTAAAATTATGTATGGCAATCATCATCATCATCAAGTGCTGTCTCAGCAACGAAGGTTGGCTGCAACAGATCTCCAACATCCCCTGTCTCTTGTTTTGGTGGTGCACTCTGCTAGACTGTAACCTGTCCATCTTATGATGTTACTCTCCCACTTGTATCTCTTTACCTCTTGCTTGCTTCCTTTTGACTTTACCCTCAAGTAAGGTCCTTCAATAAGGTGTCATGTCTTTTAATGTGTCCAAAATATTTTATTTGCTTGATCTTTATTTCTTTTAGTAATTCTTTTTTAATTAAGTGTTTTTAGCACCTCTTTATTTATTTTCTTCTCTTCTTCTTCTGCGTTCATTCTCAAACTCCTGCAGATCTGCAGGATGTAGTCCGATTTGCAAATCAGACTAAATGACATGAGCAAATATAATTAACAATTCGCAAAATAGACTAACTGGCAAAAAAAAAAATTATTAAGTTCACAAAACTGACTTAACGTTTTGACCAAAATATCTTTATCACGAGAAATTACAGGACAGGTGGAAATAAATTTTAAAAAAAAATTTTTAATGGACTGACAGCCGTCATTTAATAAAAGAAAACAAAAAATTGTGTCTGTTTTGTGAGACATAAAATATAAATTTGTGTTTCAGTCAATACTTATTTAAGATAGCTATGGAATTATTTGTTTGGGTAGAGCAATTCTTTTGTGCTAAACAAATTGATACAGACACATGTCACTGTCAAAGAATATTAGTGCTTTAGCAGAGGAACCTTTACAAGGAGAGCAATGTAACTGCAGTTGTGACAATATTTTTCCAGCGATCGAGATAACAATGACGATGCTGAAATAATCAATTACTAGCACAAAAAGGAACACTTTCTCACAATAAAAAGTTGGTATTACCTTAATGGTTGTGTGTTTATAAGTGTTGTCTTTTTTGGTGTTCTGAAACAAAAGAAAATGTTTTCAATATGTAATTACTGCAAAAAAAATTTTTAAAGAAAAATTGAACAAAGCAGTTGGATGATAGAGGGGTGTTTGTCTGTTCAAGATAAACTACCCGGTAATGAAACACCACTATATGAAATAAAACAACTTCTGAGTGCGTTCTCAAACTCCTGCAGATTAGCAAGATGCAGCCCAGAGAATAGAATACTCTGTCATGGTTTACTTTTTCTGTGATATCTGCACCTTTTGGCGCATGTCTTACTTCAGCATGGTTTCTGGGTCGCTTTGACCCTGCGTAGGATGGCAACTCCACCTCATAACCTCCCTAGTCGCCTCTTATGACATGCATGGAAGGTAAAGTGTCACTATTCTTTGCTCCCCTTTAGGGACCCAGCAACACACGTTTTTAGCCCCACACTGCACGGGAAAAGCTCAATCCAGCCCACCAATTCAAAAAGATTGCCTGTTTCTGACTTCTTCAGGATTCTTTTTCAAACTTCCGGTAGGACAATGGTCCTACTAGATTTCCAGCATGAAGTAGTCGAGAGAATGGAAATGTGTTATGTCACCATCATAAAGGAAGAATGAATTTAAACCATCTGCAGCATTACCACCATGTGCAGATTACCAATCCTTCTTCCACTCTGAGACTTAGTATGACATTCTTTTATGTGATTATATGGCCATTGAATATAAGCCAAAATAAATGAGCAATAATGCAACTAAAAGTGTTTCTACCAATCTCCTCCATATTTTTGGGGTTTGAAGTTCCTTGGGTCCACGAAAATTATTTATTTGTACATGTCATACTTCGGATATCTTTCTGTCTTTCCAGATTATAGTATTAGTGTTGTGTTACAAGAAACATAACCTACAATTCATGATGATGATGGATTTGACCCACAAGATCCATGAGTCATCCACTGCATGTACAAGAAATCACAGACCCACTTGTACCTTGGTTTACTTTTGTGTGTATTCTTTGACGTGCAGCCCTTAAACTGCTATCATTTTCTCCTTTGTTCTTATGCCATTTCTGATCTTTGATTTCATGCAACACAATGCAACCGTGGTATCCTGTTCCCATGATTCAGTATCAATGTCCTTATCATGCATATTTCATTTGTGTTATTATGTCTTTGTACCAAAGTAGAGGTCAACTATGAGATATTTTTCCAAACTGTAATTCAACATACAGATATTTTGGTATTCTACCATTTTCCATCCTTCTGTGGCCCAGCCATCAAGGTCTATACAAACAGAACATTGATAAATACTGTGATATTACTTGTTCCTTCTATGTAAAGGTAGGTCCCATGGCAGAAACCTGCTGTTTGGGATAAGATAACACTTCATGTACTAAGCTGCAGCAACTATTAGATGGGGTGGTCAGTTTCCTTCTTTGCTGTCTTTACCTCCCCTAACTCATGCGTCAGGTACTCATTTACAGCTGAGTCGATTGGAGGAATGGTGGTGTCAAGTGACTAATCTTCTTCTTCTTCTGCATTCGTTCTCAAACTCCTGCAGATTAGCAGGATGTAGTCCGGAGAACGGAATGCGCTGTGCCATGGTTTACAGCATTGCTGCGATATCTGTGCCTTTTGGACAGACACATCCGACTTCAGCATGGCGTTGGGTCACTGACCCTATATGGGATGGGACAGCCAACTCCATACCATAACCTCCTTAGTCGCCTTTTATGACATGCGTGGAAGGTAAACAGTATTGCTATTCTTTGCTCCCCTTTCGGGCCCCGGCAACACACGGGTGAAGTGAGTAATGAACCTGGATTACTTTTTTGTACAAACATGGTTTCGAACCTGGCACGCTGTAACCCAGTGATAGCAATCAAGCTCACAATCAATTAATTAAGAATTAATATAGATCATAAGTGCATATTCTATGGCAAAAAATAAGGTACTCAAACATAAACACAGAGAAGGAAAAATTACACTAGACAAACTGAACTTACTCAATTGGGACATTATCTGTATCCTCGTGTATTTGGAATGGGATTGCAGAGATAGCACTTGCTGCGATTCCAGGTCTTTGTTTGAGCTATGAAATTTAATAATAACTAATTGAAGCACATCCTGTAGACATAGGTGTCAACTGGCAGAGACGGTAAACTGAACAACAATAAAAACATCAGAAAAAAACCTAACAAAAGCAGGAAAGCATACTCAGTGACAGAGATGTTATAAGTTAGCATTTAGCCCCTTTAAAAAAATATCCACTTATTCTATGGAATACCTGCTAGTCTGTTCATAAGCATTCTTTCTCAAACTTCTGCTAGAACTCTCTTGTGCAGTGGCAATGGTCCTGCTAGATTTGCTGTAGGGTGTAGTCCAGAGAATAGATGTGCATTGCGCCTGGATTTTATTTGTGCCAATGGCTCAACATCTGATTTCATGGGTATTGCTGCTCTTTCCAGTGGGAGGTATGTTCTATATTTTACTTGTCTGCTTAAAATTTTATGTGTGCTTAAAGTTTCCCTTCAACAACACTACATCCTCCCCCTTTTTCAAACAATTTGTGTAGTGTAGGGGCTTCACCCCTAAAACCATCTCATGACAAGTATGGCAGGTCAGAGTCTGTATTCTTGACTTCCCTTTCGCTCCCTGGCAACACTAGTGACAATTGATTATGATTTGTGTAAGCCAGCACATACAAACAATTAAATTACTTTGGCATCAGTCCAAACACCTGGCAACTTGTCATTTTCTCTATTATCCACAGCTTGGACAGGAAGTGACTGCCATTCATTGCTTTGTTGTGGTGCAAGGCTAGGCACGACATTTTCTACATCACGAAAAATAGGTACTCCTCTGGAGGACACTTGTTTCGGAACAGCCGGCCGACTATCCTTCAAGCTTCCGGCAGATCCTGAAAGTATATTACAAATGAAATGTATATGTTGATTACGACAACATAGCATTCAATACTATCACGAGAATATATAATCAGTCACAAAACAATCTGTGAATAAGCTTTGATTCCTCTAGTAATGGACAGCAGAGACTAGTTCAATGAAATAACCTATGAACAAGCATTGATTCCTCTAGTAATGACAACACAGACTAGTTCATGAAACAACCTGTGAACAAGCTTTGATTCCTCAAGTAATGATAACACAGACTAGTTCATGTAACAACCTGTGATTCCTCTAGTAATGACAGCACAGACTAGTTCATGAAACAACCTGTGATTCCTCTAGTAATGACAGCACAGACTAGTTCATGAAACAACCTGTGATTCCTCTAGTAATGACAGCACAGACTAGTTCATGAAACAACCTGTGATTCCTCTAGTAATGACAGCACAGACTAGTTCATGAAACAACCTGTGATTCCTCTAGTAATGACAGCACAGACTAGTTCATGAAACAACCTGTGATTCCTCTAGTAATGACAGCACAGACTAGTTCATGAAACAACCTGTGATTCCTCTAGTAATGACAGCACAGACTAGTTCATGAAACAACCTGTGATTCCTCTAGTAATGACAGCACAGACTACGGTAGTTCATGAAATTAATGTTATAGTTAAAAACCGATTTTGGAAACAACCTGTAAATATTTAAACATCACCAACATGTTGTCAGGGCCCAAAAGGGGAAACATCGCAGATTAGATATTGCAGTTAAGCTGTAAAACACTTCATACAGCAATTTATTCTCTGGACTACATACTGTTGAATCTGCTGAAACACAGGATAATTTGATATTTCCAGTAATACTAAAGTGATAGTATTACTAAAAAATAGCCCATTTTGGATACTATGACATTCCAATATAACTATGCACATGGAATATAGTACTTTAACATGGTCGCAGTGAATTATTTAATACTTAGTAATTTTCCGCCGGAGTCGTCCGCCAAAATGGCCGACTAGAATGAATGTGTTCTCTTTGCGGTGCTCGATTAACGGTTGTTCCTTCCCGAAAGTAATGGCAACCTACGGGAATATTGTGCCTAGAAATTTCCAATGGATTTTGAGCTGAAATGCTACAGGAAGATACTTAGAATATCATGGAAGGATAAAATCAGAAACTCAGATATTATAAACATACTGAATATTCCAGAGTGTTGGTTACTAAACACAATAACAAAAAGAAAACTACGCCTGTTTGGTCATATAAAGAGACATAACTGTTTAGAAAGACAAATATTGGAGGGTAGAGGAGAAGGGGCAGACTAAGAAGACGATGGACTGACGACATTAAAGATAACATGAATACATCGCTAGAAAATGCAAGCCACATCGCCCAAGACAGAGAGAGGTTCAGAGAGTTCATTGGGAAGACAACGTTCTGGAAGGAATACGTCACATGACACACACAATTTTCCGCAGATAAGTGTGTGAATTACAGTGAAAATAAAGTATGATGGTCAGCATTATTAGAAATATGATTTGTGATTCTTCTATTAAATCTGGGAGGCTAAAAATTCATTCAGATAACATTCAATTTTATTATGTATAAATGTTTCAAAACACGACTTATGTTTACAAAATTCTGCATATAGCCTTAAAAATGAAAGATAAGTATGCATTGTATAAAGTTGGTCAGCACAAAGTTAACTAGCAAATAAAAACATACCTAGTTTCACATTCCCAGTTCTGACAGTTCCTATTTTGTGTGAAGATCCCGATGACTTCAATCTTCCGAGAGCTGCCCTTTTCTCAACATCTTCCCCCATATCCATACCAGGGTTTTGACTCTCTGCAACTTGAACACTTATATTCCTTGCAAGTCTGCTCTGAAACTGTCTAAATTTATAAAGACACAAATAAGTATTTTAGTGAATGAAGAAAATCTAGTGAAAGAAGAATTATTTTGTTTCAAGTTGTGGAACTTCAAGAATTAAAAACTTCTTCATTGAAGTCACTATACAGGCTATATCATCAAGTTTATAAGTCCAATAAAGGTCAGACTACTACCCTGGTAGGTCCAATAAAGGTCAGACTACTACCCTGGTAGGTCCAATAAAGGACAGACTACTACCCTGGTAGGTCCAATAAAGGACAGACTACTACCCTGGTAGGTCCAATAAAGATCTGACTACTACCCTGGTAGATCCAATAAAGATCTGACTACTACCCTGGTAGGTCCAATAAAGGTCTGACTACTACCCTGGTAGGTCCAATAAAGGACAGACTACTACCCTGGTAGTAGCAGACAGAAGCAATACCATGACGATATGACATGTCAGTCATATTGAACCAGGTCTGTTCTAGCGGCACCTAATTGCCTTGCAACTCAAGTAAACAGGTTTTCTGTACTTGACCAACCACACACACACATCCCTCCCCCACATAAATGTTATCTCACTAAGACATTCAACCTGTGTATGCTAGTCACTGAGAATGGACTAGTCAAGACAAGGACTATTACAACAACAAACATCCCATACAAATATTGAAGTATTCTCAGGAACACAAACATACAACATTCATATTCGTACTATAAGGATCTATAGATCTTCTTGTAAACATAAATAACATAGAGACAGGACAATGGTGCTTCAAATAATAGCATATACAAGTAAATTCAAGTAGAAAAAATGAGAATAATTCTTACGACTGACAGGAATTGAACGAGGTCTGTTCTAGCGGCACCAAATCACCTATATTTAAGTATGTTCCCAACTTTCTGAACATAAATCATAAACTTTCTTCTTCTACTGTATTTGCTCTTAAACTTTTCTTGGTTAATAGGTTGTAATCTGTAAAATGAAATCATGTAGCATGGTTTACAGCTTGGCAGATATATCTGCAGTTTCCACAAACCTGACTTCAGCACAACTTTTGGGTCAATTTGAACTATTTGATGATACATTCAATTCCACCCCTAACATTCCTTATCCTTCTCTTACGGCATACTTGACATATTGTTATTCTTGTATTAACTTTCAAGCCCCATCAACTCATTCCACCCCTAACATTCCTTATCCTCCTCTTACGCCATGTTTGGTAGACATATAAAGCTATTGCTATTCTTGATTTGCCTTTCACACCCCATCAACTCACTGTTATTCTTCTTCAGCGTACATTCTCAAACTACCACTAGATCTTTCTTGTAGCAGGACAATGGTACTACTAGATATCTGGCAGGATGTAGTCCAGAGAATGGAAATGTGTTGTGTCGCCATTTTATTTGCGCCAATGGCGTGACACATTCGTCTTCGGCGAACTGTTATTAAAAAAAAAAAAATCTTACATCATTTCACAAGTGTTTGTCTATGCTCTTCCATCCAGCAGATGTGATGAAACAATCCTTGTCACAACTGTTTCAGTATTCTGTGCAGATTCAACATGTTGGCTCTGGATAGTTACTCATCAGATCATCATCATTGAACACATGACACATTCATAGATGCTCCAATCTCAACAGTATATCCACAAATACATGACGACTGATAGACCCAGTTCTCTTGTTGATTAATTAACATTCGTCTAAGCCATAGCGGCCCTCATATTTAGTGACACTAAATTTCAAGCCAATCTTCTTTATTCTTCTTCTGTTTATTCTTCAACTCCTACAGATTAGCAGGATCAAGTCTGGAAAGCAGAATATGTTGTGTCATGGTTTACAGCTTGGCTATGATATCTGCACCTTTTGACCTCAGCATGGTTTATGGGTCACTTTGACCCTCCATTGGATGAGACAGCCAATCCCAACCCCAAAAACTTTCTTAGTCACTTTGTACGAAATGCATTGCAGGTATTAGGTATGTTTATCCTCTTCGCACACCGGACACGTCCATAGGTGCTCAGATCTCCGCTTCGGTAAATCTCTCAGGGTATAGCGGCTGATTGCAGGTAACAGTGTGCTATTCTTTATTCCCCTTTCTGGTCCTGACAACATAGGGGTCCTCCTTTGTTCTTGACATGGAAAAGGATGGTCATGACACTCAATAATTGCATTTATCCAAGCTGTTTCTCACAAAGAGCAAATCATGTCAGTGGGGCCCATTGCTCTACAACTCAATACAATAGCAGATCTCACCAGCCTGTCAACTTTCTCATTACTGTCAACACCTAAATTTTAGCACAAATATGAATGTGAATCCTCCCAACTTTGACATCACCACTGTCTCAAATCATTGTTCACAAACACAGCACACATAGCTGAATTATAAAATAAACCCACTAAAATTAATACAATATCAACTAAAATAATACACAAATGAGAAGTAAACAATGTGGGGTAATTTGTTTTAAATTCTATAATGAAGGTTATAAAATATATAAACAGGGTTTTTAATAGTACTTATGTAGAACACAACAGACTATCACCTAAGAGGTGTAAACACGAAAACACTGCATTTCTGTTTCACTGCAGTGTTACCTTATATCAATAGTGTACATGTATCTGTCTGTTATTTGGTGTGCTGATTTCATTAATCAAATGGCATGCTTGCGCAGAATCCTAGGAATATCACTAAGAGACAGAGAGAGAAATTAAGACATTAGACAAAGAACCAGTACCACTCCAATCTTGGAATATATTAAGAGACAACAGATAAAATGGTTTGCACACATCAGGAGACTACCATCAGACAGCAAGTTATGATACACAGATACAGTGAAGGCAGACCTAGAGGGTGACCACAAAAATGATTGCCCACCGAAATAAAAGAGGTGACAAAACTCCACAATATACTCAGCACACATGAGGGCCATCTCCAGAAAACTCTTCTACCCATGATGCTGAAAGGCAACAACGGGTTTAGCAAATAGATAGATTTCATTAATTTTGAAGTAGATGTGCATGGTTGTTGGTGTTAAATCACAAATGTCAATTCTAGTAGATATTTAGGTTAGTGGACTCTAAAGATGGGTGTGTTTTTGCAGTATGATTTCAGATTAATTTATTACGGTTATGATTTGGCTGTATTAATCATAGAATGAGGTACTATGGTTCATCATCATCATCAGGTGCCATGCCGGGTGGCGTAGGCGGTCATGGCTCTCCACAGCTCTCTGTCCACAGTATTATGTATCAAAGTCGTTGTTGTTTCTTTGCCGTGCCAGGTTGTCAAACTGTCTAATATTTTCTCACGTTGTCGCCCTCTGTCTCTGGTGCCTTCAATCTTGCCTGTTGTGATTATGTTCTCTAAACCTGCCTGTCTCATGAAGTGGCCAAAAAAAAAAAGATTGCCTTTTTCTTATATTGTTGATTAAGGTCCGTTTCGCATTTAACTCTTTTAACACCTCTACATTAGTTTTTCTGGCAGTCCATGGTATTCTCAGCATTCTTCTGTAGAACCACATCTCCGTTGCCTCCAATCTCCCACTTTCCAGTTTGTTTATCGGTTAGGGTTAGGGTTATAATTATGCTGTTATGTAGGTGGTTAATATTGAGCAATAGTCTTCTGGTAACGTGTCACAATAATTAAAAAAAGACATTTAAGAGTGTGTATGCATAATCATGCTATATTTAGAGATGGGGAGACAACCTGTGGTCATCTGAGCAGAGAATACCGAATATCATTGTGTAAGAAAACCAGGTCTAGTTAGTCTACATAACTTACTTGTGTCGTATTAAAATCAAATCTTTTGGTTCCGCTTGTCTGTTGAGCCCTTCCAAATATATCACATCTGCCTTATTGTTATCTCCTTTTCTTTCCAAGCTTTGAGCCCATTCCACGTAGAATGATGCCACATTCACCCCGATGCCATTGTCAAACATGTATGAAAATATAATAACAGGATCCTCGGTGAAGCATGCCTGAAAGATGAATAAACATATTTCACACAGTAGTACCCACATTGGAAAGTCTTACTATGGGCATATCAGATCAACTATTATGCAACGGTAAATTCTCAGTAGATGAAATGCCAATTTTAGTGAGGACTTCCTTTTGTGGAAGCCCTACAGCATTTCACCTGTACAATAACATTTACCTTTGGAGCAATATTCAGAGAACCGAGCATTGCTTATCACGTTGGAGGAATCAGATGATCTCTATGCCCTAAACATGGTTCTAGCTATGAACAGGTGACACAGGGTGTGGTGAAAAGCAACTGTGTGCAGGATGTGGTAACTCCCAGGATCAGACAATCATATTAGCCCTGCATAAATAGAATGCCCGCTTGGATGGTGGGGAATGCATAACCCATGGCTCCAACTCTGCGTGTTGCAGAATGGCTTAAAAAAACCCATCTAATTTACTCCCTGAGCAGGAGACCTCTCAAATCATTGTACATCTCTGAGAGTTAGTCTTCTGCATATGAAATACAGCTCTGCTGTAAATTTTTAGGTCACTTTTACTGTAGAATAGCATACTCAAGCACCAAACCCCCTTAGTCACCTTTTATAGCATTCATGGCAAGTCACATCATTGTTATTCTTTGCTCTCCTTTTTGACTCAAGCAACACGTATCTGGCTGTGATTCATTCTCATAAGATGTCTAAACTATTTTATTTCTTTCCTCTGCAGATTAGCAGGTCAGAAGAACGAAATGTGTTTCATGTTTTACAGCTTGCCTGTGATATCTGCACCTTTTGACCTGACCCTATATGGAATGGGACAGCCAACTTCACCCTCATCATCATCAAGTGCCATCTCCGCAACGAAGGTTGGCTGTAACGGATCTCCAAAATCTTGTCTCTTGTCTTTGTGGTGCACTCTGCAATTCTGTCTTCTAATTGTTTATTTAGTGTCCATGTTTCTGAGCCATGCATTAATATAGAATAGATGTAGTATTTTATAATTCTCATTTTTAACTTTGTAATTTGTTTAGATGTTAATATTTTCCTCATGTCCTTGAAGGTACTTTTAGCCATTCCTATTCTCCTTTTAGCTTCTGTTTCACATCTGCCATCATTTGTGGCTGTGTCCAAGATATTGATACTGTTTTACTTTTAGTTTCTCACCCTATAACCTCCTTAATCTCTTTTGCACGAAAAGTAATCATTGTTGCTATTCTTTGCTCCCCTTTCAGACCCATGCATTACAAATGTAGTTTCCATTCTGAAAAGAGGTGTACGAACAAACATGTGAAACAGGGAACAGCAGGAGAAATTTGATAGAAAAAGTGCTATGCAATGAGAGCTACAATTTCTACCAACAGACCAGCTAATCACATTATCCACAACAACTGTAAACAATAATACACGGACTGCTGAACCACAGGCTCAAATGGAAGAGTGCAATATGCAGACATGTCCTAACCAAATCCACATGACAGTATAAATAGGATACACTGCAAAGATCAAACCACAATATTTAGGCTGCGAACAACAAACGCACAACTAAATATTACAAAGAATTACCATAGACCATACTGCAACAGACAAGAGAAGAAAAATAAACACAACCTTATTGATTGCCCTGCACTACAAGACCTGCGCAGATAACTGTTATCACCAAACCCCTTCATCACTATGTGTGTTCATCCATCACATGATGATGATGAACATTTGTTACTTTCAGTTTTGAAAATTCAGTTTGAATTATGTCCACGTCTAATAGTTTGTAGATGGCTAATAAGACCTATTCGAGCTTTAAATGTCCTTGGACAGTTCAGGCATGGAATGACCACTGTAGACTGATTTTGGTATAAATGTGACGTTCTAGCTACTCTCCGCTGTTGAGCTGCTGTATTTCTCCTCTTTTCACAAGATGATGTGCTCTTTTTTACTGTAGAACACCATGTAGATATATTTTGTGTAAGTTCTTCCCATGTGTCTTGGTCTATTTCAAAGGCTTTCAGAAAGGTCTTTAACGAGTCGTTGTATGCGCTTCTTTTCGCCCCCTTGAAATCGTGTACCCTTCTCCATCTCACCATCTTTGACAGGCGATGGTCTGGCATGGGTACCAAATGTAATCTGCCCAACGAATCTGTGTCTGCATCAGACTAGTGTCAATGCTAGGGATACCAGATCTGTCAAGGACATTGGTATCTGGAATCTTGTCTTGCCATCTGATGTTCATAACTTTTCTGAGACAAGTTGTGTAAAAGTGATTGAATTTCCTCACATGACATCTATACACAGTCCATGTTTCACTAGCATATAACAGCACTGGAAGTACCAGTTATCTGTAGACTTTCAGCTTAGTCTGTAGGTTAATGCTATTTCTACGCCAAATATTTGCGTAAGTAAAAAAGTAAAGTAAAGTAACCCATAGCATTTATTAATGCTGTAGGGGTGTGAGATGTTAGTGATCTCACATTTCACAGGCTCTGCAAATGAGGGCGGTAGCCATCTCCTCTCCCTCGCAGTCTTTACTTCCCGGATTAATCCGGTACCCATTTAAGGCTGGGTCGACCTGGGAGCCGTTGCGATCTGAAAACATTTCCGCCTCAACTGGGGAATGAACCCAGGACCACTCATATGCGAAGCCAGTGCGCTAACCACTGCGCTAACGCGGCTCCCATATTCAATATTTGCGTACAATCTGCCGAAAGTGCTGCTTGCCTTGAAGATCCTTGTATACACTTCATCATCAACGTTGGCATTTTGTGATAAAGTACTACCTAGGTATGTGAATCTATTCATAAATTTCAGTGCTATGCCATTTACCTTTATGCAGGGTAAATTTTCACATTATTTTCTGAAACCACATTGGCCTTTTGGGTAATAATTCTTCATTAAGATGAGATGTAAGATGGTTCAAAAGGATTCTAGCAAATATCTTTCCAGTAATGGACAGTAGCGAGATACCAAGATGGTTATTACAGGACTTGCAGTTCTCTTTACGTTTATACCGGTGTATAATTGTTGCATCCCTGAAATTTTATGGAACAGTTTCACTTTTCCATGACTGTTGGAAAATTATATGCAGTTTCTCAATAAGATTTTTACCACTATACTTATTTCGATAAGTATTGTGTCAGAGCCAGGTGCTTTCCCACTAGAAAGCTGATGAATATTGCTTTACGAGTTTCCTTTAAAGTAGGAATGTCATCTAGCATTTCACTGAGAGGAACCCGCGGTAGTCGGTTGATAGTCTCTTCATTTATTGATGATGGATTATTCAAATGTGCTCAAAGTGTTCTACCCAGCGTTGCAGGATTTTATCTTTTTCTACGATTAGTTGTGTTTCATTGGCATTGAGAAGGGGAAAATATCCTAATGAGGTTGGACCATATAACGTTTTAAGTGCATCATAGAAGTTTCTTAAATTGTTGGTGTCTGCATATCTTTGTATCTCATCTGCTTTCTTACTCAGCAATGAGTCCGTCATATATCATCGTTCTTCTTCTTCTTCTGTGTTCGTTCTCAAATTCCTGCAGATTAGCAGAATGTAGTCCGGAGAACGGAATGCGTTGTCATGGTTTACAGCATTGCTGTGATATCTGCACCTTTCGGCCTGACACATCCAACTTCAGCATGGCTTTGAGTCACTGACCCTATATTGGATGGGACAGCCAACTCCACCCCATAACCTCCTTAGTCGCCTTTTACGACATGCGTGGAAGGTAAAGTGTTGCTATTTTTTGCTCCCCTTCAAGGTCCCGGCAACACACGGGCGATATATCATAGTTTATTTTTATTATTTTCCATTTGCAATTGAGTGCATCACAGCTGAAGAAGACATGCACCTACCATCACCTGTCACAGGGAAGAAAGAGTGAAAGCTCGCAACCCAAGGATCAGATAAATAAATGAATGTTACTTTATGGCCTATGTAGCACTTTGTGATAATGGTATAAGAAACATTTCACTTACAAATTTGATCCACATATTAATGAAACGTATGTCATTTGTGTATCGCTCGTCTGACTGAAACTCTCTAAGGCATCTCTCTAACAGTTTCATCAGCTGTCCTTCATGACCACCTTTAGGGAAGTGTTGCTCAATCCATTTTATGTAACTGAAAGTTTAATAAAGAATAAAATAATGGATAGAGTGCAGGATGACAGAGAGGATAGAACATGGTTAATGGGAGCTGGAAAATGAACTAAAAGGTAAAACTTAATGAAGAAAATAACAGAAAATAGGAGAAAGATGGATTAGTCATGGAAAGTGTAATTTATCTCTATTTACTTTTAGTTCTCTATGTTCTTCTCGTTCAGAAGTTTAACATGTCTACTCAGATCTATTTACTTTTAGTTCTCTATGTTCTCAGTTTAACATGTCTACTCAGATCTATTTACTTTTAGTTCTCTATGTTCTTCTCATTTGTAGTTTAACATGTCTACACAGCAAGTCCGGTTTTCTTAATGCCTGCTGCTGTATTTGAAAGCTCAGCAGTGATCCCATATAGCTTTCTGTGGATATCCGTCTCTGTGGGCAAGTTGCATGATACCATTCATTGTTGCTGGTGCATCTATCTGTCTGGTATCTCCGACTTCAGTACCTGTGCTTGCTTGGGCAGGACTATGGCCCTGCTTGATATTGGGGATGCCCAACCAATCTTCTTCTGCTTTCGTTCTCAAACTCCTGCAGATTTGCAGGATGTAGTCCGGAGAATGGAATTCATTGTGTCATGGTTTACAGGATTGCTGCGATATCTGCGCCTTTTGGCCTACATCCAACATGGCTTTGGGTCACCGACCCTATATGGGATGGGGCAGCCAATTCCATCCCATAACCTCCTTAGTCACCTTTTATGACATGCGTGAAAGGTGAACAGTGTTGCTATTCTTTGCTCCCCTCTAGGGTCCGGCAACACACGGTTGAATAAATAAACAAGGATGATATTGACATTGCAGGCAAAGATACTTTATTGAGAAATAAACACAAATAATCACATATATTTGTGAAAAGGAAGTATTTCGCTAAACTTGTACGTCCAGCAATTAAAAAAAAATAAATCAAGCAAAAGGAAGCAGGTGATAGTATAGAAGACAACTGGTGATGAGCGATGAGGAGTAAATAAATTGATATATGGAGAAATGGAATGTTTTCTTCTTCTTCAGCGTTCATTCTCAAACTCCAATTGGATCTCTTTTGTAGCAGAACCATGGTCCTATTAGATTTCCAGCAGGATGTAGTCCAGAGAATGGAAATGTGTTGTGTCGCCATTTTATTTGCGCCAATGGCCCAACACATCCGTCTTCGGTAGGAGATGGAATGTAATAACAGAGAATAACAAGAAAAAAAAGAATGGTGATGGATAAATGCAGAGGATTACAAGAGGAAAAACAAAAGATAAAAAAATAAAAGGATGACGTGCAAAGAAAAAGTAGGTGAACATGATTGCAAACATACAGACTAACATATAATAACATCATTACACAATATATTTGGTGAGTGCCATGAAATAACATAACCAACATTTTCTTATCGTATTTAAAAATCTTTTTATCCAGTTATGTATGAAGTTATTATAGCTTTGAGATAAGCAGATATAAAAATCTCTCTCACCTCTCCCACACACTGAAGGGGTCATCTCCGCTGTATGTTCTAAGTTCCAGTTCAAAGTTGCTGAAATCAGTTCAAAATAAATAAATGGTTTTAAACGTGTTTATATCAAATTACTTCTGCTATTTTCCATTGGATTGTTGAAGATTTATAAATGAGATGGATAGATAATAATAACCACACATTCCAGGTAATGCTGATGGTAAAAATTTCAACTGTATGTTGTTGCATTCTCTCTGGTGTGTGCAGAGATTACTCAGCATCACCAGGTGCCATGCCGACTGGCATAGGAGATCATGGCTCTCCATAGCTCTTTACCTCCAGTATTATGTATCAAGATCGTTGTTGTTTCCCTCCCTTGCCAGGTTGTTAAACTGTCAAATATTTTCTCACATCGCCATCCTCTGTCTCTGTTGCTTCAATCTTGCCTGTTGTGACTGTTCTCTAAACCTCCTTGTCTCATTAAGTGGCCAAAAAATGAAGATTGTCTTTATATTATTAAGTCCGTTTCGCATTTGACTCTTTCAACACCTCCACATTAGTTTTCCTGGCAGTCCATGGTATTCTTAGCATTCTTCTGTAGAACCACATCTGCAGAGATTACTTAAAAAAAACATTACAGCATAGAATCACCTGCAAAATTTGGGACACGTATAGTCAGAGTTGGACATGTGTATGGTATTCTGTCCTTTCAAGAAGCACATCTGTGCCTCTGAAATTTTATGCTTATTTGCACTTTTGCTTCTACACCACCTTTGGCAATTCTAAATGGTGAATTCTCAGGGCTGCTGCACTACATAGCACAATTCTAAGTAACAGATTCCCAGGGCTGCTGCACTACATAGCACAATTCTAAGTAACAGATCCCCAGGGCTGCTGCACGACATAGCGCAATTCTGAGTAACAGATTCCCAGGGCTGATGCACCACATTTGGCAATTCTGAGTGAAGGATTACTAGGTAGTGATATTGATTTTGAAGCTTTTTAGAGACACTTTGAGAATCATTGAAGTGTTTTTCGTTTGTACAGCTGCAAGTCGTTTGTACTTAAGGATTTCATCATACATTTAGGGATGCATTTGTCAGACATACACACAATATGTCTCACCCATCTCAGCTGGACCTTCAGCATTGTAAGGATATTTGAGGTATTGGCTCTAGTAAGGACTTCGGTACCAGGTACTTTATGTTGGCACTTTGTTCAGAGATCTGTCTATATACAGCATGTGTGAAAGTGATTTGACATTCTGGCATGTCTACTCTACTGTCCAGGTCTTACATGCGTCTGACACCACTTCAGTCTGATCTAAGGTGCTAACTTTTAAGCAGATAATAATGGGTATGCTTCTGTGTCTGTTCTCAACTTACTGGTTAACAGGATGTAATTCGGAGAATGCCAACTCAATTTGCCATGGTTTACAGCTTGACTAGGATATCTCAGTTATTCAGTTTTATACATCTCCGTTTAAAAGTTGATCCATTGTGTCATTACTCTCTCAACTTGTCATACTGGGGACAGTTAGTAAGAACTAATCGTTTGTAAGTGGGAATTAAAACAACAATTTTAGTAATTTTACAAGCAATATTACGACAACAAAAAGAAGGCCAAAGGCTACTGTCCAAAGCCCATGTCATGTGACGTCAAAGCCAAAAAAGGGTCCCCGGACCACATTCTGCAGACATGCCCACTCTTCGGTGACGTGAGAACTAAAATATTGTTCATGAGACAGTAGTGAAGATAAAACTGTGAGAACCTGCTGATGACTGATTCATGTAGATAGCCCATCTTAATATTATTATTATATCTTCTTAGTATTATTTTATTTTAGGTGGATAGACTTCTGTTGAATGTACTTCGACATCTGGGATTAGCGTGTTTGGAAAAATTTGCCTAGGCTATACATTTCTTTTGACTATTACTACTTTTTAGTGATGTCGTCGCGTGTCATGTTTTAAACTAGATTTATTAAGTTCTTTAACCATTTTTCTTTTTATATATGTAACTTTTAAGGATACAAGACGATGCATAAAACAGCAGTTTTGTTTTTTTTAAACATCAACATTTGTTTTAATTATACAAATTGGCTACCATTTTGAATATTAATTAGTTGTATATGCTTCTGATAATAGCAATGTGATCAACAGATGCGTCTTGTCTTTGCGAATACAAAAATATATAATTTTGTGGAATTTTATTACGTTTAATAGATATTTAATTTATTTTCATTATAATTATGCAAATTAGCAGCCATTTTGAATATCAATTAGTTCTGTGACCATCTGAACATTGCAGAAATGTGATCAACATAAACGTCTTGTCTTCACGAACACAAAAATGTATAGTTTGTGTATTATATTATTGAAAATAACAAAGATTCAGAAATGATCAGCTCTGCTACACTTTGTCAACTTTGTGGTCACAACTAAAGTTTTATTTATATTTTCCTGTTAATTATTTTGATGTCAAATTAATTCGGAAAAAAAAATCATAACTTTTTTCAGGATTGATGTACATACTTGATTTTGACGTATCGTTGAATTGCAATTTTTAAGGGCTATCCGACTATATTATTTGTAATTATCATTAATTATGTAGCATTATTTTGAAACTTGTGTCCAAGTACCTAAGGCTTAGTTAGGTACCCTAACCCTAAGCCAAGCATAGTTACTATCATCATAGTAGAGATTATCATTTATGATTGATAGATCACAGGAGAAGAAACAACATTTACAAATGCCTACTTCTTTTGTGTCTTGATCATGTGCTCCTCGCTTTGTTCAGGGTTTAAAGCAGCTACCAGAGATGCCATATGTCGCCCATGTCTTAAAGGCTGCACATTCTCTTTACTTAATTCCCATTCGTGATCTCCACCATCCATTTTTCAAAATGTGTTGTTTTCTAACCGCAATACGGAAGTTCCAATCAAAACTCAAATTTACCGCTTGGGTTACCAGGACTTTTTAGCCGCTGAGGCCAAATATTTCACTAATTTAATTCGACTAAAAACGCAATAAAAATGTGGAAAGGCCGCAAGCTCCGACAGCAAATATAATCATCATCAGGTGACATATACTTACCAGAACTCTTCCCTGTGGATCTCTTGAATTCTCCGCGGTCTTGTGCAAGTTGCCCTGCCTCTGCTAGTGACCTGCGCAGGCATTCTTGAACATCTTTTGTCCAACGCCGTCTTGGGCGGCCTCTGCCCCTGTTGCCAACTATCATCCCCTCCAGTAATACTCTCTCCGTGTCTCATAGCAGACATAATAACAATAAATTTGGTGTGTAAACTATCACGGAACTAACTTGGCAATTACATATATGAAACAGGCCACATACGTAAAGACCTGACATCATCAATATTCATACCACTGCCTACGAAGGTCAGGTCTGTGGACTGTACAGAATATAGAAAAATAAATTTAATGAGTTGTATAACTAAAATACTATTCAAGATGATATACGAAATAAGTAAAAACAAGATAGACATTTGGTCGGTTAAGAGTAATTCGGTTTGGGGGGGGGGGGTAGGAACCATAAAAGCTATACTTAGTCTCCGACTATTGATAGATAAATATATAGAAGTCCAAAAAAAGTATCTACGTTTGCTTCATAGACTACAGCAAAGCCTTTGACAGAGTCCAACATGAAAAATGTATCAAATGTTTTAAATAAATAGGCATTGATGGAAAAGACATCAGACTGATTAGAAATATATATTGGGAACAGACTACATCAATAAGGTGTGAAAACAGCTACTTACCAGACATAGAAATAAAAAGAGGGGTAAGCAAGGATTTTTATCACCCGGCCTATTTAATATATACACAGAATATTTTTTAACACATAGAAGAAATGCCAGGACACAAGATCAATGGGAGAATATTAAATAACCTGAGATATGCAGATGACACTGTTCTTTTAGCAGAAAGTGAACATGAACTACAAAGACAAATAGATCAAGTCAATAAATCAAGTAAAGATTATAGACTGGATATAAATATCCTAAAAACAAACACCATAATAATCAAACAACTTCACAGAAGAACAGACGCTAAACATAAACATACATGCAGAAAAACTACAATAAGTTAAACACTATCAATATCTTGGACACATAATCTCAAATGAAGGCATATGTGAAACAGAAGTTAAAAGAAGAATAGGAATGGTTTAAAGTACGTTTAATGACATGAAGAAAATATTAACATCTAAACAAATTACAAGAAAGTTAAAATTGAGAATGGTACAATACTACATCTATTCCACATCTAGTCTTTAGGACTTGATTATTTTTAGGTTTGGACCAAATTAATTTTCAGGAGTAGAAAAATGTCCTTACATGTGTTTTTCATTGTATCACTTGATCACTTGACATACTAATATTGATAAATAGTGTATGTGTAATATATCATTGGAAAGGGGAATTGATACAGAATATGAATATATAAGTACATTTATGATATTTGATTATTTCACAAGGTTAGAATTAGTTAAACACAATACATTAAAATGAAAATGTTAATTTAGATTTATTGACTTAACAGTTCTGTGTCTCCGCCAAGATTTTTTCAGTCATGTCATATTTAGAACTCACTGTAAGAATGGAAGATTTATTGACTTACAGTTCTGTGGATATCTCCACCGAGGTGTTTTAGTCTTGTCACATGGAAATATACAGCTGTAAGTTGTAGGCTGAACTTACTCCTGCCATCTAAGCACTACAAACATTTGCTACATTATTTGGTAACCAGTTTTACATCTATAGCAGAAGAGGTAAACCTAATTTTGTCAGCTAGCTAAATTTAAAATTGCACATCAAGCTAAACCTTTTAGTTCTATGAAGTGCCAATAAAGTCACAGTTTTCACCAACTGCCAAAAACATCAGAAGATGGAGACTTCCTGCCTTGGAAGTAAACAAATTTTGTTTTAGTGTTGAATATCAAACGTTTGCAGTGGGTACTATCTCCAGAAGTCTATTCTGTTCTGAACATTGTTTCTTCTTCTTCTTCAGCTTTCATTCTCAATCTCCCGATGGATATCTCTTGTAACAGGACAATGGTCCTACTATATTTCCAGCAGTAGTCCAGAGAATGGAAATGCGTTGTGTCGCCGTTTTATTTGCGCCAATGGTCCAACACATCTGTCTTCGGCTGGGAACACTGTTTAAAAACACACATTTTCTCCATATGTTGGCTCGGTGGTAGAGGGGTTTTTTGGTTCACTTCACAGACCGAACTTGGTTGAATTAGCTTGTGGTTTGAAAGCCAATCGTTCACGTTGTACGGGCAATATGATTGGACGAAAGCCAATCGTTCACGTTGTACGGGCGATATGATTGGACGAAAGCCAATCGTTCACGTTGTACGGGCGATATGATTGGACGAAAGCCAATCGTTCACGTTGTACGGGCGATATGATTGGACGAAAGCCAATCGTTCACATTGTGCTGGCGATGTCATTGCATGCATTAGTCGCGTCATAAAATTTGATCATGTTTAAATGGCAGTGGTAGGAGAAGATGAGGTGGGAAAAGATACTGATATAGTAATAAAACCCATAGTCCGTCAGGGTCGCAGGAGTGTCACATTGATAAATTTGGTACAGAAAGATTTTCACACATCTATATCCTCTACCATCCTGATAAGTTTTGAAACTTCACACCCTGCCCAGTCATTGATATTATCTAGCCATGTCTTCTTCTGGCCTCCTAGTCTTCTTTCAACCTCCAACATACCTTGAAGAACGCCTCTTCATGTACACAACACGGAAAGGGACAGTTTAAAAGTTTCAATTTCTCTTAAATTGGTGGAAGTTCACTACGAGTCACTCATTTCAGTGAGAGCAGCAATTTAGTTGTACTGGTCAGCTAACACCTGACATAATCTGCACTGCTATTAGGTGTTGCCTATTATTTCTGCCTGCCTCATTGGACACATTGAAATAGATGAAACATTGGAAAACTGATTTTAATAATGTATTTTATCTAATCTAGGTGTAGTGAGGTCATTCTGTCGATCGTTGGATTAATGAACTAACATCGTAAAGTCCAAACCTATTTGTGTAACAGAAGTCAGTTCATAATTAACACTTGACGGTGATGTCATTGCAGAAATTACAACTGGCATTGCCCTAGCATCAAGTGAATTTAACAGACTAATATCTGGAAATCAACGTCAATCAGCACACGCACGAAAATGCGCTTAATAATTCCGGCGTTATTCCGGTGTTATCATATGGATGTGAGAGCTGGAAAAGCTCTTTATCTTCAGAAAAGAAATTACTGAGTTTCGATAACAAATGTCTTCGTAGGATAACTAACACCCATTGGAGTGAATTCAAATCGAATGATAAAATCAGAGAAGAGACACATCAAAATTTCATCACAGATGTTATCAGAAAAGCCGTTGGTCCTACATCGGCATGTCCTACGCGCAGACACCAACAGAATACACCACCAATCTCTTGAATGGATACTTACAGGCAAAAGAGCAAGGGGTAGACCAAAAGAAACACTCAGAAGAACAATACTTAGAGAACGTAAAACAACCAATATTTATACTATTCAAAAACTGCACAAAAATAGCTTTGAACAGACAGAATTGGAGAGATCTGACCTCTGCCCTATGTGCTAACTTCAGCGCAAAAGGAAAATGAATGAATGAATAGTACCTAGACAAAACAAGCAATCAGTAATACTCAGACTGGGTACATGGAATGCAAGAACCATATGCCTTAGACTGAACACTTCTGACATGAAAAATGAACCATCTATTCATAAACCCATAATCTGTCAGTGTCATTACGGCACTACATTAGATGCACTTCCTTTGTAGTATTTCTCTAGGCGTACAGTATAATTGGTCATAACATTTTTCTATCTTGCACAGCATAGAGAGTTTAATAAAATCACTGAGTCTGTTGGTGATTGTGTCGCCAGCCAAGTGAGATCTGTTGTCACTACCTCTATTTCCATTCTCGTACTTGATGTTATTGTGGTATATGCAGCTCACTTCTTAGCTGCATATTCTTAATTACCTGCCATTTTGGTAGGCCACGAAACCCCAACCACACATGTGTGTTTCTTGTGTTACTGAGCCATCTGTGTAAATTATATGTAGCTTCAAGTGCTGCAGTATGAGTTCTTGGATCATCCTTCTGTTCTGTTGGCAGCCCAGTCACTGCACTCTCGTCCCAGCTGAATCACAGCTGTTGTCAATAATTTTCTATCTTTGCTAAATACCACCCATTCACAGCTTCTTCCCACTTCCTCCAGCTCACAAACTCTTAAGTCTGTGATGGCCAAAGTACTGGGTTCAAATCTCACCGCAGACAATTGTATATTCATATTGTTCAGAGAGATGGCAAACTACTGAAGAAACTAGACAAGTCTTGGTACTATCAAGGATAAACTAGACAAATCTTGGTACCATCATTGAGAAACTAAACAAGTCTTGGTACCATCAAGGATAAACTAGGCAAGAGTCTTGGTACCATCAAGGATAAAAAAGACAAGATTATTAGTACCATCAAGGATAAACTAGACAAGTCTTGGTACCATCAAGGATAAACTAGACAAGAGTCTTGGTACCATCAATGATAAACTAGACAAGAGTCTTGGTACCATCAAGGAGAAACAAGACAAGATTAATAGTACCATCATGGAGAAACTAGACAAGTCTTGGTACCATCAATGAGAAACTAGACAAGTCTTTGTACCATCAATGAGAAACAGTTATTACTTGAATGTTTTATGTGAAGAAAATCAAGAATGGAATTGGTTTCACCATAAGTATAACAGATGCATCAACTACAAAAACATTCACAATGCTATCATCCTCATTAAGTGCCGTCTCCACAATGAAGGTTGGCTGCAACGTATCTCCAACATCTCCTGTCTCTTGTCTTGGTGGTGCACTCTGCTAGACTGTAACCTGTCCATCGTGTGATGTTACTCTCCCACTTGTATCTCTGCCTACCTCTTGCTCGCTTCCCTTTGACTTTACCCTCAAGTAAGGTCTCCAATAAGGTGTCATGTCTTTTAATGTGTCCAAAGTATTTTATTTGCCTGATCTTTTTTTCTCTTAGTAGTTCTTTCTTCATATTAAGTGTCTTTAGCACCCCTTTATTTGTTTTCTTCTCTTTCCATGATGTTCTCCCTATTCTTCTATATACCCACATCTCAAAGGCATCAATTTTGTCTTCTAATTGTTTATTTAGTGTCCATGTTTCTGAGCCATGCATTAATATGGAATAGATGTAGCATTTTATAATTCTCATTTTTAACTTGTTTGTAATTTGTTTAGATATTAATAATTTCCTCATGTCATTGAAGGTACTTTTAGCCATTCATATTCTCCTTTTAACTTCTGTTTCACATCTGCCATAATTTGTGACTATGTGTCCAAGATATTGATACTGTTTTACTTGTTGTAGTTTCTCTCCCTGTATGTTTATGTTTACCTCCTGTTCTTCTGTGTCTTTGCTGATTATGATGGGTTTTTTTGTTTTGATATTTATATCCAGTCCATATTCATTGGTCCATATTCAGTCCACAATGCTATAGTACACGAGGAAAGGAACGTTAGTGTGTGAGGAAAGAAATGTTAGTGTGCAAATCTAAATACATTTTGAACCAAAAATTAAATGTTTGTTTTCTGTTTATCTATTTATACACTATGTAGGTCTTTTTTATTCTGTTCATTCTCAAATTCCTATGGATATCTCTTATAGTAGTACAGTGATCCTACAAGATTTCCAACAGAATGTAGTTCACACAAAGGTTATGTGTTGTGTTGCCGTTTTATTTGCACCAATAGCCTGACACCTTTGGCTTTGGTAACTAATACATTCAATGTTTTTACCACATCTGCTGAACAGTGTCCGTCTATGATTATATCGATAGTATAATCGACCAGCCATACAAGAAAATAATGCTGAAATGACTAATGTCTGCTTCACAACAAGGTAATCCAAACTATATTATGGATCTGAAACATGGACAACCTACACAAGACATGAGAGGAGACTAAACACCTTTCAGCTAAGATGTCTCAGCAAAATCTTACATTAAATGGCACGATAACATCATCAATATAGAACTTTTACGCCTCACTCAGCTACCATCTGCCATGGAAACACTTAATAAAAATAGATTGCGAGGGCTGGACCATGTCCACAGAATGCCAAATTGTTGCATTCCACAATACGTACTATTCAGAGAAGCTTCTGAAGGCCTGTGGTAGTCCCATTCTGAGGTACAAAGACATTTTTAGTCATCAATGAAAGATTTCTTCAAAATCTGACAAACATGGCCAAAATTTGAGCTGTCTGGAGGTACAATCTGCGTGCTGGCTGCGGCGATGTTGTTTAGGAACAACATAATAAAAGATATGGAAGATAAAAGGGAAAGATGAAAACAAACATCTTCTGTTGCTTTAACAACATGATCGCTTAGAAAGTCTTCCATTACTGAGAGAAAATGCTCATTGGCGTGTTTTTGTTTGTTTTCTTAATGATCGTCTGCAAGATGCAAAAAGCCATTCAGTAAATTCTAAATATTACAGAAAGTTATGCTATATTTTTATAAAGAAAATTAACTGCTTGTGTTACAGTGATTCGTTGGTGGAGCAAAGACGAATAATACTACAATCTGCCATGTATGCTATGGGAGGAAACTAAGAAGATGTAGGGTTTATTATAGTGGAATCCCCTTATAACAACTTGGTCCAGACCTGCAAAATATGTATGTAATAACAGAAATTTACCATGTACAGTACAAACAATAAAGAATAAATATAATTGGGGATTTTAAAATGTGTTTCTATATAGGGAAATGTGTTATAAGAGGATTCTCTATAGAGGAATTCCACTATACCAATCCTCGTGATTTTTTCTGCAATGACCCCTGGGAAGAAATCATGCCTGAACTTTTGGTAGGGAATCAACCCTTTTTACCTAACAGTTTGTCTCAAAATTGCAGGATGGTCACAGCAAAGCCCTCTCTAAAGTAAAAGACTTCCCAGATCCTAGCATTGTTCCCTACTGTTACATTTATCCAGTCATCTTGGACTTGCTCCCTACAGTTGCATTCTTCTTCTTCTTCTTCTGCGTTCATTCTCAAACTCCTGCAGATTAGCAGGATGTAGTCCAGAGAAAGGAACGCGTTGTGTCATGGTTTACAGCATTGCTGCGATATCCGCGCCTTTCGGCCTGACACATCCGACTTCAGCATGGCTTTGGGTCACTGACCCTATATGGGATGGGACAGCCAACTCCATCCCATAACCTCCTTAGTCGCCTTTTACGACATGCGTGGAAGGTAAACAGTGTTGCTATTCTTTGATCCCATTCGGGCCCCGGGAACACACGGGCGTACAGTTGCATTTAACCAGTCATCTTGGACTTTGCTAAACCTATTTTAAAAAGCTGTTGTCTTTCTCCAGGTGAATTATGGTTGATAGTATTCACACCTGTCGTTCTTCTTTCTTTCTAGCACCAGGAATTGAAAGCGATTAGCTCTTACTTACTATGTGCAGTGGGGTGGTTTTTATGAGCGTTCCTTCATACCCAGGAGACTTCGGCTTAATGCAAATGCCTAATGAAGGAGCATTCTACTCGGATGGAGTGTTGCCGATCCAGGGCCAGATGTGTCACCTTGGTTGAATTGAGTCCATGTTTGTTCAAGGTTATCTTGATTTTTTTCTATCCACCGTTTTCGTGGTCTGCCTGTGGTTTTATGTCCGGATACTCTTTTGTTATATGCTCTTATTGGTATTTAGTTTCATTCTCATAAGGTGATCAAACCATTTTACTTGCTGTCTTTTGATATGTTCAATACATGATATTATACCTATCCTTTTTCCCAATTGCTTTATTTCTTATTTTATCTAGTTTAGCAACCATTACAGCTTTTCTCATACATTTCATTTCACATGTAGTGATTTTTCTTTGCTGCGAGACTATTAAAGACCATGTTTGGCATTGGTAGCATGGTGTTGTTTAAAAAACTGTCCCACTGAACAAAAAAGCATCACAAAATGAATGTGTCTTAGGAATTCTTATTGTGAAATTTTTGTTAATTACGGGGAGACATGCCACATTTGTAACTAAACACACCATAAAGTAGTTAACAAAATGAAATTTTTATAATAAATCGCTACATCCAATTATCTTCACTCTACGCACCGAGAGGACCCCAGTATGAACCTAGTAGGGGTGCCCCTCAGTGCATTGCATGCAGCTCAATTTATCTGCAGCTGAAGTTGTGATTTTTTAATCTCCAAGTCACAAAAACTGTATGAAATACTAATGGTTACTGTTATAGCCGAACTATCAATGTAAAAAATAAATAAATAGTAATAAACAAAAGAACAAAGACCTTTTTTCTACTTTACGGTCCAACTGGGACCTTTTTCCAGAAACACATAAACAAGAAAAACTTAAACTTTTGTTACTGCATGTTTTCCTGTGAAGGAGTGCAGAGAGACTTTCTATGGGCTGTTGAAATAAAGGCTGCTTTGCCATAGTAGACGCCTCAACATATATAGGAAGGATTTTAATTGTACCTCCAAAAGATAAAATCATGTCCCAACCGTGGATTGAACCCAGGACATCAAGGGTCTGAGAAAGGAGTTCTAACAACATGACCATGGCTCCACTAGCTCCAGACATAAACAAGAAACACCAAATTATCAAAATACACATGTGATTATTTGGAGATGTCTTTCTTACAATATTAAAAAGTTTGACTATGGACACGTGATGTGGCCACATCTCCCCCATAAAGCACAATAATTTTTTTTCATACACAGCGTTGTCAGAATTGTTTTCACATTGTGCTAGCAAGGAGACCAAAATCACTGCTGAATGAAATATGTTCTTGGTTAACAGCGAAGGTACAGAAGCACAAACCAACAACATGATAAAATTGGTATAAATTTGAGGACGAATATTTTCGAATACCTAGGATCCTGCATAGGCCTATGCAGCAATGGAAAACGCAAAACAGACTTAGAGATAGGTCCATAAAGCTGGAGATGGATGTAGTGGATATGTCAAGGTTAACTTTAATGTGGAAAAGCAAAGTCAGTGTTAGTGTGAAAAACTAACTTTGAAACTCACTTATGTTGTCTATTGTGTTGTGTTGGTGTGAAAGTTGAACACTCACTGCAGTCACGAAGAGAGGTTACAAACCTTCGAATACAAATGTTACAGACTAATTCTGCGCATCTCCTATAGAGAACATGAGACAAATGTGTCAATCAATCAAGTGTCATGCCGAATGGTATAGACGATCAAGTTTCTCCACGACTCTCTGCCTCTCATGTTGTCAATAAGCTTGGTTGGTGAGCTTTTACCAAGCCACAATACTAGTCCATCTAGCGACAAATGTGTACGTTACAAAATAAAATAGATTCATACAGGTCTATAAGAATCATTACTACCAATAGTAAAACGACAAATATACCTACCTGCATGGTTTATAGGTTTGTTGTTAAGGGGGGTGGGTGTTCATCTCCACCCTCCCACCCTTAGGAAATCATAACATGTTTTTTATTGCTAGGAATTTAGCCAAAAGGTGGGATGAAACCCCTACATTAACGATTTTTCACAAAAAGGTAATCTTTCTCATTAAAAAAGTCACCACCTTTCTCATGCCGAAATCGGATGTGCTATGCCTACAAGGCGCATAACGGTGGCACAACGTAATCACGCTCCCGGCGGAAACCGCACGGATGTCTGTGATGGTTACAATGGAGCGAACGCAAAACAAACAAACAAACAAACCACCTTTCTCATCAAAAAGTAATCACCTTTCTCATTAAAAAAGTCATCAGCGTTCGCATCAAAAAAATTATCGGCTTTCACCATTAAAAAAGTCATCAGCTTTTTGCATCAAAATATTCATCACCTTTCTCATCAAAAAAGTCATCAGCTTTCGCATCAAAAAGAGGGAATTACATACAAAAATGGACGAATTTCTTTTTTTCACATTATTTTATAGGTAAACCCCTTCCTCAATGAAAACTTATCTACGGCCTTGATGGTTTTATTTTGGACGTTCTATGATATGATTATTTGTCATAAACTATACTACAGGGAACAGTCGAGGTTGGAAGAAGCAGACGCAGATATGTCAAGGTCAAGGTATTTTCACACTCATCTGCGTTGTTGAAGATAGACTTTGCTGGAGAACTCTTGGTGTTGTTTCATCCAAAGTTATACTCCTTGAACCTGACATGTTATAGCAGTGTTACCCAACCTTTTCTTTAAACATTTCTCCACCTCAATCTTTCAACAATTCTGATGTTCCAACCTGACATGTTATAGCAGTGTTACCCAACCTTTTCTTTAAACATTTCTCCACCTCAATCTTTCAAAAATTATGATGTTCCAACCTGACATGTTATAGCAGTGTTACCCAACCTTTTCTTTAAACATTTCTCCACCTCAATCTTTCAAAAATTATGATGTTCCAACCTGACATGTTATAGCAGTGTTACCCAACCTTTTCTTTAAACCTTTCTCCACCTCAATCTTTCAAAAATTCTGATGTTCCAACCTGACATGTTATAGCAGTGTTACCCAACCTTTTCTTTAAACCTTTCTCCACCTCAATCTTTCAAAAATTCTGATGTTCCACCCCCCCCCCCCAGGGGCCCTACATTTTTTATAGGTCTATTAAAAAATTGACTTATTCCATAAATGAAACCTAATTATAACTTGTTCAGGGCGCAAGACTTAGGTTTTTGGAAGAAAGCACTATAAAATTATTAGAAGAAACAAATGTTAAGTAGGTTAAATTTTCAAAACATATAAAAGACAACTAAATCTCAAGTACACAATTTTTTCCGAAGTGTCCCCTTAAATAATGAAATTCCCCATACCCCCCCCCCTTTCCGGCGTATGCCACAACACCGGGTTATAAGCTTATAGTGGTGTGATAGCAGGGAAAGGAATATGAGGTAAATGGGGACTGTTGCTGGCCTTTCGTGCGAAGACGGTATCTCATCTTAAATGAATAGCCTATTGTAATGTTAAACTTCTGTCATGTTTACGGGGAAATGCCACTTTCTTTTTTTTTAAAGTATGTGTCAACCCTGATTAAGAATCTCGAATAAATAGGTCAGCTTTAGGTCTGTTCAATCGTCTCATTTTATCCTCACGGTAAACCCCCCCCCCCCCCGACACAGAAAAACCAACAACCGAGAAATACAGGAATACTCAAAAACGTGTAATAATGATTTACACCGGAGACACATTCATGTGACATTTACAGTGCATGAATAAATGTCTCCTTAGTTTATGATTGGTCGATAAGGGATTAAAACATTTTGGTTAAGGTATGTTGATTATCATGGATTGCCAGAAAAACTAATGTGGAAGTGTTGAAAGAGTCAAATGCGAAACGGAATCAATAATATAAGAAAAAGACAATCTTCATACTTTTGGCCACTTCATGAGAAAAGGAGGTTTATAGAACATAGTCACAACAGGAAAGATTAAAGGCAGCAGAGACAAAGGGCGACAATGTGAGAAAATATTAGACAGTTTGACAACCTGGCACGGCAGGGAAACAACGGCGAGATTGATACATAATACTGGAGACAGAGAGCTGTGGAGAGCTATGATCGCCTACGCCAGCCGGCATAGCACCTGATGATGATGATATTGATATCGTCTTAGCGGAAATAGGCTTCAATTTCTAACAAGTGTACTTGCGTTACAGCAAACACACACATCGTTAGGCTGCTTGTTGTTTAGTGAAGGCTCCACTGGTTTCGTGAACTGTTCTTCCACGTGATCTGGTGGTAAAAGTCCATTCGAACCACTGATTGTAGATTATTTTGATCGTCTGTGTCTCACAACATACGTGTCATGAAAATGTTCGGAATTGAACTCCATGAACACAGCATTCATTCACATTTCATAGCCTATGTTTATCAAAGAACTCTCTAGTAATTGCAAAGATAGTATTGAAAAGATAATCCATTCTTCACCAAGATCGATGCCTTCTGGTGTACACATCTGTTCAAGATCGATGCCTTCTGGTGTAAACATCTTTTCAACTTCTTGTTTCATCTTCTGTATCCATTCTCAAGCTCCTGCAGATCAGCAGGATGTAGTCCAGATAAAAGTTGTGCCATAATTGACAGCATAACTGACAAATCGAACTTTAGCATAGCCTCTAGGTCAATTTGACACTGTGGGGTGAGACCAATGTTATAAAGTAGGGGGAGGGGGAGGAGTACTTCCCTTAAAAAAGGTCATTCGTGTTTTTCGTGTATTCTTATTAATGTAAATTGTTATGTTCCTTTTGTGAATATCTCGGGGGGGGGGCTTTTTACCCGCATTTTGGCCAAATTTATAATACTAAAAGGCATAGACCTATTCTGATTGCTAAAGGACGGGAAGTTGAATATCTCAACCCTAGAACATACTTGTCTACGGTCCTTTATGGGACAACAAACTCCACCTTAAATTCCTCTTAGTTGCTGCTTACGATATGCTTGACAGGTAACAGTTTAGCTACCCATGCTCCCCTTTCAGACTCGCCAACCAACGACGATTTCTATTGGAAATTAAGTTTATCTATCACTACGTTCAGATTTGTGTTTACTAGAAACATATTCTTGAAGAGATTCTTTCTTTTTAATTATAACAAACACAGGGGTCAACTGTGTTGGAAATTTAATTTCTTTATTGGATTATCTCCGTGACAGAAGACACATGGCAATCACATAATACTGTGAATTAATTAATATGTCTACAGAAAATACCTTATGACCACTGATCTATGTATAAATAAATCAAAGTCTTCACGCTCGACCACAATTAGGGTTACCAAGCGTGTTTATTCACTTGAACGAAGCGATACCAAGTGTGTTGATTTGAACACATAACACATTCGCTGTATTTGTAAACTGTTATAGAAACTGGGACATAGGCAAAACAGGGCGAGATATAAGTCAGTGTTATAAAACCAAGACAATCTCTGTGAGACCTGGACACATCTTTGCACTCAATACATACAATTACAATACATATGTGCCATTAACATAAACAAATGTATATTTCCGCAATTTTAGTAACAATGTATCAAGTCAAAATATTTTGAGTTTACATTTTTTTTAAACTCAGTTGACACATGTGGATGTCGTTATATTGTGAAATTGCGTTATTGTTGAAAGTAAATTTTCTCTAAAAAATGAAGCGTTTTAAAACTCACAAATTGCAATCCCATTTTTTTCCCTCGTGAATACTAAATTTATTTTCTTTTGTTAACGAAATTATAATTAGATAATTAATATCTTTTAAATTACAAATTAAGAATTATGGCCATAAAAACTGTAAGACTACATTACTACTTTTTATCAAAATACTTTATTTATTCTTTCCAATAAATAGCAGCATCCAAATGTTAAATCAAAAATACGTTTAAGTGTAAGGGAGGTAACCGTGTAAATACAAATAATACTAAAATTTAAGTAATTCCAAAGTTATTTCATGACAAAAAAGTCGAGTGAAGCACTTTCTAAGCAGCTCTCCTATACCCCCGTAATCCTCTCTCGAGGCGGTATGACATAGCAGGAGCCGACATGTTTTTAAAACTCAGCTGACACATGTGGATGTCGTTATATTGTGGAATTGCGTTATTGTTGAAAGTAAATTTTCTCTAAATAATGAAGCATTTTAAAACTCACAAATTGCAATCCCATTTTTTTTCTCGTGAATACTAAATTTATTTTCTTGTGTTAACGAAATTATAATTATATCTTTTAAATTACGAATTAAGAACTATGGCCATAAAAACTGTAAGACTATATTATTACATTGTATCAAAATTGTTTATTCTTTCCAATAAATAACAGTATCAAAAATACGTTTAAGTGTAAGGGTGTAAATACAAATAATACTAAAATTTAGATAATTTCATGACAAAAAAGTCGAGTGAAGCACTTTCTAAGCAGCTCTCCTATACCCCCGTAATCCTCTTTCGAGGCGGTATGACATAGCAGGCGCCGACATTCGAAAGCCACTCGGACGCTAAGTATAGCTCACCACTTAGCTGAGCACGTTTATGCTGTTAACATTCCGTACGACCGAAAACTTCACCCCGGTGACTTCGTCCTGTCTTAACATGTCATATGGGGAGGAACCAGCCTAGATCCCAAGCGGTACTGTGACGAGCGAGCTGACTCGACACTGGCTGAACCTTGACCCCGCGGTGGAGTCTAAGACATGTGAACGGACTACTGACACTAGTTCCCATACAAAGTCAAGAGCCAACTTTTGTATGTAAAGTTCCGCGGGGAACTTGAACCTTATACGGACATTATCCCTTAACATCCAAAAGTTTATGTGCCACACTTTTGTTCACCATGTCAACAGTTAGGGAAGAATGTCGTGCATATTGCTTTCAAAAAAACGTTTTTATAAATAGTAGAACGGGGAATAGTTACATAAAATCATTCAAAATAAATGAGAGTTGTTTATTAAAATTATATTACCACATGATCAGATCAAAATATTTGTGTTCTTATGATTTATTAATACATTTGCACATATTAATACATTTCACATGTATTACATCCCCTTATCTGATAGTATCTGCGGGGTTATGACCCTTAATGAATAATGGAAATGTCCACTCTCTATAGCCCTGCTATCCTAGACAGAGCCTCAAAATATATTTCACAAAATTATTTTTCCATACAGAGCCTCAGTTTTTATCCTATTTTTGCATTGCAATCACGTTTTTATCTTTTTAAAACGTCAAGTTCCAAAAAGAGTCATGTTTTTATGTTGTGAGTTTAATTCAAGTACAATTAGTTTTCTCAAAAACAAAACACTTGACATTTGTTTGGACAATCATTCAATCATGACTATTACATTTTTGTTTGTAAACGTTTTATGAGATTGTCTTTTGCTAGGTCATATCGACTTACTGTACCGTGTCTCTCGTCAAATACAGTCACGTGAACTCATTCTTCTAAATGACTTTACTTGACGTTGATTTGTCATTGGCTGTCGACACAATGTATACAAAAGTGACCAATTAAAATCACTGTAATGGTTAAATAATGTGACTTCAGGTGGATTATTTTCAAATAGTCCACACAACTAATTGAGAGACAAGATTAGACAGTGTAGTAAACAATGTGTAATGGGGAATTTTTGATACCACATCGGTATATTCCGGTCATTTCTATTTGTACTGTGTCTTTCAGCAGACATGGGTTACATGCGATCTGTTGCATTCTTTATCTTTATAATAACTAATGAAACCAGTATTCTGGTTTTCACACTTTTCTTTTATTAATAAATGATATGCAAGTTGTTTGGGAAAATTAGCGGTATATTGCCCTGAATGATAGATGCACAAAATAACCACCATTTAACACATATTGTGTTTAGGCAAGTGCCACCAACTCGTTCCGTCAAAAGCACTAGACAACACAAATTGTTTTTAAAAAGTCACACACCATTAGTGTTTTTTTTAAATCTCGAGAGGGGAACAAATAATAGCAATACTGTTTGCTTTCCATGTATATTTTAAGAAACGACTAAGGAGGTTATATGGTGGAGTTGGCTGCCCCCTCCTATATAAGGTCACAATGATACAGTGCCATTATAAAGTCGAATGTGTTAAGTAAAAAGCGAAGATCTCGCATCATGAGATCCATGAAAAACCCATTACGAACTACATCCTGCTAATCTGCAGGAGTTTGAGAACAAACACAGAAACTCAATTATCCAGAGTGAGAACTAAGATGGAAAGCATCTATGTCTTGTTGACCAGATCTCAATGTCCTTTTTATCTCTTGTTACCAGGATTGATCACATCGTCCGTAATATCTATCCCTTAATATCCACTTCTGCTTTACTTCTTTCTCTCCCATTTTCATCCTCGTCTCCCATTTGTTAAAATGTGTGTTTCTATTCATTGTTAGTCAGCAATCGCTTGTCCTGATGATGGTTTCCTATTCAAATCGTCTATGCGTCTATTCGCTAGTATGTTGTGTGCATACATATTGACAACATTTGTATCTAAATCCGTTTTTCCTTATATTGCACTGTGTTGCCCCAGCCCTCGTATTTCCAGCCGATGTGTTGTTCCAAGCACTAGATATTAATTCCTATAGACCAGAAAAAAGCTTGTCATATTTCCTCAATGATTACTACTATCGTATATCTTATGCGTTGCATAATTCTTTTCTCCTTCTTCCTCGTTTTCCAGCAGGTCAGATGCTGATATGGATTCCATCAAAGAACTGTTCTGTAGTTAGCAGCTCCAGTGCAGTAGTTAGACAGTGCAGTGGAACTTTCCGCCAGAATTGTTTCATATAGCCATCGTTTCTCCCTTGTGCTGTGATATAGTGGGCAGTTTTGTAAAAGAATAGAAGTATTAAAAAAATATTTTTGTGTCGCAGATCTGGAAGAATCTGCGCCATAGTTTCATTTTTTGGTGCAATTATCCCCCTCCCTTCAAATATATAGCCACAAACGTGGACCTAATTACATTTTGAGAACCACTGATCTTTATCTGCTTCTTCCTTTTATGTGTTCGTTCTCGAGCTCCTGTATGTTATCAGGATGTAATCCGGAGAATGGAATGAGGTATGTCATAATTTACATTATGGTTGCGATATCTGCGCCTTTCGATCTAACACACCCAACTTCAGCATGACTTCTGGATAACATGATCCTCTATTGAATAGGAGAGCCAACTCAACCACCCAAAACCGTCTTAGTCACATTTTACGATGTGCATGGTAGGCAACAATAACAGTACCACTAACTTTGCTTGATTTTCCACACCACATTGGCACCACTGATCTAAACCACATAGCACAGTCCACACCACGCATTGTTTGTGTTTGGGTTTTTCTTACTATTCCTAATGTTAACATCTTTAGAGCAATCTTACTTTCGTGAACTGTGCTCACGAGATAGGGCTCTGTTTACCGGAAGAAAACTTGACTATTGTGTCTTATATAGTCACACTGACTAAACATAATGCGTCATTAATAAAATATAATTTAGTCACAGTAAACAGAGAACTTCCCACTTTATAGAAGGTGGTTTTCACTTTATAGAAGGTGGTTTTACGTTTGCAATGAAGGGGAGATAATATGCACAGTTGTCAACAGATTTGTTTTAATTAATTATTGTGTCAAAACAAAGTTGAGAAATCTACTCCTGATGTAATTTCACTTTAAACTTGCATTTACCAATTAGTGTGTTCTTTTTTTTAATTGTATGCATCTGTCTAAAGTATTTTAACAAATTATTGTTTCCTATATACAAAAACGAGAAATTTGGATGAGATCCCCTTGTTCTATCAATTTAAAAAAAATCATATGGTTACTGTTTCATTGTTACAGTTACTCTTACTGTAATTACTGTTACTCATTGGAGCACCTGCCATTTGATGTTAAAATGGTGCCAAGATACTTGACTTTATCCCCATGATTTAATGCTGAATAATAGATAGTAATGATGTATTTTGGCGGAGTGTATTTCTTGAAACAGCCATTACTTCTGGTTTCTTCTGGTTTAGACTGAGAGCTTTGTTTTCACTTTTTTTACTACCATGTCTAACAAGCTTTAAACTTCTTGTTCTCTCTCTGTAATCAGAACTGTATTGTTTGCATATCTTAGATTATTCAGATTTTGTAACCTCTAGCTGCTAACCCTGACATGTTTTCTAAGTCTCACATAATATCCTCTGTACACAGAAAGAAAAGTTCTGGTGACATTACACATCCTTGTCTGATGCCCATCTCTATCTTTTGAAATTCTCCTACATTACCGTCAACCCTCGACACAGCTGTTTGTTTCCAATACATGTTTCTTACTTGCTATCTTTAGATCTTTTCCATCAACATAGCTGTCATCTTATTTTTACATACAGTCATATGTAGTAGAATTTATATGCGTATTCTTATACAACTTCTGATTTATGAAACAACAGAGAATGAACAACGTAAAAACAAACTAAATAAACTGCTTTTTGCTGACGATAAAAACATCATGTATGATGACGAAGAAAAACTGCAAACTCACATCAACTCACTATCAAGAATATGCAATAAATACAACAAGCGAATCAATAGACAAAAGGCAGGAACTATGCAAATAACGAGATCAACAGAGCATTTAAACATTCAAATAGAGAACACAAAAATAATACAAGTCAAAGAGTTCAAGTACATACGAAGTATCTTCACAGAAGACGGACGAGTCAAATGAGAGATAGAAACAAGATGTCAAAATGAAAATATTTTGATATACCAGATGTCACTTTTGCTTTAGCACCCAAAAATAAACAACATGGAAGTAAAGAAACACATAAGTAAGATCATCTTTGTGCCAACACTATGCTACCAATGCCAGACTTGACAGCTAACACCTACACATACGTAAGATCATCTTTGTGCCAACACTATGCTACCAATGTCAGACTTGGCAACTAACACCTACACATAAGAGAAAGATCGAAACTTGCGAAATGTCTAAGTTAGGCTATTTGAGTCACCAGATTCGACAAGGTGCGCAATTAGAACATCAGACGGATACTAAGTATAACATAGTGCATCAAGTATATAGAGAAACAACAGATCAAATTGTTTGGACGTCTTATGAGGATGAACGGTCCCATAAGAGCTTATAACAAGATTTAAATAATGATACAAAGCCAAGGGCAGACCTAGGAAAAGATAGATAGACAACATCAAAACCATCCTGAATAAACATGACTTCACTACAACCATAGCAACACACCTGGCTCTGAAACACAGACTACATCTTCTGTACAAACCTCTACGCTCAGCGGCAAGTGCGGACCTTATGACAATAGACAATTCTTATAAAAACGTCCGTATTAGTAATAATTACTGAAATTTAAACCCCCTCCCTCCATTGTCCAAACTATTTTATCTGTTGTTTATATATATATTATATGCATGGTGTTTTATCTATTATCTTTCTGATGTTCTCATTGCACATTTTGGTTGAGTCTTGTGATTCCAATGGCCTTCTTCAGGCATTGCATTTTGCAAGTTTTTATCTTAAATAAATCAAAAATCCTGTACACCATACAACGTAACTGCAGAATGTTCACATTGCTCAATAATTACATACTTGGGTTATACATTGTTCACTTTCTCCACCTTGGATTCACTGGACATTTATGGATCACATTTATGGATTTAGAAGTTATTCATCTGACATTGGACTATTCAACAATCTCAAAAACATTAATCTATTGTTTCTTTTGAGCCGTGTGCTCGCTTTTATTGCGGCATTCTTTGCCAGAGAAACTTCTACCATTTATTCATTAAATACAGAAATTCGTGAATATTTTGCGCCGAGTATTTGTCACAAACTGAAACAGTTCTGTAGTATGTGCTCTGGGAAATTACCTTATATGGTACAGAAGACATCTTTACATAATTAATTAGGACGTCATTCGTTACGTGTTTTATTATTACCACACTATTCGCTGGCTACCATTTATATACTTGGAGTAGCCTGGCTATTTTTGGCATGCGACGCCAAGTATACAAATAATGACCAATGAAAATCACGACTATAATTTTTTTTTTAAACTTAACCAATGAAGTCCTAATTAATTGCGTACAGAGGTCTTCTACCGTAGAATGTTTTATTTGGGGTCAATCCGTTGATAAGGGAGCAGTGGGTGTTTCTTTCGCTTAAGAAGTCAGATCATGACACTTAGTACTAGGAAAAAAAATGCCAAAAAAGGGTAGACCCCCCGAAAAAAAATATAATTGGTTGTCTAAAAATAAAAATATAAATGAAAACCCAAGGAAAATGAAGGAATGACTCATTAGATCGAAGATATAACCATTTTAATTCGGTACATTTTCCCCTCCCCCTTATCGAAGACGTATCTATGACCCTGGTTCTCGTGAATGCCCCTATAGGTCCCTTATGTTAAACCTGGGCAGATGCAAGTCGCAGAGTGTTGATGACGATCGATTTGGTGTAAATGCGCATTTAGACGGCAAAGTCCCGTTCACAGTCGAAAAATCTCGACTTGTTTATTGCTGCTCAATTTGTTGCTGTTGTCTTCCTGTAGTTTCCCGTAGTTCTCTACACTGTCATTATCATCAAGTACCGTCTCCGCAACGAAGGTTGCATGCAACGGCACTGTAGTTACATGTTATTTATCAAAGCTTTTACTTCCATGAAACTTTGAAGTAGTCCTATTCTCTATTCTCATGTATATTCTTAAAAATTTCTAAATTTCTTGCTAAAAATATAATCTAATTGAGATATGGTCCTATTCTTTGGTCACAAAACGCACGTTAAAATCATATTTAGTCTTACCATTTTGAATTTGTGCCAGGCAGTGTCAAGGGTCTTGTAAACATTTACTATAATCACTATCGGAATCATCATTATCAGATTCACTAATTAGCAATCTCTGAAACATAACCATAGCTTGTTTTGCAATGTATCTAGAAGAAGTGGGCGTTGTCATTTTTTCAGAATTTCGGAAAAAACAAACGCAGCGTATGGCAGTCAAAGAAATGGTTTCTTTTGCAGCCACGCGAGTCGTCTTCAGTTTTCTAAAGGAAGGGGTTTCCTGGATGTTCAGAGGTTACCATAAAAACTTGAACTGGGCAAAACGAAATATAACTGATCAATATATGATCTATCTAAAATCGAATCCGTTAAAGTGGCGAAAGGTCACGTAGACCCATACTATAAAGCCGTTATAGTGGCGATCGGTCCCCAATGATTTAAAGTATGGCTCAGAAACATAGACACTAACCAAACAACTAGAAGACTGCATTGACTCTTTTGAGATGTGGGTATATAGAAGAATATGTAGAACATCATGGAAAGAGAAGAAAACAAATAAAGAGATATTAAAAACACTTACTATGAAGAGAGAATTATTAAGGGAAATAAAGATCAGGCAAATACAATATTTTGTACACATTAAAAAAAAAGGCACCTTGGTGCAGACCTTACTTGAGGGTAAAGTCGAAGGGAAGCGAGCAAGAACTACTTAGCGAATTGTATTACAAGTATCGGGTAACCATGCAGTGGATACCCTCTCACTGTGGAATACCAGGAAATGAAAAAGCAGATCAACTGGCTAAGGAAGGTGCTGCCGAAGACCAACCAGATATACCAATCACCTTCTATCAGAACAAACAGATGATCAAGTCAATAAGAAAGCTACAAACACCAACACAAGATGACTATCATATTATGAACTGACCAGAACAAGTTATAATTCTACGTCTCAGAACAGGACACAACCGACTCGGCAGTCACATGTATACAAAGTTCAAGATTGGCAATACGGCCATGTGTACATGTGGACAGGCAGCACAGAGTGCCAAACATATACTTCAAGAGTGTTCTGAGCATGAAACGCTGAGGCAGACATATTGGCCAGAGGAAACAACACTGGAATCAAAGCTCTATGGGACACTGTATGAACTACAAAAGACAGTGAGTTTTATTAAGGAGACAGAATTACAGATATAGACATGTTTCAAGTGAACGAAAGAAGAAGAAGAAGTCTATTGTCTGTTCCCAGGTGAATGATAGTTGATTGTATTCACATTTACCGTTAAGAGAAGAGTAGAGGTGGGATCTTAAGTTGTCGTTCCAAGGTCAGATGTGTCGTCTTGGTTGAATTAAGTCCATGTTTGCTCAAGGCTATCTTGGTTAGTTAGTTAGTCGTTCGATCATCGTCATTGCACTCCGGACAAGTCCATAGGTGCTCAGATCTTTCCTTGAGTGTATCCGCCATTACACGTTGACTGACAATACCAATACGTTGTTGATTGACCATCATTCTTTTTCGCCCACGAAAACTCTCCTTTCTAGCGACACCACATTTCAAACCAAGTTCCTTTATTCTAATCATGGAACAAGAGTCATCGTCACTTGTACAGTCATTTGTTCGTGCGTTTTCACGTAGGGCATTCAAACTGTCTGCCCGATCCATCGCTCCACCAACAGCTGTAGTAGCAGCGTGGGCGGCCAACCTATCTGCTCTTTCATTACCCTGGACTCCCGCGTGTCCCGGCACAAAAATAAAAGTCACTGAACGCACACAGGAATTATTCAGTGCATCTAGCCACTGTTCTCGAACGTACCCCGTCTGAACTTTCACAATCATATTCATGGAGTCACTGAGGATACAGACAGTCTGTGAGCAGACCCATTGCAAAGCTTTGGTCACCGCCAGAATCTCCATTGTCAAGCTGCTTGTCGTCTGAACGAATGCACCACTTTCCTCTCTGATAGTCTCCCCCCACCTATGAGCCGTGAAAGCCCAGGAACTCCTGATGTGTCTCTCAACCGACCCATCTGTATATATAACTATATCACCTTCCCTGGAATTCTCACTGATCAGAGCGAGCACCTCCGACTCGACCACTGTCGGACACCATTCCCTGCACTCTCTATTGAGTGTTATTACTCTTTCGAAGGCTGTTGGGTAATCTGAGGGTGACAGAATCCATTGGGCACCAGGTAGTACATCCTCCAATCTGCAGACACTCTGTATAATGTCCTCTGCGCGCCCCATCCACGACTTTCCTCTCTTTAGTCGACTTCCTTTCACTTTGATAATTTCTTGGTGTAGAGGGTGCTCTTTATCAGCGGTGATTTTTAGGTAGTCCCGCACCCTGCACATTTGTATTCTTTGCTCCGCAGTTTGGCAATCAAGTAGGTATCGCATAGCCCGAGCTGACGTATCTCTCGTGGACCCCAAAATTATTCGCATTGCTTCATTTGAGATTCTATCCAATCTTTCTGTTTGAGTTTGACTCAGTGTCAGAATTGCCAGTGCGTACTCTACCACCGCCACCACCAATCTCTGATACAGCAGAAATAGCAGTCTCTGTTCGCATTGAGCAGCAGCCATAACTTTCATCGCCGCAAGACCTTTATAAGCCTTTACAATTATGTGGGCAACGTGATCTTTGAAACTCAGACTTCGGTCCAACATGACCCCCAAGTACTTCATTGTGCTGGTTCTCTCGAGGACATCCCCTCTCAAAGTAACCGATGGCGTGGACGTGTTCACTATGTGATTGTTTAGGGAAAACCATGTTATCGATGCCTTTGATGGATTAACACAAGCTCCAGAATTACTGCACCATTCTCCTATGCGATCAAGCTCCCTCTGCAAATTTCTGGCAATTGTTTCTCTATCTTTGCCCTGCCTATATACCAAGATGTCATCAACATAAGACATGGTTCTCCTTGGTCCTGCAATCTGACAGCTTGTAATTTGAACTGTATACACATTGAATAGTACTGGGGACAGAGTGGTAGTTATACCTTGTTATACCTTGTGGTTAGCCTGGATTTATGACTGTTGGTGGTGAAGACCAACTCCCACACCTAATAACAACCTGTCTCTGATAAAGTGCAGAGACAATCCACCTGACAACAAATGGACTTACTTGGAGTTGCAGCATTATGGTCATCAAGAAATCCAAGGACACTCTGTTATAAGCATCCTCCAGGTCTATTGCAGCAGCGCATGTCTCCATTTGTTTGTCAAAACCTTCGAAAACGTACTGCGCGAACACGGCGGCATTGTGCCCAGTCTGCTTACCTGGACGATAACCTCCCAATGTTGATGGTAGTCTATTATTCTTTTCTAGATGTAGGGACTCCCGCATGTCTCGGCACAAAAATAAAAGTCATTTTACGCACACAGGAATTATTCACTGCATCCAGCCACTGTTCCCGAATGTATCCCGCCTGAACTTTCAAAATCATGCTCATCGAGTCATTGAGTACAGACATGCTCGCAGACAGTCTGTGAGCGCACTCATTTCAAAGCTTTGGTTACTGCCAAAATCTCCATTGTCATGCTACTTGTCGTCTCGGCGAATACACAACTTTCCTTTCTGATTGTCTCCTCGTCTCCCTCAATCTTTGAGCTGTGAATGCCCAGGCACTCCTGATGTGTCTCCCAACCGACACATCTGTATATATAATCATATCACCCTCTCTGGAATTCTCACCGATCAGAGCGAGCACCCCCGACTCCACCACTGTCGGACACCATTCCCTGCATTCTCTATTGAGTGTTATTCAATCTAAGGGTGCACGACTCCATTCCGAATCAGGTAGCACATTCGCCTTTAATGATAGTCTTCACTTCTTCATAACTGACCACATACTGAGAACATCTACCGCACAGTCCAAACTACATCTTATTGGAAATCTAGTTAGAGCATTGCCCTGCTACAAGAGAGAGAGAGAGAGAGAGAGAGAGAGAGAGTCCAACGGGAGTTTGAGAATGAACGACGAATAAGAAGAATCGTCTGGATATGTTTTAGTATTCTTTACACTATTTACAAATCTGCTGTTGCTTATTATCAAATATATGGTTTCTCTTTCTGTCTCAAGAACTTTTCCCATGTATATAATCTGTTATTTTCAAGTTCAAATAATGTATTGCATAGTGTCACGTTATTCTCCTCACAGAATCGTATACGTACTCTACTTCTCCCTTGTCGTTTGAAGTATAGTGCTTTTATCCAGGTAAAGTTTCACAATGCTTATTTTAACATTGTAAACAACAAAAATAAAACAAAAAAACTGCACATTAGTCCTGTGTCACACGACCACATGACTGGTTTACGCCTTTTCTCTTCTCATTTTTCGATCTCCCCTCCCCTTTACCCCCACAATTTAAGGGCATGACATGTACATGTCTGTTTTCTTGCTTCCATGAAATGCAACTAATTCTATGTAAATTATCATTTTTAGAGCTTCAATTCCCACCGAAGACTGATGTGTCGGGTCATTGGCACAAATAAAGCGGTGACAACGCATTTCCATTCTCTGGATTACATTTTTCTGGAAATCTGATGATGATGTTCCTCCGTCGCAAGCGAAGATGTGCATGGCATCAAAAACAATAAATGTAATAAACAAGTAGAAAAACAACAAAACATTTGTGATTGTCTAATTTGGTTTGTGAGTTCGTAGATGCCCGATGAGTCTGATATGTGCCAGGAAAGTTCTATTGCAGTGCACGCAGGAGTGTAGAGGGTTGGGAGTAGGAGAATTTTCGGATTTGTGCTTCCACTTTCGTCGTTTGTAATTTGCTCACAGAGTTCTTTCTTTTTCAAAATTAGTGATGCTAGCAGTGATCTGGGTGTGCAAAGCTGATAGATCAAGGGATGTAGTCTCCCAGGAACAAGGATCGATGCAGCAATGCTTGAGAGAGTTTTTTTAGGTAATCGCTGGATCGCTGGCCATGGTCCCGCTTCAAGGGAGATCAAGCGGGAGTTTGAGAATGAACACTGAAGAAGAAGAAAAGCTTCAATTATGTTGTATAACAGCTTCCCGGACGCCAGAACACATTATGCCGACATGCCAACTCTTCGATGATGTGAGTACTAATGTATAGTCCCAAGAGACAGATCTGAAGGTAATGCTGTGTGGCACCGGTGAAGACCTCCTGCTGACTTCTTCTTCTTCTTCTTCTTCTTCTTTCGTTCACTTGAAACATGTCTATATCTGTAATTCTGTCTCCTTAATAAAACTCACTGTCTTTCGTAGTTCATACAGTGTCCCATAGAGTTTTGATTCCAGTGTTGTTTCCTCTGGCCAATATGTCTGCCTCAGTGTTTCATGCTCAGAACACTCTTGAAGTATATGTTTGGCACTCTGTGCTGCCTGTCCACATGTACACATGGCCGTGCTGACGACTGAATTCATGGAGGCGATTCACCTTCCTGTATAGACTTATGAGCATAAGAAAAGATCGCAGAAGTATAACAGCTCGTTCTTCGTACATGCTTTGGCAAGAAACATAAAAACTGAATGTGTGCGTCGTGCATAGCATTTGCCCATCACTATTACTATTCTTATATAGGGTCTACGTTGTATAAATTATATCAAGTGACATATTCTTTCCAGAACGTTGTCTTCATCTAGAATACTCCTCTAACGCCTCTTTGTCCCGGGCAAGCAGGCCAACATTGACCAGGGATATGGTAATACATTCTTCGATGTCGCTGGCCCACCGTATTCTTAATCTTTCTCTTCTTATATCTCCTGGTACTCTGCCCTCCAGAATCAGCCGTTCGATATCATCATGTTACTTTAAGTGTCCAAAATACTGTAGCTTCCTTTTTATGATGGCATTTAGAAGCTATTCTTCATTTAGTTTCAGTAATTTCAAAATGTCAATGTTAATCTTTTTCTCTGTCCATGAAATTCGTAGGATCTTTCTGTAGCACTTCATTTCAGATGAATTTATTCTTTTGGATATTGTCTTGTTTAATTATCGCATCCATATGTTGTCACTGTGAAAACACATGATCTTCTATCTATCGTATTTCTCTGCTTATGCTATGAGATGTTACCACAGGATTGAATGAAGATATGTTTTCGGGCTATTGCACGTCTCGTTGCTTGATATGCAGTAATACTGTGCTGTGTCAGAATGTTGGTAACTCCTTCAATCCATCTTCTTGTTCTTCCTATGTATCTTGCTGTTTCCATTTTCATACTGCATGCTCTTACCGCTGGTCAATAAGGGTTCATAAACATGATCTTAAAAAGGCATAAATTAGCCCGTGTGTTGCCGGGGCCTGAAAGGGGAGCAAAGAATAGCAACACTGTTTACCTTCCACGGATGTCGTAAAAGGCGACTAAGGAGGTTATGGGATGGAGTTGGCTGTCCCATCCCATATAGGGTCAGTGACCCAAAGCCGTGTTGAAGTCGGATGTGTTAGGCCGAAAAGCGCAGATATCGCAGCAATGATGTAAACCATGACAAAACGCATTCCGTTCTCCGGACTACATCCTGCTAATCTGCCGGAGATTGAGAACGAACGAAGAAGAAGAAGAAAAGGCATAAATCGTACAGTCGGTTATTGTACCAAAATGTTGTCCGTTCATTAAACTAACATACAAAACGTCTAAAACACACGCGGGCAACGAACCAAATTTCAATATCTAGAAATTGTGTTTTTATTTGGGTTTGTTTAAGACATGCTGAAATATCAATATTGAAATCCGGACACCGTTTGCTGTAAATGAAACACGGACACCGTTTTGCGTCATACAAGATGGTTGTCGGAAGCAAACCCCAACAAAGTTCATAGGTCATGCACAGAATAGGCAGAACGGGATTGTTAGACAGTTGACATCGCAAGTGGGGCCAAGACGTGGCAGATATAAAGACCGTCTAGCGATTTTAAGTACTGCAATACGACACAAAGTTTCAAAATTGTCTACAGGACGTAGTAACTCATAGCTGAATAATATTTAGTTTACGCCATCATTTGTAATAGTTATTGTTTCTCTTTACGAGTCAGTGTGCACTGGTAACTAATTCGTAAACAAGTAGTCTTGTAAGAGCTCTAGCACTCTAAAGTCTAAACTCTTATTTTCTAAGAGTCAACTTGTAAAATACTAGTAACTACAGAAAGTTTAGTAGTTTAGTTATTATACCACCGCTATCAGTATCAATAGGTAAACAATTGGTTTTCAACCGATTTGAAGCATCATATTTCTGAACACTGAAGATATTTACATACAAAGAAGATGTGTGGTAAGTTCATATTTTTTCTTCAATATATTACAATTTAAATTGAATTTACATTCATTTACCGTGTAGGCTATGTACAGGGAAATTATCTAGTAATTTCATAGTCTATCTGGGTTTGAAAATACATTTTTTTACTTTATTTAGTATATACTATATTATAATATAATAATATTACGACTTTTACTTGCGTTAACGGTTATCTAAGACTTCATATATATATATATATAAATAATATTTCTCAAGTCCTTGCTAGAGTAGGAAACCAAATGAAATTCGTTTATTATTATCTTTATTATAGCCTAACATATTTATATTATATAAGGGCTCATCTTTCGTTTCTACGGTCACAGTGAAATTTGACCTAGTTTTGAGGTATTTCCTAACATGATAAGAATGATGGTCCCGGCGGAATGACAATTTTACACCATAGCTTTTATTAAAGGGGGGTTAAAAGGATTAGGATTAGTTTATAGATGTTTTTGGGAGGGGGAGAAGGGTTAGAATCAGTGTTTAGAATTAATAATTAATTCTCGTGTAAGGGTGAATCAATATGATTTAAAGCACAACGGCATACGATCGGGGGTGTGATGCGTTGATTGGTTTTCTCGTTGGGGCCAAAAGAGGAGCAAAGAATAGCAACACTGTTTACCTTCCATGAATGTCGTACGAGGCGACTAAGGAGGTTATGGGATGGAGTTGGCTATCCCATATAGGGTCAGTGACCCAAAGCCATGCTGAAGTCGGATGTGTCAGGCCAAAAGGTGCAGATATCGCAGTAATGCTGTAAACCATGACACAACTCATTCCGTTCTCCAGACTACATTCTACTGAGTTTGAGAACGAACATAGAAGAAGAAGATTGGTTTTCTCGTGAAACTTAGTGATGTCGTCTGCTTAAACATGAAAACAGTGTGATTTTAAATAGCGCAGTGACCATAGAAAAAAAATTTGCCTATATAAGCCCCTAGTCACCCTAATTTTATTTGACATTGCAAAAAATGTAGCCCCATTGATTGTAATATGGGTAGACAGTAGACCATAACACTCGTAATGATGTCTCTACTTTCTCATGTTTTGCTAATGTGCTGTAAAGTAAAAAAAAAATTAGTAGCGTATCCTATTCAGGTCGTAGCCATCACATATTATATCTGGTTACTCAAATCTACTGTACCACTGTCTCAGACTACATTGATCAACCGTACATTGTACCTGACTACTATAATCTTATTGTAAATTACTTTGGCGACTAACAAAACACAGCCCTTGATTAGTCTTATCTATTGTACACCATTTCTAGCTTTCTAATTATACTGTACACTGTCCCTTATTACTCTAATTTTCTGTACACTATCTGCCAGCTTTCATTGCTGTAGGTTAGGATTTTGGAGGCACAGTAGTTTAATGTTAAGTAATTCGCCAAAATGGAGAACGAGATGTGTTCTCTCTATGGTGTCTGATTAGCGGCTGTTCCTTCCCAAAAGTAATGGCAACCTACAGGAATAATGTGCCTAGAAATTTCCAATGGATTAATCACAACTGTTTAGAAAGACAAATAATGAAGGGCAGATAACCTGGGCGGAGGAGAAAGGCCAGACCAAAAAGATGGAGGACTGACATTAAACACAACATGAATGTCATTGGAAAATGCATGCTTCATGGCCCAAGGCAGAATTGGGTTGAGGAAGTTCTTTGGGAATACAATTTTCTGGAGAGAATACGTCATGAAAGAATTTGCATGACAGAATGCACCTGCTGACAAGGAAACCCTAATAGAATCCACTCATTATTCATGGTTTCAAATAAAATTTACCCCTTAGTTTCCCCAGCCAAGTAGAGTGACAGTGCTCATGCTCTGAGAAGATTGAGGAATGGCACCATCGCTTTTGAGCAAGTACAGTAGGCGATGCTAGTCAAGTGGTTTCTGGTCAACCACTGACTGTTGCTGAGTACCTATGGGAAACATGCTGAGACGCTGTCTCATCACTCAACAGATTTCAGAAACAAGAAATCTGCTACTGTGCAATGAGTTTATTATTCTTATTTCATAATAGACTTTCATATCCCATTTTCTAAGTTCTGCCTGTGGGGGGGGGGGGGGGGGGGGGGGAGTGTTCACATCCCACTGTGTAAGCGGAGAGTGACATTTTATACTACTTCCTTGCTCATTCTCAAACTCCCTGCAGATTAGTAGAATACTTTCCATAAAATAAAATGTTTTGTCATCTGTACACTTTATACTACAAATATTGTTACAATAGGGCAAAACTTTATACTACCAATATGTTTACAACAGGGCAAAATGTTATGCTTACAATGGGACAAAACTTTATACTACAAATATGCTTAGAATAAAGCAAAACACACTACCCTTGGGCCTTTCTAAATATGGATAAAAATCCTATAAAAATGAAATTTAATAAAGGTTTCTGTGTGTTAGGCAACCCTCTTCTCTCCCCCCCCCCACCTTATAAGAGTTATATTTTATGAACACAGAAGTGTATTTATGACCCTAATTATAACCTCTATTCAGCATCTCACAATGAACAACCCTTCTTCATAGTTCATTCTCAAATTCATGCAGATTAGTATGATTTAGTCCAGATAATGGAATGAATTGTGTCATGGTTTACAGTTTAGCTGTGATATCTGCACCTCTCTGCCTGACACATTCGACTTCACATGGCATCTGGGTCGCTCTGACCTGATATGAATAGGGCAGCTAAACTCCACTCCAAAACCTCTTTTGTCGCTGCTTATGATATGTATGGAAGGTAAACTGTGTTGCTATTCTTTGTCCCCCTTCTGGGCAGACCACATATGAACATGAACAAACACTATATATAACTTCTATTCTACATTTCACAGGGAACAAGCCCTGTTTACCTTAATGTTGCCATGATCCGAAAGGGAAGCACAGGTGACAATACTGTTACCTGCCATGCATGTTGTAAGAGGTGACTAAGGAGGTTATGGGGATGGCTGTTTCATCCCATACAGGGTCAAAGTGACCCAGAAGTAACATGTGTCATTCTGGAAGAGCTGATAATGGAGTCAAACTGTAAATAATGACACAACACATTTTTTTTTCTTGATTACATCTTACTAATCTGCACTCGTTTTCAAACTCCTGCAGAAGAAGAAGAAACCCTGCACTATAAGCTCTAAGTCAGCGGTTCTCAACCTGTGGGTTGTGACACTTTCATAAGGGCTGCCTAAGACTATCGGAAAACACATATTATGAAGTAGCAACGAAAATTTTATGGTTGGGGGTCACCGCAACATGAGGAATTGTATTAAGGGTCGTGGCACTAGAAAAATTGAGAACCACTGCTCTAAGTCTAATATGCGGCTAATAGTTATTCTCACTATAAGTCTGTTTAGCAAAATCATAATGACATGTTTTAAAGTACATACAAAAATATAATAGTATATTTCAACTTGAGGTGTTCACCAACAGATGTTACCACTGCATACTTTCTGTCAGTCAAATTTATTAACATGCATAGACTAGGCAAGGAGAATCAGACATCAATAAGGTGAAAGTGCATATAATGAAATGAGTGAGTTGTTTAATATTCTGCAATAGTTTCCAATGTTCTGTATTCTATCCAGGTAGGTGAGTTGTCTCTAAAAGGTAAAGATAAGCTGAGTTATTCTTCTTTTTCTGTGTTCGTTCTCAAACTCCTGCAGACCAGCAGGATGTAGTCCAGAGAACAGAATGCGTTGTGTTGTGGTTTAAAGCATTGCTGCGATATCTGCACCTTTAGGCCTGATACATCCAACTTCAGCATGGCGTTGGGTCACTGACCCTATATGGGATCGGACAGCCAACTCCATCCCATAACGCCCTTTGTTGCCTCTTATGACATGCATGGAAGGTAAACAGTGTTGCTATTCTTTGCTCCCCTCTCTGACCCAAGGAACACAAGGGTGAAGTTGAGCTATGAACCCACTTCATATTACGTTTTCCCTTAAGTTTTCAGCTGTCTTGCTCAGTTACTGACGAGAAATTGTCTGATCATCATCACTAATGGTACTAACTCAGTAGTGATGCCGCAATTTCTCAACCTTTCCGGAGCATTAGCCATCGTACTCTACTTCATGGTGGCTTTTTGAATCATGGGAGTAAACCACAAGTAACGAGTAGACTCAAAACCTGAATCAATGATTGGTCGGACAGAGATCTTAAAACCTGGGTCAATGGGTGATAGAACGGAAGATTTAACAAACCACAAATAACGAGTAGACTCAAACTTGGGTCTGTGGGTGGTCGGACGGAGGACATAACAATATACTACAGAGCCCCTTGCAAATGCCCTACAGTTTATCTTTCAGTTTTGTCTCTTAAGGGTGAGATTTTTGTCTTCAAATAACCAAGAGAGGACATGTCTGCAGGATGTGTTCTGGAGATTATGGGATACAATTTTCATAAATATTTATAAGTTTAGGTAGCCTTTATTTTGTGACGATTTGTTTGTTGCATACAGTAGCCTATCTTTCCTGAAGATAGTAGTTTATTGTCTTCTGTCGAGTTTTAGGATGAGGTATTTGTGGGTAGTTGCAGCCTTTTCTGTGACCCCATATCTGTCTGTATTTTCATTTGCTTTCTACATTGCTACTCTGTAATGAAATTATTGATATTTTATACCTGATTTTAAACAGAATATGACCACCAGCCTATGTCATGCTATAATGCCTATAGTGCATACTCAACTACTCACATTGTCTCATCAAACAGCACCAATGTTTAAAATATTGTTCTTTTATACACGCCTATACTCAGTGCCAGATTTACTTATAAGCTTAATAAGCTGCAGCTTGGGACCCCCACAAACTTGGGGGGGGGGACAATTTGTAAAATTTCAATATCTATATATTCTTAATCGTTTTAGGGCCCCATATCTCAAATATCTTAGGGCCACATATCTCAAATATCTTAGGGCCACTTATCTCAAATATCTTAGGGCCACATATCTCAAATAACTTAGGGCCACATATCTCAAATATCTTAGGGCCCCATATCTCAAATATCTTATGGCCACATATCTCAAATATCTTAGGGCCCCATATCTCAAATATCTTAGGGCCCCATATCTCAAATAGCTTAGGGCCCCATATCTCAAATAGCTTAGGGCCCCATATCTCAAATAGCTTAGGGCCCCATATCTCAAATAGCTTAGGGCTCCATATATCAAATAGCTTAGGGCCCCATATCTCAAATAGCTTAGGGCCCTATCGAGTCTAAATCCGGCCCTGCCTATACTATTGTATATTATCTAGCATTTTCCTGTACCAAAGTACACCTATCCTACACATTTATTATCCTATATGATTCTTGTACCAAAGTACAACTATCCTACAACTTGTGCTTATTAATTTGTATATTTGTACACCAATATGAACAACAGTATTACACAGTTTTTATTATATTTTGTATGTTTCTATATCCCAAGTACAATTATCCCATAACTTGTGTTTATTATCCTCTATATTTCTGTACCAAATTACAACTGACCTACAGATATTGTTGTTTCTTATTTTCAGTACCAATGTACAAGTGCCCTATAACTAATGTTAATTATCTGGTATATTTCTGTACGAGTTTACAACTATCCTACAAATATTGTTTATTATCCTGTATGTTTCTGTACCAATGTACAACTATTATCTCTTATGTTTCTGTACCGATGTACAGCCGCCCTACAATGGTAGTGTTTTCATCCACCTTTGGTCAAACGTCTGAAATCCCACTCATGTTTGCTTTGGTTTTAAGAAAGTATGGTAGCACAGCCATTCTTTCTTCCCAGAAAACAAACACGTGGAAAGATCACTGAAAATTGCTAGAGTACACAACGTGTTTGTCTTTGTGTGTGCATTAGGAGTAGGCCTTTGGTGAGGATAGCCAGGAGCAAACTTAGGCAAGTCTTCGCAAACTGCATGATAGAATGACATTATGGCTTTTAATGGGTGCAGGGGGAGTAATATATTGACTCAAAAAATGGTTGAAACAAACATATAAACTCCTGAGATAAAGCACCGATATCGGGAAACAACCCCGATCATGGAAACTCAAGGGCGTTAGTATCGCATCGCAAATAATAGAAGGATTGGAATTATATGAAAGTGTTAACATTGTCTGTCAATCGTGTTTCGTTGCTAGAATGTTTTATATATAAATATAGGTAACAGTTTTTCATATTTCCGTTCATTCTGATATAAGCACCATTTATGTCAGGGCTATTCAAATATATTTACTCGGGGGCCAAAATGTAGAAAATGGGCATCATTACGGGCCAGATTTATTTTTTTTTAAATTGAATAATTCTATACATTTAGTTTTTTTATAACTTTATTTCACTGTTTTAGCAATGATCCGCGGACCACTTGCTAGGCATCCGCGTGCCGCTAATTGAATAGCCCTCATTTATGTGATGGTAATGTGTGTGTAGGAAGAAATCTGCAGCGCCGGATTTAGACGTGATAAGGCCCTAATCTTTCCGGACGTGCAGCACTGGGGCAGATAATGCTGCAATGTATTTAAGTATATATGACAATTGCTCAGGAAAGTGGGGGCCCTAAGCTATAGCTTGTGTAGCTTATACGTAAATCCTGCACTGGAAATCTGATATCATAGACTGCATGAAACAGGGCACACAGAGGCAGAACAGAGACAGCGGACCTGACTAGAGGATACAGATTTTAGGCAAAAGCTATGGGGCAGCTGCTCTGACCTGGAGAAGATTTTGAACCTCTCCCAGACGATAGGCCTGGCAATATAACATGACTGCAGATGCTGAACACATAAGGACACATACATAGTAATATTGTTGGTGTATATATTAGTTAACAGAACTTCCGTGACTGTTATATATAGTGACCAGTAGGTGCTCAGTTTCTCTCAGAAGATGGCAAAGGGTATGCACGATGACGGGTCCTTAACAGAACTCTCTGATTATAACAAGCTATTAAAGTGGTTCCATTTCATAATATTTAGGTATTTAAGAGGCATACACGACGTTAGGCTCATAATTTTCGTTGACCAACGGCATACTTAGAGCATGAAATCAGCATCTCGCCCAATCTCGTAGATGGGGAGGTTTAGGGTTCCAAGTTCCCATTAGAAAAAATATAATATGACATTCATTAGCTTTTTTTAAAAAAAAGCCTGCATGCGAATGTCTGCAGATTTCTTCTCATGTGATTTTCAGTTTTGTTCAAGTCTGTCCATTTTCTGAGGGTGAATTTAATGGTTTGTTGGTTACTGATCCATCGCTACACGAGCTCGTGCATAATCTTCTACAGTATAGGACCTACATACAAATCAGAAATTAAGCCTTCTTAATGATTCATTCGGTTATTACCTTCATTTCCATTGGTTACTATGATTATACTTTTTGTGTGACAGCCAATAATAATCTGCAGAAATAGTCTTATTTCGTTAGCTCATAATGCCTATATCTACAGTGGGTTTTTTTTAATCAGTTAGACAGTGTTTTCCATTTCTTGTTTTCACGCAGCATTAGTGTATGTAACATTCATAGGCGTGTATCAGAAGATTAGTATATGCACCTTAATGCGTCATAGTTTGCACATTCTTGAAGGATGTCCTATACAGTTTAGTTGGCTTGACCACATGTAAAACTTAAGGGTATAAGTCAAGTTAGTCATTTTATAAGGCTGGAATTCCCATTAGCCAATAGGTCTTATACTGTCGACGGTCATAGATCATGCCCTTTGACCTGATACCATTGTGTAATATGTGAATGAGTTTGTGAGCTGTTTTGTTCCGTATATGGTGTTCCATTTATATGGCACCGGAAGGATACGCTTTTTTCGACTAGCGTTGAACATGCAAAAAGCTGATGGTCGACAGATTCGTAACTTACGCCGTGCTGTAGATTTTCTCAGTATAATGCAAGTCTTCGAAATGTCGGCCCACTTACCTTAAATGGGGTGTGTGTTTGTGTGATATTTCATCTCCGACATTCTAGTTTTAACCCTTCCGGGTTATCTCCACATTTAGCTCTGCCATATTAACATCAATAGTGGAGTTCTTGCTCGTCGTTTTTTGTTGTGTATGTATTGTCGATAAAGACATTTTTGTCGAAACGTCGATTATTCTGTATTTTTATGTTTGTTTCCAGTGATTAATAAAACTTCATTACCCTATTTCAAGCTTTGCCTGTATTATTTCTGAGTAAATTTGACTATGTATGGGATTGGACATTCTAGCCTGCCTCACCTCTCCTTAGTTGACTCTTATGACATGCATTTTAACACACTTGCGATCATTACTTTTATGATATTTAAGTATTAATCTGTTTTACAAACTATTTTGAGGCTTGAATATTTTTCTTCTTCTTCTATGTTCATTTTCAAACTACTAAAGGTTAGCTGGATGTAGTCTAGAGACCGGAATGCGCTGTGTCATGGCTTACACCTGGCAGCGATATCTGTGCCTTTTGGCCTGGCACCTTCGATTTCAGCGTGGCTTGTGGGTCACTTTGACCATATATGGGTTAGTCAGCCAACTCCACCTCATAACTTCCTTAGCTACCTCTGACGACATGCATTGAAAGTATTCTTTAAGTTGCTATTTTTTCCCCCTTTTTGGCCCGAGAAATACTTGGGCGTACTTTTTTAATTAATTCTTGGATATTTTGTAGACAAAATCAGACAATAAAATAAGAAATTAGTTCCAGTAAATTGACATAAATTTCTTGTGTTCTGTTACGAGTTTCTGTGGACACGTGATCGCCTATAACATTTCCCGCCATTCTTACAAACCGGAACTTCCGCTCACCCCGGCTTGTCAGATGTTGCTGGACACATGAAGAAAAAGTGTTCTGTTTGTTTCGCCAGGAACACTCACAGACATTTGTAAAATCTTCGTATTTGCAGTTTTTTTCCCACGTGTGACCTTAACCTTAACCAGCACATAATTACTTGGTCAGAACGTTCTTTGAGTTCGTTTGACCTTAGATGCATTTTCCAAGGTTATGCATATGCCGGTTAACGGATTTCAATTTCCTTTCATCCCCTCCCAACAAACACAAATGCACATCACAGACATTTTTTTTTATCAATGAGTAAATCTTAGCAAGCAGTATCGGCTTCAGCCGTGTAAATAATTCGTTGAGTTGAAAGCAGCAACATCCGAAATGTTCTTCTTGTAGTGAGGAACATTTGAGGACATGTCACACTAACTTCGATGTTCAAATCAAGTCTGCCGCACATTAAAGCTCATGGACAACGTTTCAACAACTTTTTAACACAGCAAGTCCGGTTTTAGATAACCGTCTCTTAGGTCGACCTAGCTTCACGAAATGGGCACAGTTTTAACGAGTCCTTATCTCAGAAGAGTCCTGCGCGCAGATCCCAAACAGGGTCACTTATCTTTTCAGATGCGATTGATCGATCAGTAGTCATTTTGTGTCGTCACCCATTGTGCAGTATGTGGGAAAAAAAATGCAAACATATATAAGTAACGCTGTTTAGGACTGAAAACACAAAATGACCACTGAAAAAGTTAAATAACGACACGTTTGAACGATGATTCCAGATTGCATAAAAAACAATGACACTTTTGAAGGATGATTCCAAATTACATAAGAAATGGTAGTATATTATATTCAGGGTTTAGCATCGAGACTCGAATCGCTCTCGCCTCCAACGCCTTTAACAAACTCTCAAACATCTGGAGATCGAAGATCACAGGTAAACACACCAAACTGCGACTATTCAATGCAAATGTGATTCCATAATTAACATATGTATGTGAAAGTTGGAAATATACCGCAATAATTGATAAGAAGTTAGTTGCCTTTGAGAATAGATGCCTCAGAAAAATCACAAATACTAAATAGAAAGACTTCAAATCAAACGACATACTAAGAGAGGAGACAAAACAAGAATATGTGACGAACATCATCAGAAAACGCCGCTGGGCATACATCGGCCACGTACTTAGAATGAAGGAAGATAGAATTCCACGACAAGCCTTCATGTGGACACCAGTCGGAAAAAAAACAACAGGGAAAACCAAAAACAATGCTCAGAAGAACATTTATGAATGGATTAAAATCAACAGGCATAAATGCACAAGACCTGTAACCCCTAACAACTGACCGACAGCCATGGAGAACTATGACATCCGCCCTATTTGCCAAACTTGGCAAAAAAGGAACTGACTGACTGACTGTGTAGCATTTCATTTACCTCATTTTATTTTTGGCTGTAGTGATATTTTAGGCTATATATGTTTAGTAGTTTGCCATTGCTTTCTAAGCTGTCCGGATGCACAATTGCTTGTGGCGGGATTCGAACCCGGTAACTTGGCCGTCACAGACGGGCTCTGCACAACAGAGCCAGACTAAGTACATATGACTGTATTATAAACTAATGACTCGGTTTGGGAACTGCACATGAGATCATGACAGCCTACAATATAAGACCTACTTGATAATTGGAAATCCAGCCTTCTTAATTACCCATTTGATTATTTCCGTGATTTCATTGGTTATTATGATTATACTTTGTGTGACAACCAATACAAATATAGGGGATAGTCAAATGAGTCATCTTAGAATGCTATATTTTCCAGTAGCCAATAGGTCTATATTTCCGAGGGTCAGGGCTACATCCTCTTGTTCTAAATACAGATATATACATAGATCAGCCTATAGGAAGTACATGTACTTCAATAAATTACTCCCAACTTACCAACGCCGAAATTATATGTGGTATGCAAGGGGCGCAAATAAAACGACACAGCGCCATCATTTGGAAATACATACTGCTGGAAATCAAGAAGGATCATTGTTCTGCTTCATGAGCATTCCGGTATGAGTTTCTTCTTCTGCGTTCGTTCTCAAACTCCTGCAGAACAGCAGGATGTAGTCCAGAGAACGGAATGCGTTGTGTCATGGTTTACATCATTGCTGTGATATCTGCGCCTTTCGGCTTGACACATCCGACTTCGGTATGAGTTTGAAAACGAATAGGATATTTTTTTGGTTAAATCCCCAGAAAACCTCTATGTTTGCTCTCAATAATTACCCCCAAGTCCGTAGAAAGACTTGGATAAATATACAGACGAACCTGTAAGGCTTACTCCTAAATTTGACATCAAGGCATATCCCATTGTTCCAAATATAGATATATACACAGACCATCCTATAGGAATTACTCCCACATAGTCAGTCGTATTCCTAATCGTATCTTCGTGTTCCACATATAGGTAAACATGTACATTGGGCATTGCTTAATGATTACTCCCACGTGCATCATTTATAGCATAACTGTGACAAACTACGATATAATACATATGGGCTAAATTGGGAATCATCCTTCTTTTGTGACGCATTTGTCTTTTTCTATGATTTTCGTTGTCTGTCGACACAAAGTATACGCAAAGTGACTAATGAAATTAACAGAAAAAGTTAAATGGCTCACTTTAGAAGGATGATTCCCTGATAAGCCAGCATGACTGTATAATTGGATAAAAAAATTATGGTAATTAAGTTTTTCTAATTATTAGTAACATACAGGAAAACACACACAAACCGATGTTTCGACCAGAAAGGCCTTTATCGTTAACACCATAGCAAATTACGAGAGAAGCACGGACTATTTTGTGTTCTCATTCAATATTGTGAGGTAATCATATGCAGTGTCGTTCTTTACGTGTGTGCTGTTTTCTTGATAAAGGAATATGTGTCGAAATGTCGATTTTTGTGTGTTTTTTCTATGTTTCCAGTGATTATCAAAAGGTCATTTTATGTAGACTGTTTTTATTGTTCGCATGTTGGAATATAATTTTGCTGTACTTGTAACGTATCAATTTATAGCCATATCGTCGTGATTCACGTATATTCCAGCCTATCATTCTGCATTTCCGGGTTATAAGGCCGAGGCCTGAAAGTGGTGGATGTAATAGCCATACTGGTATTACCACTCATGTCGTAGGAGGCAACTAAGGAGGTCTTGGGCTGGAGCTGACTGTGACATTCCATATAGGGTCAAAGTGACTCATAAATTATACTGAAGTCGGGTGTGTCAGGCTGAAAGGCGCATATATTGCAGCTAAGTATATACCTCAGCATAACGCATTCCATTCTTCGGAATACATCCTGCTACATAAACTGCAGGAGTTTGAGAATGAAAGCAGAACTAGAAGATGTAAGATTTAAAGATATATTGGGATTCCTCTTCTTCTTTCGTTCACTTGAAACATGCCTATATCTGTAATTCTGTCAGACATTGGCTAACACGTGCCAATTCTATTTTTCTATTTGAAATGATACAAGCCAAACATATTGCTTTTTGGTGTAAGCTCATTGGTGAATGAATGTAAGGGATACCCGTGGTGTAGGAGTTAATAAGAGACCGTAGTCAGTAAATAAAACATATGTACAGAAAGTAAACAGGACTTCATTCGTTACATTTTTGATTATTATCGTACTTTTCGTTGGCCACTATTTACTCGGAGTCGCATGCCAAAAAAACACATAGGCCGACCAACGTAATTCACGGAAATAATCAAAATCAGCCTTTCAAGTCATGTTTACCTTTCTATACACAGGTCTTTACTGGGGCCAAGTCATTGTTAATATATTAACCCTGTGCTCAAAGTGTGGTTGGTTTCAATCCGGCTCGTGACGTCTTGTTTACAAGGTGAATATTCTTAGAGATACCCATGCGATTGCGTCTGTGGATCTCACCAATGGCCCACTAGACAAACCACCCATGCAACAGAAAAACTTAGTAGATGACATGCCGTTATATTGAGGTTCTTTTATGGTAGCTTTTTAGCATGTCATCTATACAATTATAGACCCCCTCTGAGTATAAGGCTCGTTCAATAGGCATTGCACTAAGCCGAAAACTGAAGTCTCATTGGTATGAAAGAAAGCTCAGAAAACCACCCCATTGCACTTAAGTAGTAAGAGCTATTCGCTCGCAATTCATGGGGTTCTCAAACAAACAACCAGGGGAGTATCGCTTCAAGCTACGAAGTTATGTGTTATGGATGGTGTTCATATAAGTATCGTGCCGCTTCGTTCTTTGATAGAGACGTTGTACATATACGAAACCCCGCAGAACAACGAATTCAGTCCTGTGCACCCTTTGAACCCGTTGACTCCTTGTTGTACGCGTCAATTTAGTCTTTTGCTGTATTTTGCCAGACCATCTTATTTCGTGTTGTCATCCTAAGCCTAGAGTAGATTGTACAGTCAGGCCTGTTATAAATTAAAGAAGATATTGGAGATCCATCACATAAAATATCGAGACCTCTCGTGTTCTGTAGCCTGCGCCCTCAATCTGGGGCATGTTGAAACATTAAACCTTCAGTTTAAAAAATACAAACACCGTGGATTGTGAAACATCATTCGTTTTCTTTACTCCATGGCCCGAAGAATACATATAGAAATTAAGCCACTATTCTCTCCAAATAAAAATCGTCTGTATTTTTAATAGCAACTTTTCTTCTTATATGCTGAGCTGGGAGTTTGTCAGCACTTTATCAACACTCTTTATGAGCACGTCAGTCTGCCCAATCTGCATATTTTCTGTAGTGTGATATGATTCAATAGAAAGCGTTTTGGATAGATGAAGATTGTAAAAGTAAAGTGTTTTGGATAGATGGAGATTGTAAAAGTAAAGTGATTTGGTTAGATGGAGATTGTAAAAGTTCTTATCTAGATTTATGAAGCCGTATAACCTATGTATGACGTGCTGCACTTTTTTCCATATGACTGCTCTTCTGCCTTCAATTCTGTTGTCGCTCGTATGTTGCCTAGATCCGACAGGTGAGTAAAGAAAAGCAACACATTTACATGTCGTAATGTGGCGGATCGTCTTCTTCCTTGAGTTCATTCTCAAACTCCCGCTGGATCTCTCTTGTAGCAGGAAAATCGTCCTACTAGATTCCCAGCAGGATGTAGTCCAGAAAATGGAAATGCATTGTGTCGCAGTTTTATTTGCTTCAGTGGTCTGACATATCCGTCTTCGGCGGAGTAGGAGGCGAATAAAGAGGTTATGTGGTGGATTTGGATGTCCCATTCCATATAGGATCAAAGTCATTCTAACATCGGATGTGTCAGGCCGAAAGGCATATATGTCGCAGCAAAGCTGTAAACCATAACACAACGCATTATGTTATCCATACAAGGTTCCTCTACTTGCAGGAGTCTAAGAACGGACGCGTAAGAAACTTATACGGCACCTAATGATGATCCATACAACATGGCATCCCCAAATATAGGCACATAGTAAACAATTGACGCTGTATCTAGCGATCTATTATCACGATCGTCGCAGTAAAGACGTGTTAGGGGATGTATAATCTTTTCCAAACAATGTGTCACATGTTACCTGGTCAATGTTTAAACTAAATATCGAACGTGATTTCTGTTATCTTTTCCCCCCCTAGTTTAAAAAATAATAATTTTTACATTTTTTTTAAAACGATGTTTTTCTCAAAATGTTGGTGTCTAGTTTTATTCACGTTTTATCATATCTCATGTGATTTTAATCACACACTCCACGGAAGACGGATGTGTCGGGCCATTGGCGCAAATAAAACGGCGGCACAACCGCATTTCCATTTTCTATATTGGTTAAGGTGTTAGTCATGAGTTCGAATCCGGCTCGTGTCGTCTTGTGTACAAGGTGGATTTTTCGGAGATCTCTGTGTATTATCACTTGAAGCTATGGAGTTACGTGCTATGAGTGATACTCTCGACAGGCGACGTGCCGCTTTATTGAGAGAGATGGAGTACATATGGGAAACCGAGTACAGTGAAGTCAATCCTCTACGACTTTTCAACCTTTTTTTTTCAACCTTCTGGAAATCTGGTATGAACATTGCCTTTCTACAAGAGAGATGCAGCGGGAGTTTGAGAATGAATGTTGAAGAAGATCACACACAACGTTACTCATCTTGGCTGATCGGGCTTTTCATTGGCTGCCTGCACAAATTATACGTAAAGTGACCAATGATCAGTCGAATCATTCAGGATGTAAAACCAGAGAGCAGGACCTACATCTGGAAAAGGGCTTCATCGCACACAAGAAGACTGAGAATTAACACACACAAGAAGACATAATAAACACACACAAGAAGACATAATAAACACACACAAGAAGACATAATAAACACACACAAGAAGACATAATAAACACACACAAGAAGACATAATAAACACACACAAGAAGACATAATAAACACACAAAAGAAGATATAATAAACACACACAAGATCACATAATAAACACACACAAGATCACATAATAAACACACACAAGAAGACATAATAAACACACACAAGAAGACTGATAATCGTTTCCCTCTACCTAATTTTGGATATTCTCTGTCACAGATTTGGAGATCTCCCTGGCACAGTGTTATAGATATGGAGATCTCCCTAGCACAGTGTTATAGATTTGGAGATCGCTCTGGCAGAGTGTTATAGATTTGGAGATCTCCCTAGCACACTGCGATAGATTTGGAGATCGCTCTGGCAGAGTGCGATATATTTTGAGGTCTCTCTGACACAGTGGGATAGATTTGAAGATCTCTCTGGCACAGTGTGATAGATTTGAAGATTTCCCTGGCACAGTGTGATATTTTTGAAGATCTCTCTGGCACAGTGCGATATATTTGGAGATCTCCCTAGTAAACTGCGATAGATCCCCAATACTTTCCTTTATTTATAACTAGGGATGACAATACAAAACAAGATACTATAGGATAAACATGAAAACACATTGTGGCTTGGTCGATCCCTGGTTGCGACGTCTCGTGTACACGTGCAATTTGGGGGGGGGGAGACAGGATTCTCACTTGAAGCTACGAAGTTATGGATTGTGGGGAGTGTCTCTCTTAAGTCAACTTGACGCTTTGTTGATAAGGACATAGAAACCTGAGTACAATTAAGTCATTCCTCTACGCTCTTTGTGATCGACATTAATCTTTACAATTTCATCTATAATATTTTTGATGTTCATTTTGCATATTTCCGTGTCGTCTCTTGATTGGGAATGTTCGTATGTTGACGTCTTCATAAGTGTGTTGGAATTTTGACCGTGTTTCTCTCCATCGATGTAAGCTAGTTTTTTTATTTTTATGTAAAGTGTGTTGCGTGAATGTCTTCCATCCCGATGAAGGCTTTTCAACCGAAACATTTGCTGACGTTCTGTCGTTTGTTTATATATATTGATAACACACATACCATCTTCTTATGTGTTCAACATCGGTCATATATTGTCATGACGGAGTCCACTGTCTTCTCCGGGTCAGAGCGGCTGCCCCATGATGTTTTCTTAAAGATGTACCCCTATGCCGGATCCGCTATCTCTGCTCTTTGCATGTTGGACAGTCCTGAAGTATGTGTTCTGTTCAGGAGTTTGGTTTTCGAATCCACACAAAATCTGTCTGTGTATGAGATCCTCAGTCGGTAAAGTAAATAAGACCAATTTCGTTCATTTTGATATTTTCCCTGTTATCCTTTGCACTTCCAGTACCAGGTTGTTTCCGAGCACTCAATATGAAGAGTGGTGTGTGTGAAGTAAATCATTCCTCGAAACCGTCAGTAGTAAAAAAAAACCTCTGTACAGAAAGTAAACAAGCCTTAATTCAGTTTTTGATTATTGCGTGATTTTCGTTGATAAACTTGTGTATACTTGGAGTCACATTAAAAAAAAAACAGCCAATGCCGACCAACGAAACGCTGGCAAATAATGAAAAAAATAGGCCTCGTAGGTCATGTTTGCTTTCTGTACACAGACCTTTACTAAAGCCCGGGCATGGCTTCAGTATCAACGCCATTACAAGTAAATGCAAGTAGGAAGCAAGAGAATAAATTAAAAATTATTGAGATTAACAGGAATTTAATCAATTCGTTCTAACGACACCGAATCACTTGACAACTCGCGCAAACGAGTTTTTCCGTACTTTGCCAACCGCATCTTCATCCAGTAAACGAGTTTTTCTCTTACCTGACTAACCGCATCTGATGCGGTTAATCAAGTACGGAGTTTACTCGAGTTGCCAGGCGATTTGGTGTCGTTAAAACAGACTGGTTGAATTCCTATTGGTCTCAATAATATTTATCCACGCCATTTATGTATATAAGAGAATACAGTATAACATCAATTATTTTAACTGACCCACTGCATAGTTAGGGTGATATGGTTGCGACCAATCATCAACCACCACTCATCAACCACTAATCGCCAGTATACGACTTCCCAACAGAATCCAAAACACGCATATTGACTCTATGTTTTCGATTATCCCTATGCATTTCTTTGCTCGTCAGTTGCCAGGCGACGTAATGTATATAAATAATGGCCAACGGCAGTAATTGAAAACATGACGTCAAATGTCTTGTTTATGTTTTGTATGTTATCTTATACTAGTGATTGGTCAGGATGTGGTCAGCATCACTCCAGCGGCTTTTACTTTCACGCGAGATCTGGTACCTAGATCCTTAAGCTGGGTTGACCTATGAGTCGTTGTTTATTGAAATAAAATATTTCCATTTGAAATGAAGTGTGATAATTTTGTATGGACATTTGTGTAGTGTGGTTTTTATTTGGAGTTGATATTTACACATTAGATCGTCTGACATCATGGCATGCCAGAATCCACAAAAATCCTGATAAAATATACTGAAAATAAAGATTCATCCGCCAGTTGGCACTGCACCTGATAATGGTGACGACGACGATCTACAGAATATACCAAATTATCCGAATTAATTGGGACCAGACGGATTCGTATAATCGAAAATACGGATAATTGGCTATAGCCCAAAAATGAAGCACAACAGTGTACATACATACAATCATACATTGAAATTAACTGAATTTTATTGAAAAATTACAGTAATAAGTAAGCAGCTAAGTATTGCAAATAAACTACATAGTAACGGCACCTACGCACTGCCACGGTACCTCTCTATCGCGCCCGCTAACTCTCTCGCTCTGAAATTATTTCACCCAAATTCGGATAATTGGGGATTAGGTTAATTGTGATTCGGATACTCGGATTTCTACTGTATTTATAGTATCGGGTTTTCCCAGAACACGGTTGAGTATATTTTGGGGAAGGGGAATTAGACATGGGGATGGGGGAAGATTGAGAGCATAGATTCAATATCCGCAGGTGTCATTCAAAGAACTAATGTATTATTTATCCATGTGGTTAACTTAATTTCATTAGTTTTCACCGCTTATATTTTGGAACTAAAAAGATACTTATGATCTATATTTGTATTTCTTCTTCTGCGTTCGTTCTTAAACTCCTGCAGATTAGCAGGATGTAATCCGGAGAACGGAATGCGTTGTGTCATGGTTTACAGCTTTACTGTGATATCTGCGCCTTTCGGCCTGACACATCCGACTTCAGCATGACTTTGGGTCACTGACCCTATATGGGATGAGGCAGCCAACTCCATCCCATAACCTCCTTAGTCGCCTCGTAGGACATGCATGGAAGGTAAACTGTTGCTATTCTTTGCTCCCCTTTCATGCCCCGGCAACACACGGGCGATATTTGTATTTAAACTCAACATTAAACTATACACTACTGGAATATGATAACTACGCCTACATTTGTTGACGTGGTGGATTTATACAACGTGTGTATCTGAATGAAATCAATGTCTTTTCTAGGTCTGTCGCCTGAGGCTTTTTCAAATCCCTCATTTTTATGTGGACATTTTTAGAGACGGCAAGTCCGAAATCGAAAATTCATGTTCATTGAGTTATTGTATTTGTTTGATGTCATGTTCTTTTAATTTACTCACTCCGAATGTGCCGCGAAGTTCAATTCTGTCGTGCGAGACTTTTACTTTAAAGTTGCTGGCTTGTTTGTACTACATTCCACTTCTTCGTTTAACTGTCGGAATGATACACTGATGAGCTGAACTGTGGATACAAGCCTCCAGACAGGTTGTTAGATCGTTTCACATGACCACAGTTTTATTCTTGTGTTGTGGTTTCTTGATTAGAAAACTGGCCTCACAGCACGTAGGGCATTCCCATAAGTGCTCCTCCCTCTGTTCCAGTAGCCATTCAACTCGATGGTGTTTTGAGTCCAATGCCGCCGAAACAGACGTCGACATCAGGGCACAACTCTGGCACTTGCGACAGTTTTCTTTGTTGTTCCGTCCACCCACGCCGTGCCCGTAAGTAGTTCAAGCACAACGTCGGCCTGTCTGAACAACATGGTAACTGTTATCGAAGGTTACGACTACGGGATTGTATAGACGACGTGCCATGAAGCTTCTATAAGAAGATAACCTCAATATAAAGGCATGTCATCTACTAAGGTTTTCTGTTGCATGGTTGGTTTGTCTAGTGAGCCATTGGTGAGACCCACAGACACATTCGCGGTTATGGTACAGTGGGCAGTTCTGTTTTATGTGTGTTCTATAGATTGTCCACTGTTATGGGTGATGAAGCTCTTCGTAATGTTTATCAGGATGTTTCTTCAGATCTTTCATAGGCATAATCTTTCAACTCTCAGCGGTGTGCACCAACTCTCAGCTGTGTTACTTATTCTCAGCGGTATCCACCAACTCTCAACAGTATGTACCACCTCTCAAAATAGTGCACCAACTCTCAGCTGTTTACACTTATTCTCAGCGGTGTACACTTATTGTCAGCTGTATTCACCAACTCTCAGCGATGTGCACCAACTCTCTGCGATGTATACCAACTCTCAGCGGTATTCACCAACTCTCATCGGTATGCACCAACTTCCAGCGGTGTGCACCAACCCTCATCGGTATGCACCAACTTTCAGCGGTGTGCACCAACTTTCAGCGGTGTGCACCAACTCTCAGCTCTGTACAATACATTGAGAAGAAGCCAGCTACTCAGAGGTGTTATATATTTGTATTATATATTGTTCTTCTAATTTCTATCACATCTTTACGGTTTTCATTTGAAGTAGCCTCGTATATCTTCTTCTTCATCAGCGTTCATTCTCAAACTCCCGCTGGATCTCTCTTGTAGAATGAACAATGGTCCTACTAGATTTCCAGCAGGATGTAGTCCAGAGAATGAGAATACGTTGTATCGACGTTTTATTTGCGACAATGACCCGACACATCCGTCTTCGATGGATTCTCGTATATAAAAATGCATTTATAGTGTCTATATAATATCAGAGCATACTGGTAAGTGGAATATAGGTGCAGTGCCGTAGCAGCTGATAGATTGTGTTGTTAAAAGTTATCGTCAAACATACACACACAACATAATATTTGGGGTAAACGCAACCAGGATATTGAATATATGTGTAAGTATGTCTGACTGTGGTCTCGCTTCGCTGCACGCGACAAATGTGATCATAACTACGAGGTAGCTTCAAAAACGTTATAGCGTACTACTGTTTGAATGAAAGATATCCACCGAAGACGGATGTGTCGGGCCATTGGTGCAAATAAAAACGGCGGCACAACGCATTTCCATTCTCTAGACTACATCCTACTGGAAATCTAGTAGGACCATGGTCCTGATACAAGGGAGATTCAGCGGGAGTTTGAGAAGGAACGCTAAAGAACAAGAGCAACGTATAAATGTCAAATCTGTGTTTTGCACGAGAAGTCACCCTTATAAACACTATCGTTGCTTAATAAAACGTTTTGTGATACCGCAATGAAGAAATCGCAAGCACTTGTGTAGCACAAGCGTGTCCGTGAAGGTCGTCTCACAGTTTGATTTTGATGCTTGACAACTCACCAACGCCCCCTACTGGTAAAGCAGCACCCCTCAAAGCACAATGTGATTACACTGGAACAGCCTATATATTCACCCGACCTTGCACCACAGATGATTTTTTTCTTGTTCCCTCGACTGAAATCGTCACTGAAAGGACAGCAATTCATGGATGCAGATGACGTTATCACCATTGCGACAAGAGAGCTGAAAAGGATGTAAAATAATGAGTTTCACGAATGTTTCCAGCCTGTGTGTACGATGACAAAAGTGTGTAGTTGCCAAAGGGAACTACTTTGAAGGAAATGTAGTGTAGATAATTCTATTGTTACTTACATTTATATAATCAAATAATTATGAGAACTTTTTGAAGCTACCTTGTATAAGAAAACAGTAAGCATTAATCGAGATTAGGTTGCTCTCGCGGTATTTTGTGTTGAATTTAAATACCACTTTCTGAGCACTGTTTAGACATATTTATATTTATTGCCTTTCAGTTGCCCTTGCAACATAGTGCATCGGACACTCGCTAACGATTATTGTGCTGTCATGTCCAGGTTCCACATGATTTGATCTCTTCCTTCTCCACGTGCTCCTCGGTTTTGCAACTCTTCACTTTACTTATGGGATCCAGCTCTTATCTTTACTAATGGGCTCCAACTTTTCTCTTTACTTATGGGTTCCAGCTCTTCTATTTATTTATGGGTTACAGCTCTTATCTTTACTTATGGGTTCCAGCTCTTATCTTTACTTATGGGTTCCAGCTCTTATCTTTACTTATGGGTTCCAGCTATTGTCTTTACTTATGGGTTCCAGCTTTTATCTTTACTTATGGGTTCCAGCTCTTATCTTTACTTATGGGTTCCAGCTTTTCTGTTTATTTATGGGTTCCAGTTCTTATCTTTACTTATGGGTTCCAGCTATTGTCTTTACTTATGGGTTCCAGCTCTTATCTTTACCTATGGGTTCCAGCTCATGGTCTTCTGGTTATATTATCATGCTTCTCTCTAATGGCGTGTTCTATCGATCTATACTTTTTATCTTTACCTCCACCAAACACTGGTTGTTTTCTCTTCCACAACTCTTCATTTGATATCTACTCTTATCTTATAATGAAAAGTGAAAAAACTATTGTGAGATATCTCAATGTTTATTTGATTTTCTAGGTATTTTCTTGTACTTTTCTTCAAAATCATAGAGCAATACAGACTTCACTTTTGTATTAAACAATCTAAACTAAATTTACTTGGACAATGCCGAGAAATGTCTTACTGTATGAAGAGTATTGACAGCAAACGTGACCCGTATGAAAGAAAGCTCGGTGAAACCTCCCCACTGCACATAGGCTCGCAATTCCTGGTGTTCGAGAAGAAGAAGAATTTTTGTGTCAAAATTTCGATCTGTTCCCTCCTCTGCCAATGTTGCTTCCCAAATAAGTAAAATTCTGTACATATTCAATTGAAAATCGAAGCATGTCCTGTACATTGTGTATATGGCATTTTGAAGCGCCACCAATATACACAATCGAATCTACAGTATAATGGGGCTAGTCGACGTTCGAACCAATAACTAATTCGAAGAGTTTGGTTTGCGAGGCGAGCTCACTATCAACTCTACCGAGCCTAGGTCTAATTTAAATAATAGGGATATAATATATACCACAAACTACAACAAGTAGAACAGTATCAATATCTTGGACACATAACTACAAATGACGGCAGATGTTAAACAGAAGTTAAAAAGAAGAATTGGAATGGCTAAAAGTACTTTCAATGATATGGGGAAAATATTAAAATCTAAATAAATTACAAACAAGTTAAAAAAAGACGTTCACAAAAATTTATAATAATGTATAATCTATAATAATGTATGGCTCAGAAACATGGATAATAAACAAACAATTAGAAGACAGATTTGATGCCTTTGAGATGTAGATATATAGATACAATTTAGAGAAAATCATGGAAAGATAAGAAAACCAGCAAAGGGGATCTAACAACACTTCGTATGAAGAAAAAACTATTAGAAATAGTTTTCTAATATAGATAAAACAAAGGAAATAAAGATAAAACAAATAAAATATTTTGGACATATTGAAAGACATGAAACCTTATTGAAGACCGTACTTGAGAGTAAAGTCGACTGGAGGCGAGCAAGAAGTAGGCAGGGATGAAAGTGGAAGAGTAACATCGCGAGATGGACAGGTTACGGTCTAGTAGAGTGCACCATCAAAACAAAAACCGGTTGTTAGAGGAATGTTGCATCCAACCTTGGTTACGGAGACGGCATATTATGATTTTGAGATTAGTGGACTCGAAACGTTTTCAGAAAACTGTTTCAAGCTGTTACCAGGATCTATACTCAAGGTATACATTTATACAGGGGAATAATAGTATTGAAATATATACGTATATAATATATATATCACGTAGTCGTTCAAAGTTGGTCATGCACAAACATGTGTGTGTGTGGGTTTACATTTGGTTCGTTAGGAGGGAGGGGGGGGATTAGGGGTTATTAAGATTTTTGACATAATTATGCAGGGGCGGCACTGAATTCCTAACGTTGACAGGGAATGGGGACACATATTGGCAAAAATTTCCAACTTTTAATTTTCGTTTATTGATGATTTTATTGTACCATATAAAGTCTGTTCTATGTATGTTTCCATTGAAGAAAGTGTGTAGTTTTTGTTGTCCTAATGCAGCATCACCGCTTTAACATTGGAGCTAAGTTCCTTGTTGTATTTTTATTTTGTTTCGTTTGGTTTCCATCTTCTTAGTCGTTCCTAGGCTTTTTTCATCTGTGGCCAAAATGCGCTGTGATGATATGAGCAGGTGTTTGTCAGTTTTTGCTTTGTTCCATAGACATGTAGTGTTATCCCATTTTGTTTCCATCAGTGGAATCCCTCTATAGCGCATTCTTTTATAACACATGTTCCTAGTTAACAACAATTTTTAAAAAAAACCCCAATTATTTTGATCTTTAATGTTTATACTGCATATAGCGCTATATGTATATATGTTATTACATTCATATTTCCTCGGCCCCGACCAAGTTGTTATAATGGGATCTGAATATATTGTCCACAGCCGAAGGCGGTTGTGTCGAGCCAAATAGCACGAAACACAACTTTTTTTCATTCTCTGGGCTATATCCTGCTGGAAAATTAGTATAACTATTGTCCTGCTATAAGAGAGATGTAGCGGGAGTTTGAGAACGAACGCTGAAGAAGGATATAGTGTTCTGCTCTTTGGTGGAGCAGTGCTCGTCTCATACGCCAAGGTTCAATGTTCACTCCCCAACACATACAGATGTGCATCCAGACATTTTATAAAACAATGACAACTTACTGAATGTGAAACATTGAAAGTAAAAGCACTACGCCCAAAAAAAACATGCTGGGTTGACCACAGTAGGACCCACATCCTGAGTAGAACCTGTTCTTAAAGTACATCAATATTCTTTTCATCATCATTAAGTGCCGTCTCCGCAACAAATGTTGGTTGCAACAGAACTCCAACATCCCCTGTCTCTTGTCTTGGTGGTGCACTCTGCTAGACTGTAACCTGTCCAGCTCGCGATATTACTCTCCTACTTGTATCTATGCTTCCCTCTTTCCCTCTTGATCGCCTCCTCTCGACTTTACTCTCAAGTAAGGTTTTCAACCAGGTGCCATGTCTTTTAATATCTCCATAATATTTATTTTGTTTTATTTTTATTTCCTTTAATAATTCTTTCTTCATAAGAAGTGTTGCTAGAACCTCTTTGTTGGCTTTCATCTTTTTCCTTGATGTTCTACCTATTCTTCTAGATACCCACATCTCAAAAGCATCAATTTTGTCTTGGAATTCCTAAGCCCCACAGTTTATAAATAAAACTGTCAAGAATTCAGGCAGACCCCTGTTTAATTAGTTCTAAAAGAAATTCCCGATACATTACGGGGAGATGTGTCCACATTTTTAACGAAACAAACCAATCATTATTTACCGAAACAAAATTTCGCTAAAGACGCATAAATCACCGCAGCCAACGATCTGCTCGCTACGCACTGAGAGTAGATACTAAGTCGACACGGGATACCAGTATGAAATCACCTATAATTGTAAATAGTTGGAATGTGGACACGTTTCTCTGTAATCAACCAAACTACCCCCCCCCCCAATAAAAAAATATAAAAAATACCCTATTATAAGAATAATTAAATTATTAGTTCCACATTTTAAAAAAAAATTCAAATTTTTCTGAGGGGAGCAAAGAATAGCAACACTGGATACCTTCCATGCATGTTGTAATAGGCGTCTCATGAGGATATGAGGTCAAGCTGACTATCCCAATCTATCTAAGATCAAAGTGACCCGCAAGCTCTGCTGAAGTTCGGCGTAGAAGGTTGAAAGTCTCGCATATATAACAGCAAATAATCTGGAAAACCAGGGCACAACAAAATCCGTTCTCCGGATTACATCCTGCTAGACTGTAGAAGTTTGAGAACAAAAGGAGAATGGGTGTGTGTGTGCGTGCGTGCGTGCGTGCAGCATTCGGGAGCCTTCGTGCCAACGTCTAGATCATGCGTGGTCTCAGTCTGACAACAAAGTTGGACGTGTACCGCGTAGTGGTTCTACCAACACTGCTTTATGCTGCGTCATCCTGGACTGGCTATGCGAAACACGCTCGACAGCTGAACTCTTTTCATCTTCGGTGCCTACGAAACCTCATGGGAGTACGTTGGCAGGATCGTGTACCAGATGCGGAAATTCTTCAGAAGTTCCGTATGCAAAGCATCCATGCAATGCTGACTAGGTCCCAACTCCGCTGGACTGGCCATATCGTCCGTATGCCAGACAAGCGCTTTCCAAAAAGAGATTATTCTATGGGGAGTTGTGCGAAGGTAAACGTTCAAGTGCAGGGCAGAAAAAGCGCTTCAAGGATCACATAAAAAGCTCTCTCACGAACTGCAGCATTGATCCTAGCTAATGGGAGACTACAACACTTGATCGCTCAGCCTGGCACACCCAGATCACTGCTGGCATCACGAAATTTGAAAAGGAAAGAACACTGCGCGCAATCCACAAGCGCAAGAAGCGGAAGAACAAATCCGTAAATTCTCCTACCCCGAACCTTCAGCACTCCTGCATGCACTGCAATAGAACTTTCCGTGCACGAATCGGACTCATCGGGCATCTATGAACTCACAAACCAAATTAGTTAATTACCAATTTTTAATTATTATTATTATATATATATAATTATAATTTTTTCATCGCATTTAATCTTTTTTTCATGCCATGCTCATCTTCGCTTGCGAAGGAGGAACATCATCATAAGGTTATGTCTACTATTTTATGTGATATTAGATTAGTAGACTATAAAAGTTTTCTGAAAACTGTTCTACGCTGTTACCAGGATATAAACTCAAGATTTACATTTACACAGGAAAATAATAGCATTGAAATATATATATGTCACGTAGTCGTTCATAGTTGTATGGTCGAACATTGTTGTCAGTTCCGTAAACAACATACGGTTCACGAATATGGCGTTGTCGTAAATGTGCTATAAAAATATAAATAACATTAATATCTTGCGTATCAGACTGTCACAAAAATATGTCTGCATTTTTTCTTCACGGAATATTGTGTACCTTGGGACCGTATTTCGGATACAATGCGTTTCAGCATACTGCAATAAATAGCTCAATAAATAACCTATCCTAGTAATAACTTTATTCTTGCATGCGATCTTAAATGTTACATATCCCTACGATTTTATAAATTTAAAACATGTCGTTTTTGTCAGTTTCTTGTATCGATAATTTTCTTTGATCGATCGTTGTTGTTAAAATGCTTTTATCTGAACAAAAATAATGTAAACAAATCCGTCTATTATATGAAATATTATGACACGTTATATGTGTTGTCCGTTTTCTTGCAGATTAATTCGAACAATGTACAAGCATCTTGACATTGATTGTAATGAATTCACAATTACTACCACCTGAAAATTATTTTAATTATTCAACGTTGTACAAAGTACAGAGGTATTACTTATTACTCTAAGCCACATTGAATAAATTTTTAACAGAATTCTAGAAAAAAGGTTACGAGCATTTATAGAAGAACAAAAATTGTACACATGCCATTTTTACACTCAGACGAATGGCAGAAAAAAAACCCGACAACAACAAAGAATTGTATATCGCGTTTGTCGACCAAGAAAAAGCTTTCAACAGAGTAGACAGACAACAACTTTGGAAAATACTATCATAATATGGGGCTCCACAACATCTAATCAACTTGTGTAGATGTAGTTACACAGGCAGGCAATTTTCAGTTACAAGTTTTCGCCTAACTCCCTTGTTATTCATTACATATATCGATTGCATATGTAAAATAGTCAACAGTAATGAAGAAGACAATCTAAACATCCTCCTGAGCGAACTTTTTTTCAGACAATCAAACAATAATAGCAACAACAAAAGCACAACAACATATCAATAGACTCCACACAACATGTAAGGACTTTAACATGAAGATAAAAACAGAAAATACCGAGATAGTGTAAATCTGAAAAACAGAAAGAAACATCACTATTCTATTCGATGATGAACAACTTAAACAGATGAAAGAATTCACTTATCTAGGAAGCATTATATCATCAAATGGGAAACACACCAAATAAATCCAACATAGATGCAACATAGCATACCAGATCTTGGGGCAGATGTCTCCTATTTTCAAAAACAAATATGTGAGCATGAACACCAAAACTGCACTATATAAAACTATTATCATACCATCACTATGCTACCAATGTCAAACGTGGACATTAACAGCAAAACTAAAAGAAAACTTGTTACAACAGAAATTATTTGTCTACGTCGAATCCTTGAAGTAACAATAAGAGACAGAATCAGAAACGAAAACATCAGAAATCTAACAAACACAATGCCAATCCTGAATTACATCAGAAGACAAGAGATTAAGTGGTTTTCATATGCTTCCAGACTACCATCAGACAGTGCCCCTCAAAGAGCATTACTATACACACACGATGGATACAGAGTCAGGGGCAGATCTTGCAAACGATGGATTACAGAAATAAAAGAGTCAGCGAAAACAAACATATATGAAGCACCCAAAAAAGCTATCCCCAGAGAACAATTCTGCCCCTGACTGCAAGGCATAGAGGGGTGTAAAGCGAAAAGACAGATTTAACCTTGACCATACACACATGCCGGAAATAGAGCAGTACTGTGGTTTTAAGTTCTTGACAAATCTTCAGAAGCACGTGAAACTTAATTTTGTCCCCTTTTTACACCTTTCGAAAATGTTTAAGATACTGTAAAGATGCCCAAGAAAAAAACAAACAGCCTGCAATTATTCTCTGCACAACTTGGGCTTGACATCAACACATCCAAAACAAAAATAGTTGACCTTACCAACAAACCAACGGACATCAAACTAAACGACAACACTCTTGAAAAAGTCATCAACTTCACATATCTTGGCAGCAAGTTATCAACAAACACGAGATTCATCAACAGAATTGATGTGCACAGTGACATGATCGTAGAGCTTCATCCAAAATCTTCCAACTGTCTACATTTAAAGATAATTAATTGTTCGAAGACATGGACTATAATAGCATATTAAAATAAATGTTGATGTATATAGACCGATGTCTGTCTTTCATAATTTATAATGCACCCTGTACGATATTGGTAATGTTAGAACGGTTTGTTTTAGGACGTTGTAAGTTCACGATATTACACAACAATTGATGACGCGTCTATTCTTCTAGTACACAGCAAGTGATGCTGCGTCTATACTTTTAGTACACAATTGACGATGCTTCTATACCTGTACTACGCAATGAATGATGACGCGTTTATACTTCTGCTACGCAACAAGTGATGACGCTTCTATATTTATACGAAGCAGTCATCAATCACTATGCATCCAGTCGGATATTGATCATGGTTTGTTTAAGGTCGTTGCGCCCCCAACCTTGTTTCCCAGAGACGCTCTGGTAACCAGACTGTCATTATATGAACAGCGGACAGCCCAGTAGTATATGTTTTCGAGTCTATTTTGTAGTTCCGCAGATATAGGCTGCAGAGTCGCTAACGGCAGTGTTCCGTTCTCAGTTATATGTGTTCGAAACCTGTTCGTTTCTTTTCATTTATAAATGTTTTTCTTGCTAAAATATTCATTTTCCATTTAGTTCTCTCCATTGATTTGGCATATATTGTTTTAGCAGTGTGTGAAACTTTCCTGATCCAAAAAACAAAAACCATGATAATCAGAAAAGACACAGAAGAACAGGAGGTAAACATAAACATACAGGGAGAGAAACTACAACAAGTAAAATATTATCAATATTCTTGAACACATAGTCACAAATGAGGGCAGACTTCTTTTAACTGAAGTTAAAAGGAGAATAAGAATGGCTAAAAGTACATTCAATGACATGAGGAAATTATTAATATCTAAACAAATTACAAACAAGTTTAAAGTGAGAATTATAAAATGCTACATCTATTCCATATTAATGTATGGCTCAGAAACATGGACACTAAATAAACAATTAGAAGACAAAATTGATGCCTTTGAGATGTGGGTATATAGAAGAATAGGGAGAACATCATGGAAAGAGAAGAAAACAAATAAAGAGGTGCTAATGACACTTAATATGAAGCAAGAACTACTAAGAGAAATAAAGATCAGGCTCATAAAATACTTTGGACACATTAAAAAGACATGACACCTTATTGAAGATCTTACTTGAGGGAAAAGTTAAAAGGGAAGCGAGCAAGAGGTAGGCAGAGATACAACTGTGAGAGTAACATCACACTATGGACAGGTTACAGTCTAGCTGAGTGCACCACCAAGACAAGAGACAGGAGAAGCTGGAGATACGTTACAGCCAACCTTCGTTGCGGAGACGGCACTTAAAGATGATGATGAAACTTTCCTGAAATTTGAGGTTGGACTAAGAAAGATTCCTCCCATTTTGAAAATTCATCTGTTTTTTCCCGTTGCTATGAATGTCACAGTGGGCTGGTAACCCGATACTAAAAGATGTATCTCCCCTAATATCCAACTTCTACGTACCTAGCCACTATGTAACAACTTCCTGGTTGACAAGTACCCCGTGACATATTTACCACCTTTTTGACTCAACAATCATCCGGATTCCTGCATGATTATATTTTTATAGATAACGCTTACGACTGACTTTATTTGATAAGGTTCATATTTATGTGTTTTTGTATTTAATATGTACCCCTTGTGTTTTAATTGCCTTCAGAATAATATTGACTGTTTAAATAAAATAATGCACGTAAAGATTTAACGCCTTTGATCCCGGATCATACCCGAAGACAGCTTGTCATACAATGCCGCGACGCCCTAAAGCAAAAGCAAAGACAAGAAATGGGTAGAACTTCATGGTAAGAGAAACTAAAACATTAGGAGAAACATTAAGAACAAGAACAGTACTACTAAGGAAAATAAGAAATTAGAAATTAGGAGAGTACTACTAAGGGAAATTAGAAATTAGGAGAGTACTACTAAGGAAAATAAGAAATTAGAAATTAGGAGAGTACTACTAAGGGAAATAAGAAATTAGAAATTAGGAGAGTACTACTAAGGAAAATAAGAAATTAGAAATTAGGAGAGTACTACTAAGGAAAATAAGAAATTAGAAATTAGGAGAGTACTACTAAGGGAAATAAGAAATTAGAAATTAGGAGAGTACTACTAAGGGAAATAAGAAATTAGAAATTAGGAGAGTACTACTAAGGGAAATAAGAAATTAGAAATCAGGAGAGTACTACTAAGGGAAATAATAAGTTATGAGTAAGAAAAGCACTACTAATGGACATAATAAAAATACATATTTTGGGGACTTTTAGTAACGTGACACATTCTTGAAGCATATCCTTCTCTAAATATGTGCTGCGCGCTGGCCACACTCATCGTCACTCGTCTTTGCTGATCTGATTATCATTGTTATTGTCCCCGAGTGTGACCCAGAATCCGGCAAACATGTTAGTCCTGCATAAATATAGACACCCCCCCCCACCCGGAAGGCGGAAATGCATTGATGATTGGTATCATATCCTTTACAGGACTTTACAGTTTTCCATTGCTTTCTGAACGGTCCGGATACACAATTGCCTGTGGCGGGGATCGAACTCGGTATCTTGGCCGTCACAGACGCGCTCTTTACCACTTCGCCACAGAGACGGACATTGATGCTTGTCCCTCCTAATTCGGTGAATACCAGACCTGGGTTGCATTTTATACCTCCGACAGCAAAGGATGCTTGGTAGGGGAGCTGATGCTTATGACTTAACTCTACGAGTCACCAACTCTGCATGCTGTGGAAGGTCACAAAACTCCTAGATTCTAACCCCTCTGAGTAGGAGGCTACTTCTTATAGAATTTCCCACCATTGCGCACCACCATTCTTCTCAAAGAATTTCGCACCGATGAGAGTTGGATTAGTCTGGGTATGAAATAAAGCACTGAATAAACATTTCCCCATTGAACTAAAGGGTACATGAGCTCTATTGTTCAAATTCGCGGGGATGGAAACACACAAACAACGTATGGTAACTAATCTTCTTCTTTTTCTAATTCACAGGACGGGTTGTATGATCCGGTCTTAGGTTTAAAGAGTCGTGCCTTGGCAAGAGGCTTTTAATCACGTCCAGGTTCCGTATAAAGATCTCTGTACAGAAAGTAAACAAGACTTCATCCGTAATGTTTTTGATAATTTTCTTGATCTCATTGGTCAATATTTATATACTTGGATTCGCGTGCCAAAACCCCCCCCCCCCAGAAAATCAAGGCTGACCACAGAAATGCAATGAAATAATCAAACATCAACCTTTTAGATCATGTTTACTTTCTGTGCAAAGGTCTTTACCGTCGACGGCCGCGCTTTAGTGATCTCGTTGGTCACTATTTATATATTTCTTCTTCTTCTTCTGAGTTCGTTCTCAAACTCCTGCAGATTAGCAGGATGTAGTCCGGAGAACGGAATGCGTTGTGTCATGGTTTGCGATATCTGCGTCTTTCGGCCTGACACATCAGACTTTAGTATGGCTTTGGGTCACTGACCCTATATGGAATGGGGTAGTCAACTCCATCCCATAACCTCCTTAGTCGCCTTTTACGACATGCCTGGAAGGTAAACAGTGTTGCTATTCTTTGCTCCCCTTTCGGGCCCCGGCAACACACGGGCGATTTATATACTTGGATTCGTATGTCACAAAAAATTTAAAAAATAAATCAAGGCTGACGAATTAAATGCAATGAAATAATCAAACATCAACCTTCCAGGTCATGTTTACTTTCTTTGCAGAGGCCTTACTGTCGACTGTCGCGCTTTAAACACTACTCCCCCCCCCCAATTGAACATTATAATCAAGCGCATGTAAATGACGGCCCTATATATACTTCGGTCTTGGATTGAACGGTTGACGCCTCGGCAAGAGGCTTTAACCCCTAATTAACAATTAAACAAAACATTTTAACGAGGAAGAGAACAGGGTACGCTACTTCTTAAAGCTAGCACTCTAGCTACCTGTACTTTCCCGCACGACTCTTGTATTATTAATGTTTGACTTAACTTTTGGGGCGTTGATACTTTAATCATATTTAGTAACTTGTATGTACACATCGAGTCCCTCGTCGGCTATACAGCCCTGTACACCAGTGATTCTCAACATTTTGGCCCGAGTGTCCCCGGTGACTAAAAATATTTACTTTTCTTTACAAATCATGCAGAGTTTTTAAGCGTTATTGCCAGTGTCGTATCCTTGATTTTGACAGAGGGTGTACATTTATAAAGACGTACGATCAGGGCCATAGATACTTCATCAGTATAGAGGAAAGGGTGGGGGGGGGGTGGTGATGTTACCTAAAACAAGATCATTCTCTTCTGTTCGGGATCACTTCCGTTTTCGTCAATTTTTTGTGATATTGGACATTGGTTTTGAAATGCATTGATGTTGAGGATATTCCTCCATCGCAAGCGAAGATGATCATGGCATGAAAAACAAACAAAATGTAGTGAATAAGTAGAAAGGAAAAAAAATGATTGTCTAATTTGGTTTGGGTTTGTGATGTTCGTAGTTTCCCGATGAGTCCGATTCATGACAGGAAAGTTACACTGCAGAAGCGCAGAGGGTCCCGAGTAGGAGAGTTTTCGGATGTGTCTTTCCGCGCTTTTGTCGCTTGTAAATTGGCCGCAGTGTTATCTCTTGTTCAAATTGAGTGATGCCAGCAGTGATCTGAGTGTGCCAAGCTGAGCGATCAAGGTCTGTAGTCTCCCAGGAGCTAAGATAGAAATCCATTATGTGGGAAAGGGAGGGGTTTGCGCACTTGTGCTTGCTCTATGGTACTAAATGTCATGTTCTAATTTTCTGAGAGGGGGTGAGGTGGGAGGGGGGAATAGAGCTTGCAGATAATGAAATGTTAGCTAATTAATTACATTCACTATTTCATTTGTAGCTTAACTCAACTCTTCTACTTTTCGTGCTGAAGTCCTCTGTGATTTTGTGGTATAACTCATCATTTGTTTTCTGTCACTGTCTCTAGTTTCCAAATTAGAGTGTGTATTTGAAACGGTATGTCAAACAAATTCACAATAACATTACATTCCAATTCACCCATTTTGAGCATTAGCCTAAATACTAAATTCAAAATTCATTTGATAGATAAATAACAAATACAATACGTCTATTGTATATTCCCAGGTGAATGATTGTTGATCGCTTTCACATTTGCCGTTAAGCGTAGGGATGGCAGCTTAAGCTGTCGTTCCAAGGCCAGATGTGTCGCCGAGGTTGCATTTAGTCCATGTTTGTTCAAGGCTATCTTGATGTTTTGTATCCACCTTTTTCTTGGTTTACCTTTGGCCTTACGCCCAGATATTCTTTTGTTATATGCTCTTATTGGTATTTGGTTTGGCTTGATTCTCATAAGGTGACCGAACCATTTTACTTGCTGTTTTTCAATATGTTCAATACATGATATTATACCAACTCTTTTCCTAATTTCTTCATTTCTTATTTTATCTAGTTTGGTAACCATTGCAGCTTTTCTCATACACTTAATTTCACACTTGACGATTTTTCTCTGCTGCGAAGCTGTTAAAGACCATGTTTTACATTGGTAGCACAGTGTTGGTATAAAATAAAATTCGTGAACTCACAAAATAGTCACTGGTCTGTAGTATGAAACCGCGTTGAGATTGAACTGCATGCACATTCGAGACCGCATGTATACTGTACTGTCTGCTCGCATTCCATTCTAACAATATTTTTGGAAAAAGAGTACAACTCAACTTCGTAAACTACCAATGCAAGCAAGCGATTTTATTATATACTAAAATTGACGTTGAAAATTGTTTGACAACAAGCAAGAGAGTCATTTTGTATTTTGCTATACAATATTTTGTTCCGTCTTAAGGTTAAAGCTTAGATGTAAAGGTTGATGCAAAGTGCATTCCTCTGCGTCGCTATGTCTGTTTCGAGTTGCATGCCTTGACACTATACTTTCATTTGGCTACATCTGAAAGTTCTGAAATTATCAATGCATCCTTTTGTAAATTCTTTAGACAATAATCAAGAAGAGATAGGACATCAATTCTCTAATCAGCAATCAAGAAGAGAGACAATCACTTCGTGATTATTAAATAATTGTTATATTAGAAACTTGTGATCATAATCAGGATCCGTGTCGACTGGAGTAGGCGACCACGGATCTCCATACATTAAAAAAAAGCAGGTTCATTGTTAAGTTATTCCACTATGCCATATTATCTAATATTTTCTCTTGTTATCAACCTTGATTTCTCTTGCCTTTAATTTACCTGTTGTAACTATGTTCTCCAGACCTCACTGTACAAAAAAGTGTCTCTTTCTGATATTATTAAGTAATCATCGACTCACATAGACTCTTTCATCACCTTTTTGTAAGCCTTTCTAGCTGTCCATGATACTCTCGGCATTCTTCTATGGAACCACATCTCTGTTGTCCATATTCTCAAAGTTCTTCTATCGAACCACATCTCTGATGTTCATGATTACGCATGCGGTTGAGTCTGTGGGTCTAACCAATGGCTCACTAGACAAACCAACCATGAAAAAGAAAGCCTTAGTAGATGACATGCCTTTATATTGAGGTTATCTTCTTATAGAAGCTTCATGGCATGTCATCTATACAATCCCGTAGTCGTAACCTTCGATAACAGTTACCATGTTGTTCTGACAGGCCGACGTTGTGCTTGAACTAGTTACAGGCACGGCGTGGGTGGGCGCAACAACAAAGAAACCTGTCGCAAGGGCCAGAGTTGTGCCCTGATGTCGACGTCTGTTTCGGCAGCATTGGCCTCGAAACACCATCGAGTCAAATGGCTGCTGGAACAGAGGGCGGAGCACTTATAGGAATGCCCCACGTGCTGTGAGGCCAGTTTCTAATCAAGAATCATGATACTCTCAGCATTCTTCTATGGAACCACATCTCTGTTACCCATGATACTCTCAGCATTCTTCTATGGAACCACATCTCTGTTACCCATGATACTCTCAGCATTCTTCTATAGAACCACATCTCTGTTGTCCATGATACTCTCAGCATTCTTCTATAGAACCACATCTCTGTTGCCCATGATACTCTCAGCATTTTTCTATAGAACCACATATCTGTTGTCCATGATACTCTCAGCATTCTTCTATAGAACCACATCTCTGTTGTCCATGATACTCTCAGCATTCTTCTTAGAACTACATCTCTATTGATTTTAATTATTCTCTATCCTGTTTATTGCCCAAAACTCGTATTCATAATCGGTGTTATGTAGTTCTGAAGAACTCTTTTTCTCACCTCTATTGACAGGGGCATATTACACAGCATATTTTTCATTTTTATGAATGCTGCTTTTGCCTGCCCAATCCGATTTCTTATCTCTCTCTCTCTCTCTCTCTCTCTCTCTCTCTCTCTGTTGACCACTTCCATCTGATGTCGTTGCTCTCAAATATTTGAATTAGTAGACCTGTTTGAGTATTGGTCTTTCGTTTTGATCTTGCACGCTGGGGGATTTTGTATCTTACGAACAATTATTATTTCATACTTCTTGTTATTTAAGAGAAAACTTTCGTCTTTGTTGTCTGCTACTACTGTGTTGATTAGTTCTTATAGATCTTTCTCACTTTTGGCAACCATAACAGTGTCATCTGCATATCTCAAGTTATTTATTTTATGTCCACTCACTTAAATTCCTGGAATATTATCAATCGCAATATGTTTGCACTGTACACGGAAAACACATCTGATAAATGTGCACATCCTTGTCTGACACCTTTTTTTAAACTGTTGAAAATGTTCACTTTTGTTGTCACTCGTATATCTGCTGTTTGTTGCCAATATACGTTCTTGATTATTCTTATTTCTTTACTATTAATGTTCAGGTTTTCTAGCATGTGGATAGCCTCATTGTGTCTAGCCTTGTCAAAAGTATTTGTGTAGTCTATAAAACAGATATATATATATATATATTTATATGTTTATGTTTATTTTACTTCTAAAGTTCTCTTTATCAGTGTTCGTAAGATATAAATTAAAAAAAACTAGTAATAAATATGTATAAAATATTGTTGTATTATTGCTACAAAAGATATCACATTTTTTTTTAGATTTCAAAAATTGTAAGACATTCAGTGCATTCAGAAGGATACGCCACTGGTTATTGTTATCCTCCAAGTAGTTACATTTCTGTGGCCTCGCTGAACGAGTCTGAGGTCCCAAATTTCAAAAGTTTCTCAGTCGACCTAATGAAAGTCTCAGTGATCACCAGGAGGGGGGGGGGGATATGGCCCACGTTTAGATCCCTACTGTGGACTCATCGGAAATCATCCTTCATAAGTGAGGGAATTAACCCTTCCAGTGATTTTCATTGGTCGCTTTGTGTACACTCTACGTGGGCAGCCAATGAAAATCATAGGAACAGTCAAATAGCGTCACTTTGAATAATGACACGATGAATTCACAGGACTCTATAATTAACGAGGGACTTGATAGACATACTCTTGTACTGAAAGGTTATTATTAGTTTGGGTAGATACACCATTTTTTGCAATGAAAGTCTATCAATGCAGACCCGAATTCGAGTGTTGAGACGTTATATAGAACCAATTCTTTTTTATGGATGTGAAGCATGGACTGTAAACAAGAAAATTCAAAGCGAATTAGAGGCTACAGAAATTTGGTTGCTGAGAAGAATGATGAAAATACCATGGACAGCCAAGACAACTAATGCAGAGGTTCTCACTGATGCTGGCGTAAAAAGATCAATCATATCAAACATTAGAAGCAGTCAAGTTTTCTAGGGCATGTACTGAGAAGAACACAGCTTGAACACTTAATAACCACTGGAAATATCAAAGGGAGAAGAGATAGGGGACGACAAAGAGAAAAGTGACTAGATGGGCTTGTATCGTGGCACGGTAGAAGCTCACCAACCGAGCTTATTGAGAACACAAGAAACAGCGAGCCTTGGAAAAGCATGATCGCTTACGCCAGTCGGCATGGCACTTGATTGATTGAGATACACATTTCAACCAGGATTATAGGTAGATGACAGGTTGTTGTAGCGATACGTAGGAGTTAAGATCTCCAGGTTTTCACACTTTATTGATGTTTAGTGCAGCCTTTTGTTCGGTCACAATCTAGGTGTTTGTGGTTAGATACATTTTTCATTTGAGCAATAATAGCAAATCTGGGAATGATGTAGTCAGTGTCTTCGCCAACACGGCATATCATGCTGATATCAGAACCTTCGCCAACACGGCATATCATGCTGATATCAGAACCTTCGCCAACACGGCATATCATGCTGATATCAGAACCTTCGCCAACACGGCATATCATGCTGATATCAGAACCTTCGCCAACACGTCTCTTTCGCTGATATCAGAACCGTCATACTTCTTGCCCTATCCCACTTTTTATTTTGTGCAGTTATGACTGCAAGTTATCGTTATCGCACACTGGATGAGTTCATAGTTGTTCATATCCCTGCCTCAATAAATCCATCAGAGTGTAGCTACTCATTGTTGCTCCTATCCCTGCCTCAATAAATCCATCAGAGTGTAGCTACTCATTGTTGCTCCTATCCCTGCCTCAATAAATCCATCAGAGTGTAGCTACTCATTGTTGCTCCTATCCCTGCCTCAATAAATCCATCAGAGTGTAGCTACTCATTGTTGCTCCTATCCCTGCCTCAATAAATCCATCAGAGTGTAGCTACTCATTGTTGCTCCTATCCCTGCCTCAATAAATCCATCAGAGTGTAGCTACTCATTGTTGCTCCTATCCCTGCCTCAATAAATCCATCAGAGTGTAGCTACTCATTGTTGCTCCTATCCCTGCCTCAATAAATCCATCAGAGTGTAGCTACTCATTGTTGCTCCTATCCCTGCCTCAATAAATCCATCAGAGTGTAGCTACTCATTGTTGCTCCTATCCCTGCCTCAATAAATCCATCAGAGTGTAGCTACTCATTGTTGCTCCTATCCCTGCCTCAATAAATCCATCAGAGTGTAGCTACTCATTGTTGCTCCTATCCCTGCCTCAATAAATCCATCAGAGTGTAGCTACTCATTGTTGCTCCTATCCCTGCCTCAATAAATCCATCAGAGTGTAGCTACTCATTGTTGCTCCTATCCCTGCCTCAATAAATCCATCAGAGTGTAGCTACTCATTGTTGCTCCTATCCCTGCCTCAATAAATCCATCAGAGTGTAGCTACTCATTGTTGCTCCTATCCCTGCCTCAATAAATCCATCAGAGTGTAGCTACTCATTGTTGCTCCTATCCCTGCCTCAATAAATCCATCAGAGTGTAGCTACTCATTGTTGCTCCTATCCCTGCCTCAATAAATCCATCAGTGTAGCTACTCATTGTTGCTCCTATCCCTGCCTCAATAAATCCATCAGAGTGTAGCTACTCATTGTTGCTCCTATCCCTGCCTCAATAAATCCATCAGAGTGTAGCTACTCATTGTTGCTCCTATCCCTGCCTCAATAAATCCATCAGAGTGTAGCTACTCATTGTTGTTCCTATCCCTGCCTCAATAAATCCATCAGAGTGTAGCTACTCATTGTTGCTCCTATCCCTGCCTCAATAAATCCATCAGAGTGTAGCTACTCATTGTTGCTCCTATCCCTGCCTCAATAAATCCATCAGAGTGTAGCTACTCATTTTTGCTCCTATCCCTGCCTCAATAAATCCATCAGAGTGTAGCTACTCATTGTTGCTCCTATCCCTGCCTCAATAAATCCATCAGAGTGTAGCTACTCATTGTTGCTCCTATCCCTGCCTCAATAAATCCATCAGAGTGTAGCTACTCATTGTTGCTCCTATCCCTGCCTCAATAAATCCATCAGAGTGTAGCTACTCATTGTTGCTCCTATCCCTGCCTCAATAAATCCATCAGAGTGTAGCTACTCATTGTTGCTCCTATCCCTGCCTCAATAAATCCATCAGAGTGTAGCTACTCATTGTTGTTCCTATCCCTGCCTCAATAAATCCATCAGAGTGTAGCTACTCATTGTTGCTCCTATCCCTGCCTCAATAAATCCATCAGAGTGTAGCTACTCATTGTTGCTCCTATCCCTGCCTCAATAAATCCATCAGAGTGTAGCTACTCATTGTTGCTCCTATCCCTGCCTCAATAAATCCATCAGAGTGTAGCTACTCATTGTTTCTGTATTGATTTATCACTCTTTGTATACTTATTATGTTTATCTTTGTTATGGTCATGTGACATTATTTCCAAAACGTTGTCTTCCTTATGAATCTCCTCGGTTTTGGACGAGTTGCCCTGCCTCCTCCATCGACATATGCTTGCAGTCTTCGATATCTCTTGTCCACCTACGTCTTGGGCGACCTTTGCCTCTCCTCCCTTCTGTCGCTGCCCGCCACCAATACTCCATATCACCATGTCTCATTACATGGCCGAAAAACCTAACGTCTTTTTCAATATGTTGTTGAGAAGTCAAGCTTCTTGGACGTTGATTTTGTTTAGAGGAGGATTATTTGAGGTTCATCGCCAGATTAATGTTTCTATATGCCAGGTAGGAGAGTTTAACTTTCATCTCCAGATTAATGTTTCTATATACCTGGTAGGAGAGTTTAACTTTCATCTCAATATTAATGTTCCTATGCTTGGTAGGAGAGTTTAACTTTCATCACTAGATGAATGTTTCTATGCCTGGTAGGAGAGTTTAACTTTCATCTCAATATTAATGTTCCTATGCTTGGTAGGAGAGTTTAACTTTCATCTCCAGATTAATGTTTCTATATACCTGGTAGGAGAGTTTAACTTTCATCTCAATATTAATTTTCCTATGCTTGGTAGGAGAGTTTAACTTTCATCACTAGATAAATGTTTGTATGCCAGCTAAGAGAGTTTAACTTTCATCACTAGATGAATGTTTCTATGCCATGTAGGAGAGTTTAACTTTCATCACTAGATAAATGTTTGTATGCCAGCTAAGAGAGTTTAACTTTCATCACTAGATGATTGTTTCTATGCCAGGTAGGAGAGTTTAACTTTCATCTCAATATTAATGTTCCTATGCTTGGTAGGAGAGTTTAACTTTCATCACTAGATGCATGTTCCTATGCCAGGTAGGAGAGTTTAATTTTCATCACTAGATGAAGTGTTTCTCTAGCATTCTTCTTTTTCATGTAGAAGTTTTCTAAGATCTCGTACAAGTCCTAGATGACTGTTTGACTCAGTGTGGTTGTAGGGTGCAATGATTTTGGCTCAATGTGGTTGTAGGGTGCAATGATTTTGACTCAATGTGGTTGTAAGGTACAAATTCTGTTTCACTCAATGTGGTTGTAGTGTGCAATGACTGACTCAATGTGGCTGTAAGGTGAAATAAATGTTTGATTCAATGTGGTTGAAGGGTGAAATTACTGTTTGACTCAATGTGGTTGTAGTGTGCAATGACTCACTCAGTGAGGTTGTAAATTGCAATAACTGACTCAATGTGCGTGTAGGGTGCAATGACTGACTCAATGTGGCTGTAGGTTTACAATACCACAACCTGGACAGTCTTCTACTCCGAAGGGGACTTAACTGACTTTCTCGCAATCTCGAAGCATGCAGCAGATAAAATATGTGATTCCCTTTCCCAGCCTTTCCAGGCATGGGTACACTTCCAGCTCTTTTACAGCTGGGATAATATGAAGTGGGGTATTTAAACCCACGCCCAACCGTTCTACTAGTCTCATATGACCTGCATGAATGGAGGGAGGGAAGGAGGGAGGAAATCAGAACGTAACATTTAGCACTAAGAATTTATCCAAAAGGCGGGTTGATCCCTTTTTTCCCTCAATAATTTCTCCTAAAAGAAGTCACATGAAATCTCATTAAAATAAAGACAATATGTACAGAAATGGACGAATAAACATTTTTTTAAATGGTATCCTCCACCTTCCTTTACTAAGGATGTACCCTTGAATCTGCATGATTCTGCGGCAATGTTATTAATGTTTTCTCCCCTTCGAACCTCGACACACGGGCGGCATACATAGAAAAAAGAACCGCATACCGTCGGCACATTTAGCGAAAATATCTGCTTACACAGGTTTACCATTGTTGGTCTCGCCCTGATAGTAGAGTTATGTGCATATACTATGCATCATACGCAGATGAATGCACTTGTACAGTGTAGTCGACATACACATACCTGCATATATTATTACATATGCGAACATCTCGTGTATTTCTACACTTTTTTTTTCTACATACATTAGCATTCATTAGGTTGTGTTTATTAAATACATTGTTTACACGGATTGCAGTCGTGACGTGACCAGTGACAATATATGACATGTGGGTGGCTAATGTCAGTACTACAGCCCTTCCAACTAAAACGTAAACATGACCAAGGGGACCAATTTTCGTGAAATCTATTGGATGACCTGGGTTATTTTTGGCATACGACTCCAAGTATGTAAATAGCGACCAATAAGAAATCCAATAATAATCAAATACGTAACGAACGGGATCCAAATTAACTTTGTTAGAAGGCCTCTACAGTTGATAGCCACGCATGGGACATGAAATGGGAATCACCCTTCTAAAGTGACGTTATTGCGGTTTCTGCACTTTTCGGTCTGACATATCCGTCTGCAGCTTTGGTTCACTTTGATCCTCTACGACAGACGTTCTTGACCTGGTGCTCGCGATCACATTGGTGCTATTGCATGGACTTGTGCTCGCACCATGCAAGTTAGAAATTGCTCGATTATACAATGCTGATGAGTCCCATACTGGACGAAGACCATTGAAAGCGACCCCGGCATATTTAATTATGTTCTCAACATCCTGATCACTGTTCTTGCTAAGGTGCTCTACCGTCCGCTAGCGCACAAGTTATTATCTCTTAGCGTACATAGTTTGAACGTAGCGCACAAAACTTAAGTATATAGATGTGTGTAAAGTTTCAATAGTAAAATTTATAACATGTGTAAATATAACATGCTGAAGAAGATACACTTTTTTTAATTTTGAAATTTTTGCCCAGAAAAAAAGTTCGAAATGTATCAGCCCACAGAGATATTTTTATGCTCACATGCACTCTTGATTTAAAGTGAATATTGAATTCCTGATCTGTTTTTATTTTCATATTAACATGGTATCAGCCCACAGTGATATTTTTATTTATATGGTATCAGCCCACAGAGATATTTTTATGCTCACACGCACTCTTGATATGCACTATTGATATGCACTATTTATATGCACTTTTTATTTGCACTCTTGATATGCACTATTTATATGCACTATTTATATGCACTATTTATATGCACTATTTATATAGTATCAGCCCACAGAGATATTTTTATGCTCACTTGCACTCTTGATTTAAAGTGAACATTGAATTCCTGATTCGTTTTTTTCCCACTTTGTCGATGTTGTTTCCCAAATAGGTTAAATTGTATACCTCTTCAATTGTCTGGCCATTTTTTTTGGGGGGGGGGGGGGATCAATTTGTGTATTATTAATTCTCACACTCACGGTATACATTGTGATGATCATTGATATTATTATTTTTATCATATTCGTTCCTCTACTCTCTTTCAGATTTTCCCCTCATCTTGTTATTTTTTCCTTCCTTCTTCTTCCTACCCATTTTCTATGACATATCCCATTAAAGACGTAGAAGATTGACTTAATTGTACTGGGGTTACCCCATATGTAATTTGTTCCTTTTAAAGAAACCGCACTCCGCCTGCAGAGCTTACCACCCATAGCTCGTAATTCCGTAGCTTCAAGCGATATTTTCCAGATATCTTAAGAAAATATCCACATTGTATACGAGACGTCACGAGTGGCAATCAAGTATTCGAAGGATATTCCCTGAAGAAATAGCATATCCGGTGACCGGTTTACATGAAATCATGGCCGGCCTACGGTAGAGACCTGTACACAGAAAGATAAACATGACATAAAAGCTGATTTTTTGTGTTTCCATTTCCTTGATAGGCTTTGACTTCTTTTTTTTTTAAAGCGACTCCAAGTATACAGTGACCAACGAAAAAGCACGAAAATAATTAACAACGAATGAAGGCTTGTTTACTTTCTCTATACAGGTCTTTACCGCCGTAGGTCTAGGTGAAGCCCCTCTACAGTACAAACGTTTATAACAAATGTCTCTATTTAACAACACATTTCAAAAGCCTCAATTATTTTCTCATTCTTCATTTTTGGTGTGTACTGTATACATGGAATTTCCGTTTCTACATACACATTCAGGGCCGCATTTAGACTTGATAGGGCCCTCAGCTATTCGAAATATGGAGCCCTAAGCTATTCGAAATATGGAGCCCTAAGCTATTCGAGATATGGAGCCCTAAGCTATTCGAAATATGGAGCCCTAAGCTATTCGAGATATGGAGCCCTAAGCTATTCGAGATATGGAGCCCTAAGCTATTCGAGATAGGAGCCCTAAGCTATTCGAGATATGGAGCCCTAAGCTATTCGAAATATGGAGCCCTAAGCTATTCGAGATATGGAGCCCTAAGCTATTCGAGATATGGAGCCCTAAGCTATTCGAACTATGGAGCCCTAAGCTATTCGAGATATGGAGCCCTAAGCTATTCGAAATATGGAGCCCTAAGCTATTCGAGATATGGAGCCCTAAGCTATTCGAACTATGGAGCCCTAAGCTATTCGAGATATGGAGCCCTAAGCTATTCGAAATATGGAGCCCTAAGCTATTCGAGATATGGAGCCCTAAGCTATTCGAGATATGGAGCCCTAAGCTATTCGAGATATGGAGCCCTAAGCTATTCGAGATATGGAGCCCTAAGCTATTCGAAATATGGAGCCCTAAGCTATTCGAAATATGGAGCCCTAAGCTATTCGAACTATGGAGCCCTAAGCTATTCGAGATATGGAGCCCTAAGCTATTCGAAATATGGAGCCCTAAGCTATTCGAGATATGGAGCCCTAAGCTATTCGAAATATGGAGCCCTAAGCTATTCGAGATATGGAGCCCTAAGCTATTCGAGATATGGAGCCCTAAGCTATTCGAACTATGGAGCCCTAAGCTATTCGAGATATGGAGCCCTAAGCTATTCGAAATATGGAGCCCTAAGCTATTCGAGATATGGAGCCCTAAGCTATTCGAGATATGGAGCCCTAAGCTATTCGAGATAGGAGCCCTAAGCTATTCGAGATATGGAGCCCTAAGCTATTCGAAATATGGAGCCCTAAGCTATTCGAGATATGGAGCCCTAAGCTATTCGAGATATGGAGCCCTAAGCTGTTCGAACTATGGAGCCCTAAGCTATTCGAGATATGGAGCCCTAAGCTATTCGAAATATGGAGCCCTAAGCTATTCGAGATATGGAGCCCTAAGCTATTCGAGATATGGAGCCCTAAGCTATTCGAGATATGGAGCCCTAAGCTATTCGAGATATGGAGCCCTAAGCTATTCGAAATATGGAGCCCTAAGCTATTCGAAATATGGAGCCCTAAGCTATTCGAACTATGGAGCCCTAAGCTATTCGAGATATGGAGCCCTAAGCTATTCGAAATATGGAGCCCTAAGCTATTCGAGATATGGAGCCCTAAGCTATTCGAGATATGGAGCCCTAAGCTATTCGAGATATGGAGCCCTAAGCTATTCGAAATATGGAGCCCTAAGCTATTCGAGATATGGGGCCCTAATCTATTCGAGATATGGGGCCCTTTAACAATTAAGAATATATAGTGAAATTTAAAAAATGTGTTGTGCCCCCAAGAAAGTGGGTGCCTTAAGCTATAGCTTATTTAGCTTATAGTTAAATCCAGCAATGTATATATTACAAGAATATATTAACATTTTACACACAATATGTCAAAAATTTAACATGAAGATTAATATCGAAAAGATAGAAATAACAGCAATAGCAAAGAAAGAAAGAAATATCACTCTCCATCAATAATCTACACCTTAAACAGGTAAAGGAGTTCACTTACTTATGAAGCATTATGTAGTGTGAAGTGAAAAACAGTAAAGAGATACAAAATAGATTAGATTAGATTAGGATAGTAGATAGATAGATACGATAGATAGTAGATAGATAGATAGATAGATAGATAGATAGATAGATAGATAGATAGATAGATAGATAGATAGATAGATAGATAGATAGATAGATAGATAGATAGATAGATAGATAGATAGATAGATAGATAGATAGATAGATAGATAGATAGATAGATAGATAGATAGATAGATAGATAGATAGATAGATAGATAGATAGATAGATAGATAGATAGATAGATAGATAGATAGATAGATAGATAGATAGATAGATAGATAGATAGATAGATAGATAGATAGATAGATAGATAGATAGATAGATAGATAGATAGATAGATAGATAGATAGATAGATAGATAGATAGATAGATAGATAGATAGATAGATAGATAGATAGATAGATAGATAGATAGATAGATAGATAGATAGATAGATAGATAGATAGATAGATAGATAGATAGATAGATAGATAGATAGATAGATAGATAGATAGATAGATAGATAGATAGATAGATAGATAGATAGATAGATAGATAGATAGATAGATAGATAGATAGATAGATAGATAGATAGATAGATAGATAGATAGATAGATAGATAGATAGATAGATAGATAGATAGATAGATAGATAGATAGATAGATAGATAGATAGATAGATAGATAGATAGATAGATAGATAGATAGATAGATAGATAGATAGATAGATAGATAGATAGATAGATAGATAGATAGATAGATAGATAGATAGATAGATAGATAGATAGATAGATAGATAGATAGATAGATAGATAGATAGATAGAGAGATTAGATAGATAAGATATTAGATTAGATTAGATTAGATAGATTCAGTAGATATATCGATTAGATGGATCGATTAGATGGATGGATAGATACGATAGATAGTAGATAGATAGATTAGATAGATATATTAGATAGATAGATAGACAGACAGACAGACAGAAGAGAAGAGAAGATGATAAGATAAGATAAAATAGATAGATACGATAGATAGATAAGGTAGATACGATAAAATAGATAGATAAGATAAAATAGATATACACATATATTTCATCAGTCCAGACTAAGTTGCTATAATGGGATTTTAGTGTATTTGCTTGTTTCAACACTATGGACCTTCAAGTACGTGGCTAACCTTTCTAACCTTGTAGTGGATTTTAATTGTCGTTTATCTCACCTAGCGCATCGATCTAGTGTAGTAATTATATACCCCGCATCCTGAAATGGGGCTTATAACGCACTGAAGACATGAGATGTGGGTTAAATGGAGAATACGTTTTTGAATGCATCAAGAAATAGATTAAGAAGTACTTCTTCTGCTTTAGTTTTCAAACTCCTGCAGATAAGCAGGGTGTGCTCTGGAGAATAGAATGCATTGTGTAGTTTACAGTTTGCTGCGATACTTGAGATTTTCGGCTTGACACTTACGAATTCAGCATGGTTTTTGGGTCATATATGGGATGGGATAGCCAAACCCGCCCCCCAATCCTTAGTCGCCTTTTACGACATGCATAATAGGCCACACTGTCGGTTTTCTTTATTTCCTTTTAGAACTCGGCAGCTATTGAGCGTAAGAGATCCTAAAATATGTATTCATCAGTCTTTAGTCGGTCATAAGTTTACATCATCAATAGTTTCAATGAATTGTGTGATTCACTTCTTCATCGACCTTCAGTCATCGGTTTACATCATCAATAGTTTCAATAAATTGTGTGATTCACTTCTTCATCGACCTTCAGTCATCAGTTTACATCATCAATAGTTTCAATGAATTGTGTGATTCACTTCTTCATCGACCTTCAGTCATCAGTTTACATCATCAATAGTTTCAATAAATTGTGTGATTCACTTCTTCATCGACCTTCAGTCATCAGTTTACATCATCAATAGTTTCAATGAATTGTGTGATTCACTTCTTCATCGACCTTCAGTCATCAGTTTACATCATCAATAGTTTCAATGAATTGTGTGATTCACTTCTTCATCGACCTTCAGTCATCATGTTACAGCACAAAGAACGTCAATAAACTGTGTGATTCACTTCTTCATCGACCTTCAGTCATCATGTTACAGCACAAAGAACGTCAATAAACTGTGTGATTCACTTCTTCATCGACCTTCAGTCATCATGTTACAGCACAAAGAACGTCAATAAACTGTGTGATTCACTTCTTCAGCGACCTTCAGTCATCATGTTACAGCCCAAAGAGCGTCAATAAACTGTGTGATTCACTTATTCATTGACCTTCAGTCATCATGTTACAGCACAAAGAGCGTCAATAAACTGTGTGATTCACTTATTCATTGACCTTCAGTCATCATGTTACAGCACAAAGAACGTCAATAAACTGTGTGATTCACTTATTCATTGACCTTCATGCAGTCATCGTGAGCCGCGTTAGCGCAGTGGTTAGTGCACAGGCTTCGCATATGAGTGCTCCTGGGTTCATTCCCAAGTTGAGATCACATGTTTTTCAGATCGCAACGGCTCCCGGATTAATCCGGGAAGTAAAGACTGCGAGGGAGATGAGATGGCTACCGCCCTCATTTGCAGAGCCTCTGAAATGTGAGATCGCTAACATCTCACACCCCTACGGCATTAATAAATGCTAATGCTGTGGGTTACTTTATGCAGTCATCAAATTATATCACCACTAGCTTAAGTGAACTGCTGTGTGATTCACTTCTTCATTCCTCTTAATCATCGGATTATATATCACAGACTTTACTTGAAGTCGCTTTAGGTGGCTTCTAGTGAAATTGGTTATAACTAAGAGCCACTTCAATTGGAGTTTCGTATTTTCAGTTAATTCTTTCATTCATTCCACTTACATGTATATTTGCATGCGGAGAGCAGCTAGAAAGTCACGGATAGACCAAGATCCGTCTACAGTCGTTATTCCATGTCCAAACTGTCCAAGGACATTTACAGCTCGAATAGGGCTCATTAGCCATCTACGAAATCATAATCAAGGACATAACTAAAATTGCATTTTCAAAAGTGGATGTAACAAATGGTCATAATCACTTGTGATGGACGAACAACACACAAATACAGCATATTTGCATATTTGAACTGCAAATGGGGTCTCGTGTTTTGAGTTAATTCTTTAATTCATTCCATTTACAGGTATATTTGCATATTTGAACTATGAAGTTCCGGCGACAAGACAAGAGATACTACAGAAGTTGATTAATGGACTCAAACGTCTTGAGTACAGGGGATACGATTCCGCTGGTAAGTATCTGGTGTAGATTGTCTTGTTCTATACAAATGTGCAGCTAAACGTTGTGAACATCTTCAAATGGTGCTGCATAGCCACGTCTGCTGTTAAGTCACGTCTGCTGCAGAGTCACGTCTGTTTCAGAGTCACGTCTGTTGCGAAGTTCCAAGTCCGTGATATAGTATTTATTTTTTACACATATTGTTTCTTTTGTCTTTTCCACCAGCAGAAATTCTTTCCCTGCGTTCATTCTCAAACTCCTGCTGGACTTCTCTTGTAGCAGGACACATTCTCAAACTCCTGCTGGACCTCTCCTGTAGCAGGACACATTCTCAAACTCCTGCTGGACCTCTCTTGTAGAGGGACACATTCTCAAAACTCCTGCTGGACCTCTCTTGTAGCAGAGCACATTCTCAAACTCCTGCTGGACCTCTCTTGTAGCAGGACACATTCTCAAACTCCTGCTGGACCTCTCTTGTAGCAGAACACATTCTCAAACTCCTGCTGGACCTCTCTTGTAGCAGGACACATTCTCAAAACTCCTGCTGGATCTTTTTTTGTAGCAGGACAATGGTCCTGCTAGATTTTCAACAGGATGTAATCCAGAGAATGGAATTTCATTGTATCGCCGTTATATTTACACCAAAGGTCTGACATATCCGTCTTCGGAGGGGAACAAATTAAAAAGAAATGGAAAGGTTTACACAGTTACGTCTGGGCGTTTGGAATGTGCGCACGCTCCTTGACAATGATTACGCTGAAATTCTATATGGTGCTTCCAGTGCTGTTATACGCTGGTGAAATATGAACCGTATGTAGACAGCATGTTAGGAGGTAGGATCACTTTCACACAATCTGTCTCAGAAAAGTTATGAACATGAGATGGTAAGACACGATTCCGGATACCACTGTCCTTGGACAGAGCTGATGTCCCTAGCATTTAGACTATTATGATAGTCACAGATCTGTTGGGCAAGTCACAGATTTGTTGGGCAAGTTACAGATTTGTTGGGCAAGTCACAGATTTGTTTAGCAAGTCATGCGGAAATTTGACTGTTCAGGGGAACAATTCGAACGACTAATTAGGTTTCATGTAGGGAATAATTCAATTTTTGAATATTAAAAGACTATGTATATTTTACACTGAGAAACATCAGAATTTTAGAAATACTTAAGTGGAGCATGGTACCAAAAAATATTGGGAAACACTGATCTACGGTGATCATACCATGCCGGATTGTCCAAATAAGTTTTGTTTATCTTTTTATTAGTAGTGGTAGGTATCTGCGACACACATAAGTATATTACAATCTACTAACTCTAGCTTACCATCTGTAGGGCTTAAAAACTATTACCATCTACAAACTTTAGCTTACATCTGTAGGGCTTAAAAACTATTACCATCTACAAACTCTAGCTTACCATCTGTAGGGCTTACCAACTATTACCATCTACTTACTCTAGCTTACCATCTACCAACTCGTAGTCAATGATATACATCTAGCTGAATTTCATAAAGTAGATGTAACAGTAGTAGATGTCCGGCTCTGTGGCGGTGTAGTATATAGTTCGTTTGCAGCTGCCTAGGTAGCGAGTTGAAACCCATCATAGGGAAATGTGCATTTTACCGTTCAGAAAGGAATGACAAACTACTGAACGTATTCATATTGCCTAGAAAATCACTGAAGCCAAAATATGATGGGTTGATCGATACTTTCTGAATATGATACGCTACGGGAAAGAATAATAATAATTTTTTTTTAAAAGTTATAACAAATGGTCATAGATTGAAAACATTATTTTAAGTTAGTAAAACAAGGATAGCGAATGTTCGAATAATTGGGACGCTAGTCTCACAGTCTTGATGACATCGCGGTATGGAAATGCATTTTTTGTTGTAATTACACATCTACCAAGATGACACATCTGCAACATGACGATGGAAACAGCAACGTACAGAAAAAGACATACAAGAAGATGATTGAAGGAGTTACCAAGATTCTGGGACGTCACAATATTACTGTATATCAAGCGACCAAATGTGATATCGCCCGAAAACCGATCGTCAATCAATCCTGAGATGGCTTACACCAAAAGCAGAGAAAATACAATAGATAGACAAATCCACAACGCACAAGTCCTGGCGACAGCTATCGCAAAAGTGATCTTTATTGAAGCAGCCTATAAAATAACATTTGCAATACTCAACAAGAAAGTGTGCAATGATGAAAGTTGAATGATTGAAGTACATTATATAAAATGGATTAGTTGCTTATTTTCTGTATTGTTGTCTTGTGGCAGCAGATGTGACTAAATCGTTATAAGGCTAACTTTCCAGGTATATCGGAAAAGTGTCGGATAAACAGTGAATTTCAGACGTTGATACCAGGTAAGATTTCGTTTTAATCTCCCATCCGACAGATAAAACCCATTTATTTGGGTTTTTATCTGTCGGATGGGACATTAAAACTCATCGGGGGAAATGCTAAGGATACCAGTTCTGTCCAAGTATAGTGGTATCCGGAATCGTGTCTAGCCATTTCATGTTCATAACTTTTCTGAGACAGATTGTGACTATGTCGGTAGTGATACATTACAGCAGCGAAAAGGCCGAGCATGTTTGACTGGTTAGCTGTCCAGTCTACGGTATTAGAACCACTTCTCTTGTACTGCTGGCCTACTAGCGATATCGCTACAGACCTCCAGTCTACAGTATCTTCTTTGTCTTCAGCGTTCATTCGCAAACTTCCGCTGGTTCTCCCTTGTAGCAGGACCATAGTCCTACTAGACTTCCAGCAGGATGTAGTCCAAAGAATGGAAATGTGTTGTGTCGCCGTTTTATTTGCGTCAATGGTCCGACACATCTGTCTTCGGGGAGTCTGCATTATGATAACCTGCTCTTTTGTAATGCCGGCCTACTAGTGGTATGGCTACAGACGTCCACCGATTAGTAGAAGTAGTAAAACACTAAACGTATTAGTTACTACACCTAAATGTGATATGTTGAACTATTGGCGCAAATAAAACAGCGACATAGCTCATTTCAGTTTCCTGGACCATCGTGCTGGAAATCTAGCAAGTCCATTGTCCTGCCCAAAATAGAGATGCATTGGAAGTTTAAGAACTAGCCAAACAAAATATATATTTTTAAAATCCACCCATTAGACCTACATGTCATGGCGACAGCAAGTGGTGCCTCCTTAATGGCGGAAAAACAGCAGTAATGAAAAATAATAAATATTATTCTTTGGTGAGTTTATATAAATCAGATGGCAAGCAGCAATGGAAAATAGTCCATTCAATAAGCAACCCCGGTCTGGCTTTAAAAAGCAGTGAACTAATAAAACGAGTCAATGACAACCCCTAAAAAGCAGTGAGCTAAGAAAATTAGTAAATGACAACCCCCAAAAAACAGTGAGCTAATAAAACGAGTCAATGACAGCCCCTAAAAAGCAGTGAGCTAATAAAATTGGTAAATGACAACCCTAAAAAAACAGAGAGCTAATAAAACGAGTCAATGACAGCCCCTAAAAAGCAGTGAGCTAATAAACAGTCAATGGCAACCCCGTAAAAAGGAACGTCACTTGTGCCTAGTACACTGTAATTTCAGTGTTCCGTTTACGCGACTACTAAACGTGAAGTCTAAACACAACCATCGAAACGCATGCATTTCACAGTAATTTCGCGATTCCTGGAATAGCACTCAAGCTGACCAGTGGGTCTAGATGTTGACAATCACAAATAAGAGAAAATGTATAGAGCACCAGTTGGAGCACATTAAGCAAATGCAATTTCTCATAAATAAGTAGACATGCCCCAATGATTATTTTGTTCTTCTTCGACGTTTATTCTCAGACTCCTCTGCATCTCTCTTGTAGCAGGACAATGGTCATACTAGATTGCCAGCAGGATGTAGTCCAGAAAATGAAAATGTAATGTGTCGCCGTTTTATTTGAGCCAATGACTCGACATATCCATGTTTGGTGGTCAATGAATATTTAGAGGTGTTCTTTTAAATACGCTGATGATTGACTTAATTATATTGGAATTTTTCCTCGCCGAAGACTTATGTATCGGGCCATTGGCGTAAATAAAACGGCGACACAGCGCATTTCTATTCTCTGGACTGCATTCTTCTTGAAATCTAGTAGGATCATTGTCCTACTACAAGAGAGATCCAGCGAGAGTTTGAGAATGAACGCTGAAGAAGAAGAAGAATTTTTTCACATATAACCTCTCAACAAAGCAACAATGTTCCTGCTGAGAATGTCGCTCACAAACACGTAGCTCCGTAGATTAAGTCTATAATGTCCCACAATCTTCTTAACTAAATACTCATGCGAACCAGACTTCGCTGCTTGGTTTCGAACCCCTTACATCATTGCTATTCATCTTTCAACTATCTTTCAGCACGATCTTTAACATTATTGCACCTTCTCTGGCTCTTCTTCAAGTCTAATTCTTTTCGTGTCTTACATGTCCCTTCCGTTGGTATCTGTTTTCTTCTGTTTTTGGTGGTTGGATAAAACTTTTTCCATTCTTGTATATGCCGAATCAGTATTACCACTGAGCTTTCAGAAATAACCCAAGATTGTCTTGAATTAACACAAAAAACAAAAAAACTCCAGATAACTCCAAAATATAATTCAGTATAACACAATTGAGCAGCACACATCACGTTGAACTGGGCCATATGAACATCAATAGTGTCATTCTTGATCGTCGTTTCTTGTTGTGTATTCAGTCTTGATAAATGCTTTTTGGTCGAAACGTAGATTTCTGTTATTGTGTGTGTTTCCAATGATTAGCAAAACTTTATTACCCTGTCCTAAGCTTTACCTGTTGGATTTCAGTTTTTTCAGTGAGTAAATATTATCGATAATTCAATATAAATAAGCAAATGGCCTTAGTAAAGGAAGCGAGTAAACCTAAAGACAAAATATTTCGCCCATTTTCGTACGAAATTCCATTGTTTCTGTGCTACGTTTCTTGAATATTGTTATGGGTGGGGTGGATTTATCTCTCTTTTGGCTAAATTGATATGGTTTCCTAAATTTAAAAAAAAAGTTCTCTGATTAAGGCCAACTTGGTCAAAATAACTCCAGATGGCCCGAAACTCCAGATTTAGTGGGAGGGGGGGGGACCATATGTGGCATTACTGTGCTGAACTCAAGTTTAATGTTGATTATAAAAGTGATGAAATCATAAAAGAAGATTGTACCATTCAAACAACTAATAATAGCCACACATTGCCAGGTCAACTGATGTAAGTGAAAACTAGGCCAAAGATTCTAACCCGTGTCACAGCTTCCTTTCTTATAAACATGATGAAATGATAAAAGAAGATTGTACCATACAAACAACTAATAATAGCTTTCAGAAATAACATGTGTAAGCGTAAGTTATATATATATATATATATATATATATATATATATATATATATATATATATATACTTCATATTTCATTTTCTTTTTACCCTTTGGCGCATAGGGCAAAGGTAAGATCTCTCCAATTCTGTCTGTTCAAAGCTATTCTGTGCAGTTCTTGAATAGTATGGATATTGATTGTTTTACTTTTTCTAAGTATTGTTCTTCTGAGTGTCTATTTTGGTCTACTCCTGGCTCTTTTGCCTGTAGGTATCCATTCAAGAGATTGGTGGTGTGTTCTTTTGATACTTATATATACTTACTATTCAATAAAAGAATCGCAACTTTTTTGGAGTTACTTTTATAAAAAGATATTCGCTGATAGGACATCATTCAACCTATCATCTGTGTCCACCTGGGCATTAGCTTCTTGTGGTTTCCTGGATTGTATTCACTTCATGATTTATGAGGTCAGGAAAGAGGTCCGTCATAGTCAAAACATTTTTGGCAATAACTCGTGACATGTTCATGAGAATCCCGTGAAATTTAATCAACACAAAACTCCCTGACCATATTATTGAATGTCTATAAAAAATGGACTATCGTCAAATAAATTATGTTGAAACTTCAGTGTGCAAGTATGGTTCCTCTTACTACAGAACAACAATACATCATCATTGGACGCTTACATACTGGCCAATCACAAAGTGTAGTGGACAGGCAATTTATTGTGGTTAAAAGCACCAATAGTTGCCATTGGATGCGATTTCAACAAACTGTCTAAACGGCAGATCAGATGCGCAGAGAATACCCAGAGTCACAAGTCTTGCCGAAGACCGTTTCATACAACTGCATCACCTCAGGAATCTATTTGCATCTGCGTCCTCTACAGTCCACTCAATGCCAGCGACTCGTCGAATTTCAGATCAGACGGTATTGAACCAGCTGCACGACTCTGGTATTTGGGCTAGATAACCCCACATAGCTCATGTTCTTACGGACCGACATCGCCAGAACCGACGTCGGTGGGCTAACCAGCATCGTCAGTGGACTGTTGGGAAAGACTGGAGACGAGTTTGGTTTAGTGATGAATCATTTTTTGTGTGTACCAGCGACAGGATAAACGGAGATGGTTTTTTTGCACAGAGCGCGTTAGCTCTACGCTCAGAACAGCGTTGATGAGGCTCTTCCACTTGATGGTGGAGGTGTACTGATGTGGGTGGGCGACCAACTTCATGGGAAGAAGTGACCTGGTGAAAATTGAAGGACGGTTGAATGCCGAACGATACGTCGCTGAAATTATTCGCCCTCGCTTCTTTCCAGTTTTTGGCTGCACCAGGGTCAATTATTCAGCAGGATAACGCTCGACCTCATGTGGCACAACTCACACCAAGTTGCTTGATGACAACAGAATCCAGACCATTCCGTGGTCAGCCATATCATCAGACATGAACCGTATAGAAGACTTATGGGATGAATTCGACAGACGACGCCGTCAATCTCCAACAGTTGTCTCTTGTACTGCGGGTAGAGTGGGCAGCCATCTCACAGCAACAGCTAATTGGATCCATGTCGCTGTCTGATAGAAGTCAAAGGAGGACATACGCCTTACTGAAACAGAGACATCAGTCGCAAACAATAAAACTCCAAACCAAATTTAATGAACATAATTTCATTAGTAAAGCCTGAAAGGTTCTTCATGCCACGGATGAAACATTAATTCCGTAAAATAAAATTTCGGTACAAGTTTCAATTTAATAATATTGGGTTTTCAAAATAATGTTGGGTTTTTTGGTTTAAATACACACACATACACACACACACACTTCTTCTTCTGCGTTCGTTCTCAAACTACTGCAGATTAGCAGGATGTAGTCCGGAGAACGGAATGCGTTGTGTCATGGTTTACATCATTACCGCGATATCTGCGCCTTTCGGCCTGACACATATGACTTTGGGTTACTGACCATATATGGGATGGGACAGCCAACACCATCCCATAACCTTCTTAGTCGCCTTTTACGACATGCGTGGAAGGTACAGTGTTGCTATTCTTTGCTCCCCTTTCATGCCCCGGCAACACACGGACGATACATACATACATGCACCGCTCTGTTAGACTACTTAGTTTTTTTCATATTACAATTTTGTTGACTGAATATTTCAAGTGTAGTAGGTAAAAGTGTGCATACCATGTAAAAACAAGAAGAATACCTGAAGTTGTATATTATTTTATGGGGTTGTTGTTATTTGTCGGCAGTGTGTAATTTGTACGTGAAGAGCATTTTTCAGCCAAAAACTGAAATCATAAGTACGTTTTTATTTAATTTAAAATAAATAAATGTAATTCTTATGGTGAGGTACGCTTCTTTCAACCGCCAACTTTCCAGTTTGGTTGTTATCAGACCTTTTTTATCATTAAAAAATTAGAGTCAATGATTCAGGGAAAGGCAACTTCGGATATTTATTAATCATAAGTAAATACCACCTGTTTCAAAACTGAATATTTCATTCTATTATAGTAACCTAATGTAAATGAGACAATAGCATATTTAACAATGCATAATAATTTATTTGCGCAATGTTTTTTGGGGAAATAATATTTTTACAAATGTAAATAATACAATCGGTATAACATACATATCATGGATCACATTGAATAACTCGGTGATCAATTGAAAAACATCTGACCTTACAGGAGGGGGCAATACTTTTAAAATTGAACGAAAAAGTGTCCACTACATTGAAGAACAATTGATTTATGTCAATTTGTGAACAACCTGGAATATAGCTATATAAATAAATACGTACACACGCGCAAACATTTGTCATGTTGTTATTGGTACGTCTGTCACATGATGATGATAATTTGCTATATCCACTTTATGAAATACAGTTAGAGGTATAATTAGGCAGTCAAAATGATCATAAATTGCTTGCCGAGTCATTATGTTGGATGTAGTCTTTCTAACTGATGCAAAGTCAGTATTGCAGGCAGTGAAAGATCCAAAGAACATGAGCATGAATGAACGTATGGTTTACTACACCTCAGCAGTACTACCAAAGAAACAGTTCTGCAATTGATCCCTGGTCACTGTGGCATACTTGAAAATGAAAAAGGTGATCTGGCAAGGAAAGGGTGGTCACTAGAACAAATAGAAAGTGATAATGCATACTATGAATATAAGACCATGTTAAAAGTAGAATATAAGAAAAACTTCAAGCAAATGCATACAACTGCAGAATCAGATGACTCTTACCATAAAATATCACGCAAGGAACACACCATCATCTTCAGGAGTCTGCAGGGCGGTGCAGTATATTTTCTCAGTATGATGCAAGTCTTCGAAATGCTGCCCCCATTAATGGTTTTTCTTATAAATTCCGCCCCAGACAATGTATATTGATTGGTTCCGCCTGTTGCGGCCGCCTCTCTGCATCATATCACGGCACGGCCCTGAGTCTATGGTGGTTATGTCGGACCATTCTGTTTACCGGACACTCGTTTGCCTGTAAGTAACTCACCATACATCAGATGTTTTTTTTCTCCATGCATTTGTCATTCTTACTGCGCGTGTCCAATCCTTCTGACGTAATGCATTATAATGCAAAACAGCCCGACCAAGAAAATATAGTCAACAGATTGTGTGTGTATATATACATACATATATACATATTGAAAATATGATCGGAAAAAATCAATAACTAATTAGAAATGACTTATACGGACTCCAGCAATATAAGCAAAAATATTAAATTGCAAATATAAGGTTATGATAAATTTAAGTCCTGTGATTTGTTTGTGCGCATGAGTCTTTGTGCCCTTACCCGTAGCCTTAAAAGTTGAACATGTTCAACTGCAATAAAAAAGTCATCTTTCTTCTTCTTCAGCGTTCATTCTCAAACTACCGTCGGAACTCTCTTGTAGCAGGACAATGTCCCACACAAACTACCGTCGGAACTCTCTTGTAGCAGGACAATGTCCCCGACAAACTACCGTCGGAACTCTCTTGTAGCAGGACAATGTCCCACACAAACTACGGTCGGAACTCTCTTGTAGCAGGACAGTGTCCCACACAAACTACCGTCGGAACTCTCTTGTAGCAGGACAATGTTCCACACAAACTACCGTCGGAACTCTCTTGTAGCAGGACAATGTCCCACACAAACTACGGTCGGAACTCTCTTGTAGCAGGACAGTGTCCCCCACAAACTACCGTCGGAACTCTCTTGTAGCAGGACAATGTCCCACACAAACTACCGTCGGAACTCTCTTGTAGCAGGACAATGTCCCCCACAAACTACCGCCGGATCTCTCTTGTAGCAGGACAGTGTCCCCCACAAACTACCGACGGATCTCTCTTGTAGCAGCACAATGTCCCCCACAAACTACCACCGGATCTCTCTTGTAGCAGGATAATGTCCCCCGCAAACTACCGCCGGATCTCTCTTGTAGCAGAATAATGTCCCCCCACAAACTACCGCCCGATCTCTCTTGTAGCAGGACAATGTCCCCCACAAACTACCGACGGATATCTCTTGTAGCAGCACAATGTCCCCCACAAACTACCGCCGGATCTCTCTTGTAGCAGGACAATAGTACTGCTTTGATTTCTAGCAAGATGTTGTCCAAAGAATTGAAATACCTTGTGTCACCGGTTTATTTGCGCCATTGAGACAACACATCCATCTTCGGTGATAGTTAATCTTTCAAAGTGTAGACCTTTCTAATTGAATTTCGTATAGTAAGTTATATAAAATAAAGTAATCCTTGTAAAATATCACAATTTGTCGAACATAAAATGATTTAAACGCCAATATTTGGCTTCGACCAGAACTGGAAGAACAGAATGGCAACACTATTACCTATAGCAACAGTGTTACCTATAGCACCATTATTACCTATAGCAACACTATTGCCTATAGTAACACTATTGCCTATCTATAGCAACACTATTACCTAGTACGAATGCCGTGACATGAAGTTTTTATAGTCTGGCTGTACTTCTTCCTGTGCGTTTATTCTCAAACCGCTGCAGATTAGCAGAATGTAGTACAAAGAACGAATTTTGTTTTGCAGTGGTTTACGGCTTATCTGCGATGTCTGCGCCTTCCGATCTTATATATCCTATTTCAACATGATGTATGGGTCACTTTTATCCTCTGTGGGATAGAACAGCCATTTCCATCTCCCAAACTTCCTTATTCAGTACTTAGACATTCATGGCAAGTAACTGTCGCTATTCTTTGCTCCCCTTTCGGTCCCGGCAACATGCGCAAATTCTGTTACTGATTTTTATGGGGTTATATATTTATATATAATACAGCAGTATGTGGTTGCTTTATTAACGTATTGTTGTGTTCTGTAACATATTCCAGAAAGTACTGTTGTATTCTGTAACATATTCCAGAAAGTACTGTTGTATTCTGTAACATATTCCAGAAAGTACTGTTGTGTTCTGTAACATATTCCAAGCCGTATTGTTGTGTTCTGTAGTATATTCTAAAACGTATTGTTATGTTCTGTAATATATTCCAGAACATATTGTTGTGTCCTGTAACATATTCATAAACGTATTGTTTTGTTCTGTAACATAATTCCTTAACGTATTGTGTTCTGTAACATATTCCTTAACGTATAGTTGTGTTTTCCAACATATTCCCGAGCGTAATGATCTGTACTGTAACATATTCCAGAACGTATTATAGTGTTTTGTAACATATTCCAATACGTTTTGTTGTGTTATTTAACATATTCTTTAACGTATTGTTGTGTTCTGTAGCACATTCCGTAGCCAATTATCGTCTTATGTAACATATACCGTAGCGTATGGGTGTGTTTAGTAACATATACCGTAGCGTATGGACGTGTTATATAACATATTCCACAACTTAGTTGTGTTTTGTCACATATACCGTAGCGTATGGGCGTGTTCTGTAACATATACCGTAGCGAATGGACGTGTTCAGTAACATATTGCACAACTTATTGGTGTGTTCTGTAACATATACCGTAGCGTATACGCGTGCTCAGTAACATATTCCACAACTTATTGCTTGTTTGTTTGTTTGTTTTGCGTTCGCTCCATTGTAACCAGCATGTATATCCATGCGATTTCCGCCAGGAGCTTTACGTTGCGCTACCGTTATACGCCTTGTAGTCCTAGCACATCCGATTTCGGCATGCCTTGACAATTCAGGTGGGCTACCCTAGCCTGTGACAGCCTCCCTATCTGTCGCATGGCAAGCGTGTGTGTGGTGACTCTTCGCCCAGACGATTTTTTCTCTCGTCTGTCTCGCACGAGGTGTTCCACTGTCTATGAACTTGCCTCGTGTAATTGGACGCACTATGCCTGTGCCCATCGGGTACTGAACTGTTTCTCATCCGTGAGCCTGGTTACTTAGGAGGAAGAACTCACCAGAAGAGTTGGACCCTGGCTGTTTCGCCTTCTTAGCCGAGGTGTCGTTCACCGACTTTGTGAACCCCTCGCCCAAGTTCGAGTCTCCTCACAACACGCGTTTGAGAGCAAGGCGTTCTCAAGCTGAGCGACCTTGTCCCAATAACGCCTGAGCCCATCAGGTACTGAACCCTTTTTCTCTGCAAGTGTGTTTCCGGTATAGGGACACCTTACAGTAGAGTTGGGCCAGGGCTAAAATCGTTGTCCCTTTTGTGCTTGAGCCTATCGGGTACTGAACCCTTTCTCTCTGAAAGTATGTTTCCGGTATAGGAACACCTGATAGTAGAGTTGGGCCAGGGCTAAAATCGTTGTCCCTTTTTGCCTGGGCCTATCGAGTGCGGCTACCTTTCTCTTAGCGAGCATATTTCAGGTTTAGGAAGGCAACTTATTGGTGTGTTCTGTAACATATTCCACAACTTATTGGTATGTTCTGTAACATATTCCACAACCTATTGGTGTGTTCTGTAAAATTCCACATTGGTGTGTTCTGTAAAATTCCACAACTTATTGGTGTATTCTGTAACATATTCCACAACCTATTGGTGTGTTCTGTAACATATTCCACAATTTATTGGTGTGTTCTGTAACATATTCCACAATTTATTGGTGTGTTCTGTAACTTATTCCACAACTTATTGGTGTGTTATGTAACATATTTCACGACGTATTGGTATGTTCTGTAACATATATCCCATAGCGCATTCACATACTCTGCGACATTCCATAACCTGTTGTAATATTTTGTAACATTTTATCAAACAATGGCAGCCATTAAATGGTAAGCTGCAGTGTAAGTCATTGGCAATATAAACTCTCGCCATCTGTACCGAATCATGTTGTTTAGATTTACAAGATCGAATTCGGATCACGTGATACGTGACATGCCATTTTGTCTTAAGGTAGTGTTGTCACGAGCCTATATGTGCCAGGTGAGAAGGTTCACTCCAGAAGATATTCATTTCAAATAAAGTGTTGTTTGAGCAGGTGTTTTCTGTTTGAAGTAATCGATAGAAAATATTTTAAGGGGAAAAGGGAATACAAACACATAGCTAAAGCTAAGCTTAACTAAGTGAGAAAGATATGAGAATAGCTTGGATCAAGCTTGTAGCTATTAGTTTTTTTCCGTGTTATATACATTCCTCCATTTCGTAACGCAGACGAATGAAAATTGTCACACTAATATGTAAAATTATACGAAGGATGCGCTGGCAGAATTTGTAATTAATGTCCATTTGTCCGGCAAAAGATGACCACTTATACGATTGGTTGACCTTTGACCGAGGCACACGGTTTGAAAATATAATGTCCTTATTTGTCCGTAACGGCTAGACCTAGAAATTAATATTATTGAATTTAAATCGACGCTCAAACTGTCTTAATCAAAATGTTTCCTATGCATTCAGATGTTAAGTATTGTAATAATATAGTCACATAGTCTGTATGAGAGATCTTAAAAGTTGATAATTACTGTCCAAAATTCATATCAATTGAGTGCAATAAACTCTCTTGACCTTGACCTTCATACATCACTACCTCGACATTCCTTGCAACATTACAAGCTTTTTTATATAAATAATATTTTGTATACTTGAATATATCGCCGTAGTGGTGTTGTAGAATAAACCATTAGTTTAACGTGACTGACTGTTGTGTGTGATGTTGAATACCAGAGACAGGCAGGTACATTTTTTTTCCCGACATGTATACAAAAATAACACAGTCGTGGCTACATTATAAGTTTAAATATTCGCATCTCTTGGTTTGTTTTTGTTTTATTAAACGTATCCAAAAACTAAAATATATCAAAGTCTCGTTACATTATAAGAAAAATATTCATATGTATTAAAATTTCTTTTTTGTTTTATTCTCACCCGGGCAACGCCGGACATTGCGTCTAGTGTATGTATGTATGTGTGAGAAAGATAGAGATATATAGAAAAGCTTGATATAGACCGGTGACCCTTTCATATATTATCACCGAATATTTTTTTACCTTATGCAGCAGCATATAAAAAAACGCTAGATAACATAGTTTGAACATAAAAAAACGCAAGATAACATAAAAAACGCAAGATAACATATAAAAACCGCAAGATAACATAGTTTGGACATATAAAAAACGCAAGATAACATATATAAAAAATGCAAGATAACATATAAAAAACGCAATATAACATAAAAAACGCAAGATAACATATAAAAACCGCAAGATAACATAGTTTGGACATATAAAAAACGCAAGATAACATATATAAAAAATGCAAGATAACATAAAAAACGCAATATAACATAAAAAATGCAAGATAACATTTAAAAAATGCAAGATAACATAGTTTGGACATATACACAATTGCAAGCTAATATAGTTTGAACATATAAAAAGACACAATAAAAGATTAATGATGAGCGGTAAGATTCCAGGAAAGAGGACCAGTGCCATAACAAGACTACGATGGAAGCAGGATATCGAAGACATGAACATGAAACTGGAAGAGGCTGGACAGCTTGCGCAGAACCGGGAGGCCTACACGAGTGGCAGTGAGGACAGAGCTCTGTTCAGTGAGGCAGTGAGGACGGGGCGTTGTGAGATAATACGTGGGGACGTTGTGAGATAATACGTGGGGACGTTATGAGATATTACGTGGGGACGTTGTGAGATAATACGTGGGGACGTTGTGAGATAATACGTGGGGACGTTGTGAGATAATACGTGGGGACGTTGTGAGATATTACGTGGGGACGTTGATCTCATAGAGGTTGTTCACGTCTAGAAAATGAGGGGGGTGAGAGATTGTCTAAGTAACGTGTGACAATGGTTGACAAGGGGGAGGGCTGACAAAAGCTGGTGTCAAATTTATACAGAAATTAAATTGTTGAATTTTAAACATTTGTCTAAAACACAAAATATATTGTTTCGTACATTTTGTCAGCTTTTTTGTTTTAGGGTGAGGGTTTAATGTTTTATATAATACAAACCGGGTCCCTGAATTTTTGACATTTGTTGACAGGGGAAGGGACCAAAAATTGGCACGAAATTGATGCCGTGTTTATGGACAGGAGGGATAGCAGGACAAGCAGCAAAATGTGATAAGCTGAAGATGTAGTTGCAATTATTTTTCTGAAAGTATGGGTGCCATAAGAGTGTCCAGGCTGGATTTTCCAATTCAAATGGAAAAAGTATTCCCATCCTTTCTTCTCCACCTCCCTCCCCAAGCACCAGGTCATCCCAGCCAAAGGAATATATACCAGGATTTTCTAGGAAAATTAAAGTCGGCGGATGTGTGAGACAGTAGCTGAGTGTCGGGAGCTGAAGGTGCCACAATGACTCCGAGACGTCAGCCATGACCGTCAACTGTATGTAAGACCTGTGTACAGAAAGTAAACAACCCTTCATCCGTTACATTTTTGACTATTGTCGTGATTTTCATTTATCACTATATATGTTCTTGGAATCGCCTTGGCTATTTTTAGCATGTATAGTGACCAATGAAAACACGACAGTAATTAAAACGTAACGTAACGAGTGAAAACTTGTTTACTTTCTGGAGCAGAGGTCTTCTATACTCCAAACGATCATGTCACAAATACCAGAAGGTGATGAATAATAAATGGTAATACAAACTAAATAGCAGCGAGACGGCCATTGAGTGCAGTGAGGCAGTAGTGGAGTGCAGTGATGCAGTAGTGGAGTGCAGTGAGGCAGTAGTGGAGTTCAGTGATGCAGTAGTGGAGTGCAGTGAGGCAGTAGTGGAGTGCAGTGAGGCAGTAGTGGAGTGCAGCGAGGCAGTAGTGGAGTGCAGCGAGGCAGTAGTGGAGTGCAGTGAGGCAGTAGTGGAGTGCAGCGAGGCAGTAGTGGAGTGCAGCGAGGCAGTAGTGGAGTGCAGCGATGCAGTAGTGGAGTGCAGTGATGCAGTAGTGGAGTGCAGTGATGCAGTAGTGGAGTGCAGCGAGGCAGTATTTACGTATAAGCTACACAAGCTATTAGAGCCCCCACTTTCCTGAGCAATTCTCATATATACTTAAATATATCGTAGCAGTATCTGCCCCAGTGCCGCACGTCCGGAAAGCGTAGGACCTTATCAAGTCTAAAATCTTCTTCTTCTTCTACAGCGTTCATTCTCAAACTCCCACTGGATCTCTCTTGTAGCAGGACCAAGGTCCTATTAGATTTCCAGAAGGATGTAGTTCAGAGAATGGAAATGCGTTGTGTCGCCGTTTATTTGCGCCACTAGCCCGACACATACGTCTACGGCGGTAAGTCTAAATCAGACCCTGGACTTGTGTCCAGTTTGGTTAGGGACTGTTCATAAATAACGTCAATATATTGTTTTGGCAAATGTTGACCCCTCCCTCTTTTCAACAACTGTCAAGAATTCAGAGACCTCCCTTCTTGATTAATTATATTAAATAAATGACAATATACCACCCAATCCACGCAAAAAAAAAAAATACAGTTTTTGAACATAAAAAGTGCGAGATAGTTACATGTTTCAGATTTTTGTAGAAATATGTTTCAAATGCAAACAGTTTAATTGATGCACATAAGCAAATATACGCACATATAAACACATTAGACAATATCCAAAATATTAAATTTCATTTGAAATGAAGTGCTACAGAAAGATCATTCGAATATCATAAGAGTGAAAATGTCCGGTTTAGATAGCCACGGTCAAGTTGCTTCTAAATGCCATTATAAGAAGGAAGCTACAATATTTTTGACACATAAAGCGACATGATGGTATCGAAAGGATGGTTCTGGAAGACATGGACAAAAAATTACATGCAGAAAATTGTACATGCGAAAGAGAAGTTCTGGATAAAATCAATCGATTTTTTCGTCAACACAATAGACTAACACAGTCGTATCAGTTAATGCTTGATATCAAAACAAGAGAGATTCAGAATGCTGGTCAAACTGGAAGAGTAATCCCAATGGTCTGAAAGGGCGATCGTCAATCTGATCAACGTCGCTATAATGAACCAACATCAAACGAGGTTGCAATGGTTGAACCACCCTTCCGCATTCGCAACATTCGCATTTATTCATTCATTAAATATTAGTTATGGACTGTATCATGTCATACTCCCTGTTACTCCCTTACGGTGAGCCGGGTTGGCAAGCATATTGGCAATGTGAGGCATATCAGGTTGAGCATATATATATATATATATATATATATATATATATATATATATATATATATATATATATATATATATATATATATATATATATATATATATATATATATAAACAAAATGTCTCAAATGTAAACAATTTAATTGATGCATATCCCTCCAGGGCCAGATAAATGGAACACATTATATGGAACAAAACAGCAGCTCACAAACACACGCATATATCACACAATGGTATTTGGTCAAAGGGCATGAGCCCATTGACCGCTGGATCAGCAACCAATTGATGCATATAAACAAAATGTCTCAAATGTAAATAATTTAATTGATGCATATAAACAAAATGTCTCAAATGTAAATAATTTAATTGATGCATATAAACAAAATGTGTCAACTATAAACGATTTAATTGATGCATATAAACAAAATGTTTCAAATGTGAACAATTTAATGGATGCATATAAACAAAATGTTTCAAATGTGAACAGTTTAATTGATGCATATAAACAAAATGTTTCAAATGTAAACAATTTAATTGATGCATATAAACAAAATGTCTCAAACGTAAACAATTTAATTGATGCATATAAACAAAATGTCTCAAATGTAAACAATTTAATTGATGCATATAAACAAAATGTCTCAAATGTAAACAATTTAATTGATGCATATAAACAAAATGTCTCAAATGTAAACAATTTAATTGATGCATATAAACAAAATGTCTCAAGTGTAAACAATGTAATTGATGCATATAAACAAAATGTTTCAAATGTAAACAATTTAGTTGATGCATATAAACAAAATGTCTCAAATGTAAATAATTTAATTGATGCATGTAAACAAAATGTTTCAAATGTAAACAATTTAATTGATGCATATAAAGAAAATGTCTCAAATCTAAACAATTTAGTTCATGCATATAAACAAAATGTCTCAAATCTAAACAATTTAATTGATGCATATAAACAAAATGTTTCAAATGTAAACAATTTAATTGATGCAAATAAACAAAATGTCTCAAATGTAAACAATTTAATTGGTTCATATAAACAAAATATCTCAAATGTAAACAATTTAATTAATGCATATAAACAAAATGTCTCAAATGTAAACAATTTAATTGGTGCATATAAACAAAATGTAAACAATTTAATTGGTGCATATAAACAAAATGTCTCAAATGTAAACAATTTAATTGGTGCATATAAACAAAATGTAAACAATTTAATTGGTGCATATAAACAAAATGTCTCAAATGTAAACAATTTAATTGGTGCATATAAACAAAATGTCTCAAATGTAAACAATTTAATTGGTGCATATAAACAAAATGTCTCAAATCTAAACAATTAATTGGTGCATATTTTAAAAAAAAGGTAGCAGCATATTTTTAGTTTGTTTTTACTCCACTATTTGTTTTTACTCCACTATTTGTTTTTACTCCACTACTGATCAGGATGTAGCCATCAAATAAGCATTTTTGGCTTGTATTGATTTTATTGGCTATTTGATTAATGTACGTTCATTAGTTTGCCATTGAACTGTCCGGATGCACAATTATGTGGGTCTTTGAACCCTGTACCTTGGTCATCACAGACGCGCTCTGTATCTTGCCACCACAGAGCCGGTGCTTTGTGGTGCATTTAAAACACATTATTGACGTCAACTTATGTAATACCTCACCTCTTGTCAACAATTGTCAAACTTTTTACACATCTCATTAATTGTTTACCTAATTTATGAAGAGCAACTTATATTATAGTTTATGACAACATAAAAAATGTTCAGTTAATCATGCTGTCAGAAAAACTTCAGATTATATATTTAGTAAAAAATTTTATGGAGACACCGCCCGCCATAATAGTTAGTCAGTCGTTGGATCATCGTCACTGCTCTCCGGACAAGTCCATATGTGCTCAGATCTCTCCTTGAGTGTAGCCAGCATATACATTGACTGACGGTCCCAGTACGCCGTTGATTGACCATCATTCTTTCTTGCCCACAAAACCGCTCCTTTCTAGCGACACCACATTTCAAACCAAGCTCCCTTATTCTAGTCATGGGACAAGTCATCGTTACTTATAGTCATTAGTCCGTGCGTTTTCCCGTAATGCGTTCAAAATGTCTGCTCGATCCATTGCTCCGCCAACAGCCGTAGTAGCAGCGTGTGCGTCCAACCTATCTGCTCTCTCATTACCCTGGACTCTCGCATGTCCCGGCACAATTGTGTGATAAAAAGTATGACAACAATTTAATAGATGAAAAACGTAATAATTTGCGTATTTTTGTGCATGTTCATATGTGCTGTGTCATCTGATCATATGTAAAACTGTATGTGGTTGGAATATCGTATTGTGAAACACTGCCCGGATCCGAATATGTGTAAAACTGTATGTGGTTGGAATATTGTATTGTGAAACACTGCCCGTATCCGAATATATGTAAAACTGTATGTGGTTAGAATATTGTATTGTGAAACACTGCCCGTATCCGAATATATGTAAAACTGTATGTGGTTAGAATATTGTATTGTGAAACACTGCCCGTATCCGACAAAACCAGATCAAGTATGTGTATTAGGATAACAGGACACAAGTTTGGTGTGTACCTCTGTTGTCTGAGGCAGTACGTTCAACATGATAGTTTGTAAATGTCCGTGTTGTGTATGTGTTTTTATTATGCCTATTAATTTGTCTCTGGTAGGAATGATTGTACTCATGCGTAAAAGATGTGTTTTTTCTCTGCTTCTGTGATGTTTCTTCTTCAAAGTTGTTTACATTTTGGCGTCTGTGTGATCGTTTTCCTATTATGGGCGTCATGTTGAATAATAGCTGAAATGATCTGGCTTTTGGAGTGACAACTGGAATGTGAAGGTTGTTGAATGTCTCCGCATAGTCTGTCATAAAATAGGTGTGCCCTTTTTAATTCTGGGGTGTGAATGGGGTGCCTGGAGCTTTACTATACGTTTGTAAATGTTGTTTGTTTTCTTATGAATGAGATGCTCATTACCTTGAATGGCTTTAAAGCATGTTTTGTAAAATGTTCGTAGTTTACCGTCGTTGTGGGGGATGGTGTTGTGAGGAATTTTGTACGTCTTGTCAGCCTTGTTCCCATGTAATAATGGGCCACGGTATGACGTTGTGGTTGTTCAATGACATGGCCTACATTGTTGATTCTAATAGCTCTGATTTTTGTGCGAATGTCTTGTAATGCATCGGGTTCAATCCACGGTTGGGACGGAATTTTATTTTTCAGAGGTACAATCAAAATCCTTCCTGTACATGTCGCGGCGTCTGCTATGGCAAAGCAGCCTTTTGTTTCTACAGCCTATAGAAAGCCTCCCTGCACCCCTTCACAGGAAAACATGCAGTAACGAAAGTTGTTGTTTTTTTTTAACGAAAGTCTTGTCTCCGTGCTGTTTCTCTTGTGTGAGTGTTTTATGTTGTATGTTTTGTGTGGTATGTGCAAAAATGAAACTCCTTATCTGTTTGTTAATTTCAGTGCCTTCTGGGGGGGGGGTTCCAAAATTGTAGCTACGTATATCAGTTTTGAAATTCACTACTCTGCTTCTGCCAAAAATTGTGGTTTTAAATTGATTTATGTACAGCAAGTCTGTGATCTGTGTAACAAGGTTATACCATGTTGTCTTGTGTATGATATCTGTACAGCAAGTCTGTGATCTGTGTAACAAGGTTATACCATGTTGTCTTGTGTATGATATCTGTACAGCAAGTCTGTGATCTGTGTAACAAGGTTATACCATGTTGTCTTGTGTATGATATCTGTACAGCAAGTCTGTGATCTGTGTAACAAGGTTATACCATGTGGTTTTTTGTATGATATGTGTGTTTAATGGGAATCTTCTGTCGTATAATCTGATGTTGTTTGTTGTTATGCTAAAGGAGAAATCTGTTTTGTTTTTGCACTTACCCTGGCTCAAGATAACAGATTTTTTGACATTTAGTTTGTGAACCATTGCCGGTTCCATATTCCGTGAGTTTATTCACAATATTTCGGATGGACCTTTCGGAAAGAATGCAATGTCGTCGGCATATGCGCATATATTTTGATCTCCTCTCCCTGGAATGAAAGTGCTTGAGATTGTGGTGTCTTGTCTGATCTTTTCAAGAAGTGGTTCTAGATACTTGTAGAGCGTGAGCAGCCATGTCTAACCGATCTCGTTTCTCGTTAGCCTGGAATTCTCAGTAAACGAATGGTTCACTAAGACTCTATTCTCTGGTTTCGAGTAAATTATTTCAATCGACTTCCTGAAATGTTCCCCCATGTTGCAGTTTTGTATTGTTTTGTGTAGATATGTGTGTATAGTCTATCAAATGCCTTCTCCTGGTCGAGAGATAATATTGATGATGTATTATCTATGTCGTGTGTGTACTTGACTATATCTCTTATGAAATGTGCATGTTGGTGTATGTTTCTGTGTTGGACATACACTGTTGATCTTCATAGATAAACTTGTTCATTACTAGCTTTAGTTTGTTTTTTAGGGATTTGGTTAAAATTATGTAGCCTGTGTTTAGAAGAGATATGAGCCTGTAGTTTTTCAGTAGCGTTTTGATTTATCATCAGGGGTGAGTGTGATTGTATGACATGTTGAAACTGAGTGGAAGCTCATTTCTTTCGAATGATTCTAGACAGACTTTTAATAATAGTGGGCCTAGGATGAAGGAGAAGTGTTGATAAAATTCTGCCGTGTGTCCGTCTGGTGCTGGTGATTTATCTTTCTACATTGTCTTTACTGCTGCAGTTATGTCTTCCAATGTCAATCCGGTGTTCAGTTTCTGTGCGTCGTCGTTTGTGAGTTTCTTAGTGTATTTCAGAAATATGTCTTGTGTATTTGTGTGGGTCGGTTCTTGTTTGTAGAGCTGTCTCAGATTATATTTTTCCTCCAAATTTTATTTCTTTGAGCACATCTCCGCCAATTATAATATCCATACATTCAATAAAGCATCCTCCGTTTTCAACATACACACAAATACAAAATACGTCAGACATATGCAGCCATCTTGTGTCAGACACGCTGACCTCTATATGAAACCTGCTTCCAATAGAAGACAATCATCCAATGAAGTTAATGACTACTAGATGCAAGATGACATGGGCAAAAATAAAATCTGCAAATGATTTCTTTGGGCTGATGTCACTAAATTGTGCTTTGTTCTGCTGATTGCTCTGTAGTCTCAGAGTACAGGCTAGTATGAAAGATCCAATTGTAGAAATGAACCATGAAAGAAGAGAGTTGAATGGAAACGTCCCGACTAAACCGCAATACACAAATTGTATGACACGTACGCTAAATATGCGTCTAGAATTTTCAGCCTCTTCGGTGTAGATTGTATATACTCATTATAAAACTTCACAATCGCCCATGTGTTGCCGGGGCCCGAAAGGGGAGCAAAGGATAGCAACACTATTTACCTTCCACGCATGTTGTAAAAGGCGACTAAGAAGGTTATGGGATGGAGTTGGCTATCCCATCCCATATAGGGTCAGTGACCCAACCCCATCTGAAGTCGGATGTGTCAAGCCAAAAGGCGCAGAAATCGCAGCAATGATGTAAACCATGACACAACGCATTCCGTTCTCCGGACTACATCCTGCTAATCTGCAGGAGTTTGAGAACGAACGAAGAAGAAGAAGAAACTTCACAATGACGTTACCCCAATTTTCCGGTATTACGAAATGTGATTGATCTCATTTTGCTGCAAGTTTGTGAGCTTTTCGTGTGTCCGATTATAAAAGGTGACGAAAAGGTGGGTTCAACACTAGTTAATTATTTAAAGGTAGGTAGGTAATTAATGAGTTTGCCTCTCATATGGAGAGGCGTGCCACTTTCAACCAGCGGACAAAGTTCAATTAGGTTATATCAGGACACACTACCATAAAATATTAGAGGTAACAAAGACCCTTTTAATTTACAAGTAGTAGGTGTTACCAGTTAAGTATTTAAATCTACGCTGATTAAAATTGCAATAATGTCGATACGAAAATATACAAATCCAGTGGTGATTAAAACAGAGCATATATAAAACAAAATTGCAGAATATGTAGAATAAAGTATACTTATGAAGGGTATCAGGGTGGAAAGAAAACTATACAAGATATTTCAAATCACGTCAGTAATGTAACTAACAGTGTATTTATTTAGAAAACTGCAGGATTATTGCAGATTGTGTCTATTTGTCTCCCTTGGATTGTGTTTATGTCCCTTGCAGATGTCTTTTGCAGTTAAATTGTTGTCATTGTGCGCATAATATTGCTTATATTTATTGCTGTACGCTAGCCCAGGGCTACCAAGTGTGGGAGTTCACACGCCTTTCTTTAGTTCAAGATGGTGTATTGATTTCAATATCTTTTTATAATGAGTCCGCCAGCAGTTTTTAGGTTACGTTTTCTGGGTTGTTGTTTTTTTTCTTGTTAAGATGAAATAATTTATGAAGGGTAAGAAGACGAATGAGGATTGTAAAGAGATAATAGAGCAACCTGATGATGATTCTTGTTTGTACACCACAAGTGATCATCTAATTTTCAAGTGTGAAGAATCTTAATCCTATTCAGTCTTTAATATTGTTGTGAATTTATACTTTCCTTTAACCCCCACTTCTTATTCCACCTTCACCTGTTCCTTGCTGGATGGTATAGAACGTAAATCACGCATTATCACACGACAACAGATATAGACATGTTTCAAATGAACGAAAAAGAAGAAGAACATGAACAAAAGCACACAAGTTTGCGACGTTTCACCGGTGACCGTTAACAGTACTATAAGACCTATGCACAGAAAACGTAAACATTACCTGAAAGGCTCATGTTTATTATTTCTGTGTATATCAATGGCGGTCCGGTCTATTTGGCGCATATTGAACCGTAGCACACTGTACCTCAAGCTTCTAGCGGAAATCACGCGAGATTCGTGATGATTAACTGGGAATGAACGCAAACAACAACATAAAGAATATATAAACATATTATATATTAATATTCACTACTGTACTTATTTTGTTCTTCCATGTGATATTTTATCTGAACAATACAATCGAGGCTATTTCGTCTAGTCCTTATTTCTTTGTTATTGCTTCCATCGCTGCTCAAATAAGATCATAAGTATTTAAAGGTATTAACCTCTAGTGTCTGTCCATTCACCCAGATGTTAGCGGGGACTCGTGTTGTTGTCTATGTTTGCTATTATCTTACTTTTCTCATGCCCTTAGTCTGCCAAGTTTGTTCAAGTGCTTCTGCATTCGTCTCAAACTCCTGCATATTTGCAGGATGTAGTCCGGAGAACGGAATGCGCTGTGTATGGTTTACAGCTTAGCTGCGATATATGCGCGTTCGGTCTGACACATCTGGCTTCAGCATGAATTCTAGATTCATCTACCGCTGAAGGCGGATGTGTCGGACCTTTAGCGCAAATACAACTGCGACACAATGCATTTTCATTCTGTGGACCGCATCCTGCGAGAAATCTAGTAGGACAATTGTCACAAGAGAGATCCAGCGGGGGTTTGAGAATGAACTCATAACCTCCTTAGTCGCCTTTTATGACATGCGTGGAAGGGTAAACAGTGTTGCTATTCTTTACTCCCCTTTCGGACCCCGGCAACACACGGGCGGAAAAAGATTTTAAGTTTGAAACGTAGAAACTGCCTTGTACACTAATTATTTGTATTTTTTTTTTCGTGCCCGTACCTTATTTTCTGACAGTCTTCGTTTATTGTAAAGCTGGGCGATCTTGTGTATTACGTAAGTACTAAATGAGGTGTAACCATTTTCTTGCCGTCAATTATCTTGGCTGTATTCTGTTAATTTCGGCTCTGTGGCGGGGGAAGTACAACCGGCGTCTCGGACTGCAAATGTATGGTGGTGAATTTTCCCCGCAGGCAGTTTAGCATATGGACCGTTCAGAAAACAAAGGCAGCCTACTGAAAGAAACTATTGCCTAGAAAATCACTACAAGATTCCAAAATATGATTTGGTACCATCCTATTTTTATTCTATTAAAACACATCAATGATTCAGATAGTAGCAGTTCAGTGTGTATTTGTTTTTATTTCAGGTGTAGCCTTTGAAGGCTCCTCCGACAATCCTGTGCTGGATGGTCAGATCAAGATTATCAAACAAACTGGCAAGGTTGCCGCTCTAGAGAAACTCGTTCAGGGTGAGTCAATAACCAGAATGTAAGATAAATATTAACAAACATGTCTAGGCTATGGTTATATATTTATGTGTAAAGGAGAATATGAATGGCTAAAAGTACCTTCAATGACATGAGGAAATTATTAATATATAAACAAATTACAAACAAGTTAAAAATGAGAATTATAAAATGCTACATCTATTCCATATTAATGTATGGCTCAGAAACATGGACACTAAGCAAACAATTAGACGACAGAATTGATGCTTTTGAGATGTGGGTATATAGAAGAATAGGGAGAACATCATGGAAAGAGAAGAAAACAAATAAAGAGGTGATAAAGACACTTAAATATGAAGAAAGAACTACTAAGAGAAATAAAGATCAGGCAAATAAAATATTTTGGACACATTAAAAGACCTTATTGAAGACCTTACTTGAGGGTAAAGTCAAATGGAAGCGAGCAAGAGGTAGGCAGAGATACAAGTGGGAGAGTAACATAACACCATGGACAGGTTACAGTCTAACAGAGTGTACCACCAAGACAGGAGATGTTGGAGATACGTTGCAGCAACCTTCGTTGCGGAGATGGCACTTCATGATGAGGATGTAGGCTATGGTAACACAGATGAGTAAATTGTGGTGACATGTTTGTCAGATTCATGGAATGACAGATTCACATACCGAAGATGACAATGTGATGTTTGTCAGATTCATGGAATGACAGATTCACATACCGAAGATGACAATGTAATGACATTGTGTGACGGTGTTTTTTGTGTTGATTAGAAGCCAGCATCATATCACGCGAGACATTCTCATAGGTTCTTCACTGTTCATTCCATCCGCCATCAAAGAGTGCGCAGACTCATAGTCTTGGTCGGATGTTGTGTAATCTTTAGATATTTTTCAGTGAGAATACACTTTCTCCCGTCACTTCTAGTCACTTTCATTTGTTATTCTTTGTACATATACGCTATAACATCTATCATCCACTTGTTTATTCTGTAGATATGACATTCAGTATCTACTTCTTGTTTGTTTTGTTTTGTTTTGCGTTCGCTCCATTGTGATCAACGCGGATATTCGTGTGATTTCGCCGGGGGTGGTATTACGTTGTGTCAGCGTTATGCGTTTTGTAGGCCCCGCACATCCGATTTCAGTATGCCTTGACATTTCGTGTGGGTTACCCTAGCCTGTGACAGCCTTCAAGTCATTCACGTACATCTTGCATAAGGTATTCTGCCGCAAGTGAATTTGTCTCGTGTAATTAGACGTATTGTGCCCGAGCCCATCGGGTACTGAACCTTTTCTCATCCTCGAGCCTGGTTCCGGTTTAGGAAGAACCTAGCAAAAGAGTTGAGCTCTTACTCGTTCGCCCTCTTAGCCAAAGTTTGTTCACCAACGTCGTGAACTACTCGTCCAAGTCCGAGTATATACACATATTTAGGAGCGTCCGTGACTAGCATTTTCTTCTAGAGCTGAACAATGCTTGTCAACTTGGACGGTTGTGTCTGTGCCCATCGGATACTGAACCTTTTCTCTCCGCGAGCATGATCCGATATAGGAAAAACCCGACAGTAGAGTTGGGCCCGGGTTGAGATCACCGGCAACTAGAAGCTTGTCTTGAGTAAACAATACTTTAGTTCATATTTCCTTGAAACGTTTTCAGCTCTCTTTGCACACGACGTTGCCCTCTAGCGCAATGCTTCCCTCTCGGTGTGTTCATTGTTCTTTCTATTCGTATGGGGACTGACTCGCCAATTCTTTATATTTCTAATAACATCTGCCCACTTCGTAACTTCTTTATTGGCCGCCTCTCCGATGTTTCTGCCGAACTGACTAGCTTCACTGTGTGTGGACAATGCTGTTGCATGTGTTGACGCAGAGGTGTCAAAGATATTGCCTGTCTTTTTGCAGTCAGATATCTTTCCATCTGCTGTCTCCACATTCACGGACACGATTCCCAAAAGTTTTAGCCATAATCAGCACGAGCAGCTGTATTTCTGTTTCCAGTGTGCACCACGAGAAGGTACTTTTGGAATCTTGGTTATCTGCTAACCCTGGGTCCATCGAGAGTAATGCGATACCCTTTACACCCCCATCTATTTCCTTATTCTGTAGATATCACATTAATCATCATCTTGTGTATTCTGTAGCAAATATATAACCGTGTACATTGTGAACTATGGTCCGCTCAGAAATTCTTACCTTTCTTTGTTTTTACGTCTCAAAACTTCTGTAATACATCATATTCATTTTGATGTAGTGTTTTCTAGTTGAAATGTGTTAATATTGATGTTCACGTATTGATGTTTTTACTTGCTTTCTGAGGGTATGCACAATCTATTTCCATTATAACACCTTAATTTTAGTGTCCACCATATCTTGATCTGTTCGTCTCCATAACTATATTCATCTTGTCCTGCCACCTAATGTTCAGTATTCTTCTTCAGCAGTTATTCACGAATGTCTGTAGTTTATGCGTTTGTGTTTTAGTCATTCTTCTTCGTTCATTCTCAAACTCCCGCTGTATATCTCTTGTAGCAGGACAATGTTCCTACTAGATTTCATTCTCAAACTCCCGCTTTATCTCTCTTGTAGCAAGACAGTGTTCCTACTAGATTTCATTCTCAAACTCCTGTTATATCTCTCTTGTAGCAAGACAATGTTCCTACTAGATTTTATTCTCGAACTCCTGTTGTATCTCTCTTGTAGCAGGACAATGTTGCTACTAGATTTCCAGCAGGATATAATCCAAAGAATGGCAATGTGTTGTGTCGCCGATTTATTTGCGCCAATGGCCCAACACACCCGTCCTCGGTGGAGAGATATGTTTCAATAAAGTACGCATCTGTAGCGATGTTAAACATGCTTCATAGGAAAAAATACACCACCAATCAATATACAATCATCATACATCGTGAAGAACTAATGAAAATTTGACAGATTGCTTGACGAAGGATATTCGATAGGGGGAAAAGCAATTTTCAATACAGAAATATTATAAATGAGTATTTAACGCGAGCAATCGCAGAATAAGACCTAAAAGCAGAATTAAAACAAAGCAGAATCAACATTCTTACGTGATGTTTTTTTTAATTATTGCTGTGTTTTTCTTTGGTCACTATTTATATACTTTGTGTCTCTCGGGTATCTCCTTCAACGCCGACTAACGGAATTAATCGAAAATAGGATCCTTCTTCTTCTTCAGCGTTCATTCTCAAACTCCCACTGGATTTCTCTTGTAACAGGACAATGATCCTACAAGATTTCCAGTTGAATGTAGTCCAGAGAATGGAAATGCGTTGTGTTGCCGTTTTATTTGCGCCAATGGCCCAACACATTCGTCTTCCGCGGATAAATAGGATCCAAAAGTCTTGATTGAATTATGTTGGTAGGTCTTCTATTCGCGACCGTCATGATTGGTTCTTTCATGCCCAAGAGACTTCAGCTTTCGGCTTGGTGCAATGCCTATTGAAGGAGACTTCTACTCAGAGGGGGGTCTATAATTGTATAGATGACATGCTACAAAGCTTCCATAAGAGAGCCTCAATATAATGGCATGTCATCTACTAAGGTTTTCTGTTGCATGGATGATTTGTCTCACATTGGTGAGACCTACAGACGTCACTGAAAGGCTAAAACTAGGTTATTCATCATCATCATAAAATCCATAACCATTCAGGGCCGTAGGGGTATCACTCTGAAAACATAAACACTAAAATTTCGCCATGCCCTCTGTTATCAGTTCTTTGTTTGAGTGTGGAGAATCTTAATCGTGTTCAGTCTTTAATATTATCTATCCATACTTTCCTCTGACCTCCTCCTCTTCTTCTACCCTCAACTATTCCCTGCAAGATACTTTTGGAAAGAGAACCGTGCCCTATTACGTTGCTAAACCACACAAGTTTGTCACGCATCACCCACTCACTACAGTGAGATATTCTTGTTGGTCTGCAAGAGTATTTATCTTGCTTCTCACGTATATGTTGGTTTTATGTTCAGTATAGTGGATATGTAATATTGGTCTGTAGCATTTGTTTTATTCCAAATTCCAATTACACAATTCTCTTGGCAAAAATTAAAGAGGTGATTCACGTTATTGCTGTGATGAATATTATTTGTGACATTTCTGTGGCATATTGACTTGGTGGTGCCCATCTCCTCTCCAGGTCTCCTTGTTACAAGTTTATTAACTACAAGTGGATCACAGAGATATCATAAACATTGAACATTACTGCGTATGAGGCACACCATAGTCTTGTAAATACATATGAATTTAGCAGGAGTCACAGAAAGAGGCGGATATTACTTGAACTATTTTGGAGTTCCCCTTTTTGAATAAATTCTCGTAGAAATAAAGTACTTCTTGTGGATCCTCAAACTCCTGCAGATTATGAGGGTGTTGTCCGGAGAACGGAAAACAGCTTTGCTATAATATTGGCGCCTTTCGGCTGACACTTCCGACTTCAGCATTATACCATCTGGGTTACTTTAACCCTGTATGAGATGGGGCAACCAACTCCATTCCGTAACCTCCTTAGTATCTTCTTACTACATGTATGATAGGTAAACAGTTTACTATTCCTTGCTCCCCATTCGGGCCTCGGCAACACAGGCGAACAGATACCTTTTGGGAAAGTTTGCCAATGATCCATTATCACCTTCTACAATATAAAACCTATTTGGTACTGAGAAATCCAGCTTTCTAAAATGAGTTATTTGACTATCCCCGTGATTTTCATTGGTTGTCACACAAAGTATAATCATAGTAACCAATAAAAATCATGAGAATAGTAAACTGAGTCATTAAGAAGGTCAGATTTTCAATTAGCCAGTAGGTCTTATATTGTAGACATACATGGATTCATAGACTTATTGAGCGCCATGGAACATACATAGAATCGATCTAGAAATATCTTCCAGCCATAATGCGCGTGGCCATCAAGAATATACGACCTATGGGCTAAATTCGTAATCATCTTTCTAGCATGATGGATTTGACTTTTCTCCGTGATTTTCATTGGCTGTCACACAAAGTACAATCATAATGACCAATGAAAATCACGGTAATAGTCAAATGAGTCATTAAAAAAGGATTTTTCTCCGCCATTTGCCAATAGGCATAGATTACCCCAACCCATGATTTTCGCTGTGATGAGGCCAGCAGAAGACCCTTGCCTGACCTGATGAAGATCCGTGCCTGAACAGCTGAATACCTTTGTCGTACCAGCTGAAAACCCTTTCCTGGGCTTTGAATTCCTTGCCTGACCAGCCTAAGACCTTGCCTGACTTTTTAAAGACTTGTCTGACCAGCTGAAAACCCTTACCTTACCTGCGAAGAATTCTTCCATTCGATCAGAAATTGATCTTCTCGTACAGTCTTCACTTGATAATTGATGATCAACTGTTTACCGACAGATATTACAGGGAAATACACAGTAATCAGATTTACAGCTCACAAAACGCACACGAACACGAAAAAGTATAGCTAATAGGTTATAAAATAAACTGATACCACGTTTCGATCAAAGAAATGCACGTGGTCAAATATGCTGTAGAAATGCACATTAAAAAACTGGAGGAAAGATAACGAAGCAAAAACAACTATAATTACTTTAAGATGCGCTGTGGTACGGCGCTTTATCAGAATAACGCTTTGAGAATATTCACGCGCGTACACGAGCACATTCACTTACACATTCTCACACAGCAAGCACACATAACAAACTGTACACATTCTCTCACACAGCAAGCACACATAACAAACTGTACACATTCTCTCATATGTCTTAAATCTTCTTTATTCACCAGCAAAGGTAGTGTGGGCTTCGTGATTAGAACACTGATATTCATAAATGTATTTATAATTGTATTGCTACTTGCACGGCGTTCTAAAGAAAAGATCAGTCAAGTGTATTGAAATATAGGATCCATTCATTTCAAGACATACCAGTTGTGGTTATGGACGTTTTATTATGTTACAGATAGATTGAGATGTTGACTCGCATCGTTAGGAAGATTTATTCGCTCGTCCCCGAGTGTGATAGGCATAATCTGTTGTCCCATCTTGTGGTGTGGGATATTGTAGGAAGATTATGTTGTCCCATTCCTTTGTAGGAAGATTATGTTGTTCAATTCCATTGTAGGAAGATTATGTTGCTCCATTCCATTATAGGAAGATTATGTTGCTCCATTCCATTGTAGGAGGATTATGTTATTCCATTCCATTGTAGGAAGATTATGTTGCTCCATTCCATTGTAGGAAGATTATGTTGCTCCATTCCATTGTAGGAAGATTATGTTATCCCATTATAGGAAGGTTCATAGGAAAGGGGAACTACAAGCTCTGTTAGCTCGAGACGATATATGTGTGTATATATATATATATATATATATATATATATATATATATATATATATATATATATATATATATATATATATATATATATATATATATATATATATATATATATATATATATATATATATATATATATATATATATATATATATATATATATATATATATATATATATATATATATATATATATATATATATATATATATATATATATATATATATATATATATATATATATATATATATATATATATATATATATACAAAAAAGCAAAGCAATTGCAGTAAGAGATTTTACAGTTAACAAACAGAATAACTTAACATGAAAAAGTATAGTTAACAGTATCCAAAACAGATACCTTCTACAAATTCAACAATAATGTATTATCAAGAAAATATACGGAACAGAGAACACACAATAAAAATAGTGATTTTGCAAATTGACTAGAGTGCAAACATTTTTCTTCTTTTTTTCAAGCGTTCGCTCTCAAATAACCACAACGAATATTTCGTGTGATTTCCGCCAGGGAGCGTGGAGTACGTTGTGCTGCAAGTTTCACAGTAAAACTGTAATTATTTGCACCCCGGTTGGCCACTTGTGGTCAGGACGTCCGAGGTCCAGCACATTCGTTTTTGTCATTCCTCTATTTTGGGTTTGGTCCCTAGGCCGTGACAGCCTGTCTATCTGTCGCCGGGCGCGCTGGTGTGTAGTGCCTCTTCGCCAAGACGCTTGTCGAGCGCGTCTATCTGGTACGAGGTGTTCCACCATGTATGAACTCATCTCGCGCATTTGGACAAACTGTGCCCTTCGGGTACTGAACCGTTTCTCATCCGCGAGCCTGTTTCCGTATGAGGAAGAGCTCGCCAGAAGAGTTGGACCCTGGCTCGTTCCCCGACATCGTGAACCCCTCGTCCAAGTTCGAGTCTCACACCACGCGTTAAAGAGCTAGGCGTTCTCGAGCTGAGCGACCGTGTCCCAATAGTGCCTAAGCCCATCAGGTACTGAACCCTTTCTCTCTGCAAGTGTGTTTCCGGTATAGGAAGCTTGACAGTAGAGTTGGGCCAGGACTGCCATCGTTGTCCCTTTTTTGCCTAAGCCCATCGGGTACGACCCCTTTCTTTTCGCGAGCATATTTCCAGTTTAGGAAGGCTCGACATTAGAGTTGGGTTAGGTCTTCTTGCTTTTCCGAACACCCGTGATTGGGTCTGGGTCTCTGCCTATGAGGAGTACAGGTAACTAGAAGCTCGTCTCGAGCTAACAGAGCTTGTAGTTCCCCTTTCCTTTGAACCTTTCACTTTCTATTTGCAGTTCGCGCTGCCCTCTGGCGCTGTTCTGCCCTTTCATTGTGTTATTGTACTCATTATGACATATATTTGTTTCTCGCAATGCATTAACTTCTACGTGCCTTTTACATTGGGCACCCCTCCAATGTTCTGATTGGACTAGCTGGCGTCACTGTATGTCAACAGAATCAGCTCGAGCTGCTGTTTTCTGTTGCCAGGGTGCACCGCGAGGAGGTACATTTGGGATCTTGGTTATCTGCTAACCCTGGGTCCGCCTAGAGCAATGCGTTACCTTTGCACCCCGTGCAAACATTTAATAACAGAGCAAATGAAGGTGGAGACGTCATATGGCCCATGTCTCATGTTTGGCTTCACGGGATGAGCACCATGCTGCATATTGTGGTAGAAATGCATATTTAAAAAACTGAGGATTTAAACACGAATTAAAACAACTAGGATTTGAAATAAAAGGAATGATAAAATAATAAAGGTTCCGCTGTCTAAATAAATGAATGATTTGTATTAAGATAAAATTGCTTATAAGTACTATACTGCAATATATAACGTTTCTTTAAGACGTACTTAGCCCTATCATTAGTGGAGCAAGATTTTATTGCAGTGAACTGGATGTCATGGGTGCTAAGATGAGCAGTGCAATTGGAATGCAAATCAACTTCATGGCTGTTTTTTTTTCTTTTTCTCAGCGTTCATTCTCAAACTCCTGTTGGATCTCTCTTGTAGCAGGACTATGGTCCTACTAGATTTCCAGCAGGATGTCATTAAGAGAATAGAAATGTGTTGTCTCCGTTATATTTGCGCCAATGGCCCGACACTGTTTTCAAAATCCAGGTTCTCCTATATGTCAACTTGATGATACACTAAAACACTATGTGTATTTTGTTTCTTCTCTTAGGACAGTATAAGGACAGGCTGGTGGACTTGTCACTTTGTTTTTCTTGTGGGAATTGTGATGAACTTTTCTGAGTAAATGAGATCAGATTTTCTACATACTGCAGCTGAAAGGAACTGATTGTCCCATGGACCAGCAATGCCACTGTTTATAAATGTTTAATTAACGTTCCGTTATTGTTTGTTTTTTTCCATTCCACAGAATCCAAGGACACTAATGATTTTCATAAAACATTTGATATTCATGTTGGCATTGCCCACACCCGTTGGGCAACACATGGTGAGCCAAGTCCAACCAATGCCCATCCCCACAGATCAGACCCAGACAACGGTAAGTCATAACTTCTGTCAGTTATATCTTTTCACATTTTGCACAAAGATCTTCACTGTTTAAGTGATTTAGATCCGCCGAAGACGGATGTATCGGGTCACTTGCGCAAATAAAACGGCGCCACAACGCATTCCATTCTCTGGACTACATCCTGCAGGAAATCTGGTAGGGCCATTGCCCTGCTACAAGAAAGATCCAGCATGAGTTTTAGAATGAACGCTGAAGAAGAAATGATTTAGAAAGTGGTTTGACTGCTATTAGTGTTACCGGTGCCATTGTGTGACAAAATAGTGATAGATTTCAACATTCTTAGGTGGAACACTCTTTTCTTCTTCTCCAATTTTTCTCAAAATCTACTGATTAACAGAATTTAGTTTGGAGGATAGAATGGTGTTCATCGTGGTTTACTACTTGGCTGTAATATGATGTGGAAGCCATTTGGTGATTTTTAAAAAAAAGTTTCCTGTTAAGCTGGAAATTGATGTATATTTTATGTATATAATTATGTATATTTTATGTATATAATTATGTATATTTTAACCCATTTCTACCACCTACCATTTACTATGTAGTTAAATTTTATCCAGTTTTTTTTCAAAAACTCTTCTTTTCCAACTTCCTCCTGTACTTTTTTTTATATCCTGTTAGAATCAATTTTTTTTCTTGGAAAAATCCTCAATCTCTTGAAAAAGTATGTTACCTCAGTAGAGTTACACTGCCTTCAGTAGAGTTACACTGCCTTCAATAGAGTTACACAGCCTTCAGTAGAGTTACACAGCCTTCAGTAGAGTTACACTGCCTTCAGTAGAGTTACACTGCCTTCATTAGAGTTACTGCCTTCAGTGAAGTTCACTGCCTTCAGTAGAGTTACAGTGCCTTCAGTAGAGTTACAGTGCCTTCAGTAGAGTTACACTGCCTTCAATAGAGTTACACAGCCTTCAGTAGAGTTACACTGCCTTCAATAGAGTTACACAGCCTTCAGTAGAGTTACACTGCCTTCAGTAGAGTTACACTGCCTTCAGTAAAGTTACACTGCCTTCAGTAAAGTTACACTGCCTTCAGTAGAGTTACACTGCCTTCAGTAGAGTTACACTGCCTTCATTAGAGTTACACTGCCTTCATTAGAGTTACTGCCTTCAGTGAAGTTCACTGCCTTCAGTAAAGTTACACTGCCTTCAGTAAAGTTACACAATGTTCAGTAAAGTTACTTTGCCTAAAATTTACCTGCTATGGAGCAAGAACATATTTTGTATTTAAGGGAGTGCCATCACAATCTGAATTTGATGAAACGTTCAAATCAAAGAAGTAATATCTTCATATGGTTGGTTGGTTGCTGATCCAGCGGTCCATGGGCTCATGCCCTTTGACCCAATGCCATTATATCTTCATATAAAACATATTGTATAAAAAGATTTTAAAAGATACAATAGGTTCTTAATATTCATTTCGGAACAACAAGTTCTTTGAAAGAGATAAAGTGGTTGCCACAAACATCCTACACAGGATATTAAGAAGCTCTTAAACATGGCACTTTTTAGCATTCTCAAACTCCCACTGGATATCTCTTGTAGCAGGACACATTCTCAAACTCCCACTGGATATCTCTTGTAGCAGGACACATTCTCAAACTCCCACTGGATATCTCTTGTAGCAGGACACATTCTCAAACTCCCACTGGATATCTCTTGTAGCAGGACACATTCTCAAACTCCCACTGGATATCTCTTGTAGCAGGACACATTCTCAAACTCCCACTGGATATCTCTTGTAGCAGACAATAGCTATACTATATTTCCATTAGGATTTAGTTCAAAGAATGGAGATGCATTGTGTAATGGCTTTCTTTACACCAATTGCCCAACACATCTGACTTTGTCAGTGGTATGTATGCTTGTAACTCTGTGTTACCAATGTCAAACATGGCCCTTGACAAAGACACTATTGAAAAAGATCACAGTTTGCAAAATGAGATGTTTGAGGAACATTATCAATTGTCACAACAAGAGACTGCTGAGAAATGAAGATATCAGGAAAGAGGTAAAGACTATCTAAAGTCAAGACTACATCGAGAGGTAGCAAACCAGATGGTTTGGTCACGTCATGAGAATGGAACCTGCTCAACCAGCCCTTCATGCATACATCAGCAGAAGACCGAGCTACAAGGCACAGGGAAGACCAAGAACTAGATGAGCAGAAATAATCAAAGAAACATTAAATAGACATGGGCTTACCATGGCAAATGCAACTCAAATAGTCAAAGACAAAAAACTCTGAATTTCCACCACAACACTTAACAACACAAATGGAAATGACAATAGATAGTCTGATAGATAGATAGATGTATGCTTATGCTCAATGTTTATCAGTTTTACTGAATGATGGACATACATGACTATATCACTAGTCAGGTAGCTATGCATCTCAACTTGTTTATAAGCATTGCTCACACAGAAAGCTAACGTTTTCTCACCCATAAAAAAATGATGACAATAGGTCATCATTGTTTGATATCTTTGCTGTCTTCTGAGTCGTTATCGACATGATCATAGAAACCCACATAAAACATAATAAGCAGGACAGTTTGTAATGCTATCATTGCATATGTGAATTAGAGTGATATGTTGTTATATCAAATCAATGCTTTTTATGGATATGGAGTATGGACAGTAAGCAAAAAAGCTCAAAGTGAACTGGAAGCTAATGAAATGTGGTTTTTGAGAAAAATTATGACAAAAGCATGGACAACGAAGGAAACCAACATAGAAGTCCTCAGAGATTCTGGAATAAAAAGACAATTTATTGCACAAATGTGATAGTCACGATTATTAGGACATGTGATGTTTGTTTTGCGTTCGCTCCATTGTAACCAGCACGGGATTTCCGCCGGGAGCGTGATTATGTTGTGCCACCTATATACGCCTTGTAGGCCTAGCACATCCAATTTCTGCATGCCTTGACAATTCGGGTGGGCTACCTTAGCCTGTGACAGCTTCATATTTGTCACCAGACAACGAATGTGTACTGACTCTACGCCGAGATGGTTTGTCCTTCACGTCTGTACTGCACGAGGCGTTCCGCAGCCAATCAACTTGCCTTGTGTAATTAGACGTATTGTGCCTGTGCTCATCGGGTACTAAACCTTTTCTCGTCCTCATGTTTGGTTCCGGTTTAGGAAGAACTTGACAGAGGAGTTGGGCTCGGGCTCCGTTCGCCTTCTTAGCCGAAGCGTTGCTCACCAACTTCATGAGCCCCTCGTCCAAGTCTGAATCTGTACACATTTTTGGGAGCGTTAGGGACTTGCGTTTTGTTCTAGAGCTGAACAGTGCTTGTCACCTCGGACTGATATGCCTGTGCTCATCAGGTACTGAACCTTTTCTCTCCACGAGCATGCTTTCGGTATAGGAAAGACTCTCGACAGTAGAGTTGGGCCCAGGCTAGGATCACTGGTAACTAGAAGTTTGTCCCGAGCAAACAATGCTTTAGTTCCAATTTCATCGAACCATCTTCCATGCTTTTTACACATGACGCTGCCCTCTAGCGCTGTGCATCTTTCTCAGTGTACTCATTGTGCTTTTATTTTTATTGGGACATCTGCCTGCTTCGTACCGACTACATTGGCCGCCCTCCAATGCTTCTACCGAACTTACTAGCTTCACTGTGTCGACAGTGTTGCTGCATGTGTTGGCACAGAGGTATCAGAGATATTGCCTGTCTTTTTGCTGTCAAATCTCTTTCCATCTGTTACCTCCACATTCACAGACACAATCCCCAAAAGGTTTAGCAGAATCAGCACAAGCCGCTGTATTTCTGTTACCGGGGTGAGGAGGCACTTTTGGGATCTTGGTTATCTGTTAACCCTGGGTCCACCAAGAGCAATGCGTTCCCTTTGAACCCCAGGGCATGTGATGAAAAGAACAAAGCTTGTAACATTTAGTAACCACCAGAAAGATCAAGGGGATAATAAACAGAGGAAAACAAATAGAGCAGTTGATGGATTTGTTGTCGCTGTTGCATGAGAGAATGTGACCAACTGAACTTATTAACAACACAAAAGACAGAGAGTTGGGGAGAAACATGATCCCCTGTACAACTTGGCATGGCACTTGATTGTTTGTTTGTTTGTCTGTTTGTACGGAACAGAAAGATGTAGCATGTCTGTGTTAGTTTTCTTGTTCTAAAACCTAAACTTTGTTAATGTCTGTGTTAGTTTTCTTGTTCTAAAACCTAAACTTTGTTAATGTCTGTGTTAGTTTTCTTGTTCTAAAACCTAAACTTCGTTAATGTTTGTGTTAGTTTTCTTGTTCTAAAACCTAAACTTCGTTAATGTCTGTGTTAGTTTTCTTGTTCTAAAACCTAAACTTCGTTACTATTTCCAGAGTTTGCTTTGGTTCACAATGGGATTATTACAAACTACAAAGATATCAAGTCCTTCTTGGTAAGTATTTATGAAAAGATGTACAGCAGTCTCAAATTTTTTGTTGCCGCAGACCAGCCATTTTGTTTTTCAATCTGCTGGGGATCTGTGTGGGTGCGGGGGTTAAAGGTCTTGTGTGCTGTATATAAGGACGCACTGATGATTTGCGGACCAGTCACTAATGGACCATGAACTGTCACTGATCCACGGACCACCACTTTCAGAAGCGCTGATGCAATTTCATTTTACTCTGATTATCCTTTATGTGCTCTGTGTTTCTCAACAAAGCAGCACCACTGCCAGCCAAGAGTATCACTCATAGCACAGAACTCTGTAGCTTCATGCAGTAACCCCAGGGATCTCAGAAAAAAAATCTACTTAGCAAACAAGATGTCGCGGGCAGGGACCTCTTGAGCACAAAGCGAGCAGCTTAATCACTATGCCATGGAGATCCAGTAAATATTTTTACTAATGCCAGCTAAGCTATTATTCTACTTCTTGGCCAAGTATTGTATACAATAATTTATTGGACACCATCATACACCACACCATACACACACATCATGCACACACACCACACACATACACCTCATGCACATAAATACCACAAACACACCACATAAATACCACAAACACACCACCACATTTACACACTACACCATGCACACACACAAACATACCACATACACACCCACACACACCATACACACACACACCACACACATGTCACTGCACCATGGACACACTATATGCACACACACTACATGCACCACACACATACAGCACACACACACACTCACATCCCACATACACACACCCACACACATATCACTCACACACACACATGCCACATACACACACACACCATATATGTTCTTGTTAGCCTCTGACATCAACAGGAGAACAAGGAAAAACAAGCATGACCGAAAAATAAATTCTCTACATTTCATTCCTGCTGTAACCGAATCTGTGTTAATGATGCTGGTTTCAGATTCAGAGAGGACACAAGTTTGAAACTGAAACGGACACAGAGGTAGTAGCTAAGCTGATCAAACACTTGTATGACAATCACAAGGGCCAGAAGATCAAGTTCAGTGAGTTGGTCGAGTTGACAGTTGCCCAACTGGTACGTATTTCTTGGCCAAGTTTAAAATAGTGTTAATACATTTGTTACTGTCTGCTACAGAATACTGTCAGCCTGAGATTACTGTCAGTCTCAGATTAATTTCATTCTCAGAATACTGTTACCCTCAGATTACTATCAGCCTCAGAATACTGTCAGTCTCTGAATACTGTCACCCTCAGATTACTGTCAGCCTCAGAATACTGTCATCCTCATATTACTGTCATCCTCATATTACTGTCAGCCTCATATTGCTGTCAGCCTCATATTACTCTCAGTTTAAGATTGGCAACACAGCCATGTGTACATGTGGACAGGCAGCACAGAGTGCCAAACATATACTTCAAGAGTGTTCTGAGCATGAAACGCTGAGGCAGACATATTGGCCAGAGGAAACAACACTGGAATCAAAGCTCTATGGGACACTATATGAACTACAAAAGACAGTGAGTTTTATTCAGGAGACAGAATTACAGATATAGACATGTTTCAAGTGAATGAAAGAAGAAGAAGAATATTACTGTCAGCCTCAGAATACTGTCAGCCTGAGATTACTGTCAGTCTCAGAAACACAAATATTTTTAGTAACAGCTGTACGCATGAGGGAGAGCCACTATGTATTTTGTTAGTAAAATTAACACTTAATATAATTAATAATTTATAAAGTCGATTTTCATCAGAGAAACCTGGGAGTTATTGCTTGAAGCTACGGAGAACCCTGATGGTTATTGCTTGAAGCTACGGAGAACCCTGATGGTTATTGCTTGAAACTAAAAGGTACATGATGTGAGTGGTGCTCTCAGCAAGTGGAATGCCACTTTGTTGATAGGCACGGTGTACATACGGAGTAACCCGAGTACATGGAAGTCAATCCTCTACACCTATTGAGTTCTATAAGTCCTATTCTTACCCATCAGAGTTTTATGTAGCTACTGTCAAGTGTTTCTATAACCGGAGTCTGTTCACGAATATAGCTAGTTGTCCAGCTCATTCATTGGTCAACACAGACACCCAATCCTAATTTTTGCAATTATTATAATCTTCTTCGTCTTCTTCTTCAGCGTTCATTCTCAAACTCCCACTGGATATCTCTTGTAACAGGACAATGGTCCTACTAGATTTCCAGCAGAATGTAGTCCAGAGAATGGAAATGTGTTGTGTCACCATTTTATTTGCACCAATGACCTGACACACCCATCTTCGGCAGGTTTATTGTAATCAATTAAGGAAGTAACCAGGATTAAGCTATAGAAAACATTTTTTTTTTCAGTTTAATATTTTCAAACCTTGTATGTTGTATGTGCATTTAATTTACAAAATGAAAGAGGCGTGTCAGGTGAGACACTATAATTAAAACAAATATCCTGTTTTGTAGGTTAACACATTTACCTGATACATATCAAATTGTTGTGTGGTAGATTCAGACTGATATTTTCTCAGTAACAGTAGACATTGTTATCAGTCTGAAGTTATCTATAGTAGGAAGTGGTAGCATTCTATGTGATTGGTGAATTGATGTTGCAACTAAAGTGTACTTTTTGTAGAGAGCCCTTGACAAAACTCAAGTACCTGTAGATTGTGTTTGAATAAATAGATCCTGGAGGGTAAAAATAGAATAATTACCTGTTACTTGTTGAAGATTTCTTGGAAAAATTACCCAATATTAATTTAAAATTACCTGAAGGGATGTTGTGTAGATTAAGAATAAATTATTGCTGTGTGTGTATGTTGTGTGGTATTAGGATAAATTATTGCTGTTTGTGTTGTGTGGTATTAGGATGAATTATTGCTGTGTGTGTGTGTGTTGTGTGGTATTATGATGAATTATTGTTGTGTGTGTACATTGTGTAGTATTATGATGAATTATTGCTGTGTGTGTTGTGTGGTATTAGGATGAATTATTGCTGTGTGTGTTGTGTCGTATTAGGATGAATTATTGCTTTGTGTGTTGTGTGGTATTAGGATGAATTATTACTGTGTGTGTACGTTGTGTGGTATTAGGATGAATTATTACTGTGTGTGTACGTTGTGTGGTATTAGGATGAATTATTGCTGTGTGTGTTGTGTGGTATTAGGATGAATTATTGCTGTGTGTGTACGTTGTGTGGTATTAGGATGAATTATTGCTGTGTGTGTTGTGTGGTATTAGGATGAATTATTGCTGTGTGTGTTGTGTGGTATTAGGATGAATTATTGCTGTGTGTGTTGTGTGGTATTAGGATGAATTATTGCTGTGTGTATGTTGTGTGGTAGTATGATGAGTTATTGCTGTGTGTGTAGTTGTTTGACAGAAATATTACTACACTCAGAAAAAAATGGATCTAAGAACAGCTCAGTAATAACATAAAACAGCTCAGTAACACCATACAACAGCTCAGTAACAACATAAAACTGTTCAGTAACTACATAAAACTGTTCAGTAACTACATAAAACTGTTCAGTAACTACATAAAACTGTTCAGTAACTACATACAACAGCTCAGTAACTACATAAAACTGTTCAGTAACTACATAACACTGTTCAGTAACTACATAAAACTGTTCAGTAACTACATAAAACTGTTCAGTAACTACATAAAACTGTTCAGTAACTACATAAAACTGTTCAGTAACTACATAAAACTGTTCAGTAACTACATACAACAGCTCAGTAACTACATAAAACTGTTCAGTAACTACATAAAACTGTTCAGTAACTACATAAAACTGTTCCGTAACTACATGAAACTGTTCAGTAACTACATAAAACTGTTCAGTAACTACATAAAACTGTTCAGTAACTACATAAAACTGTTCAGTAACTACATAAAACTGTTCAGTAACTACATAAAACTGTTCAGTAACTACATAAAACTGTTCAGTAACTACATAAAACTGTTCAGTAACTACATAAAACTGTTCAGTAACTACATAAAACTGTTCAGTAACTACATAAAACTGTTCAGTAACTACATAAAACTGTTCAGTAACTACATAAAACTGTTCAGTAACTACATACAACAGCTCAGTAACTACATAAAACTGTTCAGTAACTACATAAAACTGTTCAGTAACTACATAAAACTGTTCCGTAACTACATGAAACTGTTCAGTAACTACATAAAACTGTTCAGTAACTACATAAAACTGTTCAGTAACTACATAAAACTGTTCAGTAACTACATAAAACTGTTCAGTAACTACATAAAACTGTTTAGTAACTACATGAAACTATTTCTTCTTCAGCGTTCATTCTCAAACTTCCGCTGAATCTCTCTTGTAGCAGGACCATGGTCCTATTAAATTTCCAGCAGGATGTAGACCAGAGAATGGAAATGTGTTGTGTATCTGTTTTATTTGCTCCAGTGGCCCGACACATCCGTCTTCAGTGGTATCTTCTTCTGCTGCGTTTGTTCTCAAACTCCTGCAGATTAGCAGGATGTAGTCCGGAGACCGGAATGCGTTGTGCCATGGTTTACAGCATTGCTGTGATATCTGCGCCTTTCGGCCTGGCACATCCGACTTCAGCATGGCTTTTGGTCACTGACCCAATATGGGATAGGACAGCCAACTCCATCCCATAACCTCCTTAGTCGCCTTTTACGACATGTGTGGAAGGTAAACAGTGTTGCTATTCTTTGCTCCCCTTTCGGGCCCCGGCAACACGCGGACGCTTCAGTGGTATGAAACTATTTAGTAACAACATAAAACTGTTCAGGAACAATGTAAAGCTGTTTTATAATTGCCTATCTTTTCAGGAAGGTGCATATGCCATTGCTGTCATAAGTAAACACTACCCAGGTGATATTATAGCCACAAGGTATAAGTTTTAATTCTTTTCTAATAAATTTATCAGTTCTAGTGTTTGGATATTGTGTATTCTGAAGATGATGGGTTGTTATGTCTTTTTAGATTATTGTTATGCTGAAGTTTATGCAAAATTGTCTACCTCTGTGGCTGAAAGGTACATAGTGTATCTCAGATGGCCAAGACACCTGGTTTGGTTTCAGCCACAGACATTTGTGAATACAGAATGTTCATAAAGCAATGACAGCTTACTGAACATTAATACTTTGTTGAAAATCACTACAGTAAAAGTATACTGAGTTGATGGCTATGTTCTGATTATGACAGGCTACCAACTATTTTATACAGAAAGGAATGAGTTCTTGACGGCTAGAACAACGACGCTGAGAAATGTAAAACTAGGCACCAAATTAAAGTTTTCTAGCACATTGGTGATTCAGTTGTTAATGGATGGACTTCCTGTTTAGGTAATCTAAGGATCAATTTCCAGTTCAACTGGAAATATCTTTTAAGGAAATGGTTACCGATCTTCTGGGAAAGTAAAGACTGCAGGCGGGATACTGACCACTTCATCGCTAGGTATGCCATAAGTCAATGAAAATACAGGCCAAACACCATATTCCCCTAAGGACATGGTAACGGGAAATCTTTCCTTTTTTTTTTAGTAAAAGTATAAAGACTGTTCTTTTTTACGGCTCAGAATTTCAACTCTACCAAGATGAGGGTGAGAAAATATGGACTGCTGAGATAGTTCTTCCAAACCTGAGGAGCACCATGGAGTACCTGAAGCGAACAACACAATTTATTCAAACGATTGGTGCTATAACCTGATGACTGACTGAAGAACATTTGTATGGTTCAACGACTAATGACAAAGACAGCCCAAATTAGATTGCAAAGGTTTGTGAACAGCTACTTGAGAAAGATTTTAAGTATTAATATTTCTTCGTCTGCGTTTGTTCATAAACTCCTGCATATTAGCAGAATGTAGTCCAGAGAACAGAATGAGCAGTGTGCTGGTTTACAGCTTTGCTATGATATCTGCCCCTTTCTGCCTGATACATCTGATTTCAGCATGGCTTCAGGGACACTTTGACCTTCTATAGAATGGGACAGCCAACTCCACCCTATAACCTCCTTAGTCTCCTTTTACGACAGGCATGGAAGGTAAACAGTGTTGCAATTCTTTGTTTCTCTTTAGTACCCCCACAACACGTGTGTTAATAATATTTTAAATATTTATTTTGTTGTTAACCTTTGATCTTGTAACCTTTAGCATTTTTCACCTCTTATTATTTTAACCGCAGATCGTGTAACCTTCAGCATTTTTAGCCTCTTATTATTTTAACCTCAGATCTTGTAACCTGCAATAATTTTTGACCTCTTATTTTTTTAAACCTCTGATCTTGTTCTTAACCTCTGACCTTGTAACCTTCATAAATTTCTGACCTCATATATGTCTTACTTCTAGCCCTGTTATACTGTGGTCTTGTTCTTAACCTATAATCTGGTTGACCAATAATCTTGTTGACCCTTAACCTATAATCTGGTTTACCAATAATCTTGTTGACCCTTAACCTATAATCTGGTTGACCAATAATCTTGTTGACCCTTAACCTATAATCTGGTTGACCAATAATCTTGTTGACCCGTATCCTATAATCTGGTTGACTAATAATCTTGTTGACCCTTAACCTATAATCTGGTTGACCAATAATCTTGTTGACCCTTAACCTATAATCTAGTTAACCAATAATCTTGTTGACCTCATATATTCCTTTAGGAAAGGCAGCCCACTCTTAATTGGTGTGAAAAGCAAGAACAAACTAAGCACAGACCACATCCCAGTTGTGTTTACAAAAGGTAAATTTATCTGTATATAAATTCCTCCACAAGTTGAACCACTAAAGAAAGAACTTAACTCTTAGTATGTATCTATCAATCCTTGACAGAACATTGCCCTCACTACCACTCTGTATGCTTCTCTGTATTCGGTGCATGACAAATTCAGGAAAAATTTCAAGAGCAACAAAGTGAACTCTTAGCAACATTTGTAGATTTAACTAAAGCATTTGATACCGTTAACAGAGAAGGACTGTGGAAGGTTCTTACAAAGATCGAGTTCCCCCCCCCCCCCCCCAAAAAACAACTTGTCACTGCGATACGAAAATTTCATAACGGTATGATGGTTAGTGTCATCTGCAAAGGAGTGGTATCTCCTGCGTTCCCTGTCACAAATGGTGTAAAGCAGGGATGTGTGCTGGCCCCTACTCGGTTTAGTTTGTTATTTACAACCATGCAAACGGATGCATACTGTAGTAACAAAACAACTGATATAATTATCAATTATAGAACAGATGGTGGTCTTTTCAATCTACGTCGTCTAAAAGCAAAAACGAAAACTAAATCTGGCACTATTAGGGAATTACTTTATGCTGATGACTGTGCATTGTATGCTGACTCTGTCGTTTGAGTCATGCAAAACACCATAGACCGCTTCTCACAGGCCTGCAACAACTTTGGTCTCACTATTAACACCACAAAAACAAGTCATGCACCAAGTAACAACAAATAGCCAACATACTGCTACGTGTAATGTCGTCACTCAGGAAAAACTTCAGGTATTGACAATTTTACTTACCTTATAAGCAGTCTCTCTCTCTCTCTCTCTCTCTCTCTCTCTGTCTCTCTCTCTGGATGTCAACATCCATGTGGAAATTAACAATAGACTGGCAAAAAGCTAGTGCTGTATTTGGCAGATTACATAGTAATGTATGGGACAGAAGAAGTATAAGAACAACTATCAAAATTCATATATATCTTGCGGCTGTTCTTTCAACCCAATTGTACACTTGTGAAACGTGGACAGTGTATGCTAGACATGCAAGAAAACTAAATCATTTCCATCTTAGCTGCTTACGTAAATTACTAAACACCCATTGATGGGACAAAGTACCAGACTACGAAGTATTGAAAAAATTCAGCCTCAACAAGCATCTACACTTTACTTATGAAAGTGCAATCATGCTGGGCAGGTCATTTTGTGCGTATGGAGGACTCAAGTCTACCAAAACAAATATATTATGGAGTACTCAAGACCGGACTTTGAAAAACTGGTGGACAGAAAAAGCGTTTCAAAGACTCACTCAAGTCCTCACTGAAACATCATAAAATTTACGTAGACTCTTGGGAGAGCCTCACTGATGATAGAACAGCATGGCATTGCAGTCTCAGAACTGGAGCACAAGCGACAGAAGAAACCAGGCTAGATACTGCAAGACAGAAGCGGGCACATAGAGAAGAAAAAACATCTCAACATCCCATAGACACCCTATACAGATACCAATCGTGCGGAAAATATTTTTGTGCTCACATTGGACTTGTTAGTCATTTAAAAACACACTTTTAACTTTATTATCTTTTTATTATTTATTACTATTATTTCGGTTTGAGTTTTGGTCATCATCGATTACGATGGACGAACATCATGCCTCCCTATTCTGTGCAAGTTTTCAAGCCTCTTCTAGTGTCATGTTCAGAAGGTCTTCGATATCCTGTGTCCATCATAGTCTTGGTCTGCCTTTTGTTCTCTTTCTTTGAACTTTTTCCTCCATGATTAATCTTTCTAAACCACCGTGTCTTTTTATATGTCCAAAATATGTCAGATTGTGTTTTTTGTTATAGTTTTGAGGAGCCAGTTTTCTTTTATGTTCAGATATTTCTGGTTTGTGTTGCTTCACCTTTCTGTCAATGATATTCTAAGAAGGTTCACCTTTCTGTCAATGATATTCTAAGAAGGTTCACCTTTCTGTCAATGATATTCTAAGAAGGTTCACCTTTCTGTCAATGATATTCTAAGAAGGTTCACCTTTCTGTCAATGATATTCTAAGAAGACTCACCTTTCTGTCAATGATATTCTAAGAAGGTTCACCTTTCTGTCAATGATATTCTAAGAAGGTTCACCTTTCTGTCAATGATATTCTAAGAAGGTTCACCTTTCTGTCAATGATATTCTAAGAAGACTCACCTTTCTGTCAATGATATTCTAAGAAGGTTCACCTTTCTGTCAATGATATTCTAAGAAGGTTCACCTTTCTGTCAATGATATTCTAAGAAGGTTCACCTTTCTGTCAATGATATTCTAAGAAGGTTCACCTTTCTGTCAATGATATTCTAAGAAGGTTCACCTTTCTGTCAATGATATTCTAAGAAGGTTCACCTTTCTGTCAATGATATTCTAAGAAGTTTCACCTTTCTGTCAATGATATTCTAAGAAGGTTCACCTTTCTGTCAATGATATTCTAAGTGAACCAAGAACCTGTAACATTTAATTTTGAATGCTGATATTTTCTTTTTCGTTGTGGATGTAGTTTTAGTATGTGCAGACTAAAAACATATTTTATACGAGGTGCTTAATGAAAAACTACTATAAAAGTAAGCCCCTAGACACTAGTGTGACTTCTTGTTTAACTCACACAAGCTAGTTTGAGGTGCAAATTGAAGATAATTTGATGGTTTATGTTGTACTGGCAATATGACTGGATGTTTGAGTGATGCAAAATGTATTTTACCAAGAGCAAAGTTCATAGTTTATCTTTCATAAATTTTTTTTATATTTGTGTATGTTTTCTGACATTGTTGTGATTCTGATAGAGCCTATTTTGATTTATTTTTTTGTTTACCTAGGTGAAACAGAAGGTAGACATTTGGCAGAGAAGTTTTGAACAAATATTTTTTTAGACTTAGCTCAGCATGTTTAATAACTTTTAAAAATCCATGACAGCCATACTTCTGTCTATGTTCCGAATAGGAACACTGATACAATATCTGGAAATTATATCTACTAATCACACTTAACTTTTAATATTCACAGACTAAAACCACATTGTAATGTGCGCCGCTTAATTAATAAAGGCTACTATTAAAATCCTCTGGAAATTCTTTCTCAGATATAAAGAGTTAATCAGGATCAATATGTTCCTTTTGGAGGAGGGTGAAGGGGGGGGGCTAAACTTGTTTTACCTGTAGAGGGAAAGAGGGTTGAGTTTCTCCCAGCAGTACAGGTATCTTTTCCCAGTATACAGAATACATTATGCAATATATTGAAGATATGCCAGGATTAAAAGTGGGAGGATGTAATATAAATAACTTGAGATATGCTGACCACACAGTACTGATAACAGGAAGCGAACAAGAACTACAAGCCCTGTTGGATAAAGTAATGAAAGACAGTGAAAATAAAGACCTCAGTTTAAACAAAAAGAAAATAGAAATAATGGTTGTCTCAAAGAGACATACACCACCAAAATGGAACATAATGATTAATGACTCGAAATTAACATAATTTGTAACGGTGAAATATCTTGGTGCTTTGTTAACATCAGAAGGTGGATGCTCAAGTGAGATAAAGAGCAGAACGGCACAAGCCAAATCAGCATTCCAAATCATGAGAACCATTTTGTTTAATGGAACACTATCAATGCAGACCCGAATTCGAATGCTGAGATGTTATATCGAACCAATTCTTTTTTATGGATGTGAAGCATGGACAGTAAAACAAAAAATTAAAAATTTACTAGAGGCTACAGAGATGTGGTTTCTGAGAAAGAATGATTAAAATACTGTGGACAGCTAAGAAAACTAATGCAGATGTTTTCATTGATTCTGGCGTAAAAAGATCAATAATATCAAACATTAGGAGCAGACAGTCAAGGATTTTAGGGCATATGCTGAGAAGAACACAGCTTTAACACTTGATAACCACTGGAAAGATCAACGGGAGAAGAGATAGGGGACGACAAAGAGAGAAGTTGCTAGGTGGACTAGAATTGTGGCATGGTAGAAGTTCACCAACCGAGATTATTGACAACATAAGAGACAGAGAGTCATGGAGAAAAATGATCACCTACGCCATTCAGCATGACACTTGATTGATTGATTGATTGATTGATTTAAGTACAGGTATGGGTATTCAACAAGTTTCATCACAGCAAAAATGATGGGGTGTGAAAGATGACAATACTTTGAACCTCCTTAACGGCCTCTTATCACATACCTGGCAAGTAGCGGAGTTAATATTCTTTGCTTCCCTTTCTTGCACATGGGTAGGCATACCAGGATATCTTTGAGAGGATGCTGCCGTCATCACAGGCTTTCTAGAAGCATGCTGGTCTTACATTATTAATCTTCCTGCCAACATGAAAATAAATGGAGTTATTGCTTAAGTAAGTACAGCAATAACTTTTACTGAGACACGGGCATCAGAAAAGTTATAAAACCAATGTTTCTTCTTCAGCGTACATTCTCAAACTCCTGGTGAATTCTCTTGTACATGACATGTCCTACTAGATTTCCAGCAGAATGTAGTCCAGAGAATGGAAATGCGTTTTGTCACCGTTTTATTTGCGCCAAAGGCCCGACACATCCATCTTCGGTGGCCACCAATGTTTCAAGCAGATGGACTTCATCTGGAAAACAAAATATGTTGTAAAAGTTATTATTAAAAAACCCCCAAAAAGTATGCACCTTCATATCTTGATTTTGTTCAGGTAATGTTCACTGTCTGGCTCTGTCTAGATAGGTACAGGTCCCGTCTGTGAGGGCCAAGGTAACGCATTCGATCCCCACCACAGGCAGTTGTGCATCCGGACCGTTCAGAAAGCACTGGCAAACTACTGAATGTATTTATATTGCCTAAAAAATAACTACAACCAAAGAATGCTGGGTTGATAGCCATGTCCTGGATATGATATGCTACCACACAAAAAAAATGTTCACTAGACTTGAACACATATCCTGAGTACTCTCAGTGTACTACAGGTGTATAATTCCTTGAAAGTCTTCAACTCTCAGATCAATTGCAAAAGAACCTCTTTGTGCAGTACCCGAAGTATTTTTATTCTGGGAGAATTGATTACAACTAGTAAATCTACTTCTCATCTTGTATCTTCTTCTTCTGCGTTCAGCATGTGGTCATGCTATACCATCAGGCCTGTCATCAAGACGGAGTCCACTGTCTTCTCCAGGTCAGAGCTGCTGCCCCATAGCTTTTGCCTCAAGTCTGTACCCTCTGGCCAGGTCTGCTGTCTCTGCTCTTTGTATGTTGGGAAGTCCTGAATCTTGTATCAATCTCCAAAAGACTGCAGAATTTTTTTTTCTGGAATTATTCTTCAGAAATGAAAATATTTCTGTTGTTGGACCTACATTGTCTGGAACTTCCATTGGAAACTGAACCATATTCTTTGGGGAAAGGTCCTGCAGACAAATTTTGACCCACACTTTTGTAATACTGACATTGTTAGTGTTTGAAAAATGACATTTGTAGTGAACTAATCGTGTGTTTTAGCTGGGCCCAGAAGGGGAGCAAAGAACAGGAACTCTGTGACCTTTCGTGCATGTTGTAAACCTCATGTGGAGGTTTGGGAATGAAAGTGGTTTCCCATGTCATAGGTCAAATTTACCGAAACACCATGCTGAAGTCGGATGTATCAGACCGAAAGGTGTGGATATAGCATAAATCATGACACAGCAAATTCTGTTTTCTGAACCAAAACCTGTTAACCAACAGGAGTTTGAGAATGAATGCAGAAGTAGAACAATTCTAAATCAGTGATGAACACCGAAGCAATGTGCATCTCATTCCATCCCCAATCTAGAAAAATATCTCATGAAAACTATAAAGCTGGTAAAAAACTATAAAACTCACATCAAGAACAGGATAGCACAGGCCAAATCAACATTTCAATAAATAAGAAACATTCTATGCAATGGACTAAGAGGCGAGTTCCAGTGCTAGGATGTTATATTGAGCCAATCCTTCTTTATGAATGTGAAGCATGGACAGTAAGCAAAAGTGACCAAGATAAGCTGGAGGCAAATGAGATATGGTTTTTAAGTAAAGAAGAGTGATGAAAATTCCTTGGACAGCCAAGAAAACTAATGCGGAAGATGCTGGAGTAAAAAGATAAATTATAGCGAAAATTAGAAGCAGACAGTCAAGATGTTTAGGGCATGTAATGAGAAAAACAAAACTTGAACATGTAGTTAACACCAGAAAGATCAAAGGGAGAAGAGACAGAGGTAGACAAAGAAAGAAATTTATGGATTTGTTATCACTGTGGCACACAAAGAAGTCATCCACTGAACTTATTAACAACACAAGAGACAGAGAGTTGTGGAGCAGCATGATCGCCTATGCCACTCTGCATGACACTTGATTGATTGATACTTACATAGTAGCACAATTGAAATCTATTTAAAAATCACAATCTCAAACATCTTGTCAGATAATAAAAGAACCTGCTTAGTAATTCAGAAATTGATAAAACATTAGGCTTAAAAAGTCATCCATATAATATTTTTAATAGACCAATTTTCACAATTCAAGCAAAATTAAATTCCATCACAATTTTTTTTAATAGTATATTTTGGAGACTGAGTTTTTGGGATTTTACAGTATGTATGCATTGCTACAGAGATCTTAATCTCTTAGAAATAGATTCTGAGCCCAGACAATTATTACTGTACTCACTCTCCCAACCCTTAACCAATGACTGAATTCAATTTTATTTTGGTACCAGGAAGGGATGTTTATGTAAAACATATAAATTGTTCCAACATGATTTCTTTCGATTGACATTGGAATTTCTCCTTTCATAGATTTCACCTTTCATAGATTTCTCCTTTCATAGATTTCTCCTTTCATAGATTTCTCCTTTCATAGATTTCACCTTTCATAGATTTCTCTTTTCATAGATTTCTCCTTTCATAGATTTCTCCTTTCATAGATTTCTCCTTTCATAGATTTCTCCTTTCATAGATTTCTCCTTTCATAGATTTCACCTTTCTTGATAACATCACTCCACGTGATATATAAATTATTCAGTTCATGTTTGCTAAAACAACCATTTTTACTGATGACGAAATGAATAAATTACTAGGGGCAGGCAAATCTGTGTACTTCATTTTTCAGCGATGGTTTCCCTTGGCTATAATTACGAATCAGTTATTTAGTTAGTCGTCGGATCATCATCACTGCAAACTGGACACGTCCATAGTTGCTCCAATCTCTCCCTGAGTGTATCCACCATTACACTTCTGCTGATAGTACCGGTCCTATGCTGGTTGACCATTATTCTTCTGCGCCCTCCAAAATGTTCACTTCTAGCAACACTGCATTTCAATCAGTTATTTTACACGGGATGTATGGGTGGGACTCTCAATGGGTAGCGTGTACATGGGGGGGGGGGATCTCAGTGTGTTGGATGCATATCTGTATATCCGGTAGCAGTCCTCGCTAGTAACATTCATACAATTAGTCACAGGTAAGCTTAAGAAACGTAGGGTAGACATTTTGTATCTAAAACTGAACAGAAGGTCAGTGATGTCACAAAAATTAATAAAATTTCAGATTTGCGCAAATTTTATAAAAATTGGAATAGTAAGCAAACATGAACCAATTATTAAATTGGTTTCCTCAACCTAGTTGCAGGAGTCCATACAGGTTTAGGGTTGACATTAGTGTTTCATTCATAAGGAATGAATATTATGGGCAGCATCTCATGTCTAAATAAATACTATAATTTATTGTCAACCAGAAAAGCCATGCAATGAAAATCTAGTTGTAAATCATGTGCATTTCATGATTGAGTGACTTATATTTTCCACACAAAAAACATGTTGGAATATTTTCTACATTTTGAATACACATCCCTTCCAAGTACCTATTTTTTTAGGTAGCCAATCAGAGATTGTTTTGTCTGTCCTGGATTTTTTACTAGGTATCAGATGCTTACCCACACTATGACTGCTTCAGTAGGGGCAGTATTATTCAGCTTGTTTGTATAGTGGTTCTGTCAAGCTTTGTGATGCATGAGGTATGTCTGTACAGTTAACCCCTTAGATGCGGAGGTATCCTTAAGGGTACGAAAAGGGGTTGCTGCCATTTTGCAGAGATCTTCTACATCTTAGTTTCCCAGGGAAACAGTTCCCCTGGATACTTTATTATAAGCTTCCAGGCAGATTTTTTGCCTGGGAGGCTAAGACGAGGAGGATCTCCACAAATTGGCGGTGGTTTCTCAGCATATCCTTAAGAATGCCTCCACAGCTAAAGGGTTAACACAGTTTAATCAGACTTCATTATCTGTATGTGATTACTGCTGACATACTTGATTACTGCAGATATGCACAATTTCTGCAAATATATGTGGTTACTGCAGACATATGTGGTTACTGCAGACATATGTGGTTACTGCAGACATATGTGGTTACTGCAGACATATGTGGTTACTGCAGACATATGTGGTTACTGCAGACATATAGGATTGCCACATTAATGCAGATATGCACAATTGCTGCAAATATATGTGGTTACTGCAGACATATGTGGTTACTGCAGACATATGTGGTTACTGCAGACATATAGGATTACTGCAGACAAATGTGATTACTGCAGTCATACTTGATTACTGCACTCATGAGTGATGATTGCATATATGTGTGGTTACTGCATATATATGTAATTACTGCAGAAATATGATTACTACTGACATGTGTGAGTGCTGCAGATAAGTGATTACTGCAGTCATGTGTGATTATTGCATATATGTTATTCCTGCAGAAATATAATTACTGCTAACATATTTGATTGCTGTAGAAATGTATGATTACTTCAGACATGTTATTACTGCAGTCCTAACTGATTACTGCAGACATGTGGTTACTGTGGCCACATGTGATACAAATTAGTATTTGTCCAGATCTGTACAAATGTAATATCTATCAGGTTGTCATATAATTGAACATTAAAAATATTGTTCAGATGATGGTGTCAACAAGTGGTTCTCAACTTTTTTTGCTAGTGGCCCTCTTTTAGGTTAAATTAGTTTCCGTGGTCCAATTAGGACCATCAAAGAAGGAATGGCTATAGGTCTCAGCAACGCACTGAGAACTACACACAGCAATATTACATTGCTCAAACAGGGAAGCAATGGATATTGCCTTATGCACCGCATTTGACATTGAGGGAACATGTATAGCATTCTGAAAACATTTTTAATACTTAAGTAACCTTATCAAAAATTATCAAAACTGTCCTACAAATATCAGAGTAGATTGATATATAACTATCATAGTAGACTGTCCTACAACTATCAAAGTAAACTGTTCTATAATTATAATCAAAGTATTATGTTCTATAACTATCAAAGTAGAATGTTCTTTAATTATCAAAGTAGAATGTTCTTTAATTATCAAAGTAGAATGTTCTATAACTATCAAAGTAGAATGTTCTATAACTATCAAAGTAGAATGTTCTATAACTATCAAAGTAGAATGTTCTACAACTATCAAAGTAGAATGTTCTATAACTATCAAAGTAGAATGTTCTACAACTATCAAAGTAGAATGTTCTATAACTATCAAAGTAGAATGTTCTACAACTATCAAAGTAGAATGTTCTATAACTATCAAAGTAGAATGTTCTTTAACTATCAAAGTAGAATGTTCTTTAACTATCAAAGTAGAATGTTCTATAACTATCAAAGTAGAATGTTCTACAACTATCAAAGTAGAATGTTCTATAACTATCAAAGTAGAATGTTCTTTAACTATCAAAGTAGAATGTTCTTTAACTATCAAAGTAGAATGTTCTATAACTATCAAAGTAGAATGTTCTATAACTATCAAAGTAGAATGTTCTTTAACTATCAAAGTAGAATGTTCTATAACTACCAAAGTAGAATGTTATATAACTATCAAAGTAGAATGTTCTATAACTATCAAAGTAGAATGTTCTATAACTATCAAAGTAGAATGTTCTATAACTATCAAAGTAGAATGTTCTATAACTATCAAAGTAAACTGTTCTACAACTGTCAAAGTAGAATGTTCTATAACTATAATACGCAGTAATGAAAAACATTAAAAATTCACATATAATTGAACATATACAAATTCTAGTTCAACAGAAGAATTCAATGGACGGCTAAGATATTTAATGCGCTGAGAAATTCAAAGTTCTGAAAAAACTCATTATAAAGATAAGAGGAAAACAGTCTACAGTTTTTTTAGACATAGAAGAAGAAGAAGAGGTTTAGACTAAAATTTGAATGCAAAATAATTATAAAACATTGAAAATTCTTAACAGTCTAACTAATTTGAATTGAAGAATGTCAAAAATGAAACTCATAGTCAGTAATATAACAGACATTTATGTCGATTCATGATTTTCCGTTTCACTTAACAAGGCATGTGATGATGATCGCTGAAATATTTATTGCCAATTTCATATAGTTCTATTGTTACTATTCACATTTTTACTCCAGTTTCCCTGTAACATCCTTTCAACCCAAGCACCTATTTTTCTGCAATTTTCATGTACATTTTTTTTCAATTACTCAGTTATATTGGCATTTTATTATGAATTTTTTTTAAAGCCAACTTTCTTATTTACTCTAATTTATTGTAAATTTCTTGGCAACTATGACTACATTTTTTTACCCATGTAAATCTGGCCATGTAATCTCATCTTGGCACTACTCTTTTTTTAAAAATCAATACCCAGCTTGTACCCTTTATTTCTTAATTCCCCTTTGCTAGAGCTCTAGCAAATGCTATTTTCATTGTTTGAGAAATGTCATAAGAATTTATGCTTTTTTCTGCAATTGCTTTCAAATAATCTGCAGGAATTTTCATGTTAATTTTCAGCCGCAAAGTGTGAAATATGTTGTACTACTAGTTTTACAGCAGGGCTGCATTAGTTGCACCTTGCGGCACAGAATTTTCAATTTCAGTATGCGATATTAACTAATAGACTTTGAAAACCTTATATGCCAAAGACAGATATGTCAGGCAATAGGCACTAATAAAATGGTGACACAACGCATTTCCATTCTCTGGACTACATCCTGTTGGAAATCTAGCAGGACCATTGTAGATCCAATTAGATCCAGCGGGAGTTTGAGAATTAACACTGAAGAAGAAGGAAACCTTTTGTAACATGCATGCGAGTTTAAAGTCAACGAACTCAAGATAAGAACTTCCGATTGGCTTTTATAGCTGCTGAACTATTACCAAGTCTAATAGCCCAACTGGCATGAATTTCGTCATTGTTCTTCTTCTTCAGCATTCATTCTCAAACTCCTGCTGGATCTCTCTTGTAGCAGGACCATAATCCATTCTAGATTTCCAGCAGGATGTCCAGAGAATAGAAATGCGTTGTCTCCCCGTTTTATTTGCGCCAATGACCCAACACATCTGTCTTCGGAGGAGGTAATTGTTCAGAAACAAAAGGAGTAAAAGTCATGCTGTTTTCAAATAATGTTAAAATGTATAAGTGGTAAAATTATTTGTTTAACCATTAATTATTATATTTTATATATTATTGATTAATTATTATGAAGAGTTAATTAAAGGAGTGAAAATTCAAAACAGAATAATGAAGTTTTCCACATCACTGAAAGCACACAGTAAAATAAACAACAGTCATAGCAAAGGACAAAGAATGACAGAGCATAAAAACAAATCACAGTACAAATGAAAACACAAATGCTGAAGGGAAACTTTTCATAGTACGTTCTCAAACTCCTGTTGATCAGCAGGATGTATCCGAAGAACAGCTTGTGTTGTGTCATGGACTACAGCTTATCTACTGTATTTTTGTCTTTTGGCTTGACACATCTGACTTCAGCATGGCTTCATGTTAGATCGTTATGACCTTGTGTGGGTGGGAGAACCAACTCTACCCCCAAAGTCTCCTTAGTTGCCTCTTGGCAGGTAACAGTGTTACTATTCTCACAGAACATAACAAGGTGGAATGAAGGGTTTTGTCAATTCAATATTATAGTGGAAAATGAGCCAACGTCTTGAACCCAACCCAGCCAAATTAGCTCGTGGTTCAAGATATGGTCATCCACATCGTACTGGCAATGTGATTGGATCTATTAATCTATCTGTTGTCTATTCTCTGCTTTTGCACGATTGTCACAGGATTGAATTGTCGCAGGATTGAATTGTCGCAGGATTAAAAGACGATCAGTTTTCAGGTTATGAAACGTGGTCACTTGATATGTATTCATATTTTGACATCTCAGAATGTTGGTAACTCCATCAATCCACCTTCTTTTTGATCTGCCTCTGTATCTTGCTGTTTCTATTTTCATGTTGTATGCTCTTGCCAATAAGGGTTTATTCTCATTAAGTGGCAGAACTATTTCAGTCTCCGTTTTTCAATATATTTGACCACAGATGTTGTTCCAACAGTTCTTGTGATCTCTTCATTCCTCACAAGATCCCATTTTGTTCTGTATGCTGCTTTTCTTAGACATCTCATTCCACACGCAGTAAGCTTTCTCTCTTGCTCTTTTCTTAGTAAACTATTAATGGGGCATAAAATTCAACAATAGTTGAGATGCTGTGCTATACAAAATATGCTCCATTCAAGTCATATAGAATACCATACAACAGGCACTAAGAAAGACATTGAGTATGTCTTTGCTTCCGATGCCAGGTAATACAATGGAAGTTGTGTGTTATTTACAGTTAGCTTCCGATGCCAGGTAATACAATGGAAATTGTGTGTTATTTACAGTTAGACATAACAGGAAGACAGCAACTGCATCATTTATTCACTCCATCAGTGGAGTTTTTTGATGTATTTTACTTGATACGGAAGTTAGCTCCATTTATATTCTCTCTTCTCAGTTGCCATTTGTAATATGCTTAGTAGTTTGTTTTGCTCTTTGTCACTAGTACCAAGAAGTTCTTCTCACAGGGAAGCAGTAAACATGGTGCTGAAACATTCTTTGTTTAATAATATACCGGTATTCAATGGTGTACCATTCACCAATATATGTATATATAAAATATATTGTATACAGAAGGTGATGGTTCTCATTTGGATGAATGAAATGCTAGATCTGACAACAGGTTATGTGATGGGCATGTGTAGCTGGTGGTGGATGCGTGTAGAGGTTTTAAGTGAGAACTTACATTGATAACTTTAGAGTATTCATAAATATAAAACATGCAAGCCTCTTATGGTTAGACAGGTCATGAACTTTCTGTCATGAACATTAGTAAGGACATGGTCAGTCATGGCACTCTTATTATTATTATTATCTTATTTTCAACATGCCAGATGGCACTCTTATTATGTGTATCCTAATTGGCTTGCAAACATTTGCAGTCTTTAAACTTTGCTTTGCAATTGGTTTATGTGCATTTCTCGCCTTTGTTGTGAAACGATGAAAACTTGTATGGTTTGAACATGTATGACAACGTGATTCCTTGTCAAAAACCATACTGCAGGGAACTTTCAAAGGTGGAAGAAGCAGAGTAAGGACAAATAAAACTGTAAACAGACAATATCAAGGACTGCACAAGACAAGATTTTTCCTCACTCGTCCACATTGTTGAAGATAGACATAACTGGAGGATTCTGTGTGTTGATGCATCCCAAGTGGTACCCCTACAACTCTGACAGGTTTATTTCTGGACCTGTATTCAATTAATCTATCTATCTATCTATCTATCTATCTATCTATTTGCTAAACCCTTTGTTGTCTTTCAGCGTTATTTAATCTTCATATCCCATTTATTATTCATTGTGTTTCTTCGACCACTCTTGCACAGCCTCTCATATTTCTCTTTATAATTTGAACCAAATCAGCTCTAGTACATTGTTCTGGAAACAAGACCAAGATTATGACAAGCGATAAAACCACTAGCAAGTTCTCAATCAGTATCAACAACAGAGAATTAGAGTCAACAGTTCTTCAATACCTTGGTTCACTCAACAGTAACGGTGATTGCTATGAAGAAGTGAGAAGGAGGTTGGCCATCACGTCAATGAAGTTGATACAAATTTAAAAAATATGGCTTGTCTGCTGCAAAACAACAAAACTAGCATTCCTAAGAGCTTGCATATTCCCAGTGGCAATATATGGGTGTGAATCCTGGACAATCGTAAAGAAAGTGAAAAATAAAATAACAGCATTAAAAACAAAATGTTACAGATAGATCCTCAGAATACCATGGACCAAAAAGATCACCAATATAGCCATCCTGAGAGAAATAAATGTAAAATAAAACTGGCTAGACAGCATGGTTTTTTTAAGAAAACGTTGATATTATGGCCATATCAAACACCATGACAGCCTATAGAAGACCATAATGAAGGAGATAATGCCATGGAGACAAACAAGAGGCAGACCAAGAAGAAGATGAACACAAGACATCAAAGACCACCTGAACATGACAGTAACAGAAAGACTAGCTCAAGACCGACAGAAGTTTCGAAATGCTAAGATGACTACATCCTTTTCAGGATATGCTACCTGATGATGATGACATTGTTCTGTTTACAAAAAATCCAATATATTTTTGTGTACATTAGTCGATATAGATTTACAACACAATATCTTTTATAATTTGTCTTAAAATAACATACATTCTTGTGCATCTGTTTTATACATATATTTTTAACAGGTTTAAATATCTGTTATTATCTATTTTGGCAGTGTTTATGTGTACCTTTTTTCTGCCTGCTTGTTCACGTACATTATTCTTGCGTTTACTCTTGGAAACTTATCAGTGAAGGTTAGAATACTCTTTTTTGACTTTAGACAGTAGTCTGTCTTGTCACTCATGTGTTGTCATGCCTTGAAAGAGGAGAAAAGACTAGCAACACTGTTTACCTTTCATGCATGTGATAAGAAGGGAATAAGGAGCTTATGAGGTGAAGTTGGCCGTCCCATCCCATATGAGGTCAAAGTGACCCACAAGCCATGCTGAAGTCGGATTTGTCAGGCAGAGAGGCACAGTTATAGCAGCAAAGTTGTAAACCATGATGCGATACATTCCATTCTCCGGACTATATCCTGTTAATCTAGCAGACGTTTGAGAATGAACATAGAAGAAGCCGCCTGTCATGTAACTCCAAATGTATTTGAGTCATTATAAAATAGACATTGTACTCGTCTTAGCTCATGTTTAGTAGCATATTCTATTCAAGGCATAGCCATTAACCCAGAATTTTTTTGGCTGTTGTGATTTTCTAGACAATATAAATACGCTCAGTAGTTTGCCATTGCTTTCTGAATGGTTCAGATGCACAATTGCCTGCGGCGGGATATGAACTCGGTACCTTACCTGTCACAGATACGCACTATTTAGGTGTTTAAAATGTACATTGTACTGCTGTTAGCTGTAGTTTTACCATTTAAAAACACTTTGTTCTGAGCACAAATAATACAAACTACTATATGTCTGCTATTTTTGACCATACAAACCTTTTTTATTTTTCTACTTATGTAATAATTATAAATATTTACTTACAGATCACAGAGGATTTCTGGGAAGCAGTCAAGGCCGCAGGATTGATGAGCAAACAGAATACCATACGACAGGCACTAAGAAAGAAATTGAGTATTTTTTTGCTTCCGATGCCAGGTAATACAATGGAAATTGTGTGTGTTGCTAAATGTAGATTTTTTTTTCCTAATGATTTTTATATTCTCCTGTTTTGCTCTCAAATAATCAGCATGAGAAAGAATACAGACTTTTTAAAAAAAATATATTCTGCCGAAGATGGATGTGTAATAAAATTTGGCGCAAATAAAATGGCAACACAACGCATTTCCATTCTCTGGACTACACCCTGCTGGAAATCTAATAGGACCATGGTCCTTCTACAAGAGAGATCCAGAGGGAGTTTGAGAATGAACGCTGAAGAGAAGAAGAAAACAAATTTTACAGAAAGCGATTCTTGTGATTAGAGCGGAAAGCATATGAAGTACATTTAGTTAGTTTTACAGCAGGGCTGCATTATTTGTGCCTTTTTTGCCCAGTACATCAGATTTCTGCTTGTTATTTCAGATGCATTTCCTTAACCTGTAACAACTTCTATTTGTCACCTGGTAAATGAGCATGTATCAGCTCCTGCGTCGTGATGGTTTATCACCCTCAGTACCTGGCTTTTGTTTCATGTTTATCACCCTCAGTACCTGGCTTTTGTTTCATGTTTATCCACCTCAGTACCTGGCTTTTGTTTCATGTTTATCATCCTCAGTACCTGGCTTTTGTTTCATGTTTATCACCCTCAGTACCTGGCTTTTGTTTCATGTTTATCACCCTCAGTACCTGGCTTTTGTTTCATGTTTATGGTTTTCAATATAAGAATAATAATAAGACCAATAACTCGATACGGTTGTAGGGGTGTCACATTGTCATCAGCACAAAAAGCTCTCCAAACAACTCTATCCTCTGCATGTGCACATAGACCACCTCTCTCCCGTGTGTTGGCGGGCTCGATAGGGGAGCAAAGAATAGCAACACTGTTTACCTTCCACGCATGTTGTAAAAGGCGACTAAGGAGGTTATGGGATGGAGTTGGCTGTCCCATCCCATATAGGGTCAGTGACCCAAAGCCATGCTGAAGTCGGATGTGTCAGGCCGAAAGACGCAGATATCGCAGCAATGCTGTAAACCATGACACAACGCATTCCGTTCTCCTGACTACATCCTGCTAATCTGCAGGAGTTTGAGATCAAATGCAGAAGAAGAAGAAGAAGAAGACCACCTCTCAGTAGGAGGCCTCTTCTCATACTTACTCTTACTTATCAGATTCCCATCATTGTGAACTTTCACTCTTTCTTCCCTGTGCTATGTGGTGGCAGGTGCATGTCTTCTTCAGCTGTAGTGCATCTGCATAAAGGGTCTTAGTGATGGAAGGGTTTGGTGGCAACAATCTTCCTCTTAAAGCATTGCATAACCACTGTGAGTTGGAGTCTTATGGGTGTGAAACAAGGCTCTGGGGGATTATCAACCAGCACAAAACTTAACTTGTCAGTCGCATTGTGGTGATGGACGCACTGAATTAGATCAAGGCATCTACAGACTTGGTTTGTGTGCAATGATGATTTTTCTTTCTTTCTTATGTTCGCTACTTTTTGTCTACACCATCAGACAAGTCTTATGTATGAACTCTACCGTTGTCTGAATCTCTTCTTTGTTTCAATGTATCTTTGCTTGCAGGGCCGCGCAGTTGTGCCAGTATGTCTTATCTTCTTCTTCTTCTTCATTCATTCTCAAACTCCCGCTGGATCTCCCATGTAACACAGGACCATGGTCCTACTAGATTTCCAGCAGGATGTAGTCCAGAGAATGGAAATGCGTTGTGCCGCCGTTTTATTTGCGCCAGTGGCCCGACACATCAGTCTTCGGCGTAATGTCTCTTTCAATTGTTCATACTGGGGACAGTTCGGCAGAATATGTTCAGAGGTCTGTTCATCTATTCCATAAGTGTAGCACAGTCGCATCCTGTGCATGTGTATTTAGTCGGTTTTGTCCTAGCCTCAATCGAAGTATGGTTACCTGTCCTGGTCGATTAGATAGTGGTAGGTTGTCTGTATGTGATGGTGTTTACATGTCACGTTTCGCGTGATACCATGGTTGGTCCAGGGTTCAGTTTTGTCTAATTGATCCAGTATTGCCGACTTCAGCACCTGTGCTTGCTTGGACAGGACTGTGGACCTGCTCGATATAAGACATGGCCCGACCAATCTTAGTTTCAAACCTCTTTTAGCTGGACTAAGCCCCATCTTCACTTCAAGGAGTTGGCCTCGATGGAGAGTAATGATTATATTCTTTTTCTTCTTCTTCAGCATTCATTCTCAAACTCCCACTGGATATATCTTGTAACAGGATAATGGTCTAACTATATTTCCAGCAGGATGTAGTCCAGAAAATGGAAATGCGTTGTGTCGCCGTTTTATTTGCGCCAGTGGCCCGACACATCCGTCTTCGGCAGCTAATGATTATATAATAATAATAATAAGATCCATAACCTGTAAGGTTTGTAGGAGTGCCACACTGGATACATCAGCACAAAAATCTCTCCAAACAACTCTATCCCTGGCCATTCGGAGAAGTATAGAAAAATCATGCCCAGACAATTCCTTGATGTTATCAATCCATGATTTTCTCTGTCCTCTCCTTTCACCCTCAACTGATCCTTGCAAAATAATTGTAGAAAGTGAGTCGTGTCATATGATTATGATCTGATGATTAACTAATTTGTACAAACTATCAACCATTGTTATTTTGCCCTTATCCTCCAAGTGATCCTCTAATCGGAATTAACTAATGAAAAATTTTTTATCATTTTTTTTGTTTTGACTAGTGCAATTATTGAGCACACAGACCAGGTCATTTTTCTGGAAGAGAATGATGTTGCAGCTATACATGAGGGCACACTTAACATCCATCAGGCCACTCGTTCGTTGGATGAGAAAACTTTCAGAGAGATCACCACATTGAAAATGGCAATCGAGGAGATCATGAAAGGTGAGAAAATCAGCACATCTTTCTTCTTATTTATCTTCTTATTGAGATTTTTGTTCTCCATTTCTTCTCAAACTCCCACCAGATTTCTTTTGTAACAGAATAATGGCCCTACTAAATTTCCAGCAGGATGTAGTCCAGAGAATGGAAATTAGATCTATCGCTATTTATTTGCTCCAATGGCTTGACACATCCTACTTTAGCGCTGGTAACTAATATATTTTATGTTTTTACAACTTCCACTGATCAGTAGATGTCTTGTAACAACATCACTAGTAGGCTAGCTGTATCAGAGAACTGGTTCCTGTACTACACATTGATCACCAACCTCAAAACTATTTATCACTAACCCTGCCCTTGTTAAACTTGCTTGACCTTTTTGCCTCAGTATGTGTCACTATCGGTATGTGTCACTGTCAGTATGTGTCACTATCAGTATGTGTCACTATAATTATGTCAACAAATGCTCATAAAGACCTTTTTTCATTTCCTTTCAGTATTGTTTCATACTGTATTGTATTTTCTGTTTAAAAAATTTTAATTTTATTTAAAAAAAAATTTCTTGAACACAATTTCATTAATATTTCAGTTTATGTTATTATCCACTACCATAGTAGGACCATTAACGCAAATAATGATGCGAGTTTCATTGGAACATGCCATGTAGTTGTTCTAATCAGATGTAATTTAGCTTTACAGCTGGTGCCTTGCCAAAGAATGTTCATTTGTTTAAGTTTTGAAGTCAGTGTTGCAATTCTTCTCTTGATTTCTCCAGCACTTACAAAGAAAAAAAGACTAAAATTGAAATAGCCTTGGCTGTAATGTTCAGATTGAATACCATATGGAAAAACAGAATAAGTACAGTAGTTTGTTGTTTGTTTTGTGTTCGCTCCATTGTAACCAGTATGGATATCCATGCGATTTCCGCCGAGAGCGTGTTTACGTTGTGCTACCTTTATGCACCTTGTAGGCCTAGCACATCCGATTTCGGCATGCCTTGACAATTCGGGTGGGCTACCCTAGCCTGTTACAGCCTCCCTATAAGTCGCTAGGCACGAGTGTGTGTGGTGACTCTTCGCCCAGACGATTTTTGCTCACGTCTGTCTCGCACGAGGTGTTCCACTGTTTGTGAACTTGCCTCGTGTAATTGGAAGTACTGTGGCTGTGCCCATCGGTACTGAACCATTTCTCATCCGTGAGCCTGGTTCCTTAGGAGGAAGAACTCACCAGAAGAGTTGGACCCTGGCTCTTTCGTCTTCTTAGCCGAGGTGTCGTTCACCGACATTGTGTACCCCTCGCCCAAGTTCGAGTCTCACACCACACGTTTGAGAGCAAGGCGTTCTCGAGCTGAGCGACCTTGTCCCAATAGCTCCTGAGCCCATCATGTACTGAACCCTTTCTCTCTGCACCTATTCTTGTGTATAGATGTGAGATTTGGACACTTGCTGCGGACATGGAAAGAAGAATGCAGGCCTTTAAAAACAAATGTTCCCGACAATTATTGCTCATTATAAAGAACATAAAACCAATATATACATGAGAAGCCAAAACAAATACTCTTGCAAGTCATCAAGAACATCTCCTGGCAGTGGTGAAATGTTGCAAACTTGTGTGGTTTGGCATTGTGATGAGACAGGATTCCCTTACCAATTCTGTCCTACAAGAATATGTCAATGAAGACATTTGAAGGTGGGAAAAGAGATCAAAGGAAAGTATGGATGGATAATGTTAAAGACTGGGCAGGATCAAAAATTTCCAACACTTAAACGAGGAACTGAGAACAGAGAGTCATGGCAGGATTTTTGTGTTGATGTCTCTAGAGTGACACCCCTATTTCTGTGTTGATGTCTCTAAAGTGACATCCCTATTTTTGTGTTGATGTCTCTAGAGTGACACCCCTATTTCTGTGTTGATGTCTCTAGAGCAACACTTCTATTTTTGTGTTGATGTCTCTAGAGTGACACCTCTATTTTTGTGTTTGTGTCTCTAGAGTGACACCCCTATTTCTGTGTTGATGTCTCTAAAGTGACATCCCTATTTTTGTGTTGATGTCTCTAGAGTGACACCACTATTTCTGTGTTTATGTCTCTAGAGTGACACCCCTATGACCATGAAGAGTGACACCACTATGACTGAAGCGTGACACCCCTATGACCATGAAGAGTGACACCACTATGACTGAAGCGTGACACCCCTATGACCATGAAGAATGACACCCCTATGACCATGAAGAGTGACACCCCTATGACCATGAAGAGTGACACCCCTATGACCATGAAGAGTGACACCCCTATGACCATGAAGAGTGACACCCCTATGACCATGAAGAGTGACACCCCTATGACCATGAAGAGTGACACCCCTATGACCATGAAGAGTGACACCCCTATGACCATGAAGAGTGACAACCCTATGACCATGAAGAGTGACACCCCTATGACCATGAAGAGTGACACCCCTATGACATGAAGAGTGACACCCCTATGACATGAAGAGTGACACCCCTATGACCATGAAGAGTGACACCCCTATGACCATGAAGAGTGACACCCCTATGACATGAAGAGTGACACCCCTATGACCATGAAGAGTTATGGATTTGGTGATGATATCTGGCTTATTCTGATCGCCCTTCCTGATTTGTTTCTGCATCTTTTCTTGTAGTCTCTATTTCCCTTCTTTAATAGTATAGTGATTTGTGACTGTATATTTGTCCGCAGGAAGTTTCAACTCATTCATGCAGAAAGAAATATTCGAGCAACCAGAATCTGTTGTGAACACAATGAGAGGTAGAGTCAACTTTGAGAAGGGGACTGTTGTTCTTGGTGGAATCAAGGACTACATGAATGAGATCCGACGCTGCAGACGGCTTCTCTTTATAGCATGTGGTACAAGCTACCATAGTGCTATTGCTGTGAGTACTGCTACCAAATATACTTCTTGTTGTTGTTGTTTTCTCTCATACTCATGCTGGTAAACAGGATGTAGTCCAGAGGACGTGGAATGTGTTGTATCTTGATTGACTGCTAGAACAAATCATGAAATACATTTAGAACAAATCATGAAATACATTATGAACAAATCCTGAAATACAGCATCAATAAATCATGAAATACATTTAGAAAAAATCATGAATTATACTTCGAACAAATCATGAAATACAGATTAAACAATCATGGAACATGGCTTGAACAAATGAAATATAACTTGAAAAATGAACAAATAATTTTCATGCTAGCCACACCTTTTCTGATTAACTAACCCTAACAGGATGTAGTTTAGAGGACGGAAAGTGTTGTATCATGATTTAAATCTTGAACAAATCATGAAATACAGCTTTAACAGATCATGAGGACTAATTCCTCTGTTGGTTGAACTAAACCCCATCTCCAATTCAAGGAGTTAGCCTCGATGGAGAATATACTCTGGTGAGATAAGATGTTGCATAGCTATCCATAGTAGACCATAATCTTATTGTGCTTTTTTGCCCACAGACTCGACAACTGCTTGAAGAACTGACCGAGCTTCCAGTGATGGTGGAATTAGCTAGTGATTTTCTAGACAGGAATACCCCAGTGTTCAGAGATGACGTCTGCTTTTTTATCAGTCAGTCTGGTAAGTTCATGCACATTGTTTCTAATTTTAGGTGGGTCAGGGATAATTTATTCAATAAATGTTAAAGAGTTAAGACTGCACAGATATATCTGACTGAAGAACGATGAAGAAGAAGACTGCACAGATGATAGTTCTTTTTAAATGTGCGATACTGCAGTAAAATTCTACACAAAAATGTAAAAAAAACTGCCACTGTCAATACTGTATTTTTCCCGTTAGGAATACGGAGAGATTTCGAGTGGCATGTGTGATAAAGTTAGAGAGTTACTGGGAGGTTTTCAGTAGCATGTGTGATAAAATGAGGGAGTACATTGATGTTTCGAGTGGCACATGTGTGATAATGTTAGGGAGTTACAGTGAGGTTTTGTGTGGCATGTCTGATAAAGACCGCATGATCGTGCTGTCACCACATCATATTCAGGGTGAGTTTTTAAAAATTTACACTAAGACATAAAAAAGACCAGTCTTTAACAGGGATTTCTTATGAAACTGGATCTTATGGGTAAGGCTAAAGCTCTTACCTCTTAGTTATGCACGACACTATATCACAAAGGTAGGGACAGAAAAAGTTTCAAAGGCTCACAACAGACTTAATAACATGGAAAAAATATATCTAACAAATGCAGCAGATCAAAATGATGTTTCGACCAAAAGGTCTTTATTAAGAAAAGACACAAGTCACACAAAGAACAAAGAATAATATTTGCAATGAACTAAACTAAATGTTAAAAAACAGTAAACACCCTCAGAAAGAAGCTTGGCAAGATAACTAGACAAGTGCTGAACTGGATTCACAAAGAAGGAGGCAGTTGGAATACCAAAAAACACATGGTACTGTGCAATAGAAGAAGACACCCAATCAATTGTTTTGTCATGAGTACAGTTAAAGAAGACAGAGCAGCAACAAAATCATTGGAGAACAACAGTTCCAACCTTATATTCCATGGGGAACTGAACTAAAAGAAGAAGAGTAGAAGTGTTGAATTGTCTTAATATAGCTTCAAAGCATATGACGTAATGGAAAATCTTATATGTTTGAGAAGTATGCAGTAACCTCTGATGGCAAAATCTTATATGTTTGAGAAGTATGCAGTAATCTCTGTTGGAAAAATCTTATATGTTTGAGAAGTATGCAGTAACCTCTGATGGCAAAATCTTATATGTTTGAGAAGTATGCATTAACCTCTGATGGCAAAATCTTATATGTTTGAGAAGTATGCAGTAACCTCTGTTGGCAAAATCTTATATGTTTGAGAAGTATGCAGTAACCTCTGTTGGCAAAATCTTATATGTTTGAGAAGTATGCAGTAACCTCTGTTGGCAAAATCTTATATGTTTGAGAAGTATGCAGTAACCTCTGTTGGCAAAATCTTATATGTTTGAGAAGTATGCAGTAATCTCTGATGGCAAAATTGATACGGTTAAGTGTTTCTATGATTAAGGATTATGATAATGAAATAATCCCTATAGCTGCAAGCAGGGAAGCTCTAGGAAAGCCATAGCCTTTCAGACAAAAGCATGGGTCTTCCTCAGTTGAGTATCCGACGGACACTCAAATGCATAAGGTTTGTTGTCTAAAAGACATGGTTGTGTTGGTGATGGTTTCGTTATGGATGCATGTTTTAGTCCCTTAAGGGAAGCATTCCAATGTGACCATCATGTCCGGGTCAGGAGTGCAGCCGTCACCTGGAAGTCTGCTACAATAGGACAAAATTACAATGTTCGCTGGCCCGCATTTCTCCATCGTCTTTGGGGATCATTTGACAAAATAAATCAAAGCAAGACATGCACTAACAATGATTTTTTTTTACAGATGACAGGCTATCAGCCAATCCCCCCAACTTCCTTAGTCACCAACTAAGACATGCATGGAAAGAAGACAGTGGTTCTATTTCTTTATTCCCTGAACTATAAGTCCAGGCCGATATAGCGTTTGATTAGAGATACGTAGTGATATGTTACAAGGATAGAAATCTAATAATAGAAACATAAAGTATAATTTAAACAGGACACATTCTAAGTCCTTGACAAAGGCCTTTATCGAGACACATATAAACATAACACAAAGGGCCTTCATCAAGAAATATATAAATAAAACACAAACAGAATATTGAATGACAAATAAAAATCAGCAAAAAATTAGAACACCCTTACACAGCGTCTCAATGAAAGTAAAATCACAACAGATGCATAAGGTGATCATAGAAAATGATGTCTGTGCAGACAAGTGCATGTGTGATCAGAGTGTGCTCAATGGAAATGTGACAAACAGGTAGAAAATTGTCACAGTGCACAATAGAGTGTTGGCTGGTAAGGCTTTGGTGAACAGTATCGAGATAAGAAGAGACAGGATTGAATTGATTAGAGCAGTTATGGATACTCTACGAGAAGATGAGGAGGAAGTCCAACATGACAATGTACATATTCAGAGAATGGTAGAAATGGAAGTGACTAGAGGTGATGGGAGAAAGTGCTCCCTCTCCAGAAAGATGAGAAGAACGTGTAATCAGCAACTGACTTATACACTTTTAGATGGCTGATGGGAAGGCAAGCAGAGCATATATGGGAATGCCCCCAGTGCTGTGATGCTTGTTCCTAATCAAGAATCAATGGAGGTGTGCTGACAACAGGTAGAAAATGGTCACTGTGCACTATCTATCCACACTCAAAATTGTCAATACTACATGTTTCCCTTTAGGAAGTCGCAGGGATGTTACGTGTGGCTTGTGTGATAAAGGCCGCATGCCGTTGCTATCACCATGTTTATGGATGAGTTTATTTTTAAAATTCACCCTCCGATATCTTCTGCGTTCGTTCTCAAACTCCTGCATATCAGCAGGATGTAGTCCAGAGAACGGAATGTGTTGTGTCATGGTTTACAGCATTGCTGCGATATCAGCACCTTTTGGCCTGACACGTCCGAGTTCAGCATGGCTTTGGGTCACTGACCCTATATGGGAAGGGACAGCCAACTCCATCCCATAACCTCCTTAGTCGCCTCGTACGACATGCATGGAAGGTAAACAGTGTTGCTATTCTTTGCTCCCCTTTTGGCCGCCGATAACACACGGCCAACTCTCCGATATAAAAACCCAGTCTTTACCGGAAGTCAAACCCTGGACCTCACACTCACTATCAACAAGTAGGTTGGTTGGTTACTGATGCAGCGATTGATGGTGTCATGCTCTTGCTCATGCTGGAAGTCTGTAGATTTTCTACTCACCCCGAACCAGATTCAGAAAATAATTATTCCACCACCTGAAAGGTAGGTTTCTAACTATTCAGTGCTTTAAACCACAGCAGCCAAGATAGGGTTCAATGTGCTCATTCTCCTCCGCTAGTTGCCTACAGTTTATGCCAAACTTCTCTATATCAACACTGTTTACCTTCCACGCATATCGTAAAAGGCGACTAAGGAGGTTATGGGATGGAGTTGGCTGTCCCATCCCATATAGGGTCAGAGACCCAAAGCCATGCTGAAGTCGGATGTGTCAGGCCAAAAGACGCAGATATTGCAGCAATGCTGTAAACTATGACACAACGCATTCCGTTCTGCGGACTACATGCTGCTAATCTGCAGGAGTTTGAGAACGAACGCAGAAGAAGAAGAACTACCGGTACTCATTCGATTCTCCATAAGAGAAGGGCTGCAAGATGAACACAATGAATTGAAATGTTAGTATTTTTATCGCTTTGTGTTACTGTATTCCCCCTGACCCAGGTGAGACAGCCGACACTCTGAATGCCCTGCACTACTGCAAACAACGGGGTGCTCTCATCGTTGGAATTACAAATGTAGTCGGGTCTAACATCTCACGAGAGTCCAACTGTGGAGTCCACATCAATGCTGGTCCAGAAATCGGAGTGGCTTCAACTAAAGTGAGTATCCACAACAAACTTCTAAAGATGTTCTATCTATATTGTCTTTTCTTTACTTTTGCTGTAAAGCGTCGTAGGATTGAATTATGATAGGTTTTCGGGCTATGGTACGTCTGGTCAGTTGGTGGTGCAGTAATATTGTGATGTCTCAGAATGTTAGGAAATACTAGATACAGTTGAAAGGTTACTGTAAAATTATCAATAGAAAAAATAAATAACTAACAATAAAACATAGAAAAAGGAAAATTTTCTACGTTGCGGTTCAACCGGGACATTTTTCAAAAAAACAAATAACAATCAAAAACACAAAATGAGGAAAATATTGACCAATAAAATGACTTGGACCTGTTTCTCTTACTTGTTTCTCTTTGTTTCTCTTTGTTTCTCCATGCTCCATGGTGGCTGGTTTAGATCATAGCTCCTTGAGCGCTTGAAATGCAGCTTGCATTTCTATACTACACCTGATTTTGCTTATCATGTCAAGGCCCGAGTTATCATACTGAAAAGCTTTCAGCACACGGATACTCTTCCCATGGTTGTGCGTGACCAGGATGGTACACGGGTAGTTATCGCTGCCATGATGCCATACCGCATTTCATCTGCATAGAGGAGCTCCCCTTCCAGACTCCATCAACACATGTCACCACACCCGTGATGAGATTTGGAGTGTTCAAACCTCTCCCATAGCAAATCTGAACATGACTTTTGGTAATAGGAACTTAACCACAAAGTTGATAAAACCGCTCCCTTAGCGATTTTTCACTAAAAGATCTTCAAATTGACTTAAAACCCTTCTTTACAGTAATCATATCTACAGGCCTGCATGGCACTTTTTGGGAGGAGAGGGGTACGAATTTTTATGCTAGCTGATTTTAAAAAAATAAAACTTTTCTCAATAACTTATAAAAATAATTGTTCTGATCGTATATCGCATATTCCAAAGGTGCCAATAAACACTATCTCCCAAAGCCTCTTTTCATTCTCAACATGTGTTTAACTCACATCGCCACATAATCATTTCCTTTTTAACACTGTTCAACATGATTATTTACAGCCTGGCTGTGATGGCTTTTCATTTTATATTTTATAAATACAGGGTCAGTGCATATACTAATTTTAAATCAACATAGTTCCAGTAAAATTACTTGGGGAGTCTGATTTAGCCCCTAGGCCACATTTTATCCATCTCTGGTCTACAAGGTCCAGATATCACATTCTTGCTGTGAATCTGTCTATTGTCTTTTCTCTTATGTTGTAAAGCGTCACATGACTGAATGAGGATCAGTTTTTGGGCTATGGTATGTTTGATCAATTTAAATGCAGTATATTGTGACGTCTCAAAATATTGTAACTCTTCAATCCACCTTCTGCTTGGTCTTCTTCTGTATCTTGCTGTTTCCATTTTCATGTTATATGCTCTTGCTGCTGGCCAATAATGGATCATTCTCATTAAGAAATTGATTTCAGTCTCTTGTTTGTTTTCAATATATTTGACCACAGATGTTGTTCCAATAGTTCTTGTAATCTCTTCATTTCTCACATGATCTCTTCTTTTTCTGTTTGCTACTTTACTTAGACATTTAATTTCACACATAGTAAGCTTTCTCTCTTGTTCTTTTGTTAGTATCCATGTCTGACATTGATAACACAATGTTGGTATGAAGATTGAATTTATGATTTCCCTTTTTGTTTCAATCGTGATAGATTTCTGTTTCAAAATTAGTTAAGTTCATAATTTGCATAGTTGGCTTTTTTGAATTCTTGTCTCGAGCTCTCTGTGCATTCCTCCGTCATCTGTAAAAATGCTTCCATGGTATTTAAATTGCACTTGTTGCTGTGGATAGAACATAACATATGCCCAATCAAAGTGAGAAAAGAATGTAAAAAGTTATTGATCCCACTATCAAACACATTTTTATTTACGCAAGATATTTATTTGCAGGCCTACACCAGTCAGTTCATTGCTTGTGTTCTGTTTGGATTGATGATGAGTGAAGACAGGATCTCCCTTCAGAACAGAAGGAAAGAGATTATTCAAGGCTTGAAAGATCTTCCAGGTAATTGCTTAGTCAATAGATAGGACTTGTGTATGCCTAAATCTACTTACATTTTCATAGAGTTGGGCTGGCTGTTACATCCCATAGAGGGTCAAAGTGATTCAGAAGCCATAATGTAGTCATATGTGTCAGGCTGAAAATTGCAGATATAGTAGCAATTTTGTATGCCTGGAAGTGTGGTTTTTTTTCCACTAATGGTGTTGTAAAGACTACATTTCACTGAATTAAGCAGAAATTGTCTATTGTGCAGAGACAGGAATAAACCTTTATGCTGAAAATTGGCTAAATTCATTTGAAATGAATTTACATGTGTCCTTCTTCTTCTTCAGCATTCATTCTCAAACTCCCACTGAATCTCACTTGTAGCAAGGCAATGGTCCAACTAGATTTCCAGCAGGATGTAGTCTAGAAAATAGAAATGCATTTTGTTGCCATTTTATTTCTATCAATGGCCCAACATATCCATCTTTGGCGGTACATGTGTTCAATCATAGTGAACTTAAGTACTTGAGTACAGCATTTTATTTAAATCTCAGTTACATGCATGTTTCTGGTTTAATTTTCAAAGCATACCTTTATTAACTTTATATCTCTGTAAGGGTTTCCTACCCAGAAATAATGTATTTAAAAGTTACTATAAAAATGAAGATTTTAGCGGCTAATGGACAGAAGGGGTCTGCCTAAGTGGTTGTTTTAGCGGCTTGCTGAAGATAAGGAGTTACGTAGAAACTTGAGATTACATTTAATCGGCTTGCTGAAGATAAGGAGTTAAGCAAAATCTTGAGGTTCCATTTAAGAACGTTTTACTGTATTTAAAAACATGACTTGATTTTGTGGCTAATAACATAAATGACTGCATTGTTGACTGAAATAAACTGCATTGTTGATGACTGGAATCAACTGCATTGTACGCCCGTGTGTTGCTGGGGCTCGAAAGGGGAGCAAAGAATAGCAACACTGTTTACCTTCCACGCATGTCATAAAAGATGACTACGGATGTTATGGGATGAAGTTGGCTGTCCCATCCCATATAGGGTCAGAGACCCAAAGCCATGCTGAAGTCGGATGTGTCAGGCCGAAAGATGCAGATATCGCAGCAATGATGTAAACCATGACACAACGCATTCCGTTCTCCGGACTACATCCTGCTAATCTGCAGGAGTTTGAGAACGAATGCAGAAGAAGAAGAACAACTGCATTGTTGATGACTGAAATCAACTGCATTGTTGATGACTGGAATCAACATATGACTGGTGTCATGGTTGATGGCAGGGCTGATTACATTAATGATTAATTACGCGAAAAGCTCTATTCAGAGATAATGTTTATCATGTGTACACAGCTCTCATTCCACCTTAGTCTGCAATACCACAACACGATCCTTAAAACATTTGTTAAATTGCTTCACATGGGCTTCGAAGAAACCTGTTTCCAGGGTGATCATGAGGAGGTGCGGTTAAGACCTTGGTTATCTGCTAACCCTTGAATTGCACGAGAGCAATGCATATTCCTTTTCACCCCTGAATTTTACTGACCAGCAGATATTTGAGAATGAATGGGAAATAAGAAAAATATGCATGAAATATAAAGGTGAATAGGTAACATAGCCACACAGGTTCTGGACTAGAATCAACAATGAATGAGGAGAAATTTTGAAATATAAAGGTAAATAGACAGAGAGAACACAATCATAGTTTCATATTTTCAAATAAGTTTCATATTTTGTTCCTGTTTGTATGTTCTCTAGAACAAATAAAAACTGTGCTAACAATGGATGACAAGATCCTAGAACTGGCACAAGAGCTTCATGAAGAAAAATCATTACTTGTCATGGGGAGAGGTTACAACTATGCCACTTGTCTAGAAGGAGCTTTGGTATGACTTTTTTCTTCAAAAATTACTATATTCTATTCATATTTCACTCCCTGCTGGACACTCTGCCTCAACAAACCTTTTGTCATATCTTACACTATTTTTCCTCCATGTATGTTGTCGTCTTCCTCTTTTCTTCCTTCCCCGTGGGTTCCAGAACAATCCCTGTTAACAATACTTTCTTTTGATCTTCTTAGTGTATGTCCTATCCATCTCCAGCTCCACTTCTTGAGTTCTATCTCTATTGGTGTCTGTTATATCTGTACGACTTCCTCTTGTGTCTTCTGGTACCAATTTTAATACTTAGGCTTATAGTGATAGTCTATTTTCATTCATTCTAACTACATTTCTGATATATCCACCATTTTCTTCTTATTTTTGTATAAAAATTATTGCTGTTTTATTGCTTCACTTATTTCCTTGTTTGATTTGAATTTTTCCCTGCAAATATTTATGTTATATTAATACATTTTCATGCTAAGGATCACGCTGGCAAATATGGCTGAAATTGTTACTTGTAACTGAAAACCTTCAAATTAACCAAGTATAAAGGAATCTGACACATGATTAGTTAAAATCAATAAAAGACATGAAAACTTTCCTTGTGCTAATCTTTACATAAATAATTCTCAGTAGCAAAATACTTGCAGATAAAAACATAGATAACAGTATGCAAAACAGTTTCTACCATAAGGTCTTTATCAAGAAAATACAAGATAAACATTGAACAAACAATAAAAATAAAGACACTACCACAAATGTCTGCTATCTAATACATATGATAGTGCATTTATTTTTACTATTTTTTTGCAATTTGTTGTGTATTTTCTTGATAAAGACCTTATGGTTGAAACTGTCTTATACACTGTTATCTATATTATTTCATACCTGTACGCCTCAGTTCAATAGTCTGATTGTGCATACATTGTAAAACTGAAAGACCTTGTTATTTTTTTTCATAAGTACTAATATACACTTTTTTTGCAGCCCTGCTTATTATTGATTGTTGTATAAATATTCTCAGAAAATCAAAGAGCTCACCTACATGCATTCTGAAGGCATCCTTGCCGGGGAGCTCAAGCACGGGCCTCTGGCCTTAGTGGATGCGGCAATGCCAGTTCTAATGGTCTGCACAAGAGATAATGTCTTCTCTGTAAGTGAATCCTTGTTATATTTATATACTTAATGAACAAATGGTCTGTGATCTGTCAAATTATTGTCCCTTTTTTTTAATTGAAGTGTTTAGGAATTTGATACAACATACCACAGCTGAAACATACCACAGCTGAAATATACCACAGCTGAAACATACCACAGCTGAAATATACCACAGCTTAAACATACCACAGCTGAAACATGCCACAGCTGAAATATGCCACAGCTGAAATATGCCACAGCTGAAATATACCACAGCAGAAATATACCACAGCAGAAATATACCACAGCTGAAATATACCACAGCTGAAACATACCACAGCTGAAACATGCCACAGTTAAAAGGTCTTGCTGAACTCTATAGCAGAAACTCATGTAATCTTCTTCTTTATTGTTCATTCTCAAACTCCCGCTGGATCTCTCTTGTTGTAAAACAATGGTCCTACTAGATTTCCAGTATGATGCAGTTCAGAGAATGGAAACGAATTGTGCCACCATTTTATTTGTACCAATGGCTTGATATATTCGTCTTTAGCGGATTACTGTTACTAATAAAGTAATAATAGTAAAAAAAATTGGAAGTCACCTGCTACTATAGAATACTTCTTCTATGTGGCATGCATGTCCTTTGCAGAACATTGTCCTTACTGCCACTCTGTAGGTCTCCTGGTTCTGTGCAAAGTGTCCAGCCTCTTCCAGTGTCATATGTAAAAGGTATTTGATATCTTGTGTCCTTCACAATCTTGGTATGCCGCTTGCTCTCTTTCCTGTAACTCCCCCCCCCCCCCCATGATTAATCTTACTGGACATTGTGTCTTTTTGTGTGCCCAAAATATGATAGATTGTGTTTTTTGATAGTTTTGAGAAGCCAATATTTGTATGTAATCATGACTGACTGGATGTCTGTGTTGAATGCCATCTCTCTGTCTGTGATATTCATAGGACTTTTCTATATCATTTAATTTCAAATGGTGACATTTTATTTTTCTTCTTCTTCTTCTTCTGTGTTCGTTCTCAAACTGCTGCAGATTAGCAGGATGTAGTCCGGAGAACGGAATGCGTTGTGTCATGGTTTACAGCATTGCTGCGATATCTGCGCCTTTCAACATCCGACTTCAGCATAGCTTTGGGTCACTGACCCTATATGGGATGGGACAGCCAACTCCATCTCATAACCTCCTTAGTCGCCTTTTATGACATGCCTGGAAGGTAAACAGTGTTGCTATTCTTTGCTACCCTTTCGGGCCCCGACAACATATAAGCGTTTTATTTTTAATGTATGTGTCATTGCCCAAGTCTCATAACCATATGTTGCCACTGAAAAAAATATATCTTCTTAATAGTTGTAACTTTGTTTTTCTGTTTACCTCTTGCCATAAATTTTTCATCTGTGATGTTATTTAAATGGAATACACACAATGAAGTATTTGGGAAAATGTTGTTTTTTTCCTTCCAACAGAAATGTGAGAACGCATTGCAGCAAGTTAAAGCCAGACATGTGAGTAAATGGGGGACTGTTTTTACAGATATTTTCTTATGAGTATTGGGATACATGTGTGTGTCTGTATAAAATACATACATGTGTGTGTCTGCTGTCCGTATCAAATACATATACATATGTGTCAACCAGTACGGATTTCCCGTATTGATACGGATTATGGATTTCAGATGCAAAAAAAAGTTAATTTGGTGTTAAATTTCAGTTTTTATTACTAATGCTGACGTTTTTATCCCATACACATGTATTGATGATGGGCAAAATTTACAAGAAAAAAAGGTATTTTCGTGCTAAATACCGACATTTTTATTGAAATATGGAAATAAATGGTTAAAAATACAGATTTATGAAAAAATAAGTTGACAGCTATGTATTTATGTGTGTCTGCCGTCTGTATTAAATACATATATGTACAATTACTGTCTGTATCAAATACATGTATTCTGCCGAAGACGGGTGTGCCGGGCCATTGGCACAAATAAAACGGCGACGCAACGCATTTCCATTCTCTGGACTACATCCTGCAGGACATCAAGTAGGACCATGGTCCTGCTACAAGGGAGATGCAGCAGGAGTTTGAGAATGAACGCTGAAGATAAGAAAATCCATGTATGTGTGTTTATCTCTTTTGGAAAAGTGTGTGTGTGTGTATGCTTATCCGTATTAAATTGTATCTTTATGGCTGGACATTTTGTCTTTTATACTTCAAAACAAGACGTGGCCCAGCTAACTCAGAAATATATTTATACAAAGTTCAAGATTGGCAAACACAGCCATGTGGACATGCACCTCAGAATGCAGAACACACAAATCAGGGATGCACTGAATATGAAATTCTGAGGCAAACACACAGACCCAGAGATAACAACACTGAAAACATACCTCTAGGATTCCTCTCAAATTATTTCATGCTGCTGAAGGTTTAACCCCTTAGCTGCGGAGGCATTCTTAAGGATATGATGAAAAGACACTGTCATGTTGCGGAGATCCTCTTCTTCTTAGCTTCCCGGGTAAAAATTCTGTCTGGATGCATATTCTAAAGCATTCAGATGAATTGTTTCCCTGGGTAACTAAGAAGAAGAAGATCTCGGCAAAATGGCGGCAATCCCTCATCGTATGCTTAAGATACCTCCACAGCTGAAGGTTTAAGTCTTCTGGGTATTGTTGCTGTTGTATAAATCCTCAGGAATTATGAGCAATTAGCTATTACTTCCTATGTGTAACTGGGTGGTTTCTCCAGAACTTTATTTTGTACCCAGAAAACTAACTCTCTGTGGTGTACAATGCTTTGAGAAGAAGCCTCCTACTCAGATGGGATAAATTTTAGTGGTTTTGTGGCTATTCTACCTTTAGGCAACATGCAGAGTTGGAGTAATGGGCTTTAGCTTCCCTGTCCAGCATCATGTCCCTTCCTGTTTGGTTTCCATAGCAATCCAGCTCTGGTTCATTGTCGCTGGTATGGGTGGATTACCCACCATCCAAGGAGACATCTCCAATTATTCATGACTAATATTTTTGCCTGATTCTGAGGTCTCCAAGGTAATTGTCACGAGTCCATTTTCACTACAACCCATGTTCCACCAATTCATAGCTTCGACACCTCATACACATTGACATCTAGGACCATGTTTAGGGTTTGAGCTCATGTGACTCCACCAGTATGATGTGCAATGCTGGGTTCTCTGAATGTTGCACCACAAAGGAAAGCATAATTGTACAGATGAAATTCTGTTGGGCTTCCACAAGAGAAAATCCTCACTTCATTGACATGATATCTAATGAGAGTTTAATGTTGCATAATGGTAGGTCCGATAGGCCAACAGTGATGCCATCAAACCTTCTGGTATGTCCGATAGGCCAATAGTGATACCATCAAACCTTTTGGTAGGTCCGATAGGCCAATAATGATACCATCAAACCTTCTGGTAGTTCTGATAGGCCAATAGTGATACCATCAAACCTTCTGGTAGGTCCGATAGGCCAACAGTGATGCTATCAAACCTTCTGGTAGGTCTGATAGGCCAATAATGATACCATCAAACCTTCTGGTAGGTCAGATAGGCCAACAGTGATACCATCAAACCTTCTGCTAGGTCAGATAGGCCAACAGTGATACCATCAAACCTTTTGCATTCAAGTTTTGGGTGTAAAATAAAGCTCTGGAAAAACCTCTCCATTGCACAAAAGGACACATGAGCTCTATTGCTCCTAATTTCTGAGAATTGAAATAAATAAACCAGTAAAATCCTGTCACTTTTGTTCTATTGTATACTTGTCACTGCCGTTTACAGTCACAATTTTCCATTATGTGCTTTTATCTTTCATCTGTGTCTACTTTTAGCCAACTAGAGTACTTTTTTAACATGTTGTGATAAGCTTATGTTATTGATATCTCTTCATTGTGTGTGTGCCATAAAAACAGCACTCATGATGGCCATTTCAATTTTCTATGGGGCTTATATTTTAGGCACAATCTCTGGTGTTCAATAGTTTTTGGGTACAATCTCTGGCGCTCATAGTTTGGGTACAATCTGGTGTTCATAGTTTGGGTACAATCTCTGGTGTTCATAGTTTTATGGTGTTCATAGTTTGGACACGATCTCTGATGTCCATAGTTTTATGGTGCTCAGTTTGGGCACAATCTTTGGTGTTTATTTTTTATAGTGCTTATAGTTTGGGCACAATCTTTGATGCTCATAGTTTGAGGACGGACAGTTCTAGTGTTCATAGTGTGGGCTCAATCTCTGGTATCTGTGCTTTGACTTAATAGGTCTGTATTTTCGTAGTATTATAAGCAAACGCTCAAAAGACTTAGTACAAGTGGCATCCCTTACTGGAATGACACTAAGTTAGTATATATTGTGTCTTATCAAAACCAGACAATGTTCTGGCTATCAAAACCACACAGTGTTCTGGCTATCAAAACCAGACATTGTTCTGGCTATCAAAACCAGACATTGTTCTGGCTGGGCAAACTTGTTTGAATTCTCTTCTGATTTAAAGATGTAAGTGAGAATTACATCTTGTGACAACAGCAAACTGTTCCCTTTGCTCAGTTCTTCTTTCCTGCCAGTTAGAGGGATGTAATCTGTTAACTGGAATGCATTATGTCATAGTTTACAGCTTAGCTGTAATATCTAAACCTTTCTGCCTAATTTCTCAGTAATTATTAACATATCATGTACACAATAAACTAGCACTAACTTCAAGCTCTTTAGAGACACTTTCAGGGACACTTTCAAAGACTCTTTCTGGGATACTTTCAGTGACACTTTCAGAGACTCTTTCTGGGATACTTTCAGTGACACTTTCAAAGACTCTTTCTGGGACACTTTCATGGGCACTTTCAGACTCATTCAGTTTCAGGGACACTTTCAGAGACTCGTTCAGTTTCAGGGACACTTTCAAATGTCATAAAGAAAATGTGCTTTTGGAAAAGGTAGAACAGCAAGTATCCAGCTTGTTGGATATCACAGACATCCAACTTTGTACATGTAGCTAAGCAACAGCTCACAAACACATGCATATATCATACAGTGGCATTGGGTCAAAGGGTATGAGTCCATGAACCGCTGGATCAGCAACCAACGAATCAACTGTACATGTCCCAAATAGGGAAAGGATTCTACATTGAAGTCACAACACTGAGAAATTGGATTTTCAGAATTTGACTTTTTCAGTCACCTTCTGACACATACCAGGGAGATGTAGCAACGCAAGACCAAAACTGTTGCCATTATCCACTGTCATGATTGGCTGTTATTATCATCCTGTGTTCGTTCTAAAATTCCTGCAGATTAGCAGGATGTAGTCCAGAGAACGCAACGTTGTGTGTTATGACTTACATTGTGCAGCTATCTGCGCTTTTCAGCCTGACACATCCGACTTCAGCTAGTCTTCTGGGTCCCTTTGACCCAAAGTGGGATGGGATAGCCAACTCCACTCCATAACCTAAATAGTTGTTTCTTGCAGCATGCATGGAAGATAAACAGTATTGCTACTCTTTCGGGTACTGGCAACACATGGGCGTTATTATTACTGAACATCAAACACTTGGTGACTTGTAACATTGTTACAGATCAATCTTTCATTTTTTTATAGGGTATACCAATAGTGATCTGTAACCATGGTGATGCGGAACTTCTCACTGGGGAGAGTCCTGAATCCACCAGTAATGGACCAGTTACCAGTAATGAAAATGGACATATAAATGGAGGGGAAGAACACATAAAAACTAAAACACACTTAAAAAGGGTGAAGAAATCAAGAGCTTTAGAGGTTCCAAAGACAATCGACTGCCTCCAGGGAATTCTAACAGTCATCCCCATGCAGTTATTATCCATGCACATCGCTGAACTAAAAAAACTGGATGTAAGATTTTGTACCTACAGGGGCATTTTGAACTGTGGGGCTAGTATTTCTATATGCCAGCTTGCCACTATTAACCAGCATTTTTTGCTTGCTTCAGGTTTTGGGAATTTTTGCATTTGGCAAGTTAGCCCTTTATTATGATTTATCCTATATTATATATATATATATATATATATCATTTCATTTTTTCATACTGTTTATCTCACAGCAACATTTAACATTAGGTTTGTTTTGTGTCTATGAAGTGCCATTCCACTTTTTTATTAATGATAACAGAAATTAAGAAGTACTTTTAACATGTGATCATATTCTTGTGTTACTATTTAAATCTTTCACATGCAGGTGATGATGATGATGATGATGATGATGATGATGATGATGATGATGATGATGATGATGATGATGATGATGATGATGATGATGATGATGATGATGATGATGATGATGAGTAAGCCAACAGTTATTCTTGGTGATGAATGCAGTCTGCATATTAAAATATGTGAATATGTTTGGACACATTCGGGTCTCTCAAGGAATTATCTTACTGTGTACGCAACTCAGCTACCAATACGAATATAATTTGAAGGAATTCGGTATAAAATAGTTGGTGGGAACTCAAGCTCATTATCGCTTGAAGTTATGGAGGTACGTGCTATGAGTGGTACGCGTCACAGACAGCAAGTTTCTTTGTTGATTGGGATGGAGTATATATGGAGTAACTTGAGTACAATGAGATCAATTCTCTATGCCTTTCTTAGTGTCCTACGTTTCTACTGATGTCATGTTCCTGGAAAAGGAGGAGGACTTGAACACTGCAAACAATCTATCTTTTTATGTACCAAGAGAAATCAAGCAGCAAATAAGATTTGAACCAGGTCTGCTCAGATAGCAACCTCTCGTCTCACAACTTGAGTCAATACATTTTCCGTCTTCGACCACAAATATCACATCCCTAATAAAAATTTGATTGTAGTCAATACTTCCATGTATATTTTCAAGCTAATATGAATATGGACCGGTCAGTTGACACACAGACAACAACAACAACACACGCTGCACATGTATGTAAATTCATCGAGAAACACAAACGTATAACATTAGTATGTGCCAGAAGTCTGTAATGAACAAATTAGGCCTTCTTATAAACATAAATAACACATAAACATAAATAACACATAAACATAAATAACACATAAACATAAGTAACACATAAACATAAATAACACATAAACATAAATAACACATAAACATAAATAACACATAAACATAAATAACACATAAACATAAATAACACATAAACATAAATAACACATAAACATAAATAACACATAAACATAAATAAGGTTGTTTTAAATGTGACATGAGTAAATGAAGAATATTTAAGTATCAGAAAATGTACCAGCATGCTCTCAACCCTTGACCCGCAAGATTTAAAATGAATGGTTCCACAGTGAAGAGACAGAGTATATTGGAGTTTCACACCTGTGGAGATTTATGTGAAAATTTTGCCCTGGTCATGCTGGAGTTCGGCACGTTAGCAGTTGATAGTGAGTTCGCCTCCCAAACCCAACTCGTCAAACTAGGTGGTTCAAAAGCCGAACATCCACCAGTGACGATGCAATGCAATACTGACAATGCGATGCTATATATTAGCGACAATTCAAAATTCAACAATAATTAAATATCACTGTTTTGTATGGGATATGTTTCAATTATTATGCTGGAGTTAAGGGAAATGAAAGAGCTGACATAAAAAGCACATGTGTCAGGACAGATGACAATGTCAGGATAGATGACAATGTCAGGATAGATGACAATATGTCAGGATAGATGACAATGTCAGGATAGATGACAATGTCAGGACAGATGACAATGTCAGGACAGATGACAATATGTCAGGATAGATGACAATATGTCAGGATAGATGACAATGTCAGGATAGATGACAATATGTCAGGACAGATGACAATGTCAGGATAGATGACAATATGTCAGGACAGATGACAATGTCAGGACAGATGACAATATGTCAGGATAGATGACAATATATCAGGATAGATGACAATATGTCAGGACAGATGACAATGTCAGGATAGATAATAAAATAGGGCGAGTGTTTGAATTTCCTATGTGAACGTCTATTGAATAGGACACTGGTAGATAAGGACACTGGTGGATGAGGACACTGTGGTGGATGAGGACACTATGGTGGATGAGGACACTGTGGTGGATAAGGACACGGTGGTGGATGAGGACACTGCTGAATGAGGACAATGGTGGATGAGGATACTGAGGTAGATGAGGACACTGGTGGATGAGGACACTGGTGGACGAGGATACTGGTGGACGAGGATACTGGTGGATGAGGGCACTGTGGTGGATGAGGACACTATGGTTGACAAGACTATTATTAATAGATGGAAGGTGTTTAGAATTACTCAAGGAAATAGTAGAGCAGGCAATGATTGTGGGGAAGATGGGAAATATATTACAATCAGTGGTCTACAAGAATGATCAACGTACATCTGTGTTGCATCATCTAATGTTTTTAGTGTTCGCTATCAAACTCCCGCTCGATCTCTCTTGTAGCAGGACAATGATCCTACTAGATTTCCAGCAACATGAAGTCTAGAGAATGGATTTTTGTTGTGTTGCAGTTTTATTTGCACTATTGGCCCAACACATCCGACTTAGGCGGTATCTATTAATATAGAACTAAATACCTTTAGAAGCATGTATCCCCATCATGGATACCTTCTCACTGTGGAATACCAGGAAATTAAAAAGCAAACCAACTGGCTAAGGAAGGTGCTGCCGAAGACCAACCAGATATACCAATCACCTACCATCAGAAAAAACAGATGATCAAGTCAATAAGAAAGCCACAAACACCAACACAAGATGACTATCACATTATGAACAGATCAGAACAAGTTATAATTCTACATCTCAGAACAGGACACAACCGACTCTGCAGTCACATGTATACAAAGTTCAAGATTGGCAACACAGCCATGTGTACATATGGACAGGCAGCACAGAGTGCCAAACATATACTTCAAGAGTGTTCTGAGCATGAAATGCTGAGGTAGACATATTGGCCAGAGGAAACAACACTGGAATCAAAGCTCTATGGGACACTGTATGAACGACAAAAGACAGTGAGTTTTATTCAGGAGACAGAATTACAGATATAGACATGTTTCAAGTGAACAAAAGAAGAAGAAGCATGTATGAATGACACGCATAGAGCTTGCAGCAAGTGCCTTCAATCAAAACATCTGTAAAACAAGACCCTGAAAGATGCATAACAATATCAAAATTTTCTACTCTGGATGATATCTGTACATCCACACTGTACAAATGCGAAAGCTGGAAATCCACTCAAACCATAGTAAAATAACTCGATAATTTTGAGAATAAATGTCTACAAAAAATCCTGAACATAGATTGGTAAAACTTTATCACAAATAAATTAATAAGAAACATATCCAAACAAAAATATATGTCAATTATTATTAGAAGAATATATTGGCAGTATTTAGGCCATCAGATGAGAATAGACTTACCCACCAAGGTCTGTCATGGTTTGCAAATTAAAAACGAAAGCATGGAAAACCCAGGACAACACTAAGAACAACTAAGAACGAGGTAATGACAATGGATATTAACATCACCCAAGAACTACAACAACTTGCAGCGAACATCACGGTATGGGGAAACATGACGTCTGCCCTATGTGCTGCCCTTGGCACCAAAGGAACAAACTATTTACCAGTTTAAATAGTAAACTTTCAACTGAAATTAAAAACTGCCATTTTACAATTTACAGCATTTGTTACATGTAAATCACTATGTGAAGCATGAACCAATCAGAAGTTTTCTCACCAGAGCAGGAGAAACGAATAAGGATACGCTAAATGTCAGCCTTTACTCAGTGAGGCACTTAACTTGGAAAAATCGTTATCATTGTTCAAATCTGAGATCAGTCTCTCTCATCTCCTTTCTGAATTTAGGGCAGGCCTATTATCATTTGTAACCAGAATGACCTTGAAACGCAGAAACTAGCATATAAATATATAGAAGTTCCTCGGAGTGTTGACTGCCTTCAGGGTGTTTTGTCTGTGATTCCTATGCAGCTTCTGTCATACCACATAGCAACCATCAAGGGATTTGATGTAAGGATTTATTTATGTTTCAATGTTTTCTTGATCATCCATTTAATATACATTTTTTGCTTTGCTTGTTTTATTGCTGGTGGATTGTGGGTTGAAGACTTTTTTAATTAGGCAATCTCTTTTCAGCCATGGATCATTCACCTTATTTATACAGTGTTATCCCTCTATAGCGCATCCTTATATAACCAATTTCCCTATATAACAACATTTTTCAAAATCCCCAATTATATTTATTCTTTATTGTTTGTACTGTATATAGAGAATTTCTGTTATTACATACATATTTTGTCGGTCTGAGCCAAGTTGTTATAACGAGATTCCGCTATAAGAGTTTATGGCTATTAACAGAAGGATAGGTCAATGATGATAAGAGCCCCTAAGGTTTATTATTCTTGTTTCCTATGCCAGGTAGTAGAGTTTTGCATTTAGCTCCAGATGAGTGCTTCTCTGGCATGCTTTTTACTGGGAAAGTTTACCAGAGTTTCTGCAAATCACAGATGATGGTCTGACTCAAATGTAGCTGTAGTGTGTAAAGTGACGAGTCGACAGTTATCTAATCTGTAGCTCAAATGTAGCTGTAGGGTTTAAAATCATGAGTGTACAGTTTTCTAATCTATAGCTCAAATGTAGCTGTAGGGTGTAAAGTCACGAGTGGACAGTTATCTAATTGGAAGGGTAGTTTGTCAGACTTCCTTACACTTTCTAAGCATGTTGTAGATCAAAATTGCTGATTTCCTTCCAGATGTCTCAAACTCCTACAGATTAGCAGGATGTAGTCCAGAGAACAGAATGCACTGTGTCATGGTTTACAGCCTTGCTGTGATATCTGTGTTTTTCAGCCTGACACATCCGACTTCAGCATGGTTTCTGGCCCACTTTGATCCTGTATGGTAAGGGACAGCCAACTCCACCCCATAACTTCCTTAGTCGCCTCTTATGACATGCATGGAAGGTAAAAAATTGCTGCTATTCTTTTCTTCCCTTTCGGACCCTGGTAACATATGGGCGATTGATGCCATATGTCTTCCCTGTTAGCAGATAGCTAAGATCCCTTAGTCTTTTTCTTCTTGTCATTTGCAGTTTAATGTCTACACAGCAAGTAATTGTCATGCAAACATGTCAACTAGTCGGGTTGTATGATATCATAGTTGCTGGTCTGCCACTCGGCCTAGTATCTCTGATTTCAGCACCTGTGCTTGCTTATGCAGGACTGTGGTTCTGCTCGATATTGGGGATGGTCCAATCAATCTTAGTTTCCAGCCTCTGTTGGCTGGACTAAGCATCATCTCCACTTCAAGGAGTTGGCTTCGATGGGGAACTCCCTAGTAAAGTATTGTTCAACTCTGGTTTGAGAACTCCCTAGTAAAGTATTGTTCAACTCTGGTTTGAGAACTCCCTAGTAAAGTATTGTTCAACTCTGGTTTGCTGAACATATTCTGATTGCCCATAATTAACTGGGGTCTGAAAGGGTAGCAAAGAATAGTAATGCTGTTCCTTTCTATACATTTCATAAGAAGCAACTAAGGAAGGTTTGGGAACAAAGTTAGCATACAAAAGATGTATATGGTTAGTTAGTTAGTTAGTCGTCGGATCATCATCACTGCAAACTGGACACATCCATAGAATGTATATGGTATAGGTTCCTAATATAATACCCGACTTTGAAAATATGAGTGCACGGGATTCCATAATGTAAAGTGTTGTGCTTAGTAGCATGAATACAAACAAAACGAAATGTGTACTCTTACTATGTAGGTCTATACTTCATTATTTTCTGTGTTAGTTCTGGTATTAGTTGTTTGTCTTTTTCTATTTCCAGTGTTATAATGATTAGTTGTGCTTAATGCCTGTATTTATTAAATGTATTTAAAAAATATTCTTTCTATGTTAGTAGTATTCGTTTTTTTAGTGCCTGAATTTATAAAATGTAGTTGATTATTTTAATTAACGCTGTGTTTCTTTAATAATTTACATTGTAAAATTTGTGTTCTTATCAAAAAGATCACAGAAAAATATTTTGTCATCTGTCACCAAACAACTAACCGGGTATTCTATGGAAACCCATGTAAACACATTTTCAGAATATATATTTTTATTTTTAGGCCCCATATGTACCGGTATATATATATATTTTAAAAATCATAGCGCCAATATGTGTTACCAGGGTTCATAATTAGAGCAAAGAATAGTAACAAAGATTGCAAGAAAATCACTATACAGTCCCCTTTAGAGTAGAAGACTGCTCAATCCATGGCATTGCACTCAATAGCTGCATTTATGAATACAGTACTCTAGGACTTACAGAATATGTCCAGCCTATGTACAGACTTCTTTAGTTGACTTAATATGTCCAGCCTATGTACAGACTTCTTTAGTTAGCTACTTCCAACCCCCTTAGCATTGCATATATCTACAAACTGGGACATGCAGGTATTAGATCTTTAAACCGGGACATGCAGGAGTTCAGTATAATGGCATGCTTGCTTCCAAAGCATAAATAGATGAAGAGAGTTCATAATGGATAAGTAGGATGTACGGAAACTGCTTCACGAGTGCCTGCTGGAAGTGAATACAATTATTAATGTCACTGAATAATTAATTATCTAAGCTGGGTCTTCTTCTTCAGCATTCATTCTCAAACTCTCGCTGGATCTCCCTTACAGCAGGATCACGGTCCTAATAGATTTCCAACAGGATGTATTCCAGAGAATGGAAATGCGTTGTGTCACCGTTTTATTTGCACCAATGGCCAGACACATCCGTCTTCGGCGGGGAAGCTGGGACTGATTGGGGGGATTTCTTATTATATGTGGAAATAGTAGACGGCAGAATATGAGATGTATTCAACCAGCGAGCACAATAACCACTTATCATGCATAACCTTTGACATAATTAAAGTTTAGATAAATGAGCATGAGTCAATATCGAGAATGTGCTATTTGGAAGTAGACGGGGCCCCTAGAGAGCACATAAAGATTTCAAAAAGAGCACTGAACCAACATAAAACTGGAACCATCAGCCGTTATACCCTGAGAGATTTACTGAAGTTGAGATCTGAGCACCTATGGACATGTCCATGTGCGAAGAGGACAATCAGCATAACTAACCTAACCTTTGATGTTTTCTGGCAGAGACTGCGCACCTATGAGTCTCCTGAAATACAATGATGTCAGTTCATAATTGATAACTTATAGTCACCAGTGAGTTGCCGGGGCTTATGGGGAAGAAAAGAATAGCAACACTGTTTACCTTCATGAATGCTGTAAGAGATGACTAAGGAGGAGAGTATGGAGGTGATGTTGGCTGTCCCATCCCATACAGGGTCAAAGTGACCCACACTTTTGCGGAAGTCGGATGTGTCAAACCGAAAGGCACTGAGATTGCAGCAATGCTGTAAACCATGACACAACACATTCCGTTCTCCTGACTACATCCTGCTAACTTTCAAGAGTCTGAGAACGAATGAAGAAGATAACTTAAGTTTTCTCTGAAGCTCGATGTGTAAATTCAGTGTGTAGTTTTGGTATAGGAATATTCAAATTTTGCATGAATTTATACTCTTTAAAAAAAAACCCAACTAAAACCAAGTTAAATCTATATTATGCTATCAAAGTGCCCCCATTTGTGCTTCGTAACTTTTAACCACTTACACTTTTAACAGTGTTAATATCAGAACACTGGCATTTTAGAACTATTTTGTGAGTTAATGCTTATTTAGTGCCTCAAGTATTTCAGTCTGCATTTTGGATAACCCCCATCCTGTGTACATATGTGGTTGCATGCACATGTGTGTTGTCTCCTGTATTCATACTAATGTGTTGTAGGAGACAAACAACAGGAGGCATTCGAACTAATGTGTTGTCAAAGTGGACGCTGCATAGTAGGGGTCCCTATATAAATCAATCCTTATCCCTCCATTCTTCTTCAGCAGGAGTTTTAGATTACAGTAACTCCATAAGCAGATGAAGTGATTCTTGACTGCAAACAACCAGCATCGCGACGCTGGAGGAATTATGGGGCTGTCCATAAATTACGCCAACAATATTTTGCCAAATTTTGCCACCAAACTGTTTTGTCAACAACCTGTCAAGAACACAGAGACTCCTGCTTAATAATATCATAAAAATTAATATTGTAAAAATGAAAACTTAGTTGACTTAATATGTTCAGCCTATGTACAGACTTTATTCACTTATTGATAGGGAAAAAAATTGGTGATACTTAATGGGCATTGCAGTAAAATACAAAACACACTAACAACATTAACAAATATGAACGATGTTTTGACTAAAAAGTCTTCATAAAGGACAAAAATAAACATGAAATGATTGTTCATTTAATGATATGTCCTATGTACAGTTGACTTTTGTCAACAAACTGTCAAGAAAACAGGAACCTCTTCTGAATTATATTATAAAAATTAACACGCTGCCACCCCACCCACCCACACCCCTTTCCCCTCCTGGAATTCCCCACAAAAATTTGCTGAGAAAGTATGAAAATACAACATAATTTATTTTTTTCAATAAACTTTTCACATTTTATTTAGTTTGTATATTAAAAAATGTACTATTAATTTTTCTCAAACTCCTTTGTCAACAACTGCACACAAAAATTTTGCCCTTCCCCCAGAATTTATGGGCAGCCTCCTATGGGCTCATTCCATCAGCCAATTAACAGTATATAAGCTCAGTGTGTCCCGGTCAGTTATTAGTTGTGAGTTCTTTGGCTCTTTCAATTTTCCCCTGTTCACATCCATTTCCTGAAAATTACATTGCCTCTTTCAACATTATCTTCTTTATTTTGTAGTGAATTCATGATTGCTGCAGTTTATTTTCAGTGCACATTCTCAATCTCCCGCTGGAAATCTTGTATCATGGCCATGGTCCTACTAGATTTCCAACAGGATGTAGTCAAGAGAACGGATGTGCGTTGTTGCCATTTTATTTACACCTATAGCCAGAAGTGTCCGACTTTGGCGGTTGTAAATAACTTGTTCAGTGTATTTACCACATCCACTGAATGTTGGACGTCTGCATTTAAATCTGTTTATACCGCCGAAGACGGATGTGTCAGGCCATTGGCGCAAATAAAACGGCGACACAGCGCATTTTCATTCTCTGGACTACATCCGGCTGGAAATCTAGTAGAACAATGGTCCTGCTACAAGGGAGATCCAGCGGGAGTTTGAGAGTGAACGCTGAAGAAGAAGCAACCTGTTTATAAGCATTACTCATATTGCGCAATGGTCACCATTATGAATGTTAGTCACGGTCACACTAGCTTTACCTTTTGCTGCGATCTGTTTTGTTATCGACTTGGTGACACACTTAAACTACCCTAATTAACTCAGCCCCCATCTCTTTTTCTTCTTCTTCTTCAGCTTTCATTCTCAAACCATGTGTTGCTGGGGCTTGAAAGGGGAGCAAAGAATAGCAACACTGTTTACCTTCCACGCATGTTGCAAAAGGCGACTAAGGAGGTTATGGGATGAAGTTGGCTGACCCATCCCTTATAGGGTCGTTGACCCAAAGCCATGCTGAAGTTGGATGTGTCAGGCCGAAAGGCACAGATATTGCAGCAATGCTGTAAACCATGACTAATCTGCAGGAGTTTGAGAACGAACGCAAAAGAAGAAGAATTCTCAAACTCCTACTATCCAGTAGCAGGATAATGGTCATACTAGATTTCCAGCAAGAGAATGGAAGTTGTGTTGCCATTTTATTTGCGCCAATGGCCCATCCATCTTTGGTGGTAGCCCCCATTTCTTCTAATCGCTATGCCATCCACTATAACTTTACCTTTCAATGCAACAATTTTTACATTATCTTTGACTTGAAGAAATGGATAGACAATACGAATGGACAGCCTATAAATTGTCTTCTTTTACATTCGTTTTCAAATTCCTACTTGTTAGCAGGATATAGTCCAGAGAATGGAATGGATTGTGCCATGGTTTATTGCGCCATTTGCCCTGATACATCCGACTTCAGCATGGCTTCTGGGTCACTTTGACCCAATATGGGATGTGACAGCCAACACCTCCTTAAAACCACCTTAGTTGCTTCCTATGACATACATGGAAGGTAAACTGTATTGCTGTTCTTTCCTCAACTTTTGGGCCAGGTAACACATGGACAAAATCTTCATCTTAACTCAGCACACCCACATCTGATTCTACACCTAATACACCCTACTAATCCTTGCCCTAACCCTAATAAATTCATCCAAAAAAGAGTCTACAAACTTGAATACTTACCAGAATTAATATTTGTTATTTAACACCAACAGCCATACACTCCTACTTAAAAACTAATGAAAACAACGCACCAAATAGCACACCAATACTGATATCTGTATACTATAGAAAATCTTGTTTAAATTATATTCTGTGACCAACAATAGGACTTTCCCAAAATTGCCTCACATTTGGAACGACCATTCATCAGAGTAGAAAGAGCTAAATGTTTTTATAAACTTTGTATATACACAGACATATAAATGAGTAAGAAATGATAAATATTGATTATATATTAGAATATGTTTTTGTTAATTATGTGTACAAAACATAGAAATGGAAAATACTGTCAGATTTATACAAGAAACAACACTGCAGATATAGACATTATTAGCGAACGAAAGAAGAAGAAGTTAATGATGTAGGATGAAACAAACTTTTTATATACATTTTTACTTCTTCTCCATGACAGGTTGATTGTCCCCGAAATTTGGCCAAGTCAGTCACAGTCGAGTAGACCATCATCAGTTACAGTTTTTAAGGTTTGCTACCAGTTAATTATTCATTAAAGTTAGGTCAAAGGTTGCTTTATTATTAACCCTTAAGTTGAGGCGCTAAGGGTAAAGCATTGCTCTCGGTGGATCCAGGGTTAGCAGATAACCAAGATTCCAAAAGTACCTCCCTGTGGTACACCCTGGAAACAAAAATATAGCTGCATGTGCTGTTTCTGGCCAACATTTTTGGGGATCCTGTCCATGAATGTGGAGGCAGCAGATGGAATAAGAATTGACTGCACAGAAACAAGAAATATCTCCAATACCTCTGCGCCAGCTGCACTGGCGACACATAGAGACTAAGACTTGAACAAGGAATTCACAAAATCAGTGAATTCGAACTCAACTAAGAGAGCGAATGAAACCGTATTTTGGCCTGTACTGTCCAAGGGCACGGTGAGTGATAAACTGTCATGGCAAATAGGCAACACAAATCCATCACCTGGCAACAGACAGGAAGACTGTCACAGGTTAGAGAAGCCCACCCGAATGAAAATCATGTTGAAATGCAGTTAAGGAGGATTTGACATGTGGGTGTCTACAATATCTTGTCAAGTGACAAAGTGAACAATAAATACCATTGCCTGCATGTGACGGGGGCATGAAAGCGGAACAATGAATGAATAGCGACACTGTTACCTGCCATGCACGTTGTAAGAGTTTGTGTCTCATCCCATACAGAGTCAAATTGACCCAGATGCCGTACTGAAGTTGGATGTGTGAGGCCAAAAGCTGCAGATATCACAACCAAGCTGTAATACATGACACAATGCATCCCATTCTCTGGAGCACATCCTACTAATCTGCAGGTGTCGGAGAAAGAGCGCAGAAGTTAACAATAAATAAATAAATGAATGCTATAGCAGTATGTGTGCATACTGACTAAACTGATCAAGATGTTATACATCAATCAATCAATCAAATGCCATGCCGAATGACGTAGGCGATCATGTTTCTCCACGACACTCTGTCTCGTGTTGTCAGTAAGCTCAGTTGATGAGCTTCTACCGTGCCACAATACAAGTCCATCTAGTAACTTTTCTCTTTGTCGTTTCCTCTATCTCTTCTCTCCTTGATCTTTCCAGTGGTTATTAAGTGTTCAAGCTGTGGTCTTCTCACCATATGCCCTATAAACCTTGACTGTCTGCCCCTGATGTTTGATATTTTTACGCCAGCATCAATGAGAACATATGTTATACATGCAATGATATAAACATATCACACAGTTGTCAACTAGTATGGATTTTCCATATTGCAAAAATATTTTTTTTGTGCTAATGCTGAAATTTTGTATCTTATCTCGCATGCATATATTTATGGGGTCAATCAATCAATCAATAAAGTGCCATGCCGACTAGCGTAGGCGATTATGTTTCTCCATGACTCTCTGTCTCTTGTGTTGTCAATAAGCTCGGTTGATGAGCTTCTACCGTGCCATGATGCAAGCCTATCTAGTAGCTTTTCTCTTTGTTGTTTCCCCTATCTCTTCTCCCCTTGATCTTTCCAGTGGTTATTAAGTGTTCAAGCCGTGTTCTTCTCAGCACATGCCCTAGAAACATTGACTGTCTGCCCCTAATGTTTGCTATGATTGATATTTTTACGCCAGCATCAATGAGAACCCCTGCATTAGTTTTCTTGGCTGTCCATGGTATTTTCATCATTCTTCTCAGCAACCAAATTTCTGTAGCCTCTAATTCTCTTTGAATTTTCTTGTTTACAGTCCATGCTTCACATCCATAAAAAAGAATTGGTTCAATATAACATCTCAGCACCTGAATTCGAGTCTACATTGATAGCCTTCCATTGCAAAAAATAGGTCTCATTATTTGAAATGCTGATTTGGCTTGTGCTGTTTGGCTCTTTATTTCACTGGAGCATCTACCTTCTGATGTTAACAAGATGCCAAGATATTTTCCTTTTCAGCTTGTGTTAAATTTGTGTCATTAATTATTATGTTGCATCTTGGTGGTGTATGTCTCTTCGAGACAACCATTATTTCTGTTTTCTTCTTGTTTAAACTGAGGCCTTTGTTTTCACTTTCCGTCACTACTTTATCTAATAGGGCTTGTAGTTCTTGTTGGCTTCCTGCACTCAATACTGTGTCATCCGCATATCTAAAGTTATTTATATTGTATCCTCCCACTTTTATTCCTGGCATATCTTCTATATTTCGCATAATGTATTCTGTATAGAGGAAGAAAAGGTCCGGTGACATTACACAACCTTGCCTGACACCCATTTCTATCTTTTGAAATCTACCTATAGTGTTGTTAACTCTCATCGCAGCCGTTTGTTTCCAATACATATTTATGTATTATACATTATACATTTATGGGGTACAAAAATTAATTGTTAAAAAAAAACCATTGGAGGTTTTGTGGGTTTTTTGTGTGTGTGTTAAATACAGATAGTTTTTTGAATATGGAAATAAATTGTAAAAAATACAGATTTATGAAAAATAAAGCTGACAGCTATGATATCACTGTATTTTTGTCCACAGATGTACAGCCTTCATGTTTACACACATACTTCTCTAACCTCATATTGTTGGAACAACCGAGGGATGTCCCTATATTTGAACGTATTGGTTTTTGACAATGGTACCGGGCCAATCTTTTATTGATTATATTTTATATCATTGAATGTATTCTATCAACATTTGTACAATGTACAGAAAAAATATTGTTATTTTTTTATATGGTTCAATTTACTTTTTTTTCCCTTCTCATTTTTAAAGCAGCGGCGACATTTTATTTATTATTAATTCCTGAGTTGTGTTTTTTACACCGGTAAGCAAGAATAAAGTTCATATTTGCTCTATAAATATGAATGAAAAACCAACTTGAAATAAAGTTAATAATTGCTCTATAAATATAAATGAAAAAACAAAGTGAAATAAAGTTTGTAATTGCTCTATAAATATGAATGAAAAAAATTGGGGTATTTTCTTATTCAAATGTGCCAACAGATTGAGGCAAAAACTCCTTTTTTGTCTGCAGTGTTTTCCCTTTTAATCTACTGAGATAAGCAATAACTAGAAACAAATAAAAATGGGCTCTCAAGATAATTACAATATTTTGACCATATCAAATGACAAGATAGTCTAGAAAGGACTTTAATGGGATAATGCCAGGAAACTAAAAGGAGGTAGACCATTGAACATGACACAGAAACAGGAAGACAAGCTCAAGATTGGCAGAAGTATCAAAAGGCAGTGATGACTGCTACTTCCTGTCCAGGATATGCTACCTGATAATGACAGTAATAACACTAGAGCAATGATTCCCAGAATTTTAGAACGTCTTCTGCAAAAAGTAATATATTTCTTTTATAATAAGCATTAACAAAATGAATATCATGTATTACGGAAGTAATATTTGAATGTTAGTGAACGTAAGTACACACTATTTGATAAATGTATGTGTATATATTTGAGAAGAAGGATGTATCAGGCCAAAGATGCAGGTATCATAGCCAAGCTGTAAACCATGGCACAATGCATTATGTTATCTTGGACGAGATCCTGCTAATCTGCAGAAGAGAACGCTCATTGGAGAATTTTTTTTTCCATATCACAAATTAGCTATTGCCTGTGTGTTGCTGGAGCCCATAAGGGAAGAAAAGAATAGCAACACCGTTTTGCCTTCCATGCATGCTGTAAGAATCTACTAAAGAGGTTATGAATGGAGTTGACTTCCCATCTCATATAGGGTCAAAGTGATCCAGAAGGCATCATGAAGTTGTATGTGTCAGGCCGAAAGGCACAGTTATCGCAGCAAAACTGAAAACCATGACAAAATGCATTCCGTTCTTCAAACTACATGTTGCTATTCTTCACTCCCCTTGTGAGCCACAGCAACACACAAGAAAGAAATGATGGATCAGCATGTGCTCCAGGCACTGCTTTCTCCAGTAAAATGCCTTCACGATCAATTAAATTGGACCCAGTTCATGACATTTTAGATTATTCTTGTGCATCTCATGGGTTAATATTTATATACTTGGAGTCGCATTCCAAAAATAGCTAAGGCTGACCAATAGATTTCAAGCAAATTGACTCACTAGGTCATATTTACTGTATCAGGCGGTGGTCCAGGATTGCAGTCATCATGAAAGAAGCATATGTTATATCATATGTTAGGGAAACCTAAGGAAAACTGAATGAGCGATGAGACATACCTCGACCTTTACAAGAGAGATCAATGTATTTGTATCAGCAATCGATGAAGAAGTGAAGGTCGAGTATTCAGATTATTTAGACAGATCCCATAAAGAAAACTCAAACTGTAAATAAGTGCAGTTTACAACTGCAGCTCTTTGTTGTGAAAAGATTAATCATTACCAATGCAATCATTATTGTATATAATTTATTTAAACTTAGGGGACAGTAGTATTTTACACTGAGAAAATCTTTTGTGACAATGTTTACGATGTAATCCCAGTCTCCTTCAATGCAGATCATACGCCTTCAGTACTGGTTTTTCAGAACCATCTTAATTCCCTCTTTGATCACTGTTCACTTTACCTGATCACCATTATACAGCCTATCATCAGGGGACACCTCTTGAAGGTGGAATAGGGTCAGTTCTGATTCACTTTGCTGTAGACCATTAAACCATCAGTCAACTATGTCCTTCATTCATGCTTCACTAATTGACCATTTGAAAAGTGCTCAGACATCTTAGCTTGTAGATGGTATGGGACCAATCACATATCTAACTTTTCATCTCCATTAGCTGCTAAAACCGACGCTTAAACCCACCACCCAAGCTGATAAATATTCCATTTGATACTGTGGTGACTCCTAAATATATTATAGCAGAACTGAAAACTCTTGACCAAATTGACGAGTAACTCACAGATTTACCTGCAGTAGGTAACTTCATCTTCAGTGTTCATTCTCAAACTCTCGCTGTTCTATCCTGTAGTTGGACCATGATCCTACTAGATTTATCAGCAGGATGTAGCCCAGAGAATGGAAATGTGTTGTGTCGCCATTTTATTTACGCCAATGTCCTGACACGTCCGTCTTTGGCTGTGAGTAAGGTACCCATTATTCTCATTTCTGGTGTGTTCCATTAATTTATTGCTGTGTGTGTTTTGTTAGAAACAGGTTGTGAAATTATTTTAAATACCTACTTCTACGTGTACTCTCTGATAACCAGCATGAACATTCTTTTTATTTCTACCGGCGAAGTACAGTGTGCTGCCAGTTTCACAGCAGAGCTATGATATTTTGCACCTTCTGGTCCAGCACATCTGATTTTGGCATATTTTAATACCAAATGGTGGTATCAATATACTGGCAGCTGTAATGGGTAAAGTAACGTTAACCCATAACATTCAACTGCCATAGGGGTGTGAGACATTTCAGTGGCTCTGCTATATGAGAGTAGTAGCCGTCTCAATCCCTCAGTCTTTACTTCCCAGACTTATCTGGTACCAAATTAAGGCTGGGTCAGCCCGGGAGCCGTTGAGGTAAAAAAAACACATTTCCACACCAAGTGGGGAATGAACTCAGGACCACTCATGCAAATCAACTGCGCTACACGACCTCCAATGATTCAGAAGAAGGGTCCAATGAATCAACTAGGAAGTTATGAAGATTGATTAATGATAAAATCACATCCCAGTTTATGATAATGTGCCATTATTTTCTAACTAGTTATTTTCATTGATTTGTTTCAATAGTTTATTGCTCGTCTGATTAGTTTGTAGTGTTGGTGGTGGGGATGTTTTATAATAATAATAGAAGCATATCCTGTACATGTCATTGCTAATCAACTATTGGTTGAATTTGTAGTCACCGCTGTTACATCCAGTCATATGACCAGTACAATGTGGATAATCAGCTTTTCAACCACGGAATTCATTCAAGTTTGGTTTGCTAGACGGGCTCGCTTATCCACTCTACCACCGATTCAACATAGGAAATATTGGTTTTTATGTTTTCTTCAATTTCTGTTCTTGGCACTCTTCGAGAAGTGCCATATATCTGTAAATAGTCCCATACGAACAATTGTTCAGAAAGTACCAAATATTTGTCAATATACTTATATGAACAATTGTTCAGAAATTACCAAATATTAACTTGATAAATAAACATTTGTTCACAAAATATTCAATATTAAAGTATATTTATGATTACATGTTCTGCGATGCAGATGATCAAGAGAAAATCTTATCCTGTCCAGGCCTTGATGTTGTCTGTCCATGATTTTCTTTTCCTCTGACTCTTCCACCTTTGACTGTAGTATCATTTTCGACAAGGAATTGTGTCTGCATACTTGCCCAAACCATACAAGTTGTCATTATACTATTGAAATTAATGATTCTTGTGTATCTGTATACATCTCTATTTTAATATATATATATATATTAGGCCTATATGAAATTATTAATCTTTTAACGTAACCCTATATTATACGGACTCGTTTTGTTTTACAACAAACCATTTCGACTCAATATCTTAGTCATTTATTTTTTTCAGTTTTAAAAGTCTCCCTTTAAAGCCTTTTTTTTTTTAAGGATCCTTAAAACTTTCAAAATAATACATAATTTGTATGATATTCCGCATGTATTTGAATGTGTAAAATATGCGTAAATAAACAAAATTGTGTATATTTTACAAGGTATATTTTTCTTATTTAGTTTCGCTTAGTTAATTTTTGTAAAATTAGATTTTCAGTACTCGTACGACGTTACTTTATTTCTGCATTCAGTTTTTGTAAAATATATACTCCTTTCCCTAAAACAACTTATTATAGAGAAAAGGGTACCACACCCATATAAACATTAATATACAACTTTTACTAAAAAAAATTTTTTTTAAATATTAAGCATACCTGAACTACACTTGAAATATTCCGTGAATATATTTTTATCATAGAAAACCTTAAAATTATGTAGTAGAGGGTTAACAGAATAAAACATATTCCTCGTGTAGACAATTTGCTGTCAGGACATCTCATATATCTTCTTTCTTCTTCAGCATTCATTCTCAAGCTCCTGCTGGGTCTCCCTTGTAGTAGGACCATAGAAATCACCACTAGATTTCCAGCAGGATGTAGTCTAGAGAATTGAAATGCATTGTGTCGCTGTTTAATTTTCGCCATTGGTCTGACACATCCGTCTTCGCTGGAATCTCATATATTATTTGTGAAATTTATTCAGGAATATCATGTCAAATTATTGTCATCATAATTTATTATATGTTTGTCAGGTACATCTTTGTCTTTTCTTTGCTATAATACGCAACTTGTCACTTCACACCTAGTTCTGTACACCGAAACTCTGCCAAAATATTTATCTGTGCTTTGATCATTGTTTGTTTGTTTGTTTGAGAACCCCAGGAATTGTGAGCGATTAGCTCTTACTTCCTATATGCAATGTGGTGGTTTTTCTGAACTTTCTTTCATACCCAGGACACTTCAGCTTTCGGCTTAGTACAATGCCTATTGAAGGAGTCTTCTACTCAGAGGGGGTCTATAATTGTATAGATGACATGCCACAAAGCTTCCATAAGAGAGTCTCACTATAACACCATGTCATCTACTTCTTCTGCGTTCGTTCTCAAACTCCTGCAGATTAACAGGATGTAGTCCGGAGAACGGAATGCGTTGTGTCATGGTTTACAGCATCAGCATGGCTTTGGGTCACTGACCCTATATGGGATGGAACAGCCAACTCCATCCCATAACCTCCTTAGTCGCCTTTTACGACATGCGTGGAAGGTAAACAGTGTTGCTATTCTTTGCTCCCCTTTCGGGCCCAGACAACACACGGGTGATGTCATCTACTAAGGTTTTCTGTTGCATGGGTGGTTTGTCCAGTGGGGACCATTGGTGATGCCCAAAGACGCAACCGCATATGTGTGCTTTGACCATTTCAATAGTAATTATTTCTTACTTAAATTATCTAGCGCAAAATTGTCTATTTAGTACAGTGGAATTCTGTTATAACAGCTAGGTCTGGACTGACAAAATATGTATGTAATGACAGAAATTCACAATAGGGTAGATGAGGGCAAAGTGTCGCATTTTCACGTTTTAGCTTATTCTGACAACTAGACTTAACTACAAGAAACCAAACTGCCATAATTGTATAGCTTATCCATCCATCTTACATTTATGAGGTTGTTTAAAACATACGGTTACGTGTAGAAAGTAGAATTAGAATTTATGAACATATGTTTAAAAAAATCACTTTGCTCCAATTTATTGGATCGAAGTGTCATAGGCAAAAAGGTCAAACCATTATAAAATTGAGGGAGATTGCCACTGTGACGGGTCTAGCACCCCAGCAGTGTGTAAAAATATGTGCCAAAAATAGATTGAATAAATAGATAGACCTTGTTTCATAACTTTAATCTGGAAAAAAAATTCAGATAAAAAATAGTTTGTAAGTTCTGTTTTAAAACTAATCAAACAAATAATTACTAATAATTAAAGCCTAGTCTTTGTACGGTGGGAGGATCATTATAACCAGATATATCAGTCTCTCTCATCTTTAGATCGGCATTGGCAACTTCCTCACGACACTGGCATTTTTAAAATACATTTTGAATGCAACATTTTGCCTCAATAACAGGCCTGACTTTACCACAAAATCGCATTGTTAACAATTATCATAAATTCTTAATTGAAAAAAACACAGCATTTTGACAAGATAATGTGCTTAATTACTTAACACAACACGTATCTCAGTTTAAACATTTTAAAAATCTCGATATTAATAATAACAGCAGGCAGAGTGCCAGAAGTTACCAAAAAAACTGATCAAACTATTTTTCAATAAGGCCATGAAGAAGTAACTATTTGTGGAAAAAGTGTCACCAAAAAAAGTCCAGGAAAAAGTGTCACCAAAAAAGTCCCATAAATATAAATCCGATGAGGTTTACAAAAAATACAGACTATCAGATGTTTTTTCAAGAAAATGACCACAAGGAGTGTCGCTGCAAACCTAAACCAACTCTATACATGACCTGTTGAAGTCTGATAAGTTTAAGCTTACAAGTTTTAGTCTGATAGTTTGCGTGCTCATTGTAAAGATAATCGACTTTGTGTTTTACATAAAGTACGATTGTCATACAGTATTACAGCAGTCTCACATTTTATCAATTGTCATAAATACAAAGAAATAACATGTTTTAGGGAAACATCTCCACCCCAAGTTACCAAATACGTAGCTGTGGCCCTGTTAGGGGAGAATTGTACTATAAAAGCTATACAAAAGGGGTGGTAGAAGGAAGAGTTTGAGAACCACTTTGAATATAGATACTTGTAAAACATTTCATCTAATAAATACTGCTGATTTAGCTAATCATGTCAACAATGAAAACTTGTTAAATTTTATTTGTAATATTACTAACACACTATCTAAGCATGCACCATGACCATTTTTATGCTCGTTATCATTTTTAATCATGTTTTTAATCATAAATTGGATTCCCTCCCCCTATAGTGCATGTATTTATACAGAGGGATTCCTCTATAGTGCATTCTTTTATAACAAATTTTCCTATATAACAACACTTTCCAAAATCCCCAATTATATTTATTCTATATTGTTTGTATTGTATATAGTGAATTTGTGTTATTACATAGATATTTTGTCAGTTCGGACAAAGTTATTATGACGAGATTTCACCGCAACAGAATTCTCTATTTAATAACTTTCAAAATTCCCAATTAGTAAATTCTTTTTTTTACCATACATAAAAATTGTATATAGCTAATTTGTGCTTATTACATACACATTTCATTGGCCTGGACCAATGTGTTATATAGAGATTGCACTGTAATGAGTTAAACCCTTTGTAATGCTAAAAATGGATGTCTTGGGCCTGAAGTCACAAAAATAACGCAACTCTGCTATGAAACCAACAGCACAACATACTTCACGATCTCTGGTGGATTTCACACACGCACACACTCTTGTGTCGGTTATTAGAGAGTGAAGAACAGAAGAGGAAGAAGAAACCTGTGGTACACATAAGCACTTCCAACAAGCAAGAAGCACAAGTTATTTCTTCGTTCATGTTCTGGCTCTTGCACATGTCTAACCTTTTTTCTTAATTTCTTATATCCAATTTGTGCGTTTAATGTGCAAGCTCTGTTAGTCTCATCCAACTTCTGCCAGGTCAAGTCTGTGCTCTATAAGTTGGGGATATTCCTGCAGAACTATCATAGATTTATATGGGTGCCAGAACACTCAAAAATCACAAGAACGAGGCACCTGTGTGTTGCCAGGGCCCGAGGGGAGCAAAGACTTTACCATCCAATCATGTAAGAGGCGACTTCGAAGGCTGTGGGGTGGTTTTAACTGTCCCATCCCACATAGTCAAGGTGACCTTTAGTCATGCTGAAGTCAAATGTGTCAGGCTGAAAGGCGTATTGATGTAAACCATGACACAACACATTCCGTTCTCCGGACTATATCCTGATAATCTGCAGGAGTTTGAAAATGAACACGGGACAGGAATTCTGGAGATTCATGTAAGCAGTAAAACACAAAAAGAAAATGGGGGTGAAATGATAATTAAATAGGCAATTTTGTTATAATTGTCGCCCGTCTGTTGCCGGGGCCCGAAAGGGGAGCAAAGAATAGCAACTACTTTCCATGCATGTCGTAAGAGGCGACTAAGGAGGCTATGGTATGGAATTGGCTGTCCCATACCATATAAGGTCAGTGACCCAAAGACATGCTGAAGTTGGATGTGTCAGGCCAAAAGCGCAGATATCGCAGCAATGCTGTAAAAACCATGACACAACGCATTCCATTCTCCGGACTACATCCTGCTAATTCTGCAGGAGTTTGAGAACGCAGAAGAAGTTATAATTGTATGTGCTATAAAGGGGATTTCACTTTATATATTTTTTGAAATTGCATGTGGCAATATGAGTAGGCATTGTCAAGTTATTGAATTTCAAGGAATGACTTGTGTGCTCCACTGAGCCAGATCAGAATTGACTCAATTTACGACAGGTTTCAAAATCCCAATAAAAGTGCACACAAGTCGGATTATTTCACAACCCCCCCCCCCTCCCGGCTACACTGATCACAGAACTAAATATCATATCGCACAGATTGTGGATTTTATCAAGATAAAAAATTAGTCAAGCAGTGTATACATTTTATTTGTATTTTATCATAGTGAACACCTTTTAGTTGAAATGTAGTTTGTTTTGTGAATTTGTTTATAATTTTTAAGATTGTTACATGATCTACATTTGCAATTTAGTATGTTTTGTGAACTGTTAACTATAGTTTGGGATCTTTCCTAGAACATGGGTCTCACTGATATAACAAAACGGACACAGGTGATGTTTATGAAATATGTAGCGAAATAAAGTCAAGGTAAGGGGAGATAACTTATACAGGAAAATATTTGTAACAGACAGTGGATGCTTCATCGTAATATATATTATGACTACTGACGGTGGAATGCATCCAACAAATTCTCCCACCAACGTAGAAATTCACTTTTTTCTGCATCATTTTCTGTCTGTGGCAGGTTTGATATATATTTTAGGAATCATTATCGGTTTGAACTAACCGGAAAGTCTAACCAAATGGACAGTTTTGCCAAGTAGTTCTGACAAAACCCATGGCACAGACGCCCAATAATATCTCAAACCAGTTGATCGACTTTACAAAAGTTGCCCAAAAAGTAACCAAATTAGTGTAAATGAACTATTGTTCTACTAATTTGGCACATCTCTTTCGAGACAATAGCTGAATGCTGTAAAATATTACAGAAGATATACGTATAAGAATGATCTAACATCTAACAAAGCTTCCAGGCAGTCTTACTTTATTCGGCTATGTTGTTCTTACTTAAATTTATTTATGAAACGCTAGCTCGACTGCTGAGCCGTAGTAAAAGAGACAGCAAAACATGTCCCAATTCATTCATGCCGTGCTAATCACCCACATATTTTTTTCTTACTGCTAGGGTCTAGACCTGGCTCAATTAGGCTGGAAAACTGCTGAATTGGCAACTTAAAAAACTAGAAACCGGGATATAACTGAATTCAAAAAAATGAAGTTGGTATATATTGAAAAGTTTGACTTCCAGGACCGGCATTCTAGGAAAGAACCATATTTTATTTAGTCTCTTGTGAATTTGTTAACGATATCTTCTGATGTCTTTTGTGAACTTAACTATAACTTTTGTGATTTATTATTTTGTGAATATGATATATATTTTTGTGAGACATATAAGTGAGGCCTAAACGAGACATATAAGTGAGGCCTAAAGTGTGAACAACTAAAAAGTGATGCTATATATGATTCAATGATATCAAATTACTCCATGTTGTAAAATGTTAGGTCTGACTATTTAGTTGTAAAATGTTAGGTCTGACTTTTTAGTTGTAAAATGTTAGGTCTGACTATTTAGTTGTAAAATGTTAGGTCTGACTTTTTAGTTGTAAAATGTTAGGTCTGACTATTTAGTTGTAAAATGTTAGGTCTGACTATTTAGTTGTAAAATGTTAGGTCTGACTTTTTAGTTGCTGATATGTTGCCCACAGATCAGATCAGCCTTTTTCTGCCTTAGGATAAACTTGATTTCACATAAAACCCAATCTGTGTAAGGTGTTTCATAAATTCAGCATTGTGAACGTTGTTTTTCTCAAAAAATATATCCCAGATTTAAATAGTCAAATCCTATAATAACAACTTTGGCCCAGACTGACTAAATACAGTGGAATCCTGTAATAACAACGTGGTCCAACACAATATGTATGTAATAACAGAAATTTGCTATTTACAGTAGAAACAATAAAGAATAAATCAATTGGGGAATTTGAGAAGTGTTATATAGAAAATGTGTTATAAAAGAATGCGTTATAGAGGGATTCCACTGTGTTTATGTAATAAACAGATGTCTGGTATATTCAGTGTAAAGAATAAATATAATTAAGGATTTTTGAAGTATTAAATAGTGAAATTTGTGATAAAAGTAGGAATTCCATGTAACCAACAGCAAATGATGTCACTATAAGAGAGAACTCTTGAGTATACAGTAGAATAGGGTGGCTGAATGATCATTGACTTTCTTGTCGGTTATTCAAGGTTCAACTGGAAATGTTTATAAAATTATCAACTGCTCATAGATCAATTCAGTTATTTGTAAATGGGTACCAGATCAGGAAAAGTAAAGGCTGCAGGGATTATTCGGACCACATCAAGTCAATGATATATACCATTTTTATATAGCATGGAAATGGTTACTTTACTTATTAAAAACTAATAAATTATCAAACACAAAATGCCCATGTGTTGTCAGAGCCTCAAGAGGGGAGCAAAAAATATCAGAAGTGTTTGCCTTTCATGTATGTCATAAGACACAACTAAGGAGGTTGTGAGGTGGAATTGGTTGTCCCATATAGGGTTAGTGACCCAGAGCCATGCTGAAGTCGGATATCAGGTTCAGATATTGCAGTCTTGCTGTAAACAATGCATTCAGTTATGACCACATACTGATAATCTGCAGGAGTTTGAGAACGAATGCAGGAGAAATATGAACACACAACTGAAAGTTGGTGTACTGAAGGATGTATGCACTAGATCGGAGCACCTATGAAAGTGTACTGAAGGATGTATGGGCTAGATCGGAGCAGCTATGAAAGTGTACTGAAGGATGTATGCACTAGATCGGAGCACCTATGAAAGTGTACTGAAGGATGTATGCACTAGATCGGAGCATCTATGAAAGTGTACTGAAGGATGTATGGGCTAGATCGGAGCAGCTATGGACATTTCCAGAGTGCAATGATGATGAAATTCGATAGCTAAAATATGTTCTTTATCTCATGATTGTTTTACTTTTAATATTTTGTGGAATCATTTGCTTAACACTTAGCTCACCAGAAACCCAGAGCATGCTCACCGATTTTTGAACATTGGTACTTTCTTCAAAAATAATTCTCACAGTAGAGAAACCCACTTTTAAAAAATTCCAAATTCTTATGCATTCCTTTTCAAACTCCCAGTGGATCTCTTTTGTATCAAGATAATGGACCTGCTAGGTCTGCAGGATAGTCCTATGAATGAAAATGCGATGTGCCGCTGTATTGAGCTAGTGACCCGACACGACTTCGGCAATCAAAATTATTATAGGAATACAACACAACATATAAAGCACTATTTTGACGCAACTATTTTGAAATGATGGGGTCTATCATAGATTAGATTTTTTAGTAACATCGCTCCTGAATCATAGAGCATTCAACTTTCTGCAATGTTTGGTCACCTAAGAATTATTAATGGAAATTTGACGACTATTTTACTTGGTCAGCAAATTCTTAATGCATTGTCCAAATGATCTGCTGTTCATCTTTGTTAAAACAAATGTCATGTACTTTAATCATTTAATATTGAATTGCAACTGTGAAACTGGATGGTGTGGTCCAGATAAGTAAAGGGCAAATACTGGTTGTTCTTGGTCCAGTCCTTTGTTTTCACATGTGGGATATTTTGCCAGTGGGAATGGAATAAATTACAGAATACATGTTATTGCTTCATTGTTATTTTAGTTTGTGTTCACATATTTTGTCAGGATTTACACCAGAACATAGTTGATTCATGTTTACGTCTGTTACCGGATTCTGAAAGAGGTGCAAAAATTTGTAAACGACTGTCATGTATGTTGTAAGAGCAACTTAAGTAGGTTGAATATGCCATCTCATGATTGCAGATGTCAGGGAATCCGCTCTTAATCTGCAGCATCACGCTTGTTGCCATCTCGAAAGGGGAGCAAAAGAAATGAGATACTTTTATTTGCCAAGCATGTCATAAGAATTCAGAAAAATATATTGTGTAATATGACCTCGTCATATGGTGAGAGTTCTGCAGTGCTATATAACTAACATATGGATGCAAGTCTTGGACAATAAACAAACCGGAAAATAGGAAATTAGATGCACTAGAGATGTTCTACAGAAGAATGCGGAGATAAACTGAGAACCTAAACTAAAACTAATGTAGAGGTGTTGAGTCAAATGTATCTTAATAATATCCATCTTATTTTTGATTATTCAAGGACAATCTTCATTTTGTGGCTACTTCATGAGACAGCAGGTTTGAAGAACATAGTCACAACAGGCAAGATTGAAGCAACAGAGGCAGAAAACGTGAGAAAATATTAAACAGTTTGACAACCTGACATGGGTCAACGGGCATGAGCCCATGGACCGCTGGATCAGCAACCAACCCGACGACAATGCAAGGAAAAAACAACAATCTTGATACATAATGCCAGAGATGGAACTGTGGAGAGTCATGATCGTTTACTCCAGCCGATATGGCACCTGATGTCATAAGAGGCTACTAGTGAAGTATGGAGTTGGCTGCCCCAAACCATAAGAAAGCCAATGTGACCTATTTGACCAAGCTAAAGTTAGAAGCAAAGCTGGAAACCATGACGATGCATTCTGGACTCGGCATATTCATTCTCACAAATTCCTGCAATTACTAGAAATGTAGTCCTGAGAACATGTTTTATTTTAAAGTTTAGCTGCCAAATATGCATCTTTTGGGTCACTTTGTCCCTATATGGTATAGGACAGCCAACGGCACCCCATAACCTTAAGTACCTCTTATGATATGCATGGTAGATAAATCGTTATTTGCCCTAGCAACACATGGGTAGTTCTCTGGACTACATCCTGCTAATTTGCAGAAAACTTGAGAACAAATGCATATATGCAGTATACCTTGAGATTACAAGAACCAGTCTGGAATTGGGAGCAAAAGTGACATACAGTGCAACAATAAGCTTCTCATTTGCTTGCAAAGCACGCGATAGCGTCTCATTCACTCACTTGTATAGCAAGCAAAGTACGCGATAGCGTCTCATTCACTGACTTGTATAGCAAGCAAAGTACGTGATAGCGTCTCATTCACTCATTTGTATAGCAAGCAAAGTACGCGATAGCGTCTCATTCACTCATTTGTATAGCAAGCAAAGTACGCGATAGCGTCTCATTCAAATAAAAAAAATCACACTTCTTTCATCTGCTTGAAAAGTACAAGACAAAGGAAATTAAAAACCAATGTAAGTATTGGACAATTTACAGAAACTTTTATTCTTTCAATATTGCCTCAATTTCATTTCAATTCTTTGACTGCCAAACCTGAAACGAGAGGGGAAATAAAAAATTAGTTGTATATATAAATATATAGAAGTACATATGCACATTATACAGTTAACACACAAAAGGTACACTAAAGGGTTGCTAGGTAAAGACTTTGTGTAAGACATCTTCCACTAACTATAACCTGTGACATATGCTGAATCATTCCCTAACCCTCTGTCCGCGTATTAGTTTCTAGAAGTTCTGTTTAAAAAATGTATTGGCAGGCACGTAATCACTATCATCATCAGATTCCCTTCAATTTCATTACTTTCCTTCAAATACATATATAGCAACTCTGTTCTTACCTCAAATACATATATAGCAACACTGTTCTTACATCAAAGCAAAATTCTGAATATTATCAGTATTTTAAATACATATATTCATCCTCAGTTATTTATTACAGTGGTGAATATAACACTCTTGTCATAAGATTTGTGGCGGAAACTGAAAAACTATATCAATTTAAAGTGTGAATGGGGAAATCGCGGGATAGCAATGCGAGGGAACAAATAATTACGAACACATGGAAATCGCGGAATGCGTGAAATTATGCCAGTAGGTGCTGAATGGGGAAATCCCAGACGTAGAGTTAAACTCATAAAACATGCTATTTAGATTCCAGATCGCACGTGTTGCCATGGCCCGAAAGGGAAGCAAAGAATAGCAACACTGTTTACAGGCAGAAAGGCGCAGATATCGCAGCAATCCTGTAAACCATGACAACGCATTCCGTTCGAACTACATCCTGCTAATCTGCAGGAGTTTGAGAATGAACGAAGAAGAAGATTCCAGATATTTCTGCCTGTGATTAACAATTCTTGAAATAACATACGGCAGTTCTAATGTGACGAAGTTTCTTCACTACAGCACGAATGTATCTCGAACCCCTTTCCAAAAACCTCCTTAGTGACATGCATGGAGGGTAAACAGTATTGTTACTCTTTGTTCCCCTTTCGGGCCAACAACACTTGCAAAATGATATTGTGAATAGACTAAAGTGCTGACATTTAACAATTGGGAAATCCAAGAAAGCGACGGCATATGATACATACCTCATATTATGGTAAACACATATTGATATCGCTGCCTCAGTTTTTCATGTTATTTAATATTTGCACATGTCCATCTTCAATATCATTTCTTGTTTTTACTTATTCGACATGACAGCCAATTCCATCCTCAAAACTCAAGCTCTTATGACATGCATGGCAGGTCACAGAATTACTCATCTTTACCTCCCTTTTATACTAGGACAACATGCAAACGAACACTGAGATCAAGTAATTAGTTGATGGATATCAATTACAAAATTATGACAACTGATAAAGTGAAATTGCAACCAAAGATGATAATTTATAATTTCGAACTTGAGGCCGTAACAAATTTCGAGTAATTGGGCAAACATAAATAGCTTAGGAGACCGCTTGTAGAAATCGAGAAGAATTGCAATGGCAACTGCGAATTTTGCCAAAATATGTATGATCAGAACATGCATATTTCCAGTGGCAATATACAGTTGTGTGGCATGGACATTAAATAAACAGTAGCAAAAGAATTTTACATAAACCATAGACAGCTAAAAAGACAAAGATTTAGCTGAGTTGCAGAGTTAACAGCAACAGGGGAAGAGGGCACCCAAGACAACGATGGTGTGGTGATATTACGTTTAAACATGTTTCTAACTGCGGCAGGCCAACAAGCCCAGAATCATGGAATGTTCAGAGAATCCATAAAGGAGACTACGTTTAGGAAAGAATGTCACATGATGATAATAGACAATGCCATGGAATAAGTAGTCTACCTGTGTGGTGGAGAATTAAAGGGAGTAAAGAATAGCAACACTGCAGTAGAAAAATTGTATGTGTAGGTTCTGGAAATGGGAATAGTAGTTACCTGGTGGCAATGACTGTCTCAGCTTCTCTGCCTTTTCTCTATCTTGGATCACAAGTGTGTACAAGTACCGACTGCAGCGCACTTTAAACTTGACATTATCCTTGTTTTTCTTGATTTTCACAGCTGTGGAATGGATTGTGTAAATAATATCAATCATAAATGAGCCAAAAGAATTTGACATTTAGGCAAAGGAAGCATCAACCTTCCCTCGGGGATAAAGGTAAATTTTCATGTACTACACTGCTGCAACTATTAGGTGTGGTGATAAGCTCTCTTCCTTGCTGTTTTTATCTTCCCTAACTCGCATCAGGTACCAATTATGCAGCTAGGTCAACTGTACCAGGGAAGAAATTACAACCCATTACAGATTTTTTTTGTCCAGACGTGGTTTCAAACCTATCATGCTGTAATCTTTGAGAGAATGTCTGTGGGGCAACCAGAACCTGGGCTACTAATAGGGTCTGCTATCCAAGAATATCATTACAGGGCAACTAAGGAAAGTTAGGGGATAAGCTGACAAATTTTCACCTGTGTGTAAAAATCTTGCCTTTATCTCTTACTTTTGCCTTATGTGAAATGGTCCCCATTGATGGCAGAGAGATATAGGCTAGCGAATCTTTTTGTGGCAGCGATGTGACATCACTGCAGATGGGATAACAGATCTGATGGTAGAATGATGAACTAGCTGGCTCAGATGTATAATGCTGTACTCATGGCTAGTTTTCAAGATCTTTTGATACTACTGCAATGGAATATCTCCCTTTAGGGCTTACACATATAAACACAACCAGTTTTGAGATAGTAAACCCTACGAGATTAAGTGTCGCCTCAGTTACTAAACTTAGGTGGAATTATGCTCGTCAGGAAGGCTGTTATGGGCTGCATGCTCACAGCTAAAGCTATTATTGCATTCTCATCACCTGCGCACCCCTAATCCTCAATCCCAAGATACACAGCAAGCAACCGTCACAACACACATGGCTATAACAGTGCCACTATTCTTTCCTCTCCCCCCCCCTATTCTTCTTCAGTGTTCATTCTGAAACTCCCACTGGATTTCTCCTGTAGCAGGACAATGGTCCTCTAGATTTCCAGCAGGATGTAGCCCAGAGAATGGAAATGCATTGTCTCTCCGTTTTATTTGAGCCATTGGCCAGACACATCCATCCATCTTCGGTGGTGACACTATTCGAAACTGATCAAATCAGCTATTAATTACAAATACCAGCAGACTTTGTTGCAGGGATATCTCTCTCTGTGACATGTTCTTTACAGAACATTATCCTGTCACCCTGTAAGCCTCTCGGTTCTGTGCAAGATACATAGATTTTTTCAGTGTTATATTCAGGTGGCCTAAGTCATGTGTCCATTGTAATCTTGGTCTGCCCCTTGTTCTCTTACAGTTTTGAGGAGTTAGTTTTCTATGTTTAGATATGCGAACATCTTTGTTGGTTCATCTTTCTGTCCATGATATAGATTTCATTATGAATGCCAACATTTTATTTTCTATTGCAGATGTTATTGCCCATGTCTCACAACCATGTTGCTACTGAAAGATAGTTTCTTAATTGCCATAGCTTTGTTTTTTTATTTGCCATAGACTTTCATGTGATGTTTTTGTAGGACCATTGATAATATCATTCTGATCTCTACACAGCAATCTCCTGTAGTGTTGGCGGTGACCAGAGATATACTATACACAAAAATTTGTATACTAAAAATGAATACCCATGTAGAACTGGATTCCAGAACATACTAGATTGTCCATCATACAAGAAACAAAAGGCAGCAGATAAAAAATAGTGACACTATTTCCAGGGTACAAATAGGAGCAAATAATAGCATCACTTTATCTACCATACATGTCGCAAGAGGCAATTGAGTTATTTAGGCAGTTGACTGCCCCATACTATAGAGTTATGTTCCTCCAGAAGCCATGATTAAGTCAGGTGCAGATATCGCAGCCATGATGTAAATTATGGCGAAACGCATTTCCATTCTCAATATGAATCTGCTGGAGTTTAAGAATGAAAAAAATGAGACACAAATCATGTGAAAGCTACCATGATCTGAAGTAGACAGCTGACCGGCCTGCAACAGGATCGACCACAAATTTTAATGCACAAGTTCTTTACCCTGGGATTCTCTGTTGACTGATACATTGCTAAAATTGTGGGGTTTTTTTTTTAAATTAAACGATGATCTATTATACACAAAGTTTTCTAACTCCAAATGTGTTAGCTTTCATGTTATCTTAAACTAATCTGTATGAAGTACGGCATATGCCAAACATTCAACACTGAAATTTATGCATCTCTAACAAACATAAGTTTGTCAGGGGATGATAGGCTAACTGGGAACAGGGGATAACTGGGAAATATTTTGCATCTCAATTCAGTACTGTTAGGCATGTGGTGGAGGCGCCATAGATGTTCTATAGAATAGTGCTGAGAGTATCATGGACAGATGGAAAAACTAACGAAGAGGTGCTGAAAGAGTCTAATGCAAGATGTGGGTTAATAACAGAAAAAGACAATCTTCATTTTTTGGGCATGTTAGATGGAGATCTCAAGAACATAATTGCAACAGAATATCACAAAACAGAAAAGCAAGGAATATCGCAGATGGCAATGAGAGATATTAGATAATCTGACATTGTGGCATGGCAAAGAGTCAGCAACAATATAAAAGATACTGGAAAAGTAGAACTGGATATCAATGATCGCCTACGCCAGCTGGCATGGTACCTGATGACTGGAGGCCTATATTTTGGCGCTTTCTGTATGTAGTTGAAAGAAACATGCTACAAACAAATCTACACAAACCAGCAGTCGGTTGTGCTCGACCGACAAGCAAGTATACACAAACTATTAAAATAATAGCATTCATGATACCAGTTTGTTTTTTTACAATAATTCTCAGCACCAGTAGTTTTAATACACAGGACAGAACATCAATTCTTACATTTAGCATCCTTCCTTCGAGCTGTGAGCAGAAAGTCTTTGATCTCCTGAATCTGTTTAGGCTATTTCAAAATACACAGAAAAATAAGGTTATTCATCAATATGTACATCTAAATGAACTAATTAAAAAAAGGCCATATATGTAAATATGAACGTTTTTCATGCTCAAATTATATTTATATGGTAAAAGGGTAGACCTCATTTTACCTAGATTTTCCTTACATATTTCACTCCACAAAGCAGCATGTCAAGAGCACTCTCAGATTACATACTGTAGCTCGCTTAACCCTTTCAATTCTAGCGTTCAGGAAAAAATGGGCTTCATGCCCAGGGCAAGGGGAATGACTTCGCAAAAATAAGAGGATTGAAGAAAGAAAATTAATTTTTAAAATTCAATTTGCAATTAATTTTTGTGATTCAAAGTCCAATTAACGAATAAATGGAAGAGGTACTGATCTGTGAACATTTTGTCCAAAAGATATAAGAGATATCCAGTGGGAGTTTGAGAATGAACTCTGAAGAAGAACAACATTTTGTGAATGTCATGTAAAACACGTTTACTTATGTAATATGTGATGGGAAAATGAGCACCAGTTTCTTGTCTGGTTCATTTACTTGTGTCAAAATATTTACTGATAAATGTTCAAATGAAAAGCAGTTCACCAGTGACAACAACATTCTGTAACTTAACTACTCCAAACATATAGGCTTAGTTCACATAAAGATAGCCCTATATATCTGGTCAAACAGGTTTCAAAAAAAAGGATCTAGTTTTCCATAAAATTTTGATACTAGCATACACACATTGGTTTGTTTTGTGTCTACTTCAAAGATCACCTCACGTAGAAATATATGCCTAGTCACTATGAATGAATGACCATGTTAAAAGCAGAATATAAGAAAAAGAGGAAGCAGATGCACCCACCAAATGACCCATTACATCAAATGTCACACAAGGAACAAACCATCATCTTCAGACTACAAACTGGCCACAACAGACTGAAGTCATGTTCTGAATGCTGAAGATTGGCGAAACAGACCTGTGCAACTGTGGACTGAACCCAGAGACTGCAGAACACATTCTTCATGCCTGTCAACTCTACCAAGAAGAGAGGGAGAAAATATGGCCTACTGAGATGTCACTGCTTCCAGACTTAAGGGGTTCCATGGATGACCTGAAGCGAATCACACAATTCATTTAAGCTATTGGCGCTGTAACCTGATATCTGACTAAAGAACGATCATGAAGGCCTAGTCATAATAACCATAGTAACCTAGATGAGCCACTTGCAGGACAAGATTTCTAGTGAAACAGATCAATATTGACATAATATTGAACAGCTGTGTTCACTATTTTCATTACTAGGTCTATGGTGTGCGGGACAGGGCGGTGACCGTCATCACTATGCCTACACTAAAGATGGTTGTTACTTTCATTACTAAATACTGAACTAATTCCCCTTCAATGTCTGATTCATTCACGTTCTCTAAGATTCCATTTAAAATATTGCCTATCAATATCATCTTAATCATGAGTAGGTCCATTCTTACCAAATTCTGATGGAATTTCAAGGTCATATTCAATAACTCACAGCCCCTATATGACAGCTGATAGAAATGTATGGAAGAATACACTGGAAGCCGACATTACCGTTAATCACATCAGCAATAAATTTAGCATGTCTATTTGCATGGCAATTGTGGTAGACGGTAATATAGTACCCCATGTGTACTCCAGGGGGCAGATACGGAGCGCACACATACATATAGCGATATATATTTGTAAATATTACATTATTGCCCAATTTCAAACCCTCAACTAGCCCGTGTGTTGCTGGGGGGCTCTAATGGGAAGCAAAGAATAGCAACACTTTACCTTCCATGCATGTTTAAGAGGCGACTAAGGAGGTTATGGGATGGAGTTGGCTGTCCCATCCCATATAGGGTCAGTGACCCAAAGCCATTCTGAAGTCAGATGTGTCAGGCCGAAAGGCACATATCACACTAATGCTGTAAACCATGACACAATGCATTTCGTTCTCCTGACTACATCCTGCTAATCTGCACGAACGCAGAAGAAACACAGCAGCATTTCTACATTCTACATTCATTAGCAGTATGAGATAAGACAACCAATACCTCCATGGCATGTTCAAAGTGACCCAGAAGCCATGATGAACAGGCTCATGACACAAAGGCTTAAACCATGACACAAAGCATTCCGTTCTGACTACGCCCATGCTGATCTACAGAAGTTTGAGAATAAAAATTAATTTACATTTGTTTATATCCTCTTCTCACACCTCTCCCCAAATTTCCATTGGGTCCCCCATATAATCCACTCAGAAATTCTCACATCTTTTCAGAACCTAAATGATAAAAACAAAATCATTCTTACCATGATGTCTAGTTGTTGAAAATCCCTGAAATCAAAATAAAAGATTTGGTTATTACATCTCAAGTCTAGACCTACCTAACATTAGACTATAAGTCTAGACCTACCTAACATTAGACATAAGTCTATATTCAAATGACACAAAATTTGCTATTACTTATCCAATCCCCAGGGTTGCGAGCTGTCACTTTTTATTCCCTATCAGGTGGCTGTAGGTGCAAGTCTTCTTCAGCTGAGTTGCTTCTGTATAAAGGATGCTAGTGATGGAAGGGTTTGGTGGTAACAGTCGATGTGTACCCAGGCCCAAGACGGTAACAAAGAATAGCAATGCTGTTTACCTTCCATGCATGTCATACGGGGCAACTAATGATCGGACCAAAGAAGTTCTATTGAGTATTATTAGAGAACATGCGTTGCCCGGCACGACCATAGTCTCTGACTGCTGGAGCCGATGAAGGTTATGCACATTTAACTGTTAACCACAGCATGGAGTTCCGGAATCGTGAAACGGGGGTCCACACCAATACAATAGAAGGATTGTGGGGCCTCGTGAAGCGACAATTCCAGAACCACGGTAGGCGGTGCAAAGGACAATTTTCTGCCTAATTTTGTGAATATATGTGGTGGAAGCGTCATCAAAAATCACTAGATTTGTTCCAGGATTTCCTTGGCGGGATAAAAACAAGTTTATCTGCCAAGGAACAGCGACTAAGCACCCACAACATATATTCCGGGATTTCCATTGTGGGATAAAACACGTTCATCCGACAAGTTACTAGCTGACTAAGATAAGTGTTTCATACTGTACCATTTCACACTGTTTACATTTTTAGCTAGGCGTCTACAGATTTCCACTAGTAAAACCAATGAAATCCGCCATCAGATAGATCTATTTTTTTATTCAATGTCTGCCACGCATAAAATCGTTAGGCGGTGATCTGACGTCACGGTCTGCGTCGATCCCATTGGTTCTCTGGTTTTCTCGCGGAACTCCGTGATGTCAACTAGTTAAATATGTAAATAGTGTGCTATTAATAGCTCGTAATGGTGGACGTGTTCAAATTTTTACCTACAGTTAAACAGTTAAAACCCCTAGTTTATATATCTATAGATTTTGATATGACAGCCCCATCCCCCCCCTCCCCGATACTCAACTCGGCAGATTTTTCGTTCCAGTGTACAGTGACTGTTGCTCTGCTATCGAGGTGTTTTCCGACCTTTCGTAGGGTCACGTGATCTGAAGCTTCTTCCAGGTGGCGCGTGATTGATTCCCGGGCGGAATGATCAATGGTCATTAAAAATATATAATATAAAAAATAATTTGGATAAAATTTATAAATTTATGGTTGGTTTTTGAATGTTTTTTTTTTATTTACAATGTTTTATTTTTCAAATTCACTTTTTGTGGATGCTTGGAACAATACATTTTCGCGCGTTTGTGCATTCACTTTTTGTGATGCCGGACCAATACATTTTCGCGCGTTTTGTATCGTGCCTTACCTTTTTGCGCATGTGCAAAGGCATTGGTCATTTTTACGTGCGCGTTGTTTGTGGTCATTTTGTGATAATATTCCACATCAGTAGTCAGAATATTCGTTCGTTGTCAAAAAGATGGAAAATTTAGATTTAACCTTCTTTATTAATTTACGCTCAAGTGGACATAAATGTGTATTGGACTGGTGCATGAACCAAGGTTTAATTTGTAACTATTATGTGTGTCCTAATTGTGGTGAATTTATGAAATTGATAAAACAAGCCCAGAAACCAGACGGTTTTATGTGGATGTGCCGACGATTTTGCAGTAATCGCCATAAAATGTCGGAGTGTTAGAAATAATTCATGGTTTGGAGAGAGCCATTTGAGTATAGGCGACATCCTTCTTCTTACATATCTGTGGGTTATGCAAGCGAGGAGCGGCTTCATAAAGCGAGAAGTGAAGGTTGGAGTCAAAGCAGTAGTTGATTGGAAGAGTTTCTGCAGGGAAATATGCATCGAAATGTGTGCTAATGAAAATGTGAAGGTTGGAGGAGTAGGTTCCATTGTCGAGATAGACGAATCTATGTTCGGCAAAAGGAAATGCCATCGAGGAAAACGGGTGCAAGGGACCTGGGTTTTTGGCCTAGTCGAGAGGGGGACAAATAAATGTGTCCTAAAGGTGGTACAGGAAAGGACTAACGATGTGCTATTAAGCATTATAAAGGAATACGTCTTGCCGGGGACAACAATCATCTTGGATTGCTGGAAGGCATACGCCTGCCTAAACGACGAAGGTTACGTCCACATGACTTAACCACAGCATTTCGTTCAAAAATCCAGAGACTGGGGCCCACACCAATACAATTGGGGGATTGTGGGGTCTCATTAAGAGACAAATGAGAAACCAAGGCAGGTGGTGCAAGGGGCAATTTCCAGCATACGTGTGAATATATGTGGCGAAAAAAACAAAATCGCCACATATATTCATGGATTTCCTGAGCGCTATCAAGGAAGTTTATCCTCATGGCAACGGCGAATAAGGTAAGTTTCATTTTACACATTTCACACTGTTTACATTTCTTATTAGGCGCGCAACTGATTTCCACTAGTTAAGCGAATCCGATCCGCCATCGAATCGACAAAATCTTTAAAAAAATGTCTGCCACGCGCAAGGCGGTGTCTGTGACGTCACTGTACGCGACATTTCATTGGATGTTAGGTTTTCTAGTGGAACTCTGTGACGTCACCTGAATAATAAAAATGCTATTTATAGCCCACTGTACACCGGAACGAAAATTTTACCCTCAACTCTTCATCAAATATCAGTAATCTCTAACAATTGTGAATGCTTGATTCTGATGTGTCTGGCCATTGGCACAAATAACATTTTCATTCTCTGTACTACATCCTTCTAGAAATCTTGTAGGACCAATCCGGATCCATTGGGTGTTTATGAATAAACACAAAATCAGAGGCCTGGAGTTATTCTGTGCTCCCATTTCAGCTCCCAAAAGTTTTAATTTCATTATTAATGAGAGCATAGGCCTAAACATGATTATTATTGATGGGCCTATTATTAATGAGATCATGGCTTAAATGAAATAAAGTTATACTTTTATTATTTACACTGTATGCCTAATGTCAATGTGAGAATCTAAATCTTAAAAATGACGTTACGTCTTGAAGTTTTAACTCCTGTGTTGAGTTTTATTTTAGAAAATGAAATCTAGTCGATACATCACATCACTGGATCATAAGTTTCACCAATCTCTACAAGAGCTCCGCGTTACTTACTTATTTGAAGTGTTATATTGGACAATACAGTATGCATAAATAGTAACAAATATCTCAATTTAAAATAGATTACAAAGATATATATGTGATTTAAAATGAATTACTTCTCAAGCTGAAAAACGTACCTTTCTCAACCGGAACTTAGAACTAAAAGGAACTGCTATGCACAAAAATAGTGGATTAGATATAATTTGCAGCTAAAGTGATCTAAGTATGCATTCAGTTTTTACAAATTTCGTTTATATATTTTATGTTCTCAGCAATAATATTAATTACTAACATACAAGTTAATGTAATACGACTTTTAAAATTTGCAAAAGCAATAAATGTTCTCATAATCATATACACTTATTGTTATAATTATATTGTTATAATTCCAGTTCATCTTAAAAGCGCTATTTTGACATTTTATTGTTAAATAGTTAGTGTTCTGTTGTTCGTCCATCGCAAGTTATGACCATTTGTTACATCCACTTTTCTTCTTCTTCTGTGTTCATTCTCAAACTCCTGCAGATTAGCTGGATGTAGTCCGGAGAACGGAATACGCTGTGTCATGGTTTACAGCATTGCTGCAATATCTGCGCCTTTCGGCCTGACACATCCGACTTCAGCATGGCTTTGGGTCACTGGCCCTATATGGGATGGGACAGCCAACTCCGTCCCATAACCTCCTTAGTCGCCTATTACGACATGCGTGGAAGGTAAACAGTGTTGCTATTCTTTGCTCCCCTTTCGGGCCCCGGCAACACTCGGGCGCACAGCCACTTTTGAAAATTCACTTAGACTTATGTCCATGATTATGAATTCGTAGATGGCTAATAAGCCCTATACGAGCTGTAAATGTACTTGGACAGTTTGGGCATGCAATGACCACTGTAGGCGGATCTTTTTCTATACGTGACTTTCTAGCTACTCTCCGCTGTTGAGCTGCTGCATTTCTCGTCTTTTCACATGACGATGCGCTCTTTTTGATTGTAGAACGCCATGTAGATCTATTTTGTACAAGTTCTTCCCATCCATTTTGGTCAATTTCAAAGGCTTTCAGTGAGTTCTTTAACGAGTCCTTATAGTTCTTCTTTGGGCTACTTTGAGACCGTGTATCCTTCTCCAGCTCACCATAGAGAAGTATCTTTGGCAGACGATGGTCTGGCATACGCACCAAATGACCTACCCAACGAATCTGTGTCTGCATCAGGATAGTGTCAATGCTGGGGATAAAAGCTATATCAAGGACAATGGTATCTGGAATCTTGTCTTGCCATCTGATGTTCATAACTTTTCTGAGATAAGTTGTGTGAAAGTGCTGAGTTTTTTCACATGACGTCTATACGCAGTCCATGTTTCACTAGCGTATAATAGTACTGGAAGTACCACTGCTCTGTAAACTTTCAGCTTAATCTGTAGGTTAATACCATTTAAATTAATATTTTAATATTAATAGTTAGTAACCAGATCATTGCGTATACACGGGGCACATCGATTGGTCTTCCAATCTCCCCAAGAACATAATCACAATTATACGATCTTCTTCAGCTTTCATTCTCAAACTCCTGCTGGATCTCTCTTGTGGCAGGATCATGATTCATTCTAGATTTCCAGCAGGATGTAGTCTAGAGAATGGAAATGCGTTGTGTCGCCGTTTTATTTGCGCCAATGGCTCGACACATCCGTCTTCGGCAGGCCATGATACGATTACTGGCAGTCCCACATCTCTGTTAGTTGGTAAAAATTCTTTGTTCCTAATAATGTTCATTTATAAGATTAAAGAGTTCAATATATCAGCACGGTCCATTGCCCTGTCACTCAATACATTGGCAAAACCTGTCAAACTATCCACTCTCTCATTCATTTGAACATCTGGATGACCAGGCATAAAAGTGAACGAGACACCCTCTAACTTCGGCCTCCCCTTAGCATGAAGCTACTATTGATGAATATATCACTCTTATATTTATTTTATCATGCTCATTGAGTCAGAACAGCCATCAAAGAGTGTGTGACTATGGGTCTCAGCAACATTCAAGAATTACACAAGCTTCACATCGCTCAAACTGGAGAGCTCTGGTTTCTGGTGTGCTACGCTGAAGGAACATAGATAGATTCGCTGAAAATTCAGACATGGGTTGTACTCTATGTGCTCATCCAGTTGAAGTCCCTGGTCACTGTCTTAATTTCCTTTGGCATGCTGCTAGTAGTCACAGTGCTTTCCGCTCTGCTTTCTAATAGGTTTCCCTGCACACTGAGCTATGAAGGCCCAAGAACTACACACAAGCCTAACCAACCGGATCACGTGTATGAAACAATATCTCCTTGGAATTCTCACTCATTAATACCTGCATATCAGATTCAACAGCTCCGCCGAAGACCGATGTTTCGGGCCATTGGCGCAAATATAACGGCAATACAACGCATTTCCATTCTCTGGGCTACATCCTGCTGGAAATCTAGTATGACCATTATCCTGCTACAAGAGGGATCCCGTGGGAGTTTGAGAATGAACGCTGAAGAAGAAGATTCAGCCGCAATAGGGCACCTCTTCCTACATACTCAATCGAGAGTTATTACTATCCGAAATAAAATAGGCTCTTAGTAATCTGCCCCTTTGTTGCCGGGGCCCCAGAGAAAAGCAAAGAATAACAATACTGTTTACCTTCCGTGCTTGTGGTAAAAAGCGACGAAGGAGATTATGGGGTGAAGTTAACTGTCCCATCCTATATAGAGTCAAAGTAACCCATGGCCATGCTGAAGTCGGATGTATCAGACCGAAAGGCACGGATATTGTAGTAATGCTGCAAATCATGATAGAACACATTCCGTTCTCCGGACTACATCCTGATAATTTGCATGAGTTTGAGAACGAACTCAGAAGAAAAAGAAGAAAGTATGGTAATCTACGGGAACACATATCCATTCCGCACCGTGTCACAACCTCTGTTGCGGAAGAACGGAAACAGGAAATTCATAACGGTTTAATGTTGACATAGGAGTGAAATAAGGGCTGTGTATTATTGCCAATGTTATTTGTAATAGCCATCGATTAGATCCTGTGTAAAACCATTAAAGATAAAAATTCGGGCATCCATTGATTCAATAACAACACTTTAACTTAGCTTATTTTTGAGGATGACATCGCAATCTTAAACTCTACTCATCAACAAACATAAGATATAACCAACAAACTATTCACACTAACAGATCATATTGGCCTCCAGATCAATACATTCAAATAAAAAAAATCATGGAACTTACTAGTTCAACAAATAATCTTAGCAAACAACCAAATACTGGAAAAAGTCACCAACTTTAATTACTTGGGCAGCCGAATGTTTGTTGATGGAGACTCAATGAAGGAAAGAAATACAAGCATAGCAGTTGCAAATAGTACATTCACTAAACTAACTAATAGGCCCTATCTGGAAATCAAAGATGTAGGAAGAAACACTAAGCTAAAGCTATTCAACTCATGTGTTGTGTATTAATGGTTGGAAGTAAAAGCTGAAAATCAACTCAGCAACATCCCAAAAATTAAATAACTTCGAAAACAAATGTGTCCGGAAACTGATGAACATAAAATGGAGCGATTTCGTTACAAATAATGATTTAAGAAACAAAATACACCAAGAATATGTTTCAAACATCATAAGAAAACGCAGATGGAAATACCTGGGTCGCGTTTTATGATTAGATGAAAACAGAATAAAGCACTTACATGGATACCTGCGGGTAAAGAAAATGAGGAAGACCTAAATCAACCCTAAAATCACCATACTTAAAGAATGGGAAATAATAGGCTGCAAGACCATACAAGAACTAAAACTGCAGACAGCGGACCGCAACACATAGAGAATAAAAACCTCCGCCCTATGCCAGGGGTACGAAAGGAACAAACTAACTAATATGTACGGTTGTCTCAAAATCATGGTTGTGTAAGGGACGTTACCAATGCATGTTTCATTCCCAAGGTCAGGGGTGACAGTGCTCAAGTATCACAGGATTACCATGTCCTGCCAGGAACACAACATACACCTCTGGACCAAATATTTCATTAATCTTCGTTTAGATTTGTTGACCCATCAGCAGTGATGACACATCTATCATTTCCCATCACCTAGGAGTCTGCTACAAAAGAACAAATATGCAATGTCAGCTAGTCTTCATCTTTTTGTCATCCATGAAAATTATTTGATAGAAGTCAAAAGTAAGAAGTCGTTGTCCATTTCCGCCATTATTATCATCAATTAAGTGCAATGACGATTAGCGTAAGCGATCTTGCTTCTCCAAAACTCTTTGTTTCTTGTGTTGTTAATAAGTTTAGTTGGTGACTTATTTTTGTGCCACAGTGGCAACAAATCCAGAAATGTTTCTCTGTCTCTTCTCCCCTTTATCATTTTGGTCGTTAGTAAATATTCTTCAGCGTTCATTCTCAAACTCCCGCTGGATCTCCCTTGTAGCAGGGCCATGGTTTTATTAGATTTCCAGCAGGATGTAGTTCAGATAATGAAAATGCATTGTGTCGCCGTTTTATTTGCGCCAATGGCCCGGCATATCCGTCTTCGGCGAAAGTAAATGTTCAAGTTTTACTTTTCTCATCACGTGCCCTAAAAGTCGTGATTGTCTGTTTCTAATTTTGAAATAATTTGACGTTTTACTCCAGATTCTTTGAGGACTTCAACATTAGAAGAACATTATTAATATACGGTTTAATACACGAAGAAATGTCTACATTCTAACATTTTAATTATGCGCAGTTTCATTCAGCTTTTGTGACATCACTGAACTCAAATTAAAAATCACAGGTCTGCTTCCGGATGAATCGATCTGCACGCCACGCACTGAGATCCCGCCCACTGTGGTGACCCTGGGGGTGGGGGCTCTCAGTGCGTAGCGCTCAGATCGATGCATCCGACAGCAGTATTGGCGACTGTAAAATGCGTCTTTATCAATATTTTGTCTCGTTAAATAATGTACAAATTTGTTTCATTAATATTTTAGGCACTTCTCCTTGCATTGTACCTAAGACACTGTTGACAATATGTTTCTGTTATTCTTCTGCGTTCGCTCGCTGATAACTAATACGAGAGGTTGTGTAATTTTCGCAGGGGAACGTGAGGTACGATGTGCTGCCAGTTTTACAGCGAAGCTGCGTTATTGTTCCCCTTCCGGCCCATCACCAACGTATTCGCCATATTTTCTGTTGCACAATGACTAACTAGTCATTTAAGTGGTTTTTTTCCTCTGGACGTAGGCCTATAGTATAGACGGTAAACTAAAAAAACACAAAGTGAGCTGGATTTTCGGAGATGCTTTTTAGAAGACTGATGAAAATACCATAGGCAGATAAGAAAACGTATAAAAAAAGATATCAGAGATGCTGGAGAAGAAAGACAAATTATAACAAACATTAGGAGCAGTAAATATTTTTTGACGGGCGCATGTCACTCGTGTGATGAGAAGAGTAAAGTTTGAAACATTTAGTGACCACTAGAAAGATCAAAAGCGGGGGAGAAAAATAATGTTCTGGTTGGGTTGTCACTGTGGAATGAGAAAGTGTCACCAAATGAACTTTTAAACCCCATCGAAGACGGATGTGTTTGGCCATTGACGCAAATAAAACGGCGACACCAAGCATTTCCATTTTCTGGACTACATGCTGCTGGAAATCTTGTAGGACCATTGTCCTGCCATAAGAGAGAACCAGCGGAACTTTAACAATGAACGCCGAAGAACTTATAAACAACACAAGAGCTTTGGAGAAATATGATCGGCTACGCTGCTTTGAATGGCACTTGATTGTACTAGTTTCTCCACATAAGTCGTGTGAATAGCCAGTCTTAGCAAAACTGACATGTCCTGTTGAATCAATTAGACCTACAATTCGTTCATGTTATTCCTTGACGATTAGTGCACTATACCACAATTTTGAGACAATTGATAACAAACACACACCGGGTAAGTTCCGTATATGTAATATTTTGCATGTACGATTCAATAATTCTGAAAATAAAACATTGCATGGTTATTGTGACCACGAAATGTCCCATATATCGAAAAGATTGAGTGATTAACTCGTTGAGAATAAAATAAATTCAATTGAATGTGCCTATTGGCACTATTGGTCGTCCGTTTTCTCTGGTGCGATGGTACAGAACCATTTTCATTTTATTAGGCGACCAAGACCAATTATTTGGTTCCAAACCAAACAGTAGGCAGCTGTGCTCCCTGACTTTTCAAAATTCAATGGTAACGTACTGAGCATATCTAGAAAATCACTGCTGCTAAAAAAAAAATTGGTTAATTGGGTAAAACTAAGGATCAACTCTCACTGTGACTGAGTGTGCAGACTGTGCAATAAAATAAATTAAATAGAACACAATGTTTACATTTTTAACTAAAAGTAAAGACGTCATGGATTTCCATGTAACACCAATGAAATTAATGGATGCTGTGTAAAATTAATGGCTGCCGGAACGTTACATCTCCCAATGCAAAGGATATCAACCACATTTAACCATTTTTAATTATAACTTTTATAATTAAATTATAACTGTAATTCATTTTTTAATTTATAACTGATCCTAACCCTTACCCCTCCATAATCTAAATGCTAATGCCAAATTAATATTCAGTTTCAAATAACATACTTTAATTTTAATTACAACTTCTGTAATCACACTGGAAAGGTTAGGTTATACCTCGAAACTAGAACAAAGGTCACAGTGAAGAGTTGATCCTTAGTTGCACCAAAAATTGCTTTAGGAGGTTAGGAACCATGATCATTGATCAACAATAAAAATAATAAACATTAAAGTTAAAGTTGATTAAGGTAGGTACTTGTTGGATAAAATAGTATAAACAGTGCTACATAATTACAAATAAATTACCTCCTCGCGGTGCACTCTGGAAACAGAAATACAGCGGATCATGCTGATTCTAGCTAAATCATTTGTGGATCCCGGATCGTGTCAGAGAATGTGGAGGTAGCAGATGGAAAGAAATTTGACTGCATAAGAGACAGACAATATCTCCGACACCACCAGCACCAACACATGGACAACGATGGCAGCCCTGGTCCAACTCTACTGTCAAGCTTTCCTATACCGGAAATACACTTGCAGAGAGAAAGGGTTCCATACCCAATGGGCTCAGGCACAACAGTGACAACATTTTAGCCCTTGCCCAGCTCTACTGTCAAGCTTTCCTATACTGGAAATATACTTGCAGAGAGAAAGGACTCAGTCGATATTGGGACATGGTTGCTCAGCTCGAGAATGCCTTGCTCTCAAACGCGTGGTGTGAGACTTGAACTTGGGCGAGGGGTTCACGATGTCAGTGAACGATACCTCATCTAAGAAGGCGAAAGAGCCATGGTCCAACTCTTCTGTCACATTCTTTCTCATCTGGAACCAGGCTGGCAGATGAGGATGAGAAAAGGTTCAGTACCCGATGGGCACATGCACAGAAAGTCCAATTACACGAGGCAAGTTCATAGATGGTGGAACACCTAATGCGAGATAGACATGAATGACAATCGTCTCGGCGAAGAATCACTACACACTCACGTATCCGTCGACAGATAGGCAGGCTGTCACGGACTAGGGAAGCCTACTACCCGAATTAAAGGCATGACAAAAGCGGATGTGCTGGGCATCGGACGTCCAGACCACAAAGTGGCCAACCGAGGAGCAAATAACACAGTTTTACTCTGGAACTGCAGCTCAACGTACTTCAAGCTCCCCGGTGGAAATCATGCGATATATTCATTGTGGTTATATGAGAGCGAATGCAGAAGAAGAAGAACAAATAATATAGTTAGATAGTCCTTAAAAATTGCAATTCAACATCTCAACCAAGTCTGTACGTCAACCCTGAAAAAGGTTAAACAAATTTTTTCAAATTAATTGACACAGAACTAATTGGTATTCAAAATGGCTGCTAATTTGCATTATTATAATGAAAATAAATTAAATATCCATTAAACATAATAAAATAACGCAGAAACTATATATTTTGTATTCACAAAGACAAGATGCATCTGTTAATCACATTGCTGTGATTCTCAGAAGAAAGTACAACTAATTAGTATTCAAAATGGTGGCAAATTTGCATAATTAAAACAAATATTGATATTTAAAAAAAATTAACTGCTGTTTTCTGCGACGACCTGTATTCTTAAAAGTTACTTATATAATAAGAAAAATGGTTAAAGAACGTAATAAATCTAGTTGCAAACATGACAAACGACGACATCACTAAATATAAATCCTAGTCACAAGAAATTTATAACCTAAGCAAAATTATCTGTACACGCAAATCCTGGATGTCCAAGCACCTAATTAAAGTCATAACATCCATATTAAACAAATTCATTCTATGGTATCTGGTATATGTGTGTAGTGTATCAGTTAACATACTCAATAGGCCTATTCGATGTAGCCTAGGGCCTAGTAAGTATATGTCATTCAATTTATTTGTAAAGATAAAGATCTATAAGAACCAACCAACAATGGACTACCCTACTTTCACTACAATATGGCCTAAGTAGTGGCAGTGAGATAATAAAATAAAGACAGAGGCATTTGCCTTTTCTTAAATAATAACAAGAAGTCAGAAGTGATGGTCGTTTGTAATACACAAATCTCCCAGTGTACAAGATCACAGTGAATGACTATTAGTTTATACCACCCAATAGGTCCACCACTTCATATATTTAGGAACTGTCTGTGTCATGTGTTGCCAGGCAGAAAAGGGGAGCAAAGAATGGCAACACTATTAGTATTACTTACAGTGCAAGTAGCATGAATCGACCAAGGAAGTTTTGGTTGAAGTTAGATGTCTATCCCTTAGAGGGTGTATGTTTTTTTTATATGTTTTAATTATCCCCAGAAATTGTGAGCAGCTTGCTCTTACTTCCTATGTGCAGTGGGGTGGTTTCTCAGAGCTTTCTTTCATACCCAGGAGACTTCAGCTTTCGGCTTAGTACAATGCCTATTGAAGGAGCCTTCTGCTTGGAGGGGGTCTATAATTGTATAGATAATATACCACAAAGATTCCATAAGAGAGTCACAATATAATGGCTTGTCATTTACTAAAGTTTTCTGTTGCATTGGTGGTTTGTCTAGTGGGTCATTGGTGAGACCAACTGACGCAACCGCATTCGCTCTGAATCACTAATCTTTGCTAATATTTTCATTTCATGTATATTCTCCCTCAGATAAATTCTGGTTTTAGACTATAATGTGAAAATGACCAATCAATACGGAACAAGCAAAAACCCACCTTGGGCAAGACAAGGTAGGCAGTGTTTGTTATTAACTGATTTATAATGTTTATTGGTATCTTCAAGGTGATCTTCATATCTTTATTGGCTTACTACGTGTGAAATGAGATGTCTAAGAAAAGCGGCAAACAGAACAAGAAGTGAATGACAACATGTAACGAATGACATCAGCCTAAAACCTGTTCTTAAATATGAATTAAACAAAAATTATGACAACAGGTAAAGTGCTAGCCTAAACTGAGATGGTAACGTAATTTAAAATATTATTTCAGATTGAGTAATAATATGCAGATTTATTTATCCCTTATATAAAACTGTCCACTATAACTTTTTTGAATGTCCAGCACTGGATGATATTAGAAAATGTTTCTTCATCCAAAGTCAAATAAATGGTTGGTTGGTTGCTGATCCAGCGGTCCATGTGCTCATGCCCTTTGACCTAATGCCATTAGATGGCATTATATTTCTGGAAGTCTGTGGATTTTCGGCCCAACCCGGGACAGAGCCAGATAATAACTATCACACCTCCAGGAAGGTAGGTTTCAACCTTTATACTGCTCATAGCCACTGTAGCCAAGATAGGGTGCACTGTGCTCATTCCCCGCCACCAATTGACTACTGGTTATGCCGAACTTCTCTATTGCTCCAGGTATGCAACCAAATGTTAAAGTCAAAAGGATTGTCACGTCCTGAGTCACTGTGCCTCTATGATGGGCCTCAGCCATAGGAAAATCAGTGATGTCAGTTTCCTCCTCCTCAGTGCTGCACAGTACATCTCTGGCTCCCTCCCAACCACAGAGGGTGCATACATATATTCAGGCAAACATGAAAAAGTATTTAAACAACAAAACAAAATCATAACTGTATAGATGACATGCCATGAAGCTTCTATAAGAAGATAACCTCAATATAACGGCATATCATCCACTAAGGTTTTCTGTTGCATGGATGGTATGTCTAGTTGGCCATTGGTGAGACCCACAGACGCAACCACATGTGTAAAGTCAAATAAATGGATGTGTTATTATCTGTTTCCACTGATTAGCAAAACTTCTAAACTGTTCCAAGCTTTAACTGTTGCATTTCAGTTTTTCTGCAGCGAGTACATATTGATTTTCCAGATGGAACAAAACAAGAGCATAAATCCATGGATAGCTGGATCAGCAACCAGCTTAGCTTGTGGGTGTCATTTGAAATTTTGTTTAATTTGTATTGATTTCATTTGAAAGTTTGTTTAGTTTGTGTGGGTGTCATTTGAAATTTTGTTTAGTTTGTGTGGGTGTGTGAACATCAAGGAATTTATAAAATCGGCTTTTCTATCGTTTCAGACTTTAGTAGCCAGGGAGCTGCAGGAATAATTCAAACAAATGTTACTTATCCTTACAATCAGACGCAGACACAGTATGCTCAACAACAGTTGGTAACTGGTGTAAGTTGATTTTATATTTCGCATAAAGTATTCTTGAATAATGTCTATTATTTGTACGGATTAAAGGTAAAGGTATGTCCCATGGCAGCAACCTGCTGTCGGGATGAAGATAATTCTTCATGTACTAAGCCACAGCAACTGATAGGTGGGGTGGCTAGTTACCTTCCTTGCTGTGTTTATCTTCCCCAACTTATGTGTCAGGTACCTATTTACAACTGGGTTGACTGGAGGAATGGTCATGTCAGGCAAGAAATTACAATTCAGATTTTTCATTTGTCCGGAAGTGGTTTCGAACCTGGCACACAAGTGATGGTACCATTTGCCCGGTGACAGTAAGCAAGCTCATTATCAACTTAATGTCTTCACTCCTCAGTTGTGGATTGTGGGAGTTGGACAGTTACAGCAGACACAGACGAGTACAGGCTCCTGAAAACAAATTTTACAGGACCTGAAAGGGGAGCAAAGCATAGCAATACTGTTTACCTTCCATGCATATCGTAAGAGGCAACTAAGGAAGTTATGGGGTGGAGTTAGCTGTCCCATCCCATATATGGTAAAAGTGACCCAGAAGCAATGCTGAATTCTGATGTGTCAGGCTGAAAGGTGTTGATATCACAGCACAGCTGTAAACCATGACACAACATATTCTGCTAATTTGCAGGGGTTTAAGAATGAGAACAGAAGAAGAATCAATAATATTTGTGTGAAAAAAGATTTGTTTCAGGCTCCAACAGATAAACAGGAGAGTTGAGTCTGCAGAAGAATTGGCACAATTAAAGCATCGACAATGCGTTTCCTTTTTCTGGATTACATCCTGCTGGACCATTGTCCTGCTGCAAGAGAGATCCAGTGGGAGTTTGAGAATGAATGCTGAAGAAAAAGAAGTAGCAGGGTATAGTACGGAGATTGGAATGGATTGTGTCGTGGTTTACAGCTTGGTTGCAATATCAGCACTTTTCAGTCTAATACATACAACTTCAACATAGCTGACCCATATAGGGTCAGTGACCCAAAGCCATGCTGAAGTCGGATGTGTCAGGCTGAAAGGGGCAGATATCACAGCAATGCTGTAACCATGACACAATGCATTCCGTTCTCTGGACTACATCCTGCTAATCTGCAGGAGTTTGAGAACGAATGCAGAAGAAGAAGAATTTGATTCTCTGTACTTTATTTCATTATAATTTCTTGTCCAGTCTAAACTTTTTGTTTAAAGCTAGTGTTTTATTCTCTTGTAGACTAACTTGCAAGCCTCTCAAGCAAGCCTACTCTCTCAAGCCGGGCTAACTTTATCATCTCCACTGGCTGGAGCAAGTGCACAGGTACTTGGCCAATTATTGGCTCTTATCTATTTTCCTAGACACCTCTATCTCACATATGCATTGCTACTGGCATAGGTGATCATGAACCTGCAAACCTTTCCTTAACCTGTAGCAGTCCGAAGTCTACAAATGTCGATAAATGTAATCTTCTTCTGCATTCGTTCTCAAACTCCTGCAGGATGTAGTCTGGAGAACGGAATGCGCTGTGTCATGGTTTACAGCATTGCTGCAATATCTGTGCCTTTCGGCCTGACACATCTGACTTCAGCATGGCTTTGGGTCACAACCCTATATGGGAATGGGACAGCCAACTCCATCCCATAACCTCCTTAGTCGGCTTTTACGACATGTGTGGAAGGTAAACAGTGTTACTATTCTTTTCTCCCCCTTCGGGTCCGACAACACACGGGCGGAATGTAATCTAGCGATAGAAACCCACTGTCGACAAATGTCTACATTGAGGTAGCCATATGTAGTCATGGACAACAATCGTCCATGTTTATTTACCATCCATGCATGCCATATTAGGCGACTAAGTACGTTTGGAGTGAAGCTGGCTGTCCAATTCGTATAGGGTCAAAATGACACATAAGCCTTACTGAACTTGGCTGTGTCAGGCCGAAAGGCGCAGATATCGCAACTAAGCTGTAAACCATGACACAACACATTCTATTCTTTTGACTACATCCTGATAATTTTCTTCTCCTTCGCATTTTGACATGTCTACACAGCTCCACGGTTTTCTTAATAAATGCTGAATAATACTCATGTGTAAAACAGGTAATGAAGTCCTACTGAATGATGACTAAAACACTACACACTAACGGATGTAAATATGGTACATATAACAAAACAATACACAGAATATAATCAACAGATGACAATACACAGGACAAAGTCGACGTTTCGGACCAATAGGCCTTTTTCAAGACACGGACACAACATACAAACATAAAAAAACCACAAGTAAAAATGAATGCGTATCCGAGTGAAATGTGGTACTAAGATAGACACCGGAAGCATACGAACAGGAAGTACACAAAGACGATAATACAGGTGGAACGAGAGGAACAAAACGATGACGTAACAAAGACCAATACGACCGAGAACTAAGCGAAAGAGTGGTCAGAATTGAGCCCAAATGGCTTGATGGTACCCAACTCGAAATCGTCTCATTTTCGAGTTGGGTACCATCAAGCCATTTGGGCTCAATTCTGACCACTCTTTCGCTTAGTTCTCGGTCGTATTGGTCTTTGTTACGTCATCGTTTTGTTCCTCTCGTTCCACCTGTATTATCGTCTTTGTGTACTTCCTGTTCGTATGCTTCCGGTGTCTATCTTAGTACCACATTTCACTCGGATACGCATTCATTTTTACTTGTGGTTTTTTTATGTTTGTATGTTGTGTCCGTGTCTTGAAAAAGGCCTATTGGTCCGAAACGTCGACTTTGTCCTGTGTATTGTCATCTGTTGATTATATTCTGTGTATTGTTTTGTTATATGTACCATATTTACATCCGTTAGTGTGTAGTGTTTTAGTCATCATTCAGTAGGACTTCATTACCTGTTTTACACGTGAGTATTATTTTCCATTATGTTCTACTAGCAGTACCACCTTCTATTGATTAATAAATGCTGCTGTATTTGAAAGCTCCTTAGTAATCCCATACATCTTTCTGCGGATATCCATCTCTGTAGGCCAGTGTTACTACATCCTGCTAATCTGCAGGAGTTTAAGAACGAATGCAGAGGAAGAGGAAGAAATTGGCTGTGAGACTTACCCAATAACTTCTCTGCCTGAAAACTGGCAATTATGTTAACCTTAGGCATGCTGTGTTTACAATTACGCAATTTCTCTTCTGCCGCATAATTTTTGTGTGAAATGTTACGCAATCCTGTGACTGTTTTGAAATCGCGATAATTTTGTTGTTGTTACAGATATTTAAATAATATTTGCACATATAAATAAAGATTTAAATTCTGCATATATTGGTGTAAGTTTTGTTTGTATGTGTGTGATACGAAACATGTGAGAATGTGATAAAGACAGATTTAGATCTATCTAGATCTAGGCGTACCGTATTTTTGATCGATCGTAAGCTGTGAAATCTGTTGACTATTATATATTTTACATAATGGAAACATCATGGCATATTGTAAATATAGAATTTGAAGGACTTACCTCTTAAGTTTTCTGCTTTTCCAGCTGAATAAACAATGATTTCACTGAATATACTATTAACAAATTGTATAATAAACTCAATTCACTACCATGTCGCTTCGCCACGATGCAGATGACTACAAATTGCTTGGATTTCCATGTCAAAATCACTTGACATCGTATCCCAGCCATTTCCCACCATCTTAACAAAATGGCGATAAATTTTCTTCTCAATTTTGCCAAAAAATTCTGTCAAAAAGTTACAGATCTCCATTTTTTGGTTCAATTTGGGTTTAGCGAACCGGGCGGTGGATTTCACCTTCCGAAATCAAGACATGACACAATTCTGGCAGAATGCACCGCCCGAATTATAAACACAGCGTACTAAAGGTTAAGCTGTTAGTTATCTTTTCGCCCAGATGTTGCCAGGGCCCGAGAGGGAAGCAAAGAGTAGCAACACTATTTACCTTCCATACATGTCGTAAGAGGCTATGGGATGGAGTTGGCTGTACCATCCCATATAGGGTCAGTGACTCAAAGCCACTGAAGTCGGATGTGTCAGGCCAAAAGGTAGATATTGCAGCAATGTTGTAAACCATGGCACAACGCATTCCGTTCTCCGGACTACATCCTGATAATCTGCAGGAGTTTGAGAATGAACACAGGAGTCAATATTGAATATAATTGATTTTTTTGTTTTATCAACAGAAACAACAATGTTGTTTATGGTTTAGTGCTATTTGGTAGTTTGAGAACAAATGCAGAAGAAGTTATCTTCTCTTGCTGTGATCCTTTGTTACAAGCCTGGTCTGTATTTATTTATGGTGCATTTCTATGACCTTCCTTTTCAAATAATCATACCTTTTGGCTCTGTTAGTTTCCAGGGCCCGAAAATTCAACAAAGAATAGCAATACTTTGGCTTGCCGTGCATTTTGTAACAGCTTTGTTTGCTATCTCCAGGAATTGTGAGCAGTTTGCTCTTACTTCCTATGTGCAATGGGGTAGTTTCTCAGAGCTTTCATTTTTACCCAGGAGGCTTCAGCTTTCGGCTTAGTGCAATGCCTATTTAAGAAGTCTTCTACTCAGAGGGGGAATTTTGTAATAAGTGACTAAGGAGTCTACGACACTACTTCCAGACTTGAGGGAGTTCCATGAATGACCTGAAGCTATTGGGGCTGTAACCTGATATCTGACTGAAGAATGATGAAGAAGAAGAAGAATCTTTTTGGTGTGGAGTTGGTTGTCTCATCCAATACATGGTCAACGTAATCTAAAGTCACGCTGAAGTTAGATGATGTCACGTCAAAAGGTGCAGATATAGCAGACAACACATTCCATTCTCTGGACGACATCATGCTAATTTTCAGGAGTTTGAGAAAGAATGCAGAGGAAGAAATCCCAGGGAATTATGACTGATGAAGCTATTGTTTCCTATAGGCAATAAGAGGGAGAAAGGGAGTTCTTCCAGAGCTTTCTTTCTTTCATATCTAAGGCTCCCAACTATCAATTTCTTGTTGTTCGTTTTTGTCCTGATGAAGACTTATTAGTCGAAACATCATGTATTTCTGTTGATGCCATTAATGTGTTTTGTATTATGCAACACTCCCTCCCAACTTTCAGAAAAAAGTGTTAAAATGAACATAAAAAGAGTTCTATCCTCATAATCATAATTCTTGTAAGAATTTATGACAAATTTCAATTCTGCATCATCTAATAGTAATTCTGAATAATGAACATTCTTCACATTTTCAGGTTGGGTCAGTCACCTACCCGATAAAGGCTCAGAGTTCAGGATCAGCTGTACCCAGTCAAAAGCAGAGAATTTTTACTGGAACTGTCACCAAACTTCATGACAATTTTGGCGTTGTCGATGAAGAAGTTTTCTTTCAAATTAGGTCAGTCTTCTGGTTGGTTGGTTTGTTGTTGATCCAGCAGTCCATGGACTCATGCTCTTTGACCCACTGTCTTCTGTAAAATACTTCTGATATATTCTCAACACTCCTGCTGCTTAGCAGGATGTAGTCCTGGGAATGGAATACTTTGTGTCATGATTTACAAATCTGCATTGATATTTTCAAATTTTTGGCCTGACACGTCTGACTTCAGCGTGGCTTCTGGCTCACTTTAGAGCAGTGAGATGAGACAGCTAACTTCAATCTCACACCTAATTAGTGGCCTCTCAACACGGGCAAATGGTTGCTGATCCAGCAGCCCTTGGGCTCATGCCCTTTGACCCAAACACAGGCAAATAAAATATGTATCTTTCATATGTTGCTTGGGTCTGAAAGGAGAGCGGAGAATAGCAATACTGTTTACTTTCATTGCATGTTGTAAGAATGAACAAAAAAGAAGAAGAAATACTTATATCTTCTGCATTCATTCTCAAACTCCTGCAGATTAGCAGAATGTAGTCCAGAGAATTGAATGTGTTGTGTTATGGTTTACAGATTGGTTGTGATATCTGCTCCTTTTGGCCTGGCTTCAGCATAGCTTCTGGGTCACTTTGACCCTGTATGGTATGCTATAGCCAACTCCACCCAGTAACCTCCTTAGTCGTCTCTTACAACATACAGGAAGGTAAACAGTGTTGCTATTCCTTGCTTCCCTTTCGGGCCCTGGAAACATGCTGGCTTTTAAAACAATTTAAATGTTATAGAAAAAAAGTATTATTGGCATCAACTTTTGTCAACAACTGTCAAACGTTTTCAGTCCCCTCCCAATTACTGGAGTAATTTATGGACAGCCCCACATAACAAATTTGTAACTGTTAGGTTTAAGGTTGTACTGTATACTTTTTCTATTGTGTACTTCCAGTTGTGTGAAGGGATCACTTCCAAAGTCAGGTGACAGAGTTCTAGTAGAAGCTACCTACAATGCAAACATGCCATTCAAGTGGAATGCAACCCGTGTTATTTCATTGGTAAGTGTTTCTGTTGTTTTTGTTGTTGATTATCCAGCTGCTTCTAAGTTAACCTACTATTGGCAGCTCAGTTTCATTCTTAAAAAAGTGTATGATCTTCTGAAGTTGATTAATGATCCATGGAAAATTGTGAGCTTTAGAACGAACGTAGAAGAAGAAGAAAAATAACTTATAAGTGGCAGGAATGTTAGATGTGCAGAAGGGTCAACAAATTTGGCAGAAAAATGAGATAGTTGGCCCAGAAGTGTATGCTGCCCTCCTGGCAGGATTTGATGATCCTGGGATGCTGCCGCACTGGAATGCGTCTCTTTGGCAATTAAACATGCATCAATAAATCCTAGTAACGCAACCATGCCTTGGAGACAACAAACCTGAGTCTGGGTGTTGTTTTGGTTATTCAACTGAGGACATGTGCTTATGTCAGAAAGGCTATGGGATGTTAAGGGCTTTGTCCTCACAGCTAAAGGGATTATTTCATCCTTTATAAAGAGACATATAGCATGGAAAAACTAGTAATGGAAGGCATGGTTACAGTAAAAAGGGTCGCTAAAGATGACTATAGACAAAAGATATTTCAGTGTGTTTAGATAAGTCTTTGGATGCAGCAGGTGGTCTCCTTTGTTCAGAAGCATGAGTTGTTCTGAATCCCATTGGTTTTGCAATCAGAACATTTGTCACCAGTGTGTTGCCGGGTCCAAAGGGGGAAGACAGAATAGCAACACTTTTTTAGCCTCCATGTATGTCATAAGAGACGACTAAGAAGGTTATGTGGTGGAGTTGACTATCCCATCCCATAGAGAGTCAAAGTGACCCAGAATCTATGCTGAAGTTGGATGTGTCAGGCAGATATTACAGCAAAGCTGTAGACTATGACAGCACAGTACATTCTCCAGACTACATTCTGTTAATCTACAGGAGTTTGAGAATTAATGCAGAAGAATATTTGTTATGTGGGATATTTATAGTTAAATTAATGCAGAAGAATATTTGTTATGTGGGATATTTTATAGTTAAATTCTTCTTTTGTTTTTTTACAGCCCGAAACAGCAGCCGGCAATCAGATGATGACTTTACATCAACAGCAGCAACAGCACCAATTGAAAACTATCCAACAGCATGCCATCGGCTTAATGGGCACTTCAGGTGTGATTGGTGGCTTGTCAAGTTTAGCTGGAGGTCAAGGTCTTCTGAACAACCCCCCAGGTCCACCTCCTCTCATGTCAGGGCTAGGAAAGTTTCAGAGTGGGGGTATGTCCATTTTTTAGTCTGTTCCAAACTTCATACAGAACTATGAGTTTTTTCTTCTTCAGCGCTCATTCTCAAACTCCCGTTGTATCTCTCTTCTAGCAGGATAATGATCCTACTAATTTTCCTGCAGGTTGTAGTCCAGAGAATAGAAATGCACTGTGGTGCAGTTGTATTTATGCCAATGACCCAACATAACCATCTTCTTTATGTTTCATACAGATGTTGTATGTGCTCAAAGTTGAAACAAAAAACACAGCTGAAGATGGATGTGTTGACTCATTGGCGCAAATAAAACGGCAACACAAAGCATTCTCAAACTACCATTGGATCTCCCTTATAGCAGGACAGTGGTCCATCTAGATTTTCAGCAGGATGTCATCCAGAAAATGGAAATGCGTTGTCGCTGTTTTATTTGCGCCAATGGCCCCACACATCCATCTTTGGTGGAGTAACAGGATTTAACAATTAACAAGTCAACACAGAAAATGACAATGAAAGTTTGTTTGTTTTGCGTTCGCTCTATTGTACCCATCACGGATATCCGTGCGATTTCCGCCGGGAGCGTGATTACGTTGTGCCACCATTATGCGCCTTATAGGCCTAGCACATCCGATTTTGGCATGCTGTGACAATTCGGGTGGGCTACCCTTAGCCTGTGACAGCCTCTATATCTGTCTCCAGGCACGCGTAGTGGCAACTCTTCGCCCAGACGATTTTTGCTCTCGTCTGACTCGCACGAGGTGTTCCACTGTCTATGAACTTGCCTCGTGTAATTGGACATGCTGTGCCTGTGCCCATTGGGTACTGAACCGTTTCTCATCCGTGAGCCTGGTTCCTTAAAGGGAAGAACTCAACAGAGGAGTTGGACCCTGGCTCTTTCGCCCTCTTAGCCGAGGTGTCATTCACTGAGATCGTGTACCCCTTGTCCAAGTTCGAGTCTCACACCACGCATTTGAGAGCAAGGCGTTCTCGAGCTGAGCTTCCTTGTCCCAATAGCGCCTAAGCCCATCAGGTACTGAACCCTTTCTCTCTTCAAGTGTATTTCCGGTGTAGGAAAACCTGACAGTAGAGTTGGGCCAGGACTACCATCATTGTCCCTTTCTTGCCTAAGCCCATGGGGCACAGAACCCTTTCTCTTCGCGAGCATATTTCCGGTTTAGGAAGGCTCGACATTAGAGTTGGATTAGGTCTTTTTGCTTTACCAAACGCCAATGAATGGGTCTGGGTCTCTGCCTGCAAGGGACACAGGTAACTAGAAGCTCGTCTCGAGCTGACGGAGCTTGTAGTTCCCCTTTCCTAGGGACTTTTCACTTTCTATTTGCAGTTCGCGCTGCCCTCTAGCGCTGTTCTGCCCTTTCATTGTTTCATTGTACTCTGTATGAAATCTATTTGTCTCTCGCCATGCATCTACCTTTACGTGCATTTACATTGGCCGCCGCTCCAATGTTCGGACTGAGCTGACTAGCTTCACTGTATGTCGACAGTGTCGTTATATGTGGTGCTGCTGGTGGTGTCAGAGATATTGTCTGTCTCTTGTGCAGTCAAATCTCTTTCCATCTGCTACCTCCACATTCTCGGACATGATCCCCAAATGATTTGGCCAGAATCAGCTCGAGCTGCTGTGTTTCTGTTTCCAGGGTACACCGCGTGGAGGTACATTTGGGATCTTGGTTATCTGCTAACCCTGGGTCCGCCTAGAGCAATGCGTTCCCTTTGCACCCCGACAATGACAGTAATACGCATCCCACTTCAAACCATTGATTTTCCCCATAATTGGAGAGAATACACTGTATGTACATCAGCTTGTACAGCCAAGCTTGAAATGCAAAGGTAACTCATGGTTTGTGGTGTCCGCAAGCACTTTTTAACTCGAATGTAGTGAGCATTTCATTACGAGAGTTGCTGGGTTCTCTTGAGTAACCAGGTTGAGAATGTTTGTGCTGCAAGAAATATCCAGTAGGAGTTTGAGAGTGAATGGAAGAAATTTGTGAATAGAAGAAATTTATTTGCATGCATTTTATCATTTTTGAAATAAATAAATTTGTTATTTGCATACATTTTATTATTTGTGAATGGAAGAAATGTGTTATTTGCATACATTTTATTTATGAATCTTTGTAATTTTGTATTCATCAGGTATTTACAGTTCTAATAACCGATCAGGTATTAACTCTGGGCCTGGTTTATTAGGAGACCCTATACCACGGAGTCTCTTGAAAGACCAGAGAGGATTGTCGTCAGGAGGGAGTGTAGCATCTCGTGATGGGTCTAAGGAAAGAGACAGAAGAGATAGAGACCGCAGAGACAGACGAGAAGCAAGACGAAAACGGTCCAGGTCACCGGTCAAACGGTCACGTTCGCCACCTCCCCGACCACGTAGTCCTCGCAGTCCCCCAAAACGTAAAGCAGTGGCACCGCCTCCTAGATATGTGGTACAAGTACCTAAAATTCTCTTAGATGTGTGAGTAACTTTTGTTCTACATTCAGATCATCAATAACGCTAGATATTTCATTGATTCCTCAGCAATTATGAGCTTTAGCTATTTTTTACCCATATGTAGAGAAGGCTAATCTACAGAGTTGTATTTCATCCCCAGAAAACAGGTCACTGTATACAGCAGTCGCATCCCGTATGTCCATGTGTTGAAAGGGAAGTAAAGAATAGCGATACTATAACCTGCCAGGCATTTCATAATGTTCGTTGTTGTTGTAATAGTCCTTGTCTCGATTGGTCAGTTCTAAGTGCCTTAAGTACACAGTTTGAATGTCTTGACAAAATCGCATATTTTTTTGGAGATGTGGCTAGTTAAGCACGGAAAAACCCGTTTACTCTATGTGACTTGCGATTTGGTGCCGTCAGAACGGACTGGTTAAATTCCTGTTGGTCTCAAGAATTGTTAATTTATCCTCTTGCGTACTACTTGAATTTTGATGTATAAGCAATTCTTTGAAGCAAAATTGTACTGTCTATATGTTATTTATGTTTACAAGAAGACCTATTGGCCCATGTAGAACGAATACAGATGTTTATGTTTGTGTTACTGAAGATAATTCAATATTTGTACAGGATGTTCGTTGTTGTTGTGATAGTCCTTATCTCGATTGGTCTGTTCTAAGTGACTTGAGTACACAGTTTGAATGTCTTGACAAAATCGCATCTTTTTTTGGAGATGAGCTTAGTCAAGCATGGAAAAACCCGTTTACTCTAGTTGCCAGGTTATTTGGTGCCATCAAAACGGACTGGTTCAATTCTTGTTGGTCTTAAGAATTTTTAATTATCCTCTCGTTTCCTACTTGAATTTGCTTGTACAGGCATTTCATCTGGGGTCAACTAAGAAGTTTGGTAGTTAGATTGGCTGTGACATCCCATATCGGGTCATGGTAAACCAGAAGCTATGTTGAAATTGGATGTATCAGGCCAAAAGTTATATAAAATAAGTTATAAGTTATGTAGTTATGTATAAGATATGCACATAGACAACTCTGTGACACAGCACATTCCATTCACCAGACATAATACATAATACAGAAGAAAATATACAAGAAGAATAACCATCAAAAAACTTTTTTTTTGTTGTTTTGAGTTCCAAGTAAAGTTTTCTGATCTCTGACAAGTGCATATAGTATTTGTAATCAGCATGGTGAGTGAGGCTATATTTTGTCCACCTTTGGCATGATACAAGCGTTAGTTGTAGTATAAGATATTCTTCTCATGGTGAGTGAAGCTATATTTTGTCCACTTTTGGCTTAGTATGATTGTTAGTTGTAGTAAAAGATATTCTCATGGTGGGTGAAGCTATATTTTGTCCACCTTTGGCTTAGTATGAACATTAGTTGTAGTGTAAGATATTCTCATGGTGGGTGAAGCTATATTTTGTCCACTTTTGGCTTAGTTCGAACATTAGTTGTAGTAAAAGATATTCTCATGGTGGGTGAAGCTATATTTTGTCCACTTTTGGCGTAGTATGATTGTTAGTTGTAGTATAAAATATCCTTCTCAAAATCCTGCAGAATTTAGTCCAGAGAATTGAATGTGCTGTGTCATGGCATACAGATTTTCTCCCATATCTGCTCCTTTCAGCTGACACATCCAACTTCAGCATGGCTTTTGGGTCACTTTGACCCTCTATGAGATGGGACAGCCAACCCCATCCCCAAAATCTCTTCAGCCGCCTTTTGCGACGTGCATGACAGGTAACTGTATGACCATTATTTGCTGCTTTTTCGGTTCCAGCAACACACGCGTGACTGCTGAAGATGTTTAATATCCATATGAATGTTCTTTAATTTACAGTTCTAACCACATAATGTTTCTTTCTGTTTCGGCAAGGAAAGTGGTATCACTGAATGTTTCTTTCTGTTTTCTGTTTCAGCCAGGATACATGTGTGGTATCACTAAAAAGCAAGTACAGTAACTTGTACATTCCAAGTGATTTTTTTCATGCCTCGTTTTCCTGGGTGGAAAATTTCCCTCTAACACGTCCATTCACTCTGGGACAGGCCTGCAGTTTCCAGATTATGCATAAAGATGTGCCACCAATCAAACCAGATCAAGTTATTTACGAACCAGATGATGCAGACCACCTTTTTAGTGCTAAGGTATTTGTATAATGGAAAAACATCGTCAGTATTAGAGTTAAGATCAAAATTTATAATTTTTATTATGGTTGTGATAGTTGTGCAGTCACTGCAGACATGGAGAGATGGATACAGACTTTCGAATAAGTGTTATAAATAAATTTGCGCATTTACTATAAGACATAAGACAAATGAGCAATTAAGAAATAGTTGGAAAGCAATGACAAAGTACTGAATGTATTATATTGCTTAAAAAATCACTACACCAAATAAAATGCTGGGTTGATGGCTACGTCCTGAAGCATATACCGCCGAAGACGTATGTGTTGGGCTATTGGCGCAAATAAAACAGCAACACAGCGCATTTCCATTCTCTGGACTACATTCAACTGGAAATATCTTAGGACTATTGTCCTGTTACAAGAGAAATCCAGCGGGAGTTTGAGAATGAACGCTGAAGAAGAAGAATAGCATATGCTACCAATTTTTAAAGAAATAGTCTTGATGGTTCAAAAAATGTCACCCTACAATCAATTTCTATTTGTGTGCATGTGGGTGTGCAAGGACAGGAGAGGGAAAATTGGTTGGCTTGCGCTGCTACTGTGTTAGACGGTGGAGCAATGGAACGGGCTGACATTTTAAACTCCTTACGAGAAACAACACAAGACAAATGAACTCCTCCTTCTCAGTGTTCATTCTCAAACTTCCACAGAATCTCTCTTGTAGCAGGACAATGATCATACTAGATTTCCAGCAGGATGTAGTCCAGAGAATGGAATTATGCTGTGATGTCGCCATTTTATTTGTACATATGGTCCGACACATCCATCTTTGGCAGTACACATGAATTTACGATGGTAATAATTAATTTTCCATTTTCCAGAATAAAGGATCTGGGCTTGAAATTGCAAGCAACAGTGGGGGCTAGAAGAATGTTTGTCAACCAACAGAGAACTGGAACGGTGATGTCATGATATCAGTAAATGATACCCTGGCTAAGAAGGCGAATGAACTAGGCCCAACTCTACTGTCAAGTTTTTCCCATACCAGAATCATGCTCGTGGAGAGAAAAGGTTAATTACCCGATGGGCACAGGTTTTATATGTGTAATTAAGTGAGATTAATTAAATGGCAGAGGAACACCTTGTGCAAGATAGACGAAGTTGACCCATGCCTAAATCCCTGATTACTGCCTCCTGCCTCACAGGGACATGTTTTGGTTTGTAAAGTCTAAGGGCCAAGTGAGCGATAAACTGTCACAGCGTAGAGTTACTACACATGTCACCTGGCGACAGTTAGGAAGGCTGTCACAGGCTAAGGAAGCCTACCCGAATTAAAGGCATGGCAAAATCTGATGTGCTGGGCCTATAAGTCTCATAATGGTGACACAATGTACATCACATGAATACTTATGTTGGTTGTCAGAGAGTGAGCACAAACAACAGATCCATGAGTAAGTTTGACTGCGCTGTATTTGTGAGACAGACCAACTCGCTACAGAGTTGACAACTTTTATGTTTGTGTGTCTTATTTCATTCGATGTGGAACATGTCACTTATTTCTGTACAAATGCATCATTTCAGGTAATGTTGTTGGCTAGTCCACCTGAAGAAGAGCTTTATAAGAAGTCATGCTGCCTTGCTGAGGATATTCCAGACTGTATGGACAATTTCCAGCACCCAACTCGCCTTCTTCAATTCCTTGTTGGAACCCGTGGCAAGAATGAGCCAATGGCTATTGGAGGTCCTTGGTCTCCCTCATTGGATGGACCAAATCCACAAAGTAATCCTCTTGTCCTCATTAAGACTGCCATTCGAACGACGAAAGCTTTGACTGGGATTGACCTCAGCTGCTGTACTCAATGGTATGTCCTTAAGATTAATTTATCCAGGGTTCAGTTAGTTATACTTTCCAGATACTTTTAGATTCTTTAGTAATGCTCGTTTGTTGTCAGGACCCGAATGGGAGTAAAGTATAGTGACTCCATGACCTTCTATGCATGTTGTAAGAGGCAACTAGGTAGGTTTTTCGGGGTGGAGTTGGCTGTCCCGTCCTATAGATCAGTGTTTCAAAACATGGGGCCTACATCACAGAGGGGGGCAATTGATTGTTCAGGAGGCAGTTATTCCCTAAATTTTAGGGAATAATTCAATTTTTGAATATAAAAAATATGTATATGATACATAGAGGGGGGGTTGTCAGAACTTTAGAAAGATTTAGATGGGCATGTTTAAAAAAAAAGGTTGGGAAACACTGCTATAGATTGTCAAAGTGTCGGGTTTTTTAATGGCTGCATGTTCAGTCCCAGAAAGTGTGGCATTATCCCAGGTTCATCATGTCCTGCCAGGAGTCAAGCATACACTTTGGGCTAACTAGTTCATCATTCTAGTTCATCGTCAGATCTGTTGACCCATCTGCAGTGAAGTACATCTAGCATTATCCGCAACCTATGCATTTCTCACAAATGGCCAGATGTGCAATATCTGTTAGCTTGCATCACTTTGTCATCCATGCGGGTTATTTGATAAAAGACAAAAAGTAAAAAATCAGGACAAGAAATACAGTGACAATGATGTTTTTCTTCACTTGTGGCAGGTTGTCAACCTATCTATGTAAGATCACTTTCTCCCAACTTTCATAACCTTCTTAGTCGTCTCTTACGACATGCATGAAATATAATCAGCGTTGCTATTCTTTACGTAACTCTCGGGACCCAGCAACACCCGGGTGATATATATATATATAAATGTACAGTATCCCGCCAAAAACGGATGTGTCGGGCCATTAGCGCAAATAAAACGGCGACACAACGCATTTCCATTCTCTGGACTATATTCTGCTGGAAATCTAGTTGGACCATGGTCCCGCTACAAGGGAAGTACAGCGGGAGTTTGAGAATGAACACTGAAGAAGAAGAAGAATGTGCAGTATGTGTGTGTGTGTATCGTATCCTTTATGCCTGTCTGTTGCCGAGTTCAAAAAGAGGAGCAAAGAGTAGCGGCACTATTACCTGACAGGCATGTAGTAAGAGACGACAGAAGAGGTTTGGAAAATGAGAGTTTTCTGTTCCATCCCATACATAGTCAAGGTTATATAGAAGCCATGCCCGTGTGTTGCCGGCCCGAAAGGGGAGCAAAGAATAGCAACACTGTTTACCTTCCACGCATGTCGTAAAAGGAGGTTATGGGATGGAGTTGGCTGTCCCATCCCATATAGGGTCAGTGACCCAATGCCATGCTGAAGTTGGATGTGTCAGGCCAAAAGGTGCAAATATCACAGAAATGCTGTAAACCATGACACAAAGCATTCCGTTCTCCGGACTACATCCTGCTAATCTGCAGGAGTTTTGATGAATGAATGAAGAAGTACCCACTGAAAAGATTCACTGTCTTTTGATTTCCCCTTCACTCTCATTGTCTTTCTCTCTAACTCTTGATGCATGGAGGGATATATGAAAATATCCTGTGACATGAACTGGAAATTGAATATATATCTCCCACCGAAGACGGATGTGTCAGGACATTGGCACATATAAAACGGTGACACAGCTAATTTCCATTCTCTGGACTACATCCTGCTGGAAATCTAATAGGACCATGGTCAGATCCAGCGGGAGTTTAGAATGATTGCCGAAGAAGAATATATATCTGTATATTTGTAGAGAGAAAGAAGGAGGGAGACGGTATGTTATATTCTTTTTTTCTTTCGTTTATTAATAATGTCTATATCTGCAGTGTTGTTTCTTGTATAAATTGGATAGTGTTTTGCATTTCTTGTGTTGTACCATATGGTTTAACATTCATAGGTATATCAGAAGTATATCGTATGGTTTAACACTCATAGGTATATCAGAACTATTTCATACAGTTTAACATTCATAGGTATATCAGAAGTATATTGTATTGTTTAACATTCAGAGGTATATCAGAAGTATATCATATGGTTTAACATTCATAGGTATATCAGAATTATATCGTATGGTTTAACATTCATAGGTATATCAGAAATCCAGTATTTGCACCTTACATGTGTATATTGTTTTATAATATTAAATATATCTAATCACCCTTGTGTTGCTGACCTGAAAGGAGAACAAAGAATAGTAACACTGTTTATCTTCCATGCATGTTGTAAGGGGTGACTAAGAAGATTATGGGGTAGAGCTGGCTGTCCAATCTCGTATAGGGTAAAAGTGACACAAAAGTCACACTGAAGTTGAATATGTCAGGTCTAAAGGCGCAGATACCGTAGCACAGTTGTAAATCATGACACAAGGCATTCTGTTCTCCAGACAATATCTTGTTAATCTGCAGGAGTTTGAGAACATAGGCAAAAGAATATATATATATATATATATATATATATATATATATATATATATATATATATATATATATATATATATATATATATATTATATACATGAATGTGTTTCTGTAGAGAGAAAGAAAATGAGAGGCATAAAAAACAGTTCAAAAGATGTAGAGGATTGACTTCACTGTACTCGGTTTCCCATATGTACTCCACCACTCTCAACGAAGTGGCATGCCGCCTGCCGAGAGTACCACTCATAGCACACAACTCCGTAGCTTCAAGCGATAATCGACAGGGATCTCCGGAAAAAAAAATATATTGTCTAATAATATTAAATATATCTAATAAGTTTATGTCATAAATAGTTGTAAAGTGCTGCCCGCTGCTAAAATATTGGAGGGATATTTTATGTCATAAATGGTTGTAAAGTGCTGCCCGCTGTTAAAATATTGGAGGGATATTTTGTCATAAATGCTTGTAAAGTGCTGCCCGCTGCTAAAATATTGAGATATTTAATGGTCCATGGGCTCATTCCCTTTGACCAAATACAATACCCGTTCAAACACCAACATATAAAACAAAAACCAGTGTGAGATAAAGTTACAGTGATTAATAACTGCATCTTGTTTCTATTCATCTTTCCCTGCGGAGCATAGGTCCTCAACAACTCTCATTCATCTGTCTTTAATTATCACTTCCTGCTTTTTCAATGTCTCACCTGTCCTTTGTGTATTTGTATTCCCATCTCTTTCCCAGTGATTCCAGAACAACGCCAGTCTACAATGTTTTCTGTTGGTTTTTTTAGTGCATGTGCTATCCATCTCTAGCACAGCTTCTTGAGTTGTATCCCTATTGGTGTCTGTTTAGTTCTGCATATGAGTTCCTCATTGGTGTTCTTAATACCAAATACTATCTTCCGTTGTTTTCCGCGCATGCATCCATTATTAAAAGTTTGTAGTTTCCTGGCTGTTCCATTTTTTATTGTCCATGTTTCTGAGCCATACAAAATTACCAATTTAACATTTAAGTTATAAATATTCTTAGTTTTGTAATTGATTTAATTTCTGTTCATTTTCATATATACCTATCCAAATTTTCATATATATCCAAATTTTCATATATATCCAAATTTTCATATATATCCAAATTTTCATATATATCCAAATTTTCATATATATCCAAATGCAATTAAGATTCCTCATGCTATTCATATTCTTGCTTGCCTCATGTGTTTCTGGGCTCGAACATTTTCTTCTGCGTCTGTTCTCAGAAACTCCAGCCAGTTAACAGAATCTATCCAGATAACAGAATGTATTATGTCATATTTTACAGATTAGCTGTGATATCTGCCCCTTTTGGCCTGCCACATTCAATTTTAGCATGGTTTCTGTGTCACTTTGATCTAAGTGTTACCTTTTTCAAGCCCTGTCAACATGCAGGCGATCAGTTGTTGAATTCTTTGTACCAGTTTTGTCAGTTAAACTAGTTGTATCAGGTTTGTTAGCTGTTAAACTAGTTGTGCAATTTTTTGTTTGCTGTTAAACTAGTTGTATCAGTTTTGTCAGTTAAACTAGTTGTATCAGGTTTGTCAGTTAAACTAGTTGTGTCAGGTTTGTTAGCTGTTAAACTAGTTGTGCCAGTTATGTTATCCGTTAAACTAGTTAGTTTTATCCGTTTTGCTTGCTTTTAAACTAGTTGTAGTATAAGTTTTGTTACCTGTTAAACTTTAGCACGCATCCTTAAAATTACACAATTTTGGTTAGTTGTTAAAGTTAGTTGTTAAAGTAACTGTACTCGTTCTGTTTAACCAACTGTACTCGTTCTGTTTAACCAATTGTATCAGTTTTGTTAGTAGTTAAACTAATTGTACCAGTTTTGTCATGATTGTTAGTTATTACTCATATCTTCTAACAAATAATATTTGGAGAGTTTTCAGCTTTGCTAACAGAATGAAGAGAGTTGAGATAAGTGTTTAAAAGAATAAACAAATATTTCAGATTGAAGTCAAGCGGTGTACACAGGTTATTCCATAGAGCATGTATGTCTGACCTTGATGTTTTGTCTGCACTGTCTGTTTGAGGTTGACATGCCTCCTGAGTCTGTCCCTGACTACCTGTATGCCATCCCTCTATATCTGTATTGACAGGTACCGCTTTGCAGAGATCCGCTACTTCAGAGCAGAGAGTAAGCACAAGGAGCGGGTGCAACCCGCCCGGGTGGAAACTGTCATCATTTTCTTACCAGACGTTTGGACCTGCAACCCTACCCGTCTGGAGTGGATTTCCCTCCAGGCATCTTACCAGAAGCAGCTGCAGCAGAAGCTCAACCCAGGCCAGCAACAGGCACTGTTTAAATCACACAAATTTGATTATGCAAATCTTCCCTGACCCCTCCCAATCTTACTATCTTTCACTTTCTCATTTTACAGATAACATGAAGGGGCTCTAGACATTGCTTTACAATTTCAGATCAGAAAACAAATATGGTCTCCACATGGTCCTTGAGACATGAAACAGCTTTAAGTTTTATACATTGTTATAAGAATTATAGTCTCCCCGTCACCATATTTAATTATATTTATTTACCTAACATTTCTGTAGAATTTTTACTTACCTGGTTCGTGGCAGTTAAAGCCAAAACATTATGAGGACCTCTTGTCTCCAGAAAACCAAATGTTCATTTCTTCTTGCTTGTGTGTTTGATTTTTCATTTTATTGCCTATGCAAAATGTTATTAAGCTTTAGATGATACCCAGGTTTTATGTTACACTCTATTATGCGTTCATTTGTTATTATAAATTATTACTAATTATTATTATTATTATTGTTTGTTATTGTTATAATACATCATTATTTATTATTGTTATTGTTCTCATACATTAATTATTATTACTGTTTACTATTGTTATTTGTCATTATTACACCTTTTACATTATTACTATTTATTTTTATCATCATTATACATTATTGTTATTAGCACTATTATTACTATTTATTACTATTGTTATTGTTATTATACACAATTTTTATTATTATTATTATTACTACTATTTATTATTGTTATAAATTATTTTTTAAAATCATTATTTAGTGTGTCTGACAGAAGCACTGCCAAGAACAATATTTCTTTCACTACTAATGGCAGACTGACACGATTTTGATTCTCTGTTAAGCAAACGCCACATGTTTCGCTAGCAACTCACAAAGCTTTGGTATATACCTTCATCGTCTTTAGTGGCCCAAAGATTGTCAAGGAGGTATTCTATCTCTCTCAGTATGTTATGAAGCATCTGAGTTGTGATGGATGAACAAGCATCAACTATTCGCATTTGTTACTGGTAGTGATTCTGCTGGACACATTGTCCGTTGTTATTTATTGTTTTTATAAATTATTATTATTGTGTGTTATTTGTTATTACATCATCGTCATTAGACATTATTTTTACTCTTCATAATAGTTTTTTGTTATTATATTTATTATTATATATTATTATTGCTTATTATTATTATTACGCATGTGGTTGCGTCTGTGGGTCTCACCAATAGCCCACTAGATAAACCACCCATGCAAAAGAAAACCTTAGCAGATGACATGCCGTTATATTAAGGCTCTCTTATGGAAGCTTTGTAGCATGACGGTTATACAATTATAGACCTCTGAGTAGAAGGCTCCTTCAATAGGCATTGCATTAGGCCAAAAACTAAAGTCTCCTGGGTATGAAAGAAAGCTCAGACAAACCACCCCACTGCACATAGGAAGTAAGAGCTAATCGCTCGCAATTCCTGGGGTTCTCAATCAATCATTATTATTATTATTGTTACAAATTATCATTATTATTATTATTATTATTATTATTATTATTATTATTATTACTACTATTTATTATAATTAATATTTATTATAAATTATTATCACAACTATTATTATTATTCAGCATTCGTTCTCAAATTTCTGCAGATTAGCAGGATGTAATCCGGATGACTTAATGTATTGTCATAATTTACAGTTTTGGTGCGATATGTGTGCCTTTCAACCTGAGACTTCAGCATTGCTTCTGTGTCACATTGATCTCCACCCCATAACCTCCTTAGTTCTTCTTCTGCGTTCAGCATCTATGGTCATGCTATACCGTCAGGCCTGTCGTCAAGACGAAGTCCACTGTCTTCTCCAGGTCAGAGTGGCTGCCCCATAGCAAATCTATATCCTCTGGCCAAACCTCCTTAGTATCTCTTACCACATGCATGGAAGGTAAACAGTGTTGTTATTATTTTCTCCCTGTTTGGGCCTTGACAAAACACAAGCGCATTATTATTATTATTCATTTTGATAGTGCAAGATGGCGACTAGCACAGTTGACTTCTGGAATTTGTCTGATATTTACTGCTAATTGCTTTATCTAGTTTATATAAAATAGTAAATTCGTCATTCTGGTGTTGCCAGGTACTTAAAAAATACTGTTTTTTTTGTATTGGGACACTGTTTCCTGACATGCATGTCACAAGAGATTACTAAGGAGGTTTTGGAAGCTGAGTTGACCGTCCTGTCATAATGGGTTAAAGTGACTCAGAAGCCATGCAGCAGTCAGATGTGTTAGGCCAAAGGGCAGAGGTATCGCAGCAAAGATGTAAAACCATGTCGCCACATATTCCGTTCTCTGGACTACATTCTGATAATCTGCAGGAGTTTGAGAATGAACGCAGAATAACATTATTATTATTTATTGATTCTGTTGAATTTTAATATGATTTCTTGTAACTGCCATCAATATCATTGTTATTGTTAATCATATTGTTATTTTATGATTATTTTATTTTATTATTATTCTATTCACCATTAGTTTGGATTTCATTGCAAGAAAACCTGAGAGCTTGTATTACAAGTTAGTCATATCAGTTATCAATTGTAAGCATGGTGCATTTGTTCTTAAATAGAGTGTATCTCCTGATATTTGACATGATTTGACTCATTTGTTATTGATTTTGCGTTGCTAGGAAGAAGAAGAGGGTGAGGAGCTGGAATCTGAAGAGAAGACTGAAGCCTCTCATTACTCCACTCTTGATCCAAAAGTTATGAAGGTTAGTCTTCTTGCTCTCAGATGTCTTTTCATTCATTAATTAATTCAGTTGCTGACGTTAAATGTGTCAACTGCCGAAGATGGATGTGTCAGATCATTGGCGCAAATAAAACGGTGACACAATGCATTTCTATTCTCTGGACTACATGCTGCTGGAAATCTTGTAGGACTATTGTCCTCTACAAGAGAGATCCAGCAGGAGTTTGAGAATGAATGCTGAAGAAGAATAATGTGTCAGGTTAAAAGGTGCAGAAATCACAGTTAAACTGTAAACCATGACAAACGCATTCTGTTCTCCAAACTACACTCTGCACATCTGCAGGAGTTTGAGAAAAAATTCAGAAGAATCCATAGGTCAAAAACATGCAAAAGCTTTGCCGAAGTTAGATGCATCTGGCTAAAGTTGTAGAAATCGATTCCAGTTGTACCACGACATACGTAACTCATTATTTTCTCCAGCTTACATCCTGTCAACTAGCAAGAGTTTGAGAATGAACACAGAAATATTTTGTCAAAATATTATCAGAGTACTCCTAAATATTGCAAAATACTCTTTGCAATTGTGTGATAACAGGTCCTTCTTTGACAACTGGTCCTTCTTTAGCATTAATTCACTGACTCCTGCTTTATCTCTCTTGTAGAATGACAATGGTCCTACTAGATTTTCAGCAGGATGTAGTCCAGAGAATGGAAGTGCGTTGTGTCGCCGTTTTATCGGCGCCATTGCCCCATCACATTTGCCTTCGATGGTGACAACAGGTCTAAATTATTAAAAATTCTGAAGTTCACTAATAGTCCTACGCATGTGGTTGCGTCTGTGGGTCTCACCAATGGCCCACTAGACAAACCACCCATGCAACAGAAAACCTTAGTGGATGACATGCCATTATATTGAGGTTATATTTTTATAGAAGCTTCATGGCACGTCATCTATACAATTATGCTTTTATTTTGTTATTGAAATGTGTTTCATGTTTACCTGAATATATATGTACATATATATGAATATATATGTATATATATGCTCCCTCTGTGGTGGAAGCCAGAGGAGGGAGGGAGCCAGAGATGTACTGTGCAGCACTGGGGAGGAGGAAACTGACAGCACTGTTTTTTCCTATGGCTGAGACCCATCATAGAGGCACAGTGACTCAGGACATGACAATCCTTTTGACTTTAACATTTGGTTACATGCCTGGAGCAATAGAGAAGTTCTGCATAACCAGTAGTCAATTGGTGGCGGGGAATGAGCACAGTGAACCCTATGTTGGCTACAGTGGCTAGGAGCAGTATAAAGGTTGAAACCTACCTTCCTGGAGGTGTGAGTTATTATCTGGCTCTGTCCCGGGGTGGGCAGAAAATCCACAGACTTCCAGCAATATAATGCTATCTAATGGCATTAGGTCAAAGGGCATGAGCCCATGGACCGCTGGATCAGCAACCAACCAACCATTTATTTGACTTTGGATGGAGAAACATTTTCTAATATCATCCAGCGCTGGACATTCAAAAAAGTTATAGTGGACAGTTTTATATATGGGATAAATAAATCTGCATATTATTACTCAATCTGAAATAATAATTTAAATTACGTTACCATCTCAGTTTAGGCTAGCACTTTACCTGTTGTCATAATTTTTGTTTAATTCATATTTAAGAACAGGTTTTAGGCTGATGTCATTCGTTACATGTTGTCATTCACTTCTTGTTCTGTTTGCCGCTTTTCTTAGACATCTCATTTCACACGTAGTAAGCCAATAAAGATATGAAGATCACCTTGAAGATACCAATAAACATTATAAATCAGTTAATAACAAACACTGGTCAAAGGGCATGAACCCATGGACCGCTGGATCAGCAACCATCCAACTAATAGTCCTCTTGAATGTTTAAATCTGCTGTATGTTGCCAGAACCCAGAATGGAAGCAAAGAATAGCAACAATGTTACCTCCTGCCATGCATGTTGTACGAGGCAACTAAGGAGATTGGGTGGGAGGGTAGAGTTAGCTATCACATCCGTACAGAGTCAAAGTGATCTAGAAGCCATACTGAAATTGGATGTGTTAGGCTAAAAGGTGCAGATATGTAAGCCTTAACACACCATCTTCCTTTTTCTGGACTACATCCTGCATTTTGCAGGAGTTTGAGAACAAATGCAGAACTTATCCGATCCCCGTGGTTGCGAGCTTTCACTCTTTCTTCCCTGTGCTTGGTGGTGGTAGGTTCATGTCTTCTTCAGCCGTGTTGTGTGTGTATAAAGGCTGTTGGTGATGGAGGTGTTTGGTGGTAACAATTGTTTTCTCATGTAATTTAGTGCAGGGCATTCAATAAGGTTGTTTTTACTGTTTCTTCTTGTCTGTTGCAGTGATTACTGTATGGTGTATGGTCTGCAGTAATTCTTTGTAGATGTTTGTTAAGTTGTACATGATGCAGAAGAAAGGAAGAATGTTTAAATAATGTTTACATTTGACAATATGGCAGGTTGTAGAGATGCGCAGAGAGTTGGAACTTCGAAATGTAAGTGCCAAGGGACTTAAATCCCAATTGACAGCTCGGCTGATAAAAGCTTTGAAGGCCGAGCAGGAGAAAGAAGAGGAGGATAAAGTAATGGAAGCAGAGAAAGCAGCAGTAAGTCTGATCTCTCTCCTGCTTAATCTATTTAATTTGTAAATCAGGTACCGTCTCCGAAAACTGGTGTCATAGGACAAATGCTGAAATCTCTCAGATATATGTGTTCGGCCATTGGCGCAAATAAAACGGCGGCACAACGCATTTTCATTCTCTGGACTACATCCTGCTGGAAGTCCATTAGGACCATTGTCCTGCTGCAAGAGAGATCCAGTGGGAGTTTGAGAATGAATGTTAAAGAAGAAATGCTGAAATAGGCAGCACAGAGACCATTACACAATAATGATTTACTACAATCTGCTGTCATATACTACTATTGCTACCATCATTGCTGCTACCTGATCTATTGCTACTGCCGCTATACCTATTGCTACCTGTTGCTTCTACTACTCCTGCCATTATTACTGTATGTCACTGTCTTGATAAAGACCTTTTGTTCATTTGTTGATTCTGTGTTAATCGTTCAACGAATTTTGTCCTTTTTTTGTTTTTTACATTTATTTACAATATGGTATACAGTTGACAATTGTACTGTAGTTTCTTGTTCACTCAGTATTTGTTACTAATACTGCTGCTGCTACGACTACTACTACTGCTACTACTACTAATTCTGCTGTTGCTGCTACTATTGCTGCTGTTATGCGGCTAATGCTAATACCGCTGCTGCTGCTAATACCAATACTGATGTTGCTGCTACTACTACTAATTTTGCTGTTGCTTCTGCTACTGTTGCTGCTACTACTGCTACTACTACTAATTCTGTTGCTGCTACTACTACTAATTCTGTTGTTGCTACTACTACTACTATCATACTTATGTAGAACACAGGTTTTTGAAGTTTCAATTGAACACAACAGATGGACTATCACTTAGGGTTTATGGGGTGTAAACATGCAAAAATACAAATGATAATACACAAGACATTTCAATGTTTTGAACCATTGAAGTCTTTCTCAAGAATATATAAAAAACAAGCAATGAAAAACAATGAAAACAGTAAAAACAATCTTATACTGTGGACAAGAACTAGACATTAATAACACGAAGTTGATGTGAAAATTTAATTTATGCCACTACTAAACTATTTAATTTTTTTTTCTAACACCGACAATTTGTATCTGTTTTAATGTGTTTAGTGATTGTGTTTAAACGGCGCCAAAACTTACCCTTTACTGCTTTGTTCATTTTCTTCTTCAGGAGAAGGAAGCAGCTCGGGAGGAAGACGATAGTTCCGTGGAGGCAGAAGAGGAAGATGACAAGAGTGAAGCTAAGAAAAAAGAAGTAGGTGGCTTTAAGATTTGTTTTTTTTTGTTGTGTTTATAATATTGTGAGATTTTGCTGAGATCACTGAGATTTTGCTCACTTTGTTGTGTTTATTATATTCTGAGATTTTTCTCACTTTACTTAAGATCTCACACTTTTGTGCAACAAGAACATGAGACAAAGACTATCAGCACTGCTTACTATTACATTGTAAACTTCCACCCAGGTATATGTTTTGACATGGAAAGTACAAGATCACAATGGATGATAAACTAGCATTTCTAAGAGCAGATACACTCTCATTGCTTGGAGACACATAGGAAGGCCGTCACTGGCTAGGAAAGCTAATCTGAATCAAAAGCATGCCAAAATCTAATGATTTGGCCTAGAAAGCTCAAATAATGCAGCTCCACTGCAGTCCATCATATTCACTCTTCTGTTCAAATCACACAAATCAGCTAAAGATGAATATGTTGGATAATTGGCACAAATAAAAAAAGTGACACAATACATTTCCATTTTGTGGGCTAAATCTTGCTGGAAGTCTAAAACGACTATTGTCCTACTACAGTAAAGGTGGATTGGGAGTTTGAAAATGAATGCAGAAGAATAAATCACACACGTTTGTGCAGATTTTTTGCACAAATTGCTAATTTTTACGCAAATTTTTACATAAGAAAAAAAGTAAAAATAGCTCATCAATAATCCTATCATATGAAAAGATGAGAAAAGTGCCAGCATAAAGCTGCTTTTGTTATATTATTTCTTATCATAAATATTATTCTCTAAACTTCAAGGCTAATGTTTAATCACGAATGTATGAATGTTATTCATTCATTTATCTGACTATTTAAAAAAAAAACAAGGATGAAGAGCAGCAGAAAAAAGAGAAGAAGGAAAGGGCCATACTGGAACGTCGCTACAAACTTTCAGAGACTCCATCGGTTCTGGTCCACCCATCTTCCACAGCCAAGGGAGGCAAATTTGACTGCTCCCTCATGTCTCTAAGTTTGCTATTAGATTACAGACCAGAGGACAACAAAGAACACTCATTTGAGGTACGTAGTTGTGTTTGTTATTTTGAAGAAACAAATTAATTTATATTACTGGGAGGTGCTGAATTCGGAAATATTGGATCATTGACTACCTGAATGGGTCTGGAGTACTAATTCGGTGAGCAAACAATAGTGCCACTGTTAACTGCCAAGCATGTCATACGAGGCGACTAAAGACGTTTTTAGGTGGAGTTGGCTGTCCCATTCTTTGGAGGGGCAAATTGACCCAGAGCCATGCTGAAGTGTGTCAGGCCAAAAGACGCAGATATCCCAGCCAAGCTGTAAACCATGACATAACTCATTCTGTCTCTGGACTGCATCCTACTATTCTGCAGGAGTTTGAAAACAAAGAAAATTCACATGTGATAGGTCTGAAGGTATCCCCAGTTGCCACCAGACCAACTACCATGCAACTTTAACCAGTAGCACGCTGTCAGCGATTGTAAAACATGGAGTGTCTATCCGTAAACACCTGTCGACAATACCAGTCGCCCATTGCTATGTACTAATTTATCGGCGTGTAACTATATGATGTTTACTAAACCGGGACTTAGCGCCCTCTAAGTTCTGATTACTCCACATCCTGCCTGCTCAATCTTTTTCCAAGTGAGTTGCAAAACAGAGTGACCGATTTGTTTGCACGTTGTTCCAATTGAAAAAAATCTGTTGAAATGGTTGCCATCTTATTTGAAATTTTTATGGATTCTGATTCTGATGATGGCAAATTCTTGATATTGATATTTGTTTTCAAAGAAAATATTATTAACATGTTACCGCCGAAGACGGTTTGTCAGGCCATTGACGCAAATAAAACTGCGATACAATGCATTTCCATTCTCTGGACCACATCCTATTGGAAATCTAGTAGGACAATGGTCCCGCTACAAGTGAGATCCAGCGGGAGTTTAAGAATGAACGCTAAAGAAAAAGAAGAATTAACATGTTAGTTTTGGAGAATAGACCCAGACATTTCGCCACATTTTATATACAACATTGAATATTACATTGTTTCTGACTGAAATATTTTTAGACCTATTGTTGAATGGACCAACAAGGTAAGTACATCTACATGTTTTGTTTATTTTCACAGGTGAATTTATGAGTGTGTTAGTTTGGTTATGAAATATAATAAGAATACAATAGGCCTATTAGTAGAAGAATGTTATCAGGGCCGCACACATCGAACAAGTACATGTGAGCAAATTTTTTCTCATTTTTTTCATTTGAGATATTCACCACTTTCTCACATCTCTTGTAGAACACATACACAAACAAAACTTACACCAATAGATTTAGTTACATTCTTTACATCTCAAAACATTATTTTTAAATCTCTAAAATCATGCAGTTTTCTAAAGACTGACCAAAAATAACGCAGATTGTCAACAAATAATTCAGTCTATTGTCTTCCTCCAGGTGGTTTGTTATCCACTCTTGCTGTTAAGCGTAGGGGTTATTGGAACTTGAGCTTGTGCTCCAAGGCCAGATGTGTTGCCTCAGTTGTGCTAGTTCAAGATGTCCCTAAAGTTTTCTATCCATCTTTTCCTTGGTCTCTCTTTGGCTTTGTACCCTGATCTCGTTTGGTTATATGCCTTACAGGCAACTTGTCGAGATACATTCTCATAATGTGGCCAAACCACTCTATCTGCTGCCTTTCTATGTATTCAGTGCAAGGTGTTATACCTATTCTTTCCCTGATGTCTTCATTTTGTAATATATCAAGCCTGGTGACCCCTGCATCTTTCCTCAAGCATTTCATCTCACATGTCATTATCTTTTGGTAATGTGAAGATGAGAGAGACTAGGTTTGGCACTAGTAACACAGTGTTGGTAGGAATATACTGTAAATTATTTGTCTTTTTAACTTCCATCTCGATCTTGAGATGAAGAAGTAGTGGTGACAGTTGGTATGTTACTACGTTTGCCTTTTGATACTTCGTCTCTATCTCTGTCAAGACTTACATTTTCTGTGAAAATACATCCTATTGAAATATCAGTAGCAGAGGAGAAATTGTAGAATTTTAATTCAGTGTGCTAAAGGTTAAACTACTAATAAATGCCATGCCTATATAGTAGCCTTTCTTCTTGAGGAAACCTCAGCACTTTATCCATACAATTACATTGTTAACCCTTCTGAATAGAAGTCTTCTCTTGAAGCATTGCTCACTGCTAAGAGTTATAGTCTTTGGGTAGGAAATAAAACTATGGAGAACCCTCCATTGCACATAAGGATGTAGAGCACTATTGCTCATAATTCCTGGGAATCAAAACATACAAAATAATATTTGAGATTTAATCAGTGGAAGAAAGATATGGGTATTGATAAGAAACTAGAACCCATACACCAACCTCATAAGCAACAACAGGCCATTATCTTTTGACTTTTAACTGGCCACTGAAGACTACAGAGTCACCTGTACCAGGTCAGGGTGGCCCACACAAACGAATGTCAGTGCGGAACAGATATACAGAACCCTGAACACATACTCTAAGACTGTCCAGATTACAAAGAACTGTGAGGCAAGACATTGCCATACTGGACTGAACTGAGGCAAAAACTGGGGCAGCTGCTCTGACCTGGAGATGACTGTGGGCTTCGTCCTGGCAACTGGCCTGAAGATCTAGCAAGACTAAAATAATCCTGAATGTATTAGAAGGGAAACATTTAATCTTTAGTTAAGAATATGTCTTGTTATATCTCTAATATATACACCCATACAATGTTATAGACTAGAATATAGATACAAATAAAATAGATACATATACAGGTCCACACAGAGTCACGGTTCAGGTTTGGAACATGTGTCCTATGTGATTATTTCCCTTGGTTATGTTTATCAGTTTATGCACAGATCAACTGGTTTTCACACACCAACAGACAGCATGCCACAGATGGCCATGACACATAGACATCACAGCTATAAAACCAGAGGCAGATCATGTAAAAGATGGACCACAGAAATCAAAGAAGCCACAGGAATAAGCTTGCAAACAGCACACAAGAAGGCAATCTCTTGACGCCACAAGGCAAACAAGGGCCACAGCTTATAGATAGATATAGATAGATTTATTAATTTCAGTATAAATTTATGTAGGGTTAGAGTTAATGTTAGTTATGTAAAACATTAACTCTAACCCTAAATAAATTTAAAACATAATTAACCCTTAACCCCTACACTCATCATCATCATCATCAGGTGCCATGCCGGGTGGCGTAGGCGGTCATGGCTCTCCACAGCTCTCTGTCCACAGTATTATGTATCAAAGTCGTTGTTGTTTCTTTGCCGTGCCAGGTTGTCAAACTGTCTAATATTTTCTCACGTTGTCGCCCTCTGTCTCTGGTGCCTTCAATCTTGCCTGTTGTGATTATGTTCTCTAAACCTGCCTGTCTCATGAAGTGGCCAAAAAAAGAAGATTGCCTTTTTCTTATATTGTTGATTAAGGTCCGTTTCGCATTTAACTCTTTTAATACCTCTACATTAGTTGTTCTGGCAGTCCATGGTATTCTCAACATTCTTCTGTAGAACCACATCTCTGTTGCCTCCAATCTCCCACTTTCCAGTTTGTTTATTGTCCAAGACTCGCACCCATATGTTAGTATAGGGGTTATATAGCACTGCAGAACTCTCTTTCTCACCTCTAATGACAAGGTCATATTACACAGTATATTTTTCATTTTTCTGAATGTTGTTTTTGCCTGTCCTATTCTGCATCTTATTTCTGTTGAACTTCTTCCATCTGCTGTTATAATTGTACCTAGATATTTGAATTGGTGGACCTGTTTTAATACTATATCATTCACTATGATCTTGCAAGGTGTGTTATTTTCTTTCTTTGAAATAACCATTACTTCTGTTTTCTTGATATTTAGGAAGAGGCCTTTCTCTTTGCTTTCTGTGACTACTACTTTAATTAATTTTTGAAGGTCTTCCTCACTTTTTGCAATCAGAACAGTGTCATCCGCATATCTCAAATTATTTATGTTATGTCCTCCCACTGATATTCCTGGGATATCTACTATTGCACGCAATATGTTTTCACTGTATAGAGAGAACAGGTCTGGTGAAAGCACGCATCCCTGTCTGACTCCTTGTTTTATTTGTTGAAAAGGGCCAAATTGCTTCCCTACTCTTATTGCTGCTGTTTGTTGCCAGTACATGTTCTTGATTATTCTTAAATCATTGCTGTCAATGTTCAGATTCTCTAGCATGTGTATAATTTCGCTATGTTTAACTTTGTCAAAAGCTTTAGTGTAGTCTATAAAACAGAGGTACAGATCTGTTTTTACCTCTATAGACCTCTCTATTAGTGTTCTTAATATATAAATCGCATTGTTGGCGCCTTTGCCTTCTACAAATCCACATTGTTCTGGACTTATTTCTGGTTTTATTTTGTTTCTCACTCTCTTCATGATGATTCTGAGCAGTATTTTGGTTATTTGGATCATGAGGCTGATTGTACGGTGTTCTTCACATTCGGTGGTCCCACCTAACCCCTACACTAACCCTAAAAAATGAATAATCCTAAAATAAGCAGGGAGACACGGGTTCCAAACCAGGACCAAAAATAGTCATGCAGGGAACAGTTGAAAATGGAAGGAACAAGGGAAGTCAAAATTATTGTCAGACATCAAAGTATGGATCAGTTAAAGATTTGTCTACACTTACCCGCATCACTGAAGATAGAAATTGTTGGAGAACTCTGTGTTAATGCATCCTATGTAATACTGCTATTGACCTGAAAGGTTATGGGTCTTGTGTATGTATAAAAATAAATAACTGAATCTGTTATCTTTCATTATAGGTCTCTCTGTTCGCTGAACTCTTCAACGAGATGCTGATGCGCGACTTTGGGTTTCAAATCTACAAGAGCATCGTTTGTGCCACACCAAAAGGAGATAGTGAGAAGAAAATAGTTAAGGACAAAGATGAAAAAAAAGACACGGATGAAAAAAAAGACAAAGATGAGAAAGAGAAAGAGGAGAAGGATAAAAAAGAAGAAAAGAAAGAGAAAAAAGATGAGAAGAAGAGCAAGGATAGGAGTGATGTAAGTTACATAATATGTTCTATATAATTTACTTTGTCATACACAGACATATACAGGCTGTTCAATAATGTTCAAACAGCCAAGAATCATGCAGAGTTGTGTTCATGTTTCATCACATCTCTCTGTCTCTGGTGTTATTAATAAGTTCATCTGGTGACATTCTCTCATGCCACATTGCCTATTCCATCTCTTCTCCTGTTGATCTTTCCATTGGTTACTAGATGTTTAATTTTTATTCTTCTCATCGCATGCCCTAAAATCTTGACTATATTTTAATTTTTGCTATAGTTTGTATTTTTAATCCAGAATTGTGAGGACTTCTACGTTTGTTTTCATGGCCGTGTCAATTTTCATCATTTAAAAAAAATAAACCACAAATGATTTTCAGTAAGAATATTATTGATGTAATTTACATAATTTGTTATATATAATTTAGTTTTCATATTCAGACATATCTTTTGAACCGCACATCCCTTAACTATCAGGGTCGTAGGGGTACATCATTGAATGCATCAACACACAGAGTCTACTGATTTCTATCTTCAATGATGTGGATGAGTGTGGAAAAATCTTGTCCAGTCATTGATGTTGTCTGTTCATGCTTTTATTTTAGCTGGTGGAGCCCATCTCCTCTCCAATTATCCTTACAATGTGATTACATAGAATAGACATGTGAGTTGGCAACATGTGAGTTGGCAACATGTGAGTTGGCAACTTTATACATGCTCTGTGTGAAATTCTATAAATGAAGGTGACCTAGTATTGCTCCTAGCATTTCAAAAACCACATGAACACAAAGCGCTATCCTTACAAAACAGATCTTGTGGTGTTTTATCATCTGTTCCTTCCTTTATATATGTATCAGTTTAACACTGAAGTTGTTTGTGTCGGGCCATTGGTACAAATAAAAAGACGTCACAACACAATCAAGTTCTCTGGACTACATCCTGCTGGAAATTCTGTGAGATCATTGTCCTGACAAAAGAGATATCTGGTGGAGTTTTTTCCTTCTTTTGTGTTCATTCTCAAACTCCCGCTAGAACTCTCTTACAGGACAGTGATCCTACTAGATTTCTAACAAGATGTAGTCCAGATAATGGAAATGCGATGTGTCATCGTTTTATTTGCGCCAATGACCTGATACATCCGTCTTTGGTGGGTGATGAATGAGTTTGAGAATGAACACCAAAAGAAACATGAGTTTAAATGTGTATGTCCACAGTTATGGCTGGGAGGTAGTTATTGTGTCTCACAGTCATGAAGCTGGGTCTTGTATCTATATCAGAATAATCTGCATCGGTTAGAGAGCTGGACTTTGTTCAGAAAACATGGACCGCCTTCTGAAAGTAAATATTGTTTAGTGTTGCAGGGGCTCAAGACGGAGCAAAGAATAGCAACACCGTTTTCCTTCCATGAATTTCATCAGAGGCAACTAAGGAGATTATGGGATGGAGTTGGCTTGTCTCATTTCGTATAGGGTCAAAGTAAGTCTAAGCCATGCTGAAATCGCCTGACAGAAAGGCGCAGATATCGCAGTAATGCTATGAATCATGACAATGCAATTTATTCTCCAAACTACATCCTTCTTCATCTGCAAAAACAAATGCAGATGAAGCAGGAGAAAAATATTGCTTAGAGATTTACTACAGTCAGCAAATTTTTTGGATTATTTCTATGTCCTGAATAGGACCCACCCTTATGTTGTAGGCCTGAAAAGGGAGCAAAGTCTAGTATTACAATAGGACCCACCCATGTGCTGTAAGCCTGAAAAGGGAGCAAAGGATAGTAGTACAATAGGACCCACATATGTGCTGTAGGCCTGAAAAGGGAGCAACGGATAATAGTACAATAGGACCCACCAATATGTTGTACGCCTGAAAAGGGAGCAAAGGATAGTAGTCCAATAACCCACCCATGTATTGTAGGCCTGAAAAGGGAGCAAAGGATAGTAATTCTGCAGTATGTCATAAGAGGCAGATAAGAAAGTATGTCATGGAAGTTGTCTACTCCACCCCATGAACCTTCGCTGTGATAAAGCCTGTCGAAGATTCATGCCTGGACTGCTGGGTGGGGATCTACCCTTTTATCTGCAGTATGCCTCAACATTGCAAGAAAGTCAAAACCCCTACAAAGTAGAATACTGTCCAGCGCGTGATATTTTAACCGTCAGCCATTCTTCTTCTTCTACGTTCATTCTCAAACTCCTGCAGATTAGCAGGATGTACTCCGGAGAAAGGAATGCATTGTGTCATGGTTTACAGCATTGCTGCAATATCTGCGCCTTTCAGCCTGACACATCTGACTTCAGCATGGTTTTGGGTCTCTGACCCTATATGGGATGGGACAGCCAACTCCATCCCATAACCTCCTTAGTCGCCTTTTACGACATGCATGGAAGGTAAACAGTCTTGCTATTCTTTGCTCCCCTACCATCAGCCATATTTAGTCAATCATCTGGGACTTATATACAAGTTCTGGAAAACCTCCCTATCAAAGAATGATAGAGAAGCATTAATCTGGAGCTGAAAGTCAAACTCCATTGCCTGGCATTGGGAACAGGAGCAAGAAATTAATAAATTATTAAGGCTCTAAGCATCACTGAAAAATTAAATTTATAGGTAAATAGTTTTGTATAAAAAGTTCATTTCGAGATGTTTAAAAAAATCATATTATTTCTCACAGGAACCTAGCCCAAAGAGGAAGAAATCAGAGGATAAGGTAAGTCTTTCCCAAAAATTTTTTTTAAAAAAATGCAATATGCACTACACCATGTTCACCTATTTCAATATATAGAACTACATCAAGCCCATTTATTTCAATATATAGAACTACATCAAGCCCATTTATTTCAATATATAGAACTACATCAAGCCCATTTATTTCAATATATAGAACTACATCAAGCCCATTTATTTCAATATATAGAACTACATCAAGCCCATTTATTTCAATATATAGAACTACACCAAGCCTATTTATTTCAATATATAGAACTACACCAAGCCTATTTATTTCAATATATAGAACTACACCAAGCCTATTTATTTCAATATATAGAACTACATCAAGCCCATTTATTTCAATATATAGAACTACATCAAGCCCATTTATTTCAATATATAAAACTACACCAAGCCTATTTATTTCAATATATAGAACTACATCAAGCCCATTTATTTCAATATATAGAACTACATCAAGCCCATTTATTTCAATATATAGAACTACACCAAGCCTATTTATTTCAATATATAGAACTACATCAAGCCCATTTATTTCAATATATAGAACTACACCAAGCCCATTTATTTCAATATATAGAACTACATCAAGCCCATTTATTTCAATATATAGAACTACATCAAGCCCATTTATTTCAATATATAGAACTACACCAAGTCTATTTATTTCAATATATAGAACTACATCAAGCCCATTTATTTCAATATATAGAACTACATCAAGCCCATTTATTTCAATATATAGAACTACACCAAGCCCATTTATTTCAATATATAGAACTACATCAAGCCCATTTATTTCAATATATAGAACTACATCAAGCCCATTTATTTCAATATATAGAACTACACCAAGCCTATTTATTTCAATATATAGAACTACATCAAGCCCATTTATTTCAATATATAGAACTACATCAAGCCCATTTATTTCAATATATAGAACTACACCAAGCCCATTTATTTCAATATATAGAACTACATCAAGCCCATTTATTTCAATATATAGAACTACATCAAGCCCATTTATTTCAATATATAGAACTACACCAAGCCCATTTATTTCAATATATAGAACTACATCAAGCCCATTTATTTCAATATATAGAACTACATCAAGCTAGACAATAACTCCTCCCACCATGTCCATCTATTTCTTCTTCTTCTTCTTCATTGTTCATTCTCAAACTCCTACTGAATCTCTCTTGTATCAGGAACAAAATCTTACTATATTTCCAGCAGGATGTAGTCCAGAGATTGAGAAAGCATTGCGTTGCTGTTTATTTGCATCGATGACCCAACACATCTGTCTTCGACAGGCATCTATTTCAATGTATAGGACTACATCAAGCTAGACAAGAACTCCTCCCACTGTGTTCATCTATTCATAATACTTTATTGAGATTATGAAAGATATTTTTTATTGTGTTGTGCGCAGGCTGGTAAAAATGACCGCAAGGACCAGGATGATGGTGCAGACGAGGGAAGCTTGGATGGAGATGATGATGATGAGGTTAGTAGATGCATCTATAATAATGATAATCGGTTAATTCTGTCATCTAGTTGTTTGTTCATTATCCATGTTCCTGAGCCATACAATCCATATGTGACCAGTGATAATCATTAACACATATCTGACCAGTGATAATCATTAACACATATCTGACCAGTGATAATTATTAACACATATTGGACCAGTGATAATCATTAACCCATATCTGACCAGTGATAATCATTAACCTATATCTGACCAGTGATAATCATTAACCCATATCAGACCAATGATAATCATTAACCCATATTGGACCAGTGATAATCATTAACCCATATCTACCAGTAATAATCGTTAACACGTATCTGACCAGTGATAATCATTAACCCATATTGGACCAGTGATAATCATTAACCCATATCTGACCAGTGATAATCATTAACCCATATTGGACCAGTGATAATCATTAACCCATATCTGACCAGTGATAATCATTAACCTATATCTGACCAGTGATAACCATTAACCCATATCTGACCAGTGATAATCATTAACCCATATCTGACCACTGATAATCATTAATCCATATTTTACCAGTTGCATAATGTGTTCATTCTTTAGTCATCTGGCCAATTTGGTAAATCTATCCATCCATCTCTTTTGCTATTGGTTGGTTGGTTGTTTATTCAGCGATCCTTGGGTTCATACCCTTTGACTAGACATTCTTCTAAACGAATGCAAATTAGCATGACATAGTCAGATGAACGAAATGCATTGTGTCATGGTTTACAGCATTGATGCGTTATCTGCATCTTTCGGCCTGATACATCTGACTTCAGCATGGCTTTGGGTCACTTTGACCCTATATGGGATGGGACAGCCAACTTCACCCCCATGACCTCCTCCTTAGTCTCCTCTTATGACATGCATGGTTGGTAAACAGTTGCTATTCTTTTATCCCCACTCGAGCCCTGGCAGCACACGCTCTACTAAACATTCAAAAATGGGTGGTCAAGTTTTGTAGGGATGAGCGTACAGCCGGTATCCTGGAGTGTGTTGTGGTTCTATTCTGTTCAGGTGATTATTAAGCTGTACATGTTGTGTGCACAGTTGAAAGATGATTCTCTGGTCTTTCCTTCACAGGATGTTGATGTTGTCTTTAGGATTTGGGCTGGTCATATATTTATATATTTCCCTCCCAGTGTTTCCCATGTCCCATCTGTTCATTCTCAAACTCCTGCTGGATCTCTCTTGTAGCAGGACCATGATCCATTCTAGATTTCCAGCAGGATTTAGTCCAGATAATGGAAATGCGTTGTGTCGCCGTTTTATTTGTGCCAAAGTTCCTACACATTTGTCTTCAGTGGGATCTGTTCATCCAATTCTCTTTTTTCATGGATTTCAAAACCATTTTAACTGGTCATTTTTGTATATGTGGCTGCTCTTGTCTTGCTCCCTTCTTTGCTAGTCTGCCTGCCTTGTCATTGCCTGTTGTGAGTTGCCAGGAATCCACTGCATAACAATATTAACATTATGAGATTAGAGCAACTGGTTAGCATGGTGATATATTTGAACTTGTTCAGGCTTACATTGTCCAACACATTCTAGCATTTGAATAGCGGACATAGAGTGTAAAAATCATGTTTTGAACTTTCTATGAAAAGGCATCGAATATGGTTTTCATGTGGTACAAAGCAATTTCTAGTGCTGTTATTTCAGCTTCATAGTTAGAACATATCTCCCCACAGGCATCAAACAACTCATCAGATGTTTTGTCTGGATATTCTATATAGACACAATAACCTGCTTTGATGGTGATTTTGAAATCAGACCCATCAGTATATAAAAGAATCCATTGTTCTGGATAGGTGGCTATTGTTTTCTGTGTTGCTTTCATAAGACTTACTGGGTCGGAACTTTTCATTGTAATCTCTTAATTGTGTCTTGTTTTCTGACAATTTAAAACATGCATGTGGTGGTAAACATTTTTCTACTTTTTGCAGTTCGTGTCTCTTGTCTGGGAAGTCATAGCTGTCTTTTATTTCATTGACATGGCTGAGGACTGACTTTTGTTTTATTCTGTGGTTTAGTTGATAGAAACTCCTGCAGATTAGCAGGATGTAGTCTGGAGACCGGAATGCGTTGTGTCATGGTTTACAGCATTGCTGCGATATCTGCGCCTTTCGGCCTGACACGTCCAACTTCAGCATGTATAAATGACATAAAATCATAGATTGTGGTTCTGATAGTAAGGAATTCTTTGAAATAACATTTGTTTTCAAAATAGATATAGTAACATGTTGGTTTCATTATGAAATGACATGGAACAAGTTTGGACCTAATGTGTTTTGTACAGACAACATTAGATATAAGTCTAGAGAACAATTTTTTCGACAAGGTAAGTTACTTTTATATTTTTTATTATTTCCCCAGTGATATTATATTAGTTTGGTTATGAAAAAGCATAAATACAATAGACTTAGGTGTGTAAAAGATGTTTTCATGGTTGCCACAATGGAAAATAAATAAAGGTTAGTAATTTAGAATTGTTTACTTTATGTTTTTTTAATTTTGTTTCCATTTTCCCATCTTTACAACCTTCTCATACATCTTGTATCACATGTAGACAAACAAAACGTAGACCAATATATGCAGTATTCAATTCTTTATTTACATGTGCAAATATTATTTAAAAATCTCTAAAAACAATAAAGTTAATGCGTTTTCCAAACACTCACCAAAAATAAAACAAATTTTTTCAAAAAATTATCTTGTGGCAGGGGACAGATTATGTTATTTTAATCTGGTTGCTAAAGGTAATTATTGTTATGTCGTGTTTACTATTGGAAACATTTTACTTTACATGTTTCCATTCATAATTGCAGTGACTCTGTGTATCCGAGCACATATAGTACCTGCTTGTTGGCTTATTCTAGACATTGGTGATTTATCTTCATCTGGCAGTAACCAATATTTTTGTATTTCAGAACAAAGAAGATTCTGGGAGGAAAGACAAAGGTGAGTTATACAGTCAAATCGTATCATAACAACTTGACCCAAGCCAACAAAATAAATACATAACAGAAATTTACCATACACCTTAGGTTCCCAAAGTGAGTGGTTATCCCACCGCCCCTGTGGGCACTGAAGCTTTCCAGAAACAATTGCCGGGGAAGGGGGGGGGGTTGGGTCACAGATTCAGCTGTCTGTGATATACCATGTCAGATAATGGTCACAGATTCAGCTGTCTGTGATATACCATGTCAGATAATGGTCACAGATTCAGCTGTCTGTGATACACCATGTCAGATAATGGTCACAAATTCAGCTGTCTGTGATATACCATGTCAGATAATGGTCACAGATTCAGCTGTCTGTGATATACCATGTCAGATAATGGTCACAGATTCAGCTGTCTGTGATATACCATGTCAGATGATGGTCACAGATTCAGCTGTCTGTGATATACCATGTCAGATAATGGTCACAGATTCAGCTGTCTGTGATATACCATGTCAGATAATGGTCACAGATTCAGCTGTCTGTGATACACCATGTCAGATGATGGTCACAGATTCAGCTGTCTGTGATACACCATGTCAGATGATGGTCACAGATTCAGCTGTCTGTGATACACCATGTCAGATGATGGTCACAGATTCAGCTGTCTGTGATACACCATGTCAGATGATGGTCACAGATTCAGCTGTCTGTGATACACCATGTCAGATGATGGTCACAGATTCAGCTGTCTGTGATACACCATGTCAGATGATGGTCACAGATTCAGCTGTCTGTGATACACCATGTCAGATGAGCTTATTTCTTTCTTTGTTAGATGAGATTAAAATCTTGTGATTTTGTAGATGAGTATAAATTTTGTTTAAACTTTCTTCAGATCAGATTAATATCTTATGTTTTGTTTGTTAATTTATCACATGAGATTAATGTCTTGTTTGCTTCATTTGCAGATAAGATTAAAATCTTGTTTCTTTCTCAGATGAGATTTAAAAAAAAATTTCTGTCACATTAGATGAAAATCTTGTTTCTTTGTCAGATGAGAAGAAAAAGAAGAAAGAAGAAGAAAAACAAAAGAAGACAGTTAATCCTTCACTTCTGCTAGCATTTTCCTATTTTGATCAGAACCATTGTGGCTACCTAACAGACAAGGACACAGAGGAGATCATCCATACCCTGGGACTAAAACTTTCACGAGCTCAGGTATTTCCAAGTGCTTGTAGAATATTTGTTTCTTGGGATATTGGTTCATTGTAAATTCTACATTTGCAAGTGCCTGTTTATCCCAGATACAGTTGGTTCGTTGGTTGCTGATCCAGCTGTCCATGGGCTCATGCCCTTTGACCTAATGCCATTAAATGGCGTTATATTGCTGGGAAGTATGGATTTTCGGCCCACCCCGGGACAGAGCCAGAGAATAACTATCACACCTCCAGGAAGGTAGGTTTCAACCTATGCACTGCTCCTAGCCACTAGCCAACATAGGGTTCACTGTGCTCATTCCCCGCCACCAATTGACTACTGGTTATGCCAAACTTCTCTTGGTCCAGGCATGCAACTAAATGTTCAAGTCAAAAGGATTGTCATGTCCTGAGTCACTGTGCCTCTATGATGGGTTTCAGCCATAGGAAAAACAGTGCTGTCAGTTTCCTCCTCCTCAGTGCTCCACAGTACATCTCTGACTCCCTCCCAACCACAGAGGGTTGCATACGTATATATTCAGGTAAGTATGAAACACATTTAAACAACAAAATAAAAGCATAATTGTATAGATAACGTGCCATGAAGCTTCTCTAAGAAGATAACCTCAATATAACGGCATGTCATCCACTAAGGTTTTATGTTGCATGGGTGGTATGTCTAGTGGGCCATTGGTGAGACCCACAGACACAACCACATGCATCCCAGATACAGTATAATCCTCATCATTAATTTATTACTGTTATTCAGAATCATGACAATATTACTTACATCCTATGGCATCTATATACTACACTACAGTGGATTTCAGGCCACAAAGATATCAGCGGAAATTAAAGTGCTAATAAACTAGCAAAAACAGAAGCAAGTTTGCCCCAACGAGGACTTTCCACCAACCTTAGAACAGCTAAACACACCCGGAACAATTGTAAACAACAATGCTTGGCCACGGGTTCAAAAAGAAGAGTGCTATATGCAGACATGTCCCAACATAACAACATAAATAGGCTACATCACAAAGATCAAACCACAATATTTAGGCTGCAAACAATACATGTACAACTTAACGAACACAAAGAATTACAACAGACCATACATCATACTACAACAGACCATACATCATACTACAACAGACCATACATCATACTGCAACAGACCACACATCATACTACAACAGACCATACAACATACTATAACAGACCATACAACATACTACAACAGACCATACATCATACTACAACAGACCATACAACATACTGCAACAGACCATACATCATACTACAACAGACCACACATCATACTACAACAGACCATACAACATACTACAACAGACCATACAACATACTACAACAGACCATACATCATACTACAACAGACCATACAACATACTACAACAGACCATACAACATACTACAACAGACCATACAACATACTACAACAGACCATACAACATACTACAACAGACCATACAACATACTGCAACAGACCATACAACATACTGCAACAGACCATACATCATACTACAACAGACCACACATCATACTACAACAGACCATACAACATACTACAACAGACCATACAACATACTACAACAGACCATACATCATACTACAACAGACCATACAACATACTACAACAGACCATACAACATACTACAACAGACCATACAACATACTGCAACAGACCATACAACATACTGCAACAGACCATACATCATACTGCAACAGACCATACAACATACTACAACAGACCATACATCATACTACAACAGACCATACATCATACTACAACAGACCATACATCATACTACAACCACTGCAGCAGATAAGAGAAGGAAACAGTGAAAAACGACCTTATTGAATGCCCTGCACTACAAGACCTTCGAAAACAACTGTTACCACCAAACTCCTCCATCACTAACACACTTTATACAGACACAACACAGTTGACGAAGAATTGCAGCTACTACCATCTGGCACATTTAAGAAAGAGTGAAAGCTCGCAATTCCGGGGATCGGATAGTTCAGTTAGTAAGAATCATGAAATCATTGCTTCTGTTCCCTTTATGAGCATATATTATTTCACATTCAATTCAGGTGAATTAGAGAAAAGTTGGAACACATTGTAACATTAAGCATGTTGAAGAGCAAGAGGGGTGTGGGAAGAGCAAGAGGGGTGTGGGAAGAGCAAGAGGGGTGTGGGAAGAGCAAGAGAGAAGATGCTTGACAACCTAGCATTGTGACATGAAGAACATTGGTATGGGAAATTATTGACAGCACATGAAATAGAAAGCGTTGGAAAAACATGATAACCAACAGCACACATCATGGACCATGTGAAGAAGAAGAATTAGAGATCTCCTGCCCATATGTTGCTGGGGCTCGAAATAGGAGTAAAGAATAGCAACACTGTTTAACCTACCATGCTCCTAATGATGAGGTTATGGGTTGGAGTTGGCTGTCCCATCCCATATAGGTCAAAATGACCCAAGAGGCATGCTGATGTTGAATGTGTCAGGCTGGAAGTCACAGATATCACAGCAAAGTTGTAAACCATGACATAAAATATTTCATTCTCCAGACTACACCCTGCTAATCTGCAGGAGTTTGAGAATTAATGTAGAAAAGCTATCCTTCTCTGGACTTATTCTGCTGGAAATCTAGAAGAAACATTGTCCCGCTACAAGAGAAATCCAGAGTTGGCAAACAAATACTTTTCTGGTCTCAATACAAGCTATTTTCATTCAAGTTGGCAAACAAATACTTTTCTGGTCTCAATACAAGCTATTTTCATTCAAGTTGGCAAACAAATACTTTTCTGGTCTCAATACAAGCTATTTTCATTCAAGACCCTTTAATATTTTGTCCTTCCATGAAACTCTGGATGTTTTAATATTTTTCACAATTTTTGGAGGGTTTTTGTATGTGATGATTCTCAAACTCCCGCTGGTCTATCTTAAAGCAGGATAATTACCGTACTAGATTTCTAGCAGAATGTAAATCTCATTTTATTTGCGCCCCTGGCCTGACACATCAGATTTTGGAAGTGTTTTAACCTCTTAAACATCTATAAAACATCGCCAAAATAGCAATGATTGCTGCTTCGATGTACTGGTAAGTTCCAAACATCATGACAGGTCATGTTCTGTTTCACCTGCGAGACGCTCCACACACGACCGAAATACAAAGCTTTATAAAGCTCTATGCTATATACATTGCTCACGACAAATGCTCAGTAGATTAGTTTCAGCTATGAAAATCTATTTGACCATAACAGAAGTTATTTGTCTTTGCTGGGGGCATTTAATGAAACTTTTAAACACATTGTGTACACAGCCTTTCAAAGTTATGAGTGGTGGTGTGATATTCAAGCGCGTGGTTGGTATTATCTTAACTTCTACTGGAAAAACGTCATTATTTGTTACAGATTTGTCAACTGGTTGTAATGTTTACTTTGCATTATAATCAGAACACATGCTGTTATACTCAGGAGATGTTTAGATAAAAAGTAACGTTTGTTCCAGACTAGATCTACACTATACCTGTTGTTGTTATGTGGCATATTCTTTCTAGAAAGTTGTCTTCCCTAAAAATATCTTGAAATCTCCTCGGTTTTGGGCGAGCTGTCCTGCCTCCTCCAGCAACATGTGCATGCATTCTTGGATATCTCTTGCCCACCGACGTCTTGGCTGACCTTTGCCTTTTGGAAGAAAAAAACAAACTGTTTTCTCAATATGGTGTTTAGAACCCAGCCTTCGAGGACATTGATTTTGTTTAGCACCTCTTGGTTTGACTTCCTTTCTGTCCGTGGTATTTGCAGGACTCTCATATAGCACTTTAATTCATTAGTTGTTATTCTCTTTGATATAGTTTTTTTTAATTGTTCATGCCTCACATCCATGCATTGCCACTGGAAACACACATTTACATAACACCATATGTGTGATAAAGGTAAATAAATAAACTCATACTATAGACCTAATAAGCCTACTATAGCCATCAGATCTATCTTTCTGTTTGTATCTATCTATCTTTCTGTTTGTATCTATCTATCTTTCTGTTTGTATCTATCTATCTTTCTGTTTGTATCTATCTATCTTTCTGTTTGTATCTATCTATCTTTCTGTTTGTATCTATCTATCTTTCTGTTTTTATCTATCTATCTTTCTGTTTGTATCTATCTATCTTTCTGTTTGTATATATCTATCTTTCTGTTTGTATCTATCTTTCTGTTTGTATATCTATCTTTCTGTTTGTATCTATCTATCTTTCTGTCTGTCTGTCCTGTATCTATTGTCTGTCCATCTAATCATCTTTTCTCTGCTTATGCTGTGAAATCACAAAATTGAATGACAATTGGTTTTTGGTCTATTGCACGTTCAGTCGCTTGATATGCAGTAATACTGTGCCATGTCAGAATGTTGGTAACTCCTTCAATCCACCTCCTCCTTGTTCTTCCTCTGTGCCTTGTTGTTTCCATCTTCGTGTTGTATGTTCTTGCCGCTGGCCAATAAGGGTTCATTCTTATTAGGTGGCTGAATCATTTCAGTCTCTGTTTTTCAATATATTTGACCACTGATGTTGTTCCAACAGTTCTTGTAATCCTAATAATAGTCATCCTTATAGATAAAGTCCCAGGTTGAAATAAAATAAAATGTGTCCTATAAATCTGCAAAGTAAGTGATAATGTCTGTCCTTTGTAGTTGTCAGAAATGAAAATATGTTGACACAGACAATAATGTTTGACACAAATGTCGTTAAAACGTTTTCCGTTGTGCAAGCTAGCACGGTGATATAGCTATGTATAGGAGTAATGAGAAATGTTGTGTCGAAGGTGTTAATATAAGCTATATGTTGAGTAATGAGAACTGCGTTGTGTTAATATAAGCTATGTGAAGGGTAATGAGAACTGTGTTGTGTCAAACGTGTTAATATAAACATCCTGTTATATTTGTTATTGTAGATCAAGAAAATACTTCAAAAGGTTCTACAAAAAGACATGTTACAGTACAGGAAGTTCACAGATCAAGAACTCGATGAAGATGGAACAAATGAGAAACTAGAGCAGGAAGACAACTCTCAACCCAAATTTGATGTGGAACAACTGGCTAAGGGTAAGATATTAATAATTTCATTGCTGGTTTCATTCATTCTCAAACTGCTGCTTGTTAGCAGGATGTACTCCAGAGAATGTAATGCAGTTTCTCTTGGTTTACAGCTTGGCTGCGATATCTGCGTCTTTTGACTTTTTAACAAATTCAACTTCACCATGACCTCTGGGTCACTGACCCTATATGGGATGAGACAGCCAATTTTACCCCATAACCTCCTTAATTGCCTCTATGATAAGTATTGAAGATAAACAATGTTGCTATTCTTTCTTCCTCTTTCAGGCCCTGGCAGCATAAGGGTACCAGAGGACATATGATGTGGTGTTTAATAGTTTTCTTATGTGAAATCCAATACTTGTTAATTCCTCTCTATTAGATATTTCAAGCTTCCTTACTGTAAATCCAATACTTGTTAATTCCTCTCTATTAGATATTTCAAGCTTCCTTACTGTAAATCCAATATTTGTTAATTCCTCTCTATTAGATATTTCAAGCTTCCTTACTGTAAATCCAATACTTGTTAATTCCTCTCTATTAGATATTTCAAGCTTCCTTACTGTAAATCCAATATTTGTTAATTCCTCTCTATTAGATATTTCAAGCTTCCTTACTGTAAATCCAATACTTGTTAATTCCTCTCTATTAGATATTTCAAGCTTCCTTACTGTAAATCCAATATTTGTTAATTCCTCTCTATTAGATATTTCAAGCTTCCTTACTGTAAATCCAATATTTGTTAATTCCTCTCTATTAGATATTTCAAGCTTCCTTACTGTAAATCCAATACTTGTTAATTCCTCTCTATTAGATATTTCAAGCTTCCTTACTGTAAATCCAATACTTGTTAATTCCTCTCTATTAGATATTTCAAGCTTCCTTACTGTAAATCCAATATTGGTTAATTCCTCTCTATCTGATATTTCAAGCTTCCTTAATGTAAATCCAATATTGATTAATTCCTCTCTATTAGATATTTCAAGCTTCCTTACTGTAAACCCAATATTTAACTCCTGTCTATCAGATATTTCAAGCTTCCTTACTGTAAATCCAATATTTGTTTTTTTTTAAAATAAAATATATTTTGCTGATATTTTCCAACAATTACTCATATTTTTCGTCTGTTTTATGAATTGAAAATTTATTATTTCATTTAGTTTATATTTACTGGTAAAGTTTTACTGCAGTCATACCAATTATCAATTAATAATAATAATTGTTACATTTCTTTACACAGGCAACAAAGAGAGCCTGCGTAAACTCCTGGAACTGTCAGGAGTTAAAACTGAGTTAATCTCGGGTGGGCAATCAACCTCATCTTCAAGTGACATGGACAACTCCAATTTTCTCTACTACAAGGGTTCTTTGCTGGATATTGAATCTTTGATGCAGCGGCTGGACAGAAGCGAGAAGTCTAGAACTGCAGTTGAGAAAAATTTACAAGACCTGACAGATGAGCTCAGTAAGTACTCAAGTTGGGGTGACAAATTGTTTTTGCTGGGAAAAGTGGTGGTGATAGTTTTAGAGGTTGGTAAACTGTGCTCATTCTCAAGTTCTTGCTGTTTGGTTATTATTTGGTGCACAGAATGGAATGCTTTGTGTTGTGGTTTATAGTTTGGCTGTGATATCTATGTCTTTTGAGCCAATGTCAGACTCCAGTTGGACATTTTTGTGTGCAGAGTTGCCTCTTCAGGTTTCACTCATTTACCAGACTGTCCAGTTGCAGAATGTTGTACAAGTGCATGCGGTTATGTCAATGGCTCACTAGACAAACCAACCATGCAACAGAAAACCTTAGTAGATGACATGCCTTTATATTGAGGTTATCTTCTTATGGAAGCTTCATGGCACGTCATCTATACTATTCTGTAGTCGTAACCTTCGATAACAATTACCATGTTGTTCTGACAGGCCGACGTTGTGCTTGAACTAGTTACGGGCACGGCGTGGGTGGGCGGATCAACAAAGAAACCTGTCGCAAGGGCCAGAGTTGTGCCCTGATGTCGACGTCTGTTTAGGCGGCAATGGACTCGAAATACCATCGAGTCGAATGGCTGCTGGAACAGAGGGCGGAGCACTTATGGGAATGCCCCACGTGCTGTGAGGTCAGTTTTCTAATCAAGACTCAAGAGAATCAAGAATGTTGTCCAGGATTAGCACATGGAGATTGAGTAGATACTCATGCCAGCAGTTGTCTATGAGTCCACAAAATCTAACAGAGACAACATGCAACACCAATGTGAGAGGTAAGAACCACCGAAATGAAATGCGTTTACAATATGAGAAACTATAGTAGGGCACGCTAAGAATATGTAAAATTGAAAGAAAAAAGATGTTTTATCTGTCTATCTATCTATACGCTGTATCCCTTGTTTGCCTTGCGGCGTCAGAGGTAGAAGATTTCTCTGGAGAAGGCCTTCCTGTGTGCTTTTTGTAAGTTTGTTCCTGTGGCTTCTTTGATTTCTGTAATCAATCTTTTACATGGTCTGTCTCTGGCTTTATAGCCTTTATATCTATGTGTCATGGCTATCTGTGGCATGCTGTCTGTTGGTAGTCTGTAAGCGTGTGAAAACCACTTGATCTGTTGTCTTTTTATGTATTCCAATACTGGTATTGTTTTGGTTATCTGTCTGATGTTATCGTTTCTAATTCTATCTCATAATGACACTCCAAGTATTCTTTGTAGACATGTCATTTCTGTTTTCACAATTTTTCTTTTGTCTTGTGCTGTCATTGTCCAGGTTCGGCACTGGTAGCAAAGTGATGGGATAATAATAGTCTTGCATAATGCAACTTTAGTGTCTATGTTTACAAAAAAGGGTAGAATTTGTTAATATTAACAACAAAAGTAATATCTCAATGTGACGTGTCACTACTTGAAAAGTCAAAAGTATATTACGAACATCATGTAGCTAAGTAACCCAAAATGGAGTCATGTTCTAAAATATATTTACTTTTTTATGTTTTCAGAAACAGTGAAAACTCACCTTATAGAACAAGAGACCACCAACACTAAACTCCAGCATGATTTGCGCAGAACTCGTGCAGACCTTGACCAAGAGAAAACGTTGTGCAGTTCTGTCCAGTCACTTAACAAAGAGTGGCAACGGACGGCTGTTGAAACCAGGTATGGCTAATTCTGCGATAGTTTATATTTAGTTTTATGTGTAGCCTATAGCCTTTCTGATAATAGCATAGATCTTCCTCAGTCGAGGAACCAAGGTGACACATGAACTCGCATAAGGTTTATCATCTCAAAAGGTTGTGGGGGGTGGGGTGTCAACCGTGTTTTATGAATGCTTGTTTATTCACTGAAGGGAGGCATTTCAGTGTGCCAGTATCCAGGATCATACATGACATTGAGAGGCGAGTTACCTCGTACTAATGCCACCATTGTCAGTCAGTCCTCTGGGATATGAAAGAAAAGTGAAACCTTCAACATAAGAAGTTGTCAGAAAAGTCGACATTATGGTGTAGAAGTTGTTAGAAAAGTCAACATAATGGTGTAGAAATTCCAACTACTGCAGAAAAAAAATAAAATTGGTAGCATATCCTATCCAGGACGTAGCTATCAACCCAGCATTTGTTGGCTGTGGTGATTTTCTAGGCAATATAAATACGTTCAGTAGGTTGCCATTGCTTTCTGAACAGTCCGGATGCACAATTGCCTGTGGTGAGGAGAGCACACTGAAAAGATGATACAACACACATAATGGTGTACAAAGTCAAATTACTGCTAAGCACACACTGAAAACATGATACAATTCATTCTCTTTTGGCATCAGAACAAACAGAAAATAAAAAACCAAGAACACTTCACATTGATTGTGTAACACTGACCACTACGGCATCTATAGTCAACATTAGAGTTTGCAATGACCCCAAACTATTTTGTCATCCTTGGTTGTGTATGGCTTAAACAAGGATTCCAAAACTATTCAATATAACTCTACTTGGGTTCCCAAACTGTTCAGTATGACAATGAATAGAAGCTAAACCTTTAGTTGCATTAGAATTGTGTTATTTTGTAGTCACTGGTTTTGTTGTTTTACTTAACCCGTTATTAATTCAGGGTATTTGACAGGCACAAGAATGTGTTTGTTTTGGAGCTTTTTGTATGAAAGAACTTTACAAATTAGACTAGAACTGAAAAACATCAAAAAAAGCTCAAGCATCACTCTTAAATGGTTACCAGCCCAAATGTGGTATCACCGGAAAAGAGAGATCTGATGCTCTGGCAAAAGCAGGAGGAAAAATTTAACTATCCTTTGCTGCACAGTGAGGTCAAAACGCTAATCTGCAACCATTACACATCACAGTGGAAGAAAGGTATGAATATAGATCAGAAACTAGACTCCAAACACCAACTTCATAGACAAGAGCAGGCTATTATCTTTCGACGTACACAATTCATATAGGACTTATGTACACTTACAATAACTGGCTAACACAGACTTTGAGGCCACCTGTACCTGATAAGGGTGTCCCATACAAATGAATGTCCATGTGGAACAGGGATGCAGACCCCTGAACACATACTGTCCAGATTACAAAGATCTGCGAGACAGGAAACATGGCCACTCTGAACTGAACTGAGGCAAAAACTTTTCGGAGCCGCTCTGACCTGGAGAAGATTAGGAGCTTCATCCTGGCGACTGAAGATCTACCAAGACTCAAATAATCCTGAACACAGAAGAAATTTTGTGTATATTTTTTAAAAAAGATGCGATTTCATCAAGCCATTCAAATCGTGCACACAAAGTCACCCGAACGGACCAATCGAGACAAGGACTATTACAACAACAAACATCCCGTACAGGTATTGAAATATCCTCAGTAACAACAAACACGAAACATAATATCCGTATTCGGGTGACTTTGTGTGCACGATTTGAATGGCTTGATGAAATCGCATCTTTTTTTGGAGATGCGGTTAGTCAAGTACTGAAAAACGCGTGTGCAATTGTTGCTAGGCGATTTGGTGCTGTAGAACGTACTGGTTCAATTCCCGTTAGTCTCAAGAATTTTTAAAATATTATCCTCTGGCTTCCTACTTAAATTTACTTGTATAAACAATTATTTGAAGCAAAATTGTATTGTCTATATATGTTATCCATGTTTACAAGAAGACCTATCGGCCCTTGTATAACTAATACGGATATTATGTTTCGTGTTTGTTGTTACTGAGGATATTTCAATACCTGTACGGGACGTTTGTTGTTGTTGTAATAGTCCTTGTCTCGATTGGTCCGTTCGGGTGACTTTGTGTGCACGATTTGAATGGCTTGATGAAATCGCATCTTTTTTTGGAGATGCGGTTAGTCAAGTACTGAAAAACGCGTGTGCAATTGTTGCTAGGCGATTTGGTGCCGTAGAACGTACTGGTTCAATTCCCGTTAGTCTCAAGAATTTTTAAAATATTATCCTCTGGCTTCCTACTTAAATTTACTTTTAAAAAAAAGGCAAATAATGGTAATGGAAAAAGAAATAACGAAATGTCTACTGAATGTAATGGTGTAAATTTTGTTAGTGTATTTGTGATATAATGGTGAAGATGAAGATTGCAAAATTCCCCATATGAATAACACTGTATCAAATACTTTTTTCGTTGGTAAAAGAGTGCTTTACAACGGGTGCACTTACACACTGACAGCCAGAGGGTAATACCAAGCGCTCAGCATATGTACGCGCCACCGACACGCTAAAAGTTTACCAAGAAATATTTTTAATGAGTTCAGTATAAAAATCATAAATTTATCTTTATATTTAATTTTGGTTAGATGTTGACAAAAAGATGCAACATAGCATATCAAATCTTAGGGCAGATCTCCTATTTAAAAAAACAACCTGAACATGAACATCAAAACTGCACTATATAAAATGATCATCATACCATCACCATGCTACGAATGTTAGACTAGGACACTAACAATGAAAGAAAAAAGAATAGGTTACAACAGAAATGACTTGTCTACGTAAAATTCCCAGAGTAACAATAGGAGACAGAATCAGAAATGAAAACAGCAGAAGACTAACAAACACAATGCCAATCTTGGATTACATCAGAAGACAACAGATAAAGTGGTTTTCACTTGCTTCCACGCTACCATCAGACAGTGCCCATCAAAAAAGCATTGCTGTACTGACACGATGGATACATAGCTAGGGGCAAGCCATGCAAAAGGTGAATTAAAGAAATAAAAGAGTAAATGAAAACAAACATATATGAAGCACACAAAAAATTAATCTACGGAGAACTGTTCTACCCGTGACCTGCAAGGCATAATAGGGTATAAAATGAAACATTGACTAAAAAGATGCCTTCATGAGGTAAGGGACATGGCACAGTTTGAGAACCCATGTATTAAAAATAAATAATATTGTTAAACTATCTTTTAATGTATTTCCCAGGTCACATGTAATGATGGCAATGAACAGCTTGAATTCTGTGCTAAATAAAGATGAAGGGAGATCCAAGAACGAGGAACATAGGTCCAAGAATGATGAATACAGGTCCAAAAATGAGGAACACAGGTCCAAAAATGAGGAGCACAGGTCCAAGAATGAGGAATATAGGTCTAAGAATGAGGAACACAGGTCCAAGAATGAGGAACACAGGTCCAAGAATGAAGAACACAGGTCCAAGAATGAGGAACACAGGTCTAAGAGTGAGGAGCATAGATCTAAAAATGAGGAGCACAAGAAGAGAGATGCCAGAAGAGATGTTGAAGAGAAGGAAAAGTCAGAGAAGAAAGCAAAAGCTGATAATATAAAGGAGGAGATTGCTTAGTGTTTTGTCAATCCTGACTTTCACAAAAATTATTGGGTAGTGTTTTGTTTATGTTGTGTTGTCAATGATGGAAAGTTAGTCTATAACGAGTTAGCGTATTTATAATATTTAATATTTTTTTACATTCGAAGGTTTTTTTAATACAAACATAAGGTCAGTGACATCTGCCTACATAAGGTCAGTGACATCTGCCTACATAAGGTCAGTGACATCTGCCTAACAGTTGTCAACAATAGTTTGCTAATATTGTCATGCGTGTTTAGTAATGATAACGGATGAGTAACAACATGAAATGAGTATGATAACAGATTTGTCTCATGAATAACGCTCCAATGTTACAACCTGGTCCTGGACTTCTATTTCAGAGAGCAAAGAAATAGAACCATTGATTTCTTTCAAGGCATGTCATAGTAGGCAGCTAAGAAACGTTGGAAGATAGGCTGACAATCTGTCAATTCTGAAACAAATATTCCATCACATCTTGTCTAAGAAGATAGACTGACAATCTGTCAACTCTGAAGCAATCATCCGTCACATCTTGTCTAAGAAGATAGACTGACAATCTGTCAACTCTGAAGTCATCATCCGTCACATCTTGTCTCAATTTCCTACTTTTGTCTTCTATCAAATAATCTCCATGGATAACGAACAGATGCCAGTGAACATATGTCCTTTGTGGTAGACTTCAGGTGACAGAGAATGCTAGACGTTTCATCACTGCAGACAGGTCAAAAAATATGATAGAATTATGAGATAGTTGACCTAGACGTTTGAGCTGTGCTCCTAACAGGACGTGGTCACCCTGGGATACTGAGGCACTTGAACACTACCATAAGCTATCAAGAGTAACCTGCTCACAGCTAAAAGGATTAGGTCCCATGTGGTTTTTAATGATAACAGATATGTCCCATGAGATGAGTAATGATAGAAGGTATGTTCCATGAGATGAGTAATGATAGAAGGTATGTCCCATGAGATGAGTAATGATAGACGGTATGTCCCATGAGATGAGTAATTATAGAAGGTATGTCCCATGAGATGAGTAATGATAGAAGGTATGTCCCATGAGATGAGTAATGATAGAAGGTATGTTCCATGAGATGAGTAATGATAGAAGGTATGTTCCATGAGATGAGTAATGATAGAAGGTATGTTCCATGAGATGAGTAATGATAGAAGGTATGTTCCATGAGATGAGTAATGATAGAAGGTATGTTCCATGAGATGAGTAATGATAGAAGGTATGTTCCATGAGATGAGTAATGATAGAAGGTATGTTCCATGAGATGAGTAATGATAGAAGGTATGTTCCATGAGATGAGTAATGATAGAAGGTATGTTCCATGAGATGAGTAATGATAGAAGGTATGTTCCATGAGATGAGTAATGATAGAAGGTATGTTCCATGAGATGAGTAATGATAGACGGTATGTCCCATGAGATGAGTAATGATAGACGGTATGTCCCATGAGATGAGTAATGATAGACGGTATGTCCCATGAGATGAGTAATGATAGAAGGTATGTTCCATGAGATGAGTAATGGTAGAAGGTATGTCCCATGAGATGAGTAATGGTAGAAGGTATGTTCCATGAGATGAGTAATGATAGAAGGTATGTCCCATGAGATGAGTAATGGTAGAAGGTATGTCCCATGAGATGAGTAATGGTAGAAGGTATGTTCCATGAGATGAGTAATGATAGAAGGTATGTCCCATGAGATGAGTAATGATAGACGGTATGTCCCATGAGATGAGTAATTATAGAAGGTATGTCCCATGAGATGAGTAATGATAGAAGGTATGTTCCATGAGATGAGTAATGATAGACGGTATGTCCCATGAGATGAGTAATGATAGACGGTATGTCCCATGAGATGAGTAATGATAGACGGTATGTCCCATGAGATGAGTAATGATAGAAGGTATGTTCCATGAGATGAGTAATGGTAGAAGGTATGTCCCATGAGATGAGTAATGGTAGAAGGTATGTTCCATGAGATGAGTAATGATAGAAGGTATGTCCCATGAGATGAGTAATGGTAGAAGGTATGTCCCATGAGATGAGTAATGGTAGAAGGTATGTTCCATGAGATGAGTAATGATAGAAGGTATGTCCCATGAGATGAGTAATGATAGAAGGTATGTTCCATGAGATGAGTAATGATAGAAGGTATGTCCCATGAGATGAGTAATGATAGTAGGTATGTTCCATGAGATGAGTAATGATAGAAGGTATGTCCCATGAGATGAGTAATGATAGAAGGTATGTTCCATGAGATGAGTAATGATAGAAGGTATGTTCCATGAGATGAGTAATGATAGAAGGTATGTCCCATGAGATGAGTAATGATAGAAGGTATGTCCCATGAGATGAGTAATGATAGAAGGTATGTCCCATGAGATGAGTAATGATAGAAGGTATGTCCCATGAGATGAGTAATGATAGAAGGTATGTCCCATGAGATGAGTAATGATAGAAGGTATGTTCCATGAGATGAGTAATGATAGAAGGTATGTCCCATGAGATGAGTAATGATAGAAGGTATGTTCCATGAGATGAGTAATGATAGAAGGTATGTCCCATGAGATGAGTAATGATAGAAGGTATGTCCCATGAGATGAGTAATGATAGAAGGTATGTTCCATGAGATGAGTAATGATAGAAGGTATGTCCCATGAGATGAGTAATGATAGAAGGTATGTCCCATGAGATGAGTAATGATAGAAGTTATGTCCCATGAGATGAGTAATGATAGAAGGTATGTCCCATGAGATGAGTAATGATAGAAGGTATGTTCCATGAGATGAGTAATGATAGAAGGTATGTCCCATGAGATGAGTAATGATAGAAGATATGTTCCATGAGATGAGTAATGATAGAAGATATGTTCCATGAGATGAGTAATGATAGAAGGTATGTCCCATGAGATGAGTAATGATAGAAGGTATGTTCCATGAGATGAGTAATGATAGAAGGTATGTTCCATGAGATGAGTAATGATAGAATGTATGTCCCATGAGATGAGTAATGATAGAAGGTATGTTCCATGAGATGAGTAATGATAGAAGGTATGTCCCATGAGATGAGTAATGATAGAAGGTATGTCCCATGAGATGAGTAATGATAGAAGTTATGTCCCATGAGATGAGTAATGATAGAAGGTATGTCCCATGAGATGAGTAATGATAGAAGGTATGTCCCATGAGATGAGTAATGATAGAAGGTATGTTCCATGAGAGAAAACATGAGATGAGTTATGATAATAGATATGTCCTATCTTCATGATGTTTCTCCCCCACAAGCAAAAATAAGCGTGACGTAAAAAAATATTTCAACTGGGTTTCTGAGTTCACAGATGACTGAAGAAATCTAATCAAGGCTTAGAAAACCTGTAGTAGGTAGTGTGAACAGATAGGTCTTGAAATGAGGAAAGGTGACTAATAAATAGTAAAATACTAAATGTAGCATACTGTAAATGAAAAATAACAAATGAAGGAAGAATTACTATATTGCGGTCCAATGGGAAATGTTATCAAGAAATTCTGAGATAGATTGATTTTAGTGAAGACTTCCAAACCACCAATATACTGTTGGAAGTTGTGACTAAATCCGCATCTTTTTTAGAGATGCAGTGCGGTAGAATTCCGAAAATTTATTGACTCAAGTTGCAAGGCGAATAGGCGCCAGCAGAACAGAACTGGTGGTTCAAATCTCATCTACTTCCTTCTGATTTCTTCTATAACTCCTCAATACTTCCTGTTTATGTTAATATCACACACAAAACACATGGCTCACTATTTTACAACATAAGTATAGATTGGAACTAGTGGTTTACTATTCCTATTTTACAACATAAGTATAGATTGGAACTAGTGGTTTACTATTCCTATTTTACAACATAAGTATAGATTGGAACTAGTGGTTTACTATTCCTATTTTACAACATAAGTATAGATTGGAACTAGTGGTTTACTATTCCTATTTTACAACATAAGTATAGATTGGAACTAGTGGTTTACTATTCCTATTTTACAACATAAGTATAGATTGGAACTAGTGGTTTACTATTCCTATTTTACAACATAAGTATAGATTGGAACTAGTGGTTTACTATTCCTATTTTACAACATAAGTATAGATTGGAACTAGTGGTTTACTATTCCTATTTTACAACATAAGTATAGATTAGAACCAGTGGTTTACTATTCCTATTTTACAACAGAAGTATAGATTAGAACTAGTGGTTTATTGTTCTTATTTGACAGATTGAAGCATACTTGTATTACATTTTTATTGTTCTCTGATGTTTGAGTAGTTAATGTTTTTAGATTACTCATGAAAGTGTTTTGAATCATGAAAGAATGTCATGTTAGTCAACTGATATAGATTAAAAAAACTTTTAATAACAGCAATTATCAATTTGATCTATGGGAGGGTGAAAGGGCATGAACAGATGGAACCATCTACTATGGATTCATTCTTTTTATTACATGTTGCAGATGATTTATTTTAATGCTGGAGCTACTAATAAGGAAAGGATTATTGAAGAAAATGGATGGTGTACGTTTTAGAGAGTTGCAGTCAAGTTCTGAAATTATTTTTCATTGATAATATTGTGAGAAATATAAGATAGACACCGGTTTAGCTCAAATCTTCTTCATCGTTCATTCTCAAACTCCTGCTGGATCTCTCTTGTAGCAGGACCATGGTCCTATTAGATTTCCAGTAGGATGTAGTCCGGAAAATGGAAATGCGGCATATATATGCGGCATATATATATGCGGCATATATATTTGCGGCAATGGCCCGACACAGCCATCTTCGGCGGGTAGCTCCAAAAACAACACTCAAAAATATAGGAGATGCACACAGATAATCAACATTCTGCATTGTTCTTAAACTCACACAGAAAGAGGAATATCAAGACATACCTGAACAAAAAGTGAAATACAGATACACAAATCATGGGTAAAATAAAGTGATCAGTAGATTGCTATAAAACTGTGCACTGCACAGTGAGTAAATATTGGGGGGGGGGGGGGGGAGAAATATATATATATATATATAAATATGGTTAAGTAGCAGTTTTATGTTGAACACATATAGGATCAACCAAAAGGTCTTTATTAAGAAACACAAATAGAATGGAACCATAAAATCAGAGACTAAATGCAGCAGCAATGTGATACAGACGTAGAACTTTGTCTCTATTTGTTATTTTCCAGACCTGTATACTGCATCACATTATTGTTGCATGTAGTCTCCGTTTGAATTTCATGGTTCCATTTTGTTTGTCCCTTTCTTGATAAATACCTTTTGGTCAAAACTAGCATATACTGTGTAATAAGACCTATAACACATTAGGGTTGAAGGAGTGCCACCAGTACAGAAAGTTCTCCAAATAACTCTATCCTCAACCATTCAGAGGAGTGTAGAAAAATCACGCCCAGTCCATTCCTTCATGTTATCAATCCAGGATTTTCTCTATCCTCCTTCCACACTCTCGACTGTCTTGCAAAATAATTTTAGAAAACTCTAGTCGTGTCCCATTATATATCCAAACCAAACAAGTTTATGCAGTTTCACCACTGCCAAAAGTGGTTCTTGATATCGTGCCAGTTTGTTTATTTACTGCCGGAAAAATATATTTGTTTTTTGTTCTAGATAACTAATTCTTAACAAAGGTCTGTAGCACTTGTTTTCAAAAGCCTGAATCCTAATTTCTGTGTCTACATTGAGTGTTGAGTGTTCAACTTTCACATCCGTATAAAAGTATACTTAGCACTAGCAGATCTCAATAGATTGATCTTTACATTTATAACACTGATCTTACTTTTCCATATCATATTCAACCTTGCCATCGTCATCTCGAGTCTTAGCTTAATGTCATTTCCCGAGTAGACATCACATTTTTAGGACCTGAGATACTTGAAGGTACACTGTTTCAAGTTTGTGACTGTTTAATCGATATTTGTGGGATCTTGTTTGGTTTGACAGTTACCAATATTCTTGATTTTATCAATGCTAATCTCCATGCCATATTTCTTGTTCTGCGTTAAGACCTATTTAACCAATTATATATATTTTTTTCAATATTTACTAAAAATGTGGAAAGAAATAGAAGCAATAGTTAAAAATAGGACAGAAAGGAAGAGATTTTTTTGAGGACCTATACTTCACAGGGAGTGAAAAGTGAATAGATTGAAATATGACGGAAAAGAAACAAATATTAAAATATAATTATTGAAGAATATGTGTCTTCTTATTGGATATTAAACTTGGAATGTGTGCTTTATCAAATCTTCTTATGTGTTCATTCTCAAATTAGTGCTTGTTAGCTGGCATAGTCCAGAGCATGCTGCGTTGTGGTTTACTGCTTGGTTGTGATATCTACACTGTTTTGTCCTGCACATCTGACTGATCATCAAGTGCCATATGGTGTTGGCGATCATTAGGGCTCGGATTTTCATGAAATGTCATATTTTTTTCCTGAAGCATATTTTCAGTTTTAAGTTAATTTCTACATGTTTCAAGCATTTCTGAACAATTTTAAGCTGTTTTTATTTGTCATATAAATGCATATTTTGACCATAATTTTGATGAGGTCATATTTTGCCTGAAATTTGAGATTTAGGTCATATTTTGCATATTTTCTGGTGTACTCAACGTTCTGGTGTACTCCGTTTGCTTATCAATGTTAGCACATCTTAAACTATGTTTAGAGACAAATTGTGAGGATTGGCTATATTTCTGAATGTGTGTATTAGTGAATATGCATGTGTGTCTTTCATGCGACTGTAGGGAAGGGAAGACATCAGTCAACTCTTTGATGTCAGTCGGCATCTGAGAATCAAAAAGGGAGTGACATCCGCTCAATACTTCAAAAGAATTTTCTGGGTTTTGTTTCGAAAGTAAATTGTAGGAAACAATTTCAAATGTTTCAACGTCAAGAGCGAATATTCCTGGATTTGTTAAAACTTCCAGTTTCAATTTAAACCGTTTGGCGCCCATTTGTATATTAAATTATTAATTTGCCATTTGCAACAGTGACTACATGATCTCGTGCTCTAGCTCATAGTTATATAATAGTCTTAATAATAGTGTTATATTTTATATTGTTTATGGTTGATTCACTGGAATAACTTTGTTTTACAATGCCTAAAGTGTCTAATTCTAATGGTGCAAAGTTGCGTAAATTTGTGCAGGAATTTGGTTCAAAAGTATTTAGTACCGATGGAGAAATATTGTACTGTACACTGTGTGAGGTCAAGGTTACAGCTGGAAAACGGTTTAATGTGCAACAACATTGCAATACTTCTAAACATATGAAATGTTTAAGTAGACTTTCTAAAATGGAAGGAAGACAAAGTTTATTACTTGAAAAATGTTCTGCTACTTCCTCTTCTTCGAGAAACACAGAGACCGGTTTTTATAAAGATTTGTGTCATATGATGGTTTCATCAAATATCCCTTTAAATAAATTGCAAAATCAATATTTCCGACAATTTCTGGAGAAATACACTAGCCATCCTATCCCAGATGAATCTACTTTAAGGAATAATTATCTCTCCAAATGTTATGAGGACATGTTAAATCAAATTAGAAATTCTATTGCAGATAACAAGATATGGGTTTCCTTAGACGAGACTACTGATGTAGATGGCAGGTTTGTCGCAAATGTTATAGTTGGAACTTTAAAAGGAGATCAACCAGGACAAAAATTTGTCCTTAACTGTGGTTCTTGAAAGAACAAATCATACCTCCATAGCTGTTCTATTTGATAATTCCATGAAGCTGTTGTGGCCAAATGGAATAGAAAGAAATAATATCCTTCTATTAATAACAGATGCTGCTCCCTATATGAAAAAGGATGCTAAAGGACTTCAAATTCTCTACCCAAAATTGATCCATATTACTTGCCTTGCTCATGCACAAAATCTGACTTATATAAAGTCAAACTTTTCGGCAATTTCAACAGCAATAAAACGTCTGGAAAGCGAAGGGACTGCACTTTATGATGCATTAGATATTGTGAAACAAATTCAAACAGAAATAAATGGATCACGTGGTGAAGTAAGCACCAGGATTAAAGTAAAATTAGAAAGTGTTCTTCATAGAAATTCTGGTTATTTCTCATTGTGCAAAATTGCAGACATACTTAGTGGTAAACATGCAACATTTCAAGAGGATCAACCTGAACTTTCAGCAAATGATCTGACATTATTTAGATTTGCCCCTGTGACATCATGTGATGTAGAACGAAGTTTTTCAAAATATAAAACAATTCTCAGTGACAATCGTTCAAATTTGAAAATTTAAAAATGCATGTTGTTGTCGGTTGCAATTGTACAAACAATGAAAACTGAGGAATAAATGTGGTGTTTTTATACATGCTTTGTTAAGTATTACTACTATGTAGGTACTATGACTACTATGTAATGCTTAAACATGCAAACAATAATAATTTGCGTTTTTTTTTTGGTTCATAAATGAGAAAAACCTTATGGTCATATTTCGCCTTTTTAAGGTCATATTGGCATGTCATATTTCAGGATTTTTAGGTCATAAAAATCCGAGCCCTAGCGATCATATTTCTCCATGTACATCAATCTCTCATATATGTCATCTCTCCTGCTGCATGTGTTAATCTGTTTGCAACACATCTCAAAACAACACACCACTACTGTACACACTTGGATAAAAACATACACAACTACTGTACACACTTGGATAAAAAAAAATCATTGTAATAAATAGCATTTATTTTATTATCTTTTAATCTTTGATGATCTTTATTCACATAAATAAATCACAACATTAAGACATTATGTGACAAGGATGACACCAGTAAGCTACTTGATGCACACATAAATAATCTAATTATTTGAGACATTATGTGACAAGGATGACATCAGTAAGCTACTTGATGCACACATAAATAAATCACATCTAATTATTTGAGACATTATGTGACAAGGATGACATCAGTAAGCTACTTGATGCACACATAAATAAATCACATCTAATTATTTGAGACATTATGTGACACGGATGACGCCAGTAAGCTAGCTACTTGATTCACACAGGCTGCTAACAAATGAATCACAATCAGACATATTTCTGCTTTAGGTAATAGTAAGAAAATTCAATCATCATACATACCAGTGGCACCAGAACATGGGCCATGTGGCCCCCTTGAGGGCACAAAAACAGATTTTGAAATGGGGTGGGAAAGAGAAGTAGGTCACAATTTGAATTATAAACAAGATTTACAGCGATAAAATGATCTGTGAGAGGAGCAAAGAATAGAGTGTTTACCTTCCTATACGTCATTGGAGGCATCTAAGGTGGAGTTGGATGTGCCATTCCACATTCGGTGAAAGTGACCCATAAGCCATGCTGAAGTCGGATGTGTAAGTGTACGGCTAAAAAGCGCAGATATAGCAGCAAAACTGCAAGCCATCACACAACGCAATCCGTTCTCCAGGCTACACCATTTTAATCTGCAGGAGTATGAGAATGAACAAAGAATAGCAACACAGCTTTTAAACATCTTGGCAACTTGCAATGACTTTTTTTTTTACCGGTACTAAGACGCCGCTGAAGAAAATTTGTCTCAAAAAGGGGAGGCCACAGATAAAAGAGATTGAGAATCACTGACATATATAATCATGACATGTTAGGTTCTCTGTCATATGGCTAGATGAATAATGAATTTACACAAGGGAGACTGATGTGTCGGGCCATTAGCACAAATAAAATGGTGACAGCGCATTTCTATTCTCTAGACTACACTGACTGGAAATCTTGTAGGGGCCATTGTCCTGATACAAGAGAAATATATCTGGAGTTTGAGAATGAACGACGAAAAAGACGAATATTGCATAACTAAACCATGGAAGTAGAAGATTCCAAATTTCTCTTCACCCCCACCCCCCCAAATAAAATCCCAGGAATCCATTCTCACATGGATAATGTGGGAAATTAACTGTATATCTTCTTCAACGTTCATTCTCAAACTCCCACTGAATCTCCATTGTAGCAGGACCATAGTCCTACTAGATTTCTAGCAGGATGTAGTCCAGAGAATGGAAATAAGAGTTTGTGTCTGCGTTTTATTTGTGCCAATAGCAAGACACATCCATCTTCGGCGGGAACTGTGTATCAGGAACTGATTTCGATGATACTGTTTATCATCTGTACACAGCAGACATATCATGGGTGATTCATATCACTGATACAGTAAATCTCTCAGGGTGTAAGTGGCTGATGGAACTGATTACCACAAGCAATGTATGAACCCAGGTCACTTGTATGAACCCAGGTCACTTGAATGTATTAAATAAAATCAATCAGTGAATATTGTAGATGATGACCACAAGTTGTCTTAAATATGAAAAAAAAAAACAAATGATGAAAGTTAATATTTTCATGTTTACTATTTCCAAAAAGTGGATGCAAGTAATAAAAAATTGTATGCAAACAAAAACTTTACTCTTTCCCTGCTGTCCCAGTCAAGATCACACATTATGTTTTGCATTTACTTCTCAAGAGCATGTCCAAATAATATTATCTCTTTTTTTAAAAAAGGCTTTGCTGAATAAATTTGATGGCAAAAATCTATAGTGCTGTAAGTAAGTCAGCTGTGCCAATAGTATTACTAAGTGGTTTATTTTATTCCAAACTAGCAACTCCAATGAGCTAAACATAGTGAAGTTAGAACAAATAGACTTGATTTCTATAACAAATAGAGCACTAAAGTGTTAAAATATTGTCACAAAAATATGTGGAAACAGCGCTGCATTTGAAGGTGTATAAAAGCCCTGAATGAAATCAAATCCAGGAAGGCATGACAAGATGGGCTCAAAATCACAATACTCATTGAATATGACTACAGAAAAACATTACCTACTGATCAACTTTTATCCAAATTGAAACAGCTGCAATTGTTCTAAACAGAGCAGTCACCTTTAATCAAGAACTCCATTCTTCAAAGTCCCATGTCGGGTTTCAATTTTGTTTAATGAAATTTCAAAAGCTCAGTGTTGGTGGTCAGCAGTGTGGTATTTAGATCTAGTAAAAACAATGTAATCCCTCTATAGTGTTTACATCTATAACAAATTTTTCAAAATCCCCAATTATATTTAATCTTTATACCGTATAAAGCAAATTAATGTTATTTTATAAATATTTCGTTGGTCCGGACCAAGTTGTTATAACGGGATTTGACTGTACTAAAATATAAGATAATTGGGTTGGCAAAAAAAAGGTTACAAAATTCAGAAAGAAAAATGTACAAGAAGACAAACCACAGAAATTGTTTTTGAAATATATAAACTTATATTTTCTTATATATGTCTGCTCTAGTTCTGTTATAAATAATTATTTGAGATGAACCATGTATGGCTGGATAGAGTGGCTGTAAATATTCGTGTCAATGACTGAGTCACAGGTACATTATAAACAACAAAGAGTGTTGGAAACTTCTAGAGAGTTCAATAAAAAAATAATTGGTTTAATAGTTGTTTTCCAAATATTCTCTTTCTTCATCATTGTCTTCCTGTTGAGACAACTGACTGTTCTTTTTCACGCTACTTGAGGTAATTCATTGTCTCTTACTTTCTCTCGCTTACTAGTAGAGACCTGTATACTTGTGTTGTCTCTCATTCTCTCTTTATTTGAGATGATTCACTTTCTCCTATTTTGGCCAGACAAAATCATGGCAATCCTGATGAAGATATTCAGTGTGTCTATGTAGACGCTGATACTCCTGAAATAAAAGACAGAAATTTAGCTTAGTTTTACATTTCATAAGAGTGCGGTAGCCTAGTTGATAGGGAGCTTGCTTTCTATCACCAAGTTACCGGGTTCGAAACCATGTCAGGACACACAAAAAATCAGAGTTGTGATTTCTTGCTTGCCACGATCAGTTGACTCAGATGTAAATGAGTACCTGATGCATGAGTTAGGGGAGGTAAAGACAGCAAGGAAGGGAACTGGTCACTCCCCCACCTAATAGTTGCTGCGGCTTAGTACATGAAGAGTTATCTTCATCCCTGACGGCAGGTTTCTGCCATGGGACATACCTTTACTTTTACATTTCATAACAATACAAATTAGAAGTTTTCCCATTGATTACAATCACCAATGAGGACAGCTCCTTTATGTGGGAATCAGGCTTAAGTTCAGCCAACAGAGGCTGGAAACTAAGACTGGTCGGGCCATACCTTACATCAAGCAGGACCAGTCCTGTCCAAGCAAGCACAGGTGCTGAATTCATTCCTGTCGAACTAAGCATAGGCATGGAAGTCAGAGATACCAGGCCAAGAAGTGTACCAGCAATCACCTAAGATAACATTAATTATGATGGGAGGATATTTCTTCACAATCATGACAAGATAATGAAGATACTGTTTATCCAATATTAGGAATTGTGATAAACAGAAATTACGATCAATAGAGCTCTTTTAAAATAATATAATAGTGAAATTCCATCTTAGAGAAGACTTTTTAAAAAGAAAAATTAATGCACTGAAATCATGTTATAGCACACATTAGTGAAAATAAATGTCCTATTTAACTACACATTTCTTCTTCTTCAGCGTTCATTCTCAAACTCCTGCTGGATCTAGCAGAACCATGATCCTACTAGATTTCCAGCAGGATGTAGTACAGAGAATGGAAATGCGTTGTGTCGCCATTTTATTTGTGCCAATGGCCCGACACATTCGCCTTTGGTGGAACACATTTCAAAATCCCCAATTATATTGATTATTTATACTGTATACATTAGAAGACAGAATTTATACCTTTGAAATGTGAATATATAAAAGAATAGGGAGAACATGGAAAGAGAAGAAAACCAACAAAGAGGTACTAACAACACTTTGCATGAAGAAAGGATTATTAAAAATGTAAAAAGTATTACATGTACTGAATAATCTCAATATCAACTCTGATGCACTCACAGGGTGTGGCATGCAGAGAAGCATAAAGCTCTGATTTGAACTCTTGCTTTATTAAGTTTGGACCATCTAAACCAGGGTCTATTTAGAAGGTAGCGAAACACAGTAAACTTATTTGGACATGTAATGAGACATCGTACTTGCGAAAACTATATTGCAAGGAACAGTGGCATCCCTCTATAATGGTAATTTTTGCAACAAATTTATCTATTTAAAAACAATTTTCTTCCTCAGCAATTTCATTCTTAAACTCCTGCAAATTAACAGAATGTAGTCTGGAGAACAGAATGTGTTTCATAGTTTATAGCTTGGATGTGTCTTTCGGCCTGGGACATCAGACTTCACGGTTTCTGGGTCCCTTGGCTCTATGGGATGGGATAGTCAACTCCATCCCCAAAAACCTCTGTAGTCGCTTTTTACGACGTTCATGGCAGCTTACTATTCTTTGCTCTCGTTTCTGGCCATGGCAACACACAGGCAAACAATTTTCAAAATCCCCAATTATATTTATTCTTTGTACCGTATATAGCAAATTTCTGTTACATACATATTTCATTGATCTGAACCAAGTTGTTATAATGGGGTTTGACTGTACCAACATAAGAGACATGGAGTTTTGTAGAAATGATTGCTAGCATCAATTGGTAAGTCACTTGATTGAATGATTTAAGGTATCAAAATTAGCCTGGTCTCTTATATAGCACAATTGATTAAATGAATATAGGTTGGATTGAGATTAGTATGATTTTCTATATAGCACTCCTGATTTTTGTTCTGCACCAGACAGGAAAACATGAATTTCGATCTGCCATTATGAACTTATTTTATGCCCTTGACATAACCATGATAGACTCTTCTGTGGTAAAAAAAATGGCATCCCACATCACAGAGGTTTTAACCCCATTGAGAAAGTCTCCCAATCATCACACTCCCTGAGAACAGAAAATAGCTACACACAGAGACACCGTTTTTCAAATGAAGAGGGTAGTCAGGAGATTGGAACAACACAACATACTATATGAACAACATTCTGTTCTGATGGATTGACGTTCTGTCTTCTACATTCATTTTCAAACTCCTGCTGCTTAGTAGGATGTAGTCTGGAGAACAGAATGCGTTTTTACCATGGTTTACAGTTTGACTGTGATAGCTGCACCTTGTAGCCTGACAAGTACGATTTCAGGACAGTTTCTAGACCTCTTGCATGAATACATTTAACCTATGAGATCGGACAGTCAACTTCACCCCCCTCCTCCTTAGTTGCCTCTTAGAAAATATATGTTAGGTGATGGTGTTACCCATTCTTTGATGCCCTTTTGAGCTCCTAAACCTGAATGGGGGAAACTGGTCTTTATATCATATATCTTCTTGCATACAAAAATATTAGTACAAACATATACAGTCAGATCCCATTATAACAACTTGGTATGGGCCGACAAAATTTGTATATAATAAAAGAAATTAGCTATATACAGTGCAAACAATAAATATAATTGGGAATTTTAAAAATTGTTGTTAAATAGGGAAATTTGTTATAAACTTATGTGCTACAGAGGAATTCCACTCTATAAAATGCATAATCAAAAATGTTTTGCTCACAGGAAACTATGAATGATAAGACACCCTTAAAATTCATCATGGGAAAAAATTAGAGGGAACATTAGTATAGGAAATGTAAGAGTGGGAAACAGTCAAACTATAGGCAGTATAAGAGTAACAACTATAGGCAACAACTTTGGTCTCACTATTAACACCAAAAAAACAGAAGTCATGCACCAAGCAACATCAAATAGCCAACATACTGCTACTTCCATCATCGTCAATAAGGAAAAACTGCAGGTAGTCGACAATTTTACTTACCTTGGAAGCACTCTCTCTCGCGATGTCAACATTGATGTGGAAATTAACAAGAGACTGGCAAAAGCTAGTGCTGTATTTGGCGGATTACGCAAAAATGTATGGGACAGAAGAGGTATAAGAACAACCACCAAACTACAAGTATATCATGCTGCTGTTATACCAACCTTACTATACGCCTGCGAAACGTGGACAGTGTATGCTAGACATGCAAGAAAGTTAAATCATTTCCATCTTACCTGCCTACGTAAATTACTAAACATCCATTGGTGGGACAAAGTACCAGACTACGAGGTCTTGGAAAAATCAACCTCAATAAGCATCCACACAATACTTATGAAGGCGCAGGCACGCTGGGCAGGCCATCTTGTGCGCATGGAGAACTCGCGATTGCCAAAACAAATATATTATGGAGAACTCAAGGCAGGATTTCGAAAAGCTGGTGGACAGAAAAAGCGTTTCAAAGACACGCTCAAGTCATCCTTGAAACATCTTAACATTGACGTAGGCGCTTGGGAGAGCCTCGCTCAGGATAGAACGGCTTGGCGTTACAGCATTAGAACGGGAGCACTAGCGGCAGAAGAATTCAGACAAGAAACTGCAAGACAGAAGCGGACACGTAGAAAAGAAAAAACATCTCAACCTCACACAGATACCTTCTATTGTTGTCAATTCTGTAAAAGAACATTTTGTGCGCGCATTGGACTTGCTAGTCATTTAAAAACGCACTATTAACTTTATTATTTTATTATTTATTGTTATTATTATTATGGTTGAGTTTTTGGTCATCGTCGATCACGACGGACGAACATCATAAGAGTGGGAAATACAGTCAAACTATAGGCAGTATAAGAGTGGGAAATACAGTCAAACTATAGGCAGTATAAGAGTGCGAAATAGTCAAACTATATATATATATATATATATATATATAGGCGGCATTCAACTGGACAAGAATATTTTTGTTGCTAGAGATATCTGTTTTCAAGAATGGCAAGATCCAGGATTTTGTGCTATTCATAGTTACTGACAGCAATGGAAAATATCAATCCTGATGTAAACCAAGAGGAAAATCATAAATTCAATCTTCATATCCAGTATTTAACTAGTAACCACATGTACAACAGATTGCCAGAGTAACCACATGTATTGTAGGCTACCTGAAAGACAACTGCAGTGGTGATTCCATATTCTATTGTAGCAAAAATTGTCACGTTGAATTTTGATTACAAATAATAGCACCACAAATAAATTCACACTTACGCATTCACTGGATCAAATGGCCGATCAGAATAAACTGGATAAATCTCCGCCTGCTTGATAATTCTCTGAGTGTCGTAAAGCAGGAACAAGCTGAAAAGTACCAGGCCTCCATAAATACTTACTGAATACAGACCAGCACCCAGTGCAGTTGTTGGGGGGAAGAAAGCTGAGCCTGAAACAGTTCAATAAAAATCACTATTAGGAATATTAGTTATAGAATGTTAATTTTATAGCTAAAGAGTCAATCATGTAATAGAAGAAATATGACAGGATTATTTTAGTTAACTTTTAATGCCTTCCTATCCTTCTTGTGTGGCATGACAGTATGGCTAGAATGCCTGCCCCAGAGTCCTGGGTTCAATCCACGGGTGGGACAAGGATTTTTATCTTTCGGAGGTGCAATACAAAAATTCTTCCTGTACACATCGCAGTGTTAGCTATGTTAATGCTGCCTTTATTTCCACAGCCAAAAGCCCCTCTTCATTACTTAACAGGAAAACACGCAGTAATGAAAGTTTTTTTTATTTGAAAGTTTATTCTATTTCTTATACATTTATGATTGTGTTAGTCATACTAGATCTTCAGGACAGCTGCCTGCACAACGTTTCCAGTCTAATACAGGTAAAATCGACAGTCCCAAAGCTTTTGCCTCAGTCCAGTGTGATCATGTCTTGCCTGATAATTTCACAAAAGTGTCTTGCCTCTCAGCATCATTCACAACTCTATTCAACATCAAGTCCAAGATTTATCTTCTATTTTTTTTTGATACTAAGACAAAGAAATAATGAAGTCCAGTTAACCCTGTCCAACTAGATGACCTCGATTTTACTTCTGATACACAGTGTTGAAAAAAAACCACCTGCGCTGCGTCACCTACGCCAGCACGTTAGGAGTGTGAAAATGTCATCACTGATGTAATAAATACACATAGATGAACAAATCGCTATTATCTTTGTGTGTTTAGTGTCCAGTGAAGGCAGTCAACAACATGATTTGTGTGGTAACGAATCTGTCTAAATATGCCCAACAAGCAGTGATTCAATTTCTTACAGCCGAAGGATTTTGACCAAACAACATTCATCAAAGAATGTTGGTGGCATGGTGGAAAATGTGTTTCAAATACAACAGTGGGCCCAGAGATGTCATGCACACCAGAGTGCACAGGCCGGCGCTACATAGCTGGTCGAGCATCAGGGTCAGCGAACCACAGCTGGCCAAGACCCTCAGTACACTTCCACGCAGTGGGCCTGGAAACAGGAGTGCAGCAATCCTGCTGTAGCCTGGCTAAGTACTAGGGATCGAAGATACGGGAATGCCAACCCGGCCCCAAAAAATGCTGGCTGAAGACGGATGTGTCAGGTCGAAAGGCGCAGATAACGCAGCTTGCTGTAAAACATGACACAACGCAGATCACCCTCATACGTCCTTCTCAGGACGGTCAGCGGAATGCTTTCAGAGGGTCCGCCGCAAGGCGTACGACGAAGAAGAAAATACAACAGTGAAGGATTAGGTATGAATGTTTGGGAAAGGTGACAGATAAAAGATCTTATGTGGCTGGGTCAGGCATGTGTTGCTGTGATAGGAGACCCAACTTTCACGACATGTGGGTGAGCATTGTCTTGCAACAGAATGATACTGTACAACAGCATGCCAGGTCACTTATTCTTGATGGCTGTATGCAGTTTGTCTAGTGTGCTCTCGTAGTTCTTCTTCAGCGCTCGCTCTCAAATAACCACAACGAATATTTTGTGTGATTTCCGCCAGGGAGCGCGAAGTACGTTGTGCTGCAATTTCCACAGTAAAACTGATTATTTGCACCCCGGTTGCCACTTGTGGTCAGGACGTCCGAGGTCCAGCACATCCGTTTTCGTCATTCCTTTATTTCGGGTTTGGTCCCTAGTCCGTGACAGCCTGTGTATCTGTCGCTGGGGAGTAGTGCCTCTTCGCCAAGACGCTTGTCGAGCGCGTATATCTGGCACGAGGTGCTCCACCGTCTATAAACCCATCTCGTGCAATTGGATGAACTCTGCCTGTGTCCATCAGGTACTGAATCTTTTCTCATCCGCGAGCCTGGTTTCTTATGAGGAAGAACTCGCCAGAAGAGTTGGACCATAGCTCGTTCGCCCTCCTACCCGAGGCATCGTGAACAAGTTTGAGTCTCACACCACGCGTTTGAGAGCAAGGCGTTCTCAAGCTGAGCGACCTTGTCCCAATAGCGCCTGAACCCATCAGGTACTGAACCCTTTCTCTCTGCAAGTGTATTTCCGGTATAGGAAATCTTGACAGTAGAGTTGGGCCAGGACTACCATCGTTGTCCCCTTCTTGCCTAAGCCCATCGGGTTCGAAACCCTTTCTCTTCGCAAGCATATTTCCGGTATAGGAAGGCTCGACATTAGAGTTGGTTTAGGTCTTCTTGCTTTTCCGAGCGCCCACGATTGGGTCTGGGTCTCTGCTTATAAGGATCACAGGTAACTAGAAGCTCATCTCGAGCTAACAGAGCTTATAGTTCCCCTTTCCTAGGAACTTTTCACTTTTCATTTGCAGTTCGCACTGCCCTCTGGCGCTGTTCTGCCCTTTCATTGTGTCATTGTACTCAGTATGACATATTTGTTTCTCTCCATGCATCCACCTTTACGTGCCTTTTACATTGGCCGCCCCTTCAATGATCTGACTGGACTAACAGGCGTCACTGTATGTCGACAGTGTCGCTGTATGTGGTGATGAAATGGTGTCAGAGATATTGTCTGTCTCTTTTGCAGTCAAATCTATTTCCATCTGCTTCCTCCACATTCTCGGACACGATCCCCAAATGATTTGGCCAGAATCAGTTCGAGCTGCTGTTTTCTGTTACCAGGGTACACCGCGAGGATTATTTTTGGGATCTTGGTTATATGCTAACCCTGGGTCAGCCTAGAGCATTGCATTCCCTTTGCACCCCGTTCTCGTAGTAGGTGATAGCATTGAATTTCACACTAAGCTCTTTGAAATCCACCAACAAGAGTACTTCTTGGTCAAAAGGGCAGTAAGAATAACCTTGCAAGCAGAAATTTGCCTAACACGGCGGAGGAAGATAATTTGTTACCTGTCACTCTTTTACACAATTTCTTTTCTCTTGACTACATCCTGGTAACTGATGTTTAGATTAGGCGCGGAACAACAAAAATTAAAAAATACATTAATAACCAGATGACTTGACACCTACCCAAAGATGCTACAAAGACAACTCCCAGGCCAGCACCAAGAAATCCTCCCATATTGAGGAACTTTTCACTAGGTGCGCACACCGCCACAGCTGACAGACCTGAGGAAATTAAATATGGAAAACATATATAAATATTTTGACCTACTTCATTCTTAAAGTCAACAGAGTATAGACATCAACATTAATATTTGTACAGTATTACAGCTTTGATTATTGTGTCAGCTTGTGCATGCATTCTGTGCCTGTTTACTATCATTCCTATACCTCTACTACTAATAGAAGCAGAAAAGTTTCAGTGTATGCCAAGTAATTCAAGCTAAATGACTCCGTAGACAACTTACAGACCTACCTGAAGTTGACAGCCCCTTAAGGCCTGTACTAGAACAAACCCTTTGGAGTGAAAGGCATGGAATATCAATATACATTAAGACCCATGTGAAAGGAATACTAAGCAAGGACAAATAGAACAGTGTGCAGCTAAGGACAGTCACCCTCAGTTTCCTGGACGATGAATATCCACATATGGGTCAGCACAGAATACAGTGAGGAATAGAGGTGCAGGTTTATATATAGAATATCCACACAAGCCTAGAGATATGATCAGAACAAAAACGGAAATTCTGCAATAATTTTGATACAGAAATCCAGGCAATAGGGGTGGCAACTGAAAACCATGGTCCACAGCACATGGTATTCCTGACAGATGCACGGTTCGTACTTTAAGCACTCCAGTTTGGAAAACTAACAGACTTACAAGAAGTACTTAATGAACTGTCTTACCAGTATAGGTAACTATGCAGTGGATACCCTCTCACTGTGGAATACCAAGAAATGAAAAAGCAGACCAACTGGCTAAGGAAAGTGTTGCCAAAGGCCAACCAGAAGCACCAACAATCAGAAAAAAACAGATGATCAAGTCAATAAGAAAGCCACAAACACCAACACAAGATGGCTATCGCATTATGAACAGATCAAAACAAGATGTAATTCTACACCTCAGAACCGGGAACAATCGACTCCGCAGTCGCGCGTCACAAAATTCAAGATTGGCAACACGGTCATGTGTAAATGCAGCACAGTGCCAAACATATACTTCAAGAGTGTTCTGCTGAATATAAAACAATGAAGCAGACACATATTGGCCAGAGGAAACAACACTGGAATCAAAGCTCTATGGGGCACTGTATGAACTACAAAAGACGGTGAGTTTTACTCAGGAGACAGAATTACAGATATAGACATGTTTCAAGTGAACGAAAGAAGAATTGTTCTGATGGGTCAACAGTGAGACCATCAGACATTCTGCATGTGGTATCCAAAATACTATTATTTCTTATCATTATTGTGAAGAGCAAGGATTCATGTTTATACACTACACAATATAACTTCATTCATTTCTATTCAAATAAACATTTGATTGTCATTGGATTCTGACAAATATTTCCTTACCCAGATAATCTTGAATCCTGCCCAATGTGGTTTTATTTTCCCACAAAGTATATTTTATTCTCGCACTGTCAACATTTCTTTCTTATTGGTTAGCACACCAGCTTCCTAGCACAGTGGTCAAAGGTTCAATTCTCAGTTGAGAAGGCATATTTTTTTCAACCAAGAATGATTCTGAGGTCAACTAAGCCTCACAAAAAAGACTACATCACCCTTGATGCTCCAAATGTACTGATGCTCAAAGAAATAAACTTTATAAAGCACTTTCCATACAAATTAATGGTGTTAAACGGTACATACCACTCAAGTGTTGCTGGGGCCCAAGAGGAGAGCAAAGAATAGCAACACTATTACCTTCCATGCATATTGTAAGAGGTGACTAAGGAGGTTATAGGATGGAGTTGATTGTCCCATCCTATATCGGATCAGTGACCAAAAGCCATGCTTAAGTTGGATGTGCCAGGCCGAAAGGCGCAGCAATGCTCTAAACCAAGACACAACGTATTCCGTTCTTTGGACTACATCCTGCTAATCTGCAGAATTTTGAGAATGAATGCAGAAGAAGAAATGGTACATTCTCTCCATGTCACTCAAATTTCTGAAAAGACTATACAGCTTGTGCAGTTATGTATTGGTAGTTTTGTAGGTTGTACGTGATATGGCAACAGCAAGAGTATGCAGCCTTTATCACACAGCTACAAATACCACCTCCCTCTAAGGGACACCATTTAGTATTTGACAGTCATTTTAGGGTTTTTTAAAACTTTTGACATTGTAAGAGCTACCATTGGTCAAAACAATCCTGGGTTGCATCAGTACACACAACTCCTGGTTACTGCCAGATGTTTACTCCTATGTCACTGACACCTTAGAGCCAGCTGCTTTGGCATGTTGGTATAATATCTAAGTCAAGGATTTGAAGCTCCTACTACCACAGTCACATTGAGTGATCAACATTTCCTGTGGAAAGATTCCTGTGGAAAGTTTTAGTATATTGCTTATAACAAACAATGGGAGATTTTTGTATCTTACCTCCAACCACTCCAGCTGTGTACCAAGCTGCCCTCACCAACAGAGGACCTCCCAGGAGTGTAAGTGGAGCAACTACTGCACCCATCACTCCAACGTGCACTAGCCATGCCAATTGCTTTGCTCCAATTCCCTCTTGGTAGGGTATTGACCGACAGACCATGCCTGAACCAATCATGGCAGCAATGGTGGCTCCGATGGACTTATAGGAATAAATGTTAAGAACGTAATTTTAATAAATGTACGAAATAAGAATATATAAAAGATGTGAGAGTAAAATGAGTTATGAACCAGTGTCATAACACAGGGTTTGCCATAAGTGCTCAGCTGCCAAGTCAGTGTTTAACCAGAAATAGTCTGACTAGTATTGCCTACCACACTTGTTCAGTAGTGACTTTGCTATTCCTCAACCCTCTTAGAGCATGAGCTCTGGTACCTTACTTCCTAATGCCTGGTAAACCACGGGAGTAATTTTTATTTTTATTTGAATAACAAGTGGATTTGCTGGTCCACAGACGAATGACTTAATTTTACATTACCACAGCTGAATGTTGGAGAGAAACAGGAAAAAACATGTCTAAACCAGTGTTTCCCAATTTTTGGTTCACACCCATAGGGCGCAATGATAACATTTGATACATAGTATTAAAAAAATATGTATATGTTAACGGCCTGGGGTGTGTGTGAGACAAGAGAAAGAGGAAAAATCAAATTTTTTAGAAAGACTAAGGTGGGACATAGTTTAAAAAAAAAAGGTTGGGAAACACTGGTCTAGACTATACACAACCAACATTTTTTAATTAGTAGGTCAAATTTCAGTCCGTACTGCAGGGCCATACCCAGGGGCTCGAATATTCAGAAAGTTTGTTTTTGTTTGGTCCTAGATCAAAAGTATCATCCCAAGATCACAGTGAAAGTATTTGTTGCCGGTAATGTCAATCATTAAGGATGTGCCAAAAGATACTCTCATTGGCATACTTTTTTGGGGTTCTTTTAGGATGTTGTGCACTAAAAAAATCATCATAGACTTTATGTAGTCCTGTGCATCACTCTCTATAGTGCACTGTTAATTTCTGGCCTCTGATTATTTGAGATCTCTTGTAAACTTCAGGGCCAATGCATATAGTCAGTCGCCTGTGTGTTGTCGAAGCCTGGAAGGAGAGCAAAGAATTATAACGCTGGTACCTGTCATGCACATCATAAGAAGCAATTAATCAAGCTTGGAGATGTAGTTGGCCGCCCCATGCCATAGATGTTCAATGTGATCCAGAACAATGAGGAAGTCGGATGTTTGGCAGGAAAGAACACATCTCCAGATTTCAAAGATGTCCTTGGGATCATCAACACAGAATAACAGATGCCAATTCAGCTAAAGTCTCTGGTACAGGAAATGATTTTTTAAAAATAGAATCGCAAAATATGGATATGTTTACACAGATGTATCGGCAGAGGGAGCTCTAAAAAAATTGAAGCGGTTTCTTTATAAAATATAACAATTGAGTCTCAGTAAAGCATCTCCAAGAGGAGAGATGCTGAGGCACTCCTACACTCTCGGAAGCACAGACCATTCAACACCAACCAATATTGTAATACTCACTGACTGCAGATCTATATTGGTAGCATTACAAAGTAATACAAATGAAAGTCCAACACACAAATTCGACTAAAACTGAAAATCATAAAAAAAAGCTCAAACATCAAGACTGTCCAGATTACAAAGAACTGCGAGGCAATGGCCACACTAGACTGAACTGAGGCTAAACTTTGGGGTACCTGTTCTGACCTGGAGAAGATTGGGAGCTTTGTCATGACGACTGGCCTGAAGATCTACCAAGACAAAAAGAATCCTGAACACAGGAGAGGAAGGCACAGATATCGTAGCAAAGCTCTAAACCATGACACAGCACATTCTGTTCTCCAGACTATATCCTGATAATTTGCAGCAGATTGAATATGCAGTGTATGTAAAAGGTAAGTCCCATGGCACCTGCCGTCGGGTATGAAGATAACTCTTTATGTACTAAGCTTAGTACCAAAAAAATAATGTTTTCTTGAACTGTCGCTCATACGACCACATAATATTTTACATTTTTTTTTTTAATGGTGGTTTGGGTCAGGCTAATCACATCATCATAGTTTTTCCTACAGGTAAGTCAATGAGGGCCACAAATTTGCTCTACTTTTCTGTATTCAATATCAAATAATCAGCATGAATATTCGTGTGATTGAATGGGAAAGTGTGAACTACGCTGTGATCCTAGTTTTACAGTAGAGCAGAGATATTTGCGCTTTTCGGCTCAACACGTGTTCTACTCTTATCTTGAAAATGAGTATTGCGGTACATGTAGTAAAAAAAAAAGGAAGTCGCCTTTCGTAATGCTGACCTGACCCCATCACACTTGCATAACATTTGTCACGGAACAACAACATTCTAACATTGTATTCTCCATACACCTGAATGATGTGAAAAACGGAACACGAGATTTGATTAAGCAAAATTCTTACCAAAAGCGAATTCTTCATCATGAAGTTCATCACAGCTGGACTACGGCTTGCTGCGACGGCAGACAAGGCAGTAACTGCGAGACCTCCTCCAAAATACATATATGTGTCTCTGATACGTTGTCTAACATGTTTTGGCCAGGCTCTGAAACACACAAGAAATAATAGCACATTATTGACAGCGGCTGTTTAATGATGCAGCGACAGTTCTAGAGAACTGATTTCACTAGAGTTGTGGGTAAAGAGGGATAGTAATTCAAGGAAAGTGACAGCAATATACTAACATATACAATAATAAGGATTCTACTTAGTCTCCATCTCTTGAACTAGCTCATACACGGCTCTACGAAACAGTTTGTGTACGACAGTGGTCACACCCTTCTTCTACATCCAGGATTCTTTTGGTCTTGCTAGATCTTCAGACGAGTCGTCAGGACGAGCTCCCAATATTTTCCAGATTAGAACGGCTGCACAAAGTTTTTGCTTAAGTTCAATCCAGTGTGGCTATGTGTTGCCTCGCAGTTCTTGGTAATCTGGACAGTCTTAGGGTATTTGTTCAAGGGTCTGTATGCTCATTCCGCATGGAAAGTAATTTGTGTGGAACACACATATCCAGTACAGGTGACCCTAAAGTCTGCATTGGTCAGTTCTAAGTCAAAAGATGATGGTTTGTTGTTGCCTATGAAGTTAGTGTATGGGGTATAGTTTCTGATGAATATTCATATCTTTCTTCCACTCCAATGTATATGGATGAAAATTAGTGTTTTGGCCTCACTGTACGGCAGAGGATATCTGAATTGTTCCATTTTTGCTCCTGTTTTTTCCAGGACACCAGCTCTCTCATTTCCAGTATTACCACAATGAGCGGGTAACCGTTACAAAATTATGTTAGAGCTTTTTAAAGATGTTTTCAAATTCTAGTCTAATTATGTGTATTGTTCTATTTTTTTGCTGTTTTTAGCAACACGCTGAACAAGTCCTGACTGACTGGCTAAACTACATGATTGAAGTAGAAAAATACCACTAAAGGAAATGTCTATTCCTAGTATACAAAGACTAAGATTTTGAATGAGAAGGTTGAATCTAAATAAGATCAATGGCTCATCAATCAAAACAGTGTATGACACACACATAATGAACATCTCAGGACCTTTAACTGAAATGCGGCTGGTCACAATGGATGAAAGTGGATACTCTCCACATACCCACCACCTGCTACCCTGCAGGAAAGCTGACAACAACCACAGGTTAGGGAAAGAAAACCTCATTAAAATGCTTGTTGAAGTTAGATGTTCCAGGCTGAAAAGCGAATATTGCAGTGTAGAAGTAAAAATGTGACACAACGTACATTCTCCAAATGACATGACATCTAATATATCATTAAAATATATCATCCGTGTGATAATTGATTGCAGCAAGTCCACCAAACACACAATCTCTCCATTGTAGGTCTATACACTGAAGTAACACCTTTAGTAAATACCAGTGTAAAATGGTATTAAAGCAAACATTTAACACAGCTCAGTTGCAGATTTCTACATGTGATGTCAATGTAGATTTCCACACCAAAATAATACTATTCAAAACGATTCTTATGCCAACGGTGTGCTACCAATGCCAAACAGACAACAACAGAACAAGATAAATATAAACTTGTGACAGCTGAAATAGTATACTTACGCAAAATCCTAAGAAAATCGGTAAGAGACGGCGAGGAATGAGGACATTAGACAAACAACTGGCACCAGCCCAATTTTGGAATATATTAAGAGACAACAGATCAAATGGTTTGCACACATCAGCAGACTACCATTAGACAGCAAGTTAGGCTACACAGATACAGTGAAGGCAGAATAGTGGCTGGCCACAAAAAAACGATGACCATCGAAATAGAAGAGGTGACAAATTCCACAACATACTAAGCACACAAGAGGGCTGTCTCCAGAAAACTCTTTTACCTCTGAGACTGAAAGGAAACATTGGGTTTAACAAATAGATAGCTAGATTATCATAGTCATTATCATATTGTGGACTTGTATAGTATTGCATCTTTCCATATGGCTTCTAGTCGCTGATATAAAGGATGAGACAGCTAACTTCAACAACCTCTTTAGTTGCATCTTATGACATGTATGGAAAGTAACTATTCTTTGTTCCCCTTTCTGACATCGGAAACATGAAAGTGATAATACTCAAGCACTTGCGAAGCAATACATAGTTAACTAGAAACAGGGCCTGGTTTTGAACACACAGACTTGTGAATGCACGACTAATGGCCTGACCACTTCACTAAGAATATCCATTACCATTGTGCACTTCCAGAAACAGGACTATCCATCAGCACTTCTAGAAACAGGATTATTTGTTTGTATACTTACACGGAACGATCCAAGGCACCTGGTGTACTGGACAGTCCTAGACCGTAGAAGCACAGAGCCCCTATTCCTATAGCAGCTCCCCCAGCAAGAAATCCTTGACCAATGTTGAAGGCTGTTTTTTTAAAAAGTGAAATAAATTAGCCACACAAGATTTTTGAGTTATACATTAGCTAGCTGAAAGATTATCTTCACCTCACATCGAACCATTGGTCTGTAAGTGTCAGAATCTTTTCCTCAAGGTATACCTCAGTGTGTAGCGATTGACCTGCATAGCAATCTTGTTTAATCACACCCCTCTTCACATGATGTTTATATCCCTCTTCACATGATGTTCATATGATCACACCTCTCTTCACATGATGTTCATATGATCACACCCCCCTTCACATGATGTTCATATGATCACACCCCCCTTCACATGATGTTCATATGATCACACCCCCCTTCACATGATGTTCATATGATCACACCTCTCTTCACATGATGTTCATATGATCACACCCCTCTTCACATGATGTTCATATGATCGCACCCCTCTTCACATGATGTTCATATGATCACACCCCTCTTCACATGATGTTCATATGATCACACCCCTCTTCACATGATGTTCATATAACCTGCTCAAGTTTGTTCCCTTGGCTATGTTTGAGTTTATGTTTATCACTTATTAACTTAAATATAAATACAGGGTTAGTTATGTAAAATATGACTAACCCTAACAAATGAATATTCAAATCAATTGTCTATTGTTTGTCTTTGGGTGAATGATGGTTGATTGTATTTACACTTGCCATTAAGTGTAGGAGTGGGAGCTTTAGCTATCTTCCAAAGCCAGATGTGTCAAGTGGTTGCATTTAGTCCATGCTCGTTCGAGACTATCTTGATGTTTTCTATCCACCAATTTCATGGTCTACCTTTGGCTTTAAGCCTGGAGATTCACATAGGTTCTCAGAAACAACACCAGGGAAATCTGGCTGAATAGATGGGTTAATTGGTCAAAATGTATTTAGTGAAAAAACACTGCCAAAAGACAATGACAATATAAACAAAACCCTGCAGGAGAATTGAATCCCTTATCTTTCAGTTTCAAACAGGACATGCAAGAGTCAATAGCTATTTAAACCATATCAGACCCCAGTAACTATCCATTTGTAGATATTCTCATCCCAACAAAACTGAAACACCTCCTTATTGACTGCCCTTAACTTTCAACTGCCAGGAAGAAAACCCTTACAGACAACCTTAACAGTCACTAGCTCACTGTATCAATCACTAAGTCAACTGCAGAAGACATACACTTTTTTAAGAATGGCATTGTACTGCCAATGGTAGAACCACTCAACTGCATTTGAATATTAACAACAAAAGGTGCAAAACCAGACACTTAGTATCATCACGGGGGCAATAAAATTAACACCCATAGAAGAGATCAAGTAAATGGGTAGCATAAAAACACTGAGTGAATGCAGAGATTTGGAAGAAACAAAACTTCAGATATAAGCATGCTCCAGATGAATGAAAGAATATCAACAAACTACAGGGCAAGCTACAAGCAGTCATAGAAGCATTAAAGGCACTAGAGGTACAGAGACAAAGGAGCAAACAGTCTTCTTGTGTTTCATGTCAGTTCTCCAGATCATCCAAAGAACCTAAAGATCTAACAAAAACAAATGTAGAACTTTTAAATCAACTGTCTGATAACAAATTGGTACTGCATTGGATCTCTGCATACTGCAGAATATGGGGCAGCTGAGAGACTGGCAAAAACAGATGCAAAAAAGAAACAATTCTACAGAATATCACTGAGTGAAACAAAAACTCTCATCAAAATAAATTACAAGTATAAATGAAATCGGAGAACATGCAGTAACTTTACACAATACCCCCATCCTAAAACAGAAAAGATCACAGATCCATAGGACACCATAGATTACAGCATGTTTAGGTATGAATTGCCTCTGACTGTGGCTGCTGTGAAGAAGAATGGACAGATCACTGAATTTGAGGTTAAGGCACACTACAAGCTAAGTTTAGGGCTCTCTCGTTCATGCTCCTGTACAATATTTTTAAATTTTCTTCACTGCCCTGAACAATTTAGTGGTTTGTATAAGAGGTAACAATAATAACATTCTAGTATACATGGATGAGGAAATATTGACATTTTTTATAGGTAGTTATTCTGACACACACACACTGTACAACAAACGGATAACTTCCGAAGTGTGAACCTACGTGTTTCAGAAGCTGGGGACATTAGATGTTCTTTCAAACTTTTTCTTTTGACATGTCTACCAATACCAGCTTTAGTCTCTGTGGCATACAACTGAAGTCTTACGTACAAGGAGGAAGGTGTTGGTTTAGAGTGTGGCACTATGGGTCGACTTAACCCTGTCACAAAGGATGTGAGGGGTATTTTTGCACACACGGATAATCTTGATGCCAACATGGTGCTCTGTGGGGAAATATAATATACTAATATTAATAAGAATGTCTACTTTTGAAAACATTAGTAACAAATATTGAAAATGGCAGCAACAAATTATACAAGGTTTTAGTTATATTTACCATTGAGAACATACACAGCAAAACCAGCTTTAAAAAAAACCAAAAAAACCATGAGGACAGTAGATGCAAAGTGTGCAATTTATCTCATTAAAACAGACCACTTCTGAGTAATATACTTTTTTTCTCTAAAGCTTTGCAAACCACTCACAAATATGAATGTATTCTGGAAAATTAAAGAGTTTTAAAAATCCAGGCCTCATTACATAAGAAAAAGAAGTGCAAAGGATCTTGCATTGCTCTCGTGTGGACCTAGGGTTAGCAGATGACAAGATCCTAAAAGAACATCCTCATGATGCACCCTGGAGGGGAGACCAAAGTCAATATCCTTAACATATGGTAATCCCACAAGTACACACCAAATCTAGAAAAGACAACACATGCTAGATAGTAGCATAGTGTATGTGAACCAATTCAGTGGCAACGAAGCTACAATAGTCCAGTACGAGACCAGGAAAATCACACTTTCCAGGAAAAAATGACAATGACATTCCATTGCATATAGTTTCAGAAGTCCTGACTCTAATCAGTGAGAATTCCTCCAATAAGGACATGATTGTCTACACTGATGGGTCTGTGGTTCGGTACATGCAGTGTTTGGGCATTCAATGTAGAGGGAGGTATATTAGGGAAGAAAGTGGTGCTTTCTATACAACCACTAGTAGTATGACAGAGGTGATGGCAGTGACTTGGCTGCATAAGAGACAGACAATATCTGCGACACCACCAGCATCACCACATGCAGCTACACTGTCGACGTCCAGTGATGCTAGTCAGTCCAGTCCGAACATTGAGGGGCGGCCAATGTAAAAGGCACGTAAAGGTAGATGCATGGCAAGAGACAAATAGATTTCATACTGAGTACAATGACACAATGAAAGGGCAGAACAGCGCGAACTGCAAATAGAAAGTGAAAAGTTCCTAGGAAAGGGGAACTACAAGCTCTGTCAGCTCGAGTCAAGCTTCTAGTTACCTGTGCTCCTTATAGGCAGAGACCCAGACCCAATCATGGGCGTTCGGAAAAGCAAGAAGACCTGACCCAACTCTAATGTCGTGACTTCCTATACCGGAGACATGCTCGCAAAGAGAAAGTGTTCCGTACCCGATGGGCTCAGGCACAAAAGGGACAACGAATTTAGCCCTGGCCCAGCTCTACTGTCAAGCTTTCCTATACCGGAAATACACTTGTAGAGAGAGGGTTCTGTACCCGATGGGCTCAGGCACAAAAGGGACGATTGTAGCCCTGGTCCAGCTCTACTGTCAGGTTTTCCTATACCGGAAATACATTTGCAGAAAGGGTTCTGTACCTGATGGGCTCAGGCGCTATTGGAACAAGGTCGCTCAGCTCGAGAACACCTTGTTCTCAAACGCGTGGTGTGAGACTTGAACTTGGTCGAGGGGTTCACGATGTCTGTGAATGACACCTGTGGTAAGAAGGTGAAAGAGCCAGGTCCAACTCTTCTTGCGAGTTCTTCCTCATTCGGAACCAGGCTCGCGAATGAGAAATGTTTCAGTACCCGATGGACACAGGCACAGTACGCCCAATTACACGAGGTAAGTTCATAGACGGTAAACACCTTGTGCGAGATAGACGTGCTTAACAAGCATCTTGGCGAAGAGGCACTACACACCCGCGTGCCCGGTGACAGATAGATAGGCTGTCACGGACTAGGGAAGCCTACCTGAATTAAAGGCATGATGAAAACGGATGTGCTGGACCTCGGACGTCCAGACCACAAGTGGACAACCGAGGTGCAAATAAGACAGTTAATTAATTTTTAAAAAATTTATAACTAATTCTAATCCTTACCCTAATCTAAATAATAATTCAAAATTAATATGCATTTTTAATTAATATACAATAATTTTAAATACAAATTCTATTAATTACACAGCAAAGGTCACAGTGAAGAACTATACTTTACATGCGCCTAAATACAGAATGGTCCTTATGAGATTTGACAGGTAGGGCCTATGGAATACTCATGTTGTATGGATGGAGGGCTTTAAGTTAGGGGGGGGGCACTTCCATAAAATAAAAAAAGCAGTCACTCAATTTTGTGTTTACAATAATCCCTTCTTTTTTTCATGCATGAAACAGTTGCCCTTTTTGCTAATGAAATTGGTAAATCTTTCTTTTCTACAGACACTGCACTATAAATAGCACACTTTTTCATTTTTAAACAGACATCATGGAGTTCCGCGAGAAAACCAGAGAGCCAATCAAATTGACGTGTGCAGTGACATCACACTCGTGCCTAGCGATTGTATCCATGGCAGATTTTTTTTTTAGATTTCATTGATTTGAGCAGTGGTTTTACTAGTGGAAATCCATAGTTGTCTAATTAAAACTGTTTCGTCCACAGTTGTGCTATAGATCATATCGATTCACCCTTAGATGAGAATTATTAGAGCATTAATTATTAATTCTAAACACTGATTCTAACCCTTCTCCCTCCTCCTAAATAAATCTATAAACTAATTCTAATCCTTTTAACCCCCCTTTACCAAAACCTATAATTTTACGCAACTTATCTAACACTGCAAAGGTTACAGCGGTGGACGAAACGGCAGATGCACCAAAATGTAAACAGTGTGAAATGGGCAAAATGAAGCACTTACCTTTTGTGACAGATTGTCATTACGCCAGAGACCATCATTCTTATCATGTGACACCTGGTCAATGTTAGGAAATACCTCAAAACTAGGTCAAATTTCACTGTGTCCGTAAAAACGAATGATGCACCATGAAATTGTTAATTGGTGGTGGGGGCCCTACCCACCTTTTAGCTAAATGTCTAGTACTAAAAAAATGGGCTGAAGTACATTATAGTTCTCCGCTGTGACCTTTGCTCTAGTTTCGAGGTGTTACCTGACCTTTGTTGTGTGATTTGGCAAGCTTACAGGTAAGTACTTAGAGTAAGGTTAGGATTAGAAATAATATTTCTAATGTGTGTGCACACCTCACTCCGTGTGTAGCGGGCAGAAATACTGATCGCTCACCACAAATTAATAGGAAATTGTAAAAAATGTGTAAATTGGAAAACAAACAGATTATGCATAAGTTCGTCTGTGTCTAGATTTCAACTCAAGTGATTGTTGGATGTGACGTCATGGCAGCCATTATTTTGATTGGTGTTACACGGTAATCCATGACGTTGGATAGTTAAAATTGTCAACAGTGTGCTATTTATAGCACAGCGAACTATTCTGGACTTTAACCAAAAAATGTCCTGATTTCCTTAGGTGGGGATGAACACTAGGTAAATTTTTTGTTCTGGCGTACACTGCGCGTGTAACACCAATGAAATTAATGGATGCCGTGACGTCTGATCTCCAGACACAAACAACATTTATAATTATAACTTTTATAACTAATTTATTTTTTAATTTATAACTATTCCTAACTCTATTTTAAATATAAATTCTATAAATCACACTGCAAAGGTTAGGTAATACCTCGAAACCAGAGCAAAGGTCAGTGTACACCTGAACGAGAAAAGCATCAGCACGTGAAAATGTTTGACTCAAGAGTCAAATCATGATCATTTCACTGTCAGTAGTGTTGGGTTCAAATATTATCTGCTACTCTCTGATTTCTTCCATGTTACTATAATGTAGGCCTACTACTACAGTTACAGAACTAGCCTGGATACGATGATGTCCATCTATATTAAAACTAAAACTCGTTTTATAAGGAACACAACAACAACAAAAAATTCAAACTTTACAGACCTTATTCTAGGCTATTCCATTGTTATGGTAGTGACTTGACTGGAGTCTTAAAGTGCTGCACATGCCTATATTCTTACTGATTCTATGAATTCTATGAATATGCTTCAAAAGCTAGTTCTATACCTAGGCCTACACTGGAAGTTTCAAGAAACGCAATTTGTTTGTACACATGACCTTGATCGAATCATTTTATCAAAGCTTGAGCGCTGAAATTCTTAAAACTTGGAATGAGTTACATTTTGAGTTAAATATATTGTGTATTAATTCAGGGATTCGTAATTTATATATAATTTTTTCATCATTTGTAAATAAAGTTAGGGCTACACCTTCAATCTTCATAACATTTGTTTTGTAACAACACTTGTCAACACCACTGAGTCCACTGTCAACAACTCAAAAGTCTAGAGCTAGAGTAAGCTGTAAAATGACGGCAAGTCATATTTCACTTTTCAACGTAATTTTCATTAGCAACAAGTTAAAATGAAAGTAAGCAACCACAATACACATATTTAATTTGAGAACACAGTCTCACTTATCAGAAATGTTGCAAAATAAACAATGTTAACAAACCTGTGTCCGAAAGAACTGACGAAAATGATCTTTGTACGGTTTAGAAACTCGTCACAAATCAGATGAAACCGGAAATCGTATCTGAAATGTCTCGCTATGTCACGGTACATACAAAATTCAACTGTTGTCGAATGACGCAACTCGTTCTTATATTTCAGTTATTTCCGCAAGATGCTATGTAATCACCAATTCCCTATGGAGCACGGGTCTTCGGGAGAACTTTAAACTATTTCTGTCGCTAGATAGTCATACCAGCTCATACTTACATATCCCTACCTATATTATATATACTAATGTAGAAGTTATCAGAGATCACTATCTTCATGTGACATATTCTTTCCAGAACGTAGTCTTTCCTATGGATCTCTTGAATTCTCCGCGGTCTTGAGCAAGTTGTCCTGCCTCTTCTAGTGACATGTGCAGGCATTCCTGAACGTCTTTTGTCCAACGATGTCTTGGGCGGCTTTTGTTCCTGTTTCCTTCGATCATCCCCTCCTCCAGTAACACTCTCTCCATGCCGCCGTGTCTCTTAGTGTGATCGAAAAAAACCAGCTTTTTCTTTAATATGGTGTTCAGAAGTCAGCTTTGTTCGTAACACCTCATGGTTTGTTTTCCTTGCTGTCCACGATATTCTCAAAACTCTTCTATAGCACTTCAATTCAAATGATGTTATTCTCTTGGCCACCGTTTTATTTAGTGTACATTCTTCACATCCATATGTCGCCAAAGTAAATACATACGTTCGTAGTAAACAATTTGGTTTTTATGTTAGTACCCTGCCATAGATTATTTAGCTGTTTTAATTTTGCCATTGCTGTTCTTCTCTTGATCTCAACTGCACAGTCCCCGCATTGTTTATACTTGTTCCTAAATAATAAAAATATGCCACTTGTTAGATGCTGGGTAAAACGACAAATTATAAAGAACATTAGAAACACAATCAAGATTTTTATGGAATGTGATATATCGTTCGTGCCCAGAAATCACATACGACGCCATATATCACACGACGACGATGGTGCAGTGAAACATCAGATTGTTTAAACATGTCTCTAGCTGCGGCAGGTAAACTCTCCCATAATCGCGGAGTGTTCAGAGAATCATATAAGGAAGACCACGTTTTGGAAAGAATATGTCACATGAGAAGATGGTTGGTTGCTGATCCAGCGGTCCATGGGCTCATGCCCTTTGACCCAATGTCATTAAATGGCATATTGCTGGGAAGTCTGTGGATGTTCGGCCCACCCCGGGACAGAGCCAGAGAATAACTATCACACCTCCATGATGGTAATTTTCAACCTATGCACTGCTCCGAGCCACTGTAGTCAAGATAGAGTTAACTGTGCTCATTCCCCGCCACCAATTGACTACTGGTTATGCAGAACTTCTCTATTGCTCCAGGCATGCAAACAAATGTTCAAGTCAAAAGGATTGTCACGTCCTGAGTCACTGTGCCCCTATGATGGGTTTCAGTCATAGGAAAAAACATTGCTGTCAGTTTCTTCCTCCCCATTGCTTTACAGTACATCTCTGGCTTCTTCCCAACCACAGAGGGTGCACACATATATATTCAGGTAAACATGACACACATTTCAACAACAAAATAAAGGCATAATTGTATAGAATGACGTGCCATGAAGCTTCTCTAAGAAGATAACCTCAATATAACGGCATGCCATCCACTAAGGTTTTCTGCTGCATGGGTGGTATGTCTAGTGGATCATTGGTGAGACCCACAGACACAACCACATGCGTAACCGTGAGAAGATAAGAAAAGTAAAACTTGAACATTTAGTAACCACCAGAAAGATCAAGGACAGAGGAAGAGACAGAGGAAGACAAAGTGAGAAACTTCCGGATGGGTTGCCACTGTGGTACAAAAATAAGTCACCAATATAACTTATTAACAACACAAGAAACAGCGAGTTGTGGAGAAACATGAAACGTCTTCGCCATTCGGTATGGCACTTGAATGGGTTTACCTATATTCGTGTATCTTTTTTACGGATGTTCCTATTTTTATTCTGGTTCCAGGGCAATTTCCTCCTTGAACTATTTTATTGTTTCATAGCTTGTATAGCATACACATCATCTTCTTCTGCGTTCGCTCTCTGATAAACAACACGAGAGTTCGTGTGATTTCCACCGAGGAAGCATGAAGTACGTTTTGCTGTCAGTTTCACAGCGGATCTGCGTTATTTTGAGCCTTCCGACTTGTTTTTAACTCGGATGAGCTTATCTAGCATGTGAAATCCTTCCCCTAGTCGCCAGGCGACTGATGTGCATCGACTCTATGCTGTGACGGTTTACCACCCATTGAGCCCTTGGACTTTACAGGCCAAAACATGTGCTTGGGTAGCAGTTTCCGGGGAGACGGTAATCACTGAGTTAGACTTCGGGCGACATCTATCTCGCACAAAGTGTTCCGCTGCCAGTAAATGTGTCTTGCGTTATTAGATACATTTTTCGGTACATTGCACGTTGGTACTTAACCTTTTCTCATCTGTAAGTCTGTACTTAACCTTTTCTCATCTGTAAGTCGGTACTTAACCTTTTCTCATCTGTAAGTCGGTACTTAACCTTTTCTCATCTGTAAGCATTATTCCAGTATAGAAAACACTCTACATTAGAGTTGGGTCCGCGCTCGTCCGCCCACGTAACCGAGGTATCATTCACCGACATTGTGAACACATCGTTTCTGAGTCTCTCCACTTGTCTAGGAGTCCTGGAGAGGGGGGGGGGGTCATTTGCTGCTCTTTTTCCACGAGACATACATGTTGGAAGCAACTAGAAGTTTGTTCTCGAGCTGAATAATACTTTAGTTACGAGTTTCATATGACTGTTTCCTCCATTCTATTTGCACATGTCGCTATCCTCTAGCTATGTTTTGCCATTTCATTATACTAAATATGTTAGCCTTACGTTTCCGGAGACTTGCGGAAGATTTTCGATGCTCGTGATAACATCTACCCATATCGGGGTATCGATATTGGCAGCCCCCCATAACAAACTGCGGATTCATAATCATCAAATCATTTGACATTTTAACAAACTGCGGACTCTTAATCATCAAATAGTTGGACTTTTTTAAAAACAAACTGTGGACCCATTCATAATCATCAACTTATTGAACTTTTTAACAAACTGGAGACTTATAATCATCAAATCACTGGACTTTTTAACATCTGCGGAACCATTCATAATCATCAAATCATTGACATTTTTAACATGCTTCGGACTCATAATCATCAAATCATAACTGACTCTTTTCTATGCCATGTTAATCGTCATTTAAGAAAAAAAGAACGTCATCATCATCATCTTCCTCGTCATCATTATAAATCATTAACATCATCATTATCAATATCATTATCAATATCATTATAATCGCCATCAACTTCATTGTCAACGTTTTATCTTTTCTAATACACCACTATTACATTTACGCACACTTGTAACTTTTTAATGGCTTGTTGTACTCTAACCAACTTTAGCCTTTTAAACACCTTCACTTTATGTGATAACTTTTATCACAACCAATATTAATTTGTTTTCTCAAAAATTTGTTTTTATTAATTTGTTTTCTCAAAAATTTGTTTTTATTAATTTGTTTTCTCCAAAAATGATTTTCTTGTTTGATCATTTAGTCTATTCCTTCGCTGTTGTGTCCTCAGGGAATCTAGGGATATAATCTAGGGATATAATCTAGGGATATAATCTAGGGATATAATATAGGGATAGAATCTAGGGATAGAATCTGCATTCTAAAATTAAAGTCAATATAACAAAAAAACCAACATAGTGTACCTGTATTTAATCTTACTTTCCAACGTTACAACATCTCAAAAAACTATTATCACAACCAATAAGACAACATTCGACAAAGGAACACCACTTACAAGATATTACTTACATTAGATTATAATCTATTATCAATATCTTAATTGGTTGAAAAAACGGGGGAGGAGTAACAATTTCCACACCAATTGCACCCTATCCTAACTAATTGGTCCCTAGAAACAACCTAATTACTGTCTTGTCTATGAGCCCTTCCTAATAGTTTAGCTCTTGTCGACAGTTAATCCTTCTTGAGCTCTTAATTGCAAGTAATAATCAGCGATTATTTATCGATACTTGGGTAAAAGTAAAGTAAAGTAACCCATAACATTTATTAATGCCGTAGGGGTGTGAGATGTTAGCAATCTCACATTTCAGAGGCTCTGCAAGTGAGGGCGGTAGCCATCTCCTCTCCCTCGCAGTATTTACTTCCCGGATTAATCCGGTACCCATTTAAGGCTGGGTCGACCCGGGAGCCGTTGCGATCTCAAAAACATTTCCGCCTCAAGTGGGTAATGAACACAGGACCACTCATATGCGAAGCCAGTGCGCTAACCACTGCGCTAACGCGGATTCGATACTTGGGTATCCACAGACGAATCCAGGCATCCTACATTTGAACTAGCGAGGTCGATCTTGAAATCAACAGTGGTAGATCTCCTAAAAGTTCTTTCCTCTCAAACGCTAAGTCACCCGTGTGTTGCCGGGGCCTGAAAGGGGAGCAAAGAATAGTAACACTGTTTACCTTCCACGCATGTCGTAAAAGGTGACTAAGGAGGTTATGGGATGGAGTTGGCTGTCCCATCCCATATAGGGCCAGTGACCCAACGCCATGCTGAAGTCGGATGCGTCAGGCCGAAAGGCGCAGATATCACAACAATGTTGTAAACCATGACACAACACATTCCGTTCTCTGGACTTAATCCTGCTAATCTGCAGGAGTTTGAGAACGAACGCAGAAGAAGAAGAAGAAGAAACACTAAGTACCACAAGGTAGGTACATCAGATTAGAACTGACCGTAATCTCTCAGAATTGAAAAGTATCCTCGTTACACGCTGCTTGATCAATTCATCTATACCGATTCGATTTGGCAGAGAGGCCACGACCGCCGAATTATGATTGGATAATTCAATGTACCTGTTTCATATAATTACTTAGCAATGGTAGGTATATGTAATATACATGCATTTGTTTCATATCAATCAATCAATCAATAAACCCGTAACCCTTCAGGGTCGTAGGGGTACCACATTGGATGCCTCAGCACAGAGAGTCCTCCAGCGAATTCTATCCTCAGCGATGCGGATGAGTGTGGAAATATCTTGCCTTGTCCATTCCTTGATGTTGTCTGTCCATGCCTTTATTTATCTCCTCTGCTTCTTCCTCCCTCGACAGTTCCCTGCAGTATTGTTTTTGACAACGAATCGTGCCTGCATACATGTGTGTGATTATCCATTGTAGTATTTCAGTGGGCAAAAGGTTTAGCTAGTGGTGCCCATCTCCTCTCCAGCTGTCCTTATGATGTGGTTATATGGATGTGTTTTCTCTCTCCATCTCCATTGCACTTTGCTGATGTTGACACTACATCACGGTTGAACTTCGCGCTGAGGGCATCGCTACCGCCTCACTAGGTCACAACATTACTTCGTATGCATCCACATAAAGACTTCTAAACTTGATAATACCTTCACTATGTTGTTATCTTTTAATCCATTAGCGAAGTAACCGTCAAGATATTATCTCGACACATTGTCCACTGCACATTAATTCACTGAATATAATACATAACATATATTCCTGCTTCACAGAAAGAAAACACAACGCCATGTTGTCTTGATGACGTCACTGCCATCTTTGTACCGAGATTTCTTTCATATAATTACTTAGCAATAGTCAGACAGTTTCAAGAGAAGCTTGTAAATAATCAAGGTCAGCGCTTTCTTGATCCGGACTGCGAGGGAATGCAGATGAATCTTCACCTTCTACCAGATCGTAGGATGATCCGTTTTCTGAAACTTTTGGGAGGCTGTTTGATTTACACGGGTGAGCTGATGCATGATTATATTCATAGAGCGTTTTCTTATCTCCCACAAAATCTGAAATATGTTGATGAGTGACGCCAGAATATGAAACGATGTGCTTGGACATTTGGGATTCTTTCGATTGTTTATCACCATGAAAATAAACTGGTTGAATAACTGTTGGTATATGGAGCGGAATCTGCTCTACAGCATTGTCAGTCGTGTCTGTAAGAGCTCCCGCGTTTAATTTCCAGATAGAATGATGTGAGTTAGATGAATGCAGTGAGCTTGCAGAAAAACGATTTAAATTCTTCCGATGAGTGAGCTCATTAATGATCAAATTAAGAGGACGTACCAAATCACGTGTTAATTCCGTGGTTTGATTAGTTAGACTACTTTGACTGCTATCTTCATTCCGATCATCAGCTATCTCTAACACGTTCTTCCTTGGAGAAACACGTTTGCATGCCGTATTCTTTGTTGTATTTTGCATGTCGTATTCTTTGTCATCCCTATTGATTGAAGTTATATTTTCTACTTTTGACTTTGATGTGAAGGACCCTTCAATATTGATAACAGAATTCATGAATGTACTGGGAAGTTCCTCCAAATAATCCGACTTAATATTTTCGTGCAGACAGTCATCAATCTTCTCAGAGTTATCCTTACTAGTTGAGTTAAAATTGGATAGAACAATGTATTCATTTGGTATGTTAATCTCTTTATGAGCATCATTGAAATCCTCGCGTGTCTTTGAACTTGTATTATTTTGAGTTTTCTTGATGAGATTCAGTGATGCTTCTTCTTGTTGTTCCATAATAGCCTCGCCTGGAAGGATTGTTCCATATGGTCCGTTACCAAGCTCTTTTAGCAAATCTTTATCTGAATGCGAAAATGAAGATTATATATAAAATGTACGAACAATGTAACTTTTATTTAATAACATGAACAATAAAATTGATGATAAAGAAGACACAAAAATGAACGTATTTAGGATGTAAAAATAGAGGATAATGTGGCGTTTGGGAAAGGAGAAATATATTTTGTTCGGATATTGATATATCCGAAAAAATATATACTGCGTTGCCAGTGCCAAACCTGATCTCTCTCATCTTCACATTACAGAAAGATAGCGACACGTGAGATGAAATGCTTGAGGAAAGCTGCCGGAGTCACCAGGCGTGACAGATTGCGAAATGAATATATCAGGGAAAGAATAGGTATAATATCTTGTACAGATTACATAGAGAGAGAACAGATCAAGTGGTTTGGCCACATTATGAGAATGCATCACGAAAAGTTGCCCGTACAAGCATATAACTAAATATAATCAGGGTACAAAGCCAGAGGAAGACCACGGAAAAGATGGATAGAAAACGTCAGGAACATCCTGAACAGACACGGTCATAGCACAGCCGAGGCCACACATCTGGCTTTAGAACGCAACCTCGAGCTCCAATCACCCCTACGCTTAACGGAAAGAGTGGATCACAAACCACCTGGGGAAAGACAATAGACAATTGATGTTAAATCGTCTGATTATATCGCTTCACTATTCCATGTTTTATTAAGCTATCTTAGACTAAGCTAGGATATGTTGGGCCATTGTTAAAATAAAACAGACACAATGCATCTTCGTTATATGAACTGCATGCTGTTGGAAATTTAGTAAGAACCAGCTTCAAGATAGATTGGACGTGAGTGCGAGGTCCAGCTTCAAGATAGATTGGACGTGAGTACGAGGTCTAGCTTCAGGATAGATCCGAAGTGAGTACGAGGTATAGCTTCAAGATAGATCTGACGTGAGTACGAGGTCTAGCTTCAAGATAGATTCGACGTAAGTACGAGGTCTAGCTTCAAGATAGATTCGACGCGAGTAAGAGGTCTAGCTTCAAGATAGATCCCATGTGTGTGCGAAGTTGCTAGCGTATCCTATTCAGGACGTATGGCGAACAACCTAGCATTTCTTGGCTATAGAGTTTTTCGAGGCAACATAAATACGTTTTGTTTGTTGCCATTGATTTCTTAATAGTGCGGATGCACAGTTTTATGCGGTTGGGGTTTAAACCTGGTACCTTGGCCGTCCCAGATGCACCCTGTACCACTTCGTAACCGAATTGATAATTTTGAGAACGCACACTAAGAAAATATATCTTGGGGTGCGGGGAGGCTGTCCATAAATTACATTAGCAATTAGGAGATGGAGAGGGGCATGAAAGACGTTTTGGATAGTTGTTGACAAGGAGTGGGGAGAGGTTGACAAAAGTATAAATCAACAATACTGTTTTTATACACCATTTAAATTGATAGAATTTGAATTTTAAAAATACAAATCAGAAAAATTATTTTATTCCCCCCCCCCCGCTCATTTTCTACTAAAAAAATGTATAATAGATAACTCGTCCTACTTACTTTCAGCTTCATTCTAGGGTTCCCTTTGTCTCAATATATATATATATATATATATATATATATATATATATATATATATATATATATATATATATATAGGTGTCATGTGACATATTCTCTCCAGAACGTTGTCTTCCCAATGAACTCCCTGAACCCTTCTCTGTCTTGGGCGATGCGACTTGCATTTTCCAATGACGTATTCATATTATCTTTAATGTCGCTTGTCCATCGTTTTCTTGGTCTGCCTTTCTTCCTCTACCCAGGTACTCTTCCCTCCATTATTTGTCTTTCTAAACAGTTGTGTCTCTTTATTTGACCAAACATGTGTAGTATTCTTTTTGTTATTGTGTTTAGTTGTAACAGTATATTCTTGTAAGGAGGAAGCGTTACGGTATCTTTACTTTTGGAATGAAGATAAAGCACATTACTTTTGAATGAAGATAAACAGTATTATTATTGTTGCGATCCGAACCCTGGGTTCTATGTTTGATCAACAATGATTGGTGATCTACAATGACTGCTGACGTAGATCTCTTCTTGGTTTTAATAAGTGCTTATCAATGAACACAGAGGCACTTCGTATTACATAATCAGAATGTCGTTTAATATAATTTCAACCAATGACACAAATCAATATTAAACTCTAGAGTAATTGGTATCTCCGAGACGTATAATATATCATCAATGTAAAATATACAATGTCAAGATATTCATAAACTGCTCTAGCACTTCCGTTAAAGGCACACGTTATAACATGAGCTTAATGAGATTATGAACTATCTAATTATTTTACTAGACGTATAATCTATCGCCAATATAAACTATACAGTGTCAAGATTGCATACTATTCTAACACTTCCAGAATTTAGCACACGTTCTGGTACGAGCTTAATGAGATTATGAACTATCTAATTATTTTACTAGACGTATAATCTATCGCCAATATAAACTATACAGTGTCAAGATTGCATACTATTCTAACACTTCCAGAATTAAGCACACGTTCTGGTACAAGCTTAGTGAGATTCTAGACCATCTCATTAATCTACCACTAATCTCACTTTTTGGTCAACTAACTTGGTTTCCAGTTGTTGAAGTCAAACAAAGGACTTGTCTCCTGTGAGACAAGTACTAACTCTCCACACACGTCCGGGGGGACTCTGTGTGATCCTGTCGACTGCTCCGGGATTCTCGACTGATGCTGGGATACTCCTCTCATCTCTTTTTGTGTCTTCTGGTGAGATTTTTAGCTCCCCCCTCGTCTTAGTCTCCCACCTATCCACTCTCTTCTCGTCCGCACGTCACTGCTTCTGACTCCGCCTCTACATTATCACCTGTCAAACTCCTGTACGCGTTTCTTAGACCATGCGTAACGTTTGATGTTCCTCTCTGGTCGGAGGCTATGCCCTTGGCGTTACGCACTTAATACTCTTGCCACTTCCATCTTCCATTGTCTGGTCGTTTCAAGTATTCGCGAGTTCAGACGGCTTGTGTGAGTTTGTAGACTCTTGTCTGAACCTCGTCCAAACATCTCATTGTCCTTTCTGGTGTGTGGTGTAATGGCGTCGTCTGCCACCTGTGACCGATTGCGTCAGATGCAGACTTGTGATAAATAATATTGCCTATTTTTCTAAAACGTACTAGCTTGTCTCAGACTTTCTGTCTGACATGTGCGCGAACAATTTAAAGTATTTATACCAATATTTACCCAAGAGCAAGACATTCAATTAGTTGCATTTCCCCAGTTCATCTCTTGCTAACTGTGAAACCCCCTGCCTGTGAAGATTTCTGCAACCAGATACTATCACATAGTAACCAACACTGGAATCTGCAATGTGTTTATAATATCTGAGTTTCTCTATTTTTCCTTCCATGATATTCTAAATATCTTTCTGTAGCATTTCATCTCAAAGGCAGTGCTCTATAATTTCTATAAAAACATAAGAACTATAAAATATATAATTCTTATGATTGTCTATTGTCAATAAGTCATCATTGTCAAAATCAATAATTAATTCATCTCTCATAACTCGCCACCCCGTTACATTATATCATTGTAAGCCATGGATACAGTACTACAAATTTAGTCTGATGTTGTGTTATATCATTGTAAACCCCTGATACAGTACAACACATTTGATCTGATATTGGTCATGTATAAAGTGGTTTCTTCTTCTTTAGCGTTCATTCTCAAACTCCCACTGCGTCTGTCTTGTAGCAGGACAAATATACTACTAGATTTCTAGTAAGATGTAGTCTAGAAAATGGAACCACTTGAACGAAAACAATTTCAAGAATTGTTAAAAGGTACAAATGTTACGATAAACTACAAGAATTGTGGCTGTAACCGCTTACAAATGTTACCATTTCTTGAATTTGATTTCTTACAGATGAAGCGATTACAAATGGTTTCTCCCCCTGCCTGGATCATTTCAGCAGTTATATTATCACATCCAGGAGATTCCCCTCTCTTCGTGTTTTTAATGGCCCATCCGACTTCAGCTAAACTGGGTTGTGGTTCTGTTTTACTGCTATTGATCTAAATATTATATCAATAAATAATCAATAAATAATCAATAAATAATCAATAATTAATTGAAATATTCATTTTTTAGGGTTAAGGGATATGGATAGGGGCTATGGTTAGTTATGTTTTGCATAACTAATCTTAACCTTAAATATAATTATATTTAAATTAATAAAAGTTAAACATAAACCGATAAACACAGGCAAGGGAAATAATCCCACAGGTAGGACTAATCGGCGCAACGTGGGTTGGACTGTGATTATAGTATCGAATAAATGTAGTAATTGGGGGTATTGAAGAGTGTTGTTAAATAGGGAAATTCGTTTAAAGAAATATATGCGTTACAGTGGGATTTTATTGTACTAGTTATTTCTTTAATATTCATGCAAGAATAATAGTAAAATAAAGAGACATACACAATGCTAGATGAACGATTCTCAGGATTATATCCTGCTGATCTGTAGGAGTTTGAGAATGAACACAGAAGAAGATGATTAAAAAAGATGATGAAGAAAGAAGTATAAAAAAGAGCTAGTAAATATTTGAAATGGAACGAATAAATTACCTAGTAATGGCAACAAACACTGGACCATTTGAAAATTATCATGCCCAGAAGCACCGACTGGATACCATTTGATTGTATGTGAGAACCACATGGGGACTGATCCACGCTGAAGTCGCTTATGATATATTGTTATAATCTTTTTGTATATCTCGATGATACACTCATTGTGCACTTTTGTCTGTGAAAAAAGAAATCATGGGAAAAGTTGAGGTCTTGTGTGGCATAAACTTGTTGACACAATACTATTTCTGGGTGTTAACCAATTTTACGTCACTGTATATGGCTAATTAGACTACTGTTGTGATTTTCATTGTCTGGCGAAACAAAGCGTAAATAAAGAACCAATGAACAACATAGAAAAAGTCAGAGTGGTATAACACAGTGACGTTACACACAGGAGTGTCTTAACAGTGGGTCCTTACGATACAAGCTTTCTATCTGAATTAATTTGAAACCCGTTCATTACATTATTTATTATTGTTGGACTTGTAATTGGTTAATATTTACATACTTGGAGTCGCATGCCAAAAATAGCTAAGGCCAGCCAATAGATTTCAGGTAAATCAGAAACTAGTTCATGTTTACGGTTTAGTTGACAGTCTCCTAAACACCGACGGTCGCGGTTTTAACGAAGGCAATGAAGTTCACAGCTACTCTCTAAGACCGTTTCATACAAAGGCTACATGCGCGTCACACTTAAAGGTGGGGTATGTTCCTACGAGAGCTCCCGTTTCGAACCAATCATCGTTAATAAAGCTAGAAAAGAAGTCCTTCTCTATGATAGTTTTGTGCACTGATCCCATGCAGATTCACTTATCTTGGTATATCCTACTTTTCCTATGCTTTTCATTGGCTGATGTCACAATGTACGCGCGAAGCGAAAAATGACCTGTCACATCAACGAAGATGCTGTGTGATGCAGTGGTAATAGACGTCAGTAGGCGTCAAAATGCTTGGCGTCTCCTTCCATTATTCAACAACTTAAAAAGACCACACAAATTTATAGTTATTTACTATAATCATTAACAAATATGTCAATAAATAAAAAAAGATTTCGCTGATTTAAAACAAAGACGTAATAAGAAGTAACGGTACACGGAATACAGGAGTACAAAGCGAAAAGAAAGAAGAAAGACTATAATTATAGAAAAATAATCGTAATTTTTTTCCCTCCAAGTTATCTGTCATTGACGCCACAACATTATAGCGTATGTATGACCATCTGTGGTATAGAATGTTTCCATTCAGCGTTGCAACTTTCATTGTCTGCAGAAGACATGACATTTGATCTTTTGGTAGCCATTAGATGGTTCTATAAATCGCTGGCTTCAGATCAATCATATGCTTAGAATTAATTTATAATGACGTGCATTTATCAGAACTGAAAACGGAATTTCCCTTAATATTGATATAATTTAAGTGTGCATTGCATAAGCAATAATCTGTTAGTTTTGTTTGTGTGTGTAATTAGTATATGAGTAAATTAAAGATTATAACAAATAATTCCCCCAGAATATATTGAATAGTTTAATAAAACAGTACCCATTCTTTGATAGAAACCTTCATAACGAACATGCAGATGAAACAAATCATTTACCTCCTAAAGAACTCCTGGCATATTTTGCTGTAAATAGTCTACACTCAATATTCCAGGAAGTAACAAAACTACCCTGTTTAGTATTGACTATACCTACCACTACAGCAAGCAGTGAAAGAAGTATGAGCACACTGAAAAGAATCAAAACATATCTCATAAATTCCATGAACATCAATCTTCTGTCATGTTTGAATTCTTTGGCGATTGTGAAGAATTATTAAAGTGTCCTTTCATCAGAATTAACATGTATTGAGGAAGTACTGAACATTTTCGTAGAAAAGACATCTGGAGTTGCATTACAAGATTATATAAAGTATGTTTAAAAAAACCGAGTTAATATTTTATATAGGGCCGTAAATACGTGTTTCTGGTGGGGGAAATTGTGGGTAAGTGGGTTGAAGAACTACCTACCAACAATAGATCACTCGGAGTCTCCACTCTAAAAATTAACCATACACCTCTGATGTGATGTGAGATAGCAGTTGTGGGATACAATCTGAATAATCTGAGATATGCTGATGATACAGTTCTGATTGGAGGGAGCGAACAAGAACTTCAAGCCTTGTTAGACATGGTAGTACACAAAGGTGTAGAATACAAAGGTTTAAACAAGAAAACAGTAGAAGTAATGGTTGTCTTCAAGAAATACACACTTCCAAAATGCAGTATTAATATCTGTGATGCAAAATTAAATTACGTTGATAACGTCAAGTATCGTGGCACAATTTTAACATCAGATGGTCGGTGATCCAATGAGATCAAGATCAGGATGACAGGGCAACATTTCAAAAACATGAGAAACATTCTATGAAATGAAGTATTATAAATGCATACTTGAGTTCGTGCGCTAGGATGTCATATTGAGCCAATCCTTCTTTATGGAAGCGAAGCATGGACAGTAAAAAAAAGTACCCAAAATAAGCTGAAGACAATTGAGATGTGGTTTTTAAGAAGAATTATGAACAGTCCAAGAAAGCCACAAACACCAACACAAGATGACTATCACATTTTGAACAGATCAGAACAAGTTATAATTCTACGCCTCAGAACAGGACACAACCGACTCCGCAGCCACATGTATACAAAGTTAAAGATTGGCAACACAGCCATGTGTACATGTGGACATGCAGCACAGAGTGCCAAACATATACTTCAAGAGTGTTCTGAGCATGAAACGCTGAGGCAGACATATTGGCCAGAGGAAACAACACTGGAATCAAAGCTCTATGGACCACTGTATGAACTACAAAAGACAGTGAGTTTTATTAAGGAGACAGAATTACAGATATAGACATGTTTCAAGTGAACGAAAGAAGAAGAAGAAGAATGAACAGTACATGGACAGCCAAAAAAAACCACTAATGTAACAGTCATCAGAGATGCTGCAGTAAAACGACAAACTATAACAGAAATTAGAAACAGACAATCAAGATTTTTAGGACGTGATGAGAGAAGCAAAACTTGAACATTTTAGTAACTACTACTGGAACGATCAAGAGGGAAAGAGACAGAGAAAGACAAAGAGAGAAATTTCTGGATGGGTCGTCACTGTGTCACAAAAGGATGTCACCAAATGAACTTATTAACAACACTATAGACAGATAGTTGCGAGGAAACATGATTGCTTACATCACTCGGCATAGCACTTGATTGATTGATTGAACCTTCTACTTCTGCATTGATTTTCTAAAAGTCTCGCAGATAGCTGGATGTCTGTCTATACGGAGCACCGAATGCACCGTGTCGTGGTTTACAGCTTACTGTCCAGCGTATGTGTTGCATGGGCTCGTAAGGGGAGCAAAGAATAGCAATACCCTGACCTACGATGAAGACGAGACTAAGAGGACTTTGTGAGTTGTGGTGGCTTTCCGATCTCATTGGTAGCATATTATTTTTAGGAAGTAGTCATCAACCAAATGTTTTTGGCTGTAGTGATTTTCTAGGCAATCTACATACAGTAGTTTGCCATTGCTTTTTGTGCAGTCTAAATGCACAATTGCTTGTGGCAGAATTCGAACCCGGTATCTTGGCCGTCACAGACAAGCTCTGTACCAGGCCACCACAGAGTATGATTCCAATAGAAAGTAAAAATGATAAGACGCCATAATAAAGTCGGATGTGTCTGACCAATATGTGCAGATATCGCAGACAAGCTGTAAATCATGACACAGCACATTCTGTTCTCCGGACTACATCCTGTTAATCTGTAGGAGTTTGAGAACTAATGTAAAAAAGAAACTTAAGATAAACGATATACCTTTTCTAGCTCCTCCAATTTCTTATTTTTGCGGTCCCTGCTGTCTTTGGCATATTTTCGATTATTTGCTTTCTGTTTCTCCTTCTCTATATCCGTCTTGGAAATCTGAGATTTTGCCGCAATAAACAAGTAAAAATGATTGAAAATTGTAGTTAAACTGTTTACCTCAGGATAAATGAAAATTTGTAAAATTGATGTTTAACAATTTTTCAGGATAAGCAAAGAAACTTCATCAAGATCTAGCAGCAGCTAGAGACATGTATAAACAATCAGATATATCAATGCACTATCGTCACCTCTGTCGTCCTCTTCCCCTGTTGCCGTTAACTCTGCTTTCAGCTATTAATATTTCCATGCTGTTATGTCTCTGTATATGATCCCAAAAAAAAAAAAAAACAAGTAGCTTTCTTGTTAAGATGTTGCTAAGGTTCCAGCACTCTTCGATGTTTATTGATCTCAACACTTGTTGATTTGTCTTTCTAGCTGTCAGTGGTATGTGTACAATTTTTCTGTAGCATTTCATTTCAAGAAGACTTATGTTAACATTACAATACGTAAAATTCTTCTGTAATATCTCATTTCCAGAAGATTTATGTTAACATTACAATACGTAAAATACTTCTGTAGCATCTCATTTCCAGAAGATTTATGTTAACATTATTATACGTAAAATTTTCCTGCAGCATTTCACTGCACTTAGGAAGTAAGAGCCAATCGCTCGTAATTCCTGGGTTTCTCAAACAAACAAACCGCGTTTTTGAGGGTGAACATTTTTTTTCAATTGGGAAATTCATTAAGATAAATTGTACCTAATTTTTGATTGCCTTATTCTACTTAATGTCATGTTTTTATCTCCTACGTATGGTTTGAAACACTAGAACTCCAACCCTTTTATCTACGGGGTCTTTTCATTATTTTTAGTTTTTCTCTTGTTATATATATTTTCGTTCTGTTCAACTGTTATATTTTTTATGCTACTTTCGTGTTATTATAATTCACTCTTTTTTATCCAGAAGGAATATTATTATTGTAGACTTTCCTGAACAATCGTAGTTATGTGCATTTATACATGATGATGATGAAAGAACCCTTTCAGATTATATATTATGAAATAATACCTTTCTGAGTAGGTAGCTCTTAACAATCCAGAGTCTTTCTGACAAAAGCTACGGACCGGTTAACCTCAGTTTATTAACCGAGGTGGCGATCAAATGTAATAAGGTTTGCTGTCTCAAAGTTATGATTCTGATTGAGGGTGGGGGTTAAGCATGCACATTTAGTTCCAGAAGAAAGGTATTATAGTTTGGCAGTATCCTAGGATCATCACGTCCTGCCGGAAGTGACACCATGCCAGAAGTGACATCCTGTCGGAAGTGATGTCCTGCCAGAAGTGATATCCTGTCGGAAGTGATGTCCTGCCAAAAGTGACGTCCTGCCGGAAGTTTAGCATATACTTCTTGGCCAAATAGTTCATCATTCTTCCGTCAGATTCGTTGACCCATCTACAGTGGGTATGATTAATATCGTTATGTCCAGTAAATTGTGGGATATGATTAATATCGGTATATCCAGTAATGCATGGGATGTCATTAATATCGTTATGTCCAGTAATGCATGGGATGTCATTAATATCGTTATGTCCAGTAATGCATGGGATGTGATTAATATCGTTATGTCCAGTAATGCATGGGATGTGATTAATATCGTTATGTCCAGTAATGCATGGGATGTCATTAATATCGTTATGTCCAGTAATGCATGGGATTTCATTAATATCGTTATGTCCAGTAATGCATGGGATGTCATTAATATCGTTATGTCCAGTAATGCATGGCATGTCATTAATATCGTTATGTCCAGTAATGCATGGGATGTGACTTCATTAATACAATAATACAGCCATCACGTCTCCGTTAAAACTTATGCCCTCTGAAAAATGTATGAATATTATTTATGCCCTTCTAAAAATGTATAAATTTATTTATGCCCTCCTAAAAATGTATGAATATTATTTATGCCCTCCTAAAAATATATGAATATTTTGTATGCCCTCCTAAAATGTAACCCATAAGTTCTCACCTCGTCATGCTCGCTGCAGCCTTCTTGTGAAGATACCAGTTGTTGATCTCCTGTCTTAGCTTTCCTGTTGGTAATGATGGCGCGGTTTTTTTTCGACATTTTTACACGTTCGTTTGAGATAGTGGAGCTTGTTGATTTCTGTGATAACAATATGTCATTCTCGTCATCCGAAAAAGTTTCCATAAAGTCACGACTAATCAGCACATCTTCCTCTATGCTTCGCTGGGAGCTCATTACAGATCCTTGGCTGGTAAATGGAACATCACTATCAAAAGTTTTCTTAAAGATTCCATAAAACTCATCATTTTGATCAACTGACTGCGAAATACACCTTCTCCTTTTTGACTCTGCAAAGTCATGCAAACTTTCAGGAGTACGCTTTGTTCCCAAAGGAGAGTCAGTTAATGCACCTATAAAAATGAAAAAAAAAATATATAACGTATTACTTTAAAAATTAAATTACTGTAAAAAAATCCGTACCGATGGGTAATTCGATTTTTTTTAAAACCGAAGGATTCTTAAAAATGTTTTAACACCTTATGTTCCTCTGGTACAGAAAATGTGGGGGGGGGGGCGGTCTGGTAAATTATATTGAATTTTACCGAGGCTGCGATATATGCTCCTTTCATCCTAACTAATCAATTTTTCAGCATTCATCTTTGAGTTGGTTTTGTCTTTTCTCCTCTATCTTTACTCGCTTAGCCAGATTCCAGGTGTTCATCATGTGACCAGATTCACGATTTGAAGATGGAGTTACCTTCTTTTCTGTTGCCTGGGAACAGCAATAGCGACATTATTACCTGCCATATTTTGGGGAGTCCATTTGGCTCCCTAGCTCATAGAGGATCTAATTGTCCCAGATGCCATGCTGATGTCTGATGTATTATGTCGAAAGGCGACAAAATAACAACAAATGTACTACTGTACTGAGCAATCGAGATTAGATTACGTAATGACGGAGAACAGAATAATAGTTTTAAATAAAGGTATACATCCCCAAGAGGAGCAAGGAGTGGTGCTTCTTACCACTTATTAATCTTTTCCTCCTACCTTTCTCATATGTGCTTTCCCACGTTTAGCAAACGATTCATTTAGTTTGTTGTCTTTTTCCCTGATTAAGGCTTTTAGTTGAAACGTCGTCTGTCTCATTACTAGGTTGGTTTATTGACTAATATTGGTAACACTTATACATATTTCTGTTCATTTTGATGATTGATTATAGAACTCCGTAGCCACGGTGGGACAAACCACATTCACCACCGTCATCAGCATTTACATCAGTGCTTCTCAACCTTCATTTTACCATGGCCCCACCTAAGTCTGTCCAAAATTCTGATCCCCCCCCCCAATGTAACATATGCATATTTTTATAGGGAAAATTTGAATTTAATTGCCCCCTGAACAATAAATTGCCCCACCCCACCCCCCTGCTGTGAGGCATCTATATCCAGGGTGACTAGACATACTGGTTATATCGGAACAGTACCAGTTTGGTTTCTTTGTCTCAATGTCCTGACAAACTTTATCTGGACATATACATAGTCAGGTTACAAAAAACTCGGTTGGTTGCTAATTCAAAGGTCCATGGGCTCATGCCCTTTGACCCAATGCTTTTGTGTGATATATGCATATGTTTGTGAGCTGTTGTTTTGTTCAATATAATGTGTTTCATTTATCTGGCTCCGGAGGGTCAAATTTTTAAAAAGTCGGTAAAATTAGGGGGTTGTCCTAAAGTTATGTCAACAATTTTATGAGGAAGAGGGAGGCCTCTGCAGATGAAGATTGAATTCTTGACAGGTGTTTACTATAAGGTGGGGTCAAAAATTGATAAAAATTGGCCGTAATTTACGGACAGCCCCCTTATCATAGCAAAAGTAGTTTGATCGATTTGTGTTAAATTGATACACGTTGACATGCGCTCAAACTTGATTTGAAAACTCAACGACTTCCTGATTATTAAGAACAGGATTTGTGGACTTTTATATCTTGGTCCAAAATAAGTCACAGCTGTTGTCCGAAATAAACGATTCTGAGACCTTTCTCATAACACCAAATGTTCAGTCATTCAGTCTAATTATGTATGCAGTCAAACCAGTCCACAAATGTCGACTGATTCAGTCTAATAATGTATGCAGTCAAACCAGTCCACAAATGTCGACTGATTCAGTCTAATTATGTATGTAAATACAGTACAGTGCTCTCATGGTTTGCACTTTTATAAATATTATTTGTTAGCGGAATGTTGATAGAAAGGACGAGAGTGTAGGATTTACCTAAAAAAGCAACAAATAAGCACGTTTCTTCGTTTCGTGAAATTTTATGACCTTTTTGGGGGAAACTGATAAAAAAAAGTGGGGTGTTAATCTTTCTGATACTAAATGTTGTTACAACTTCCAAATGGGAAGGACGCTTGAGCCTTTTCAGAAAACACCCCTTATCTGCTTCTCAGAAAACACCCCTTATCTACTTCTCAGAAAACATCCCTTCTCTACTTCTCAGAAAACACCCATCTGCGGGTTTGGTTGTTATTCAGCCCTTTCACATCATGATTTCGGAAAACAATATTTCCTGAGAGTAGTGATCCGGTGGATACCGTCACACTGTAACATCGAAGGCAATGAAGCTGTAGATAGACTGGCCAAAGAAGGAGGGAATTTACCTCAAGAAGACTATCTGGTCAGCTATGAAGAAGTGAAGACCATCATTAAAGGCAACTATAACAAAAAAGTGAAAAGAAGACCACCCCAAATATAATGCAGATAATGAGTATTACCAACTATCCAGAAGAGACCATGATATCCTGCTGCGCATCTGAACTGGTCACAACAAAATGAGACATCACCTGTACAACACATTCAAAATAGGTACAACTGGGTTTTAGCATTGACCTTTTGCGAATATGATAGCAGAATATATCTTACAAGAATATCCCCAGTATGCAAACCTGACAAATAAGACGTGGCCCACCACAAGCAGCGTCGAAGAGAAGCTGTATGGCACAGCGGAAACTCTAAAACAGACAGTAGCCTATATCATAGAATCTGTAGTCCCAACCTGACTGAATGATGATCTATATCATAGAATCTAGAGTCCCAACCTGACTGAGTGATAATCTATATCATAGAATCTAGAGTCCCAACCTGACTGAGTGATAATCTATATCATAGAATCTAGAGTCCCAACCTGACTGAGTGATAATCTATATCATAGAATCTAGAGTCCCAACCTGACTGAGTGATAATCTATATCATAGAATCTAGAGTCCCAACCTGACTGAGTGATAATCTATATCATAGAATCTAGAGTCCCAACCTGACTGAGTGATAATCTATATCATAGAATCTAGAGTCCCAACCTGACTGAGTGATAATCTATATCATAGAATCTAGAGTCCCAACCTGACTGAGCGACGATCGCGGAAGAATACAATATAACATGAAAATATTAAGCTGGCTTTTTCTTGGGACAATTTTGTATCGTTAAATAAGTATCCCGATTTTTTTATTCACATCGGATCACTCTGTCTCTACCCTACCGTCGACAGTAAATACCTATGTACAGAAAGTAAACAAGCCTTCATTCGTTACATTTTCGAATATTGTCGTTCCATGCGTTGGTTACTATTTATATTAAAACAGTTCCACCAATTCAAATATTTAGGTACAATGATTACAGCAGATGAAGAAGCTCAACAGAAATAAGATGCCTAATAGGGCAGGCAAAAACTACATTCTGAAAAATGAATAATATATTGTGTAATATGACATTGTCATTAGAGGTGAGAAAGAGAGTTCTGCAGTGCTATATAACTCCTATACTAACATATGGATGCAAGTCTTGGACAATAAACAAACTGGAAAGTGGTAAATTAGAAGCAAAAGAGATGTGGTTCTATAGAAGAATGATGAGAATACCATGGAATGCCAGTTAAACTAATGTGGAAGTGTTGAAAGAGTCAAATACGAAATGGACCTTAATCAATAATATAAGAAAAAGACAATCTTCATTTTTTTGTCACTTCATGAGACAGACAGGTTTGGAGAACCTAGTCACAACAGGCAAGATTGAAGGCAATAGAGATAGAGGGCGGCAATGTGAGAAATTATTAGACAGTTTGGCAACCTGGCACGACAGGGAAACAGCAACGATCTTGATAAATAAATCTGGAGATAGAGAGCTGTGGAGAGCCATGATCGCCTACGACAGCCGGCATGGCACCTGATGATGATGACTATTTATATACCTAGAGCAGCATACCAAAAAAGGCTAGGCTGAGCAATAAAATTCACGGAAATAATTAAAAAATCTGACTTTCAGGTCATGTTTAATTTCTGTACAGTCATTACTGGCGTCCAGTCATGCTCTATCCCAGTTTAGCTCAAATGGTCTTCAGAATTTTATAAAGACTTTGATGGGGCATGGTGAAAAAAAAGGTTGGGAAACACTGGTTTAATACAATTAATATTATTTGGAGGAAATCGAACACTGTTAGAAGTTAAGCTACGTTCTTGAAAGGAAAGGTTCACCGTACCTTCATAAGAACTGTGATACCCATCAAAAGATGTTCCTGGCAGTGAACGAGTAATCAGCAAGGATGGATATAGTATCGTTGTCGCTTCACCTTGTTCTGTAGATATTTTCTAGGAAACAAAAATGAACCACATTAATTAACGAGAATTTCTGTAACAAGTTAACAGTTTTTACCAAAAATATCTGGTACACATAATAATAATTGATAGTAGACACGAAATAAATGTTAAAAGGAGAATAGGAATAGTCAAAGGTACTATCACTGTTCTGATTGCAAAAAGTGAGGAAGACCTTCAAAACTTAATTAAAGTAGTAGTCACAGAAAGCAAAGAGAAAGGCCTCTTACTAAATATCAAGAAAACAGAAGTAATGGTTATTACAAAGAAAGAAAATAACACACCTTGCAAGATCATAGTGAATGATATAGTATTAAAACAGGTACACCAATTCAAATATCTAGGTACAATTATAACAGCAGATGGAAGAAGTTCAACAGAAATAAGATGCAGAATAGGACAGGCAAAAACAACATTCAGAAAAATGAAAAATATACTGTGTATATATACCTTGTCATTAGAGGTGAGAAAGAGAGTTCTGCAGTGCTATATAACCCCTATACTAACATATGGGTGCAGTCTTGGACAATAAACAAACTGGAAAGTGGGAGATTGGAGGCAACAGAGATGTGGTTCTACAGAAGAATGCTGAGAATACCATGGACTGCCAGAAAAACTAATGTAGAGGTGTTAAAAGAGTTAAATGCGAAACGGACCTTAATCAACAATATAAGAAAAAGGCAATTTTCTTTATTTGGCCACTTCATGAGACAGGCAGGTTTAGAGAACATAATCACAACAGGCAAGATTGAAGGCACCAGAGACAGAGGGCGACAACGTGAGAAAATATTAGACAGTTTGACAACCTGGCACGGCAAAGAAACAACAACGACTTTGATACATAATACTGTGGACAGAAAGCAGTGGAGAGCCATGACCGCCTACGCCACCCGGCATGGCACCTGATGATGATGATGACTATCACTGACATGAGAACAATATTAATCAAACAAATTACAAACTTAAAGATGAGAACTGTAAAAGTACTACATCTACGCTACATGTTGAAAAGACTATAAATAAAATGACCTAATAATATGGTCCAATACAGTACTGCAGTGGATCCCAGGTCACTGTGGCATACCTGGAAATGAAAAAGCTGATCTCCTGGCAAGGAAAGGGGGATCACTGGAACAAATAGAAAATGATAATACGTACTATGAAGTAAGACCATGTTAAAAGCAGAATATAAGAAAAAGTGAAAGCAAATGCACCCAACTGCAGAACCAAATGACCCCTACCACCAAATGTCACGCAAGGAACAAACCATCATTTTCAGACTACGAACTGGTCACAACAGACTGAGAAGTCACATGTTCCGAAAGCTGAAGATTGGTGAGACAGACCTGTGCAACTGTGGACTGAGCCCAGAGACTGCAGAACACATTCTTCATGCCTGTCAACTCTACCAAGAAGAGAGGGAGAAAATATGGCCTACTGAGACGGCACTGCTTCCAGACTTGTGGGGTTCCATGGATGACCTGAAGCGAATCACACAATTCATTGAAGCTATTGGGGCTGTAACCTGATATCTGACTGAAGAACGATGAAGAAGAAGAAGAAGATATGGTCCAATAAAATTACATATTACGGTATTATTTCAATCAATAGCAGCATATACACATTACCATATTCATTCATTCATTCATTCATTCATTTACCTTTTGCGCTGAAGTTAGCACATATGACAGAGGTCAGATCTCTCCAATTATGTCTGTTAAAGCTATTCTGTGCAGTTCTTGAATAGTATGAATATTGGTTGTTTTACTTTCTCTAAGTATTGTTCTTCTGAGTGTTTCTTTTGGTCTACCCCTTGCTCTTTTGCCTGTAGGTATCCATTCAAGAGATTGGTGATGTATTCTGTTGGTGTCTGCGCGTAGGACATGCCCGATGAGGGCTAACGGCGTTTTCTGATAACATCTGTGATGAAATTTTGGTGTGTCTCTTCTCTGATTTTATCATTCGATTTTAATTCACTCCAATGGGTGTTAGTTATCCTACGAAGACATTTGTTATCGAAACTCAGTAATTTCTTTTCTGCAGATAAAGAACTTTTCCAGCTCTCACATCCATATGATAGCACCGGAATAACGCAGGAATTAAATACGCGCATTTTCGTGTGTGTGCTGATTACATGACCATATACGCTATTAGAAATGTATAGGGTGTCAAATTAATAACTACTTTGTTGTGAAAGCATCGCTGTTCTTCTTCTTCTTCTTCAGCGTTCATTCTCAAACTCCCGCTGAGTCTCCCCTGTAGTAGGACCATGGTCCTACTAGACTTCCAGCAAGATGTAGTCCAGAGAATGGAAATGAGTATGTCGCCGTTTTATTTGCGCCAATGACCCACCACATCCGTCTTCAGCGGTATCTATGTTCAAACATTTGTATTCCCTACCTGCAACATATACTGCAATTGTGTAACTTATTTTGGTTAGTTTTTAACAATACAGTTCTATTCACAAAAGGCATTGGTAATATCCATCACGGTTTAATTAGAAGAATGAATCTACGAAAAGACGGAAAGTATGAAAATATGCAGAACATCGGGCTTATTAAACATACAGATAGATAACATAGGAGCAAAACAAGTAACATAGTTCAAATATCTCGATAATATTTTACAGAAAATGGAAGCCTCGATAGAGAAATAGAGACGAGATGTCAAAAGGCAAATCATACCAACTGTCACCACTACTTCTTCATCCCAAGATCGAGATGGAAGTTAAAAGACAAATGATCTACAGTATATTCCTACCAACACTGTGTTACCAATGCCAAACCTGGTCTCTCTTATCTTCACATTACAGAAATATAGTGACATGTGAGATGAAATGCTTGAGAAAAGCCGCAGGGGTCACCAGGCTCGGTAAATGAAGACATCAGGGAAAGAATAGGTATAATACATTGTATAGAATACATAGAAAAACAGCAGATCAAGTGGTTTGGCCACATTATGAGAATGCATCACGAAAAGTTGCCCGTACAGGCATATAACCAAATGAGATCAGGGTACAAAGCCAGATGAAGACCAAAAATGGATAGAAAACGTCAGGCACATTCTGAACAGACACAGTCATAGCACAGCCGAGGCCACACATCTGGCGATAGAACGCAACTTCGAGCTCCAATCACCCCTACGCTTAACGGTAAGAGTGGATAGCCAGCCACCTTGAGAAAGACAATAGACAATTATGAGATCAAGTACTAAAACATGTGCATATAGCAGTGATGTTCTGCAGTATAGTTAAATGGAGCTTGAATCATGACGTAAAAATGACGTTGCGTTTAACTTCAATTCAAATCAGACCCGTGTCATGGACACCCTGTATATATATATATATTTACACACACATATATACACTCACAGCCGTATTCCTTATTCGTCTAGACCAGTGTTTCCCAACGAGGGACCCACGTCCCACAGGAGGGAAGGCAATATGATTGTTCGGGGGGGGGGGACTTCGAACAAATTGTAATTAAGCTTCATTATAGAATTATTTTTTTAAAATACAAATATACGAATATATTACATGGGGCGGGGGAGGGGCGGGGTGTCCGAATTTTAGAAAGACTTAGGTGGGGTATGGTACAAAAAAGAATGGGAAACACTGGTCTAGACATATGTCCTGATGCAAAACTTTATCAATTATAGTTACTCAGGAATTAGTTGAATTGTGACTTTCGTGGATAGGAAGACCTGTTTGCAGAATTAATTAGGACTATATTCCTTACATGTTTGCTTATTCTCGTAATTCTTGTTGGTCACTATTTTTATACTTTGAGTCATGTGCCAAAAATTACTAAGGTTGACCAATGAAATACGCGGAAATAATCCAAATGCGCCTTCTATGTCATGTTTACGTTTTCTGCGCTGAAGTCTTCTATATTTTATAAGGTCACGGTTGTATATGCCTTTTCATGGAAAACTTTATCGATCCATGATACATTTTAGAATTGCAGAAGGAGCGTGCGAATATGTCATCAGTGAACTGTTGCAACATTGATTCTGAGCCTTCGTTCTTCTGATTTGTTCAATACGGAATTATCAATATTTTAGCATTGTCCCTCGTGTGAAACGATTTTCTGCTAGTTTACTTAGTTGTCAGAAGCGATGACAAAAGTTTGATAAATTGCACACGTTTTTGTTTTGCGACTTTGGCCTGCCTTTTCATCTAGAACAATGTGAAAGTTCCCCATACATCATTTGTTTTGGGATACGCCGTAACTCATTCTTCAAATATAGAAAATTCACCAGAGTTTTCTCTGCGTGTGGAGACTATTGTTGGAAGAGTAGCCATGTGAAGACCTCAGTTACACCCGAAACTTCTGTGACGGGGTGTGGACACTATTGTTGGAAGAGTAGCCCTGTGAAGACCTCAGTTACACCCGAAACGTCTGTGACGGGGTGTGGAGACTATTGTTGGAAGAGTAGCCCTGTGAAGACCTAAGTTACAGCACATATATTGAATTATGTAGAACATATTGGTGTTTTATACATTGGTGAATACATTCAGTGTTTTTAGCACTTCTACCGAACGTTTATAAACGTCCACCGAAGTCGAATGTGTTGGTTCATTGGCACAAATCGCATCAACTCAGCACATTTCCATTCTCTGGATTACATCCTGCTGAAAATCTTGTATGATCATGGTCCTGCTATAAGAGAGATCCGGTGGGAGTTTGAGAACGGACACACAAAAACATATTAAAAATAAAAGGTATTTATCAATGAAATTTGCGCCTACGGAGTTATAATTCTCGATTTCCAAGTGTACCACCATATCGACTCAATAGAGACCGGAACACAACGATCTTCAAAAGTGAGAAATTACCATTAGTTCCCAGTTACCTTGAGATTTAAAGGCAAACTTGATGATGTTCGTCCGTCGTGATCGATGATGACCAAAAACTCAACCATAATAATAATAACAATAAATAATAAAATAATAAAGTTAATAGTGCGTTTTTAAATGACTAGCAAGTCCAATGAGCGCACAAAATGTTCTTTTACAGAATTGACAACAATAGAAGGTATCTTTGTGAGGTTGAGATGTTTTTTCTTTTCTACGTGTCCATTTCTGTCTTGCAGTTTCTTGTCTGAATTCTTCTGCCGCTAGTGCTCCCGTTCTAATGATGTAACGCCATGATGTTCTATCCTGAGCGAGACTCTCCCAAGCGCCTACGTCAATGTTAAGATGTTTCAAGGATGACTTGAGCGTGTCTTTGAAACGCTTTTTCTGTCCACCAGCTTTTCGAAATCCTGCCTTGAGTTCTCCATAATATATTTGTTTTGGCAAACGCGAGTTCTCCATACGCACAAGATGGCCTGCCCAGCGTGCCTGCGCCTTCATAAGTATTGTGTGGATGCTTATTGAGGTTGATTTTTCCAAGACCTCGTAGTCTGGTACTTTGTCCCACCAATGGATGTTTAGTAATTTACGAAGGCAGGTAAGATGGAAATGATTTAACTTTCTTGCATGTCTAGCATACACTGTCCACGTTTCGCAGGCGTATAGTAAGGTTGGTATAACAGCAGCATGATATACTTGTAGTTTGGTGGTTGTTCTTTTGCTGTTCATTTGCTGGTGGTTGTTCTTTTGCTGGTTGTTCTTTTTGTTGTTCAAAAAAAAGGCAAACTTACTGACTACGCCACTCCTGTTGTTATGAATATCTTCATGTATTTCATTGGTCACTGCGATGCGTGGTTAACGCCTTGACCAATGAAAATCACGGATATATTCCGGTGTGTCAACAGGAGTAACAATGAATAGAATGTAACTAGAAAAGGAAATGCGTTCTGTAAAATCTAAAATTTGATTACACTTACTTGCAATAGTCCTAAAATATCAAACGCATTCGTCTATGTGCAAGATATATTGCATCTATGAGTTAAATAATAGCAATATTTTAGTGTCATATTAATCGAAATTTGCATGCCAAAAAATCTCTGCGATTTACAAGGTAGTTTCGGAGATATTCGCGTCCAACCATGTTTATGAAGAAGTAAACGGATTATAGTTTCTCGCTGTTTAGAATGATCAAAAATGGGTGGACCAGACTAAGTGGATTTAATACATTGTAAAGTTTCTTTTTTCATTCTCAAGCTTCATTGCATTTCTCTTGTAGAAGGACAATGGTTTTACCAGGTTTCAAGCAGCATGTAGTATAGGGATATGAAATGCGTTGTGTTGCCTTTCATTTACATCAATGATCCGACACATCCGACTTCGACGTTGTAAAAAAAAAGGTGTTCAGTATTTTATCAATTCCACTGAACGGTGGACATACATATACATTTCGCTGGTAGGCCAGCCATATGAGAGAACTGTATACTGTATACTGAACACTAACCTGAAAGCTAACCACATTCAAACATGCGTGACATTTTCACAGCTGTAGGTATTTACTACCGACATAGCCACAGAGGCCCACATTATTTATTCTACTCTACGGCCCCCTAACCTGTTGATTTATAGTTCTTAATATACGAGAGTTGCGGCAATGCAAGAATAGACACACTGGTCCTGGTGTGTTGCAGGGGCCCGAAAAGAGAGCAAAGAATAGCAACACTGATATTCGTAAGAGGCTACTAAGGAAGTGAGGGAAGGAGTTGGCTGTCCTATCCCATATAGAGTCAAAGTGACCCAGAAACCATGCTGATGTCGGGTGTGTCTGGACGAAAAGCACACCTATCTCAACTGAGCTGTAAACCATGACACAACGCTTTTCGTTTCACAGAAAGCATCCTGCTAATCTGCAGGAAATTTTGAACTAACTCACAAGAAGTAGCTCGCCATTGATTTCTGAATGGTGCAGGTGTTATAAACTCTAGCGGCGGCATAAATTGAACCTCGTACTTTGATAGTCCGAGACGCAACTTGTATCACTCCGCCATATCTATAACAAGACACACATATATCTCTTACTTTGTACTGCTGTTCATCGTTAAGGAAATTCATGATGATGATTCTGGAAGAAAAAAAAATAAAAATTACAATGGATAATTAATTTGAAACAAAGAAAATTGCGACAGAAATATTAACTTCAAACAATATAAATCATAATACAAAAGTCCCCTGTCTCATCCAAAGACATTAAACAATCAAAGATTTCTCATATATTGTCGTCCCTTAGTCCTGCTACAATAACCATGCTCTTGATTATTATTTTGATACATGCCATTATGTCTCTTTATGAAATCGTCAAATCTAAGCTTTCTTGTTACAATTTGTATTTGTTAGTCAACCCGGTTCTGTCACAGCTAGCGTGCTTACCAGATTTCACAGTATTTAAATAGTTGTCCGATTTAATTTTTAAGTAGTTTGTGATGCCATCGCCGAATAATTTGTGACGTCACACTGCCGGTTCAATTTTCTTGGTGAAATGACTGCCTTCGACTGATATCTTGCATTTATTAGACCAGGGGTGCAAAGGGAACGCATTGCTCTAGGCGGACCCAGGGTTAGCAGATAACCAAGATCCCAAATGTACCTCCACGCGGTGCACCCTGGAAACAGAAATACAGCAGCTCGTGCTGATTCTGGCCAAATCATTTGGGGATCGTGTCCGAGAATGTGGAGGTAGCAGATGGAAAGAGATTTGACTGCACAAGAGACAGACAATATCTCCGACACCACCAGCATCACCACATATAGCGACACTGTCGACATACAGTGAAGCTAGTCAGTCCAGTCCGAACATTGGAGGGGCGGCCAATGTAAAATGCACGTAAAGGTAAATGCATGGAGAGAGACAAATATGTTTCATACAGAGTACAATGAAACAATGAAAGGGCAGAACAGCGCTAGAGGGCAGCGCGAACTGCAAATAGAAAGTGAAAATTCCCTAGGAAAGGGAACTACAAGCTCCGTCAGCTCGAGACGGGCTTCTAGTTACCAGAGTTCCTAACAGGCAGAGACCCAGACCCATCCATCGGCGTTTGGTAAAGCAAAAGACCTAACCCAACTCTAATGTCGAGCCTTCCTAAACCGGAAATATGCTTGCAAAGAGAAAGGGTTCTGTACCCGATGGGTGTAGGCAAGAAAGGGACAACGATGGCAATCCTGGCCCAACTCTACTGTCAAGGTTTCCTATACCGGAAGTACACTTGCAGAGAGAAAGGGTTCCGTACTCGATTCGCTCAGGCACAAAAGGGACAACGATTTAGCCCTGGCCCAACTCTACTGTCAGGTTTTCCTACACCGGAAATACACTTGAAGAGAGAAAGGGTTCAGTACCTGATGGGCTCAGGCGCTATTGGGACAAGGACGCTCAGCTCGAGAACGCCTTGCTCCCAAACGCGTGGTGTGAGACTCGAACTTGGACAAGGGGTACACGATGTCGGTGAGTGACACCTCGGCTAAGAGGGCGAAAGAGCCAGGGTCCAACTCCTCTGTTGAGTTCTTCCCCTTAAGGAACCAGGCTCACGGATGAGAAACGGTTCGGTACCCAATGGGCACAGGCACAGCACGTCCAATTACACGAGGCAAGTTCATAGACAGTGGAACACCTCGTTCGAGTTAGACGAGAGCAAAACATCGTCAAGGCGAAGAGTCTCCACTACGCGTGCCTGGAGACAGATATAGAGGCTGTCACATGCTAAGGGTAGCCCACCCGAATTGTCAAGGCATGCCGAAATCGGATGTGCTAGGCCTACAAGGCGCATAACGGTGGCACAACGTAATCACGCTCCCGGCGGAAATCGCACGGATATCCGTGATGGTTACAATGGAGCGAACGAAAAACAAACAAACAAACAACAGACATAATTTTATAGAAACCGAGATGTATAGAGTTTAGGAGGGGGTAAAAGTTAGGATTAGATCTAACCCAACCCAACCCCACCGCTCCTAAACTCTTCCGATGCGAATTTGTGGCATATAATTGTTGCATAATGTAATCACTAAAATTAGCCATTTTAGAATCAGTCTTCGATTGATAAGGGTGAACTACTGATGTGTAAAGTTTAGTACGGGTGATGGGGATTAGGATTAGATCTAATCCTAACCATAATCCTACCATCACCCCTCCTAAACTCCTCCGATGCGCATCTATGACATTAAATAGTGGCATAATTTAATCTCTGCCTAAATTATATATATTTTTTTTTTAGAAACATGGTCTGTTAGTGACATAATTTCATTGATGACACGACAACTGTGCGCACCATCGTAAACTTGAAATAAAGATGTGCATAATATCAAACTTCATCAAAATTCCGGAGAAATCAGGTAGGCACGCGATCTTGGAAAGAACCGCCAACCCTTATTATCGAACTCATATAAAGTATAGAAATATATATATTGTGACATACACATTTAAACAAATATAAATCAGAATGCGGTACCAAGAACTTTCGTAAATACAAAATTATAAGTCAATTAACACTGTATTAAATATCTTCTTCCTCTTCTTCTTCTCGTTCGCAGTTTGACAAGTCTACATAGCAAGTTCTGTTTTCTTAATAAATGCTGCTGTATTTGAAAGCTCTTCAGTGCTCCCATACATTTTTCTGTGGATATCCATCTCTGTGGGCCAGTGTTCTTCTCTTAACTGGTTTAGTGCATTGCAGTCTTGCAGGATATGTTCAGTGGTTTGTGCTTCCTGCCCAGAAGGGCACAGTGGTGATGGGACCAATCTTAGCCTATTTAAGTGACTGTTTAGTCTGTTGTGTCCTGTTCTGAGGCGGAAGATAATAACCTGCTCTGCTCTGTCGAGATAGTGGTAATTGTCTTTTGGGTAGTCGATTTTCCTGATGGCTTTGATGAGGGTCTTCTTTTCTTGGTAGGTGATTTCTTGGTTTTTTTGTTCCTGTGTTGCTCCATCCTTTGCCAGTCTGCCTGCCTCTTCATTTCCTGGTATGCCACAGTGAGATGGTATCCACTGTAGTACTACCCTTCTTTGGATGCTCACTTCTCGCATGGCTTTCTTCAGGTCTGGCAGCTATCGCTGTTAAGGGCTTGTAGGACAGACATAGCATCAGTAAGAAATACCACCTGCTGGCATTGGCTTGTCGTGTTTTTAATTATTTCTGCAGCCATGTTTAAAGCCTGTACTTCTGCAGAGTAGTTGGAGCAGATGGCATGACTTGGTAACTTGTGGGAGCTACCGGCCCCATTTTCTTCTTTATGTGAATTTGACATTTAGTACTGTAAGTTATTTGGTAAAGAAAAAAAATGAATTTGAGACTTGATTTTGGGTGATAAACAGCAAGACTTATATAGGTAAAATATAAGAGGAAATACCAAAAGCAAGAATGACCGTTTTTTAGGGAGTTAATGGGACAACAGACGAATATTTATGCAAAAAAGGAAAGGCGGGGGAAGAAGAGACGGGACGAAAAATGGTGAGAACCACTGATCTAGTAGAACTATTGCACTGCTACAAGGGAGTTTCAGCAAGAGTATAATGGAGCCAAGTTCCAACGTTTAAAAACATAGCGGACAATCTGGAACACGTCACCACATTATAAAACTAGATTATTCTTTATCAAAAGTTAAACTATGCGTGCAAAAGAGATATATGGTAGTTAATGAGTTTGCCTCTCTTTTGGAGAGGCGTGCCCTCTTTCAACCAGCGGACAAAGTCCAATTAGTTATATCAGGACACACTACCATAAAATATTAGAGGTAACAAAGACCCCGTGTAAAAAAGAGATCTATGTTATAGTCCTTCGTTATTTATACAGCGATGTGAACTTATCCATCTCAACCTTCAAAAGTGACGCTTTTCTACTTTTTCTGAGATTTTCATTGCTTAATTTGTGTATACTTTGTGCAGACAACCAATGAAAATCACGGGTAATGTCAAAGTCACCATTTCTAAGAAAATATTAAACGGATTGCTTCTTCCTATTGCTAAATGACCGTCTGAAGGACGAAAAAGGCCATACTAGAAGAATACACCAGATGAATCCATAAGCATTAAAATCTAAAAAGGTTTCAGACTTACATGTCTATATTAACCAACAAAGAAGATTTAACAGTTTTATGTATTTATTACCTGTTTGCGTAGTTTTGCGGAATACATCAAAGCAGGTCTAACTTCTCACTATAACAGTTTTGAGCTTAGCAGTTGGAAGTCTTATGTCTGTCGTTGTTTACAATACTTGCATTAGACACAAATATTCAGTTATATTCATTAATAACACAAGTATATAATACATATTATTTTATATACATTATAAACGTATGTATGAAAAGCAGATTTTTCCGATAAATTCACCAACATATAGAAAACAGAGATATATTTGTTTCTCACGTAAGAATTCAATGTAATAACATGAATTTCCGATTGCTTAAAATAGCATCGACAGCCTGTACATAATATCACACACGCTATTCGTGAACATTGAAGACCTTACTGTAAGGTAAAGTCAAAGGGAGACGAGCAATAGGTAGGCAGAGATACAAGTGAGAGAGTAACATCGCAAGATAGACATGTTACAGTCTAGCAGAGTGCACCACCAAAACAAGAGACAGGGGATGTTGGAAGTATGTTGCAGCCAAACTTCGTTGCGGATACGGCACTTAATGATGATGATTCGCGAACCAGGATTGATATTATTTGTGTGTCATGTGACGTAATCTCTCCAGAATGTTGTCTTTCCGTGAACTCCCTGAATCATTCTCCGTCTTGGGTCATGCAACTTGAATTTTCCAACGACGTATTCATGTTATCTTGAATGTATCACATTATTTGATGGCCTTGAAAATATAGCAACATTTGCAAGTCTATTTGGCAGGCGGAACACACCGCGGAACATAATCCTGTAAGACTGAATTACACTGAAACAGTTAAAGGAGGAACACTGACACACTGAGACAGATAGCCATAGAAAGATGTATGGAAGCACTGAGGAGATTTCAAATACAGTTTAATGTGTAGACATGTTAAACTGTAGGCTATAGGAGCACTGAGGAGATTTCAAATACAGCTTAATGTGAGACATGTTAAACTGTAGGCTATAGGAGCACTGAGGAGATTTCAAATACAGCTACATTTATTAAGAAAACCCGACTCTCTGTGTCTATCTATTTATTTTCTCTCCTTTTCTGTGAGGCGTTGCAGAATTGCATGACGATCGGTTTTCGGGTTATGGCACGTTTGGTCGCTTGGTATGCAGTAATACTGTGCCGTGTTAGAATGTTTGTAATTCCTTCAATCCATGTTCTTCTTGGTCTTCCTATGTATCTTGCTGTTTCCATTTTCATGCTGTTTACTCTTGAAGCTGGCCAATAACCGTTAATTCTCATTAGGTGGCCGAACCATTTCAATCTCTGTTTTTCATTATATTTGACCACTGTTTTTGTTCCAACAGTTCTTGTAATCTCCTCATTCTCACGCGATCTTTTTTGTTCTGTTTGCTGCTTTTCTTAGACATCTCATTTCACGCGTGGTGATTTTTCTCTCTTGTTCTTTAGTTATAATGTCCATGTCTGACATTGATAACACAATGTTGTGATGAATATTGAAGTTATGTGCTCGTTGTATTGTTTCATTGCGGATTGGTAATTGTGCCCCGAGACCTGTTGTTATACACTGATATATTTTTCGAATTTTATTTAGTTTTTGTATAACATATAGAGCAGAATTAAAAAGACAATCTTCTTTTTTTGGCCACTTCATGAGACAGGCAGGTTTAGAGAACATAGTCACAACAGGCAAAATTGAAGGCAACAGAGACAGAGGGCGGCAACGTAAGAAAATATTAGACAGTTTCACAACCTGGCACAGCAAGGAAACAACAACGCCCGACCTGGTACATAATACTGTGGACAGAGAGCTGTAGAGAGAGATGACCGCCCACGCCAGCCGGCATGACACCTGATGATGATGGAACAGATTTATGTGAACACTCAAGTACCAGACTTAATTCTTCTGTATTAAGTATTTGACAACAGTCGAATTAGACTTATGGTTCATATACCTTCCTAGACGAGGTGTTGCTTTGCCAAACAAATAAGGGGGGGGGGGAGAAGAAGAAGAGGACCTGGGATTTGACCTGTGAATTTTTCACTCACTCGTCTAGTCCGCTTGTGATGGCTTTCCAATCCATCGCCAGAAGCGACCTGTGTTTTGACTCTTCACCATTGCATTTATCACCCAAAGAAGTAAATCGATTGCATCTATCCGAACGAGGAGCTTCGCAGCCGGCAAAAAAAAACGTCGTGTAAGAAAGACATCATTCCTCTCTGTGTCCTTGGGTACTGAACCAAATTCTCTCTGTATGAGACCCGTTGGACAACGGTGACAGTCGAATTAGATTAGGTTTGCTATGTCCTCAAAGACAAGGATTTGTTTCCCGTTAAAGTTGCTCAAAGCGTCCACAGTCCATGCCTCAACACTGCTTCGGTCAGAAGTTGTGCGGTCAAACAATGTGCACCCCGAGATTTGTTCAATGTTTTTCCTTTGTGCAAATGGGAAGCTGAATTCAACTCTTTTTCCCCCTACCCGTGAGTACATGTTCAAGTTGGCGTTTCCAATACCTGAGTCATGACTCCTACTTTGAATGTGGTCGATTGTGGTGGGGCATCTGTGTCTTTTCGTGCATGAGCAGCACTACCGCCCGCCCGTGTGTTGTCGGGGCCCGAAAGGGGAGCAAATAATAGCAACACTGTTTACATTCCATGCATGTCGTACGAGGAGTTGGCTGTCCCATCCCATATCGGGTCAGTGACCCAAAGCCATGCTGAAGTAGGATGTGTCAGGCCGAAAGGCGCAGCTATCGCAGCAATGCTGTAAACCATGACACAAAGCATCCGTTCTCCGGACTACATCCTGCTTATCTGCAGGAGTTTAAGAACGAACGCAGAAGAAGAAGAATTACCGCTGACGGGCCTTGTGCTGATAATTGTGACTTCATTGACACAGTAGCGTTTTATCTAGACATTGTTGCCCTCTAGCGCGTGTTGCCTTTTTTTCAGATTCAATGTGTACTCTAAGCATCGCCATATCTGGACATCGATATTTTGCCGCCTATCCAATGTTTCTGCTTTCGGCTGACCGAGCCGCAATGCACAGATGCATTGCGTCATGGTGTGTCGACAGTACTTCTGGATGTCTCCACATCCACGGACGCGATTCCTAAAAGCGTGGAACGGGAACACAGTAGGAGCAGTTGTATTTTGTTTCATAATCATCAGGTGCCATGCCGGCTGGCGTAGGCGGTCATGGCTCTCCACAGCTCTCTGTCCACAGTATTATGTATCAAGGTCGTTGTTGTTTCCTTGCCGTGCCAGGCTGTCAAACTGTCTAATATTTTCTCACGTTGTCGCCCTCTGTCTCTGTTGCCTTCAATTTTGCCTGTTGTGACTATTTTCTCTAAACCTGCTTGTCTCATGAAGTGACAAAAAAAATAAGATTGCCTTTTCCTTATATTTTTGATTAAGGTCCGTTTCGCATTTGACTCTTTGAACACCTCTACATTAGTTTTTCTGGCAGCCCATGGTATTCTCAGAATTCTTCTGTAAAACCACATCTCTGTTGCCTCTAATTTCCCACTTTCCAGTTTGTTAATTGTCCAAGACTCGCACCCATATGTTAGTATAGGGGTTATATAGCACTGCCCATCATTACCTACTAGTTTTAGCTAGTCTGTCGTGTCTCATTGAAGCGATATATAAACCTGTGTTTTACGTAAGTGTGTCATGTGACGTATTCCTTCCAGAACGTTGTCTTCCCAATGAACTCTCTGAACCTCTCTCTGTCTTGGGCGATGTGGCTTGCATTTTCTAGCGATGTATTCATGTTATCTTTAATGTCGTCAGTCCATCGTCTTCTTGGTCTGCCCCTTCTCCTCTACCCAGGTACTCTTCCCTCCATTATTTGTCTTTCTAAACAGTAAACCGTTTTACGTAAGTACAATTGTGATTATCAACAGTAGTGCTGCGGAAGTTTTGGAAATGACAAGGATCGATTTAAGATGACACAGTTATCGGGAAATCCCACATTTTGTGATCACTGTGCAACGACAGCTTGTGTAAGTTATAAGTATTCCTTATATTGATTGTCCAGGCTGATTAGAAATATTTATTGGGAACAAACTGCATCAATAAGGTGTGAAAACAGCTACTCTCCATACATAGAAATAAGAAGAGGGGTAAGACAAGGATGCATTTTATCACCAAGCCTATTTAATATCTACACAGAGAATATCTTTAAAAATATAGAAGAAATACCAGGACTCAAGATCAATGGGAAAATAATAAACAACATTAGATATGCAGATGACACTGTTCTTTTAGCAGAAAGTGAACATGAACTACAAAGACTAATAGATCAAGTCAATAAATCAAGTAATGAATATGGACTGGATATAAACATTCAAAAAACAAAAACCATGATAATCAGCAAAGAAACAGAAGAACAGGAGGTAAACATAAACATACAGGGAGAGAAACTACAACAAGTAAAACAGTATCAATATCTTGGACACATAGTCACAAATGATGGCAGATGTGAAACAGAAGTTAAAAGGAGAATAGGAATGGCTAAAAGTACCTTCAATGACATGAGGAAATTATTAATATCTAAACAAATTACAAACAAGTTAAAAATGAGAATTATAAAATGCTACATCTATTCCATATTAATGTATGGCTCAGAAACATGGACACTAAATAAACAATTAGAAGACAAAATTGATGCCTTTGAGATGTGGGTATATAGAAGAATAGGGAGAAAATCATGGAAAGAGAAGAAAACAAATAAAGAGGTGCTAAAGATACTTAATATGAAGAAAGAACTACTAAGAGAAATAAATATCAGGCAAATAAAATACTTTGGACACATTAAAAGACATGACACCCTATTGAAGACTTTACTTGAGGGTAAAGTCAAAGGGAAGCGAGCAAGAGGTAGGCAGAGATACAAGTGGGAGAGTAACATTACACGATGGACAGGTTACAGTCTAGCAGAGTGCACCACCAAGACAAGAGACAGGAGATGTTGGAGATACGTTGCAGCCAACCTTCGTTGCGGAGACGGCACTTGATGATGATGATACTGATTGTCAAGTTTTAAGTGTAGAATGATTAAGACTAGATATTGGAAACATTTGTAGTAAGTATAATTTTCATATCACTTTTTGTCCACGTGTTGTTCATTTGGTTTAGCCCGCCGAGGGCAACTGATGCTGGACTGGACATCCAGTAAATTATTCTTCTAGTTCTTCTGCGTTCATTCTCAAACTCCTGCAGATTAGCAGGATGTAGTCCGGAGAATGGAATGCGTTGTGTCAAGTTTACAGCATTTATGCGATATCTGCGCCTTTCGGCCTGACACATCTGACTTCAGCAAGGCTTTGGGTCACTGACCCTATATGGGATGGGACAGCCAACTCCATCCCATAACCTCCTTAGTCGCCTTTTGCGGCATGCGTGGAAGGTAAACAGTGTTGCTATTCTTTGCTCCCCTTTGGGCCCCGGCAACACACGGGCGATCCATTAAATCTATTTTGGTATTTCATATCAACATAAATTTATATTAAATGAATCATAATAATAGCGTACATACACGCCCCAACATAGAGAAATGGTTCCAACCCTCACATAAGGTGTGATATATTTACATGCTTGAGTAAATATCATCATCATCATCATCAGGTGCCATGCCGGTTGGCGTAGTCGGTCATGGCTCTCCACAGCTCTCTGTCCGCAGTATTATGTATCAAAATCGTTGTTGTTTCCCTGCCGTGCCAGGTTGTCAAACTGTCTAATATTTTCTCACGTTGTCGCACTATTTCTGTTGCCTTCAAGTTTACCTGTTGTGACTATGTTCTCCAAACCTGCCTGTCTCATGAAGTGGCAAAAAAAAGGAAGATTGCCCTTTTACTTATATTCTTGATTAAGGTCCGTTTCACATTTAACTCTTTCAACACCTCTACTTTAGTTTTTCTTGCAGTCCATGGTATTCTCAGCATTCTTCTATAGAACCACATCTCTATTGCCTGTAATTTCCCACTTTTCAGTTTGTTTATTGTCCACATTATATTATTGCATTGAGTAAATATGCAGACTCATTTTTAAGTTGATAATTGTATGTAGCTTGAGAGTTATAGTATAAATTTACAAATGGCCGCGAATGATAACATAAATTTGCGAATTTCCCTTGCATAAAAAGGTCCCCTGTCTATAGAAGTTTAAAGTTACCCAAAGCCATGTCGTTGAATGTTTCAGACCAAATGTGGAAATCTTGGTCAAGATGTAAGCCATGACATAACGCATACCGTTCTCTGGGCGAGATCCTGTTAATAACCAGCGACAATTTGAGAAAAATGGTAGAAAAGTCACAGAGTAATGACTTTCGTGTATTTGGGTTTCCTCATATGTACTCAGTCCCTCTTAACGAAGCTGGATGCCGTTAGCCAAATGTACCCTCATCTGGATCTTTGTAAACAAAACGTCGATAGTCAGATTCGAACCAGCAGCCTCTTGAGTACAATGTGAGCTGATTAAATACTACACTATGGAGGTCCACAGGAATTTGAGACCGACAGAAGTAGTTGAACGACAGTGTGTTGCCAGTGCCCTTAATTGGAGTAACTAATATCGACAATGTAACCTTCCATGCATATCATAAGATACGACTAAGAAGGTTTAGGGTGGAGTTGGCTATCTAAAATAACTTTCTGATAAATTTTATGAATTAGATTATAAATTTTCTGATAAATTTCTATATCGTAAAAATGACCCAGAAGCCACGCTAAGTTAGATGTGTGAGACAGAAATGGTGCAGATATCGCAGCTAATCTGTAAATCATGATACAATGAATTCTGTTCTCCGGACTACATCCTGCCATTTTGCAGGAGTTTGAGAACGAACGAAGAGGAAGTAGAAGATACCAATGTTTATTTTACAATTCCAGATATATGTTCATCTACTTTCAATGGAAATTATTGTTCTACTAGTTGTTCTGAATAACGACAACAGGGGAAGAGGGCGCCCAAGACGACGATGGTACAGTGATATATCAGACTGCTTAAACATGTCAAGCTGCGGCAGGTAAACTCGTCCACAATCGCAGTGTTCAGTGATTCCATAAAGAAGACCACGTTCTGGAAAGAATATGTCACATGATGATTATAAGTGTGTTCTGAGTGACGTGCGCGAATGTGAGGGATGCAGTAATACAAGACGCCCGTGTGTTGCCGGGGCCCAAAAGGGGAGAAAAGAATAGCAACACTGTTTACTTTCCACGCATGTCGTAAAAGGCGACTAAGGAGGTTATGGGATGGAGTTGGCTGTCCCATCCCATAAATTGGGTCAGTGACCCAAAGCCATGCTGAAGTCGGATGTGTCAGACCGAAAGGCCCAGATATCGCAGCAATGCTGTAAACCATGACACAGCGCATTCCGTTATCCGGACTACATCCTGCTAATCTGCAGGAGTTTGAGAACGGACGCAGAAGACGAAGAAGTAATACTTGAAAGAATACGTCAAAATGAGAAAGGGGAGCTATCCCTGCTAGTTTTGAGCAGCACTGATCTAGCGCAAAGCACTTTGGGTAATCCCATGATTATTCAGTTTTAATATAGTGAGTGAAAGGTGTGACTGCTGATCCTCAGAAATATAAAAGCGATTGGCACAAAACTTCTTAATTACTCTTTTAACTATTCCATGATTTTCATTGGTGACTATGCTTATATTTTGTGAGATAGCCAATGAAAATAAAAGAAATGGTCAATTGAAGGATGGATTTTCTATTATCCAATCGGTTCATGTTGAGCAACACCGATCTAGCCATGACCGTCTACAACATAAGACCTAATGTCTAATTGGAAATCCATAATTCTTAATGACTCATTTCATTAGTTCATGATTTTCGTTGGTGACTATGATTATGCTTTGTAGGACAGCCAATTAATCTAAAAAAAAAAGTCAAATGGGCAATTAAGAGGGATGAATTTCTAATTAGCCAGTATATCTAATGCTATAAACCAGTGGATCCTAAACAGTTTTGCACCGTAGACCTCATGCCGAATTTTTTTGTTTTCTATAGACCCCATGCTCACATAATATTGAAAACATATTCACTTCAAATGTGTTTTTGACAGCTGACACAGTGCTGCGCACGTTGATTAGTTTGTGTGCGTGTGAAGATTGGACAATTGTAAAAAAAAGTATGAACAATTTGTGTATTCATACATTTATTGAAAAGAGTATATCTCATGCATCCACAATTTTTTTTCTCGTTGAGATGGATCCCCTGCAAGTCGAAATCGACTACTGGGGGTCCATATAGACCGCTTTGGGAACCTATGACGTTTATGATCATGATCTAGCACATTGGGTATTCCCATAGTTACTTCCTGTTTTAAAATAGTAATCGACTCCGTCGATCGTTCGATTAATCATCGTAAAGTCCATACCGATTTGTGTAACAGAAGTTAGTTCATAGCAAGGGGTAGACCAAAAGAAACCATCAGAAGAACAATACTTAGAGAAAGTAACACAATCAATATCCGTAATATTCAGTAACTGCACAGAATAGATTTGAACAGATAGAATTGGAGATATCTGACCTCTGCCATATGCGCTAACTTCAGCGCAAAAGGAAATTGAATGAAATAGTGTGTACCGATACCACCCTTAATCTTTAAAGCAATTCCCACATCATATCTTGACTGCCACGTAGTCTTAGTCGTGTCATATTTTATTGCACACCGTAAACTTTAAAAAAAAATAATTGATGCGTCATTGGTAAATTCAATATACAGGTTCCCAAATTTTTCAAATCGGGACCTCATGTTATAGAAGTAAAGTGACCGACGACCCCATTTTTTTAAAATAAAAGCAAAGTGACACACGAACCCCATCTTACAGAAGAAAATTGATACATGATCCATCTTACAGAAGCAAAGTGCATATGACCCCATCTTACAGAAGTAAAGTGACACACGACCCCCACCTTACAGAAGCAAAGTGCATATGACCCCATCTTACAGAAGTAAAGTGACCCTCGACACCATTTTACAAAAGCAAATACACACCGAGACCCCAATATACAAAAAATGCTTTGGTAAAAAAACTAATATTTTTGTAGTATAATACGAGTATAACTCAACTCAATAACATTTTAACTGATGACATAGTTTATGCGATGATTGAGATTGTAAATCATTAACAAGCTTCCAAATTCCCGGTTGAGTTTTTGTTAATGCTAACCGTTTCAAAATTCAATCTGTTTCTTGTTCTAGTTTTAACAAATTGAAAATCCATTTTGATTTATTGTCAGGGTCGTAGATAAGTCTTCAATGGGGAATTACCTAAAGAATAGGACACTCATCTTCATGAGTAAACAATGAGAATAGGACACTCTCCCATCTTCATGAGTAAACAATGAGAATAGGACACTCTCCCATCTTCATGAGTAAACAATGAGAATAGGACACTCTCCCATCTTCATGCGTAAACTTCTTCTTCTTCTTTCGTTCACTTGAAACATGTCTATATCTGTAATTCTGTCTCCTGAATAAAACTCACTGTCTTTTGTAGTTCATACAGTGCACCCTGGAAACAGAAATACAACAGCCCGAGCTGATTCTGGCCAAATCATTTGGGGATCGTGTCCGAGAATGTGGAGGTAGCAGATGGAAAAAGATTTGACTGCACAGGAGACAGACAATATCTCCGACACCACCAGCATCACCACATGTAGCGACACTTTCGACATACAATGAAACTAATCAGTCAAGTCCGAACATTGGAGGGGCGGCCAATGTAAAATTGAACGTAAAGGTAGATGCAAGGCGAGATGTCATACTGAGTACAATGGCAAAATGAAAGGGCAGAACAGCGCCAGAGGGCAGCGCGAACTGTAAATAGAAAGTGAAAAGTTCATAGGAAAGGGGAACTGCAAGCTCCGTTAGCTCGAGACGAGCTTCTAGTTACCTGTGCTCCTTATAAGCAGAGACCCAGACCCAATCATGGGCGTTCAGAAAAGACAGAAGACCTAACCCAACTCTAATGTCGAGTCTTCCTAAACTGGAAATATGCTCGCGAAGAGAAAGGGTTCGTTACCCGATGGACTTAGGCAAAAAAGGGACAAAGATATTAGCACTGGCCCAACTCTACTGTCAATATTTCCTATACCGGAAATACACTTAAAGAGAGAAAGGGTTCAGTACCTGATGGGCTCAGGCGCTATTGGGACATTGTCGCTCAGCTCGAGAACGCCTTGCCCACAAACGCGTGGTGTGAGACTCGAATTTGGGCGAGGGGTTCACGATGTTTGTGAACAACGCCTCTGGTAGGAGGGCGAACGAGCCATGGTCCAACTCTTCTGACGAGTTCTTCCTCATACGTAACAAGGCTTGCGGATGAGAAACGGTTCAGTACCAGATGAACACACGCAGAGTACGTCCAATTGCACGAGACGGGTTCATAGACGGTAGAACACCTTGTGCCAGATAGACGCGCTCGACAAGCGTCTTGGCGAAGAGGAACTACACACCAGTGCGCCCGGCGACAGATAGACAGGCTGTCACGGACTACGGAAGCCTACCCGAATTAAAGGCATGACAAAAACGGATGTTCTGGACCTCGGACGTCTTGACCACAAGTGGCCAACCGGGGTGCAAATAATCACAGTTCTACTGTGAAACAAATATATGTCATAATGAGTACAATGACACAATAAAAGGTCAGAACAGCGCCAGAGGGCAGCGCGAACTGCAAATAGAAAGTGAAAAGTTCCTAGGAAAGGGGAGCTACAAGCTCTGTTAGCTCGAGAGGAGCTTCTAGTTACCTATGCTCCTTATAGGCAGAGACCCAGACCCAATCGTGGGCGTTAGGAAAAGCAAGAATACCTAAACCAACTCTAATATCGAGCCTTCCTAAACCGGAAATGTACTCGCTTAGAGAAAGGGTTCCGTACCCGATGGGCTTAGGCAAGAAAGGAACAACGATGGCAGTCCTGGCCCAACTCTACTGTCAAGATTTCCTATACCGGAAATACACTTGCAGAGAGGAAGGGTTCAGTACCTGATGGGCTCAGGCGCTATTTGGGACAAGTTCGCTCAGCTCGAGAACGCCTTGCTCTCAAACGCGTGGTGTGAGACTCGAACTTGGGCGAGGGGTCCACGATGTCTGTGAACAACGCCTCGGGTAGGAGGGCGAACGAGCCAGAGTCCAACTCTTCCGGAGAGTTCTCATATGGAACCAGGCTCGTGGATGAGAAACGGTTCAGTACCCGATGGGCACAGGCACAGTACGTCCAATTGCACGAGGTGAGTTCATAGATGGTGGAACACCTCGTGCCAAATAGGCGCGCTCGACAAGCGTCTTGGCGAAGAGGCATTACACACCAGCGTGCCCGGCGACAGATAGAGACTGTCACGGACTAGGGACTAAACCTGAAATAAAGGAATGACGAAAACGGATGTGCTGGACTTCGGACGTCCTGACCACAAGTGGCCAACCGGGGTGCAAATAATCACAGTTTTACTGTGGAATTTGCAGCACAACGTACTTCATGCTCCCCGGTGGAAATGACACGAAATATTCGTTGTGGTTATATGGGAGCGAACGCTGAAGAAGAAGAATATAATATGGAACACACAAGAAACATCAGAAGACTAGAAAAATGCTGTAATAACACCTATCTGGAAGAAAAAAAGGCAGCAAAAGAGATTGTACAAAGTACAGAGGTATCTCACTTCTGAGACAGTTCAACAGAATTCTAGAAAGAAGATTACGAGCCACAGTTTATAGAACAAAAATTTAGCAACACTCAAATGGGATTTCGTAAGAACAAAAGCTGTACAGATTCCATTTTTACACCCAGACAAATGTCAGAAAAAAACAACAACCGAAAACAACAAAAAATTGCACAACGCGTTTCTCGACCAAGAAAAAGTTTTCGACAGAGTAGATAGGCAGCTTTGGAAAATTCTATTAAAATATGGGTTTCCACATCATGTAATAAACTTGTGTAGAAGTAGTTACACAGGTAGCCAATGTGCAGTTAGAACGAGTATTGGGCTCTCAGGTAAATTCCACATACGCTCTGGAGTGCGACAAGGATGTATTCTATATTCCGTGTTAATAACCACATATGTCGATTTCGTTTGTAAAATTGCCAACACTAATGAAGAAGACAAATTAAACAGCTTCATGAGAGAAATTCCTTTTGCAGGCGAGCAATCAATAACAGCAACAACACAAGAACATATAAATAGACTTCACACAACATGTAGGGACTTTAACATGAAGATAAACACAGGAAAAACAACGGAGGTAATATCAATCACCAAAAACAGAAAGAAACATCACTATTATAATCGATAATCAACAACTTAAACAGGTGAAAGAATTCATTTATCTTGAAAGCATCATATCAGCGAATGGGAACAACACCAAAGAAATCCAACATAGATGCAACATAGCATACCGAAACTTGGGGGGAGGTATTTCCTATATTGTGGAGATGGCACTTTATGATGATGAAGTAGAAGGGTGATGATAAAGCACGAGGAAGAAGAAGAAGAAGACGGCAGACAATAAGATAGCAAATACACAAGTATCAACTGCATAAAATCAAACTATTTATTTAATATCCATTGTTGCACAGTAACACACGACAAACATCTACCTCAAAATCACACAAACGCTTGATATATATTATATTCGTTTTTGTTTCGTTTATTGGAAAGTAATCTGAATTATCGAACATCTCATAACCTTTTGAAAACTATGATCACGTAAAATTGTTACCATAACTAAACTAATATAACAACTAAATAGTCAAACCAATGTAAAAGAAAAATACATTTTTTTAAAAAAAGGAACGAGTTTTTTAATTATTGAGGTAAGTATTTTTTGACAATGTCTTTGTTCCTTTACCCTTCTGTTATTTCTCTTTTCCATTGGTTTTACTATTTATTTGGTTGTTATATTAGTTATAATAACAATATTGCATTATCATATTTGTTATCTCTTTTTGGTTTCGTTAATGCGGCATTCTCAGCCTTGTCCGATATTCTTCTTCTTCAGCGTTCATTCTCAAATTCCCGTCGGATGTCCTTATAGCAAGACCATGGTCCTACAAGATTTTCAGCAGGATGTAGTCCAGAGATTGGAAAAACGGTTTCCGCAGTTTTATTCGCGCCAATGGTCCGACACATCCGTCTTCGGCGGATGTAGGATATAATCTGAGGTTATTTATAATTTTTTGATACACTGTGTCTTCTACTAATCAGCTGCCCTGAAATCTACTGCCCTGGCACTTCCGAGTACTTTTTATATAATAATCAACGTTTGGACTGAGTTTACACAAGATTATGTATTCGCTCGCCCGAGTGTTGCAGGGCCCGAGTAGGGGAGAAAAGCAACGCTCTGTCCTGCCACATGCATGCTGGGTCATAAATGCGCCTTCGGTAAGATGGGTGGGAGTTACAGAAAAATATAAAATAAAAAGTTATTCGTTAATTTTCATTGCAATTCCCTCTATTTCACTGGTTATTTGAATGGTTTTGTTGTAGAACATGGTTCAAAGGTGAGACTGGTAGGTAGTTACCCACAGTGCGGCTAAGATTCTAGTACTTAAAGTAATGTTCTGATTTCATACAGGGGACGGGGAGTTTGAACCCCGTATCCAATTATCTTCAGGTGTGCATTCATGTTTTAAGATATGACTAAAGCGTTGAGGACAGGTAGGTAAATGATGAGTGTACCTCTCCTTTAGAGGGACGCACACTTTTAAACCAGCGGACAATGTCCAAGTAGGTTATATCAGGAGGCACAACCAAAAAGGTCAAAAAGACCCCCCTAATATAACGCATATAGGCTAAAGTATTGCTCCACAACTAGATTTTTGGGTATTTACAGGATCGCAAAAGAAGAATATTTTTGGCATGTTAATCGCCACACGCAAAAATAAAAACCTTCCTGTGACATAATCTCAGCAAAACACGTCCTTTTTGTGGATATCGCGGTGCATACATAGATGTTTGCAAAGGCTTTCGAAACACCAGAAGAGTGACAATCCCTAGGAGACATGTCAGCATCATGTACTATCAGGAAGTCGCTCACAAGAATCTGCAAGACGTTACTAAGAGCTCAAGTCTATTAAGTTTGCATCACACTCGCCGGTTCTTCTCCAGGTGTTTCTAGTTTTTCCAATTCTTCTCTATCCATGTGGGTTCCAGTCCAGAGTCCGTCAGGTTATATCTGCTTTATATATATATATCTGTCATACCCATCTTCACTGTTCCACTCTTTCTCCATTATGCACTAGCGTGTTCTCTTCCAAAGCTCATCATTTGATATCAACTATGGTCATACTAAGAAGTAAACGATAAATATCTGTAGCTTTGATGTGATTTTCTGGGTTGCTTGCAGTGGCGTAGCGAGGCGGGGGCGGAGGTGCGGACCGCATCATCGGGAGGGCGGCAAATTTATTTTCGTCCAGTCTTTCACAATCACTGACAAATATTTTTCATGTCACAAGGGATGTACAAGTCTATGCATTTCTGCGAACCAGTCGATTTTAGTTCTTGATTAGAAATTGGCTTCACAGCAGGCGGGACATTCCCATAAGTGCTCCGCCCTCCGCTCCAGTAGACATCCCAGTGTATGTAGACTCAGAGTCCCGGTCAGATGTTGATTGTGTGATCTTCGTGACTTTCCAAAACATTTACTTTTCCTTCTCTCACCTCTGGACAGCGGCGTGCATAGGGTAATTGCAGCCCGGTGCGATGAATATTTTGACCCCCCCCCCATCTGCCTGAAATTGATTTTAAAAATTCCGAGTAAAATTTTACAAGTTTATTAATATTATCGATTTTATCCACATTTAACAAAGATAGAAATAAATTTTAAAATGTAAATTTAAAATTACAAATTTACTTTGCGAGCTTTTTGACTAGAGAAGTTATTAATGACTGTGTTGAAGCTCACATCATTGACCAGCTCATGTTCGATTGACATAATTGCAAGGTTGTTTAATATCAAGTTGTTCATAGTTGACCTGCGATAGTTTTTGATTAATTTGAGTTTGGAGAAACTTCTTTCACGTGTAGCTATACTAACTCCTAGAGTTAGGAACATACACAGTAAAAGACAATGTTGGGTACTGAATGGGAAAGCTGATGTTTGTGAATAAAGACAAGTAATTCCAGAGGCCCTTGGTCCTTTAAGTTCAAGACCGAAGGTGCTGCGACAAAATTCATTAGTCACTTTCTCTCGAGTAAAAATTCATCCTTTGTCGATGTCATCATAAATGATCGTTATGAAGATCAATGTCGACTCGATCGTCTAACAGTTGCTTTGGAAAGCCAAACTTGTCAGCAACCTCATGCATTTGTGCAATTCTTGATTCACTCTGTCCATGGAAGCGCATATTTCCAACCAAAGTTCATTTCTGTAGCTTAACCCGGCATCTGCAGCTTCTTCTCCAGGCATGGCAAAGGATGGAACAACACAGGAACAAAAAGACCAAGAAATCACCTACCAAGAAAAGAAGACCCTCATCAAAGCCATCAGGAAAGTCGACCACCCAAAAGACAATTACCACTATCTCAACAGAGCAGAGCAGGTTATTATCTTCCGCCTCAGAACAGAACACAACATATTAAACAGCCGCTTAAATAGACTAAGATTGATCCCATCACCACTGTGCCTTTGTGGGCAGGCAGAACAGACAGCTGAACATATCCTTCAAGACTGCAATACACTAAACCAGTTAAGAGAAGAACACTGGCCTACAGAGATGGATATCCACAGAAAAATTTATGGGAGCACTGAGGAGCGTTCAAATACAGCAGCATTTATTAAGAAAACAGGACTTGCTGTGTAGACATGTCAAACTCCGAACGAGAAGAAGACAAGCCAGTACGACATCTTAACTATCAAAATTATTTTCTTTCACCGGTTGATTTTCTAAAAGGAAAAAGACATATAGAGCCAAATCTGGAGAATGTGATGGGTGTGGAATAATTTCAATATTCAAATCGTTGACTGTTTGCAACGCAAGCCATGCTTTATGGGAAGGTGCATTGTTTTGAAGCAAGAGCATAATTTGAGTGCGAGTTATCCCTCGTTTTCTGGTCAGTCTTTTTAAGTTTGGTAAGTTTGGTATGGAGATCAACGTACCACTGGCCTTTAGTCGTCTTGCATTGAGGCAGGTAACTTTTCATTATGACACATTTGACGTCCCATAAAATCAAAATCACTTTTCTTGCATATTTCTTTACTCTTTGATTGATATGCGTTGGTAATGGTGATTCTAACATACTCCCAGAGTATTCTGAAAAATGAGCTATGGTTTCTGCCCTTTGTACCTCATTCTGCGTTGAAGAAACATATATATGTAGTACCGCTGGAACCACACAGGGTAAAATGGGGAGCGTACTTACCCAGCGAAACACAGGAACAATTAACATGCATACCCTTCGACATTTGCTGGGAGAGACTGGGCACCTATGTGCATGTCAGTCATCGTTCTTCATCATGACGCGCCATCTTCGCGACAAAAGTTGGCTGCAACGGACCTCCAAAATCCCCTTTCTTTTGCCTTGGTTATGCACTCTGCCAGACTAACCTGTCCATCTCGTGATATTTCTCTCCCACTTGTATTTCTGCATACCCTTGCTCGCCTCCCCTCAATCCAGTAAGTTCTGCAATAAGGTGTCATGTCTTTTAATAAGGTTCACACTACATTTTTTATTTTATCTTTATTTCTTTAATAGTTCTTTTTTTTCATACAAAGTATTACAAGCTTTTTTGTTCGTTTTCTTATCTTTCCACGAAGTTCCCCCTATTCTCATACATACATACATACATGCGTGTGTGCGCATGTTCATTATTACATGATGGTCAGACAGTCCCTTATGTAAGCTTAAATATATATATGGGCCATCAAGGAATAATTTTGATCAAAATATGTCTGTGTAATAAATCTGTGTTTTGTGATCTTCATGTTTCATTATTACCTTGTTTGTATCACAATATTTTATTATTATAATAATTTTTTTAAGTAACATTATGGTTTGTGTTTTTGAGATCTCCAGGAATCGTGAGAACTCTTGCTTCCTATAGTTAGTCGTTGGATCATCATCACTGCACTCCGGACAAGTCCATAGATGCTCAGATCTCTCCATGAATGTAGCCGCCATTACACGCTGGCTGATGGTCCCAGTACACAGTTGATTGACCATCATTCTTTCTTGCCCACGAAAACTGCTCATTTCTAGCGACACCACATTTCAAACCAAATTTCTTGCTTCCTATGTGCAGTGGGATGGTTTTTCTGAGCTTTCTTTCATACCAAGGAGATTTCAGCTTTGTGCAGTGACTATTTAAAGAGACCTACTCAGAGAGGGTCTATAATTGTATAGATGACATGCTACAAAGCTTCCATAAGAGAGTCTCAATATAACGGCATGTCATCTACTAAGGTTTTCTGTTGCATTGGTGGTACTCTTATGGTAATGGTGCTCTTCTTTCATCTGCGGACATGATCCAATTTCGCTCTTGTTCTTCTCAGACTCCTGATAAGCTTTATGTAGTTCGGAGAACGAAGTTCATTGTGTTATAGCGTACATCTTAGCTGCGATATTGTGTTTTGTGCGTGGCATCCTGATTATCTGTGCGCCTTTTGGCTGGATGCCTCCGTCTTCAGCACTCTGCTTACTTGGGCAGGACTATGGTCCTGCTCGAGTGGGACTGCCCGACCAGTCTTAGTTTCCAGCCCCTGATGGCTGAACTAAGCCCCATCACCACTTCACGGTGCTGGCCTCGATGCCAAGTCATCCAATGAAGGAAAGATTCCAAAATCTAGCAATGGGGCGACTGAAAAGAAGCAGCTTTATCCATCAAGCTAAACGACTCCGTAGACAACCCCTTAAGGTCTGTACCAGAACAAACCCCGTGGAGTGAAAGGCAAGGAATGTCAATATACATTCAGACCCACGTGAAATGAATACTAAGCGAGGACGAACAGAACAGTGTGCAGCGAAGGACCTCAGTTTCCTGGATGAGGAATATCCACAAGATATATGGGTCAGATTACACACAGATGGGTCAGCACAGAATGATGTGAGGAATGGAGGTGCAGGTGTATATATATATAGAATATCCACACAAGCCTAGAGATACCATCAGAACACCAACAGGAAAATTCTGCAATAATTATGATGTAGAAATCCAGGCAATTAGTGTGGCAGCTAAAAAACTGCTGAACTCCAACTCTGGCCTACAGCCTGTGGTATTCCTGACAGATGCAAGGTCAGTGCTTCAAGCTCTCCAGTCTGTAAAACTAACAGACTTGAAAAAACTACTTAGTGAATTGTCGTACCAGTATAGGGTAACCATGCAGTGGATACCCTCTCACTGTGGAATACCAGGAAATGAAAAAGCAGACCAACTGGCTAAGGAAGGTGCTGCCGAAGACCAACAAGATATACCAATCACCTGCCATCAGAAAAAACAGATGATCAAGTCAATAAGAAAGCCACAAACACCAACACAAGATGACTATCACATGAACAGATAAAAAAAAAAGTTATAATTCTACGTCTCATAACAGGACACAACCGACTCCGCAGTCACATGTATACAAAGTTCAAGATTGGCAACACAGCCATGTGTACATGTGGACAGGCAGCACAGAGTGCCAAACATATACTTCAAGAGTGTTCTGAGCATGAAACGCTGAGGCATACATATTGGCCAGAGGAAACAACACTGGAATCAAAGCTCTATGGGACACTGTATGAACTACAAAAGACAGTGAGTTTTATTAAGGAGACAGAATTACAGATATAGACATGTTTCAAGTGAACGAAAGAAGAAGAAGAAGCTGCGATATATGCGCTTTTCGGCCTTCCAGATGCTACTTCAGCATAGCTTCTGCATCCCTTTGCCTATTTTTGGGATGAAACAACCAACGCGATCCCAAGACCTGCTTAGTCGCCTCTTACAACATGATTGGCAGGTAGCAATTTCTCCTTTCTTTACTCCAATTTATGACTACGGAAACACTCAGGCGACAATTTGGTTGTATCCTCAACGTTTTTAACCATCAGCTTATAATAATAGAGGTCGTGTTCTGATAATCCAGTCACCGCGAATTCAAGAGTATGTGTTTAAGAGTGTGTTGCTGAACCAAAACTGCCTGGGTATATAATACATCACATTTTTATCATACCAATTTTATTATTGTAGCACCTTAAGGGGATCAACACGTGATATATTCTACCCAGAACGTGGTCTTCCTTATGACTCTATTGAATTCTCCTTGGTCTTGAGCAAGGTGTACCGCCTCCTTTAGGGCAGACACTCCCGTATGTCTTCTGTCCAAGGGCGTCTTGGTTGGCCTTTACACCTGTTACCTTCTATCGTCCCTCAAATATCACTATCTCCATACCGTCATGTCTCTTAACATGACCGAAAAAAGCTAGTTGTTCAATTAATATGGTTTTCAGAAGCCAGCCCTCTTGGGCGATGATTGTGCTTTGTACCTCCTGGTTTTGTTTTCCTTGCTGTCCATGGTTTTCTCAGAACTATTCTGTAGAATTTTAATTTAAATGATGTTGTTATATTGGACAATGTTTTATTAGTACCCATGTTTCGCATGCTTTGCATTCGTCGTTACTGGAAACACACATGTTTGTAATAAGCACAATTTGGTTCTTATTTGGTTCACAAGGGATATCATTCTAATTTCCAGTTTTTGTACACAGAAATCATGGTCAACCTACATATGAGTTTTTCATAATAATATTTTTAACATTTTAGACAGATGCATACAACAACAAAAAAAGAACAAACTATTTGTTTAAATTCAAGATGTCGCAGGTGTACATTTCTTCTCTTTTTTTTTTTACACAATAGTCTTCCACTTCTTCTAAGTCCTGTTTTCTTAATAAATTCTGCTGTATTTGAAAGCTCCTTAGTGCTCCCATACATCTTTATGTGGATATCCAATCCATCTCCATGGGCCAGTTTTCTTACCATAACTGGTTTAGTGTATTGCAGTTTTGCAGAATATGTTCAGTGGTTTGTTCTGCCTGCCCACAAGGGCGTAGAGGTGATGAGACTAGTCTCAGTCTATTTAAGTTCCTGTTTAATCTGCTGTGTTCTGTTCTGAGGCGAAAGGTAATAACCTGTTCTGCTCTGTCGAGATAGTGGTAATTGTCTTTTTGGTGGTCAACTTTCCTGATGGTTTTAATGAGTGTCCTTTTTCTTGGTAGGCGATTTCTTGGTCTATTTGTCCCTGTGTTGCTCCATCCTTTGCCAGTCTGTCTGCCTTTTCAATTTCCTGGTATGCCACAGTGGGATGATAACTAATAAGGGGAGAATAATTAGTTGAAACAAATTTATTGACAATTGTTCTTATTATCTCCCTTTGATTGTAAACGGAAAACCGCCTTTTATAAAATGTCAAGTTCTCTGTTGACGGTGATTAAATTAGTAAGTATTTAAAAAAAAAATAAAGCATTATGTTAAATCAAAGTGACCATCTAAGACACAATAGTCACGTTTTCTTCATTTAAACAGAGCCCTTTTTCTATCTCGTACAGTTCACGAAAGTAAGATTGCTGCTAAGATGTCAAAATTAGGACCTATAAGACAAAAACATTTCGTGGTGTTGACTGTGATATGTGTTTTAGATCAGTGGTCAGTAATGTGTACTAAACTGTGTATTGTAGATTTATGATCATCCCGTATAATGTAGACTGTGCTATGTATTATAGATCAGTGGTCAGTCCGTGTGGTGCGGAAACCAGAAAATGGCGCTCATATTAGTTGCACTATTACCTGACATGCACATCGTAAATAGTGACTAGGATGACTAAGAAAGTTTTGAGGGTTGAGTTGGCTGACCCATTCCATTGACAGTCTAGTGATCCAGTGATCACAGGATTTCCTAGTCAAAAAGGTGACTTTAGCTTAAGGCTGGAGATGGATTTAGCTGATATGTCAAGACCAACTATCATTTGGAAAAGCAAAATCAATGCTATAGATGCATACATGTCTACAAGAACCATTACTTTCAATATTAAACGCATGCGGTTGCATCTGTGAGTCCCACAAATGTCCCACTAGACAAACCACCCATGCAACAGAAAATCTTAGTAGATGACATGCCGTTATATTGAGGTTCCTTTATGAAAGCTTGTAGCATGTCATCTATACAATTATAGACCTCCTCTGAGTAGAAAACTCATTCAATGGGAAGTGCACTGAGCTGAAGTCTCCTGGGTATGAAAGAAAGCTCACAAAAATATTAACGCACTGCACATAGGAAGTAAGAGCTAATAGCGCACATTTCTTGTGGTTCCGAATCAGTCAATCAATATTAAATTGACAAATATATCTACTTGCATTGTTTATACTTCTATTGATAGGGGGGGGGGGGATAACTCCCGTTCACTCTTAAGAAATCATAAAATGTTGTTTTATTGCTAGTAATTTAGCCAAATGGCAGGTGAAACCCCTGACTGGGACACTGAGCAACTGACTGGGACACTGAGCTTATAAACTTTTAGATGACCGACGGAACGGCAAGCAGAGCATATATAGGAATGCCCCCAGTGCTGTGACACTTGTTCCTAATCAAAAATCAATAATCCACAGAAATAACAAAATCATTTTCTTGTAAAATGTGACAATTAAGAATTTAAGTAATTAAAAACTATACATTATCACTATGTATCAAAATATTTTTTCTTTATTTTTAAAAAAAAAATGTATTCTTTACAATAAAACAAAATGAAATAATAAGACTAAACATTTTTTATTATCACAGAGGTAATTACAAAAGTAAAAAAATGACAAAAAAGTTGAGTGAAGCACTTTCTACGCAACTCTCCTATACCCCCGTAATCCTATCTCGAGGCGGTTTGACATAGCAGGCACCGCAATCGAAAGCCACTCGGACACAATTTGCCATCACTCAGCTGAGCACGTTTATGCTGTTAACATTCCGTACGACCGAAAACTTCACCCTGGTGACTTCGTCCTCTTAACATGTCATATGGGGAGGAACCAGCCTTGATCCCAATATGTACTGTGACGAGCGAGCTGACTCGACACTGGCTGAACATTGACCCTGCAGTGGAGTCTAAGACATGAAATGGACAAAGACTGGTTCCCATACAAGTTAAGAGCCAACTTGTAAAGTTCCGCGGGGAACTTGAAACTTATACGGACATTCTCCCTTAAAGTCTATAAGCTTATGTACCACACATTTTGTTCACCATGTCAACAGTTAGGGAAGAATGTCGCGCATATTACTTTAAAAAAAACGTTTTTATAAATAGGAGAATGGGGAAAAGTAACATAAAATTTCTCAAAATAAATTAGAGAAGTTGTTTATTTAAATGATATTGCCAATTCCCCATCGAGACCAGCACCGTGCAGAGGTGATGGGGCTTAGTTCAGCCATAAGGGGCTGGAAACTAAGACTGATCGGGCAGTCCCATAGTCCTGCCCAAGTAAGCAGAGTGCCGAAGACGGAGGCATCCAGCCAAAAGGCGTACAGATAATCAGGATGCCACGCACAAAACACAATGGAAACATGTCTACATCTATAAATAGTTATGGTGCCTGCCCTGTGGCGGACGTTCAGGCAGGGACGGTGCCGGGCCCTATACCTCGAAAGGGCCCAACCTCAGTTACTGAAGTCCTTCTCAATTGCCTCGAGGAGCCAGGAGGCAAGGCAATAGAGCTACTGGCCAAACAAACAAACGAACAATAAAAATAATGCACTGGAATGCTGAGGGTGTCAACAGTAAAAGAGATGGATACAGCAAAAAATTGGAACTTGAAAATGTCCTCAGTGAAGAACAAGTTAGTATATGCTGTATCCAAGAAACACACCTCAGCAGCGACATAAGCCTTCAAAATCAGAGGCTACCAGTGCTACCGATCTGACCGAAAAGACAGGCGAAAGGGTGGAATTCTGACACTAGTTAAAAACAATATCAGCGCATGTCAGCTGGAAGTATATATGGAAGGGGCAGAATACCAGATGCTCCACCTAAAAACAGACCGTGCAGAATTCCATCTCCTGAACTACTACTGCCCAAATGATAAACCATTGGCACTAGACACAATTCCAGACAAAGAGAGACTTATGGTGTGTGGTGACTTCAACAGCCACTCTCAGAGCTGGGGCTACGATCATATCGACAAGAGAGGTGAGGAACTTGAGAGCTGGCAGGATGAAAATAATCTCATCCTTATTAACCAGCCAGCAGACTCACCAACCTTCTACTCGAGAGCATGGCACACCACCTCTACACCAGACCTGGCATTCCACTCACCAGGCTTGGAATGGAACATCACACGTGTTGTTGGAAAGCAGCTTGGAGGTAGTGACCACAGACCAGTATTTCTGGAAATCCACAATGAATTTACCAAGGACAGCAGCACGCTCACTAGGTGGAACTATAAAAGGGCAGACTGGAAAATGTACCAACTTTTAACCAGTGTTCTAGCTAAGGACATGAACTTGGACAAAGACATCAATAGAGCAGTGAGTGAATTTAATAGATGTATACTACATGCTGCTAGTAAAACCATACCCAGGGGGGCACGCAAAAACTACAAACACTACTGGAATGATGAACTGGAAAAGCTGCAAAATGAGATGGAAACATCTAGACAGCAGGCTGAGAACAGACCTAGCCAAGAACATCATAACAAATATCAGCAAACAAAAGCTAAATTTCAAAGAGCCAAGTTACAAGCCAGACGAAGCAGCTGGAAAGAAAAAACAGAGTCGCTGAACCTAGAAAGAGATATTAGGTTATTATGGAAACTTGTAAAACAACTAAATGATGAAGGTACAGGGAGAAATACCAGGATCACACTTTATAAAGATAGAAACATTTTAACAGGTAAACATGCAGCTGATTATTTTGCAGATTCCTTTGCAGAAGACAATAACGTCAAAGTCAGCCCAGACAAACAACAGGAGGTTCGAGAGAACCAGCAAAACATTGGACAAGGCGAACCTATACCTGAAGTCATGGAGGCACCAATCACAATGAGAGAACTGGAGCATGCAATATCCAAATTGAAAAAGTCCCCTGGAGCTGATGGAGTGTCCAATGAAATGATTAGAAACCTGGGAATTGCAGCAAGAGCAAAGCTACTGCAGATCTTTAACACAAGCTGGTCCACAGGTAATGTACCACATGCATGGAGAGAAGCAATAATGATACCACTCCTCAAATCAGGAAAAGATGGCAACACAGTCTCCAACTAAAGGCCCATCAGCCTCACAAGCTGTCTATGTAAAACAATGGAACGCATTACCAATCTTAGGATGCAGTGGTACCTTGAAAGTGAAAACCTTCTGGTATCACAGCAAGCAGGTTTCAGACAGTGCTACTCTACTGAAGATCAGGCAACCTACCTCTCCCAAGAGATTGAGGATGCCTTCCAAGAAAAGAAATTGGTACTAGCAGCATGGATAGACCTCAGGAAAGCATTTTGATAAGGTCTGGAAAGAAGGGCTCCTAAAGAAATTGCGAAATTGCAGGGTTAGCTCAAGAATGTACAAATGGGTAAAAGCATACCTGCATAATAGAAGAGCCAGGGTACAATTAGATGGTCGAAAGAGCAAGAAAGTTCTACTGCGTCATGGAGTCCCCCAGGGAGGAGTCCTGTCACCCACACTTTTCTTGGTTTACATCAATGACCTAGTTGCTGAACTACCACACGGGATCAAAATGGCAATGTATGCTGACAACCTGGTGATCTGGTGCACGGAAGAACATGCAACAGTGGCCACTAAACAAATACAAAGAGCTATCGATGCCTTAACCTTATGGGCAAATAGATGGTGCGTCAGCATTAACACAGATAAGTGCAGCACTACACTCTTTACCCTCTCACCAAAACAAAAAGCTGGTCATATCAAGATAGATGGAGAACTCTTGAAAGAAGACAAACAACCCACATACCTCGGAGTTACTTTTGATGATAAGCTGACATGGAAGCAGCACATAAACAAAGCAACAACAAAAGCCAGGAGGAAGTTAGCTATCCTGAGAAAACTAAGTGGAACCACATGGGGAGCCAGTGGAAATATACTCAGTAAAGTTTACCAGCAAGGCATAAGACCACACCTGGAATATGGTTCAGCTGCGTGGTGTCCTGCATCAAACACCACATTACAAGATCTAGATAAAGTGCAAAACCAGGCACTTAGAATAATGTTGGGAGCAATGAAATCAACACCCATAGCAGAGATGCAGAAAATGGGAAGAATGCAAACACTTGGCGAACGCAGAGACACAAAAGTACTAATTCAAGCAGAAAAGTTGCAGTGTATGCCAAGTCATCCAATGAAGGAAAGATTCCAAAATCTAGCAATGGGGCGACTGAAAAGGAGCAGCTTTATCCATCAAGCTAAACGACTCCGTAGACAACTTACAGACCTACCTGAAGTTGACAGCCCTTTAAGGTCTGTACCAGAACAAACCCTGTGGAGTGAAAGCCATGGAATGCCAATATACATTCAGACCCATGTGAAAGGAATACTAAGCGAGGACGAACAGAACAGTGTGCAGCGAATGACAGTCACCCTCAGTTTCCTGGATGAGGAATATCCACAAGATATATGGGTCAGAGTGTACACAGATGGGTCAGCACAGAATGCTGTGAGGAATGGAGGTGCAGGTGTATATATAGAATATCCACACAAGCCTAGAGATACAATCAGAACACAGACGGGAAAATTATGCAATAATTATGATGCAGAAATCCAGGCAATTAGTGTGGCAGCTAAAAAACTGCTGAACTCCAACTCTGGCCTACAGCCTGTGGTATTCCTGACAGATGCAAGGTCAGTGCTTCAAGCTCTCCAGTCTGGAAAACTAACAGAATTGAAAAAACTACTTAGCGAATTGTCTTACCAGTATAGGGTAACCATGCAGTGGATACCCTCTCACTGTGGAATACCTGGAAATGAAAAAGCAGACCAACTGGCTAAGGAAGGTGCTGCCGAAGACCAACCAGATATACCAATCACCTACCATCAGAAAAAAACAGATGATCAAGTCAATAAGAAAGTCACAAACGCCAACACAAGATGACTATCACATTATGAACAGATCAGGACAAGTTATAATTCTACGTCTCATAACAGGACACAACCGACTCCGCAGTCACATGTATACAAAGTTCAAGATTGGCAACACGGCCATGTGTACAGGCAGCACAGAGTGCCAAACATATACTTCAAGAGTGTTCTGAGCATGAAATGCTAAGGCAGACATATTGGCCAGAGGAAACAACACTGGAATCAAAGCTCTATGGGACACCGTATGAACTACAAAAGACAGTGAGTTTTATTAAGGAGACAGAATTACAGATATAGACATGTTTCAAGTGAACGAAAGAAGAAGAAGAAGAATAGTCCTGCCCAAACAAGCACAGGTGCTGAAGTCAGAGATACCAGGTTGAGAGAGGCACCAGCAACCACGGTATCATGCAACATGACCAGATAACTATCTTCACAATAAAAAATAACAATGAGCCGGCTTTTTCATTGCCGCAGACTCCCACATGTCCAGGAGTATAAATCTACAGAATTATCCACAGATAAGAATATGAAATGTACTCCCTCCACTCATCTGAGCCACCCATTATGAACCTTTCTAAGCATGGACTGAGAGTCTGACTATTACAGCTCCTATGAAATACCTAGAGATGATGTCATTACTACCATTCCTAAAGCCTTTACTTTCTCGGATTTTCTTAAGTTGTATCATGGGTTGCCTGAAGAGCCATTAGGGATCTAAAAAAATTTTCCAATTGAGTATCAAGATTTAGCTAACTCATCCCGGAAGCCAATGCACAATCTACTGAGCTTCCACAGCTCAGATGTAAATACACAACAAACACATTTTTTTTCCAAATAAAATGCACAACAGTTAACAATAATAACAAAATAAAATATTTTCAACAAAATCCCAAGTTTCCAGTGATCAAAATTTCACTAAAACTAACCAAATCTAATAAAATTTATCATTAAGAAAATGACCATCCCATTTTTGAAGCAGTAAATTCTTATTTTTGACTTACCAAAAACAAGAAACAAAAATAGATACACAGATTACTGTGTATTGTAAAATATTCATGATTAAAATTTCCAAAGACAATTAATTTACAATATTTATTTCTTCCTCAACATCAACCTCCATTATGAAAGTGTTCTTTCCAGACTCGTGGATCCCAAACCATCAGGGTTTCTCATAGACTGCCTCTTTAAGAGTTTTAACATTAGCCTTGGTGGAGATATCTTTAGTACGAGCAAATCCAACGCGATTGTTTCCCATATCAAATTCAGTGTAGTAGGGTCCAATAAACACATCTCCCAGGATCCATAAAGGTCCAGCTGGTGCAGGCACATCCAAGCCAATGAAACCACTGAGACACTCAGTCTGCCCCATCGTTGTGACCTGAAGTAAGACATTAAAAATAATTGTTTATATTTATAGAATTATGAATTTCTTCTTCTTCTCCTTCAGTTTTCATTCTCAAATTTTCAATGGATCTATCTTGAAGTGGGACAATGGTTCTACTAGATTTCCAGCAGAATGTAATCCAGAAATTGAAAATGTGCGGTGTAACCGTTTTATTTGCGCCAATGGTCCAGCACATCTGCAGTAATTATGAATATAATTCAACCACACCCTACTATTATTATACAGAGGGGAGACTAAGGCAGTCAATGTTGTATTAAACCATCTTCTGGCATGACCTGCTTGTTTCCAAGTCTATTGACATTGCTTTTTCTTTTAACTAATCAAGAGGGGGGGAAGGTCCAGTGCAGATGGCAAGGCACATTTTCCATAAAACCTGTACAGGCAAGCAGTCATATGAAACCTGTCCAGGAAAGCAGTCATGTGAAACCTGCCCGGGCAAGCAGTCGTGTGAAACCTGTCCAGGCAAGCAGTCGTGTGAAACGTATTTTTTTTCCAGATTGTCCCATAATTTCCAGATTTTCCCCCCAGATTGTTGCATAAAGTGGATCTTCCTGTATTCTGCCATCTTTCATCCTCTTAGATTGTCCCAGCCATCTGAGTCTATGCAAACTGAGCATAGAAAATACTGCGGTATTGCCTGTTCGTTTCAATGCATCTGTGTTAGTAATGTTCTCCTGCCACCGAACAGTATTCTGATAGGGATTCCTTCCAGTTTCCATTTTTATAACTGGACGCTAAGAATGTCATTGGTTATTTTCTTACCATGCTACAGACACGGCTACATTATTTCACATCATGTGAAAACTTCAGATCTCCTCCATATAGTTTGTGAAAACTTCAGATCTCCTCCATATAGTTTGTGAAAACTTCAGATCTCCTCCATATAGTTTGTGAAAACTTCAGATCTCCTCCATATAGTTTGTGAAAACTTCAGATCTCCTCCATATAGTTTGTGAAATCTTCAGATCTCCTCCATATAGTTTTTGGTATTCTAATGTTTCATTTACTTTCAGATATTCTTTTTAGACTAGTTCTTGTGAGAGAACTAGTTTCCATGTTAACAAATCTACAATCATGGTTGGAGACAGCTCTCAGCTAGAACATGCAAACATCCCTCCACAGACAAGAGAGATAGAGACTAAGACATCTCAGATTAGATCACATCTACGACATAAATGATTTTCTGACTGACCCCGACGTCATTAATCCTGGCTGCTGTATAATATTTCCTCTTGTTTTCTTCATGTGTTGGTAGACCAGGCCAAACTACTTTGGTCTTGACATTTGTAGCAGATTTATGTTTAGTCACTGCCACCAAGTTTTTGCTTTCTTGATCCTCTTTTTTCAATTTCTGATTCCTCTTCAACATCATCTTCTTCTGCCGTCTTAATGGCCATATTTGGACACCTAATGGAAAATACAAAAAATAAAAAGTATGTGAACTTTAAGGTCAAGGCAAACGTGAACAAGTGATAAAGTTTGTTTTTTTTTTTTCCCCTTTATATTCCTAACAATAAATATTCTTCTCATACATTTTTATTTTCACAGTCCATAGAAAACCTCCCTGCACTCCATCACAGGAAAACATGTAGTAAGGAAAGTTTTTTATATTCCTAACAATATTTTATTTTATTTTCAAAAGTATCTTCTGCATTAATCTTCTTTTGCATTAATTCTCCTGCAGATTAGCAGGATGTAGTCCTGAGAACATAATGTGGTGTCATGGTTTACAGCTTTGCTGCGATATATGTGCCTTTTGATCTGACACAACCGATTTCAGCATGGCTTCTGGTTCACTGACTCTACGTAGGATGAGACACGCACACTCCACCCCAAAACCTTCTTAGTCTCCACTTACAACATTCATGTAGGTACAGTGTTGCTATTCTTTTCCTCCTTCCGGAACCCAATAACACAAGGACAACTCAAAATTAAATTTAATACCATTCTTCCTCTCTCTGTGCAAGAGAGGATATCTGGTGGCATAGTGGTTAAGCCATTTGCAGTAAGTGCCATGGGTTTGATATCCTGCGACATCTTCATTGCAAGTGCATTTAGGGAGGGGGGGGGGGAGAATCCCTGGACATTATCGCTTGAAGGTATGAGGTTATGTGTTATATGTGGTGCTCTCAGCAGCTGGCATGCTGGTGCCGAGATGGGCGGAGTATATATGAGGTAACCGTAGCCATTTTTTCTTACCAACAGATAATCATCTATTCTGTCTCCAAGAGTATAGCTAAAATCGTTTTTCTCTATCCAACTACCCAATGGTATCATTTAGACTTTTCTTTCTCACTTAAGGCAAGTATACGAGGGGTGGTTGAAAAGTTGTGCACTTTACTAAGTAATCGTAAAGACGGGCAGACTTGCTGTGTATCATTCTAAAGACACACTACTAGCTGACAATTCCCGCGAGTGCATAGCTCGGATGCTGCGGTGCGTGAAAAGAGAAATTAGCGGAAAACTAGTTCAGTTGTGTATGAAACTGTGTTACGGATAAAACAGAGCCTTGTTGTGTAATCTTCTTCTTCTTCAGCGTACATTCTCAAATTCCTGCTGAATTCTCTTGTAGCAGGACATGTCCTCTAAATTTCCAGCAGAATGTAGTCCAGTGAATGGAAATACGTTGTGTCGCCGTTTTATTTGCGCCAATGGCCCGACACATCCGTCTTCGGCGGATTGTGTAATCAAATTCCTGCACTTGTAGCAGGGTAAATCTGCACAACAAATTCATGATGAGATAGTGTTTCTCATTTATAAGGATGTCACTGTAAAGCGTTTAAAATAATCACTTTGTAACGCTAGCGGTCAAGATGAGCCAAGGAGCGGCAGGCTGTCCATTGCAGATCCATCAATCTATCTCTTTGCAACAGAATTATTTTAAATAGTCACAAATAAACACATTTACCTGCGTTCCTTACAAGCTTGTTTGGCTCGGCCTGAGCCCCCAAACTTGGTCATGTAGCACATTTACCACAATCTGGTTGTTGACATACCTACAATTAAATTTAAATAAGTCGTACAAGTCAATCTGTTATTAAGTTGAGGTTTAAGTATGTTGATTATCATCGTTGGACACTGAACATATCGATAGGTGCTGAGATCTCCGTTTCAGTAAATCTCTCAGGGTATAATGACTGATAGTTTAGTCTTCAATATCTACCATCCGATAAGCTGAAATACCAAATCTGTTATTTAAAAGCATAAACACAATGAAATGTTTATGGCCAAATTGTTGGTTACAAAATGGCCAAAATTGTTGGTTACAAAATGGCCAAAATTGTTGGTTACAAAATGGCCAAATTGTTGGTTACAAAATGGCCAAAATTGTTGGTTACAAAATGGTCAAAATTGTTAGTTACAAAATGGCCAAAATTGTTGGTTACAAAATGGTCAAAATTGTTGGTTACAAAATGGCCAAAATTGTTGGTTACAAAATGGCCAAAATTGTTGGTTACAAAATGGCCAAAATTGTTGGTTACAAAATGGCCAAAATTGTTGGTTACAAAATGGCCAAAATTGTTGGTTACAAAATGGTCAAAATTGTTGGTTACAAAATGGCCAAAATTGTTGGTTACAAAATGGCCAAATTGTTGGTTACAAAATGGTCAAAATTGTTAGTTACAAAATGGCCAAAATTGTGCATAAACTAATACAAACATGCTGAATTTTTTAGCTTGATGGATTTTATGATCATGACATTTTATGATTTTATGACATGCTGAATTATTTAGTTTGAATTTTAAAGAATGCTACCGTTTTATAAATTTAATATTACCTCTCTCAAATTATCAATATTCATTAATTTCACTATTGTCAATCCTCAGGTGGTGGAGTTGTCGTAGCTTCCATAGACCACAATCTAGGATACCTCACATGTCACAGACTGTCTGCGAGCATGCCTGTATACTCAGTGACTCCATGAACATGATTATGAAAGTTCAGGAGGGGTACGTTCGAGAACAGTGACTGGATGCAGTGAAGATTCCTGTGTTTGTACAGTGACTTTTATTTTTGTGCTGGGACACGCGTGAGTCCGGGGTAATGAGAGAGCAGATAAGTTGGCCTACCACGCTGCTTCTACGGCTGTTGGTGGAGTGATGGATCGGGCAGACATTTTGAATGCCATATGGGAAAATGCACGAACAAATGACTGTACAAGTGACGACGACTCTTGTTCCATGATTAGAATAAAGGAACTTGGTTTGAAATGTGGGGTCGCTAGAAAGGAGAATTTCCATGGGTGAAAAAGAATGATGGTCAGCCAACGACATACTGGGACTGTCAGTCAACGTGTAATGGCGGATACACTCAAGGAAAGATCTGAGCACCTATGGACTTGTCCGGAGTGCAATGACGATGATTCAATAACTAACATATGGCACAATCAAGCCTACCTCACATATACCACAATCAAGTCTACCTCACATATCCCACAATCAAGCCTACCTCACATATGCCACAATCAAGCCTACCTCACATATGCCACAATCTAGCATACCTCACATATACCACAATCAAGCCTACCTCACATATGCCACAATTAAACCTACCTGACATATGCCACAATTAAACCTACCTCACATATGCCACAATCAAGCCTACCTCACATATGCCACAATCAAGCCTACCTCACATATGCCACAATCAAGCCTACCTCACATATGCCACAATCTAGCCTACCGCACACATGCCACAATCAAGCCTACCTCACACTTGCCACAATCAAGCCTACCTCACATATGCCACAATCAAGCACCACAATCAAGTCTACCTCACATATGCCACAAAGCCTACCTCACATATACCACAATCGAGCCTACCTCACATATACCACAATCATAGCCTACCTCACATATGCCACAATCTAGCCTACCTCACATATGCCACAATCAAGCCTACCTCACATATACCACAATCAAGCCTACCTCACATATACCACAATCATAGCCTACCTTACATATGCCAAATAAAGCCTACCTCACATATACCACAAAGCCTACCTCACATATGCCACAAAGCCTACCTTACATATGCCACAATCAAGCCTACCTTACATATGCCACAATCATAGCCTACATTACATATGCCACAAAGCCTACCTCACATATGCCACAATCTAGCCTACCTCACATATACCACAATCAAGCCTACCTCACATATGCCACAAAGCCTACCTCATATATGCCACAATCATAGCCTACCTTACATATGCCACAATCATAGCCTACCTTACATATGCCACAAAGCCTACCTCACATATGCCACAATCATAGCCTACCTTACATATGCCAAAACAAGCCTACCTTACATATGCCACAATCAAGCCTACCTTACATATGCCAAATCAAGCCTACCTCACATATACCACAATCAAGCCTACCTCACATATGCCACCAAGCCTACCTCACATATACCACAATCAAGCCTACCTCACATATACCACAATCAAGCCTACCTCACATATGCCACCAAGCCTACCTCACATATGCCACAAAGCCTACCTCATATATGCCACAATCAAGCCTACCTTACATATGCCACAATCATAGCCTACCTTACATATGCCACAAAGCCTACCTCACATATGCCACAATCATAGCCTACATCACATATGCCACAATCAAGCCTACCTCACATCTTCCACAATCATAGCCTACCTTACATATGCCACAAAGCCTACCTCACATATGCCACAATCATAGCCTACCTTACATATGCCACAAAGCCTACCTCACATATACCACAATCAAGCCTACCTCACATATACCACAATAAAGCCTACCTCACATATACCACAATAAAGCCTACCTCACATATACCACAATCAAGCCTACCTCACATATGCCACCAAGCCTACCTCACATATACCACCAAGCCTACCTCACATATGCCACCAAGCCTACCTCACATATACGTGTAATGGCGGATACACTCAAGGAAAGATCTGAGCACCTATGGACTTGTCCGGAGTGCAATGACGATGATTCAATAACTAACATATGGCACAATCAAGCCTACCTCACATATACCACAATCAAGTCTACCTCACATATCCCACAATCAAGCCTACCTCACATATGCCACAATCAAGCCTACCTCACATATGCCACAATCAAGCCTACCTCACATATGCCACAATCTAGCATACCTCACATATGCCACAATCTAGCATACCTCACATATACCACAATCAAGCCTACCTCACATATGCCACAATTAAACCTACCTGACATATGCCACAATTAAACCTACCTCACATATGCCACAATCAAGCCTACCTCACATATGCCACAATCAAGCCTACCTCACATATGCCACAATCAAGCCTACCTCACATATGCCACAATCTAGCCTACCGCACACATGCCACAATCAAGCCTACCTCACACTTGCCACAATCAAGCCTACCTCACATATGCCACAATCAAGCACCACAATCAAGTCTACCTCACATATGCCACAAAGCCTACCTCACATATACCACAATCGAGCCTACCTCACATATACCACAATCAAGCCTACCTCACATATACCACAATCATAGCCTACCTCACATATGCCACAATCTAGCCTACCTCACATATGCCACAATCAAGCCTACCTCACATATACCACAATCAAGCCTACCTCACATATACCACAATCATAGCCTACCTTACATATGCCAAATAAAGCCTACCTCACATATACCACAAAGCCTACCTCACATATGCCACAAAGCCTACCTTACATATGCCACAATCAAGCCTACCTTACATATGCCACAATCATAGCCTACATTACATATGCCACAAAGCCTACCTCACATATGCCACAATCTAGCCTACCTCACATATACCACAATCAAGCCTACCTCACATATGCCACAAAGCCTACCTCATATATGCCACAATCAAGCCTACCTTACATATGCCACAATCATAGCCTACCTTACATATGCCACAATCATAGCCTACCTTACATATGCCACAAAGCCTACCTCACATATGCCACAATCATAGCCTACCTTACATATGCCAAATCAAGCCTACCTTACATATGCCACAATCAAGCCTACCTTACATATGCCAAATCAAGCCTACCTCACATATACCACAATCAAGCCTACCTCACATATGCCACCAAGCCTACCTCACATATACCACAATCAAGCCTACCTCACATATACCACAATCAAGCCTACCTCACATATGCCACCAAGCCTACCTCACATATGCCACAAAGCCTACCTCATATATGCCACAATCAAGCCTACCTTACATATGCCACAATCATAGCCTACCTTACATATGCCACAAAGCCTACCTCACATATGCCACAATCATAGCCTACATCACATATGCCACAATCAAGCCTACCTCACATCTTCCACAATCATAGCCTACCTTACATATGCCACAAAGCCTACCTCACATATGCCACAATCATAGCCTACCTTACATATGCCACAAAGCCTACCTCACATATACCACAATCAAGCCTACCTCACATATGCCACCAAGCCTACCTCACATATACCACAATAAAGCCTACCTCACATATACCACAATCAAGCCTACCTCACACATACCACAATCAAAGCCTACCTCACATATGCCATAAAGCCTACCTCACATATGCCACCAAGCCTACCTCACATATGCCACCAAAGCCTACCTATCATATGCCACAATCATAGCCTACCTTACATATGCCAAATCAAGCCTACCTTACATATGCCACAAAGCCTACCTCACATATACCACAATCAAGCCTACCTCACATATACCACAATAAAGCCTACCTCACATATACCACAATAAAGCCTACCTCACATATACCACAATCAAGCCTACCTCACATATGCCACCAAGCCTACCTCACATATACCACCAAGCCTACCTCACATATGCCACCAAGCCTACCTCACATATACGTGTAATGGCGGATACACTCAAGGAAAGATCTGAGCACCCACGGACTTGTCCGGAGTGCAATGACGATGATTCAATAACTAACATATGGCACAATCAAGCCTACCTCACATATACCACAATCAAGTCTATCTCACATATCCCACAATCAAGCCTACCTCACATATGCCACAATCAAGCCTACCTCACATATGCCACAATCAAGCCTACCTCACATATGCCACAATCTAGCATACCTCACATATGCCACAATCTAGCATACCTCACATATACCACAATCAAGCCTACCTCACATATGCCACAATTAAACCTACCTGACATATGCCACAATTAAACCTACCTCACATATGCCACAATCAAGCCTACCTCACATATGCCACAATCAAGCCTACCTCACATATGCCACAATCAAGCCTACCTCACATATGCCACAATCTAGCCTACCGCACACATGCCACAATCAAGCCTACCTCACACTTGCCACAATCAAGCCTACCTCACATATGCCACAAAGCCTACCTCACATATACCACAATCGAGCCTACCTCACATATACCACAATCAAGCCTACCTCACATATACCACAATCATAGCCTACCTCACATATGCCACAATCTAGCCTACCTCACATATGCCACAATCTAGCCTACCTCACATATGCCACAATCAAGCCTACCTCACATATACCACAATCAAGCCTACCTCACATATACCACAATCATAGCCTACCTTACATATGCCAAATAAAGCCTACCTCACATATACCACAAAGCCTACCTCACATATGCCACAAAGCCTACCTTACATATGCCACAATCAAGCCTACCTTACATATGCCACAATCATAGCCTACATTACATATGCCACAAAGCCTACCTCACATATGCCACAATCTAGCCTACCTCACATATACCACAATCAAGCCTACCTCACATATGCCACAAAGCCTACCTCATATATGCCACAATCAAGCCTACCTTACATATGCCACAATCATAGCCTACCTTACATATGCCACAATCATAGCCTACCTTACATATGCCACAAAGCCTACCTCACATATGCCACAATCATAGCCTACCTTACATATGCCAAATCAAGCCTACCTTACATATGCCACAATCAAGCCTACCTTACATATGCCAAATCAAGCCTACCTCACATATACCACAATCAAGCCTACCTCACATATGCCACAAAGCCTACCTCATATATGCCACAATCAAGCCTACCTTACATATGCCACAATCATAGCCTACCTTACATATGCCACAATCATAGCCTACCTTACATATGCCACAAAGCCTACCTCACATATGCCACAATCATAGCCTACATCACATATGCCACAATCAAGCCTACCTCACATCTTCCACAATCATAGCCTACCTTACATATGCCACAAAGCCTACCTCACATATGCCACAATCATAGCCTACCTTACATATGCCACAAAGCCTACCTCACATATACCACAATCAAGCCTACCTCACATATGCCACCAAGCCTACCTCACATTTACCACAATAAAGCCTACCTCACATATACCACAATCAAGCCTACCTCACATATACCACAATCAAAGCCTACCTCACATATGCCATAAAGCCTACCTCACATATGCCACCAAGCCTACCTCACATATGCCACAATCATAGCCTACCTTACATATGCCAAATAAAGCCTACCTCACATATACCACAATCAAGCCTACCTCACATATGCCACCAAGCCTACCTCACATATACCACAATAAAGCCTACCTCACATATACCACAATCAAGCCTACCGCACATATACCACAATAAAGCCTACCTCACATATGCCACCAAGCCTACCTCACATATGCCACCAAGCCTACCTCACATATGCCACCAAGCCTACCTCACATATGCCACCAAGCCTACCTCACATATACCACAATAAAGCCTACCTCACATATGCCACCAAGCCTACCTCACATATGCCACCAAGCCCACCTCACATATGCCACCAAGCCTACCTCACATATGCCACAATAAAGCCTACCTCACATATGCCACAATAAAGCCTACCTCACATATGCCACAATAAAGCCTACCTCACATATACCACAATAAAGCCTACCTCACATATACCACAATAAAGCCTACCTCACATATACCACAATAAAGCCTACCTCACATATACCACAATAAAGCCTACCTCACATATGCCACCAAGCCTACCTCACATATGCCACAATAAAGCCTACCTCACATATGCCACAATAAAGCCTACCTCACATATGCCACAATAAAGCCTACCTCACATATGCCACAATAAAGCCTACCTCACATATGCCACAATCACAGCCTACCTTACATATGCCACCAAGCCTACCTTACATATGCCACCAAGCCTACCTCACATATGCCACCAAGCCTACCTCACATATGCCACCAAGCCTACCTCACATATGCCACCAAGCCTACCTCACATATGCCACCAAGCCTACCTCACATATGCCACAATCATAGCCTACCTCACATATGCCACAATCATAGCCTACCTTACATATGCCACAATAAAGCCTACCTCACATATGCCACCAAGCCTACCTCACATATGCCACAATAAAGCCTACCTCACATATGCCACAATCATAGCCTACCTTACATATGCCACAATCATAGCCTACCTTACATATGCCACAATAAAGCCTACCTCACATATGCCACAATAAAGCCTACCTCACATATGCCACCAAGCCTACCTCACATATGCCACAACGCTGTCTCTTAGTCTTGGAAGTCTCATCAATCTGACCTTGGAAAATGGAGTCAAAGATTCTTCGGACAAGAGGAGTCACAGTGGCTTTTATGTCCTTGGGTTTTTCTTTTTTAGCCTTTACTCTGGCCACCTCTTTTCTCAACTGCCTCCTGAGAACGAGAGTGACTCCATTACATAAATATTTATATTAGAAAAATTACAGGAAGGACATAAAACAGAAAATGAAGTCTTTATATTGTAAAAGTTCTTCTTCTGCGTTCGTTCTCAAATAACTCCTGCAGATTAGCAGGATGTAGTCCGCAGAACGGAATGCGTTGTGTCATGGTTTACAGCATTGCTGCGATATCTGCGCCTTTTGCCCTGACACATTCGACTTCAGCATGGCTTTGGGTTACTGTACTGACCATATATGGGATGGGACAGCCAACCCCATCCCATAACCTCCTTAGTCGCCTTTTACGACATGCGTGGAAGGTAAACAGTGTTGCTATTCTTTGTTCCCCTATCGGACCCCGGCAACACAAGGGCGTTATAAAAGTTAAAATTAATGCCATTCCACAACACCCAAACCAAATTTAATTTAAAATTATATGATTTTCTTTCTTAAGTACATGCATATTTAGTATCTCACTGACTCTCAAGACACATTTACACACACGCCTCGAGTGAGTGTGCTATATAAACATTTATCAGTTATAAATGCTGCTAGTGAAATAATATAACGCTGCCAAAGACGTACATGCTGAGCAACTGAAGCAAATAAAATTATGGCATAACGCATCTGTTCTCTGGACATCCTTCTGGAAATCTAGTCTGACCATATTCCTGCTAAAAGGGAGATCCACCGGGGATCCCGTAGTCGTAACCTTCGATAACAGTTACCATGTTGTTTCGACATGCCGACGTTGTGCTTCGACTAGGACAGGCACAGTGTAGGTGAGCAGAACAAAGAAACCTGTCGCAAGGGCCTGAGTTGTGCCCTGATGTCGACGTCAGTTTCGGCGGCATTAGACTCAAAACACCATCAAATCGGATAGCTGCTGGAATAGAGGGAGTGCACTTATGGGAATGCCCCACGTGCTGTGAGGCCAGTTTCTAATCAAGAAGATCCAGTAGGGAGTTAGAAAGCAAACAAACAAATGATACAACACCAGCTGACTGCAAAGATATTTATTTTGCTTCACACACCTTTTACCCAAAGTAACGCCAGCCAGTTTGATTAGCGCCCTCATGCAAGGTATACTCATCCTCCTCTGCTGCATCATCAAAACTCTGGACTTGGTCCACCACAAACTGGGCATGTCGGAGCACGCTATCTTCTGATAAACTTGTCAGCCCAGCTGGAGGTACGGTAGTCTGAGGAACATAAAGGTATGCCATGTGTAAATATAGAAACTAGAATATTTATAGAAATATAAGGTATTTTAAAATCTGCTCAAATTTTGACACAATTTTTCTATCAAAAATTCTCTTGAAGTGCATATTTAAAACCTTGTTTAGAACCACATCCCGCTGAAGATGGATGTGTTGGGCCATTGCTGCAAATAAAACGGCACCTCAGTACATTTCCATTTTCTGGACTACATCCTGCTGGAAATCTAGTAAGACAATGATCCTGCTACAAGAGAGATGCAGCGGGAGTTTGAGAATAAACACTGAAGAAGAACCACAAGACTTTCATTAATTGTATCAATTTGTCTAGATCTAAATACACATGTAAATGTTCATAAGTTTTAAAATGTTCAAATGTAAGCATTAATGCAATTCTGGAAGTGACTGCTTGCTTCTTGCAATCACTGTTGATAATTTGATTACTGGCACTTTCCGTAACTTCATAATGCACAATCATTGGGTTCGTGCCATTTCTAACCTCACTGATTTGGTGCACAAAAAAAGCCAAAATGACACTTTTATGACTGTGGAGATGAAAGACAAGGGGGTATGGAAGGTACACAAGTGGAACAGAAGGTACACAAGGAAGATGAAAGGTACATGGAGGGATGAAACCCACTGTGTATGTGTGTCAGCGCACACATGTGAAAGGCACACAGGGCAGACGAAGGGGAGGGGGTTGATGTTGATAATGTTCCTCCTTTGCAAGCAAAGATGAGCATGGTATGAAAAACAAAAAATGTGGTGTGAACAAAAAGAACAAAAAATAATTTGTGATTGTCTAATTTGTTTTTGGTTTGTGAGTTTGCAGATGTCCGATTTGTGCCAGGAAAGTTCTATTGCAGTTTGTGCAGAGGGTCCAGAGTAGGACAGATCTAAGATTTTTCCGTTTGCTTCTGTCTCTCGTAAATTGCCTGCAGTGTTCATTCTTTTTTAAAATTTAGTGATGTCGGCAGTGATCCGGGTGTGCCAAGCCGATCGATAAAGGGCTGTAGTCTCCCTGGAGCTAGGATCGATGCTGCAGTTCTAAACAGGGGGGATGAAAGGGACACAGAGGAATGAAAAATACACAAGAAGGATACCTTGGGGCACAAGAAATTTTATGTGAATACGAATACCTGACAGAAAAGAACTGTTATTTTTCCAATAATTAATTTATTCATAATACCTGAATTTTATTCAACAAATCCTCGTAACTAGCATCTGGATTGTTGATGAGAAATTCAAGAACTTTGACCCTCATCTGCTCAATGAAAGGACTGTAAGCCTCGGTGGGTTGCATCAATATGTACTCGACAAAACCTGCAGTCAGAAAAAAAAAATTATGTGTAACTGTAATCAAACCAGAGGTCGTAGTAACTGGATTACCAGAACCACAATTTTTTTTATGGTTGTAAAGCTTTTATATAACCAAATTGGACTAACATCTAAGGTTGAAAGAATGTACCATAAGAGGTACATTTTACTTAACCTTTAGGACTCTACAGGCGCAATTTTGCAACAAAAGTGTGCCCCACATCTTGCCTTATGGCTCAATATTGCGCAGCGACTTAACAGATAGTGCCCGAATCGCGAGTACGGAACTTCACTAAGTAAAGCTTATATGACGTAGAAATTCCCGTCACACGAAGCTAGGAATACGTCAGTCTAAAGATCAAATTCCTTTACACATTACCATTGTAAGAAGGGGAAAGCCAGTTGGTTTTGTAACGCATTTCTGGAGCGACTTTAGCTATTTTCGGTGCAGTATTTTACTATCAAATTGAGTACCGCCTGCCATGGGTAAGTAATCGCGACTACATGTTCTAATTGTTGTTTTTTGTGTTTAATATGTTGTTATTTGTTAAGAATGTATGTGTATTCGTTCAAAAACACAAAAATAATATGTATCAGGGGTGCCACGTGTGTGCATGGACAATAATTACGCTGTGTGTCGGCCAAGGCCTAGTATTGACCGGACGGACATTATGAGATTTCTTCACGTTTTGTTGGTTTTTTAGGCCATATTATATTAGTTTGTATATGAAACAATATATATACAAGTATAGGTATTAGGGAGGATTTTATCAATTTTTCCACACATTGCTCAAGTATTAGGGTCGTTAAGAAGTTATATGTGCGATTTTGAAAATTTTGCAATTTTTCCCCGAATTTTCAACTTCACATCTTGCTCACCACTGTCATCTTCTTCTTCTTCTGCGTTTCTACTCAAACTCCTGCAGATTAGCAGGATGTAGTCCAGAGAACGGAATGCGTTGTGTCATGGTTTACACATTGCTGCGGTATCTGCGCCTTTTGACCTGACACATCCGACTTCAGCATGGCTTTGGGTCTCTGACCCTATATGGGATGGGACAGCCAACTCCATCCCATAACCTCCTTAGTCGCCTTTTATGACATGCATGGAAGGTAAACAATGTTGCTATTCTTTGCTACCCTTAAGGCCCCGGCAACACACGGGCGGCTCACAACTGTCATATCATACATACAACAACAACAAAAAAACACAACTATATTCACTATTCACTCCTTTATTTAGATATGCAAAAATTATTTTGATATCTGTTAAAACAAAAATGTTATCGCGTTTTCAAAACACCCACCATCAATAACGCAAATTTTCCAAAAAAGAATTCAGGCCCCAGGGGGATATTGCGTAATTTTAATTGAGGGCTGGGCTCTAAAGGTTAACCGGAAAAACATGCGTCCGGAATAAAACGGATTATTTATTTGAAATAATGTTTCACTTTGTCAGATGAATGTACATACAAGGTTTTTACGTCTCCTCCATAATTTCAAGAAGCATTATGCTTGTAAATTCATGAGTATGCAGTAATAATACACTCAAATTGTTGCAAGAATGCGGTGGACAAACTGGTTAGGGAACAAAATTCTACAACCTTTAAAATTTTCTTGTACAGAATTATGATTTGACCTATTTACACACAAAACTCCCCCCTCCCCCTCCCCAAAGACAATAAGATATGCGTTCAAACAATTGGGTCAAAGTGCATGAGCCATGGAAAGATGGAATAGCAACCAACCAATCATTCGATTAATTGCAAGTGATACAATGTATAAAACTGTGATATAATCAAGTGTTTTTAAGTAATTCAATCACATTCTGTTCCTTAGCATATTTCAATTTTCACTATTTAAAATATTTAATACAAATTATGTTCTTCTGCATGTGTTCATGAGATATAAGAGTTTCCCTTACTTGAAACAATCAAATAAAGGCTAATTTAAATAATGACAAACCTGTTGAAAACCCAATCAAGGCATTTTCTCCCCCATCAAAGCCAGCAACAAACCATTCATTTATTGGACCCATGTTGCGGCAAGGTACTCCACCTGGAATAGAACAATCACATTAAAGAAAAAAAACTACCAAACATTGAAAACACTTTATTTTCTTCTACACATGAGAAGCCTTGTAGGCTAGTTGATAGTGAGCTTGCCTACTGTAACTGAGTTACAGAGGTGCCAGGTTCTAGCCTAGTTGATAGTGAGTTTGCTTACTGTCACCAGGTTACAGCGTGCCAGGTTTACTATCACCAGAAAATGTGATTTGTTTGAAACCAAGTCCAGATAAAAAATCATGGTCGTGATTTCTCACTTAATACGGTCATTCCTCCAGTTCAGGGGTTGTAGTTGGGTACCAGGAGTATGTGTTGAGGAAGGTAAACACCGCAAGGAAGGAAACTGGCCACACCACCTAATAGTTGCTACCACGGGACTTTAACACATATCTGTACTACGATTAAAAGATGTTGCCATTTTTGTTTCGATCCCTGGAAATAATGAGCAATACAGGATTTGCATCCTTTTGTGCAATTGAGGTTTCTCCAGAGATGTATTTCATACTATGTAGATAGACTCCCAACTCCCTATAGGCATGCAATGCTTTGAGAAGAAATGTACCACTCAGAAGGTAAAAAGCTTCCTGTGTAGTCATATAATTTACTATGGCCACGCAGAAGATGTATGTGTTAGACCATTGGCACAAATAACACAGCACATTTCCATTCTCTGGACTACATCCTGCTGGAAATCTAGTAGGACCATTGTCCTGCTATAAGGGAGATCCAGCGGGAGTTTGAGAATGAACACTGTAGAAGATCTACTAGGGAATCTGTGCTGTTGCATAGCAAGTTTGTCTAATTTGTCTAGTGAGACCAAACCTGCATGCTAAAACTGGCATGTTTGTTTATCTGAATTTTAACTTTATATGTATGTCTTTGAAACAGCCATTCCTTGTTTTCTTCTTTTTTAGACTAATTCCTTTGTTTTCACTTGCTTGTACTACCATGTCCAACAGGGCTTGAAGTTGTTGTTTGCTCCCTTCAATCAGAATTGTATCGTCAGCATATCTTAGATTATTCAGATTGTAACCTCACACTGTTAATCCTGGAATGTGAAATGAATATAGAAAAAGAAAATCTTCTAATGAAAAAAAAAGCAAACAAAACAAGAAGTGATCATATGGGGAATATAAAGATTAAAAAAAATGCTGGAACATCTGCGGTCAAATATATTGAAAATCAGAGACTGAAATGGTTCCGCCACTTAATGAGAATAAACCAGTATTGGCCAACAGAGCATACAACATAAATGAAGACATCAAACAGCAAAGGAAGACCAAGAAAAAAGTGGATTAAAGGAGTTACAAACGCTCTGAGACCTCACAATATTACTGCATATCAAGCGACCAAATGTAATATTGCCCAAAAACCGACCAGCATTCAACCATGCTACAACTAACAGTAACAGCAGAGAAAACACAATCGATAGAAGAAAAATGTTACACTGAAGAACTAATAACAGAAAAAATATGGAAGTTATTTGCTGCTGGCATCTTTTACAGAAACTCTATATAAACAACTTGAGACTAACGGGCTTCCTACTTAAATGTACTTATATAAACAACCTAACTTCACATCCATACCTTCTGGGCTGGCATCCTCTTCAAATATGGGTTTCAAGATTCCACTGAAGTACAGATACTTGTTACGTTCAATCAGGCCGGTGTCAAATGCACACAAGTGTGTGTTCTTATCATAAACACTGGAAGGGAACACAGATTTAAAGATTAAAGTGCATGCAGATGAATCTATCAATCAAATACTCAATCAATAAATCATCTATTATGTCTATCTATCTGGCTATACAACTATTTGCACCTCATGGAATATAGGTCTTAAACAAACTCCTCTATCTTGTCCTATTTTTAGCTTGCTTCCAGTTCTTTCCATGCTCTACCACACCAAACTACTTTTGCATCTCTGCATCTATTTCTTTCCTCTAGATAATACTTGTTATTCTCGTTTCCTGTGGGTTCTAGAGTAATGCCTGTATTATTATGCTTTCTTCTTCAACGTTCATTCTCAAATTCCTATTGAATCTCTCTTGTTAGGACAATGGTCCTACTAGATTTCCAGAAGGATGTAGTCCAGAGAATGGATATGAAAATGGAGAATTAAATTGTGTTGTCGCCATTTTATTTGCACCAATGGCCAAACACATCCATCTTCGGTAGTTTGCTATGCTTTCTGTTAGCTTTCTTAATGTGTGTCCTCCGCCGAAGATGGGATGTGTCTGCCATTGGCGCAAATAAAACGGCGACACAATGCATTTTCATTTTCCGGACTACACCCTGCTGGAAATCTTGTAGGATCATTGTCCTGCTATAAGAGAGAACCAGCATGAGTTAAAATGAACGCTGAAAAAAGAAGATATCAGCTTCTGACTCCGATAGGAGAACGAGGAAGGAGACAAATAATTTTTGAATGTTCAAAAAAAAATAGGGAGACTTACCTGAAGTTTGTGATTTTATGTTGTGGCCGGTCTTCCGTTATTTTATCAAAGTCTTCGTTACCAGTAAACAATGACAACTTTGGATCAGTGAGGGCAATGAACTCTTCAACCTAGAAATAGTAAAACCAACATTAGCCTGACATTTCCCGCTACAGACATTACAATAGATCTATTATGTGTATGAGAGACAAAATTAGCTATAAACATCAATCTTCGGGATTCGTTTTTAAATTACTAGATGAAATATATCACATCATGGTTTAAAGCTACACTATCCGTGCATTTTTGGCCCAACACATCAAACTTCCGCATGACATTTTTGGTCAAAGACAACTTATTGAATGAGGAAGTCAGTCCATACCAAAACATCCTTAGTCACCACTTACACTATGCATGGTAAGTGGCAGTGTTATTTCTTTGATCCCTTTTTCAGACCTGGCAATACACATCATGATCATATCCATAACCCTTCAGGGTCGTAGAGTTGAGACTCTTGAAATATAGCGGTGCCACTCTTGAAATGTCAACAGAAAAATTTTGCCTTGCCTCTCTGTTCTTTGTTTAGGTGAAGAATCTTAATCTTGTCCAGTCTTTAATATTATCAATCCATACTTTCCTCTTACCACCTCTTCTTCATCAACCATCAGCTGTTCCCTGCAAGATAATTTTGGAAAGGAAATCATACCTCATGGCCAAACCACACAAGTTTTGTGATGTCTCACCACTGCCGTGAGATGTTCCTGTTGGCGTCAAATACACATAGGCCAACAGAAATATAATAGCAAGTGAACTGCAGATTAGTAGCATGTACTCTGGAGAAAAGAATGTTGTCATGGTTTACAGATTGACTGCACCTTTTGGCCTGATACATCCAACTTCAGCATATACCTAGTAAAAAATTAGAGACAGTTTTCAGGAATTCTAGGGATGCAATTATTTTTAAGAGAGTAAATGAAAAATTCACTGCATGGTACATGCCGAAATCGGATGTGCAGGACCTTCCAAGGTGCAAATAACTCAGTTATGCCGTAAATTAGTACTACAACGTACTTCATGCTTCCCAGCGGAAATCACATGCACTTTTGTGTTGGTTACCAGAGTTCGAAAGAAGAAGAAGACTGTATGTCACAACTACAAAAATTTTTCTGAGCTTGTTCTCAAACTCCTGCATATAACAGGCTGCAGTTCAGAGGATGGAATGAGTTGTACCATAGTTTGCAGCTTGACTACAATATCTGTGCCCGTCAGCCAAGCACATCCAACTTCAGTATAACATTGGATCGTTTATGAAACAGTAAATTCAACTCACAAAATCCTCTTAGTCACTTCCTACAACATGCATGGCAGGCCTTAGTGTTGGTACTCTCTGTTCCCCTTTTGAGTCCGGCAACACTTGCCCGACTACAAATAATCATTTTAGCTTAAGTAAGGCCTGCCGTCTAATGAAAGCAATGAGATAAAGCAATTACTAGAGTACACCCATAACTGAGCCAAATGCAAAGCGTGTTACGAAACCATGGCCTTTGGAAAAGTAAGAAATTGGTCGCTCACGGTCACTTACAAAGGACACTGTTCTGTAGCATTCTTTACATTCAGATCCGTCTCTCGTTTACACAAAAGTCGCTTCTAGTGGACAGCAGGCCTAATGTGTGCACAATGGAAAAAAACAACTTTTATTACCTTCTAACCTTGCTACAATGATCCTTCAAGGAACGATGCAAGGAAAAAAAGGAAGAGACAAATTTTTCTTAACTGACCACAGATACAAACAAATGAGCAACACAACTTACAGCATCTTCAGAATCACCAGGAAATAACTTCAGTTCCTGATCGTCCATGTACTTCAAACATTCATTACATCTTTCTGGGAGAGCTTTCGTATGACTTAAAGTCAACACTGTGGAATTTCTGTAAATAAGAAACATTTCATAACATGAAGTAAAAGATTACAAGTGGGAGGGGAAACAAACAGATGATGATGATAAAATAATACCTTTAGCTGCGAGCAGATAGCTCTTGACACATGATGATGATGAAATAATACCTTTAGCTGCAAGCAGATAGCTCGACATTCCACTGATAAATTGACAGATTTTCTGACAAAAGTACAGGACTTTCTCAACTAAGGTGATACCGGTGAGTATAAGCATGGTTGTGTTAAGGGGGCTTATAGGTTTATTTTTTCCCAAAAGGAAGCATTTATTATTATTCGAGAAAAATAATACTATTCACGACATACACGTTATCTACTAGGGATTTGTTGTTGCATGGTGGTTGTTCTAGTATGTCACTGGCGAGACCAGGCACTCTACATGCAGTTAACATAATCTATGCCGAGTCATATGTCAGATTGTAATTAATTTAAAAATCAGCTTACCTTTCTTGTTGGTTGATATTATTTTCATCTTCTAGTTTGGCCCTCTTGGGACTGTTTTCCTTATCATCGCTCTCATCAGGACACTTGTCACATTCAGTCATCTCCTTGGCTTGAACATCATTAGCAACTATTTCTTGACCTTTCTTTGGTTCCAACTTGGGCCTGCTTGGAAATTATGAATGTTTCCGTAGAAAGTAGTTTCAAACAAGTAATATCAATAATAAAATATCAATGCAAAAGCAGTCAAGCTAAATTACATCTGGACAGAGCAAGCATATTATTTATCAAGTGAGATATTCTCAGAACGATGTGTTCATCGTGGATACTCTGAGCGCTTCTCTATCCCGGGCAAGCAGGACTGCATTGGCCAGAGACGTGCATACATTCTTCGATGTCGCTTGTCCATCGTCTTCTTGGTCCATGCACAGAGAAAGACAAATCAATGTAAAGAACATTAAATGTAGATAAGGGTCGAATCTTGAACAACATCACAACATGAAAGCTGAAGTTTATTTTGGTTATATAAAGAGACGTAATAGCATGAGAAAACTAGTAATGGAAGGCATAGTTGCTGGTAACAAGGCAAAGATAACAACGGACGAGAGACATTTCAGAGTCTTTAGAGGTGCCCATGGCGGCATCATGTCAACTTGCTCAGAATTGTGAAGAAGTTTAGTGCTCATAAGTAATACTGCATTTTGGGAAGAATGTAACTCAATTAATGCTATTCATAATATATCCCAATCATTTATATTTTCATATAACCTTAATTTCTTGCTGCCTCAATGGAGCCCTGATATACAGGAACAGACGAGATCTGGAACAGACCCGTGAGCTTTCTAAAAACAAGTTGTTTTAAAAACCTCTTCTATTTATGCTGTCCATATTTTCATGGGTGCCTCTCTAACTTTAAGCCCACTGTATTTAAACAGCGTCACTTTTCAGATGGTATTAGTAACTAGTAGCATGTCAGAACCATTTGACCTGCTGTTTTCTGATGAAGTTCCGCACTCGTGTTATACCCACCTGCCGTCTGATTGTCTCATTACTGATTATATCTATTTTTGTGACCTTGTGAAAAAAAAACTACTGAAAGCAAACAAAAGGGTAAAGTACATCCTGATCAAGTGAAAATATTTGATAGAATAGGAACTACCAAATCAATCAAACAAACACAGAATAGGAACCACCAAATCAATCAATCAAACACAGAATAGGAACCACCAAATCAATCAAACAAACACAGAATAGGAACCACCAAATCAATCAAACAAACACAGAATAGGAACCACCAAATCAATCAATCAATCAAAGAATAGGAACCACCAAATCAATCAAACAAACAGAATAGGAACCACCAAATCAATCAAACACAATAGGAATCACCAAATCAATCAATCAAACACAGAATTGAACCACCAAATCAATCAAACAAACACAGAATAGGAACCACCAAATCAATCAAACAAACACAGAATTGAACCACCAAATCAATCAAACAAACACAGAATAGGAACCACCAAATCAATCAATCAAAGAATAGGAACCACCAAATCAATCAAACAAACAGAATAGGAGCCACCAAATCAATCAATCAAACACAGAATAGGAACCACCAAATCAATCAAACAAACACAGAATAGGAACCACAAAATCAATCAATCAAACATAGAATAGGAACCACAAAATCAAACAGTGATTGTTCCACGTAAACTGCTATTTAATTGTTTTTTATATATTTACTTATATATTTTGGTGCACAATTTTACTGCAGTTTTCTATTTACTTGAATTTTTTTAATCAAACTAATGCAAACATGTTTTGGCAGTAAAGAAAGTCAATAATAATCATGTACGTTCAAGAAACTCACCTTCCAGAAAACAATGACATAATTGTGGGCTGTTTGTCATCAGGAGTCTTAGAGGCAAGACGACCTGAAGTCTGAGCAGGTGCTGTAGAGTATAGATAAAACATATACATATTTTCTGATGCCACTAAGCAATTACACCTAATTAACCTTACAGGCTCTATAGGTGGTTATAGCCCCGACGTCATTATGTAACTTGGGTCGGTAGGCGTCTCCATTCACCCCCATTGCTATGCCCCAAATCATCAGCACGGAATCACACAAAGTAAAGCTTGTATGATGTAGAATTCCCGCCACACGAAGCTAGAAAGAAATATGTCACAGCCTAAAGGTCAAATTCCTTTACACAAATGCAAATAAAGTAAATAGGTTACTAGAAAACTATCACATAAAATAATAAAATATAGAAAATAACAATATAAAATTATTTTTTTTAAAAAGAACAAATACAATTGTCAACGTGGTGGTCCAATTGGGATCTTTATCAAGACCAAAAAAAACAGCTAAGAACAAAAAACCATAACGAATATAAACAAAATGGATTTCTCCCACCAGGAAATCAACAACCAGCAACAACAGATCCAGTGCAATACCAACTCCATCCCATAACCTCCTTAGTCGCTTTTTACGACTTGCGTGGAAGGTAAATAGTGTTGCTATTCTTTACTCCCCTTTTGGGCCCTGGCAACACACGGGCGAGGCATTATTCTAAACCTCCTTATTACCTCTTACGACATGTGGTAAGTGTTATTTCCCTTTCTGTGCCAATAACACACAGGCATTATTCTAAACATAAATAAAGTTAGCAGCAGAGACAAGAAAAACATTTAATCTTGTTTGTTTGTTTTGCGTTCGCTCCATTGTAATCAGCACAGATATTCATGTGATTTCCGCCAGGAGCGTAGTTACATTGTGCCACCGTTATGTGCCTTGCAGGCCCAGCACATCTGATTTCGACATGCCTTGACATTTCGGGTGGACTGCCCTAGCCTGTGACAGCCTTCCTATCTGTCGTCAGGCAGTGAATGTGTACTTATTCTACGCCGAAACTGTTTGTCCTTCACATCTATCTTGCACGAGGTGTTCCGCCACCAGTGAACTTGTCTCATGTAATTTGACGTATTGTGACTGGGCCCATTGGGTACTGAACCTTTTCTCATCCTCAAGCCTGGTTCCGGTTTAGTAAGAACTTGACAGAAGAAATGGACTCGGACTCGTTCACCCTCTTAGCCGAAGTGTTGTTCACCAACTTCATGAACCACTCATCCTAAGTCCGAGTCTATACACATTTTTATGAGCGTCAGGGACTAGCATTTGTTCTAGAACAGCTGAACAGTGCTGTCACCCTGGAAGGCTGTGCCTGCGCCCATCAGGCACTGAATCTTTTCTCTCTGCAAGCATGATTCCGTTATAGAAAAAACTCAACAGTAGAGTTGGGCCTGGGCTGGGATCACCGGTATCTAGGAGCTTGTCTCGAATAAACAAAACAATAGTTCTAATTTCCTTGAAACGTTTTTCATTCTCTTTGCACGTGCTGCTGTCCTCTAGCGCTGTGCTTCCCTCTCAGTGTACACATTGTGCCATTATTTTTATTGTGACTAATGTGCCATTCTTTATATTTCTCATAACATCTGCCCACTTTGTAACAACTGCATTGGCCGCCCTTCCGATGCTTCTGCAGAACTGACTAGCTTCACTGTGTGTCGACAGTGCTGCTGCATGTGTTGATGCAGAGGTGTCTGAGATATTGCCCGTCAAATCTCTTTCCAACTGCTACCTCCACTTTCACGGACACAATCCCCAAAAGTTTTAGCCAGAATCAGCACGAGCAGTTGTATTTCTGTTTCCAGGGTGCACCATGAGGAGGTAATTATGGGATCTTGGTTATCTGCTAACCCTGGGTCTGCCGAGAGCAATGCTGTACCCTTTGCACCCAACATCTTATCTTGATAAAGACCTTTTTGTTCAAAACATCAATTCTGAGAATTGTTTCACGTAAAACTGTTATACAACAATTTTTTTATTCAATCAAATATGTGCCTACCCACTTTTTTCTGAATTGTGAACGAAATGTGCAGCTTCATTCCAAGTTTGTTATAGTACGAGCAGTTAAGGTCACCAGCAGACAATGTTGCCAAAAAAACAAAACGGTTAATTTAATCGGAGTAATCTGTTTAGTGAGCTTGCCAGCTACAGTACAAATAAAGATGTGTGTTTGTTACAAACTCCTGCCAAGGTCATGAGGGAGAGCTCTCAGTGTGTAGCGCACAGTTTGATTACAGCTTGGCTGCGATATCTGTGCCTTTTGGTCTGCCATATAACTTTTGGATCATTAGCCTGTGTAATGGAATAGCCAACTCAATCCCCAAATCTCCTTAATGGCCTCATATGACATGCATGGAAGGTGAGTGATGCTATTCTTTGTCCATAGGTGACTCCGAGCAACACACATGAGGTCCTACACTCAATTCAGCAGCCACTGCTCCTAACTAAGTGTTGAAATAATGACGACATTTCACGACTAACAGAACATCAACTCGTTTTATATGTAAGTACCTCACCCAAGTGTTACCTGGGAACCAAAATGAGAGCAAAGAATAACAACACATTTACCTTCCATACAAATTGTAATAGGCGACTAAGGAGGTTAGATGGAGTTGGCTGTCCCATCCCACATATGATCAAAGAGACACAAAGTGATACTGAAGTTAAATATGTTCGGTTGAAAGGCGCAGATACCGCAGCAATGATGGAAACTGTGACAACACATTCTAACTACATCCTGCTGATCTGCAGGAGCTTGAGAACAATCGCAGCAGATGAAATTTAAGTATGGAAACTGCTGGTTGCTCTAAAATATTGGCCATAACACATAAATATTTCTCTTAGATCACAATTTCCACCAAAGGCAGATGTGTCTGGCAAATGCCGCAAATAAAATGGTTTTAAAGCGTATTTCCATTCTCTGGACTAAATCCAACTAGAAATTGTGTAGGACAATGTCATGTTACAAGGGAAATCCAGCGGAGAGTTTCTTCTTCATCATTTTTCAGTCAGATATCAGATACCAATAGCTTCAATGAATTGTGTGGTTCCTTCAGGTCATCCATGGAACCCCTCAAGTCTAGAAGAAGTGCAGTCTCAGTGGGCCATATTTTCTCCTCTTGGTAGATGTGACACATATGAAGAATGTGTTCTGAAGTCTCTGGACTCCGTGGTAGTACAAGTGACGATGATAGAACTGTGGTAGTACATGTGATGATGATAGAACAGTGGTAGTACATGTGACGATGATAGAACTGTGGTAGTACAAGTGACGATGATAGAACTGTGGTAGTACAAGTGACGATGATAGAACTGTGGTAGTACATGTGACGATGATAGAACTGTGGTAATACAAGTGACGATGATAGAACTGTGGTAGTACAAGTGACGATGATAGAACTGTGGTAGTACAAGTGACGATGATAGAACTGTGGTAGTACATGTAATGATGATAGAACTGTGGTAGTACAAGTGACGATGATAGAACTGTGGTAGTACATGTAATAATGATGGAACTGTAGTAGTACATGTAATGATGATGGAACTGTGGTAGTACATGTAATAATGATGGAACTGTGGTAGTACATGTAATAATGATGGAACTGTGGTAGTACATGTAATAATGATGGAACTGTGGTAGTACATGTAATAATGATGGAACTGTGGTAGTACATGTAATAATGATGGAACTGTGGTAGTACATGTAATAATGATGGAACTGTGGTAGTACATGTAATGATGATAGAACTGTGGTAGTACATGTAATGATGATGATGGAACTGTGGTAGTACATGTAATAATGATGGAACTGTAGTAGTACATGTAATGATGATGGAACTGTGGTAGTACATGTAATGATGATGGAACTGTGGTAGTACATGTAATAATGATGGAACTGTGGTAGTACATGTAATAATGATGGAACTGTGGTAGAACATGTAATAATGATGGAACTGTAGTAGTACATGTAATGATGATGGAACTGTGGTAGTACATGTAATGATGATGGAACTGTGGTAGTACATGTAATGATGATAGAACTGTGGTAGTACATGTAATAATGATGGAACTGTGGTAGTACATGTAATAATGATGGAACTGTGGTAGTACATGTAATAATGATGGAACTGTGGTAGTACATGTAATAATGATGGAACTGTGGTAGTACATGTAATGATGATGGAACTGTGGTAGTACATGTAATAATGATAGAACTGTGGTAGTACATGTAATGATGATGGAACTGTGGTAGTACATGTAATAATGATGGAACTGTGGTAGTACATGTAATGATGATGGAACTGTGGTAGTACATGTAATGATGATAGAACTGTGGTAGTACATGTAATGATGATGGAACTGTGGAAGTACTGTGGAATCCCTCTATAGCTCATACATTTCTAGCAAATTTCCTGTTACCAGCAAACCCCTCCATCACTAACGCCTTTTATACAGACATAACACAGCTGTTTATAACACAAACATAACACAGACCTACCACAACCTGACACAGGGATCTGGTAAGTGAGTAATAAATGCTTCTTTCCCTGAATTTGCGCCTACCAACTTCATTTTCTTTTGATTATAAAGAAAATATTATGAGTATACTCAACAGAGAGGTTGTAAGCTGGTAAACAGTGTCTACTTTCATAGGCAACAACAGACCATCATTTTTCGACTTAGAAAGGCTTCTGCACGACTCCAGGGCTACCTGTACCGGATCAGGGTAGCCCATACAAATGAATGTCCATGCAGGCATACAGATCCCTGAACACATACTCAAAGATTGTCCAGGATACAAAGAACTGCAAGGCAAGACATAGCCACACTAGACTGAACTGAGGTAAAAACTTTAGGGCAGCCGCTATGACCTGGAGAAGACGGAGCTTCGTCCTGGCCACTGGCCTGAAGATCTAACAAAAACTTTGGAACAGCCGCTATGACCTGGAGAAGATGGAGCTTCGTCCTGGCCACTGGCCTGAAGACCTAACACAACCAAAAGAATCCTGAATACAGAAACATGGTCTGCTGAAATGTCGATGTGTCAGGAGTCAAGTTAACTATGTGATCATTGATGCCAACAAATAGAAGTTCTAAATTTTGAAAACTGATTTCGTTGGGTTCTGCTAACATCCTCCACCCCACGCAATCATCTTTGTTGTCTGATTCTACAAACTCACTCCCTATACACAATCATTTCTTGTTTGATTCCACTAACCCACTGCATATACACGATCATCTATAATATTAAGTTATCCCGTGTGTTGCCGGGCCAGAAAGGGGAGCAAAGAATAACAACACTGTTTACCTTTCACGCATGTTGTAAAAGGCGACTAAGGAGGTTATGGGATGGAGTTGGCTGTCCCATCCCATATAGGGTCAGTGACCTAAAGCCATGCTAAAGTCGAATGTGTCAGGCTGAAAGGCGCAGATATCGCAGCAATGCTGTAAACCATGGCACAACGCATTCCGTTCTCCAGACTACATCCTGCTAATCTGCAGGAGTTTGAGAACGAACGCAGAAGAAAAAAAGAATATTAAGTTAACCTCTGCTTCCATTTAGACATATGACCAACTACAAACAATCCATCTCACCTTCACAGTTATGTCTCCATCTTTGAACTCTGACTCAATCTTGTTTAGTCTGAAATTCAAAAAATATTAATATTCTTGCTAAAGTCAGATGTGTCAGGACAGAAGTCACAAATATGACATCAAAGCTGTAAACTGCGACACCAATGCACTACATTCTCCAGACTACATTCTGCTTAGATGCAGGAGTTTTAAAACAAACGCAGACTTAGAAAGAATATAAACAACATAAAAATCAATGTCAGTTTTAGTCTTGTCTGCATTCTTTCTCAAATTCCTGCTTATATACAGGAGATAGTCCATACAACGGAATATACTATGTCATGATTAAATTGACATTAAGCACATGTGTTACTCAAACCGAAAGGGGAGCAAAGAATAGCAACACCACGACCCTTGACCCATGCATGTCATAAAAGGCAACTAAGGTTTGGGGAAAGAGTTTCAGTCTCACCTCATAGGTTGAATTTACCAAAATATCCATGATGAAATTGGATGTGGCAGACCAAAATCAGATATTGCAACCAAGCTGTAAAACATGATACAATGCATTCTGCTATCCTGACTACATTCTAGTAACCAGGAAACGTTTAAGAATGAAAACAGAAAAATTATTCCAATAAATTAAACGATTGCAAAGTTTCACATTTAAACTTTACCACGAAACCAAAGGCCATCGGTTTTCCTGCGGTAAAAGACCGGCAGACATTTTCAACCAGTTGCTATACTCATTTAGCGACATATAACATATGATGTTTAATGTTTACATGACCGGAATTAACAAATGATAGCTAGTGATATTTTTGTATTCATAGTAGATATAGTAACACAGCATTCATAGACTTAACAAAAGCATTTGACATGGTAAGTAGGAAGGGGCTGTGGTAGATGACGTGTATTAGCCCCTACAATACTTAACATCATGTGCTCTGCTATGTTGGATGATGCTTTTAGAGATCTAAATTTGGGAGTAGACATTTATCGCATCCATGGAAAATTATTCAACCTTTGGCGGTTCAGAGAAAAAAACAAAGTCAAATCACACACAATCAGGGATCTCTTATTTGCTGATGACTGTGCCCTAAATGCCAACTCTGAGGCTGATCTACAAAGTATTATAGACAGATTCTTCAAATCTTGTACCAACATTGGACTTTCTATTAACATGGATAAAACATACGCAAAGGTTACAACTTTGACCAGCACCTGGCAAAAGTTATCACGAGACCTGCATAAAGGTAAATGGTGTAGCCCTGAAAGTTTTGAATAGATTCACATACCTAGGTAGCACTTTATCACATAATGCCAACATTGATGATGAAGTGTATACAATGATTGCCAAGGCAAACATTACTTTCGGCAGATTGTACGCAAATGTGGCATAGAAATGGCATTAACCAACAGACTAAGCTGAAAGTTTACAGAGCAGTGGTACTCCCAGTGCTGTTATACGCTAGTGAAACATGGACTCTGTATAGACGTAATGTGAGGAAACGCAATCACTGTCACACAACTTTCTCAGAAAAGTTATGAACATCAGATGGCAAGACAAGATTCCGGTTACCACAGTCATTGACAGATCTGGTATCCCTAGGATTGACACTATCCTGATGCAGACACAGATTCATTGGGCAGGTCATGTGTTACGTATGCTAATACTTCTCTATTAGCATCTGATACTTCTCTATGGTCAGCTGGAGAAGGGTACATGATCTCAAGGTAGCCTGTCAAAAAGGGTGTATCATCTTGTGAAAATAGGAGAAATGCAGCAGCTCACAGCGGAGAGTAGCTAGAAAGTCACGGACAGACCAAAAATCATCTATGGTGGTTATTCTATGTCCAAACTGTTCAAGCTCATTTGCGGCTCGAAAAGGGCTCATTAGCCATCATAGGAACTCATAGGCAAGCACATATCTCTAACTGAATTTCAGTGGATGTAACAAATAGTCATAATTACTTGTGATGGACGAACAACAAAGACGTTATGGGATGGAGTTGGCTGTCTCATCCTAAATAGGATAAAAGCAACCCAGAAGTCATGCTGAAGTTGGATGTTTCAGGCCGAAAGGTACAGATATCGTAGCAAAGCTGTAAACCATGACACAATGCACTCTGGTTTCCCAACTACATCCCGCTAATTTGCAGAAGTTCAAGAATGAACAGTGTGCTATTTATAGCACAGTGAAGAATCAAAAGCAACTTTTACGGACTGAATTTTCACTCCCTGCATTGTCCTCCATCAACAGGTTACTTTTTCTCTGTCAAGGTCTGCCTTCTCATTACCCCATGCTCTGCATTACCTACCATGGGTGATGATGACTTCACAGGTTACTGATGATGGTCAGGCTAATGATGAATAACGTATTGTTACATGGGTGGTGGCAACATTATTGTCAATTTATATTTATTATTGACTCTTTGCTCTTCTTTTCGTGCTCGCCAAAGTCATTTTATTTGCCTACTATAATTTAAATTCATATTTGCAGTTTTTTAAATTATGGGCCTAATTAATTTAATTACTTAGTCGATCTGAATCAACGGGGCATGCATAGCAACGGGATGATAGACTAATTTGTTGAGCGTTACTTTTCACTGTTAGGCCTCAGTCTTACTATGCCCAACACATGCCTATTTATTTATTACTAGTAGTAGTTTAGTTATCAAGGCCCCTAAGCATGTTTTGTTATAATTATAATAATTATTAATATTATTAATTAGTATTATTAATAATAATTATTATAATTAATAAATATTATAACTATTACTATTAAATATTAAATCAAATGTTATTTTTATGCCAATCTTCACATTTTTATCAGACTTGCCTGCTCATACAATCTGCATCAATAATAACTTCTGTGGCAGAAGACAACAGCACAATTGACCCGGGCATGGCAAACGAAGATATGCAATGCAATTTTATTTAGAAACTGCAGAATATCTAACAAACAAATGGAATTATACAGAAAGTAGGCAAACTTCGCGCTATTTCACAACCGGAACTCTTCTTCCTGTCCAAGGTTACCACTCAATATTTTAGACAAGAACTTGTTCAGAAGACAAATCATCATCAGGTGCCTTGCTGCATCAAAGACGTTGTTGTTTCCTTGTCGTGCCAGGTTGTCACACTTCTAATATTTTCTCTGGAGGTGGCTCTGTTGCCTTCAATTTTATCTGTTGTGACTATGTTCTCTAAACCAGACAAATTAAATACAAATCCAAAAAGCCCAGAAAAAATGTATTTGTTCGTGACCATCGACAATATAAGTCTTTTCTTTTCGTTGTATACCCCTTTGCGCATTGCAGCGTCAGAGGTAGAATAGTTCTCTGGGGGTGGCTTTTTGTGCGCTTCATATGTTTATTTTCGTTGACTCATTTATTTCTGTAATTCATCGTTTGCATGGTCAGCTCCTGGATTTGTAACCATCAGTCTTCAATCCTGTATAGTAATTCTTTTCAGGGAAGACTGTCTGATGGTAGTCTGGAAGCATGTAAAAACCACTTAATCTGTTGTCATTTTATATAATAATTTCAGGTTGTGAAATGATCAGACTAGTTAATTTATTTATTGACTTAGCTGAAATAGATGATATATCATTCGCCGGAATCTTCTCCTCTTTGATTAGATGTCTTCATTCTATTGGATTGACAGAGGAGTGCTTGAATGAATGTTTAATTTTTGTTTTTTTTGTGATGGTACAGCGGTAATGTTGGGTTCTCGTAGAAAAAAATGTTATTAAAAGATAAATGTCCATCATTAATTGTTTGACACTGTGCTAAGCATAATCTGGAATTATCTATCCACGATGCTGGTAAGAATGTTTCTGGAATTAATAGATTCAAATAATTTATTGACAAGTGATACGTTTTTATCACGCATCGCCCAAAGAATAATTGCGAACTCCATGTATGTGCCAGTTCACTGGAAGCGAAGTTGTTGAAAATTCAACGAATATTAAGCATTCGTTGTGTAGAATCCAACTTTCGCTCAGTATCTGCAGTTTAGTAGGATTATAAAGACTTAGTTTGTCATTTTAGAAATCCTAAAATGATAATTCCAGAGATTTAAAAAAAAGAAGATAGGTGCACATATGAGGGATTGATGAAGAAGATTACTATTGTTTATAGTTTATTTTAGACTTAGGATAGATGTGCGATACACTTCAAAAGCTCTCTGAACAGAGCCTGACATCGCAAAAACGAAAAATAACTTTTAATTGTGCCAATAAAGCAATTAAACGCACTATACAGTTGTTTGTATATATGAGATCATATCCCGGACAGTACTATAAGGAAACCGCCCAAGCTGCAAAGTCTCTAGTCCAAGAAATTCTTATTTACAAAAGAGATAGAAAAGATAACCAACTAATATGCCCTGTTTCCTTTTATGATAACTTGGAGGCTTTACTAAAACAACAACAGCTCGAATATAAAGAAGTTGATTTACTCAAGTGAGCCCTTTGTGTTTGACGAAAAACAGTGGTCTGAAGAAACACACAATTTTGTAATATATGACGAAGCAGCAATTAGACATTTGTCAATGCGGTTTCGTTTGAACGACAGAAATATAATACATAGAATCTTGGAATAAAAGGAGGAAAAATACTTTCAAACCTTCAATTCACAATCTTGACATCACTCCGATCTTCTCAAGTAAACTTGCAAGAGATTTCTCACAGCTGAACATGATTGCAACACCTTTAAAATCGTCATTACTGATTAAGATTATATCAGCAGTTATGTTTATCAAGATAGTTGACCCACTCTCTGTCAATTTGATCCTACAAAATGTGTTGAATCCTGGCTGCTTTTTGGGCACCACGCAGCAACAGATTACAAAAGCAAGGAAAGAAACAGAAATATTGAACTTTCTAAAGGCATGGATAAATTATGGCCTTTATGATAAATCTGGCTACAGTAAGTTTTATATTAATGTATTTTTGTATGTATGTCTGTATGGGTGGAGGTTGTGAGGCCCATATATATATATATATATATATATATATATATATATATATATATATATATATATATATATATATATGGAAAGGTTTGAGTGGTTCTTTTTGTTGCTCGTTCGCATACTCAACACTAACCGCAAACCTATTAGTAGTCTCTTATGACATGCATGGCAGATCAAAGTATTAATATTCTTCGCTCCTCCTTCTGAAACTGTCAAAACACGAAATGATTGAACCCTTCCTCCTTAGATAACGCAACCTCATAATTAACGTTACGGAGAATACACAACAAACCACACCGCCGCCCGTTTTATATTATGACAGTAGAACTATAAGAAAATATATGATTACTCAATATATTTCATACATAAGCTTGTTTTTGTTTTTTCAAAGTTCCCAATATGCAAATTATTACGGCCAAATGGAGGGGGTAGGGGAATGGGTGGTGGCCATTCATGTTAAAGTATTGACCATCCACTTCTGTAAACGCCGTATACTCTTCTTTTTTTCCTAGAAAATAAACCACTTAATGTATGTATGTATGTATGTATATATATATATATATATGGTGCTCTACAGTCAAAAAGAGCGCATCATCTTGTGAAATGAGGAGAAATGTTGCAGCCTAACAGCCGAGAGTAACTAGAAAGTCACGAATAAGTCAAAATCCGTCTACAGTGGTAATTCCATGTTCGTACTGTGCACGGATATTTACAGCTCGAATAGGGCTCATTAGCCATCTACGAACTATTAGACATGGTCATAATTCTAATTGAATTTTCAAATGTGAATGTAAAAATGGTCATCATACACACACACGCACGCACGCATATATATATATATATATATATATATATATATATATATATATATATATAGACAATACCAATGACAACAGATTAAGTGATATATATATATATATATATGTGTGTGTGTGTGTGTGTGTGTGTGTGTGTGTGTGTGCGTGTGAGTGCGTGCGTGCGTGCGTGCGTGCGTGCGTGTGTGTGTGTGTGATCAAGGAATAATTTTGATCACAATATGTTTATTTAATAAATCTCTGTTTTGTCATCCTCATGTTTCGTTATTACCTAACTTTTGTTTGTACTACAAACTATGTTATTATTATAATTAATTTTACTTAAAGTAACCTTATGGTGAGGCGCACTTCTTTCAAACGCGTACATGGTCCAATTTCTCTCCTCTTCTTCTGCGTTCGTTCTCAGACTCCTGAATATTAGTATTATGTAGTTCGGAGAACGAAGTGCATTGTGTCATAGCTTATATCTTAGCTGCGATATCTGCGCTTTTCGGTCTGACACATCCTACTACTTTGACCTTTTTGGGGATGAAACAACCAACGCGAGCCCAAGACCTGCTTACTCACCTCTTACAACATAATTGGCATGTAATAATGTTGCAATTCATTACCCCCCCCTCCCCCTTCTGTCCTCTGGCAACACACGGGCACCAATTTGGTTATATAATAGTTTTTTTTAAACCATAAAATAATAATAGAGCCACCATTGGGTAATCCAGCCACCATGAATTCGAGTGTATGTATTTCAGGGAGTGCTGCAAAACCATAACCGCCGAGTTATATATTCAATACGTTTTTGTCATCACAATGTTAATATTGGAATCACGATGACTGGATGATCTGAAACATAACCTTTTTTTTGTGGCTGAAAGGCGCATACCTCGCCATAAGATTATTTATTTAAAAAAAAGAAAAACTGAAGAATGGTGATTTTTTTGGTAAACAGTGAATATATTATATATTCAGAAATATATTTATAACTTTCGTATTGTAGGAATGGCAAAGAAACTAACAATATATATGATGCCCCTATAATCTACAGTTTACTCAATCTGTGTACTTTGAGTCGTAGGTGCTTAACATGACTAGCATACCACCTAAGGACAAAGATGGTGCCATAGACCTCACACTCTAACATCCACGCTTCCTTTTCTCACTTACTGTCTTTGGAATAAATGAAAGTGATAATTTGTCAGTGTATCACGTTACAGAAAACCCAAACGTATCATCCATTACTCAATAACTTACAGCGACCATGACTAACCCTTATACATAATAATACTAGACAACACACTGTTAAAATTATATTCCTTACAACTCTCCCACATGTGTACAATGATATTCCTTACAACTCTTCCACCTGTGTTAAAATGAATAAATGGTAGAAGTTTCTCTGGCAAAGAACGCCGCAATAAAAGCGAGCACAGGGTTCAAAAGAAACAATAGATTAATGCTTTTGAGATTGTTAAATAGTCCAATGTCAGATGAAACTTGTTTGTTTCTTCTAAATCCATAAATGTGATCCATAAATGTCTAGTTTGTTTGTTTGTTTGTTTTGCGTTCGCTCCATTGTAACCAGCACGGATATCCGTGCGATTTCCGCCGGGAGCGTGATTACGTTGTGCCACAGTTATGCGCCGTGTAGGCCTAGCATATCCGATTTTGGCATGCCTTGACAATTCGGGTGGGCTACCCTAGCCTGTGACAGCCTCCATATCTGTCTCCAGGCACGCGTGTATGTGGTGACTCTTCACCAAGACGATTTTTGCTCTCGTCTGACTCGTACGAGGTGTTCCACTGTCTATGAACTTGCCTCGTGTAATTGGACGTATTGTGCCTGTGCCCATCGGGTACTGAACCGTTTCTCATCCGTGAGCCTGGCTCCTTAAGGGGAAGAACTCAACAGACGAGTTGGACCCTGGCTCTTTCGCCTTCTTAGCCGAGGTGTCATTCGCCGACATCGTGTACCCCTTGTCCAAGTTCGAGTCTCACACCACGCGTTTGAGAGCAAGGCGTTCTCGAGCTGAGCGACCTTGTCCCAATATCGCCTGAGCCCATCAGGTACTGAACCCTTTCTCTCTGCCAGTGTAGTTTTGGTGTAGGAAAACCTGATAGTAGAGTTGGGCCAGGGCTAAATCGTTGCCTCTTTTGTGCCTTAGCTCATCGGGTACGGAACCATTTCTTTCTGCAAGTGTACGTCCGGTATAGGAAAACTTGACAGTAGAGTTGGGCCAGGACATCCATCGGTGTCCCTTTCTTGCCTAAGCCCATCGGGTACGGAACCCTTTCTCTTCGCGAGCATATTTCTGGTTTAGGAAGGCTCGACATTAGAGTTGGGTTAGGTCTTCTTGCTTTTCCGAACGCCAATTCTAACATCCATTCAAGAATGGGTCTGGGTCTCCGCCTGTAAGGAGCACAGGTAACTACAAGCTCGTCTCGAGCTGACGGAGCTTGTAGTTCCCCTTTCCTAGAAACTTTTCACTTTCTATTTGCAGTTCACGCAGTTCTTTTCACTTTCTATTTGCAGTTCGGGCTGGACTGACTAGCTTCACTGTATGTCGACAGTGTCGCTATATGTGGTGATGCTGGTGGTGTCGGAGATAGTGTCTGTCTCTTATGCAGTCAAATCTCTTTCCATCTGCTGCCTCCACATTCTCGGACACGATCCCCAAATGATTTTGCCAGAATCAGCTCGAGCTGCTGTATTTCTGTTTCCAGGGTGCACCGCGAGGAGGTACATTTGGGATCTTGGTTATCTGCTAACCCTGGGTCCGCCTAGTGCAATGCGTTCCATTTGCACCCCAAATGTCTAGTGAATCCAAGGTGGAGAAAGTGAATAATGTATAACCCAAGTATGTAATTATTGAGCACTCTGAACATTCTTCAGTTATGTTGAATGGTGTACAGGATTTTTGATGTATTTAAAATCAAAACTTGCAAAATGAAATGTCTGAAGAAGGTCATTGGAATCACCAGACTCAACAAAATGCGCAATGAGAACATCAGAAAGATAATAGATATAACACCATGCATAGAATATATATAGAAACAACAGATAAAATAGTTTGGACAATGGAGGGAGGGGGTTTAAATTTCAGTAATTATTACTAATGCGGACGTTTTTATAAGAATTGTCTATTGTCGTAACGTCCACACTTGCCACTGAGGGTAGAGGTTTGTATAGAAGATGAAGTCTGTGTTCCAGAGCCAGGTATGTTGCTATGGTTGTAGTGTAGTCATGTTTATTCAGGATGGTCTTGATGTTGTCTATCTTTTCCTTGGTCTGCCCTTTGCTTTTTATCATTAGTTAAATCTTGTTATACGCTCTAATGGGACCTTTCATCCTCATAAGACGTCCAAACAATTTTATCGGTTGTTTCTCTATATACTTGATGCACTATGTTATATTTAGTATCCGTCTGATGTTCTAATTGCGCACCTTGTCGAATCTGGTGACTCAAATAGTCTTACTTAGACATTTCGCATGTTTCGATCTTTCTCTTATGTGTAGGTGTTAGTTACCAAGTCTGACATTGGTAGCATAGTGTTGGTACAAAGATGCTCTTATTTATGTGTAGGTGTTAGTTGCCAAGTCTGACATTGGTAGCATAGTGTTGGCAGAACGATGCTCTTACTTATGTGTTTCTTTATTTCCGTGTTGTTTTTTGGGTGTTATAGCAAAAGTGACATCTGGTATATTCCAATATTTGCCTTTTTTACATCTTGTTTCTATCTCTCAATTGACTCATCCGTCTTCTGTAAAGATACTTCGTAGGTACTTGAACTCTTTGACTTGTATTATTTTTGTGTTCTCTATTTGAATGTTTAAATGCTCTGTTGATCTCGTTATTTGCATAGTTTCTGCCTTTTGTCTATTGACCCGCTTGTTGTATTTATTGCATATTCTTGATAGTGAGTTGATGTGAGTTTGCAGTTTTTCTTCGTCATCATACATGATGTTTTTATCGTCAGCGAAAAGCAGTTTATTGAGTTTGTTTTTACGTTGTTCATTCTCTGTTGTTTCATAAATCAGAAGTTGTATAAGAATACGCATATAAATTCTACTACATATGACTGTATATAAAAATAAGATGACAGTTATGTTGATGGAAAAGATCTAAAGATAGTAAGAAACATGTATTGGAAACAAACAGCTGTGTCGAGTGTTGACGGCAATGTAGGAGAATTTCAAAAGATAGAGATGGGCATCAGACAAGGATGTGTAATGTAACCAGATCTTTTCTTCCTGTATACAGAGGATATTATATGAAACTTAGAAAGCATGCTAGGAATAGCAGCTAGAGGTTACAAAATCTGAATAATCTAACATATGCTGACGATACAGTTCTGATTGCAGGGGGAGAAAAAGAAATTTGAAGTTTGTTAGACATGGTAGTACAAAAAAGTGAAAACAAAGCTCTCAGTCTAAACAAGAAGAAACTAGAAGTAATGGCTGTTTCAAGAAATACACACCGCCAGAATACAGCATTACTATCTATGTTATGTTATGTTCCTCCAGGGCCATAGACGGCGCATAGGGCAGAAACCATAGCTTTCCATTTCTGTCTGTGTTGCCAGGTCTTTCAATTGTTGCGTGTTGTTTAGGTTCATTGACATGCCTTCTCTATTAATGGATCTTCGTAGAGTTTCTCTAGGTCTCCCTCTTCTTACTCTAGGTGGCACCCAATATAGTGACTGCTGGGGAATTTTTAGGTTGTTCATTCTGAGAACATGGCTGATGTAAGTCCAACGCCTTTGTCTAATGAAGGAAGATATATACTATCTATGATTCAACATTAAATCATGGGGATAAAGTCAAGTATCTTAGCACCATTTTAACATCAGATGGCAGGTGCTCCAATGAGTTACAGTAAGAGTAACTGTAACAATGAAACAGTAACCCTATGATATTTTAAAAATTGATAGAACAAGGGGATCTCATCCAAATTTATCGTTTTTGTATATAGGAAACATGTGCAGAACAGCGAAAAAACAATGACTAGAAACAAAATGCAGTGAAATAGAGGAGATGTCCATACAACAGAAGACAAAATTAATGCATAAGGAGATAAGGCTGATCACAAATAAGAAAAATCCTATAAATGGCGGTGGCTGCATAAAAGATAAAAATGGTAAAATAATATTTGATAAAACAGAAGCACTCACAAGATGGGCAGATTATGTTACAGAACTGTTTGACGACCAACGGAACAAAAAACCAACAATACACAACAATGATGGACCAGCAATACTGAAATCAGAAGTAGAACATGCAATAAATTCAATAAAATGTGGAAAAGCTGCAGGCTCTGACAACATAACAGCAGACATAATAAAAACTCTAAATGAATTTGGTGTAGATACTATCACAGAAATTTGCAATGACATATACGAAACAGGCCATATACCTAAAGACCTAACATCATCAATATTCATACCACTACCTAAGAAGCCCAGGGCTGTGGACTGTACAGAATATAGAACAATAAGTCTAATGAGCCATCTAACTAAAATACTTCTCAAGATAATACATGAAAGAATTAAGAACAAGATAGACATGGAGGTCGGTGAAGAACAATTCGGTTTTAGGAAAAACAAAGGAACCAGAGAAGCTATACTGAGTATCCGGCTAGTGATAGATAAATATATAGAAGTCCAAAAAAGTATCTATATTTGCTTCATAGACTACAGCAAGGCCTTTGACAGAGTCCAACATGAAAAATTAATCAAATGTCTTCAAGAAATAGGCATAGATGGAAAAGACATCAGGCTGATTAGAAATATATATTGGGAACAAACTGCATCAATAAGGTGTGAAAACAGCTACTCTCCGTACATAGAAATAAGAAGAGGGGTAAGACAAGGATGTATTTTATCACCAAGCCTATTTAATATCTACACAGAGAATATCTTTAAAAATATAGAAGAAATACCAGGACTCAAGATCAATGGGAAAATAATAAACAACATTAGATATGCAGATGACACTGTTCTTTTAGCAGAAAGTGAACATGAACTACAGAGACTAATAGATCAAGTCAATAAATCAAGTAATGAATATGGACTGGATATAAACATTCAAAAAACAGAAACCATGATAATCAGCAAAGACACAGAAGAACAGGAGGTAAACATAAACATACAGGGAGAGAAACTACAACAAGTAAAACAGTATCAATATCTTGGACACATAGTCACAAATGATGGCAGATGTGAAACAGAAGTTAAAAGGAGAATAGGAATGGCTAAAAGTACCTTCAATGACATGAGGAAATTATTAATATCTAAACAAATTACAAAAAAGTTAAAAATGAGAATTATAAAATGCTACATCTATTCCAAATTAATGTATGACTCAGAAACACGGACACTAAATAAACAATTAGAAGACAAAATTGATGCCTTTGAGATGTGGGTATATAGAAGAATAGGGAGAACATCATGGACAGAGAAGAAAACAAATAAAGAGGTGCTAAAAACACTTAATATGAAGAAAGAACTACTAAGAGAAATAAAGATCAGGCAAATAAACTACTTTGGACACATTAAAAGACATGACACCCTATTGAAGACCTTACTTGAGGGTAAAGTCAAAGGGAAGCGAGCAAGAGGTAGGCAGAGATACAAGTGGGAGAGTAACATTACACGATGGACAGGTTACAGTCTAGCAGAGTGCACCACCAAGACAAGAGACAGGAGATGTTGGAGATACGTTGCAGCCAACCTTCGTTGACGGCACTTGATGATGATGATGATGATATAGGAAACACTTAATGTGTCAGCCTAAGTGTGAGAGTTTCATAATAATTTTTAAAAATATTTTAGACAGATGCATACAATTTTAAAAAAAGAACACACTAATTGGTAAATGCAAGTTTAAAGTGAAAGTAGATCAGGAATAGATTTCTCAACTTTGTTTTGACACAATAATTAATTAAAACAAATATGTTCACAACTGTACATATTATCTCCCCTTCATTGCAAACGTAAAACCACTTTCTATAAAGTGAAAACCACTTTCTATAAAGTGGGAAGTTCTATGTTTACTGTGACTAAATTATATTTTATTAATGAAGCATTATGTTTAGTCAGTGTGACTATCTAAGACACAATAGTCAAGTTTTCTTCCAGTAAACAGAGCCCTATTTCTATCTCGTGAACACAGTTCACCAAAGTTAGAGTGCTCTTAAGATGTCAACATTAGGACTAGTAAGAAAAACCAAAACACAAACAATGCGTGGTGTGTACTGTGATATGTGGTTTAGATCAGTGAATGTGGTTTAGATCAGTGTTGCCAATGTGGTGTGGAAAAAGAAGCAAAGTTAGTGGTACTGTTATTGATGTCTACCATGCACATCGTAAAATGTGACTAAGAAGGTTTTTTTTTTGGGGGGGGGGGGTTGATTTGGCTCTCCTATTCAATAGAGGATCATGCTATCCAGAAATCATGCTGAATAGGGTGTGTCAGATCGAAAGGCGCAGATATCGCAACCACGATGTAAATCATGACATACCACATTCCATTCTCCGGATTACATCCTGATAACATACAGGAGTTTGAGGACGTACACATAAAAAGATAAAGCAGATAAAGATCAGTGGTTCTCAAAATGTAATTAGGTCCACGTTTGGGGCTATATATTTGAAGGGAGGGGGATAATTTCACCCAAAAATGAAACTATGGCGCAGATTCTTCCAGATCTGCGACACAAAAATAAGTTTTTGAATGCTTCTATTCTTTTTACAAAACTGCCCACTATATCACATCACAAGGGAGAAACGATGGCTATCTGAAACAATTCTGGCGGAAAGCTCTACTGCACTAACTACTGCACTGGAGCTTCTAACTACAGAACAGTTCTTTGATGGAATCCATATCAGCATCTGACCTGCTGGAAAACGAGGAAGAAGGAGAAAAGAATTATGCGACGCATAAGATATACGATAGTAATAATCCTTGAGGAAAGATGACAAGATTTTTTCTCTGGTCTATTGGAATTAATCTCTAGTGCCGGGAACAACACATCGGCTGGAAATATGAGGGCTGGGGCAACACAGTGGAATATAAGGAAAAACGGATTTAGATACAAATGTTGTCAATATGTATACACACGACATACTAGCGAATAGACGCAAAGACATACGAAGTTTTGAAAAAGAAACCATCATCAGGACAAACTATAGCTGACTAACAATGAATAGAAACACACGTATGACGAAATGGGAGGCAAGGGATGATGAAAGTGGGAGAGAAAGAAGCACAAGCACAAGTGATTATTAAGGGAGTGATATTACGGATGATGTGATCAACCCTGGTAACAGGAGATAAAAAAAAATTGAGATCTTGTCAACAAGACATACATGCTTTCCATCTTAGTTCTCACTCTGGATAATTGAGTCTGCGTTTGTTCTCAAACTCCTGCAAATTAGCGTTTTGTCATTGTTCACAACATTGATGCGAGATCTTCGCTTTTGACCTAACACATTCGACTTTATAATGGCACTGTATCATTGTGACCTTATATAGGAGGGGGCAGCCAACTCCACCATATAACCTCCTTAGTCGTTTCTTAAAATATACATGGAAAGCAAACAGTATTGCTATTATTTGTTCCCCTCTCGAGATTTAAAAAAACCACTAATGGTGTGTGACTTTTTAAAAACAATTTGTGTTGTCTAGTGCTTTTGACGGAACGAGTTGGTGGCACTTGCCTAAACACAATACGTGTTAAATGGTGGTTATTTTGTGCATCTATCATTCAGGGCAATATACCGCTAATTTTCCCAAACAACTTGCATATCATATATTAATAAAAGAAAAGTGTGAAAACCAGAATACTGGTTTCATTAGTTATTATAAAGATAAAGAATGCAACAGGTCGCATGTAACCCCTGTCTGCTGAAAGACACCAGTACAAATAAAAATGACCGGAATATACCGATGTGGTATCAAAAATTCCCCATTACACATTGTTTACTACACTGTATAATCTTGTCTCTCAATTAGTTGTTTGGACTATTTGAAAATAATCTATCTGAAGTCACATTATTTAACCATTACAGTGATTTTAATTGGTCACTTTTGTATACATTGTGTCGACAGCCAATGACAAATCAACGTCAAGTAAAGTCATTTAGAAGAATAAGTTCACGTGACTGTATTTGACGAGAGACACGGTACAGTAAGTCGATATGACCTAGCAAAAGACAATCTCATAAAACGTTTACAAACAAAAATGTAATAGTCATGATTGAATGATTGTCCAAACAAATGTCAAGTGTTTTGTTTTTGCGAAAACTAATTGTACTTGAATTAAACTCACAACATAAAAACATGACTCTTTTTGGAACTTGACGTTTTAAAAAGATAAAAACGTGATTGCAATGCAAAAATAGGATAAAAACTGAGGCTCTGTATGGAAAAATAATTTTGTGAAGTATATTTTGAGGCTCTGTCTAGGATAGCAGGGCTATAGAGAGTGGAATTCCCATTATTCATTAAGGGTCATAACCCCGCAGATACTATCAGATAAGGGGATGTAATACATGTGAAATGTATTAATATGTGCAAATGTATTAATAAATCATAAGAACACAAATATTTTGATCTGATCATGTGGAAATATAATTTTAATAAACAACTCTCATTTATTTTGAGTGATTTTATGTAACTATTCCCCGTTCTACTATTTATAAAAACGTTTTTTTGAAAGCAATATGCACGACATTCTTCCCTAACTGTTGACATGGTGAACAAAAGTGTGGCACATAAACTTTTGGATGTTAAGGGATAATGTCCGTATAAGGTTCAAGTTCCCCGCGGAACTAATACAAAAGTTGGCTCTTGACTTTGTATGGGAACTAGTGTCAGTAGTCCGTTCACATGTCTTAGACTCCACCGCGGGGTCAAGGTTCAGCCAGTGTCGAGTCAGCTCGCTCGTCACAGTACCGATTGGGATCTAGGCTGGTTCCTCCCCATATGACATGTTAAGACAGGACGAAGTCACCGGGGTGAAGTTTTCGGTCGTACGGAATGTTAACAGCATAAACGTGCTCAGCTAAGTGGTGAGCTATACTTAGCGTCCGAGTGGCTTTCGAATGTCGGCGCCTGCTATGTCCGACCACCTCGAAAGAGGATTACGGGGGTATAGGAGAGCTGCTTAGAAAGTGCTTCACTCGACTTTTTTGTCATGAAATTATCTAAATTTTAGTATTATTTGTATTTACACGGTTACACTTAAACGTATTTTTGATACTGTTATTTATTGGAAAGAATAAACAATGTTGCTACAAAGTAATAATATAGTCTTACAGTTTTTATGGCCATAGTTCTTAATTCGTAATTTAAAAGATCTAATTATAATTTCGTGAACACAAGAAAATAAATTTAGTATTCACGAGAAAAAAAATGGGATTGCAATGTGTGAGTTTTAAAACGCTTCATTTTTTAGAGAAAATTTACTTTCAACAAAAACGCAATTCCACAATATAACGACATCCACCTGTGTCAGCTGAGTTTTAAAAAAATGTAAACTGAAAATATTTTGACTTGATACATTGCTTACTAAAATTGCGGAAATATACATTTGTTTATGTTAATGGCACGTATGTATTGTAATTGTATGTATTGAGTGCAAAGATGTGTCCAGGTCTCACCAAGATTGTCTTGGTTTTATAACACTGACTTATATTTCGCCCTGTTTTGCCTATGTCCCAGTTTCTATAACAGTTTACAAATACAACAAATGTGTTACGTGTTCAAATCAACACACTTGGTCTCGCTTTGTTCAAGCGAATAAACACGCTTGGTAATCCTAAATGCGGTAGAGCGTGAAGACTTTGATTTATTTATACATAGATCAGTGGTCATAAGGTATTTTCTGTAGAAGTATTAATTCATTCACAGTATTATGTGATTGCCATGTGTCTTCTGTCACGGAGATTATCCAATAAATAAATTAAATTTCCATCACAGCTGACCTATGTTCTTTGATATAATTAAAAAGAATGAATCTCTTCAAGAATCTGTTTCTAGTAAACAAAAATCTGAACGTAGTGATAGTTAGATAAACTTAATTTCCAATAGAAATCGTCCTTGGTTGGCGGGTCTGAAAGGGGAGCTAAACTGTTACCTGTCAAGCATATCGTACGCAGCAACCAAGAGGAATTTAAGGTGGAGTTTGTTGTCTCTTAAAGGCCCGTATATAAGGAGGTTGTAGGGTTGAGATATTCAATTTCCCGTCCTTTAGCAAATCAGAATAGGTCTATGCCTTTTAGCATTAGAAATTTGGACAAAATGCGGGTAAAAATTCTCCCCCCCCCCCCCGTAGAGATTTTCACAAAAGGAACATCACATGAAGAAGATCTGATACACGAAAACACACGAATGACTTTTTAAAGGGAATTACTCCTCCCCCCTCCCCCTACTTATATGACCTATAACATATTTATAACACTGGTCTCACCCCACAGTGTCAAATTGACCTAGAGGCTATGCTGAAGTTCGATTTGTCAGTTAAGCTGTCAATTATGGCACAACGTTTATCTGGACTATATCCTGCTGATCTGCAGGAGCTTGAGAGTGGATACAGAAGATGAAACAAGAAGTTGAAAAGATGTTTACACCAGAAGGCATCTATCTTGAACAGATGTGTGCACCAGAAGGCATCGATCTTGGTGAAGAATGGATTATCTTTTCAAGACTATCTTTGCAATCACTAGAGAGTTCATTGATAAACATATGACTAAATGAATGCTGTGTTCACGGAGTTCATCTCCGAACATTTTCATGACACAGATGACGTGAGACACAGACGATCAAAATAATCCACAATCTGTGGTTCGAATGGACTTTTACCACCAGATCACGTGGAATAACAGTTCACGAAGCCAGTAGAGCCTTCACTAAACAAGAAGCAGCCTAACGATGTGTGTGTTTGCTGTAACGCAAGTACACTTGCTAGAAATTGAAGCCTATTTACGCTAAGACGATATCAACATCATCATCAGGTGCCATGCCGGCTGGCGTAGGCGACCATGGCTCTCCATATCTCCCTGTCTCCAGTATTATGTATCAAGCTCGTTGTTGTTTCCCTGCCGTGCCATGTTGTCAAACTGTCTAATATATTTTCACGTTGTAGCCATCTGTCTCTGTTGCCTTCAATCTTGCCTGTTGTGACTATATTCTCCAAACCTCCTTGTCTCATGAAGTGGCCAAAAATATGAAGATTGTCTTTTTCTTATATTATTTATTAGGGTCCGTTTCGCATTTGACTCTTTCAACACTTCCACATTAGTTTTTCTGACAGGCCATGATATTCTAAGTCCATGATGTCAACATACCTTAACCAAAAGGTTGTAATCCCTTATCGACCAATCATCAACTAAGGAGACATTTATTCATACACTGTAAATGTCACGTGACTGTGTCTCCTGTGTACATCGTTATTAGTTTACAGTGTATACGTTTTTGAGTATTCCTGTATTTCTCGGTCATTGGGTTTTTGTGGTGGGGGGGGGGGGGGGGGATTTAGCGTGAGGATAAAATGAGACGATTGATTGAACAGGCCTAAGTCTGACCTATTTATTTGAGGTTCTTAATCAGAGTTGGCACGTTCCTTTTTTTTTTTATAAAGTGACATTTCCCCGTAAACATGACAGAAGTTTAACATTACAATAGCCTATTCATTACAGATGAGAAACCGTCTTCGCACGAAAGGTCAGCGACAGTTCCCATTTACCTCATGTTCGTCTCCCTGCTATCACACCATACTATAAGCCTATAACCCCGTGTTGTGGCACACGCCCCAAAGGTGAAAGGGGGGGGGGGGGGAATTTCATTGTTTGGGGGACACTTAAAAAAAATTGTGTTCTTGAGATTTAGTTGTCCATTATATGTTTTGAAAATTTAGCCTACTTAACTGTTTTTTTTCTTTTAATAATTTTCTAGTGTTTTCTTCCTAAAACGAAAGTCTTGTGTCCTGAACAAGTTATAATTAGGTTTCATTTATGGAATAAGTCATTTTTTGAATAGACCTATAAAAAATGAAGGACTGGGGGGGTGGCATCAGAATTTTTGAAAGATTGAGGGTGGGAAAAGGTTGGGTAAAACTGCTATAACCTGCCAGGTTCACAGTAGTACCACATGGGATGAAACAACACCCAGAGTTCTCCAGCAAATTCTTTCTTCAGCGACGCAGATGAGTGTGAAAATATCTTGACCTATCCAGCCCTTGATGCTGCCTGTCCATGATTTTCTTAGTCTTCGTCTGCTTCTTCCAACCTCGACTGTTCCCTGTAGTATAGTTTATAACAAATAATTATATCATCACAATTCCAAAAGAACCATCAGAGCCGCAGACAAGTTTTCATTGAGGAAGGGGATTTACCTATAAAATAATAAATTATTAAATTTTTTTATGTAATTCCTTCCTTTTTATGAGAAAACTGATGACTTTTTTTATGAGAAAGCTGATGACTTATTTGATGCGAAAGGTGATGACTTTTTAGATGTGAAAACTGATGACTTTTTTGATGCGAAAACTGATGAATTTTTTAATGAGAAAGATGATGACTTTTTTTTAATGAGAAAGCTGAAAACTTTTTTGATGCGAAAACTGATGACTTTTTTGATGAGAAAGCTGATACCTTTTTTGATGCGGAAACTGATTACTTTATTGATGAGAAAGCTGATGACTTTTTTGATGAGAAAGCTGATGACTTTTTTTATGTGAAAGCTGATGACTTTTTTGATGAGAAAACTGATGGCTTTTTTATGAGAAAACTGATGACTTTTTTGATGAGAAAACTGATGGCTTTTTTGATGAGAAAGCTGATGACTTTTTTGATGAGAAAACTGATGACTTTTTTGATGAAAAAACTGATGACGTTTTTGATGAGAAAGTTGATTTTTTATGAGAAAGCTGATGACTTTTTTAATGAGAAAGCTGATGACCTTTTTGATGAGAAAGCTGATGACTTTTTTTATGAGAAACCTTTTGACTTTTTTGATGAGATAGCTGATGACTTTTTTGATGAGAAAGCTGATGACTTTTTTTATGTGAAAGCTGATGACTTTTTTGATGAGAAAACTGATGGCTTTTTTATGAGAAAACTGATGACTTTTTTGATGAGAAAACTGATGGCTTTTTTGATGAGAAAGCTGATGACTTTTTTGATGAGAAAGCTGATGATTTTTTTGATGAGAAAGCTGATGAATTTTTTTATGTGAAAGCTGATGATTTTTTTGATGAGAAAACTGATGACTTTTTTGATGAAAAAACTGATGACGTTTTTGATGAGAAAGTTGATTTTTTATGAGAAAGCTGATGACTTTTTTAATGAGAAAGCTGATGACCTTTTTGATGAGAAAGCTGATGACTTTTTTTATGAGAAACCTTTTGACTTTTTTGATGAGATAGCTGATGACTTTTTTGATGAGAAAGTTGATTTTTTTATGAGAAAGCTGATGATTTTTTTGATGAGAAAGCTGATGACTTTGTTGATGAAAAAACTGATGACTTTTTTTATGAGAAAGCTGATGACTTTTTTGATGAGAAAGCTGATGAATTTTTTGTGAAAAATCGTTAATGTAGGGATTTCACCCAACTTTTGGCTAAATTCCTAGCAAATAAAAAACATGATTTCCTAAGGGTGGAAGAGGGGAGTTGAACACCCACCTCCCACCACCCACCTCCACCTAAGCAACAGACCTATAAACCATGCAAGTAGGTATATTTGTTGCTTTACTATTTAAAGTAATGATTCTTGTATGAATCTATTTTATTTCTAATGTACACATTTGTCGCTAGATGGACTAGTATTGTGGCACGGTAAAATTTCACAAACCGAGCTCATTGACAACACAAGAGAGATAGAGTCGTGGAGAAACATGATCGCCTATGCCATTCGGCATGGCCCTTGATTGACACATTTGTCTCATGCTCTCTATAGGAGATGTGCAGAATTTGTCTGTAACATTTGTATTCGAAGGTCTGTATCCTTTCTCCATGACTGCAGTGAGTGTTCAGCTTACACACCAACACAACACAATAAACAACATAAGTCAGATTCAATGTTAGATTTTCACACTAACACTGATTTATCTTTTCCAAATTAAAGTTAACCTTGACATATCAGTTATATTTCTCCAGCCTTAGGGGCATATCTTTAAGTCTGTTTTGCGTTTTCCGTCGCTGCATACGCAGGATCCGAGGTATTTGAAAATATTCACGTCCTTAAATTTATGCCCATTTATCATGATGTTTGTCTGTGCTTCTGTGCCGTGTGAAATTCTCACAGTAATAATAAACTACAGAATCAGAAATGACAACATCAGTAACAAACACAATGCCAATTCATGATTACACCAGAAGACAATAGATTAAGAGGTTCTCACATGCTTCCAGACTACCATCAGACAGGGCCCCCTCAAAAAAGCATTACTATACCGACAAGATGGATACAAACCAGGGGCAAACCTTTGCAAACAATGGATTACAGAAATAAATGAGTCAACAAAAACAAACATATATGAGGCATACAAAAAGGCAGTCTCCAGATTCTTGATTAGAATCTAGCATCACAGCACGTGGGGCACTTCCATAAGTGCTCCACTCTCCGTTCCAGCAGCCATCCCAGTGTATGTAGACTCAGAGTCCCAGTCAGGTCTTGCTTGTGTGACCTTTGGGACTTTCCAAAAAATTTACTTTTCCTTCCCTCCCCTCTAGATACTTCCATTACTGACATTCTCTGTATGTGTACGTTCTCAGCCTCATTGACATCATCTTCATCTTGAAATGAATTTATTACTGCCTTGATCAAGTCTGCTTCATCTCTTCTCAGTATTGTGCTGTCTATTGCTGCATTGCCTGCCAATAAAATGATATAAGCAAGTACTTCTTCTTCTGCATTTTTCTCAAACTCCTGCAGATTAGCAGAATGTAGCCTAGAGAATGGATATATGCTCCTTTTGGTCTGCGACATCTGACCTCAGCATGGCTTGGATCACTTTGACCCTATATGGGATGAGACAGTCAACTTCACCCCATAACCTCCATAACAGCCTCTTACATCCCGCATGGAATGGTAAACAGTGTTTCTATTCTGTGCTGCTATTTCAGGCCCCCAGCAACACACAGTTGAAAAACAAATAACAAATGTTATTAGAAAACTGTTTATTAATAAAGTATAAACATAATATTCGAAACAGAGAAAATATTTGCTCAAAATATCAGCTATATTCAAATGTTTCATTCTAAACAGAGAAAATATTTGCTCAAAATAGAAGCTATATTCAAATGTTTCATTCTTCTTCTTCTTCAGCGTTCATTCTCAAATTCCCACTGGATTTCTCTTGTAACAGGACAATGATCCTACAAGATTTCCAGTTATGTAGTCCAGAGAATGGAAATGCGTTGTGTTGCCGTTTTATTTGCGCCAATGGCCCAACACATCCGCCTTTGGCGGGAAATGTTTCATTCGAAACAGAGAAAATACTTGCTCAAAATATAATCCTGACTCTGTGTGTTGATGCTATCAATCCGGTACCCCTATAATCTTCAATATAACATTCTGAATTACCAAAAAAATTTTCAATAAAACTTTCTGAATTACCAAAAAATTTTCAATAGAACTTTCTGAATTACCAAAAAGTTTTTCAATATTACTTTCTGAATTACCAAAATAAAGCATAGAATAATGATATACATTTCATTGTGACACAAAAAATGCATGCAGATTATATTGTGCAACATGAGTTTACAAAATAAAAAGTATTTAATTGCATATAGCGGTAGATATAAATATATCGTTTGGAAACTAATATACGTGTGATTATGAATGGGATTCACACACCCATATGTTACAAGGACATACAAAAGAGGAGCAGAGAATAGTAACAATGTTACCTACGTACGTATGTCATAATAAGTGGTTACGGTGCTGAACTTTGGCTTGTTTACCTCCACTTCATAATCTTCGCAGCGATGAATTCTGCTTAAGACCTGTGTCCGAACGACCCATTGCACATGTGGTGTGCTGTTGTGGCCCGAAATTGGAGCAAAGAATAGCACCACTGTTTATATTCTATGCATGTCATGGGTCGACTAAGGAGGTTATGGGATGGAGTTGGCTGTCCCATCCAATATAGGGTCAGCATGGCCCAAAACCATGCTAAAGCTGGATGTGTCAGGCCAAAAAGCACAGATATTGCAGCATTGCTGGAAACCATGACACAACGCACTCCCTTCTCTGGACTACATTCTGCTAATCTGCAGGAGTTTGAGAAAGAACGAAGAAGATATGTGTCTGAACGATCCACCACACTGTTGTTGTGGCCCAAAATGGGAACAAAGAATAGCAACACTTTTTACCTTCTATGCATGTCATAAGAGTCAACTTCTGCATTTGTTATCAAATTTCTGCAGATAAGCAGGATGAAGTCTGAAATATAGAATGCATTGTGTCATGGTTTGTAGTTTTGATCCGATTTCTGCTTCTTTTGGTACCATTGTCTTGCTACAAGAGAGATTCAGCAGAAGTTTGAGAATGGACGCTGAAGAAGAAGAGTCACTTTGACCTATGGATTGGAAATGTCAATAACACCCACAAACCTCCTTAGTTGCCACTTACTACATGGCAGGTAAGTTGATGTCTTTGATCCCCTTTCGTGCCCTGGCAACACACCGGTGAGAGGAAGACAATGATATATATTGGGGACATGCAGAAAAATGGATATACCAAGTTGAAAGTACAAATATTTCAGCTGTACTGCAAACTAACAGAGCAACATTACACAGAGAAATTCCAGTCAACAATATACGTGAGAAGCAAACCCTAAGATAAAACATGGGCTGAAGTTCACAATCTTAACCCTAGGATAAAACGTGATGAAGTTCACAATCTTAATCTTCGGATAAAACATGTACTTGAAAACTACAGGGAGCTGGGTAGGGCAGTGGTTAGCGGGCTGGTTTCGCATATGAGTGGTCTTGGGTTCATTCCCCAGTTTGAGGCGGAAACATTTTTCAAATCACAAAGGCTCCCGGGTCAACCCAGCCTTAATTGGGTACCGGATTAATCCAGGAAGTAAAGACTGCGAGGGAGAGGAGATGGCTACCACCCTCATATAGCAGAGCCACTGAAATGTGAGGTCATTAACATCTTACACCCCTACGGCATTTAATAAATGCTATGGTTAACTTTAACATTACTACTTGAAAACTAGCTCCAACAATGGCATAGCACCAGATCTGTAAATAAGGAAGTATGGGGTGGTGGTTTAGAAATTCAAACAGTTATTTTCCCTTTCAGCTAAATAGAGTATTTAGAAAAAGTAAAGATATTGTACAAATATAAAGAATAATTAGATGCTAAATGAATGCCTGAAAGCAAAGACGAATTGTCAAAAATGGCAGATAATCTCCCTCAATCCCACGTACTTCAAAATTTCAGGGAAGTAGCGTCTCCGCTAAAATAATCTATGAGACTTTAGTGGAGAGAACTCAATGGAAACTACAGCCCCGAGCAAGACAGCATGAACAAATTCAACTGACAGGAACAAGTCAGGGTATTTCGACTGAGAATGGAACATTGCCATCTAAAAGCACACTTACCCCGAATCGGTATTAGCGACTCTGCAACCAACATGTGCAGAATAACAACACCTACCCAGAATATATACTACAGTATTAACCTAGAGAATTTGTTGACAGAGCAATATCCTGGTCCACAGGAATATCTCTACAAAACAAACTGTGGGAGACTCATGGCAACCTAAACAAACTATTCTATAAAGGACCAATTGCCCATATAGTAACTTGGGCCTGGACTGCTGGTTCCGGGTACAAAGAATAAGGATACTGTCTTCTTTCCAGGAATGTTGTAATAGGTTACTAAGGAAAGTTGAGTGAAAAAAATCATCTTGTTTCAATTTCTTACTTTTGTTTTCTATCAAATAATCTTTGATCATGGATGCTGAAGAGCTACCGACCAGCAGACATTGCACCATTGTCCAGTTGTGGCAGAGGAATACTTAATGTGCATCACTGCGGATGTGTCAACCAATCTGACAGAAGAATGATGAGATTGTTGGCTCAGATGTGCGTGCTGTGCTCCTAACAGGATGTGATAATCCTAAGATACTGCCACAGTGGAATGCCTCCCTTTGGGGACAAAACATATGCATCTATAAACTCCCCCTAACCATCCATACCTTTGAGACAACCTTACGTGAGTCTGGCAGGCACCTCAGTTACACAACTGAGAAGAACCTGTGCTTATGTCAAAAAAGGCTATGGACTTTCAAGAGCTACCTGCTCACAGGTAATGGGATGCATCATCATCATGTGTCAAGAGCTATCTGTTCACAGGTAACGGGATGCATCATCATCATCATGTGTCAAGAGCTACCTGCTCACAGATAACGGGATGCATCATCATCATGTGTCAAGAGCTACCTGTTCACAGCTAAAGGGATTATTTCATCATCACCATGTGTAAAGAGCTACCTGTTCACAGCTAAAGGGATTATTTCATCATCACCATGTGTAAAGAGCTACCTGTTCACAGCTAAAGGGATTATTTTATCATCATCAAGTGTCAAGAGCTACTTGCTCACAGGTAAAGGGATTATGTCATCATTATCATCCGTGAACAATATCAAACTGGATGTATAATAATTGATGCAGAAAAATGCTCAAGATACAAATAGCATGTCTATATCAACAATATTGCGACATAAAATTAAATATACCAGGCCAAAATGCGTACATATTGCAGCTTTTCTGTAAACTAGACAGCTAATGTAGTTATACTCAACTACATTACGTCACAATAAGAAATACAAATGGTCAGCTGGAATAACAAGAGAAAAATCAACAATATTACAGAAAACATAAATCTATTTCAAATAGTTCATGATAAAAAAACACAGAAAATAAAACACACAAATAATACAGGATTCAGATAATAAACTCCATGCAGTGTAATCCCTCTATCCTTCAGCCTTCCTAATCCCCCAACCCTTTAATAGTTCTTCATGTTGTGGCGGTCCCAAAATTTAAAAATTATTTTTGTTGCTACTTCATATGTGTTTTCCGATGGTCTTAGACGTGCGATGAGAAAAGTAAAACTTCAACATTTAATAACAACTGGAAAGATCAAGGGGAGAAGAGACAGAGGAAAACAAAGAGATAAATTTCTGGATGGGTTGTCAGTGTGGTACAAAATGAAGTCATCAACTGAATTACTTAACAACACAAGAGGCAGAAAGTTGTGGAGAAGCATGATTACCTACACCAATTGGCATGGCACTTGATTGATTACTTGTATGTAAGGAGATCTAACTGTCTTGCTACAAAACCCATATCTAATTTAGCGAGCTAAGTTCCAGCTTAGTAATAGAGTTCATCTATATGCCTATTCTCATAATTACACAGCGATTAATTAATTATTCCCATACTTGATTAAAACTCATCCTTGACAACTGGCCCTTCCAGCTTTATAACACCGTCAATCTGTGTTTCTGTCTCATCAGGTCTTGCTATGTTTGTGTCTACCATCAGTTCACTGTCTGCAGCACCTTTACGAGCATGACCCTTGTCAATGATGATTGAATCTTCAGTGTCGGAGATGTAATATGGTTCTCCAGTGTAATGTGTTGGATATAGAAGGTAAGGCTCCGCTGATAGGCCAACTAGGTCCCGTGGAGAAAAATGCTGTTTCCACTGTTCTCTAAAAGATAATTTATAATTTAAAAAAAAAATTACAAGTAACAATTTACAATAAGTAACAACTTATAATATGCTAAATTTATAAGTAACAATTTATAATAAGTAACAATTTACAATAAGTAACAATTTATAAGCAAAAATGGAACAATACAGGATCAAGTGTACATCTAGCATTTCCTGCTTACACTTTTTTTTAAAAATGCGCTCCTGTCGTATTTTTTAGAACTTGGTAATGCCATTCACACTTCCGTTACGTCACTCTTCCACTACATATCTTTAGTAAAATGGCTGCCGTATGTATGTTGAATTTGCCTTTGACTGACAAAGACGCAGTACAATTGTTGCAGTCACGAAGAGTACTTGCAAACGGGAAATGCGCACAGTGTCATACTATGACATTTAACTTCTATTGTGACGATTAAATTCATTATCCGACACAAAATAATACCCTGCATTCAAACCCAATCATGTTTCCACTCATACAACCCTCCAATTAAATACTCCCCCATTTATTGTCTTGGCATATTTATATATGTAAAACCTGCCCAATAATTGTCACTCAAATATTCGCATGGGAGGTAATACTTCTTCTTCAGCGTTCATTCTAAAACTCTCGTTGGATCTTCTTTGTAGCAGGACCATAGTCCTACTAGATTTCCAGTTCAGAGAATTTTATTTGCGCCAATGGCCAGACACATCCGTCTTCGGCGAGAGAGGTAATACATAAACAAAGAGTAAGCAGAAATCATTTGTCTCCCTTTCAATGTAGTTACCAACTTGAATTGATTAAATCAGAAAGGGGGTTTGTGTTAGAATTAGTCCTAACACTGAGTCTAATCCCCCCCCCCCTAACACAACATCTAAATTCTAACAGTACCTCATATCTTGAAAATACAAAAACCATTAAATCGTTGCTAGTTTTAATCTCAGCGCGTAACTACTATTAGCTATTTTGAATTACAGTGACAAGATCTGTAAATGATGTAATTTCATTGAGCTTGCTAAATGTGTGTGAACCAAAGAACATAAATATTGATCGTATGAAATATTTGTAAGTTTGTTTAAAATCCCGCTAATTGATAGTATATACATGGACCCTTGATCCCGTGTATCATCACCATGTGTAAAGAGCTACCTGTTCACAGCTAAAGGGATTATTTCATCATCACCATGTGTAAAGAGCTACCTGTTCACAGCTAAAGGGATTATTTTATCATCATCAAGTGTCAAGAGCTACTTGCTCACGGGTAAAGGGATTATGTCATCATTATCATCCGTGAAAAGGATGACATTACTCTACTGTAAAGACATTACTCTACTGAAAAAAGACATTACTCTACTGTAGTAATGTTCAGCAAAAATTTATAAGTAACAATTCATAATAAGGAACAATTTATAATAAGCAAACAATTTATAATAAGTAAACTATTAAAAAGTAAAAATTAATAATAAGCCAAAATTTATAAGCACAAATTTATAATAAGCAATAATTACATAAACATGAAAATATAGAATAAGCACTGTTTGTGGGTCACTTTAACCTATGAGTTGACACAGTCAATTCCATCTTAACTGCCTCTTACATCATGCATGTCGGGTCACATTGTTTCTATTTTTTGCTTGACTTTTGAATTCAACACAGGGTAGACACCTTGCCTCCTCTCTTTAGTTGTCTCTTACACCGTGCATGTCAGGCTATATTATTTCTCTTTTCTTTACGCTCGTTGCCATACTCCCATAAGATCTTTCCTGTAGCAGGATGTTCTTGCTAGATTTCCAGCAGGACATACACCAGAGAACGTAAATGTTTTGTCACAGTTTTATTTGCCTCAATGGCCCAACACATATGACTTTGGCATTGTAAAGGACTGAACAGGATGTAGTCCGGATAAGATAATATGTTACATCATAGTTTACCATTTGGCTTTGATATCTACAACATTTGGTCAAACACATACAACATTTGGTCAAACACATACAACATTTGGTCAAACATACAAAATTTGGTAAAACAAATACATTTGGTCAAACACATACAACATTTGGTCAAACACATACAACATTTGGTCAAACACATACAACATTTGGTCAAACACATACAACATTTGGTCAAACATATACAACATGTGGTCAAACACATACAACATTTGGTCAAACACATACAAAATTTAGTCACACTGTCAGTGACATATTCTCTCCAGATTGTTGTCTTTCTAATGAACTCCCTGAACCATTCTCTGTCGTGGGCGATGCGGCTTGCATTCTCCAATGACATATTCATGTTATATTTAATGTTGTCAGTCCATCATCTTCTTGGTCTGCCTTTCCTCCTCTGCCCTGGTGCTCTGCCCTCCATTATTATTTATCCAAATACATAACAACATTTAGCCAAACTCATGCAACATTTGGCAAACATATGTCCTGCTACAAGAGAGATCTGGTGGGAGTTTGAGAATGAACGCTGAAGAAGAAGAGTTTCCTATACCATGTTCAGTTGTAGGATGTTAAGCGAAGACTTTGTTTTATGACGATCTTGTATCTGCTTGTCTGTAAATAATATTTGTTGTGCTAGCATTATATTGATGGGAGGTCTGTGGATTTTTGGTCCAACCCGGTTAGAGCCAGAGGATACCTGATGATGTTCCTCCTTCGCAAGCGAAGATGCACATGGCATGAAAAACAATAAATGTGATGAAAAAAAAAATATAATTATAATAAATTGGTAATTGTCTAATTTGGTTTGTGAGTTTTCTACCTAAGTAATGCTCAAATCACTGGAGCTAAGGTAGGGTTCACTATGTTCATTCCCCGCCACCAATTGACTACTGGTTATGTCAGACTTCTCTATTGCTTCAGGCATGCAACCAAATGTTCAAGTCAAAATGATTGTCACTTCCTAAGTCATTGCGCCTCTATGATGGGCCTCAGCATAGGAAACATATAGTGCTGTCAGCTTCCTCCTCCCCTCCCCAGTGCTGCACAGTACATCTCTGGCTTTATCCCAACCACAGAAGGTGCATACATATATACAAATAAAGCATAAAATACATTGCAACAATAAAATAAAAGCATAATTGTATATATGATGTGCCATGAAGCTTCTATAAGAGAACCTCAATATAACGGCATGTCATCTACTAAGACTTTCTTTTGCATTAATGGTTTGTCTAGTTGGTGATACCCACAGATGCAAACCATGTGGCACTTGCCCCTTCATTATTATAATAATGGAATTCTACACCTCGGCCTATAAATGGATTCTAGACTTGTGTCAAATTTCAGACATTAAAATCATGTGCTCGGTTTATAATCGAATTAGTTTATACATGGTATGCTACTATTTTTGTGTGTCTTTCTATGAAATGGAGTAACCAACCACACTCCAAGCCCTCCTTAGCTGCCTCTTACAATATACATTGCAAGTCACAGTATTATAATGATGATTATGAAATAATCCCTTTAGTAATGCTGAAGTCAGATGTGTCAGGCAGCCGAAAGGTGCATATATCACAGCAATGATGTAAACCACGACACAACGCATTCCGTTCTCCGGACTACAACCTGCTAATCTGCAGGAGTTTGAGAATGAACGAAGAAGAAGAATCCCTTTACTTTTGAGGTGGTAGCTATATAGCTATATATATGAGCTAAATTTGATAGCCCATAGCCTTTCTGATAATAGCACAGCTTCTTCTCAGTTGTGTAACTGAGGCTCTTGTGTAACCTAGACTCTATAAGGTTGTCTCAAAGGCATTGTTGCATCATGGAGGTTTCTGAATGCATGTTTAGTCCCCAAAGGCAGGCATTCCAGGAGCCAGGAGCACACCACACAAATCTGGGCCAACTATGTTGTCATTCTTATGTCAGATCTATTGACCCATCAGTAGTGATGACACAACTAACATTCTCCGTCACATAGTCCCAGTCACATAGTCTCCGTCACATTAGAGTCGCCACAAAAGGTGCAATTTCCTGGCCGGCATCTCTTCATCATCCATGGGGGTTGATTTGTTGGAAGACAAAATTGTAACAATATGTGACAACGATTTTTCCGCAGGTGACAACTTGTCAGTCTACTGTATCTCAACTGTACTTAGTCGCCTCTACTGTACCCCAAATGTACTTAGTCGCCTCTACTGTACCCCAACTGTACTTAGTCGCCTCTACTGTACCCCAACTGTACTTAGTCGCCTCTATTGTACCCCAACTGTACTTAGTCGCCTCTACTGTGCCTCAACTGTACTTAGTCGCCTCTACTGTGCCCCAACTGTACTTAGTCGCCTCTACTGTGCCCCAACTGTACTTAGTCGCCTCTACTGTGCCCCAACTGTACTTAGTCGCCTCTACTGTGCGCCAACTGTACTTAGTCGCCTCTACTGTGCCCCAACTGTACTTAGTCGCCTCTACTGTGCCCCAACTGTACTTAGTCGCCTTCAACGACATGCTTGACTAATAAGACACTGGCACTATTCTTTGCCATTAACTAGAAAGAAGTTCAAGAAAGTCAGTTGTCATACAAGCCCATCACAATATTATTCTATACATCCTTCCCAGAACCCCACAGCACATGTGATTCCAAGCTCTAACTTAATACCTTGTTCCACCCCACTGGATGGTGGGTGTTATAATTTATCTTACCACCTGTAACACTAAGGCATAATTTGTTTTTAGCTCTCAATTAAACAAGAACTCAACATCACCGTTAACACTAAGATACTATGTCTTTTAGCTGACAATTAAATAAGTACTCACTCTGGATGCCTATCAAACATGATTGGAAGGTACTCATCCACAGGCACCATCTTTGACAAAGGTTTCTGATCTAGCAGTTTTCGTGCACCCCGGATAGACAATATGTAACTGATTGTCCAATAGGAATAGTGTGGCCACGCCAACCGATCGCTGCCCTCTACCATTGTCTCTAAGTCTTTGCGTAAACGTTTCCTTCCCAAATATCTGTGGACAGTATCATTCATGTAAATACTTCTTAGATTTATTGTAAACAATATCATATTTCACAACTGTTGAGTTAAATCCTAAGGATCACCTTTGTTGTGCAGTCACACAGGAACACAGTGTTTCAAGTCTGTGCTAACTTAATGACAATGGTTCCTGAATGTGGAAGGTTTGAAGGTCGCACTATTTGCTTATCAGACTAACCATTATGCAACAGTAAACTAGCAATACAGTCAAAGTCCGATGTATTAGGCCATTAGCGCAAATAAATCGGAAACACAATGCATTTCCATTCTCTGGACTACATCCTACTTGAAATCTTGTAGGATCATTGTCCTGCAACAAGAGAGTTCCAGTGGGAGTTTGAGAAATTATGTAACCTAGTAGGATGGATCATTGTCCTGCAACAAGAGAGTTCCAGTGGGAGTTTGAGAATGAACAATGAAGAAACAATAGAAGCCATGCCAATATAATGAGAATTTCTACTTGTGAATGACCCCATCTCATTTCATCTGTACATTTCTTCTTCTTCTGCATTAGTTCTCAAACTCCTTCAGATTAGCAGGATGTAGTCCGGAGAATGGAATGTGTTGTGTCATGGTTTACAGCAAAGCTGCGATATCTGCACCTTTCGGCCTGATACATCCAACTTCAGCATGGCTTTGGGTCACTGACCCTATTTAATGGGACAGCCAACTCCATCCCATAACCTCCTTAGTCACCTCGTATGACATGCATGAAAGGTACACGGTGTTGCTATTCTTTTCTCCCCTTTCGGGCCCCAACAACACACGGGTGGTAAAAATATGTGAAGAAATAGATAAAAAAATAAATCATAATTTTAAAATATGAATTTAAAATATATATTTTATCAGTAATTATTTATACTATTTTTTCTACTTTTCTAATTCTTTTATTTTGTTGTTTAATTTATATAATAATCTTTTACGCACTCTTATCTTTATAAGTAACTTTACTAGGATCAATTTGCTTGATATATTTTTTATTATATTTCTGAATTATTTCATTAATTTATCACCACCAATTATTGTTTCATATTCATTCATTAAAAATTGTTTTTCTTCTAATTCTTCTTCATACTCAATCATTTGTTCACCAACTATTTTTAAAACTTCTTTATTAATCGTATTTTTTACAATATATTGTTTTAATAAATAATCTTATTTTATAATTTTGTTTTTCAAGTTTTTTTATTTCTTCTTTAATTTCATCACTTTTATTTTTTTTAACAAATAATTTTAATTCTTCCATTTTTAGAGAATGAAATTCTCAACATCAAATATAACAATAAATTATTGACACTTCTTCTATTGCTTTATTAACAATAAATAATTTATTATTATCCCTTCCATTACCCATTTTCTCTTTTATTTTTGTAACTTTTAATTTCCTTGTTTCTTTATTTATTTTTAATGTTTCTTTATTACTAATTTCAATATTTTTTTATTCTTGTTACTTTTTAAAAGGAATATCATATTTATATGGAAATTTTACATTTAAATCTTGTCTTATTCTTTTTTTTATTGTAGAAGAAGAAATACCTAATTTACTACAAATCTGATCTTGTGATAAATTAGGTTGTTCGGTTTTAATATTCATAAATTTAATAATCTATCTATTGTCTATTGTCTTTCCCTAGGTGGTTTGTGATCCACTCTTGCAGTTAAGCGTAGGGGTGATTGGAGCTCGAGCTTGCGTTCTAAAGCCAGATGTGTGGCCTCGGCTGTGCTAAAAGTTTGAAAATCAAAACAATATATTTCTAATGATAAACTAGATACATTTATGAAATGTGTTGAAAAGTTTGAAAAAGAAAGTGAAAAGATATATTTCTAGTGATAATCTACCGGTAGATACATTTATGAGATGTGTTGAAAAGTTTGAAAAAGAAAATGAAAAAATATATTTCTAATAATAAACTACTGGTAGATACATTTATGAAATGTGTTGAAAAGTTTCAAAATCAAAAAATATATTTCTAATGATAAACTAGATACATTTATGAGATGTGTTGAAAAGTTTGGAAAAGAAAATCAAAAAATATATTTCTTGTGATAAACTAGATACATTTATGAAATGTGTTGAAAAGTTTGAAATTTCAAAAAAATATATACTAATGATAAACTAGATACATTTATGAAATGTGTTGAAAAGTTTGAAAATCAAAACAATATATTTCTAATGATAAACTAGATACATTTATGAGATGTGTTGAAAAGTTTGGAAAAGAAAATCAAAAAAAAAATATTTCTAGTGATAAACTAGATACATTTATGAAATATGTTGAAAGGTTTGAAAAAGAAAATCAAAAAATATATTTCTTGTGATAAACTAGATACATTTATGAAATGTGTTCAAAAGTTTGGAAAAGAAAATCAAAAAATATATTTCTTGTGATAAACTAGATACATTTATGAAATGTGTTCAAAAGTTTGGAAAAGAAAATCAAAAAATATATTTCTTGTGATAAACTAGATACATTTATGAAATGTGTTGAAAAGTTTGAAATTTAAAAAAATATATTTCTAATGATAAACTAGATACATTTATGAAATGTGTTGAAAAGTTTGAAAATCAAAAAAATATATTTCTAATGATAAACTATATACATTGATGAAATGTGTTGAAAAGTTTGAAAAAGAAAATAAAAAAATATATTTCTACTAATTTGACCTCTATTTACTTTTTTATTCTCTTATAAAATAGATTTAAACGAATTAAAACTTTTAAGTGAAATGACTCCTGAAAATATGAATAATGCATATACAACAAATATGATTATTAAATTGATAGATTGCGAAATGAATATATCAGGGAAAGAATAGGTATAATATCTTGTACAGATTACATAGAGAGAGAACAGATCAAGTGGTTTGGCCACATTATGAGAATGCATCATGAAAAGTTGCCCTTACATATCATATAACCAAATGAGATCAGGGTACAAGGCCAGAGGAAGACCATGGAAAAGATGGATAGAAAACATCAGGGACATCCTTAACAAACACATTTCATAAATGTATCTAGTTTATCATTAGAAATATATTGTTTTGATTTTCAAACTTTTCAACACATTTCATAAATGTATCTAGTTTAACATTAGAAATATATTTTTTTGAAATTTCAAACTTTTCAACACATTTCATAAATGTATCTAGTTTATCACAAGAAATATATTTTTTGATTTTCTTTTCCAAACTTTTCAACACATTTCATAAATGTATCTAGATTAACATTAGAAATATATTTTTTGATTTTCTTTTTCAAACCTTTCAACATATTTCATAAATGTATCTAGTTTATCCCTAGAAATATTTTTTTTGATTTTCTTTTCCAAACTTTTCAACACATCTCATAAATGTATCTACCAGTAGTTTATTATTAGAAATATATTTTTTGATTTTTAAAAAAAACTTTTCAACACATCTCATAAATGTATCTACCGGTAGATTATCACTAGAAATATATCTTTTCACTTTCTTTTTCAAACTTTTCAACACATTTCATAAATGTATCTAGTTTATCATTAGAAATATATTTTTCTTACTTTCTTGTTCAAACTTTTCAACACATTTCATAAATGAATATAGTTTATCATTAGAAATATATTATTTTATTTTCTTGTTCAAACTTTTCAACATATTTCATAAATGTATATAGTTTATCACTAGAAATATTTTTTTTGATTTTCAAACTTTTCAACACATTTCATAAGTGTATATAGTGTATCAATAGAAATATATTTTTTGATTTTGAAACTTTTCAACACATCTCAGAAATGTATCTACCGGTAGATTATCACTAGAAATATATCTTTTCATTTTCTTTTTCAAACTTTTCAACACATTTCATAAATGTATATAGTTTATCATTAGAAATATTTTTTTTTCAATTTTCTTGTTCAAACTTTTCAACATATTTCATAAATGTATCTAGTTTATCACTAGAAATATATTTTTTTATTTTCTTTTCCAAACATTTCAACACATTTCATAAATGTATCTAGTTAATCGTTATAAATATTTTTTTTTGATGTTCAAACTTTTCAACACATTTCATAAGTGTATATAGTTTATCAATAGAAATTTATTTTTTGATTTTCTTTTTGAAATATTTCAACACATTTCATAAATGTATCTAGTTTTTATCATTAGAAATATATATTTGTGGTTTTGAAACTTTTCAACACATTTCATCAATGTATCTAGTTTATCATTAGAAAAATATTTTTTTAAATTTCAAACTTTTCAACACATTTCATAAATGTATCTAGTTTATCGTTATAAATATTTTTTTTTGATGTTCAAACTTTTCAACACATTTCAAAAGTGTATATAGTTTATCAATAGAAATTTATTTTTTGATTTTCTTTTTGAAATATTTCAACACATTTTATAAATGTATCTAGTTTTTATCATTAGAAATATATTTTTTTTATTTTGAAACTTTTCAACACATTTCATAAATGTATCTAGTTTATCATTAGAAATATATTTTTTTGATTTTCAAACTTTTCAACACATCTCATAAATGTATCTACCGGTAGATTATCACTAGAAATATATCTTTTCATTTTCTTTCTCAAACTTTTCAACACATTTCATAAATGTAAATAGTTTATCATTAGAAATATATTTTTTTGATTTTCAAACTTTTCAACACATTTCATAAATGTATCTAGTTTATCACAAGAAATATATTTTTTGATTTTCTTTTCCAAACTTTTGAACACATTTCATAAATGTATCTAGTTTATCATTAGAAATATATTTTTTTGAAATTTCAAACTTTTCAACACATTTCATAAATGTATCTAGTTTATCACAAGAAATATATTTTTTGATTTTCTTTTCCAAACTTTTCAACACATTTCATAAATGTATCTAGTTTATCATTAGAAATATATTTTTTGATTTTGAAACTTTTCAACACATTTCATAAATGTATCTACCGGTAGATTATCACTAGAAATATATCTTTTCATTTTCTTTTTCAAACTTTTCAACACATTTCATAAATGTATATAGTTTATCATTAGAAATAATTTTTTTCAATTTTCTTGTTCAAACTTTTCAACATATTTCATAAATGTATCTAGTTTATCACTAGAAATATATTTTTTGATTTTCTTTTCCAAACATTTCATAAATGTATCTAGTTTAACGTTATAAATATTTTTTTTTGATGTTCAAACTTTTCAACACATTTCATAAGTGTATATAGTTTATCAATAGAAATTTATTTTTTGATTTTCTTTTTGAAATATTTCAACACATTTCATAAATGTATCTAGTTTATCATTAGAAATATATTTTTTTGAAATTTCAAACTTTTCAACACATTTCATAAATGTATCTAGTTTATCACAAGAAATATATTTTTTGATTTTCTTTTCCAAACTTTTCAACACATTTCATAAATGTATCTAGTTTATCATTAGAAATATATTTTTTGATTTTGAAACTTTTCAACACATTTCATAAATGTATCTACCGGTAGATTATCACTAGAAATATATCTTTTCATTTTCTTTTTCAAACTTTTCAACACATTTCATAAATGTATATAGTTTATAATTAGAAATATTTTTTTTCAATTTTCTTGTTCAAACTTTTCAACATATTTCATAAATGTATCTAGCTTATCACTAGAAATATATTTTTTGATTTTCTTTTCCAAACATTTCATAAATGTATCTAGTTTAACGTTATAAATATTTTTTTTTGATGTTCAAACTTTTCAACACATTTCATAAGTGTATATAGTTTATCAATAGAAATTTATTTTTTGATTTTCTTTTTGAAATATTTCAACACATTTCATAAATGTATCTAGTTTTTATCATTAGAAATATATATTTGTGGTTTTGAAACTTTTCAACACATTTCATCAATGTATCTAGTTTATCATTAGAAAAATATTTTTTTTAAATTTCAAACTTTTCAACACATTTCATAAATGTATCTACCAGTAGTTTATTATTAGAAATATATTTTTTGATTTTCTTTTTCAAACTTTTCAACACATCTCATAAATGTATCTACCGGTAGATTATCACTAGAAATATATCTTTTCACTTTCTTTTTCAAACTTTTCAACACATTTCATAAATGTATATAGTTTATCATTAGAAATATTTTTTTTAAAATTTTCTTGTTCAAACTTTTCAACACATTTCATAAATGAATATAGTTTATCATTAGAAATATATTTTTTTTATTTTATTGTTCAAACTTTTCAACACATTTCATAAATGTATCTAGTTTATCATTAGAAATATATTTTTTTAAATTTCAAACTTTTCAACACATTTCATAAATGTATATAGTTTATCACTAGAAATATATTTTTTGATTTTCTTTTCCAAACTTTTCAACACATTTCATAAATGTATCTAGTTTATCATTAGAAATATATTTTTTGATTTTAAAACTTTTCAACACATTTCATAAGTGTATATAGTGTATCAATAGAAATATATTTTTTGATTTTGAAACTTTTCAACACATATCATAAATGTATCTACCGGTAGATTATCACTAGAAATATATCTTTTCATTTTCTTTTTCAAACTTTTCAACACATTTCATAAATGTATCTAGTTTATCGTTATAAATATTTATTTTTGATGTTCAAACTTTTCAACACATTTCATAAGTGTATATAGTTTATCAATAGAAATTTATTTTTTGATTTTCTTTTTGAAATATTTCAACACATTTCATAAATGTATCTAGTTTTTATCATTAGAAATATATTTTTTTAATTTTGAAACTTTTCAACACATTTCATCAATGTATCTAGTTTATCATTAGAAATATATTTTTTTGATTTTCAAACTTTTCAACACATCTCATAAATGTATCTACCGGTAGATTATCACTAGAAATATATCTTTTCATTTTCTTTCTCAAACTTTTCAACACATTTCATAAATGTATCTAGTTTATCACAAGAAATATATTTTTTGATTTTCTTTTCCAAACTTTTGAACACATTTCATAAATGTATCTAGATTAACATTAGAAATATATTTTTTGATTTTCTTTTTCAAACCTTTCAACATATTTCATAAATGAATATAGTTTATCATTAGAAATATATTTTTTTTATTTTATTGTTCAAACTTTTCAACATATTTCATAAATGTATCTAGTTTATCATTAGAAATATATTGTTTTGATTTTCAAACTTTTCAACACATTTCATAAATGAATATAGTTTATCATTAGAAATATTTTTTTTTGAAATTTCAAACTTTTCAACACATTTCATAAATGTATCTAGTTTATCACAAGAAATATATTTTTTGATTTTCTTTTCCAAACTTTTCAACACATTTCATAAATGTATCTAGTTTATCATTAGAAATATATTTTTTGATTTTGAAACTTTTCAACACATTTCATAAATGTATCTACCAGTAGTTTATTTTTAGAAATATATTTTTTGATTTTTTTTTCCAAACTTTTCAACACATCTCATAAATGTATCTACCGGTAGATTATCACTAGAAATATATCTTTTCACTTTCTTTTTCAAACTTTTCAACACATTTCATAAATGTATATAGTTTATCACTAGAAATATTTTTTTTTGATTTTCTTTTCCAAACTTTTCAACACATCTCATAAATGTATCTAGTTTATCATTAGAAATATATTTTTTGATTTTCAAACTTTTCAACACATTTCATAAGTGTATATAGTGTATCAATAGAAATATATTTTTTGATTTTGAAACTTTTCAACACATCTCATAAATGTATCTACCGGTAGATTATCACTAGAAATATATCTTTTCATTTTCTTTTTCAAACTTTTCAACACATTTCATAAATGTATATAGTTTATCATTAGAAATATTTTTTTTCAATTTTCTTGTTCAAACGTTTCAACATATTTCATAAATGTATCTAGTTTATCACTAGAAATATATTTTTTGATTTTCTTTTCCAAACATTTCAACACATTTCATAAATGTATCTAGTTTATCGTTATAAATATTTTTTTTGATGTTCAAACTTTTCAACACATTTCATAAGTGTATATAGTTTATCAATAGAAATTTATTTTTTGATTTTCTTTATGAAATATTTCAACACATTTCATAAATGTATCTAGTTTTTATCATTAGAAATATATATTTGTGGTTTTGAAACTTTTCAACACATTTCATCAATGTATCTAGTTTATCATTAGAAAAATATTTTTTTAAATTTCAAACTTTTCAACACATTTCATAAATGTATCTACCAGTAGATTATCACTAGAAATATATCTTTTCACTTTCTTGTTCAAACTTTTCAACACATTTCATAAATGAATATAGTTTATCATTAGAAATATATTTTTTTTATTTTATTGTTCAAACTTTTCAACACATTTCATAAATGTATCTAGTTTATCATTAGAAATATATTTCTTTAAATTTCAAACTATTCAACACATTTCATAAATGTATATAGTTTATCACTAGAAATATATTTTTTGATTTTCTTTTCCAAACTTTTCAACACATTTCATAAATGTATCTAGTTTATCATTAGAAATATATTTTTTGATTTTAAAACTTTTCAACACATTTCATAAGTGTATATAGTGTATCAATAGAAATATATTTTTTGATTTTGAAACTTTTCAACACATATCATAAATGTATCTACCGGTAGATTATCACTAGAAATATATCTTTTCATTTTCTTTTTCAAACTTTTCAACACATTTCATAAATGTATCTAGTTTATCGTTATAAATATTTATTTTTGATGTTCAAACTTTTCAACACATTTCATAAGTGTATATAGTTTATCAATAGAAATTTATTTTTTGATTTTCTTTTTGAAATATTTCAACACATTTCATAAATGTATCTAGTTTTTATCATTAGAAATATATTTTTTTAATTTTGAAACTTTTCAACACATTTCATCAATGTATCTAGTTTATCATTAGAAATATATTTTTTTGATTTTCAAACTTTTCAACACATCTCATAAATAGATTATCACTAGAAATATATCTTTTCATTTTCTTGCTCAAACTTTTCAACACATTTCATAAATGTATCTAGTTTATCACAAGAAATATATTTTTTGATTTTCTTTTCCAAACTTTTGAACACATTTCATAAATGTATCTAGATTAACATTAGAAATATATTTTTTGATTTTCTTTTTCAAACCTTTCAACATATTTCATAAATGAATATAGTTTATCATTAGAAATATATTTTTTTTATTTTATTGTTCAAACTTTTCAACACATTTCATAAATGTATCTAGTTTATCATTAGAAATATATTGTTTTGATTTTCAAACTTTTCAACACATTTCATAAATGAATATAGTTTATCATTAGAAATATTTTTTTTTGAAATTTCAAACTTTTCAACACATTTCATAAATGTATCTAGTTTATCACAAGAAATATATTTTTTGATTTTCTTTTCCAAACTTTTCAACACATTTCATAAATGTATCTAGTTTATCATTAGAAATATATTTTTTGATTTTGAAACTTTTCAACACAGTTCATAAATGTATCTACCAGTAGTTTATTTTTAGAAATATATTTTTTGATTTTTTTTCCCAAACTTTTCAACACATCTCATAAATGTATCTACCGGTAGATTATCACTAGAAATATATCTTTTCACTTTCTTTTTCAAACTTTTCAACACATTTCATAAATGTATATAGTTTATCATTAGAAATATTTTTTTCTTACTTTCTTGTTCAAACTTTTCAACACATTTCATAAATGAATATAGTTTATCATTAGAAATATATTTTTTTAATTTTCTTGTTCAAACTTTTCAACATATTTCATAAATGTATATAGTTTATCACTAGAAATATTTTTTTTTGATTTTCTTTTCCAAACTTTTCAACACATCTCATAAATGTATCTAGTTTATCATTAGAAATATATTTTTTGATTTTCAAACTTTTCAACACATTTCATAAGTGTATATAGTGTATCAATAGAAATATATTTTTTGATTTTGAAACTTTTCAACACATCTCATAAATGTATCTACCGGTAGATTATCACTAGAAATATATCTTTTCATTTTCTTTTTCAAACTTTTCAACACATTTCATAAATGTATATAGTTTATCATTAGAAATATTTTTTTTCAATTTTCTTGTTCAAACGTTTCAACATATTTCATAAATGTATCTAGTTTATCACTAGAAATATATTTTTTGATTTTCTTTTCCAAACATTTCAACACATTTCATAAATGTATCTAGTTTATCGTTATAAATATTTTTTTTGATGTTCAAACTTTTCAACACATTTCATAAGTGTATATAGTTTATCAATAGAAATTTATTTTTTGATTTTCTTTATGAAATATTTCAACACATTTCATAAATGTATCTAGTTTTTATCATTAGAAATATATATTTGTGGTTTTGAAACTTTTCAACACATTTCATCAATGTATCTAGTTTATCATTAGAAAAATATTTTTTTAAATTTCAAACTTTTCAACACATTTCATAAATGTATCTACCAGTAGATTATCACTAGAAATATATCTTTTCACTTTCTTGTTCAAACTTTTCAACACATTTCATAAATGAATATAGTTTATCATTAGAAATATATTTTTTTTATTTTATTGTTCAAACTTTTCAACACATTTCATAAATGTATCTAGTTTATCATTAGAAATATATTTTTTTAAATTTCAAACTATTCAACACATTTCATAAATGTATATAGTTTATCACTAGAAATATATTTTTTGATTTTCTTTTCCAAACTTTTCAACACATTTCATAAATGTATCTAGTTTATCATTAGAAATATATTTTTTTGATTTTAAAACTTTTCAACACATTTCATAAGTGTATATAGTGTATCAATAGAAATATATTTTTTGATTTTGAAACTTTTCAACACATATCATAAATGTATCTACCGGTAGATTATCACTAGAAATATATCTTTTCATTTTCTTTTTCAAACTTTTCAACACATTTCATAAATGTATCTAGTTTATCGTTATAAATATTTTTTTGTGATGTGCAAACTTTTCAACACATTCCATAAGTGTATATAGTTTATCAATAGAAATTTATTTTGTGATTTTCTTTTTGAAATATTTCAACACATTTCATAAATGTATCTAGTTTTTATCATTAGAAATATATTTTTTTTATTTTGAAACTTTTCAACACATTTCATCAATGTATCTAGTTTATCATTAGAAATATATTTTTTTGATTTTCAAACTTTTCAACACATCTCATAAATGTATCTACCGGTAGATTATCACTAGAAATATATCTTTTCATTTTCTTTCTCAAACTTTTCAATTTCATAAATGTAAATAGTTTATCATTAGAAATATATTTTTTTGATTTTCAAACTTTTCAACACATTTCATAAATGTATCTAGTTTATCACAAGAAATATATTTTTTGATTTTCTTTTCCAAACTTTTCAACACATTTCATAAATGTATCTAGATTAACATTAGAAATATATTTTTTGATGTTCTTTTTCAAACCTTTCAACATATTTCATAAATGAATATAGTTTATCATTAGAAATATATTTTTTTTATTTTATTGTTCAAACTTTTCAACACATTTCATAAATGTATCTAGTTTATCATTAGAAATATATTGTTTTGATTTTCAAACTTTTCAACACATTTCATAAATGTATCTAGTTTATCATTAGAAATATATATTTTTGAAATTTCAAACTTTTCAACACATTTCATAAATGTATCTAGTTTATCACAAGAAATATATTTTTTGATTTTCTTTTCCAAACTTTTCAACACATTTCATAAATGTATCTAGTTTATCATTAGAAATATATTTTTTGATTTTGAAACTTTTCAACACATTTCATAAATGTATCTACCAGTAGTTTATTTTTAGAAATATATTTTTTGATTTATTTTTCCAAACTTTTCAACACATCTCATAAATGTATCTACCGGTAGATTATCACTAGAAATATATCTTTTCACTTTCTTTTTCAAACTTTTCAACACATTTCATAAATGTATATAGTTTATCATTAGAAATATTTTTTTCTTACTTTCTTGTTCAAACTTTTCAACACATTTCATAAATGAATATAGTTTATCATTAGAAATATATTTTTTTTATTTTCTTGTTCAAACTTTTCAACATATTTCATAAATGTATATAGTTTATCACTAGAAATATTTTTTTTTGATTTTCTTTTCCAAACATTTCAACACATCTCATAAATGTATCTAGTTTATCATTAGAAATATATTTTTTGATTTTCAAACTTTTCAACAAATTTCATAAGTGTATATAGTGTATCAATAGAAATATATTTTTTCATTTTGAAACTTTTCAACACATCTCATAAATGTATCTACCGGTAGATTATCACTAGAAATATATCTTTTCATTTTCTTATTCAAACTTTTCAACACATTTCATAAATGTATATAGTTTATCATTAGAAATATTTTTTTTCAATTTTCTTATTCAAACTTTTCAACATATTTCATAAATGTATCTAGTTTATCACTAGAAATATATTTTTTGATTTTCTTTTCCAAACATTTCAACACATTTCATAAATGTATCTAGTTTATCGTTATAAATATTTTTTTTTGATGTTCAAACTTTTCAACACATTTCATAAGTGTATATAGTTTATCAATAGAAATTTATTTTTTGATTTTCTTTTTGAAATATTTCAATACATTTCATAAATGTATCTAGTTTTTATCATTAGAAATATATATTTGTGGTTTTGAAACTTTTCAACACATTTCATCAATGTATCTAGTTTATCATTAGAAAAATATTTTTTTAAATTTCAAACTTTTCAACACATTTCATAAATGTATCTACCAGTAGTTTATTATTAGAAATATATTTTTTGATTTTCTTTTTCAAACTTTTCAACACATCTCATAAATGTATCTACCGGTAGATTATCACTAGAAATATATCTTTTCACTTTCTTTTTCAAACTTTTCAACACATTTCATAAATGTATATAGTTTATCATTAGAAATATTTTTTTTTAATTTTCTTGTTCAAACTTTTCAACACATGTCATAAATGAATATAGTTTATCATTAGAAATATATTTTTTTTATTTTATTGTTCAAACTTTTCAACACATTTCATAAATGTATCTAGTTTATCATTAGAAATATATTTTTTTAAATTTCAAACTTTTCAACACATCTCATAAATGTATCTACCAGTAGTTTATTATTAGAAATATATTTTTTGATTTTCTTTTTCAAACTTTTTAACACATCTCATAAATGTATCTACCGGTAGATTATCACTAGAAATATATCTTTTCACTTTCTTTTTCAAACTTTTCAACACATTTCATAAATGTATATAGTTTATCATTAGAAATATTTTTTTTTAATTTTCTTGTTCAAACATTTCAACACATTTCATAAATGTATCTAGTTTATCATTAGAAATATATTTTTTTTAATTTCAAACTTTTCAACACATTTCATAAATGTATATAGTTTATCACTAGAAATATATTTTTTGATTTTCTTTTCCAAACTTTTCAACACATTTCATAAGTGTATATAGTGTATCAATAGAAATTTATTTTTTGATTTTCTTTTTGAAATATTTCAATACATTTCATAAATGTATCTAGTTTTTATCATTAGAAATATATATTTGTGGTTTTGAAACTTTTCAACACATTTCATCAATGTATCTAGTTTATCATTAGAAAAATATTTTTTTAAATTTCAAACTTTTCAACACATTTCATAAATGTATCTACCAGTAGTTTATTATTAGAAATATATGTTTTGATTTTCTTTTTCAAACTTTTCAACACATCTCATAAATGTATCTACCGGTAGATTATCACTAGAAATATATCTTTTCACTTTCTTTTTCAAACTTTTCAACACATTTCATAAATGTATATAGTTTATCATTAGAAATATTTTTTTTTAATTTTCTTGTTCAAACTTTTCAACACATGTCATAAATGAATATAGTTTATCATTAGAAATATATTTTTTTTATTTTATTGTTCAAACTTTTCAACACATTTCATAAATGTATCTAGTTTATCATTAGAAATATATTTTTTTAAATTTCAAACTTTTCAACACATTTCATAAATGTATCTACCAGTAGTTTATTTTTAGAAATATATTTTTTGATTTATTTTTCCAAACTTTTCAACACATCTCATAAATGTATCTACCGGTAGATTATCACTAGAAATATATCTTTTCACTTTCTTTTTCAAACTTTTCAACACATTTCATAAATGTATATAGTTTATCATTAGAAATATTTTTTTCTTACTTTCTTGTTCAAACTTTTCAACACATTTCATAAATGAATATAGTTTATCATTAGAAATATATTTTTTTTATTTTCTTGTTCAAACTTTTCAACATATTTCATAAATGTATATAGTTTATCACTAGAAATATTTTTTTTTGATTTTCTTTTCCAAACATTTCAACACATCTCATAAATGTATCTAGTTTATCATTAGAAATATATTTTTTGATTTTCAAACTTTTCAACAAATTTCATAAGTGTATATAGTGTATCAATAGAAATATATTTTTTCATTTTGAAACTTTTCAACACATCTCATAAATGTATCTACCGGTAGATTATCACTAGAAATATATCTTTTCATTTTCTTATTCAAACTTTTCAACACATTTCATAAATGTATATAGTTTATCATTAGAAATATTTTTTTTCAATTTTCTTATTCAAACTTTTCAACATATTTCATAAATGTATCTAGTTTATCACTAGAAATATATTTTTTGATTTTCTTTTCCAAACATTTCAACACATTTCATAAATGTATCTAGTTTATCGTTATAAATATTTTTTTTTGATGTTCAAACTTTTCAACACATTTCATAAGTGTATATAGTTTATCAATAGAAATTTATTTTTTGATTTTCTTTTTGAAATATTTCAATACATTTCATAAATGTATCTAGTTTTTATCATTAGAAATATATATTTGTGGTTTTGAAACTTTTCAACACATTTCATCAATGTATCTAGTTTATCATTAGAAAAATATTTTTTTAAATTTCAAACTTTTCAACACATTTCATAAATGTATCTACCAGTAGTTTATTATTAGAAATATATTTTTTGATTTTCTTTTTCAAACTTTTCAACACATCTCATAAATGTATCTACCGGTAGATTATCACTAGAAATATATCTTTTCACTTTCTTTTTCAAACTTTTCAACACATTTCATAAATGTATATAGTTTATCATTAGAAATATTTTTTTTTAATTTTCTTGTTCAAACTTTTCAACACATGTCATAAATGAATATAGTTTATCATTAGAAATATATTTTTTTTATTTTATTGTTCAAACTTTTCAACACATTTCATAAATGTATCTAGTTTATCATTAGAAATATATTTTTTTAAATTTCAAACTTTTCAACACATCTCATAAATGTATCTACCAGTAGTTTATTATTAGAAATATATTTTTTGATTTTCTTTTTCAAACTTTTTAACACATCTCATAAATGTATCTACCGGTAGATTATCACTAGAAATATATCTTTTCACTTTCTTTTTCAAACTTTTCAACACATTTCATAAATGTATATAGTTTATCATTAGAAATATTTTTTTTTAATTTTCTTGTTCAAACATTTCAACACATTTCATAAATGTATCTAGTTTATCATTAGAAATATATTTTTTTTAATTTCAAACTTTTCAACACATTTCATAAATGTATATAGTTTATCACTAGAAATATATTTTTTGATTTTCTTTTCCAAACTTTTCAACACATTTCATAAGTGTATATAGTGTATCAATAGAAATTTATTTTTTGATTTTCTTTTTGAAATATTTCAATACATTTCATAAATGTATCTAGTTTTTATCATTAGAAATATATATTTGTGGTTTTGAAACTTTTCAACACATTTCATCAATGTATCTAGTTTATCATTAGAAAAATATTTTTTTAAATTTCAAACTTTTCAACACATTTCATAAATGTATCTACCAGTAGTTTATTATTAGAAATATATGTTTTGATTTTCTTTTTCAAACTTTTCAACACATCTCATAAATGTATCTACCGGTAGATTATCACTAGAAATATATCTTTTCACTTTCTTTTTCAAACTTTTCAACACATTTCATAAATGTATATAGTTTATCATTAGAAATATTTTTTTTTAATTTTCTTGTTCAAACTTTTCAACACATGTCATAAATGAATATAGTTTATCATTAGAAATATATTTTTTTTATTTTATTGTTCAAACTTTTCAACACATTTCATAAATGTATCTAGTTTATCATTAGAAATATATTTTTTTAAATTTCAAACTTTTCAACACATTTCATAAATGTATCTACCAGTAGTTTATTTTTAGAAATATATTTTTTGATTTTTTTTTCCAAACTTTTCAACACATCTCATAAATGTATCTACCGGTAGATTATCACTAGAAATATATCTTTTCACTTTCTTTTTCAAACTTTTCAACACATTTCATAAATGTATATAGTTTATCATTAGAAATATTTTTTTCTTACTTTCTTGTTCAAACTTTTCAACACATTTCATAAATGAATATAGTTTATCATTAGAAATATATTTTTTTAATTTTCTTGTTCAAACTTTTCAACATATTTCATAAATGTATCTAGTTTATCATTAGAAATATATTTTTTTGATTTTCAAACTTTTCAACACATCTCATAAATGTATCTACCGGTAGATTATCACTAGAAATATATCTTTTCATTTTCTTTCTCAAACTTTTCAACACATTTCATAAATGTATATAGTTTATCATTAGAAATATTTTTTTTCAATTTTCTTGTTCAAACGTTTCAACATATTTCATAAATGTATCTAGTTTATCACTAGAAATATATTTTTTGATTTTCTTTTCCAAACATTTCAACACATTTCACAAATGTATCTAGTTTATCGTTATAAATATTTTTTTTGATGTTCAAACTTTTCAACACATTTCATAAGTGTATATAGTTTATCAATAGAAATTTATTTTTTGATTTTCTTTATGAAATATTTCAACACATTTCATAAATGTATCTAGTTTTTATCATTAGAAATATATATTTGTGGTTTTGAAACTTTTCAACACATTTCATCAATGTATCTAGTTTATCATTAGAAAAATATTTTTTTAAATTTCAAACTTTTCAACACATTTCATAAATGTATCTACCAGTAGATTATCACTAGAAATATATCTTTTCACTTTCTTGTTCAACACATTTCATAAATGAATATAGTTTATCATTAGAAATATATTTTTTTTATTTTATTGTTCAAACTTTTCAACACATTTCATAAATGTATCTAGTTTATCATTAGAAATATATTTTTTTAAATTTCAAACTATTCAACACATTTCATAAATGTATATAGTTTATCACTAGAAATATATTTTTTGATTTTCTTTTCCAAACTTTTCAACACATTTCATAAATGTATCTAGTTTATCATTAGAAATATATTTTTTGATTTTAAAACTTTTCAACACATTTCATAAGTGTATATAGTGTATCAATAGAAATATATTTTTTTGATTTTCAAACTTTTCAACACATCTCATAAATGTATCTACCGGTAGATTATCACTAGAAATATATCTTTTCATTTTCTTTCTCAAACTTTTCAACACATTTCATAAATGTATCTAGATTAACATTAGAAATATATTTTTTGATGTTCTTTTTCAAACCTTTCAACATATTTCATAAATGAATATAGTTTATCATTAGAAATATATTTTTTTTATTTTATTGTTCAAACTTTTCAACACATTTCATAAATGTATCTAGTTTATCATTAGAAATATATTGTTTTGATTTTCAAACTTTTCAACACATTTCATAAATGTATCTAGTTTATCATTAGAAATATATATTTTTGAAATTTCAAACTTTTCAACACATTTCATAAATGTATCTAGTTTATCACAAGAAATATATTTTTTGATTTTCTTTTCCAAACTTTTCAACACATTTCATAAATGTATCTAGTTTATCATTAGAAATATATTTTTTGATTTTGAAACTTTTCAACACATTTCATAAATGTATCTACCAGTAGTTTATTTTTAGAAATATATTTTTTGATTTATTTTTCCAAACTTTTCAACACATCTCATAAATGTATCTACCGGTAGATTATCACTAGAAATATATCTTTTCACTTTCTTTTTCAAACTTTTCAACACATTTCATAAATGTATATAGTTTATCATTAGAAATATTTTTTTCTTACTTTCTTGTTCAAACTTTTCAACACATTTCATAAATGAATATAGTTTATCATTAGAAATATATTTTTTTTATTTTCTTGTTCAAACTTTTCAACATATTTCATAAATGTATATAGTTTATCACTAGAAATATTTTTTTTTGATTTTCTTTTCCAAACATTTCAACACATCTCATAAATGTATCTAGTTTATCATTAGAAATATATTTTTTGATTTTCAAACTTTTCAACAAATTTCATAAGTGTATATAGTGTATCAATAGAAATATATTTTTTCATTTTGAAACTTTTCAACACATCTCATAAATGTATCTACCGGTAGATTATCACTAGAAATATATCTTTTCATTTTCTTATTCAAACTTTTCAACACATTTCATAAATGTATATAGTTTATCATTAGAAATATTTTTTTTCAATTTTCTTATTCAAACTTTTCAACATATTTCATAAATGTATCTAGTTTATCACTAGAAATATATTTTTTGATTTTCTTTTCCAAACATTTCAACACATTTCATAAATGTATCTAGTTTATCGTTATAAATATTTTTTTTTGATATTCAAACTTTTCAACACATTTCATAAGTGTATATAGTTTATCAATAGAAATTTATTTTTTGATTTTCTTTTTGAAATATTTCAATACATTTCATAAATGTATCTAGTTTTTATCATTAGAAATATATATTTGTGGTTTTGAAACTTTTCAACACATTTCATCAATGTATCTAGTTTATCATTAGAAAAATATTTTTTTAAATTTCAAACTTTTCAACACATTTCATAAATGTATCTACCAGTAGTTTATTATTAGAAATATATTTTTTGATTTTCTTTTTCAAACTTTTCAACACATCTCATAAATGTATCTACCGGTAGATTATCACTAGAAATATATCTTTTCACTTTCTTTTTCAAACTTTTCAACACATTTCATAAATGTATATAGTTTATCATTAGAAATATTTTTTTTTAATTTTCTTGTTCAAACTTTTCAACACATGTCATAAATGAATATAGTTTATCATTAGAAATATATTTTTTTTATTTTATTGTTCAAACTTTTCAACACATTTCATAAATGTATCTAGTTTATCATTAGAAATATATTTTTTTAAATTTCAAACTTTTCAACACATCTCATAAATGTATCTACCAGTAGTTTATTATTAGAAATATATTTTTTGATTTTCTTTTTCAAACTTTTTAACACATCTCATAAATGTATCTACCGGTAGATTATCACTAGAAATATATCTTTTCACTTTCTTTTTCAAACTTTTCAACACATTTCATAAATGTATATAGTTTATCATTAGAAATATTTTTTTTTAATTTTCTTGTTCAAACATTTCAACACATTTCATAAATGTATCTAGTTTATCATTAGAAATATATTTTTTTTAATTTCAAACTTTTCAACACATTTCATAAATGTATATAGTTTATCACTAGAAATATATTTTTTGATTTTCTTTTCCAAACTTTTCAACACATTTCATAAGTGTATATAGTGTATCAATAGAAATTTATTTTTTGATTTTCTTTTTGAAATATTTCAATACATTTCATAAATGTATCTAGTTTTTATCATTAGAAATATATATTTGTGGTTTTGAAACTTTTCAACACATTTCATCAATGTATCTAGTTTATCATTAGAAAAATATTTTTTTAAATTTCAAACTTTTCAACACATTTCATAAATGTATCTACCAGTAGTTTATTATTAGAAATATATGTTTTGATTTTCTTTTTCAAACTTTTCAACACATCTCATAAATGTATCTACCGGTAGATTATCACTAGAAATATATCTTTTCACTTTCTTTTTCAAACTTTTCAACACATTTCATAAATGTATATAGTTTATCATTAGAAATATTTTTTTTTAATTTTCTTGTTCAAACTTTTCAACACATGTCATAAATGAATATAGTTTATCATTAGAAATATATTTTTTTTATTTTATTGTTCAAACTTTTCAACACATTTCATAAATGTATCTAGTTTATCATTAGAAATATATTTTTTTAAATTTCAAACTTTTCAACACATTTCATAAATGTATCTACCAGTAGTTTATTTTTAGAAATATATTTTTTGATTTTTTTTTCCAAACTTTTCAACACATCTCATAAATGTATCTACCGGTAGATTATCACTAGAAATATATCTTTTCACTTTCTTTTTCAAACTTTTCAACACATTTCATAAATGTATATAGTTTATCATTAGAAATATTTTTTTCTTACTTTCTTGTTCAAACTTTTCAACACATTTCATAAATGAATATAGTTTATCATTAGAAATATATTTTTTTAATTTTCTTGTTCAAACTTTTCAACATATTTCATAAATGTATCTAGTTTATCATTAGAAATATATTTTTTTGATTTTCAAACTTTTCAACACATCTCATAAATGTATCTACCGGTAGATTATCACTAGAAATATATCTTTTCATTTTCTTTCTCAAACTTTTCAACACATTTCATAAATGTATATAGTTTATCATTAGAAATATTTTTTTTCAATTTTCTTGTTCAAACGTTTCAACATATTTCATAAATGTATCTAGTTTATCACTAGAAATATATTTTTTGATTTTCTTTTCCAAACATTTCAACACATTTCACAAATGTATCTAGTTTATCGTTATAAATATTTTTTTTGATGTTCAAACTTTTCAACACATTTCATAAGTGTATATAGTTTATCAATAGAAATTTATTTTTTGATTTTCTTTATGAAATATTTCAACACATTTCATAAATGTATCTAGTTTTTATCATTAGAAATATATATTTGTGGTTTTGAAACTTTTCAACACATTTCATCAATGTATCTAGTTTATCATTAGAAAAATATTTTTTTAAATTTCAAACTTTTCAACACATTTCATAAATGTATCTACCAGTAGATTATCACTAGAAATATATCTTTTCACTTTCTTGTTCAACACATTTCATAAATGAATATAGTTTATCATTAGAAATATATTTTTTTTATTTTATTGTTCAAACTTTTCAACACATTTCATAAATGTATCTAGTTTATCATTAGAAATATATTTTTTTAAATTTCAAACTATTCAACACATTTCATAAATGTATATAGTTTATCACTAGAAATATATTTTTTGATTTTCTTTTCCAAACTTTTCAACACATTTCATAAATGTATCTAGTTTATCATTAGAAATATATTTTTTGATTTTAAAACTTTTCAACACATTTCATAAGTGTATATAGTGTATCAATAGAAATATATTTTTTTGATTTTCAAACTTTTCAACACATCTCATAAATGTATCTACCGGTAGATTATCACTAGAAATATATCTTTTCATTTTCTTTCTCAAACTTTTCAACACATTTCATAAATGTATCTAGATTAACATTAGAAATATATTTTTTGATGTTCTTTTTCAAACCTTTCAACATATTTCATAAATGAATATAGTTTATCATTAGAAATATATTTTTTTTATTTTATTGTTCAAACTTTTCAACACATTTCATAAATGTATCTAGTTTATCATTAGAAATATATTGTTTTGATTTTCAAACTTTTCAACACATTTCATAAATGTATCTAGTTTATCATTAGAAATATATATTTTTGAAATTTCAAACTTTTCAACACATTTCATAAATGTATCTAGTTTATCACAAGAAATATATTTTTTGATTTTCTTTTCCAAACTTTTCAACACATTTCATAAATGTATCTAGTTTATCATTAGAAATATATTTTTTGATTTTGAAACTTTTCAACACATTTCATAAATGTATCTACCAGTAGTTTATTTTTAGAAATATATTTTTTGATTTATTTTTCCAAACTTTTCAACACATCTCATAAATGTATCTACCGGTAGATTATCACTAGAAATATATCTTTTCACTTTCTTTTTCAAACTTTTCAACACATTTCATAAATGTATATAGTTTATCATTAGAAATATTTTTTTCTTACTTTCTTGTTCAAACTTTTCAACACATTTCATAAATGAATATAGTTTATCATTAGAAATATATTTTTTTTATTTTCTTGTTCAAACTTTTCAACATATTTCATAAATGTATATAGTTTATCACTAGAAATATTTTTTTTTGATTTTCTTTTCCAAACATTTCAACACATCTCATAAATGTATCTAGTTTATCATTAGAAATATATTTTTTGATTTTCAAACTTTTCAACAAATTTCATAAGTGTATATAGTGTATCAATAGAAATATATTTTTTCATTTTGAAACTTTTCAACACATCTCATAAATGTATCTACCGGTAGATTATCACTAGAAATATATCTTTTCATTTTCTTATTCAAACTTTTCAACACATTTCATAAATGTATATAGTTTATCATTAGAAATATTTTTTTTCAATTTTCTTATTCAAACTTTTCAACATATTTCATAAATGTATCTAGTTTATCACTAGAAATATATTTTTTGATTTTCTTTTCCAAACATTTCAACACATTTCATAAATGTATCTAGTTTATCGTTATAAATATTTTTTTTTGATGTTCAAACTTTTCAACACATTTCATAAGTGTATATAGTTTATCAATAGAAATTTATTTTTTGATTTTCTTTTTGAAATATTTCAATACATTTCATAAATGTATCTAGTTTTTATCATTAGAAATATATATTTGTGGTTTTGAAACTTTTCAACACATTTCATCAATGTATCTAGTTTATCATTAGAAAAATATTTTTTTAAATTTCAAACTTTTCAACACATTTCATAAATGTATCTACCAGTAGTTTATTATTAGAAATATATTTTTTGATTTTCTTTTTCAAACTTTTCAACACATCTCATAAATGTATCTACCGGTAGATTATCACTAGAAATATATCTTTTCACTTTCTTTTTCAAACTTTTCAACACATTTCATAAATGTATATAGTTTATCATTAGAAATATTTTTTTTTAATTTTCTTGTTCAAACTTTTCAACACATGTCATAAATGAATATAGTTTATCATTAGAAATATATTTTTTTTATTTTATTGTTCAAACTTTTCAACACATTTCATAAATGTATCTAGTTTATCATTAGAAATATATTTTTTTAAATTTCAAACTTTTCAACACATCTCATAAATGTATCTACCAGTAGTTTATTATTAGAAATATATTTTTTGATTTTCTTTTTCAAACTTTTTAACACATCTCATAAATGTATCTACCGGTAGATTATCACTAGAAATATATCTTTTCACTTTCTTTTTCAAACTTTTCAACACATTTCATAAATGTATATAGTTTATCATTAGAAATATTTTTTTTTAATTTTCTTGTTCAAACATTTCAACACATTTCATAAATGTATCTAGTTTATCATTAGAAATATATTTTTTTTAATTTCAAACTTTTCAACACATTTCATAAATGTATATAGTTTATCACTAGAAATATATTTTTTGATTTTCTTTTCCAAACTTTTCAACACATTTCATAAGTGTATATAGTGTATCAATAGAAATTTATTTTTTGATTTTCTTTTTGAAATATTTCAATACATTTCATAAATGTATCTAGTTTTTATCATTAGAAATATATATTTGTGGTTTTGAAACTTTTCAACACATTTCATCAATGTATCTAGTTTATCATTAGAAAAATATTTTTTTAAATTTCAAACTTTTCAACACATTTCATAAATGTATCTACCAGTAGTTTATTATTAGAAATATATGTTTTGATTTTCTTTTTCAAACTTTTCAACACATCTCATAAATGTATCTACCGGTAGATTATCACTAGAAATATATCTTTTCACTTTCTTTTTCAAACTTTTCAACACATTTCATAAATGTATATAGTTTATCATTAGAAATATTTTTTTTTAATTTTCTTGTTCAAACTTTTCAACACATGTCATAAATGAATATAGTTTATCATTAGAAATATATTTTTTTTATTTTATTGTTCAAACTTTTCAACACATTTCATAAATGTATCTAGTTTATCATTAGAAATATATTTTTTTGATTTTAAAACTTTTCAACACATTTCATAAGTGTATATAGTGTATCAATAGAAATATATTTTTTGATTTTGAAACTTTTCAACACATATCATAAATGTATCTACCGGTAGATTATCACTAGAAATATATCTTTTCATTTTCTTTTTCAAACTTTTCAACACATTTCATAAATGTATCTAGTTTATCGTTATAAATATTTTTTTGTGATGTGCAAACTTTTCAACACATTCCATAAGTGTATATAGTTTATCAATAGAAATTTATTTTGTGATTTTCTTTTTGAAATATTTCAACACATTTCATAAATGTATCTAGTTTTTATCATTAGAAATATATTTTTTTTATTTTGAAACTTTTCAACACATTTCATCAATGTATCTAGTTTATCATTAGAAATATATTTTTTTGATTTTCAAACTTTTCAACACATCTCATAAATGTATCTACCGGTAGATTATCACTAGAAATATATCTTTTCATTTTCTTTCTCAAACTTTTCAATTTCATAAATGTAAATAGTTTATCATTAGAAATATATTTTTTTGATTTTCAAACTTTTCAACACATTTCATAAATGTATCTAGTTTATCACAAGAAATATATTTTTTGATTTTCTTTTCCAAACTTTTCAACACATTTCATAAATGTATCTAGATTAACATTAGAAATATATTTTTTGATGTTCTTTTTCAAACCTTTCAACATATTTCATAAATGAATATAGTTTATCATTAGAAATATATTTTTTTTATTTTATTGTTCAAACTTTTCAACACATTTCATAAATGTATCTAGTTTATCATTAGAAATATATTGTTTTGATTTTCAAACTTTTCAACACATTTCATAAATGTATCTAGTTTATCATTAGAAATATATATTTTTGAAATTTCAAACTTTTCAACACATTTCATAAATGTATCTAGTTTATCACAAGAAATATATTTTTTGATTTTCTTTTCCAAACTTTTCAACACATTTCATAAATGTATCTAGTTTATCATTAGAAATATATTTTTTGATTTTGAAACTTTTCAACACATTTCATAAATGTATCTACCAGTAGTTTATTTTTAGAAATATATTTTTTGATTTATTTTTCCAAACTTTTCAACACATCTCATAAATGTATCTACCGGTAGATTATCACTAGAAATATATCTTTTCACTTTCTTTTTCAAACTTTTCAACACATTTCATAAATGTATATAGTTTATCATTAGAAATATTTTTTTCTTACTTTCTTGTTCAAACTTTTCAACACATTTCATAAATGAATATAGTTTATCATTAGAAATATATTTTTTTTATTTTATTGTCCAAACTTTTCAACACATTTCATAAATGTATCTAGTTTATCATTAGAAATATATTTTTTTGATTTTAAAACTTTTCAACACATTTCATAAGTGTATATAGTGTATCAATAGAAATATATTTTTTGATTTTGAAACTTTTCAACACATATCATAAATGTATCTACCGGTAGATTATCACTAGAAATATATCTTTTCATTTTCTTTTTCAAACTTTTCAACACATTTCATAAATGTATCTAGTTTATCGTTATAAATATTTTTTTGTGATGTGCAAACTTTTCAACACATTCCATAAGTGTATATAGTTTATCAATAGAAATTTATTTTGTGATTTTCTTTTTGAAATATTTCAACACATTTCATAAATGTATCTAGTTTTTATCATTAGAAATATATTTTTTTTATTTTGAAACTTTTCAACACATTTCATCAATGTATCTAGTTTATCATTAGAAATATATTTTTTTGATTTTCAAACTTTTCAACACATCTCATAAATGTATCTACCGGTAGATTATCACTAGAAATATATCTTTTCATTTTCTTTCTCAAACTTTTCAATTTCATAAATGTAAATAGTTTATCATTAGAAATATATTTTTTTGATTTTCAAACTTTTCAACACATTTCATAAATGTATCTAGTTTATCACAAGAAATATATTTTTTGATTTTCTTTTCCAAACTTTTCAACACATTTCATAAATGTATCTAGATTAACATTAGAAATATATTTTTTGATGTTCTTTTTCAAACCTTTCAACATATTTCATAAATGAATATAGTTTATCATTAGAAATATATTTTTTTTATTTTATTGTTCAAACTTTTCAACACATTTCATAAATGTATCTAGTTTATCATTAGAAATATATTGTTTTGATTTTCAAACTTTTCAACACATTTCATAAATGTATCTAGTTTATCATTAGAAATATATATTTTTGAAATTTCAAACTTTTCAACACATTTCATAAATGTATCTAGTTTATCACAAGAAATATATTTTTTGATTTTCTTTTCCAAACTTTTCAACACATTTCATAAATGTATCTAGTTTATCATTAGAAATATATTTTTTGATTTTGAAACTTTTCAACACATTTCATAAATGTATCTACCAGTAGTTTATTTTTAGAAATATATTTTTTGATTTATTTTTCCAAACTTTTCAACACATCTCATAAATGTATCTACCGGTAGATTATCACTAGAAATATATCTTTTCACTTTCTTTTTCAAACTTTTCAACACATTTCATAAATGTATATAGTTTATCATTAGAAATATTTTTTTCTTACTTTCTTGTTCAAACTTTTCAACACATTTCATAAATGAATATAGTTTATCATTAGAAATATATTTTTTTTATTTTCTTGTTCAAACTTTTCAACATATTTCATAAATGTATATAGTTTATCACTAGAAATATTTTTTTTTGATTTTCTTTTCCAAACATTTCAACACATCTCATAAATGTATCTAGTTTATCATTAGAAATATATTTTTTGATTTTCAAACTTTTCAACAAATTTCATAAGTGTATATAGTGTATCAATAGAAATATATTTTTTCATTTTGAAACTTTTCAACACATCTCATAAATGTATCTACCGGTAGATTATCACTAGAAATATATCTTTTCATTTTCTTATTCAAACTTTTCAACACATTTCATAAATGTATATAGTTTATCATTAGAAATATTTTTTTTCAATTTTCTTATTCAAACTTTTCAACATATTTCATAAATGTATCTAGTTTATCACTAGAAATATATTTTTTGATTTTCTTTTCCAAACATTTCAACACATTTCATAAATGTATCTAGTTTATCGTTATAAATATTTTTTTTTGATGTTCAAACTTTTCAACACATTTCATAAGTGTATATAGTTTATCAATAGAAATTTATTTTTTGATTTTCTTTTTGAAATATTTCAATACATTTCATAAATGTATCTAGTTTTTATCATTAGAAATATATATTTGTGGTTTTGAAACTTTTCAACACATTTCATCAATGTATCTAGTTTATCATTAGAAAAATATTTTTTTAAATTTCAAACTTTTCAACACATTTCATAAATGTATCTACCAGTAGTTTATTATTAGAAATATATTTTTTGATTTTCTTTTTCAAACTTTTCAACACATCTCATAAATGTATCTACCGGTAGATTATCACTAGAAATATATCTTTTCACTTTCTTTTTCAAACTTTTCAACACATTTCATAAATGTATATAGTTTATCATTAGAAATATTTTTTTTTAATTTTCTTGTTCAAACTTTTCAACACATGTCATAAATGAATATAGTTTATCATTAGAAATATATTTTTTTTATTTTATTGTTCAAACTTTTCAACACATTTCATAAATGTATCTAGTTTATCATTAGAAATATATTTTTTTAAATTTCAAACTTTTCAACACATCTCATAAATGTATCTACCAGTAGTTTATTATTAGAAATATATTTTTTGATTTTCTTTTTCAAACTTTTTAACACATCTCATAAATGTATCTACCGGTAGATTATCACTAGAAATATATCTTTTCACTTTCTTTTTCAAACTTTTCAACACATTTCATAAATGTATATAGTTTATCATTAGAAATATTTTTTTTTAATTTTCTTGTTCAAACATTTCAACACATTTCATAAATGTATCTAGTTTATCATTAGAAATATATTTTTTTTAACTTCAAACTTTTCAACACATTTCATAAATGTATATAGTTTATCACTAGAAATATATTTTTTGATTTTCTTTTCCAAACTTTTCAACACATTTCATAAGTGTATATAGTGTATCAATAGAAATTTATTTTTTGATTTTCTTTTTGAAATATTTCAATACATTTCATAAATGTATCTAGTTTTTATCATTAGAAATATATATTTGTGGTTTTGAAACTTTTCAACACATTTCATCAATGTATCTAGTTTATCATTAGAAAAATATTTTTTTAAATTTCAAACTTTTCAACACATTTCATAAATGTATCTACCAGTAGTTTATTATTAGAAATATATGTTTTGATTTTCTTTTTCAAACTTTTCAACACATCTCATAAATGTATCTACCGGTAGATTATCACTAGAAATATATCTTTTCACTTTCTTTTTCAAACTTTTCAACACATTTCATAAATGTATATAGTTTATCATTAGAAATATTTTTTTTTAATTTTCTTGTTCAAACTTTTCAACACATGTCATAAATGAATATAGTTTATCATTAGAAATATATTTTTTTTATTTTATTGTTCAAACTTTTCAACACATTTCATAAATGTATCTAGTTTATCATTAGAAATATATTTTTTTAAATTTCAAACTTTTCAACACATTTCATAAATGTATCTACCAGTAGTTTATTTTTAGAAATATATTTTTTGATTTTTTTTTCCAAACTTTTCAACACATCTCATAAATGTATCTACCGGTAGATTATCACTAGAAATATATCTTTTCACTTTCTTTTTCAAACTTTTCAACACATTTCATAAATGTATATAGTTTATCATTAGAAATATTTTTTTCTTACTTTCTTGTTCAAACTTTTCAACACATTTCATAAATGAATATAGTTTATCATTAGAAATATATTTTTTTAATTTTCTTGTTCAAACTTTTCAACATATTTCATAAATGTATCTAGTTTATCATTAGAAATATATTTTTTTGATTTTCAAACTTTTCAACACATCTCATAAATGTATCTACCGGTAGATTATCACTAGAAATATATCTTTTCATTTTCTTTCTCAAACTTTTCAACACATTTCATAAATGTATATAGTTTATCATTAGAAATATTTTTTTTCAATTTTCTTGTTCAAACGTTTCAACATATTTCATAAATGTATCTAGTTTATCACTAGAAATATATTTTTTGATTTTCTTTTCCAAACATTTCAACACATTTCACAAATGTATCTAGTTTATCGTTATAAATATTTTTTTTGATGTTCAAACTTTTCAACACATTTCATAAGTGTATATAGTTTATCAATAGAAATTTATTTTTTGATTTTCTTTATGAAATATTTCAACACATTTCATAAATGTATCTAGTTTTTATCATTAGAAATATATATTTGTGGTTTTGAAACTTTTCAACACATTTCATCAATGTATCTAGTTTATCATTAGAAAAATATTTTTTTAAATTTCAAACTTTTCAACACATTTCATAAATGTATCTACCAGTAGATTATCACTAGAAATATATCTTTTCACTTTCTTGTTCAACACATTTCATAAATGAATATAGTTTATCATTAGAAATATATTTTTTTTATTTTATTGTTCAAACTTTTCAACACATTTCATAAATGTATCTAGTTTATCATTAGAAATATATTTTTTTAAATTTCAAACTATTCAACACATTTCATAAATGTATATAGTTTATCACTAGAAATATATTTTTTGATTTTCTTTTCCAAACTTTTCAACACATTTCATAAATGTATCTAGTTTATCATTAGAAATATATTTTTTGATTTTAAAACTTTTCAACACATTTCATAAGTGTATATAGTGTATCAATAGAAATATATTTTTTTGATTTTCAAACTTTTCAACACATCTCATAAATGTATCTACCGGTAGATTATCACTAGAAATATATCTTTTCATTTTCTTTCTCAAACTTTTCAATTTCATAAATGTAAATAGTTTATCATTAGAAATATATTTTTTTGATTTTCAAACTTTTCAACACATTTCATAAATGTATCTAGTTTATCACAAGAAATATATTTTTTGATTTTCTTTTCCAAACTTTTCAACACATTTCATAAATGTATCTAGATTAACATTAGAAATATATTTTTTGATGTTCTTTTTCAAACCTTTCAACATATTTCATAAATGAATATAGTTTATCATTAGAAATATATTTTTTTTATTTTATTGTTCAAACTTTTCAACACATTTCATAAATGTATCTAGTTTATCATTAGAAATATATTGTTTTGATTTTCAAACTTTTCAACACATTTCATAAATGTATCTAGTTTATCATTAGAAATATATATTTTTGAAATTTCAAACTTTTCAACACATTTCATAAATGTATCTAGTTTATCACAAGAAATATATTTTTTGATTTTCTTTTCCAAACTTTTCAACACATTTCATAAATGTATCTAGTTTATCATTAGAAATATATTTTTTGATTTTGAAACTTTTCAACACATTTCATAAATGTATCTACCAGTAGTTTATTTTTAGAAATATATTTTTTGATTTATTTTTCCAAACATTTCAACACATTTCATAAATGTATCTAGTTTATCGTTATAAATATTTTTTTTTGATGTTCAAACTTTTCAACACATTTCATAAGTGTATATAGTTTATCAATAGAAATTTATTTTTTGATTTTCTTTTTGAAATATTTCAATACATTTCATAAATGTATCTAGTTTTTATCATTAGAAATATATATTTGTGGTTTTGAAACTTTTCAACACATTTCATCAATGTATCTAGTTTATCATTAGAAAAATATTTTTTTAAATTTAAAACTTTTCAACACATTTCATAAATGTATCTACCAGTAGTTTATTATTAGAAATATATTTTTTGATTTTCTTTTTCAAACTTTTCAACACATCTCATAAATGTATCTACCGGTAGATTATCACTAGAAATATATCTTTTCACTTTCTTTTTCAAACTTTTCAACACATTTCATAAATGTATATAGTTTATCATTAGAAATATTTTTTTTTAATTTTCTTGTTCAAACTTTTCAACACATGTCATAAATGAATATAGTTTATCATTAGAAATATATTTTTTTTATTTTATTGTTCAAACTTTTCAACACATTTCATAAATGTATCTAGTTTATCATTAGAAATATATTTTTTTAAATTTCAAACTTTTCAACACATCTCATAAATGTATCTACCAGTAGTTTATTATTAGAAATATATTTTTTGATTTTCTTTTTCAAACTTTTTAACACATCTCATAAATGTATCTACCGGTAGATTATCACTAGAAATATATCTTTTCACTTTCTTTTTCAAACTTTTCAACACATTTCATAAATGTATATAGTTTATCATTAGAAATATTTTTTTTAATTTTCTTGTTCAAACATTTCAACACATTTCATAAATGTATCTAGTTTATCATTAGAAATATATTTTTTTTAATTTCAAACTTTTCAACACATTTCATAAATGTATATAGTTTATCACTAGAAATATATTTTTTGATTTTCTTTTCCAAACTTTTCAACACATTTCATAAGTGTATATAGTGTATCAATAGAAATATATTTTTTGATTTTGAAACTTTTCAACACATATCATAAATGTATCTACCGGTAGATTATCACTAGAAATATATCTTTTCACTTTCTTTTTCAAACTTTTCAACACATTTCATAAATGTATATAGTTTATCATTAGAAATATTTTTTTTTAATTTTCTTGTTCAAACTTTTCAACACATGTCATAAATGAATATAGTTTATCATTAGAAATATATTTTTTTTATTTTATTGTTCAAACTTTTCAACACATTTCATAAATGTATCTAGTTTATCATTAGAAATATATTTTTTTAAATTTCAAACTTTTCAACACATTTCATAAATGTATATAGTTTATCACTAGAAATATATTTTTTGATTTTCTTTTCCAAACTTTTCAACACATTTCATAAGTGTATATAGTGTATCAATAGAAATATATTTTTTGATTTTGAAACTTTTCAACACATATCATAAATGTATCTACCGGTAGATTATCACTAGAAATATATCTTTTCATTCTCTTTTTCAAACTTTTCAACACATTTCATAAATGTATCTAGTTTATCGTTATAAATATTTTTTTTTGATGTTCAAACTTTTCAACACATTTCATAAGTGTATATAGTTTATCAATAGAAATTTATTTTTTGATTTTCTTTTTGAAATATTTCAACACATTTCATAAATGTATCTAGTTTTTATCATTAGAAATATATTTTTTTTATTTTGAAACTTTTCAACACATTTCATCAATGTATCTAGTTTATCATTAGAAATATATTTTTTTGATTTTCAAACTTTTCAACACATCTCATAAATGTATCTACCGGTAGATTATCACTAGAAATATATCTTTTCATTTTCTTTCTCAAACTTTTCAACACATTTCATAAATGTATATAGTTTATCATTAGAAATATATTTTTTTGATTTTCAAACTTGTCAACAAATTTCATAAATGTATCTAGTTTATCACTAGAAATATATTTTTTGATTTTCTTTTCCAAACTTTTCAACACATTTCATCAATGTATCTAGTTTATCATTAGAAATATATTTTTTTGATTTTCAAACTTTTCAACACATCTCATAAATGTATTTACCGGTAGATTATCACTAGAAATATATCTTTTCATTTTCTTTCTCAAACTTTTCAACACATTTCATAAATGTATCTAGTTTATCATTAGAAATATATTTTTTTGAAATTTCAAACTTTTCAACACATTTCATGAATGTATCTAGTTTATCACAAGAAATATATTTTTTGATTTTCTTTTCCAAACTTTTCAACACATTTCATAAATGTATCTAGATTAACATTAGAAATATATTTTTTGATTTTCTTTTTCAAACCTTTCAACATATTTCATAAATGTATCTAGTTTATCACTAGAAATATTTTTTTTTGATTTTCTTTTCCAAACTTTTCAACACATCTCATAAATGTATCTAGTTTATCATTAGAAATATATTTTTTGATTTTCAAACTTTTCAACACATTTCATAAGTGTATATAGTGTATCAATAGAAATATATTTTTTCATTTTGAAACTTTTCAACACATCTCATAAATGTATCTACCGGTAGATTATCACTAGAAATATATCTTTTCATTTTCTTTTTCAAACTTTTCAACATATTTCATAAGTGTATATAGTTTATCAATAGAAATTTATTTTGTGATTTTCTTTTTGAAATATTTCAACACATTTCATAAATGTATCTAGTTTTTATCATTAGAAATATATTTTTTTTATTTTGAAACTTTTCAACACATCTCATAAATGTATCTACCGGTAGATTATCACTAGAAATATATCTTTTCATTTTCTTTCTCAAACTTTTCAATTTCATAAATGTAAATAGTTTATCATTAGAAATATATTTTTTTGATTTTCAAACTTTTCAACACATTTCATAAATGTATCTAGTTTATCACAAGAAATATATTTTTTGATTTTCTTTTCCAAACTTTTCAACACATTTCATAAATGTATCTAGATTAACATTAGAAATATATTTTTTGATGTTCTTTTTCAAACCTTTCAACATATTTCATAAATGAATATAGTTTATCATTAGAAATATATTTTTTTTATTTTATTGTTCAAACTTTTCAACACATTTCATAAATGTATCTAGTTTATCATTAGAAATATATTGTTTTGATTTTCAAACTTTTCAACACATTTCATAAATGTATCTAGTTTATCATTAGAAATATATATTTTTGAAATTTCAAACTTTTCAACACATTTCATAAATGTATCTAGTTTATCACAAGAAATATATTTTTTGATTTTCTTTTCCAAACTTTTCAACACATCTCATAAATGTATCTAGTTTATCATTAGAAATATATTTTTTGATTTTCAAACTTTTCAACACATTTCATAAGTGTATATAGTGTATCAATAGAAATATATTTTTTCATTTTGAAACTTTTCAACACATCTCATAAATGTATCTACCGGTAGATTATCACTAGAAATATATCTTTTCATTTTCTTTTTCAAACTTTTCAACATATTTCATAAGTGTATATAGTTTATCAATAGAAATTTATTTTGTGATTTTCTTTTTGAAATATTTCAACACATTTCATAAATGTATCTAGTTTTTATCATTAGAAATATATTTTTTTTATTTTGAAACTTTTCAACACATCTCATAAATGTATCTACCGGTAGATTATCACTAGAAATATATCTTTTCATTTTCTTTCTCAAACTTTTCAATTTCATAAATGTAAATAGTTTATCATTAGAAATATATTTTTTTGATTTTCAAACTTTTCAACACATTTCATAAATGTATCTAGTTTATCACAAGAAATATATTTTTTGATTTTCTTTTCCAAACTTTTCAACACATTTCATAAATGTATCTAGATTAACATTAGAAATATATTTTTTGATGTTCTTTTTCAAACCTTTCAACATATTTCATAAATGAATATAGTTTATCATTAGAAATATATTTTTTTTATTTTATTGTTCAAACTTTTCAACACATTTCATAAATGTATCTAGTTTATCATTAGAAATATATTGTTTTGATTTTCAAACTTTTCAACACATTTCATAAATGTATCTAGTTTATCATTAGAAATATATATTTTTGAAATTTCAAACTTTTCAACACATTTCATAAATGTATCTAGTTTATCACAAGAAATATATTTTTTGATTTTCTTTTCCAAACTTTTCAACACATTTCATAAATGTATCTAGTTTATCATTAGAAATATATTTTTTGATTTTGAAACTTTTCAACACATTTCATAAATGTATCTACCAGTAGTTTATTTTTAGAAATATATTTTTTGATTTATTTTTCCAAACATTTCAACACATTTCATAAATGTATCTAGTTTATCGTTATAAATATTTTTTTTTGATGTTCAAACTTTTCAACACATTTCATAAGTGTATATAGTTTATCAATAGAAATTTATTTTTTGATTTTCTTTTTGAAATATTTCAATACATTTCATAAATGTATCTAGTTTTTATCATTAGAAATATATATTTGTGGTTTTGAAACTTTTCAACACATTTCATCAATGTATCTAGTTTATCATTAGAAAAATATTTTTTTAAATTTAAAACTTTTCAACACATTTCATAAATGTATCTACCAGTAGTTTATTATTAGAAATATATTTTTTGATTTTCTTTTTCAAACTTTTCAACACATCTCATAAATGTATCTACCGGTAGATTATCACTAGAAATATATCTTTTCACTTTCTTTTTCAAACTTTTCAACACATTTCATAAATGTATATAGTTTATCATTAGAAATATTTTTTTTTAATTTTCTTGTTCAAACTTTTCAACACATGTCATAAATGAATATAGTTTATCATTAGAAATATATTTTTTTTATTTTATTGTTCAAACTTTTCAACACATTTCATAAATGTATCTAGTTTATCATTAGAAATATATTTTTTTAAATTTCAAACTTTTCAACACATCTCATAAATGTATCTACCAGTAGTTTATTATTAGAAATATATTTTTTGATTTTCTTTTTCAAACTTTTTAACACATCTCATAAATGTATCTACCGGTAGATTATCACTAGAAATATATCTTTTCACTTTCTTTTTCAAACTTTTCAACACATTTCATAAATGTATATAGTTTATCATTAGAAATATTTTTTTTTAATTTTCTTGTTCAAACATTTCAACACATTTCATAAATGTATCTAGTTTATCATTAGAAATATATTTTTTTTAATTTCAAACTTTTCAACACATTTCATAAATGTATATAGTTTATCACTAGAAATATATTTTTTGATTTTCTTTTCCAAACTTTTCAACACATTTCATAAGTGTATATAGTGTATCAATAGAAATATATTTTTTGATTTTGAAACTTTTCAACACATATCATAAATGTATCTACCGGTAGATTATCACTAGAAATATATCTTTTCACTTTCTTTTTCAAACTTTTCAACACATTTCATAAATGTATATAGTTTATCATTAGAAATATTTTTTTTTAATTTTCTTGTTCAAACTTTTCAACACATGTCATAAATGAATATAGTTTATCATTAGAAATATATTTTTTTTATTTTATTGTTCAAACTTTTCAACACATTTCATAAATGTATCTAGTTTATCATTAGAAATATATTTTTTTAAATTTCAAACTTTTCAACACATTTCATAAATGTATATAGTTTATCACTAGAAATATATTTTTTGATTTTCTTTTCCAAACTTTTCAACACATTTCATAAGTGTATATAGTGTATCAATAGAAATATATTTTTTGATTTTGAAACTTTTCAACACATATCATAAATGTATCTACCGGTAGATTATCACTAGAAATATATCTTTTCATTCTCTTTTTCAAACTTTTCAACACATTTCATAAATGTATCTAGTTTATCGTTATAAATATTTTTTTTTGATGTTCAAACTTTTCAACACATTTCATAAGTGTATATAGTTTATCAATAGAAATTTATTTTTTGATTTTCTTTTTGAAATATTTCAACACATTTCATAAATGTATCTAGTTTTTATCATTAGAAATATATTTTTTTTATTTTGAAACTTTTCAACACATTTCATCAATGTATCTAGTTTATCATTAGAAATATATTTTTTTGATTTTCAAACTTTTCAACACATCTCATAAATGTATCTACCGGTAGATTATCACTAGAAATATATCTTTTCATTTTCTTTCTCAAACTTTTCAACACATTTCATAAATGTATATAGTTTATCATTAGAAATATATTTTTTTGATTTTCAAACTTGTCAACAAATTTCATAAATGTATCTAGTTTATCACTAGAAATATATTTTTTGATTTTCTTTTCCAAACTTTTCAACACATTTCATCAATGTATCTAGTTTATCATTAGAAATATATTTTTTTGATTTTCAAACTTTTCAACACATCTCATAAATGTATTTACCGGTAGATTATCACTAGAAATATATCTTTTCATTTTCTTTCTCAAACTTTTCAACACATTTCATAAATGTATCTAGTTTATCATTAGAAATATATTTTTTTGAAATTTCAAACTTTTCAACACATTTCATGAATGTATCTAGTTTATCACAAGAAATATATTTTTTGATTTTCTTTTCCAAACTTTTCAACACATTTCATAAATGTATCTAGATTAACATTAGAAATATATTTTTTGATTTTCTTTTTCAAACCTTTCAACATATTTCATAAATGTATCTAGTTTATCACTAGAAATATTTTTTTTTGATTTTCTTTTCCAAACTTTTCAACACATCTCATAAATGTATCTAGTTTATCATTAGAAATATATTTTTTGATTTTCAAACTTTTCAACACATTTCATAAGTGTATATAGTGTATCAATAGAAATATATTTTTTCATTTTGAAACTTTTCAACACATCTCATAAATGTATCTACCGGTAGATTATCACTAGAAATATATCTTTTCATTTTCTTTTTCAAACTTTTCAACACATTTCATAAATGTATATAGTTTATCATTAGAAATATTTTTTTTCAATTTTCTTGTTCAAACTTTTCAACATATTTCATAAATGTATCTAGTTTATCACTAGAAATATATTTTTTGATTTTCTTTTTCAAACATTTCAACACATTTCATAAATGTATCTAGTTTATCGTTATAAATATTTTTTTTTGATGTTCAAACTTTTCAACACATTTCATAAATGTATATAGTTTATCATTAGAAATATTTTTTTAAAATTTTCTTGTTCAAACTTTTCAACACATTTCATAAATGAATATAGTTTATCATTAGAAATATATTTTTATAATTTTATTGTTCAAACATTTCAACACATTTCATAAATGTATATAGTTTATCATTAGAAATATATTTTTTTAAATTTCAAACTTTTCAACACATTTCATAAATGTATATAGTTTATCACTAGAAATATATTTTTTGATTTTCTTTTCCAAACTTTTCAACACATTTCATAAGTGTATATAGTGTATCAATAGAAATATATTTTTTGATTTTGAAACTTTTCAACACATATCATAAATGTATCTACCGGTAGATTATCACTAGAAATATATCTTTTCACTTTCTTTTTCAAACTTTTCAACACATTTCATAAATGTATATAGTTTATCATTAGAAATATTTTTTTTGAAATTTTCTTGTTCAAACTTTTCAACACATTTCATAAATGTATCTAGTTTATCATTAGAAATATATTTTTTTAAATTTCAAACTTTTCAACACATTTCATAAATGTATATAGTTTATCACTAGAAATATATTTTTTGATTTTCTTTTCCAAACTTTTCAACACATTTCATAAATGTATCTAGTTTATCATTAGAAATATATTTTTTGATTTTAAAACTTTTCAACACATTTCATAAGTGTATATAGTGTATCAATAGAAATATATTTTCTTATTTTGAAACTTTTCAACACATTTCATAAATGTATCTAGTTTATCATTAGAAATATATTTTTTTGATTTTCAAACTTTTCAACACATCTCATAAATGTATCTACCGGTAGATTATCACTAGAAATATATCTTTTCATTTTCTTTCTCAAACTTTTCAACACATTTCATAAATGTATCTAGTTTATCACAAGAAATATATTTTTTGATTTTCTTTTCCAAACTTTTGAACACATTTCATAAATGTATCTAGTTTATCATTAGAAATATATTTTTTTGAAATTTCAAACTTTTCAACACATTTCATAAATGTATCTAGTTTATCACAAGAAATATATTTTTTGATTTTCTTTTCCAAACTTTTCAACACATTTCATAAATGTATCTAGTTTATCATTAGAAATATATTTTTTGATTTTGAAACTTTTCAACACATTTCATAAATGTATCTACCAGTAGTTTATTTTTAGAAATATATTTTTTGATTTATTTTTCCAAACTTTTCAACACATCTCATAAATGTATCTACCGGTAGATTATCACTAGAAATATATCTTTTCACTTTCTTTTTCAAACTTTTCAACACATTTCATAAATGTATATAGTTTATCATTAGAAATATTTTTTTCTTACTTTCTTGTTCAAACTTTTCAACACATTTCATAAATGAATATAGTTTATCATTAGAAATATATTTTTTTTATTTTCTTGTTCAAACTTTTCAACATATTTCATAAATATATATAGTTTATCACTAGAAATATTTTTTTTTGATTTTCTTTTCCAAACATTTCAACACATCTCATAAATGTATCTAGTTTATCATTAGAAATATATTTTTTGATTTTCAAACTTTTCAACAAATTTCATAAGTGTATATAGTGTATCAATAGAAATATATTTTTTCATTTTGAAACTTTTCAACACATCTCATAAATGTATCTACCGGTAGATTATCACTAGAAATATATCTTTTCATTTCTTATTCAAACTTTTCAACACATTTCATAAATGTATATAGTTTATCATTAGAAATATTTTTTTTCAATTTTCTTATTCAAACTTTTCAATATATTTCATAAATGTATCTAGTTTATCACTAGAAATATATTTTTTGATTTTCTTTTCCAAACATTTCAACACATTTCATAAATGTATCTAGTTTATCGTTATAAATATTTTTTTTTGATGTTCAAACTTTTCAACACATTTCATAAGTGTATATAGTTTATCAATAGAAATTTATTTTTTGATTTTCTTTTTGAAATATTTCAATACATTTCATAAATGTATCTAGTTTTTATCATTAGAAATATATATTTGTGGTTTTGAAACTTTTCAACACATTTCATCAATGTATCTAGTTTATCATTAGAAAAATATTTTTTTAAATTTCAAACTTTTCAACACATTTCATAAATGTATCTACCAGTAGTTTATTATTAGAAATATATTTTTTGATTTTCTTTTTCAAACTTTTCAACACATCTCATAAATGTATCTACCGGTAGATTATCACTAGAAATATATCTTTTCACTTTCTTTTTCAAACTTTTCAACACATTTCATAAATGTATATAGTTTATCATTAGAAATATTTTTTTTTAATTTTCTTGTTCAAACTTTTCAACACATGTCATAAATGAATATAGTTTATCATTAGAAATATATTTTTTTTATTTTATTGTTCAAACTTTTCAACACATTTCATAAATGTATCTAGTTTATCATTAGAAATATATTTTTTTAAATTTCAAACTTTTCAACACATCTCATAAATGTATCTACCAGTAGTTTATTATTAGAAATATATTTTTTGATTTTCTTTTTCAAACTTTTTAACACATCTCATAAATGTATCTACCGGTAGATTATCACTAGAAATATATCTTTTCACTTTCTTTTTCAAACTTTTCAACACATTTCATAAATGTATATAGTTTATCATTAGAAATATTTTTTTTTAATTTTCTTGTTCAAACATTTCAACACATTTCATAAATGTATCTAGTTTATCATTAGAAATATATTTTTTTAAAATTTCAAACTTTTCAACACATTTCATAAATGTATATAGTTTATCACTAGAAATATATTTTTTAATTTTCTTTTCCAAACTTTTCAACACATTTCATAAGTGTATATAGTGTATCAATAGAAATATTTTTTTTGATTTTGAAACTTTTCAACACATATCATAAATGTATCTACCGGTAGATTATCACTAGAAATATATCTTTTCACTTTCTTTTTCAAACTTTTCAACACATTTCATAAATGTATATAGTTTATCATTAGAAATATTTTTTTTTAATTTTCTTGTTCAAACTTTTCAACACATGTCATAAATGAATATAGTTTATCATTAGAAATATATTTTTTTAATTTTATTGTTCAAACTTTTCAACACATTTCATAAATGTATCTAGTTTATCATTAGAAATATATTTTTTTAAATTTCAAACTTTTCAACACATTTCATAAATGTATATAGTTTATCACTAGAAATATATTTTTTGATTTTCTTTTCCAAACTTTTCAACACATTTCATAAGTGTATATAGTGTATCAATAGAAATATATTTTTTGATTTTGAAACTTTTCAACACATATCATAAATGTATCTACCGGTAGATTATCACTAGAAATATATCTTTTCATTCTCTTTTTCAAACTTTTCAACACATTTCATAAATGTATCTAGTTTATCGTTATAAATATTTTTTTTTGATGTTCAAACTTTTCAACACATTTCATAAGTGTATATAGTTTATCAATAGAAATTTATTTTTTGATTTTCTTTTTGAAATATTTCAACACATTTCATAAATGTATCTAGTTTTTATCATTAGAAATATATTTTTTTTATTTTGAAACTTTTCAACACATTTCATCAATGTATCTAGTTTATCATTAGAAATATATTTTTTTGATTTTCAAACTTTTCAACACATCTCATAAATGTATCTACCGGTAGATTATCACTAGAAATATATCTTTTCATTTTCTTTCTCAAACTTTTCAACACATTTCATAAATGTATATAGTTTATCATTAGAAATATATTTTTTTGATTTTCAAACTTGTCAACAAATTTCATAAATGTATCTAGTTTATCACTAGAAATATATTTTTTGATTTTCTTTTCCAAACTTTTCAACACATTTCATCAATGTATCTAGTTTATCATTAGAAATATATTTTTTTGAAATTTCAAACTTTTCAACACATTTCATGAATGTATCTAGTTTATCACAAGAAATATATTTTTTGATTTTCTTTTCCAAACTTTTCAACACATTTCATAAATGTATCTAGATTAACATTAGAAATATATTTTTTGATTTTCTTTTTCAAACCTTTCAACATATTTCATAAATGTATCTAGTTTATCACTAGAAATATTTTTTTTTGATTTTCTTTTCCAAACTTTTCAACACATCTCATAAATGTATCTAGTTTATCATTAGAAATATATTTTTTGATTTTCAAACTTTTCAACACATTTCATAAGTGTATATAGTGTATCAATAGAAATATATTTTTTCATTTTGAAACTTTTCAACACATCTCATAAATGTATCTACCGGTAGATTATCACTAGAAATATATCTTTTCATTTTCTTTTTCAAACTTTTCAACACATTTCATAAATGTATATAGTTTATCATTAGAAATATTTTTTTTCAATTTTCTTGTTCAAACTTTTCAACATATTTCATAAATGTATCTAGTTTATCACTAGAAATATATTTTTTGATTTTCTTTTTCAAACATTTCAACACATTTCATAAATGTATCTAGTTTATCGTTATAAATATTTTTTTTTGATGTTCAAACTTTTCAACACATTTCATAAATGTATATAGTTTATCATTAGAAATATTTTTTTTAAATTTTCTTGTTCAAACTTTTCAACACATTTCATAAATGAATATAGTTTATCATTAGAAATATATTTTTATAATTTTATTGTTCAAACATTTCAACACATTTCATAAATGTATCTAGTTTATCATTAGAAATATATTTTTTTAAATTTCAAACTTTTCAACACATTTCATAAATGTATATAGTTTATCACTAGAAATATATTTTTTGATTTTCTTTTCCAAACTTTTCAACACATTTCATAAGTGTATATAGTGTATCAATAGAAATATATTTTTTGATTTTGAAACTTTTCAACACATATCATAAATGTATCTACCGGTAGATTATCACTAGAAATATATCTTTTCATTTTCTTTTTCAAACTTTTCAACACATTTCATAAATGTATCTAGTTTATCGTTATAAATATTTTTTTTTGATGTTCAAACTTTTCAACATATTTCATAAGTGTATATAGTTTATCAATAGAAATTTATTTTTTGATTTTCTTTTCCAAACTTTTCAACACATCTCATAAATGTATCTAGTTTATCATTAGAAATATATTTTTTGATTTTCAAACTTTTCAACACATTTCATAAGTGTATATAGTGTATCAATAGAAATATATTTTTTCATTTTGAAACTTTTCAACACATCTCATAAATGTATCTACCGGTAGATTATCACTAGAAATATATCTTTTCACTTTCTTTTTCAAACTTTTCAACACATTTCATAAATGTATATAGTTTATCATTAGAAATATTTTTTTTAAATTTTCTTGTTCAAACTTTTCAACACATTTCATAAATGAATATAGTTTATCATTAGAAATATATTTTTTTTATTTTATTGTTCAAACTTTTCAACACATTTCATAAATGTATCTCGTTTATCACAAGAAATATATTTTTTGATTTTCTTTTCCAAACTTTTTAACACATTTCATAAATGTATCTAGATTAACATTAGAAATATATTTTTTGATTTTCTTTTTCAAACCTTTCAACATATTTCATAAATGAATATAGTTTATCATTAGAAATATATTTTTTTTATATTATTGTTCAAACTTTTCAACACATTTCATAAATGTATCTAGTTTATCATTAGAAATATATTGTTTTGATTTTCAAACTTTTCAACACATTTCATAAATGTATCTAGTTTATCATTAGAAATATATTTTTTGATTTTGAAACTTTTCAACACATTTCATAAATGTATCTACCAGTAGTTTATTTTTAGAAATATATTTTTTGATTTTTTTTCCCAAACTTTTCAACACATCTCATAAATGTATCTACCGGTAGATTATCACTAGAAATATATCTTATCACTTTCTTTTTCAAACTTTTCAACACATTTCAAATGTATATAGTTTATCATTAGAAATATTTTTTTCTTATTTTCTTGTTCAAACTTTTCAACACATTTCATAAATGTATATAGTTTATCATTAGAAATATTTTTTTTCAATTTTCTTGTTCAAACTTTTCAACACATTTCATAAATGTATATAGTTTATCACTAGAAATATTTTTTTTTGATTTTCTTTTCCAAACTTTTCAACACATTTCATCAATGTATCTAGTTTATCATTAGAAATATATTTTTTTGATTTTCAAACTTTTCAACACATCTCATAAATGTATCTACCGGTAGATTATCACTAGAAATATATCTTTTCATTTTCTTTCTCAAACTTTTCAACACATTTCATAAATGTATATAGTTTATCATTAGAAATATATTTTTTTGATTTTCAAACTTGTCAACAAATTTCATAAATGTATCTAGTTTATCACTAGAAATATATTTTTTGATTTTCTTTTCCAAACTTTTCAACACATTTCATCAATGTATCTAGTTTATCATTAGAAATATATTTTTTTGATTTTCAAACTTTTCAACACATCTCATAAATGTATCTACTGGTAGATTATCACTAGAAATATATCTTTTCATTTTCTTTCTCAAACTTTTCAACACATTTCATAAATGTATCTAGTTTATCACAAGAAATATATTTTTTGATTTTCTTTTCCAAACTTTTCAACACATTTCATAAATGTATCTAGATTAACATTAGAAATATATTTTTTGATTTTCTTTTTCAAACCTTTCAACATATTTCATAAATGTATCTAGTTTATCACTAGAAATATTTTTTTTTGATTTTCTTTTCCAAACTTTTCAACACATCTCATAAATGTATCTAGTTTATCATTAGAAATATATTTTTTGATTTTCAAACTTTTCAACACATTTCATAAGTGTATATAGTGTATCAATAGAAATATATTTTTTCATTTTGAAACTTTTCAACACATCTCATAAATGTATCTACCGGTAGATTATCACTAGAAATATATCTTTTCATTTTCTTTTTCAAACTTTTCAACACATTTCATAAATGTATATAGTTTATCATTAGAAATATTTTTTTTCAATTTTCTTGTTCAAACTTTTCAACATATTTCATAAATGTATCTAGTTTATCACTAGAAATATATTTTTTGATTTTCTTCTCCAAACATTTCAACACATTTCATAAATGTATCTAGTTTATCGTTATAAATATTTTTTTTTGATGTTCAAACTTTTCAACACATTTCATAAGTGTATATAGTTTATCAATAGAAATTTATTTTTTGATTTTCTTTTTGAAATATTTCAACACATTTCATAAATGTATCTAGTTTTTATCATTAGAAATATATATTTGTGGTTTTGAAACTTTTCAACACATTTCATAAATGTATCTACCAGTAGTTTATATTTAGAAATATATTTTTTGATTTTTTTCCCCAAACTTTTCAACACATCTCATAAATGTATCTACCGGTAGATTATCACTAGAAATATATCTTTTCACTTTCTTTTTCAAACTTTTCAACACATTTCATAAATGTATATAGTTTATCATTAGAAATATTTTTTTTAAATTTTCTTGTTAAACTTTTCAAAAAAATTTCATAAATGAATATAGTTTATCATTAGAAATATATTTTTTAAATTTTATTGTTCAAACTTTTCAACACATTTCATAAATGTATCTAGTTTATCATTAGAAATATATTTTTTGATTTTCTTTTTCAAACCTTTCAACATATTTCATAAATGTATCTAGTTTATCACTAGAAATATTTTTTTTTGATTTTCTTTTCCAAACTTTTCAACACATCTCATAAATGTATCTAGTTTATCATTAGAAATATATTTTTTGATTTTCAAACTTTTCAACACATTTCATAAGTGTATATAGTGTATCAATAGAAATATATTTTTTCATTTTGAAACTTTTCAACACATCTCATAAATGTATCTACCGGTAGATTATCACTAGAAATCTTTTCATTTTCTTTTTCAAACTTTTCAACACATTTCATAAATGTATATAGTTTATCATTAGAAATATTTTTTTTAAATTTTCTTGTTCAAACTTTTCAACACATTTCATAAATGAATATAGTTTATCATTAGAAATATATTTTTTAAATTTTATTGTTCAAACTTTTCAACACATTTCATAAATGTATCTAGTTTATCATTAGAAATATATTTTTTTAAATTTCAAACTTTTCAACACATTTCATAAATGTATATAGTTTATCACTAGAAATATATTTTTTGATTTTCTTTTCCAAACTTTTCAACACATTTCATAAATGTATATAGTTTATCATTAGAAATATATTTTTTGATTTTAAAACTTTTCAACACATTTCATAAGTGTATATAGTGTATCAATAGAAATATATTTTTTGATTTTGAAACTTTTCAACACATATCATAAATGTATCTACCGGTAGATTATCACTAGAAATATATCTTTTCATTTTCTTTTTCAAACTTTTCAACACATTTCATAAATGTATCTAGTTTATCGTTATAAATATTTTTTTTTGATGTTCAAACTTTTCAACACATTTCATAAGTGTATATAGTTTATCAATAGAAATTTATTTTTTGATTTTCTTTTTGAAATATTTCAACACATTTCATAAATGTATCTAGTTTATCATTAGAAATATATTTTTTGATTTTGAAACTTTTCAACACATTTCATAAATGTATCTACCAGTAGTTTATTTTTAGAAATATATTTTTTGATTTTTTTCCCCAAACTTTTCAACACATCTCATAAATGTATCTACCGGTAGATTATCACTAGAAATATATCTTTTCACTTTCTTTTTCAAACTTTTCAACACATTTCATAAATGTATATAGTTTATCATTAGAAATATTTTTTTTAAATTTTCTTGTTCAAACTTTTCAACACATTTCATAAATGAATATAGTTTATCATTAGAAATACATTTTTTAAATTGTATTGTTCAAACTTTTCAACACATTTCATAAATGTATCTAGTTTATCATTAGAAATATATTTTTTTAAATTTCAAACTTTTCAACACATTTCATAAATGTATATAGTTTATCACTAGAAATATATTTTTTGATTTTCTTTTCCAAACTTTTCAACACATTTCATAAATGTATATAGTTTATCATTAGAAATATATTTTTTGATTTTAAAACTTTTCAACACATTTCATAAGTGTATATAGTGTATCAATAGAAATATATTTTTTGATTTTGAAACTTTTCAACACATATCATAAATGTATCTACCGGTAGATTATCACTAGAAATATATCTTTTCATTTTCTTTTTCAAACTTTTCAACACATTTCATAAATGTATCTAGTTTATCGTTATAAATATTTTTTTTGATGTTCAAACTTTTCAACACATTTCATAAGTGTATATAGTTTATCAATAGAAATTTATTTTTTGATTTTCTTTTTGAAATATTTCAACACATTTCATAAATGTATCTAGTTTATCATTAGAAATATATTTTTTGATTTTGAAACTTTTCAACACATTTCATAAATGTATCTACCAGTAGTTTATTTTTAGAAATATATTTTTTGATTTTTTTCCCCAAACTTTTCAACACATGTCATAAATGTATCTACCGGTAGATTATCACTAGAAATATATCTTTTCACTTTCTTTTTCAAACTTTTCAACACATTTCATAAATGTATATAGTTTATCATTAGAAATATTTTTTTCTTATTCAAACTTTTCAACACATTTCATAAATGTATATAGTTTATCATTAGAAATATTTTTTTTCAATTTTCTTGTTCAAACTTTTCAACATATTTCATAAATGTATATAGTTTATCACTAGAAATATTTTTTTTTGATTTTCTTTTCCAAACTTTTCAACACATTTCATCAATGTATCTAGTTTATCATTAGAAATATATTTTTTTGAAATTTCAAACTTTTCAACACATTTCATAAATGTATCTAGTTTATCACAAGAAATATATTTTTTATTTTTCTTTTCCAAACTTTTCAACACATTTCATAAATGTATCTAGTTTATCATTAGAAATATATTTTTTGATTTTGAAACTTTTCAACACATTTCATAAATGTATCTACCAGTAGTTTATTTTTAGAAATATATTTTTTGATTTTTTTCCCCAAACTTTTCAACACATCTCATAAATGTATCTACCGGTAGATTATCACTAGAAATATATCTTTTCACTTTCTTTTTCAAACTTTTCAACACATTTCATAAATGTATATAGTTTATCATTAGAAATATTTTTTTCTTATTCAAACTTTTCAACACATTTCATAAATGTATATAGTTTATCATTAGAAATATTTTTTTTCAAATTTCTTGTTCAAACTTTTCAACATATTTCATAAATGTATATAGTTTATCACTAGAAATATTTTTTTTTGATTTTCTTTTCCAAACTTTTCAACACATTTCATAAATGTATCTAGTTTATCATTAGAAATATATTTTTTGATTTTCAAACTTTTCAACACATCTCATAAATGTATCTACCGGTAGATTATCACTAGAAATATATCTTTTCATTTTCATTCTCAAACTTTTCAACACATTTCATAAATGTATATAGTTTATCATTAGAAATATATTTTTTGATTTTCAAACTTTTCAACACATTTCATCAATGTATCTAGTTTATCATTAGAAATATATTTTTTTGATTTTCAAACTTTTCAACAAATCTCATAATTGTATCTACCGGTAGATTATCACTAGAAATATATCTTTTCATTTTCTTTCTCAAACTTTTCAACACATTTCATAAATGTATATAGTTTATCACAAGAAATATATTTTTTGATTTTCTTTTTCAAACCTTTCAACATATTTCATAAATGAATATAGTTTATCATTAGAAATATATTTTTTTTATTTTATTGTTCAAACTTTTCAACACATTTCATAAATGTATCTAGTTTATCATTAGAAATATTTTTTTTTGATGTTCAAACTTTTCAACACATTTCATAAGTGTATATAGTTTATCAATAGAAATTTATTTTTTGATTTTCTTTTTGAAATATTTCAACACATTTCATAAATGTATCTAGATTAACGTTAGAAATATATTTTTTGATTTTCTTTTTCAAACTTTTCAACATATTTCATAAATGAATATAGTTTATCATTAGAAATATATTTTTTTTATTTTATTGTTCAAACTTTTCAACACATTTCATAAATGTATCTAGTTTATCACTAGAAATATTTTTTTTTGATTTTCTTTTCCAAACTTTTCAACACATCTCATAAATGTATCTAGTTTATCATTAGAAATATATTTTTTGATTTTCAAACTTTTCAACACATTTCATAAGTGTATATAGTGTATCAATAGAAATATATTTTTTCATTTTGAAACTTTTCAACACATCTCATAAATGTATCTACCGGTAGATTATCACTAGAAATATATCTTTTCATTTTCTTTTTCAAACTTTTCAACACATTTCATAAATGTATATAGTTTATCATTAGAAATATTTTTTTTCAATTTTCTTGTTCAAACTTTTCAACATATTTCATAAATGTATCTAGTTTATCACTAGAAATATATTTTTTGATTTTCTTCTCCAAACATTTCAACACATTTCATAAATGTATCTAGTTTATCGTTATAAATATTTTTTTTTGATGTTCAAACTTTTCAACACATTTCATAAGTGTATATAGTTTATCAATAGAAATTTATTTTTTGATTTTCTTTTTGAAATATTTCAACACATTTCATAAATGTATCTAGTTTTTATCATTAGAAATATATATTTGTGGTTTTGAAACTTTTCAACACATTTCATCAATGAATCTAGTTTATCATTAGAAAAATATTTTTTTAAATTTCAAACTTTTCAACACATTTCATAAATGTATCTACCAGTAGTTTATTATTAGAAATATATTTTTTGATTTTCTTTTTCAAACTTTTCAACACATCTCATAAATGTATCTACCGGTAGATTATCACTAGAAATATATCTTTTCACTTTCTTTTTCAAACTTTTCAACACATTTCATAAATGTATATAGTTTATCATTAGAAATATATTTTTTAAATTTTCTTGTTCAAACTTTTCAACACATTTCATAAATGTATCTAGTTTATCATTAGAAATATATTTTTTTAAATTTCAAACTTTTCAACACATTTCATAAATGTATATAGTTTATCACTAGAAATATATTTTTTGATTTTCTTTTCCAAACTTTTCAACACATTTCATAAATGTATATAGTTTATCATTAGAAATATATTTTTTGATTTTAAAACTTTTCAACACATTTCATAAGTGTATATAGTGTATCAATAGAAATATATTTTTTGATTTTGAAACTTTTCAACACATATCATAAATGTATCTACCGGTAGATTATCACTAGAAATATATCTTTTCATTTTCTTTTTCAAACTTTTCAACACATTTCATAAATGTATCTAGTTTATCGTTATAAATATTTTTTTTTGATGTTCAAACTTTTCAACACATTTCATAAGTGTATATAGTTTATCAATAGAAATTTATTTTTTGATTTTCTTTTTGAAATATTTCAACACATTTCATAAATGTATCTAGTTTATCATTAGAAATATATTTTTTGATTTTGAAACTTTTCAACACATTTCATAAATGTATCTACCAGTAGTTTATATTTAGAAATATATTTTTTGATTTTTTTCCCCAAACTTTTCAACACATCTCATAAATGTATCTACCGGTAGATTATCACTAGAAATATATCTTTTCACTTTCTTTTTCAAACTTTTCAACACATTTCATAAATGTATATAGTTTATCATTAGAAATATTTTTTTTAAATTTTCTTGTTAAACTTTTCAAAAAAATTTCATAAATGAATATAGTTTATCATTAGAAATATATTTTTTAAATTTTATTGTTCAAACTTTTCAACACATTTCATAAATGTATCTAGTTTATCATTAGAAATATATTTTTTGATTTTCTTTTTCAAACCTTTCAACATATTTCATAAATGTATCTAGTTTATCACTAGAAATATTTTTTTTTGATTTTCTTTTCCAAACTTTTCAACACATCTCATAAATGTATCTAGTTTATCATTAGAAATATATTTTTTGATTTTCAAACTTTTCAACACATTTCATAAGTGTATATAGTGTATCAATAGAAATATATTTTTTCATTTTGAAACTTTTCAACACATCTCATAAATGTATCTACCGGTAGATTATCACTAGAAATATATCTTTTCATTTTCTTTTTCAAACTTTTCAACACATTTCATAAATGTATATAGTTTATCATTAGAAATATTTTTTTTAAATTTTCTTGTTCAAACTTTTCAACACATTTCATAAATGAATATAGTTTATCATTAGAAATATATTTTTTAAATTTTATTGTTCAAACTTTTCAACACATTTCATAAATGTATCTAGTTTATCATTAGAAATATATTTTTTTAAATTTCAAACTTTTCAACACATTTCATAAATGTATATAGTTTATCACTAGAAATATATTTTTTGATTTTCTTTTCCAAACTTTTCAACACATTTCATAAATGTATATAGTTTATCATTAGAAATATATTTTTTGATTTTAAAACTTTTCAACACATTTCATAAGTGTATATAGTGTATCAATAGAAATATATTTTTTGATTTTGAAACTTTTCAACACATATCATAAATGTATCTACCGGTAGATTATCACTAGAAATATATCTTTTCATTTTCTTTTTCAAACTTTTCAACACATTTCATAAATGTATCTAGTTTATCGTTATAAATATTTTTTTTTGATGTTCAAACTTTTCAACACATTTCATAAGTGTATATAGTTTATCAATAGAAATTTATTTTTTGATTTTCTTTTTGAAATATTTCAACACATTTCATAAATGTATCTAGTTTATCATTAGAAATATATTTTTTGATTTTGAAACTTTTCAACACATTTCATAAATGTATCTACCAGTAGTTTATTTTTAGAAATATATTTTTTGATTTTTTTCCCCAAACTTTTCAACACATCTCATAAATGTATCTACCGGTAGATTATCACTAGAAATATATCTTTTCACTTTCTTTTTCAAACTTTTCAACACATTTCATAAATGTATATAGTTTATCATTAGAAATATTTTTTTTAAATTTTCTTGTTCAAACTTTTCAACACATTTCATAAATGAATATAGTTTATCATTAGAAATACATTTTTTAAATTTTATTGTTCAAACTTTTCAACACATTTCATAAATGTATCTAGTTTATCATTAGAAATATATTTTTTTAAATTTCAAACTTTTCAACACATTTCATAAATGTATATAGTTTATCACTAGAAATATATTTTTTGATTTTCTTTTCCAAACTTTTCAACACATTTCATAAATGTATATAGTTTATCATTAGAAATATATTTTTTGATTTTAAAACTTTTCAACACATTTCATAAGTGTATATAGTGTATCAATAGAAATATATTTTTTGATTTTGAAACTTTTCAACACATATCATAAATGTATCTACCGGTAGATTATCACTAGAAATATATCTTTTCATTTTCTTTTTCAAACTTTTCAACACATTTCATAAATGTATCTAGTTTATCGTTATAAATATTTTTTTTGATGTTCAAACTTTTCAACACATTTCATAAGTGTATATAGTTTATCAATAGAAATTTATTTTTTGATTTTCTTTTTGAAATATTTCAACACATTTCATAAATGTATCTAGTTTATCATTAGAAATATATTTTTTGATTTTGAAACTTTTCAACACATTTCATAAATGTATCTACCAGTAGTTTATTTTTAGAAATATATTTTTTGATTTTTTTCTCCAAACTTTTCAACACATGTCATAAATGTATCTACCGGTAGATTATCACTAGAAATATATCTTTTCACTTTCTTTTTCAAACTTTTCAACACATTTCATAAATGTATATAGTTTATCATTAGAAATATTTTTTTCTTATTCAAACTTTTCAACACATTTCATAAATGTATATAGTTTATCATTAGAAATATTTTTTTTCAATTTTCTTGTTCAAACTTTTCAACATATTTCATAAATGTATATAGTTTATCACTAGAAATATTTTTTTTTGATTTTCTTTTCCAAACTTTTCAACACATTTCATCAATGTATCTAGTTTATCATTAGAAATATATTTTTTTGAAATTTCAAACTTTTCAACACATTTCATAAATGTGTCTAGTTTATCACAAGAAATATATTTTTTATTTTTCTTTTCCAAACTTTTCAACACATTTCATAAATGTATCTAGTTTATCATTAGAAATATATTTTTTGATTTTGAAACTTTTCAACACATTTCATAAATGTATCTACCAGTAGTTTATTTTTAGAAATATATTTTTTGATTTTTTTCCCCAAACTTTTCAACACATCTCATAAATGTATCTACCGGTAGATTATCACTAGAAATATATCTTTTCACTTTCTTTTTCAAACTTTTCAACACATTTCATAAATGTATATAGTTTATCATTAGAAATATTTTTTTCTTATTCAAACTTTTCAACACATTTCATAAATGTATATAGTTTATCATTAGAAATATTTTTTTTCAAATTTCTTGTTCAAACTTTTCAACATATTTCATAAATGTATATAGTTTATCACTAGAAATATTTTTTTTTGATTTTCTTTTCCAAACTTTTCAACACATTTCATAAATGTATCTAGTTTATCATTAGAAATATATTTTTTGATTTTCAAACTTTTCAACACATCTCATAAATGTATCTACCGGTAGATTATCACTAGAAATATATCTTTTCATTTTCATTCTCAAACTTTTCAACACATTTCATAAATGTATATAGTTTATCATTAGAAATATATTTTTTGATTTTCAAACTTTTCAACACATTTCATCAATGTATCTAGTTTATCATTAGAAATATATTTTTATGATTTTCAAACTTTTCAACAAATCTCATAATTGTATCTACCGGTAGATTATCACTAGAAATATATCTTTTCATTTTCTTTCTCAAACTTTTCAACACATTTCATAAATGTATATAGTTTATCACAAGAAATATATTTTTTGATTTTCTTTTTCAAACCTTTCAACATATTTCATAAATGAATATAGTTTATCATTAGAAATATATTTTTTTTATTTTATTGTTCAAACTTTTCAACACATTTCATAAATGTATCTAGTTTATCATTAGAAATATTTTTTTTTGATGTTCAAACTTTTCAACACATTTCATAAGTGTATATAGTTTATCAATAGAAATTTATTTTTTGATTTTCTTTTTGAAATATTTCAACACATTTCATAAATGTATCTAGATTAACATTAGAAATATATTTTTTGATTTTCTTTTTCAAACCTTTCAACATATTTCATAAATGAATATAGTTTATCATTAGAAATATATTTTTTTTATTTTATTGTTCAAACTTTTCAACACATTTCATAAATGTATCTAGTTTATCATTAGAAATATATTTTTTTGAAATTTCAAACTTTTCAACACATTTCATAAATGTATCTAGTTTATCACAAGAAATATATTTTTTGATTTTCTTTTCCAAACTTTTCAACACATTTCATAAATGTATCTAGTTTATCATTATAAATATATTTTTTGATTTTGAAACTTTTCAACACATTTCATAAATGTATCTACCAGTAGTTTATTTTTAGAAATATATTTTTTGATTTTTTTCCCCAAACTTTTCAACACATCTCATAAATGTATCTACCGGTAGATTATCACTAGAAATATATCTTTTCACTTTCTTTTTCAAACTTTTCAACACATTTCATAAATGTATACAGTTTATCATTAGAAATATTTTTTTCTTATTCAAACTTTTCAACACATTTCATAAATGTATATAGTTTATCATTAGAAATATTTTTTTTCAATTTTCTTGTTCAAACTTTTCAACATATTTCATAAATGTATATAGTTTATCACTAGAAATATTTTTTTTTGATTTTCTTTTCCAAACATTTCAACACATTTCATAAATGTATATAGTTTATCATTAGAAATATATTTTTTTGATTTTCAAACTTGTCAACAAATTTCATAAATGTATCTAGTTTATCACTAGAAATATCTTGTTTTGATTTTCTTTTCCAAACTTTTCAACACATCTCATAAATGTATCTAGTTTATCATTAGAAATATATTGTTTTGATTTTCAATCTTTTCAACACATGTCATAAATGTATCTACCGGAAGATTATCACTAGAAATATATCTTTTCATTTTCTTGTTCAAACTTTTCAACACATTTCATAAATGTATATAGTTTGTAATAAGAAATATATTTTTTTAATTTTCTTTTTCAAACTTTTCAACATATTTCATAAATGTATCTAGTTTATCACTAGAAATATATTTTTTTATTTTCTTTTTAAAGTTTTCAACACATCTCATAAATGTATCTACAGGTAGTTTATCATTAGAAATATATTTTTTTATTTTCTTTTTGAAACTTTACAACACTTCTCATACATGTATCTACCGGTAGTTTATCATTAGAAATATATTTTTTTATTTTCTTTTTCAAACTTTTAACACTTCTCATAAATGTATCTACCGGTAGTTTATCATTAGAAATATTTTTTTTATTTTCTTTTTCAATCTTTTCAACACATCTCATAAATGTATCTACCGGTAGATTATCACTAGAATTATATCTTTTCATTTTCTTTTTCAATCTTTTCAACACATGTCATAAATGTATCTACCGGTAGATTATCACTAGAAATATATCTTTTCATTTTCTTGTTCAAACTTTTCAACACATTTCATAAATGTATCTAGTTTATCATTAGAAATATATTGTTTTGATTTTCAAACTTTTCAACACATTTCATAAATGTATCTAGATTGACATTAGAAATATATTTTTTGATTTTCTTTTTCAAACATTTCAACATATTTCATAAATGAATATAGTTTATCATTAGAAATATTTTTTTTTTTATTTTCTTGTTCAGACTTTTCAACACATCTCATAAATGTATCTACAGGTAGTTTATTATTAGAAATATATTTTTTTATTTTCTTTTTCAAACTTTTCAACACATCTCAGAAATGTATCTACCAGTAGTTTATCATTAGAAATATTTTTTTTTATTTTCTTTTTCAAACTTTTCAACACTTCTCATACATGTATCTACCGGTAGTTTATCATTAGAAATATATTTTTTTATTTTCTTTTTCAAACTTTTCAACACTTCTCATAAATGTATCTACCGGTAGTTTATCATTAGAAATATATTTTTTTATTTTCTTTTTCAATCTTTTCAACACATCTCATAAATGTATCTACCGGTAGATAATCACTAGAATTATATCTTTTCATTTTCTTTTTCAAAGTTTTCAACACATTTCATAAATGTATATAGTTTATCATAAGAAATATATTTTTTTAATTTTCTTTTTCAAACTTTTCAACACATTTCATAAATGTATGTAATTTATCATTAGAAAAATATTTCTTTGATTTTGAAACTTTTCAACACATTTCAGCAATGTATCTAGTTTATCATTAGAAATATATATTTTTATTTTCTTTTTCAAACTTTTCAACACATCTCATAAATGTATCTATCGGTAGTTTATCATTAGAAATATATTTTTTCAATTTTCTTGTTCAAACTTTTCAACACATTTCATAAATGTATCTAGTTTATCACTAGAAATATTTTTTTTTGATTTTCTTTTTCAAACTTTTCAACACATCTCATAAATGTATCTAGTTTATCATTAGAAATATATTTTTTAAATTTTCTTGTTCAAACTTTTCAACACATTTCATTAATGTATATAGTTTATCATTAGAAATATATTTTTTTTATTTTCTTGTTCAAACTTTTCAACATATTTCATAAATGTATCTAGTTTATCATTAGAAATATATTTTTTTAAATTTCAAACTTTTCAACACATTTCATAAATGTATCTACCGGTAGTTTACCATTAAAAATATATTTTTTAATTTTCTTTTTCAATATTTTCAACACATGTCATTAATGTATCTACCGGTAGATTATCACTAGAAATATATCTTTTTATTTTGTTGTTCAAACTTTTCAACACATTTCATAAATGTATCTAGATTAACATTAGAAATATATTTTTTTAATTTTATTGTTCAAACTTTTCAACACATTTCATAAATGTATCTAGTTTATCATTAGAAATATATTGTTTTGATTTTCAAACTTTTCAACACATTTCATAAATGTATCTAGTTTATCATTAGAAATATATTTTTTTGAAATTTCAAACTTTTGAACACATTTCATAAATGTATCTAGTTTATCACAAGGAATATATTTTTTGATTTTGAAACTTTTCAACACATTTCATAAATGTATCTACAAAGTAGTTTATTTTTAGAAATATATTTTTTGATTTTTTTTTTCAAACTTTTCAACACATCTCATAAATGTATCTACCGGTAGTTTATCATTAGAAAAATATTGTTTTGATTTTCAAACTTTTCAACACATTTCATAAATGTATCTAGTTTATCATTAGAAATATATTTTTTTTTAATTTTCAAACTTTTCAACACATTTCATAAATGTATCTAGATTAACATTAGAAATATATTGTTTGATTTTCTTTTTCAAACCTTTCAACATATTTCATAAATGTATCTAGTTTATCACTAGAAATATTTTTTTTTGATTTTCTTTTTCAAACTTTTCAACACATCTCATAAATATATCTAGTTTATCATTAGAAATATATTTTTTTGTTTTTAAAATTTTTTAACACATTTCATAAGTGTATATAGTTTATCAATAGAAATTAATTTTTTGATTTTCTTTTTGAAACTTTTCAACACATTTCATAAATGTATCTAGTTTTTATCATTAGAAATATATCTTTTTGATTTTGAAACTTTTCAACACATTTCATAAATGTATCTACCGGTAGTTTACCATTAAAAATATATTTTTTAATTTTCTTTTTCAATATTTTCAACACATGTCATTAATGTATCTACCGGTAGATTATCACTAGAAATATATCTTTTTATTTTCTTGTTCAAACTTTTCAACACATTTTATAAATGTATCTAGATTAACATTAGAAATATATTTTTTTAATTTTATTGTTCAAACTTTTCAACACATTTCATAAATGTATCTAGTTTATCATTAGAAATATATTGTTTTGATTTTAAAACTTTTCAACACATTTCATAAATGTATCTAGTTTATCATTAGAAATATATTTTTTTTAATTTTCAAACTTTTCAACACATTTCATAAATGTATCTAGTTTATCATAAGAAATATATTTTTTTTATTTTCTTTTTCAAACTTTTCAACATATTTCATAAATGTATCTACCGGTAGTTTATCACTAGAAATATATTTTTTTATTTTCTTTTTCAAACGTTTCAACACATCTCATAAATTGATTGTCAAATCATTAGAAATATATTTTTTTGATTTTCAATCTTTTCAACACATGTCATAAATGTATCTACCGGTAGATTATCACTAGAAATATATCTTTTCATTTTCTTGTTCAAACTTTTAAACACATTCCATAAATGTATGTAATTTATCATTAGAAAAATATTTCTTTGATTTTGAAACTTTTCAACACATTTCAGCAATGTATCTACCAGTAGTTTATTATTAGAAATATATTTTTTCATTTTCTTTTTCAATCTTTTCAACACATGTCATAAATGTATCTACCGGTAGATTATCACTAGAAATATATCTTTTCACTTTCTTTTTAAAACTTTTCAACACATTTCATAAATGTATATAGTTTGTCATAAGAAATATATTTTTTTAATTTTCTTTTTCAAACTTTTCAACATATTTCATAAATGTATCTAGTTTATCACTAGAAATATATTTTTTTATTTTCTTTTTAAACTTTTCAACACATCTCATAAATGTATCTACAGGTAGTTTATCATTAGAAATATATTTTTTAATTTTCTTTTTCAAACTTTACAACACTTCTCATACATGTATCTACCGGTAGTTTATCATTAGAAATATATTTTTTTATTTTCTTTTTCAAACTTTTCAACACTTCTCATAAATGTATCTACCGGTAGTTTATCATTAGAAATATTTTTTTTATTTTCTTTTTCAATCTTTTCAACACATCTCATAAATGTATCTACCGGTAGATTATCACTAGAATTATATCTTTTCATTTTCTTTTTCAATCTTTTCAACACATGTCATAAATGTATCTACCGGTAGATTATCACTAGAAATATATCTTTTCATTTTCTTGTTCAAACTTTTCAACACATTTCATAAATGTATGTAATTTATCATTAGAAAAATATTTCTTTGATTTTGAATCTTTTCAACAAATTTCAGCAATGTATCTACCAGTAGTTTATTATTAGAAATACATTTTTTCATTTTCTTTTTCAATCTTTTCAACACATGTCATAAATGTATCTACCAGTAGATTATCACTAGAAATATATCTTTTCACTTTCTTTTTAATACTTTTCAACACATTTCATAAATGTATATAGTTTATCATTAGAAATATTTTTTTTAAATTTTCTTGTTCAAACTTTTCAACACATTTCATAAATGAATATAGTTTATCAATAGAAATATATTTCTTGATTTTCTTTTTCAATCTTTTCAACACATCTCATAAATGTATCTACCGGTAGTTTATCACTAGAATTATATCTTTTCATTTTCTTTTTCAAACTTTTCAACATATTTCATAAATGTATCTAGTTTATCACTAGAAATATATTTTTTTATTTTCTTTTTAAACTTTTCAACACATCTCATAAATGTATCTACAGGTAGTTTATCATTAGAAATATATTTTTTTATTTTCTTTTTCAAACTTTACAACACTTCTCATACATGTATCTACCGGTAGTTTATCATTAGAAATATATTTTTTTATTTTCTTTTTCAAACTTTTCAACACTTCTCATAAATGTATCTACCGGTAGTTTATCATTAGAAATATATTTTTTAATTTTCTTTTTCAATCTTTTCAACACATCTCATAAATGTATCTACCGGTAGATTATCACTAGAATTATATCTTTTCATTTTCTTTTTCAAACGTTTCAACACATCTCATAAATTGATTGTCAAATCATTAGAAATATATTTCTTTGATTTTCAAACTTTTCAACACATCTCATAAATGTCTCTACCGGTAGTTTACCATTAAAAATATATTTTTTAATTTTGTTTTTCAATCTTTTCAACACGTCATAAATGTATCTACCGGTAGATTATCACTAGAAATATATCTTTTCATTTTCTTGTTCAAACTTTTCAACACATTTCATAAATGTATGTAATTTATCATTAGAAAAATATTTCTTTGATTTTGAAACTTTTCAACACATTTCAGCAATGTATCTACCAGTAGTTTATTATTAGAAATATATTTTTTCATTTTCTTTTTCAATCTTTTCAACACATCTCATAAATGTATCTACCGGTAGATTATCACTAGAAATATATCTTTTCACTTTCTTTTTAAAACTTTTCAACACATTTCATAAATGTATATAGTTTATCATTAGAAATATTTTTTTTAAATTTTCTTGTTCAAACTTTTCAACACATTTCATAAATAAATATAGTTTATCATTAGAAATATATTTTTTTTATTATCTTGTTCAAACTTTTCAACACATCTCATAAATGTATCTACAGGTAGTTTATCATTAGAAATATATTTTTTTATTTTCTTTTTGAAACTTTACAACACTTCTCATACATGTATCTACCGGTAGTTTATCATTAGAATTATATCTTTTCATTTTCTTTTTCAAACTTTTCAACATATTTCATAAATGTATCTAGTTTATCACTAGAAATATATTTTTTTATTTTCTTTTTAAACTTTTCAACACATCTCATAAATGTATCTACAGGTAGTTTATCATTAGAAATATATTTTTTTATTTTCTTTTTCAAACTTTACAACACTTCTCATACATGTATCTACCGGTAGTTTATCATTAGAAATATATTTTTTTATTTTCTTTTTCAAACTTTTCAACACTTCTCATAAATGTATCTACCGGTAGTTTATCATTAGAAATATATTTTTTTATTTTCTTTTTCAATCTTTTCAACACATCTCATAAATGTATCTACCGGTAGATTATCACTAGAATTATATCTTTTCATTTTCTTTTTCAAACTTTTCAACACATTTCATAAATGTATATAGTTTATCATAAGAAATATATTTTTTTATTTTCTTTTTCAAACGTTTCAACACATCTCATAAATTGATTGTCAAATCATTAGAAATATATTTCTTTGATTTTCAAACTTTTCAACACATCTCATAAATGTATCTACCGGTAGTTTACCATTAAAAATATATTTTTTAATTTTCTTTTTCAATCTTTTCAACACGTCATAAATGTATCTACCGGTAGATTATCACTAGAAATATATCTTTTCATTTTCTTGTTCAAACTTTTCAACACATTTCATAAATGTATGTAATTTATCATTAGAAAAATATTTCTTTGATTTTGAAACTTTTCAACACATTTCAGCAATGTATCTACCAGTAGTTTATTATTAGAAATATATTTTTTCATTTTCTTTTTCAATCTTTTCAACACATCTCATAAATGTATCTACCGGTAGATTATCACTAGAAATATATCTTTTCACTTTCTTTTTAAAACTTTTCAACACATTTCATAAATGTATATAGTTTATCATTAGAAATAATTTTTTTTTAATTTTCTTGTTCAAACTTTTCAACACATTTCATAAATAAATATAGTTTATCATTAGAAATATATTTTTTTTATTATCTTGTTCAAACTTTTCAACACATCTCATAAATGTATCTACAGGTAGTTTATCATTAGAAATATATTTTTTTATTTTCTTTTTGAAACTTTACAACACTTCTCATACATGTATCTACCGGTAGTTTATCATTAGAAATATATTTTTTTATTTTCTTTTTCAAACTTTTCAACACTTCTCATAAATGTATCTACCGGTAGTTTATCATTAAAAATATATTTTTTAATTTTTTTTTTTATCAATCTTTTCAACACATGTCATAAATGTATCTACCGGTACATTATCACTAGAAATATATCTTTTCATTTTCTTTTTCAAACTTTTCAACACATTTCATAAATGTATATAGTTTATCATAAGAAATATATTTTTTTATTTTCTTTTTCAAACGTTTCAACACATCTCATAAATTGATTGTCAAATCATTAGAAATATATTTCTTTGATTTTCAAACTTTTCAACACTTCTCATAAATGTATCTACCGGTAGTTTATCATTAGAAATATATTTTTTAATTTTCTTTTTCAATCTTTTCAACACATCTCATAAATGTATCTACCGGTAGATTATCACTAGAATTATATCTTTTCATTTTCTTTTTCAAACGTTTCAACACATCTCATAAATTGATTGTCAAATCATTAGAAATATATTTCTTTGATTTTCAAACTTTTCAACACATCTCATAAATGTCTCTACCGGTAGTTTACCATTAAAAATATATTTTTTAATTTTCTTTTTCAATCTTTTCAACACGTCATAAATGTATCTACCGGTAGATTATCACTAGAAATATATCTTTTCATTTTCTTGTTCAAACTTTTCAACACATTTCATAAATGTATGTAATTTATCATTAGAAAAATATTTCTTTGATTTTGAAACTTTTCAACACATTTCAGCAATGTATCTACCAGTAGTTTATTATTAGAAATATATTTTTTCATTTTCTTTTTCAATCTTTTCAACACATCTCATAAATGTATCTACCGGTAGATTATCACTAGAAATATATCTTTTCACTTTCTTTTTAAAACTTTTCAACACATTTCATAAATGTATATAGTTTATCATTAGAAATATTTTTTTTAAATTTTCTTGTTCAAACTTTTCAACACATTTCATAAATAAATATAGTTTATCATTAGAAATATATTTTTTTTATTATCTTGTTCAAACTTTTCAACACATCTCATAAATGTATCTACAGGTAGTTTATCATTAGAAATATATTTTTTTATTTTCTTTTTGAAACTTTACAACACTTCTCATACATGTATCTACCGGTAGTTTATCATTAGAATTATATCTTTTCATTTTCTTTTTCAAACTTTTCAACATATTTCATAAATGTATCTAGTTTATCACTAGAAATATATTTTTTTATTTTCTTTTTAAACTTTTCAACACATTTCATAAATGTATCTAGTTTATCATTAGAAATATATTTTTTTTAATTTTCAAACTTTTCAACACATTTCATAAATGTATCTAGTTTATCATAAGAAATATATTTTTTTTATTTTCTTTTTCAAACTTTTCAACATATTTCATAAATGTATCTACCGGTAGTTTATCACTAGAAATATATTTTTTTATTTTCTTTTTCAAACGTTTCAACACATCTCATAAATTGATTGTCAAATCATTAGAAATATATTTTTTTGATTTTCAATCTTTTCAACACATGTCATAAATGTATCTACCGGTAGATTATCACTAGAAATATATCTTTTCATTTTCTTGTTCAAACTTTTAAACACATTCCATAAATGTATGTAATTTATCATTAGAAAAATATTTCTTTGATTTTGAAACTTTTCAACACATTTCAGCAATGTATCTACCAGTAGTTTATTATTAGAAATATATTTTTTCATTTTCTTTTTCAATCTTTTCAACACATGTCATAAATGTATCTACCGGTAGATTATCACTAGAAATATATCTTTTCACTTTCTTTTTAAAACTTTTCAACACATTTCATAAATGTATATAGTTTGTCATAAGAAATATATTTTTTTAATTTTCTTTTTCAAACTTTTCAACATATTTCATAAATGTATCTAGTTTATCACTAGAAATATATTTTTTTATTTTCTTTTTAAACTTTTCAACACATCTCATAAATGTATCTACAGGTAGTTTATCATTAGAAATATATTTTTTAATTTTCTTTTTCAAACTTTACAACACTTCTCATACATGTATCTACCGGTAGTTTATCATTAGAAATATATTTTTTTATTTTCTTTTTCAAACTTTTCAACACTTCTCATAAATGTATCTACCGGTAGTTTATCATTAGAAATATATTTTTTAATTTTTTTTTTTATCAATCTTTTCAACACATGTCATAAATGTATCTACCGGTACATTATCACTAGAAATATATCTTTTCATTTTCTTTTTCAAACTTTTCAACACATTTCATAAATGTATATAGTTTATCATAAGAAATATATTTTTTTATTTTCTTTTTCAAACGTTTCAACACATCTCATAAATTGATTGTCAAATCATTAGAAATATATTTCTTTGATTTTCAAACTTTTCAACACTTCTCATAAATGTATCTACCGGTAGTTTATCATTAGAAATATATTTTTTAATTTTCTTTTTCAATCTTTTCAACACATCTCATAAATGTATCTACCGGTAGATTATCACTAGAATTATATCTTTTCATTTTCTTTTTCAAACGTTTCAACACATCTCATAAATTGATTGTCAAATCATTAGAAATATATTTCTTTGATTTTCAAACTTTTCAACACATCTCATAAATGTCTCTACCGGTAGTTTACCATTAAAAATATATTTTTTTTATTTTCTTTTTGAATCTTTTCAACACGTCATAAATGTATCTACCGGTAGATTATCACTAGAAATATATCTTTTCATTTTCTTGTTCAAACTTTTCAACACATTTCATAAATGTATGTAATTTATCATTAGAAAAATATTTCTTTGATTTTGAAACTTTTCAACACATTTCAGCAATGTATCTACCAGTAGTTTATTATTAGAAATATATTTTTTCATTTTCTTTTTCAATCTTTTCAACACATCTCATAAATGTATCTACCGGTAGATTATCACTAGAAATATATCTTTTCACTTTCTTTTTAAAACTTTTCAACACATTTCATAAATGTATATAGTTTATCATTAGAAATATTTTTTTTAAATTTTCTTGTTCAAACTTTTCAACACATTTCATAAATAAATATAGTTTATCATTAGAAATATATTTTTTTTATTATCTTGTTCAAACTTTTCAACACATCTCATAAATGTATCTACAGGTAGTTTATCATTAGAAATATATTTTTTTATTTTCTTTTTGAAACTTTACAACACTTCTCATACATGTATCTACCGGTAGTTTATCATTAGAATTATATCTTTTCATTTTCTTTTTCAAACTTTTCAACATATTTCATAAATGTATCTAGTTTATCACTAGAAATATATTTTTTTATTTTCTTTTTAAACTTTTCAACACATCTCATAAATGTATCTACAGGTAGTTTATCATTAGAAATATATTTTTTTATTTTCTTTTTCAAACTTTACAACACTTCTCATACATGTATCTACCGGTAGTTTATCATTAGAAATATATTTTTTTATTTTCTTTTTCAAACTTTTCAACACTTCTCATAAATGTATCTACCGGTAGTTTATCATTAGAAATATATTTTTTTATTTTCTTTTTCAATCTTTTCAACACATCTCATAAATGTATCTACCGGTAGATTATCACTAGAATTATATCTTTTCATTTTCTTTTTCAAACTTTTCAACACATTTCATAAATGTATATAGTTTATCATAAGAAATATATTTTTTTATTTTCTTTTTCAAACGTTTCAACACATCTCATAAATTGATTGTCAAATCATTAGAAATATATTTCTTTGATTTTCAAACTTTTCAACACATCTCATAAATGTATCTACCGGTAGTTTACCATTAAAAATATATTTTTTAATTTTCTTTTTCAATCTTTTCAACACGTCATAAATGTATCTACCGGTAGATTATCACTAGAAATATATCTTTTCATTTTCTTGTTCAAACTTTTCAACACATTTCATAAATGTATGTAATTTATCATTAGAAAAATATTTCTTTGATTTTGAAACTTTTCAACACATTTCAGCAATGTATCTACCAGTAGTTTATTATTAGAAATATATTTTTTCATTTTCTTTTTCAATCTTTTCAACACATCTCATAAATGTATCTACCGGTAGATTATCACTAGAAATATATCTTTTCACTTTCTTTTTAAAACTTTTCAACACATTTCATAAATGTATATAGTTTATCATTAGAAATAATTTTTTTTTAATTTTCTTGTTCAAACTTTTCAACACATTTCATAAATAAATATAGTTTATCATTAGAAATATATTTTTTTTATTATCTTGTTCAAACTTTTCAACACATCTCATAAATGTATCTACAGGTAGTTTATCATTAGAAATATATTTTTTTATTTTCTTTTTGAAACTTTACAACACTTCTCATACATGTATCTACCGGTAGTTTATCATTAGAAATATATTTTTTTATTTTCTTTTTCAAACTTTTCAACACTTCTCATAAATGTATCTACCGGTAGTTTATCATTAAAAATATATTTTTTAATTTTTTTTTTTATCAATCTTTTCAACACATGTCATAAATGTATCTACCGGTACATTATCACTAGAAATATATCTTTTCATTTTCTTTTTCAAACTTTTCAACACATTTCATAAATGTATATAGTTTATCATAAGAAATATATTTTTTTATTTTCTTTTTCAAACGTTTCAACACATCTCATAAATTGATTGTCAAATCATTAGAAATATATTTCTTTGATTTTCAAACTTTTCAACACTTCTCATAAATGTATCTACCGGTAGTTTATCATTAGAAATATATTTTTTAATTTTCTTTTTCAATCTTTTCAACACATCTCATAAATGTATCTACCGGTAGATTATCACTAGAATTATATCTTTTCATTTTCTTTTTCAAACGTTTCAACACATCTCATAAATTGATTGTCAAATCATTAGAAATATATTTCTTTGATTTTCAAACTTTTCAACACATCTCATAAATGTCTCTACCGGTAGTTTACCATTAAAAATATATTTTTTAATTTTCTTTTTCAATCTTTTCAACACGTCATAAATGTATCTACCGGTAGATTATCACTAGAAATATATCTTTTCATTTTCTTGTTCAAACTTTTCAACACATTTCATAAATGTATGTAATTTATCATTAGAAAAATATTTCTTTGATTTTGAAACTTTTCAACACATTTCAGCAATGTATCTACCAGTAGTTTATTATTAGAAATATATTTTTTCATTTTCTTTTTCAATCTTTTCAACACATCTCATAAATGTATCTACCGGTAGATTATCACTAGAAATATATCTTTTCACTTTCTTTTTAAAACTTTTCAACACATTTCATAAATGTATATAGTTTATCATTAGAAATATTTTTTTTAAATTTTCTTGTTCAAACTTTTCAACACATTTCATAAATAAATATAGTTTATCATTAGAAATATATTTTTTTTATTATCTTGTTCAAACTTTTCAACACATCTCATAAATGTATCTACAGGTAGTTTATCATTAGAAATATATTTTTTTATTTTCTTTTTGAAACTTTACAACACTTCTCATACATGTATCTACCGGTAGTTTATCATTAGAATTATATCTTTTCATTTTCTTTTTCAAACTTTTCAACATATTTCATAAATGTATCTAGTTTATCACTAGAAATATATTTTTTTATTTTCTTTTTAAACTTTTCAACACATCTCATAAATGTATCTACAGGTAGTTTATCATTAGAAATATATTTTTTTATTTTCTTTTTCAAACTTTACAACACTTCTCATACATGTATCTACCGGTAGTTTATCATTAGAAATATATTTTTTTATTTTCTTTTTCAAACTTTTCAACACTTCTCATAAATGTATCTACCGGTAGTTTATCATTAGAAATATATTTTTTTATTTTCTTTTTCAATCTTTTCAACACATCTCATAAATGTATCTACCGGTAGATTATCACTAGAATTATATCTTTTCATTTTCTTTTTCAAACTTTTCAACACATTTCATAAATGTATATAGTTTATCATAAGAAATATATTTTTTTATTTTCTTTTTCAAACGTTTCAACACATCTCATAAATTGATTGTCAAATCATTAGAAATATATTTCTTTGATTTTCAAACTTTTCAACACATCTCATAAATGTATCTACCGGTAGTTTACCATTAAAAATATATTTTTTAATTTTCTTTTTCAATCTTTTCAACACGTCATAAATGTATCTACCGGTAGATTATCACTAGAAATATATCTTTTCATTTTCTTGTTCAAACTTTTCAACACATTTCATAAATGTATGTAATTTATCATTAGAAAAATATTTCTTTGATTTTGAAACTTTTCAACACATTTCAGCAATGTATCTACCAGTAGTTTATTATTAGAAATATATTTTTTCATTTTCTTTTTCAATCTTTTCAACACATCTCATAAATGTATCTACCGGTAGATTATCACTAGAAATATATCTTTTCACTTTCTTTTTAAAACTTTTCAACACATTTCATAAATGTATATAGTTTATCATTAGAAATAATTTTTTTTTAATTTTCTTGTTCAAACTTTTCAACACATTTCATAAATAAATATAGTTTATCATTAGAAATATATTTTTTTTATTATCTTGTTCAAACTTTTCAACACATCTCATAAATGTATCTACAGGTAGTTTATCATTAGAAATATATTTTTTTATTTTCTTTTTGAAACTTTACAACACTTCTCATACATGTATCTACCGGTAGTTTATCATTAGAAATATATTTTTTTATTTTCTTTTTCAAACTTTTCAACACTTCTCATAAATGTATCTACCGGTAGTTTATCATTAGAAATATATTTTTTAATTTTCTTTTTCAATCTTTTCAACACATCTCATAAATGTATCTACCGGTAGATTATCACTAGAATTATATCTTTTCATTTTCTTTTTCAAACGTTTCAACACATCTCATAAATTGATTGTCAAATCATTAGAAATATATTTCTTTGATTTTCAAACTTTTCAACACATCTCATAAATGTCTCTACCGGTAGTTTACCATTAAAAATATATTTTTTAATTTTCTTTTTCAATCTTTTCAACACGTCATAAATGTATCTACCGGTAGATTATCACTAGAAATATATCTTTTCATTTTCTTGTTCAAACTTTTCAACACATTTCATAAATGTATGTAATTTATCATTAGAAAAATATTTCTTTGATTTTGAAACTTTTCAACACATTTCAGCAATGTATCTACCAGTAGTTTATTATTAGAAATATATTTTTTCATTTTCTTTTTCAATCTTTTCAACACATCTCATAAATGTATCTACCGGTAGATTATCACTAGAAATATATCTTTTCACTTTCTTTTTAAAACTTTTCAACACATTTCATAAATGTATATAGTTTATCATTAGAAATATTTTTTTTAAATTTTCTTGTTCAAACTTTTCAACACATTTCATAAATAAATATAGTTTATCATTAGAAATATATTGTTTTTATTATCTTGTTCAAACTTTTCAACACATCTCATAAATGTATCTACAGGTAGTTTATCATTAGAAATATATTTTTTTATTTTCTTTTTGAAACTTTACAACACTTCTCATACATGTATCTACCGGTAGTTTATCATTAGAATTATATCTTTTCATTTTCTTTTTCAAACTTTTCAACATATTTCATAAATGTATCTAGTTTATCACTAGAAATATATTTTTTTATTTTCTTTTTAAACTTTTCAACACATCTCATAAATGTATCTACAGGTAGTTTATCATTAGAAATATATTTTTTTATTTTCTTTTTCAAACTTTACAACACTTCTCATACATGTATCTACCGGTAGTTTATCATTAGAAATATATTTTTTTATTTTCTTTTTCAAACTTTTCAACACTTCTCATAAATGTATCTACCGGTAGTTTATCATTAGAAATATATTTTTTTATTTTCTTTTTCAATCTTTTCAACACATCTCATAAATGTATCTACCGGTAGATTATCACTAGAATTATATCTTTTCATTTTCTTTTTCAAACTTTTCAACACATTTCATAAATGTATATAGTTTATCATAAGAAATATATTTTTTTATTTTCTTTTTCAAACGTTTCAACACATCTCATAAATTGATTGTCAAATCATTAGAAATATATTTCTTTGATTTTCAAACTTTTCAACACATCTCATAAATGTATCTACCGGTAGTTTACCATTAAAAATATATTTTTTAATTTTCTTTTTCAATCTTTTCAACACGTCATAAATGTATCTACCGGTAGATTATCACTAGAAATATATCTTTTCATTTTCTTGTTCAAACTTTTCAACACATTTCATAAATGTATGTAATTTATCATTAGAAAAATATTTCTTTGATTTTGAAACTTTTCAACACATTTCAGCAATGTATCTACCAGTAGTTTATTATTAGAAATATATTTTTTCATTTTCTTTTTCAATCTTTTCAACACATCTCATAAATGTATCTACCGGTAGATTATCACTAGAAATATATCTTTTCACTTTCTTTTTAAAACTTTTCAACACATTTCATAAATGTATATAGTTTATCATTAGAAATAATTTTTTTTTAATTTTCTTGTTCAAACTTTTCAACACATTTCATAAATAAATATAGTTTATCATTAGAAATATATTTTTTTTATTATCTTGTTCAAACTTTTCAACACATCTCATAAATGTATCTACAGGTAGTTTATCATTAGAAATATATTTTTTTATTTTCTTTTTGAAACTTTACAACACTTCTCATACATGTATCTACCGGTAGTTTATCATTAGAAATATATTTTTTTATTTTCTTTTTCAAACTTTTCAACACTTCTCATAAATGTATCTACCGGTAGTTTATCATTAAAAATATATTTTTTAATTTTTTTTTTTATCAATCTTTTCAACACATGTCATAAATGTATCTACCGGTACATTATCACTAGAAATATATCTTTTCATTTTCTTTTTCAAACTTTTCAACACATTTCATAAATGTATATAGTTTATCATAAGAAATATATTTTTTTATTTTCTTTTTCAAACGTTTCAACACATCTCATAAATTGATTGTCAAATCATTAGAAATATATTTCTTTGATTTTCAAACTTTTCAACACATCTCATAAATGTATCTACCGGTAGTTTACCATTAAAAATATATTTTTTAATTTTCTTTTTCAATCTTTTCAACACGTCATAAATGTATCTACCGGTAGATTATCACTAGAAATATATCTTTTCATTTTCTTGTTCAAACTTTTCAACACATTTCATAAATGTATGTAATTTATCATTAGAAAAATATTTCTTTGATTTTGAAACTTTTCAACACATTTCAGCAATGTATCTACCAGTAGTTTATTATTAGAAATATATTTTTTCATTTTCTTTTTCAATCTTTTCAACACATCTCATAAATGTATCTACCGGTAGATTATCACTAGAAATATATCTTTTCACTTTCTTTTTAAAACTTTTCAACACATTTCCTAAATGTATATAGTTTATCATTAGAAATATTTTTTTTAAATTTTCTTGTTCAAACTTTTCAACACATTTCATAAATAAATATAGTTTATCATTAGAAATATATTTTTTTTATTATCTTGTTCAAACTTTTCAACACATCTCATAAATGTATCTACAGGTAGTTTATCATTAGAAATATATTTTTTTATTTTCTTTTTGAAACTTTACAACACTTCTCATACATGTATCTACCGGTAGTTTATCATTAGAATTATATCTTTTCATTTTCTTTTTCAAACTTTTCAACATATTTCATAAATGTATCTAGTTTATCACTAGAAATATATTTTTTTATTTTCTTTTTAAACTTTTCAACACATCTCATAAATGTATCTACAGGTAGTTTATCATTAGAAATATATTTTTTTATTTTCTTTTTCAAACTTTACAACACTTCTCATACATGTATCTACCGGTAGTTTATCATTAGAAATATATTTTTTTATTTTCTTTTTCAAACTTTTCAACACTTCTCATAAATGTATCTACCGGTAGTTTATCATTAGAAATATATTTTTTTATTTTCTTTTTCAATCTTTTCAACACATCTCATAAATGTATCTACCGGTAGATTATCACTAGAATTATATCTTTTCATTTTCTTTTTCAAACTTTTCAACACATTTCATAAATGTATATAGTTTATCATAAGAAATATATTTTTTTATTTTCTTTTTCAAACGTTTCAACACATCTCATAAATTGATTGTCAAATCATTAGAAATATATTTCTTTGATTTTCAAACTTTTCAACACATCTCATAAATGTATCTACCGGTAGTTTACCATTAAAAATATATTTTTTAATTTTCTTTTTCAATCTTTTCAACACGTCATAAATGTATCTACCGGTAGATTATCACTAGAAATATATCTTTTCATTTTCTTGTTCAAACTTTTCAACTTATTTCATAAATGTATGTAATTTATCATTAGAAAAATATTTCTTTGATTTTGAAACTTTTCAACACATTTCAGCAATGTATCTACCAGTAGTTTATTATTAGAAATATATTTTTTCATTTTCTTTTTCAATCTTTTCAACACATCTCATAAATGTATCTACCGGTAGATTATCACTAGAAATATATCTTTTCACTTTCTTTTTAAAACTTTTCAACACATTTCATAAATGTATATAGTTTATCATTAGAAATATTTTTTTTTAATTTTCTTGTTCAAACTTTTCAACACATTTCATAAATAAATATAGTTTATCATTAGAAATATATTTTTTTTATTATCTTGTTCAAACTTTTCAACACATCTCATAAATGTATCTACAGGTAGTTTATCATTAGAAATATATTTTTTTATTTTCTTTTTGAAACTTTACAACACTTCTCATACATGTATCTACCGGTAGTTTATCATTAGAAAAATATTTTTTTATTTTCTTTTTCAAACTTTTCAACACTTCTCATAAATGTATCTACCGGTAGTTTATCATTAAAAATATATTTTTTAATTTTTTTTTTATCAATCTTTTCAACACATGTCATAAATGTATCTACCGGTACATTATCACTAGAAATATATCTTTTCATTTTCTTGTTCAAACTTTTCAACACATTTCATAAATGTATGTAATTTATCATTAGAAAAATATTTCTTTGATTTTGAAACTTTTCAACACATTTCAGCAATGTATCTACTAGTAGTTTATTATTAGAAATATATTTTTTAATTTTCTTTTTCAATCTTTTAAACACATCTCATAAATGTATCTACCGGTAGTTTATCATTAGAAATATATTTTTTTATTTTCTTTTTCAAACATTTCAACACATCTCATAAATGGATTGTCAAATCATTAGAAATATATTTTTTTGATTATCAAACTTTTCAACACATCTCATAAATGTATCTACCGGTAGTGTACCATTAAAAATATTTTTTTTAATTTTCTTTTTCAATCTTTTCAACACATGTCATAAATGTATCTACCGGTAGATTATCACTAGAAATATATCTTTTCATTTTCTTGTTCAAACTTTTCAACACATTTCATAAATGTATGTAATTTATCATTAGAAAAATATTTCTTTGATTTTGAATCTTTTCAACACATTTCAGCAATGTATCTACCAGTAGTTTATTATTAGAAATATATTTTTTCATTTTCTTTTTCAATCTTTTCAACACATGTCATAAATGTATCTACCAGTAGATTATCACTAGAAATATATCTTTTCACTTTCTTTTTAAAACTTTTCAACACATTTCATAAATGTATATAGTTTATCATTAGAAATATTTTTTTTAAATTTTCTTGTTCAAACTTTTCAACACATTTCATAAATGAATATAGTTTATCAATAGAAATATATTTTTTTTATTTTCTTGTTCAAACTTTTCAACACTTCTCATACATGTATCTACCGGTAGATTATCACTAGAATTATATCTTTTCAATTTCTTTTTCAAACTTTTCAACACATTTCATAAATGTATATAGTTTATCATAAGAAATATATTTTTTTAATTTTCTTTTTCAAACTTTTCAACATATTTCATAAATGTATCTAGTTTATCACTAGAAATATATTTTTTTATTTTCTTTTTAAACTTTTCAACACATCTCATAAATGTATCTACAGGTAGTTTATCATTAGAAATATATTTTTTTATTTTCTTTTTCAAACTTTACAACACTTCTCATACATGTATCTACCGGTAGATTATCACTAGAATTATATATTTTCATTTTCTTTTTCAATCTTTTCAACACATGTCATAAATGTATCTACCGGTAGATTATCACTAGAAATATATCTTTTCATTTTCTTGTTCAAACTTTTCAACACATTTCATAAATGTATGTAATTTATCATTAGAAAAATATTTCTTTGATTTTGAATCTTTTCAACACATTTCAGCAATGTATCTACCAGTAGTTTATTATTAGAAATATATTTCTTCATTTTCTTTTTCAATCTTTTCAACACATGTCATAAATGTATCTACCGGTAGATTATCACTAGAAATATATCTTTTCACTTTCTTTTTAAAACTTTTCAACACATTTCATAAATGTATATAGTTTGTCATAAGAAATATATTTTTTAAATTTTCTTTTTCAAACTTTTCAACATATTTCATAAATGTATCTAGTTTATCACTAGAAATATATTTTTTTATTTTCTTTTTAAACTTTTCAACACATTTCATAAATGTATGTAATTTATCATTAGAAAAATATTTCTTTGATTTTGAAACTTTTCAACACATTTCAGCAATGTATCTACCAGTAGTTTATTATTAGAAATATATTTCTTCATTTTCTTTTTCAATCTTTTCAACACATGTCATAAATGTATCTACCGGTACATTATCACTAGAAATATATCTTTTCATTTTCTTGTTCAAACTTTTCAACACATTTTATAAATGTATGTAATTTATCATTAGAAAAATATTTCTTTGATTTTGAAACTTTTCAACACATTTCAGCAATGTATCTACCAGTAGTTTATTATTAGAAATATATTTTTTCATTTTCTTTTTCAATCTTTTAAACACATCTCATAAATGTATCTACCGGTAGTTTATCATTAGAAATATATTTTTTTATTTTCTTTTTCAAACGTTTCAACACATCTCATAAATGGATTGTCAAATCATTAGAAATATATTTTTTTGATTTTCAAACTTTTCAACACATCTCATAAATGTATCTACCGGTAGTGTACCATTAAAAATATTTTTTTAAATTTTCTTTTTCAATCTTTTCAACACATGTCATAAATGTATCTACCAGTAGATTATCACTAGAAATATATCTTTTCACTTTCTTTTTAAAACTTTTCAACACATTTCATAAATGTATATAGTTTATCATTAGAAATATTTTTTTTAAATTTTCTTGTTCAAACTTTTCAACACATTTCATAAATGAATATAGTTTATCAATAGAAATATATTTTTTTTATTTTCTTGTTCAAACTTTTCAACACTTCTCATACATGTATCTACCGGTAGATTATCACTAGAATTATATCTTTTCAATTTCTTTTTCAAACTTTTCAACACATTTCATAAATGTATATAGTTTATCATAAGAAATATATTTTTTTAATTTTCTTTTTCAAACTTTTCAACATATTTCATAAATGTATCTAGTTTATCACTAGAAATATATTTTTTTATTTTCTTTTTAAACTTTTCAACACATCTCATAAATGTATCTACAGGTAGTTTATCATTAGAAATATATTTTTTTATTTTCTTTTTCAAACTTTACAACACTTCTCATACATGTATCTACCGGTAGATTATCACTAGAATTATATATTTTCATTTTCTTTTTCAATCTTTTCAACACATGTCATAAATGTATCCACCGGTAGATTATCACTAGAAATATATCTTTTCATTTTCTTGTTCAAACTTTTCAACACATTTCATAAATGTATGTAATTTATCATTAGAAAAATATTTCTTTGATTTTGAATCTTTTCAACACATTTCAGCAATGTATCTACCAGTAGTTTATTATTAGAAATATATTTTTTCATTTTCTTTTTCAATCTTTTCAACACATGTCATAAATGTATCTACCGGTACATTATCACTAGAAATATATCTTTTCATTTTCTTGTTCAAACTTTTCAACACATTTCATAAATGTATGTAATTTATCATTAGAAAAATATTTCTTTGATTTTGAAACTTTTCAACACATTTCAGCAATGTATCTACCAGTAGTTTATTATTAGAAATATATTTTTTCATTTTCTTTTTCAATCTTTTCAACACATGTCATAAATGTATCTACCAGTAGATTATCACTAGAAATATATCTTTTCACTTTCTTTTTAAAACTTTTCAACACATTTCATAAATGTATATAGTTTATCATTAGAAATATTTTTTTTAAATTTTCTTGTTCAAACTTTTCAACACATTTCATAAATGAATATAGTTTATCAATAGAAATATATTTTTTTTATTTTCTTGTTCAAACTTTTCAACACTTCTCATACATGTATCTACCGGTAGATTATCACTAGAATTATATCTTTTCAATTTCTTTTTCAAACTTTTCAACACATTTCATAAATGTATATAGTTTATCATAAGAAATATATTTTTTTAATTTTCTTTTTCAAACTTTTCAACATATTTCATAAATGTATCTAGTTTATCACTAGAAATATATTTTTTTATTTTCTTTTTAAACTTTTCAACACATCTCATAAATGTATCTACAGGTAGTTTATCATTAGAAATATATTTTTTTATTTTCTTTTTCAAACTTTACAACACTTCTCATACATGTATCTACCGGTAGATTATCACTAGAATTATATATTTTCATTTTCTTTTTCAATCTTTTCAACACATGTCATAAATGTATCTACCGGTAGATTATCACTAGAAATATATCTTTTCATTTTCTTGTTCAAACTTTTCAACACATTTCATAAATGTATGTAATTTATCATTAGAAAAATATTTCTTTGATTTTGAATCTTTTCAACACATTTCAGCAATGTATCTACCAGTAGTTTATTATTAGAAATATATTTCTTCATTTTCTTTTTCAATCTTTTCAACACATGTCATAAATGTATCTACCGGTAGATTATCACTAGAAATATATCTTTTCACTTTCTTTTTAAAACTTTTCAACACATTTCATAAATGTATATAGTTTGTCATAAGAAATATATTTTTTAAATTTTCTTTTTCAAACTTTTCAACATATTTCATAAATGTATCTAGTTTATCACTAGAAATATATTTTTTTATTTTCTTTTTAAACTTTTCAACACATTTCATAAATGTATGTAATTTATCATTAGAAAAATATTTCTTTGATTTTGAAACTTTTCAACACATTTCAGCAATGTATCTACCAGTAGTTTATTATTAGAAATATATTTCTTCATTTTCTTTTTCAATCTTTTCAACACATGTCATAAATGTATCTACCGGTACATTATCACTAGAAATATATCTTTTCATTTTCTTGTTCAAACTTTTCAACACATTTTATAAATGTATGTAATTTATCATTAGAAAAATATTTCTTTGATTTTGAAACTTTTCAACACATTTCAGCAATGTATCTACCAGTAGTTTATTATTAGAAATATATTTTTTCATTTTCTTTTTCAATCTTTTAAACACATCTCATAAATGTATCTACCGGTAGTTTATCATTAGAAATATATTTTTTTATTTTCTTTTTCAAACGTTTCAACACATCTCATAAATGGATTGTCAAATCATTAGAAATATATTTTTTTGATTTTCAAACTTTTCAACACATCTCATAAATGTATCTACCGGTAGTGTACCATTAAAAATATTTTTTTAAATTTTCTTTTTCAATCTTTTCAACACATGTCATAAATGTATCTACCAGTAGATTATCACTAGAAATATATCTTTTCACTTTCTTTTTAAAACTTTTCAACACATTTCATAAATGTATATAGTTTATCATTAGAAATATTTTTTTTAAATTTTCTTGTTCAAACTTTTCAACACATTTCATAAATGAATATAGTTTATCAATAGAAATATATTTTTTTTATTTTCTTGTTCAAACTTTTCAACACTTCTCATACATGTATCTACCGGTAGATTATCACTAGAATTATATCTTTTCAATTTCTTTTTCAAACTTTTCAACACATTTCATAAATGTATATAGTTTATCATAAGAAATATATTTTTTTAATTTTCTTTTTCAAACTTTTCAACATATTTCATAAATGTATCTAGTTTATCACTAGAAATATATTTTTTTATTTTCTTTTTAAACTTTTCAACACATCTCATAAATGTATCTACAGGTAGTTTATCATTAGAAATATATTTTTTTATTTTCTTTTTCAAACTTTACAACACTTCTCATACATGTATCTACCGGTAGATTATCACTAGAATTATATATTTTCATTTTCTTTTTCAATCTTTTCAACACATGTCATAAATGTATCTACCGGTAGATTATCACTAGAAATATATCTTTTCATTTTCTTGTTCAAACTTTTCAACACATTTCATAAATGTATGTAATTTATCATTAGAAAAATATTTCTTTGATTTTGAATCTTTTCAACACATTTCAGCAATGTATCTACCAGTAGTTTATTATTAGAAATATATTTTTTCATTTTCTTTTTCAATCTTTTCAACACATGTCATAAATGTATCTACCGGTACATTATCACTAGAAATATATCTTTTCATTTTCTTGTTCAAACTTTTCAACACATTTCATAAATGTATGTAATTTATCATTAGAAAAATATTTCTTTGATTTTGAAACTTTTCAACACATTTCAGCAATGTATCTACCAGTAGTTTATTATTAGAAATATATTTTTTCATTTTCTTTTTCAATCTTTTAAACACATCTCATAAATGTATCTACCGGTAGTTTATCATTAGAAATATATTTTTTTATTTTCTTTTTCAAACGTTTCAACACATCTCATAAATGGATTGTCAAATCATTAGAAATATATTTTTTTGATTTTCAAACTTTTCAACACATCTCATAAATGTATCTACCGGTAGTGTACCATTAAAAATATTTTTTTAAATTTTCTTTTTCAATCTTTTCAACACATGTCATAAATGTATCTACCGGTAGATTATCACTAGAAATATATCTTTTCATTTTCTTGTTCAAACTTTTCAACACTTCTCATAAATGTATCTAAAGGTAGTTTATCATTAGAAATATATATTTTTATTTTCTTTTTAAAACTTTTCAACACTTCTCATAAATGTATGTAATTTATCATTAGAAAAATATTTCTTTGATTTTGAAACTTTTCAACACATTTCAGCAATGTATCTACCAGTAGTTTATTATTAGAAATATATTTCTTCATTTTCTTTTTCAATCTTTTCAACACATGTCATAAATGTATCTACCGGTAGATTATCACTAGAAATATATCTTTTCACTTTCTTTTTAAAACTTTTCAACACATTTCATAAATGTATATAGTTTGTCATAAGAAATATATTTTTTAAATTTTCTTTTTCAAACTTTTCAACATATTTCATAAATGTATCTAGTTTATCACTAGAAATATATTTTTTTATTTTCTTTTTAAACTTTAAAACACATCTCATAAATGTATCTACAGGTAGTTTATCATTAGAAATATATTTTTTTATTTTCTTTTTCAAACTTTACAACACTTCTCATACATGTATCTACCGGTAGATTATCACTAGAATTATATATTTTCATTTTCTTTTTCAATCTTTTTAACACATGTCATAAATGTATCTACCGGTAGATTATCACTAGAAATATATCTTTTCATTTTCTTGTTCAAACTTTTCAACACATTTCATAAATGTATGTAATTTATCATTAGAAAAATATTTCTTTGATTTTGAATCTTTTCAACACATTTCAGCAATGTATCTACCAGTAGTTTATTATTAGAAATATATTTTTTCATTTTCTTTTTCAATCTTTTCAACACATGTCATAAATGTATCTACCGGTACATTATCACTAGAAATATATCTTTTCATTTTCTTGTTCAAACTTTTCAACACATTTCATAAATGTATGTAATTTATCATTAGAAAAATATTTCTTTGATTTTGAAACTTTTCAACACATTTCAGCAATGTATCTACCAGTAGTTTATTATTAGAAATATATTTTTTCATTTTCTTTTTCAATCTTTTAAACACATCTCATAAATGTATCTACCGGTAGTTTATCATTAGAAATATATTTTTTTATTTTCTTTTTCAAACGTTTCAACACATCTCATAAATGGATTGTCAAATCATTAGAAATATATTTTTTTGATTTTCAAACTTTTCAACACATCTCATAAATGTATCTACCGGTAGTGTACCATTAAAAATATTTTTTTAAATTTTCTTTTTCAATCTTTTCAACACATGTCATAAATGTATCTACCGGTAGATTATCACTAGAAATATATCTTTTCATTTTCTTGTTCAAACTTTTCAACACTTCTCATAAATGTATCTACCGGTAGTTTATCATTAGAAATATATATTTTTATTTTCTTTTTAAAACTTTTCAACACTTCTCATAAATGTATCTACCGGTAGTTTATCATTAGAAATATATTTTTTATTATCTTTTTCAAACGTTTCAACACATCTCAAAAATTGATTGTCAAATCATTAGAAATATATTTTTTTGATTGTCAAACTTTTCAACACATCTCATAAATGTATCTACCGGTAGTTCCCCATTAAAAATATATTTTTATTTTCTTTTTCAAACTTTACAACACTTCTCATACATGTATCTACCGGTAGTTTATCATTAGAAATATATTTTTAAATTTTCTTTTTCAAACTTTTCAACACTTCTCATAAATGTATCTACCTGTAGTTTATCATTAGAAATATATTTTTTTATTTTCTTTTTCAAACTTTTCAACACTTCTCATAAATGTATATAGTTTATCATTAGAAATATTTTTTTTTAATTTTCTTGTTCAAACTTTTCAACACATTTCATAAATGAATATAGTTTATCATTAGAAATATATTTTTTTAATTTTCTTTTTCAAACTTTTCAACACATCTCATAAATGTATCTACAGGTAGTTTATCATTAGAAATATATTTTATTATGTTCTTTTTCAAACTTTACAACACTTCTCATACATGTATCTACATGTAGTTTATCATTAGAAATATATTTTTTAATTTTCTTTTTCAAACTTTTCAACACTTCTCATAAATGTATCTACCGGTAGTTCCCCATTAAAAATATATTTTTTCTTATTCTTTTTCAATGTTTTCAACACATGTCATAAATGTATCTACCGGTAGATTATCACTAGAAATATATCTTTTCATTTTCTTGTTCAAACTTTTCAACACATTTCATAAATGTATGTAATTTATCATTAGAAAAATATTTCTTTGATTTTGAAACTTTTCAACACATTTCAGCAATGTATCTACCAGTAGTTTATTATTAGAAATATATTTCTTCATTTTCTTTTTCAATCTTTTCAACACATGTCATAAATGTATCTACCGGTAGATTATCACTAGAAATATATCTTTTCACTTTCTTTTTAAAACTTTTCAACACATTTCATAAATGTATATAGTTTGTCATAAGAAATATATTTTTTAAATTTTCTTTTTCAAACTTTTCAACATATTTCATAAATGTATCTAGTTTATCACTAGAAATATATTTTTTTATTTTCTTTTTAAACTTTTCAACACATCTCATAAATGTATCTACAGGTAGTTTATCATTAGAAATATATTTTTTTATTTTCTTTTTCAAACTTTACAACACTTCTCATACATGTATCTACCGGTAGATTATCACTAGAATTATATATTTTCATTTTCTTTTTCAATCTTTTCAACACATGTCATAAATGTATCTACCGGTAGATTATCACTAGAAATATATCTTTTCATTTTCTTGTTCAAACTTTTCAACACATTTCATAAATGTATGTAATTTATCATTAGAAAAATATTTCTTTGATTTTGAATCTTTTCAACACATTTCAGCAATGTATCTACCAGTAGTTTATTATTAGAAATATATTTTTTCATTTTCTTTTTCAATCTTTTCAACACATGTCATAAATGTATCTACCGGTACATTATCACTAGAAATATATCTTTTCATTTTCTTGTTCAAACTTTTCAACACATTTCATAAATGTATGTAATTTATCATTAGAAAAATATTTCTTTGATTTTGAAACTTTTCAACACATTTCAGCAATGTATCTACCAGTAGTTTATTATTAGAAATATATTTTTTCATTTTCTTTTTCAATCTTTTCAACACATCTCATAAATGTATCTACCGGTAGATTATCACTAGAAATATATCTTTTCATTTTCTTGTTCAAACTTTTCAACACATTTCATAAATGTATGTAATTTATCATTAGAAAAATATTTCTTTGATTTTGAAACTTTTCAACACATTTCAGCAATGTATCTACCAGTAGTTTATTATTAGAAATATATTTTTTCATTTTCTTTTTCAATCTTTTAAACACATCTCATAAATGTATCTACCGGTAGTTTATCATTAGAAATATATTTTTTTATTTTCTTTTTCAAACGTTTCAACACATCTCATAAATGGATTGTCAAATCATTAGAAATATATTTTTTTGATTTTCAAACTTTTCAACACATCTCATAAATGTATCTACCGGTAGTGTACCATTAAAAATATTTTTTTAAATTTTCTTTTTCAATCTTTTCAACACATGTCATAAATGTATCTACCGGTAGATTATCACTAGAAATATATCTTTTCATTTTCTTGTTCAAACTTTTCAACACTTCTCATAAATGTATCTAAAGGTAGTTTATCATTAGAAATATATATTTTTATTTTCTTTTTAAAACTTTTCAACACTTCTCATAAATGTATGTAATTTATCATTAGAAAAATATTTCTTTGATTTTGAAACTTTTCAACACATTTCAGCAATGTATCTACCAGTAGTTTATTATTAGAAATATATTTCTTCATTTTCTTTTTCAATCTTTTCAACACATGTCATAAATGTATCTACCGGTAGATTATCACTAGAAATATATCTTTTCACTTTCTTTTTAAAACTTTTCAACACATTTCATAAATGTATATAGTTTGTCATAAGAAATATATTTTTTAAATTTTCTTTTTCAAACTTTTCAACATATTTCATAAATGTATCTAGTTTATCACTAGAAATATATTTTTTTATTTTCTTTTTAAACTTTAAAACACATCTCATAAATGTATCTACAGGTAGTTTATCATTAGAAATATATTTTTTTATTTTCTTTTTCAAACTTTACAACACTTCTCATACATGTATCTACCGGTAGATTATCACTAGAATTATATATTTTCATTTTCTTTTTCAATCTTTTTAACACATGTCATAAATGTATCTACCGGTAGATTATCACTAGAAATATATCTTTTCATTTTCTTGTTCAAACTTTTCAACACATTTCATAAATGTATGTAATTTATCATTAGAAAAATATTTCTTTGATTTTGAATCTTTTCAACACATTTCAGCAATGTATCTACCAGTAGTTTATTATTAGAAATATATTTTTTCATTTTCTTTTTCAATCTTTTCAACACATGTCATAAATGTATCTACCGGTACATTATCACTAGAAATATATCTTTTCATTTTCTTGTTCAAACTTTTCAACACATTTCATAAATGTATGTAATTTATCATTAGAAAAATATTTCTTTGATTTTGAAACTTTTCAACACATTTCAGCAATGTATCTACCAGTAGTTTATTATTAGAAATATATTTTTTCATTTTCTTTTTCAATCTTTTAAACACATCTCATAAATGTATCTACCGGTAGTTTATCATTAGAAATATATTTTTTTATTTTCTTTTTCAAACGTTTCAACACATCTCATAAATGGATTGTCAAATCATTAGAAATATATTTTTTTGATTTTCAAACTTTTCAACACATCTCATAAATGTATCTACCGGTAGTGTACCATTAAAAATATTTTTTTAAATTTTCTTTTTCAATCTTTTCAACACATGTCATAAATGTATCTACCGGTAGATTATCACTAGAAATATATCTTTTCATTTTCTTGTTCAAACTTTTCAACACTTCTCATAAATGTATCTACCGGTAGTTTATCATTAGAAATATATATTTTTATTTTCTTTTTAAAACTTTTCAACACTTCTCATAAATGTATCTACCGGTAGTTTATCATTAGAAATATATTTTTTATTATCTTTTTCAAACGTTTCAACACATCTCAAAAATTGATTGTCAAATCATTAGAAATATATTTTTTTGATTGTCAAACTTTTCAACACATCTCATAAATGTATCTACCGGTAGTTCCCCATTAAAAATATATTTTTATTTTCTTTTTCAAACTTTACAACACTTCTCATACATGTATCTACCGGTAGTTTATCATTAGAAATATATTTTTAAATTTTCTTTTTCAAACTTTTCAACACTTCTCATAAATGTATCTACCTGTAGTTTATCATTAGAAATATATTTTTTTATTTTCTTTTTCAAACTTTTCAACACTTCTCATAAATGTATATAGTTTATCATTAGAAATATTTTTTTTTAATTTTCTTGTTCAAACTTTTCAACACATTTCATAAATGAATATAGTTTATCATTAGAAATATATTTTTTTAATTTTCTTTTTCAAACTTTTCAACACATCTCATAAATGTATCTACAGGTAGTTTATCATTAGAAATATATTTTATTATGTTCTTTTTCAAACTTTACAACACTTCTCATACATGTATCTACATGTAGTTTATCATTAGAAATATATTTTTTAATTTTCTTTTTCAAACTTTTCAACACTTCTCATAAATGTATCTACCGGTAGTTCCCCATTAAAAATATATTTTTTCTTATTCTTTTTCAATGTTTTCAACACATGTCATAAATGTATCTACCGGTAGATTATCACTAGAAATATATCTTTTCATTTTCTTGTTCAAACTTTTCAACACATTTCATAAATGTATGTAATTTATCATTAGAAAAATATTTCTTTGATTTTGAAACTTTTCAACACATTTCAGCAATGTATCTACCAGTAGTTTATTATTAGAAATATATTTCTTCATTTTCTTTTTCAATCTTTTCAACACATGTCATAAATGTATCTACCGGTAGATTATCACTAGAAATATATCTTTTCACTTTCTTTTTAAAACTTTTCAACACATTTCATAAATGTATATAGTTTGTCATAAGAAATATATTTTTTAAATTTTCTTTTTCAAACTTTTCAACATATTTCATAAATGTATCTAGTTTATCACTAGAAATATATTTTTTTATTTTCTTTTTAAACTTTTCAACACATCTCATAAATGTATCTACAGGTAGTTTATCATTAGAAATATATTTTTTTATTTTCTTTTTCAAACTTTACAACACTTCTCATACATGTATCTACCGGTAGATTATCACTAGAATTATATATTTTCATTTTCTTTTTCAATCTTTTCAACACATGTCATAAATGTATCTACCGGTAGATTATCACTAGAAATATATCTTTTCATTTTCTTGTTCAAACTTTTCAACACATTTCATAAATGTATGTAATTTATCATTAGAAAAATATTTCTTTGATTTTGAATCTTTTCAACACATTTCAGCAATGTATCTACCAGTAGTTTATTATTAGAAATATATTTTTTCATTTTCTTTTTCAATCTTTTCAACACATGTCATAAATGTATCTACCGGTACATTATCACTAGAAATATATCTTTTCATTTTCTTGTTCAAACTTTTCAACACATTTCATAAATGTATGTAATTTATCATTAGAAAAATATTTCTTTGATTTTGAAACTTTTCAACACATTTCAGCAATGTATCTACCAGTAGTTTATTATTAGAAATATATTTTTTCATTTTCTTTTTCAATCTTTTAAACACATCTCATAAATGTATCTACCGGTAGTTTATCATTAGAAATATATTTTTTTATTTTCTTTTTCAAACGTTTCAACACATCTCATAAATGGATTCTCAAATCATTAGAAATATATTTTTTTGATTTTCAAACTTTTCAACACATCTCATAAATGTATCTACCGGTAGTGTACCATTAAAAATATTTTTTTAAATTTTCTTTTTCAATCTTTTCAACACATGTCATAAATGTATCTACCGGTAGATTATCACTAGAAATATATCTTTTCATTTTCTTGTTCAAACTTTTCAACACTTCTCATAAATGTATCTACCGGTAGTTTATCATTAGAAATATATATTTTTATTTTCTTTTTAAAACTTTTCAACACTTCTCATAAATGTATCTACCGGTAGTTTATCATTAGAAATATATTTTTTATTATCTTTTTCAAACGTTTCAACACATCTCATAAATTGATTGTCAAATCATTAGAAATATATTTTTTTGATTGTCAAACTTTTCAACACATCTCATAAATGTATCTACCGGTAGTTCCCCATTAAAAATATATTTTTATTTTCTTTTTCAAACTTTACAACACTTCTCATACATGTATCTACCGGTAGTTTATCATTAGAAATATATTTTTAAATTTTCTTTTTCAAACTTTTCAACACTTCTCATAAATGTATCTACCTGTAGTTTATCATTAGAAATAAATTTTTTTATTTTCTTTTTCAAACTTTTCAACACTTCTCATAAATGTATATAGTTTATCATTAGAAATATTTTTTTTTAATTTTCTTGTTCAAATTTTTCAACACATTTCATAAATGAATATAGTTTATCATTAGAAATATATTTTTTTAATTTTCTTTTTCAAACTTTTCAACACATCTCATAAATGTATCTACAGGTAGTTTATCATTAGAAATATATTTTATTATGTTCTTTTTCAAACTTTACAACACTTCTCATACATGTATCTACATGTAGTTTATCATTAGAAATATATTTTTTAATTTTCTTTTTCAAACTTTTCAACACTTCTCATAAATGTATCTACCGGTAGTTCCCCATTAAAAATATATTTTTTCTTTTTCTTTTTCAATGTTTTCAACACATGTCATAAATGTATCTACCGGTAGATTATCACTAGAAATATATCTTTTCACTTTCTTTTTCAAACTTTTCAACACATTTCATAAATGTATATAGTTTATCATTAGAAATATTTTTTTTTAATTTTCTTGTTCAAACTTTTCAACAAATTTCATAAATGTATATAGTTTATCACTAGAAATATATTTTTTGATTTTCTTTTTCAAACTTTTCAACACATCTCATAAATGTATCTTGTTTATTATTAGAAATATATTTTTAATTTTCTTTTTCAAACCTTTCAACATATTTCCTAAATGTATCTAGTTTATCATTAGAAATCTATTTTATAAATTTTCTTTTTCAAACTTTTCAACACATCTCATAAATGTATCTACCGGTAGTTTATCATTAGAAATATATTTTTTTATTTTCTTTTTCAAACTTTTCAACACATCTCATAAATGTATCTACCGGTAGATTATCACTAGAATTATATCTTTTCATTTTCTTTTTCAAACTTTTCAACACATTTCATAAATGTATATAGTTTATCATAAGAAATATATTTTTTTAATTTTCTTTTTCAAACTTTTCAACACATCTCATAAATGTATCTACCGGTAGATTATCATTAGAAATATATCTTTTCACTTTCCTTTTCAAACTTTTCAACACATTTCTTTAATGTATATAGTTTATCATTAGAAATATTTTTTTTTTATTTTCTTGTTGAAACTTTTCAACACTTCTCATAAATGTATCTACCGGTAGTTTATCATTAGAAATATATTTTTTTATTTTTTTTTCAAACTTTTCAACACTTCTCATAAATGTATCTACCGGTAGTTTATCATTAGAAATATATTTTTATTATATTTTTCAAACGTTTCACCACATCTCATAAATTGATTGTCAAATCATTAGAAATATATTTATTTGATTGTCAAACTTTTCAACACATCTCATAAATGTATCTACCGGTAGTTCCCCATTAAAAATATATTTTTTCTTTTTCTTTTTCAATGTTTTCAACACATGTCATAAATGTATCTACCGGTAGTTTATCATTAAAAATATATTTTTTAATTTTTTTTTTTATCAATCTTTTCAACACATGTCATAAATGTATCTACCGGTACATTATCACTAGAAATTTCTTTTTAAACTTTTCAACACATCTCATAAATGTATCTACAGGTAGTTTATCATTAGAAATATATTTTTTTATTTTCTTTTTCAAACTTTACAACACTTCTCATACATGTATCTACCGGTAGTTTATCATTAGAAATATATTTTTTTATTTTCTTTTTCAAACTTTTCAACACTTCTCATAAATGTATCTACCGGTAGTTTATCATTAGAAATATATTTTTTTATTTTCTTTTTCAATCTTTTCAACACATCTCATAAATGTATCTACCGGTAGATTATCACTACAATTATATCTTTTCATTTTCTTTTTCAAACTTTTCAACACATTTCATAAATGTATATAGTTTATCATAAGAAATATATTTTTTTTATTTTCTTTTTCAAACGTTTCAACACATCTCATAAATTGATTGTCAAATCATTAGAAATATATTTCTTTGATTTTCAAACTTTTCAACACATCTCATAAATGTATCTACCGGTAGTTTACCATTAAAAATATATTTTTTAATTTTCTTTTTCAATCTTTTCAACACGTCATAAATGTATCTACCGGTAGATTATCACTAGAAATATATCTTTTCATTTTCTTGTTCAAACTTTTCAACACATTTCATAAATGTATGTCGCCTGTGTGTTTCCGGGACCCGAAAGGGGAGCAAAGAATAGCAACACTGTTTACCTTCCACGCATGTCGTAAAAGGCGACTAAGGAGGTTATGGGGTGGAGTTGGCTGTCCCATCCCATATAGGGTCAGTGACCCAAAGCTATGCTGAAGTCGGATGTGTCAGGCCGAAAGGCGCAGATATCGCAGCAATGCTGTAAACCATGACACAACGCATTCCGTTCTTCAGACTACATCCTGCTAATCTGTAGGAGTTTGAGAATGAACGCAGAAGAAGAAGAAGAAGATAAATGTATGTAATTTATCATTAGAAAAATATTTCTTTGATTTTGAAAGTTTTCAACACATTTCAGCAATGTATCTACCAGTAGTTTATTATTAGAAATATATTTTTTCATTTTCTTTTTCAATCTTTTCAACACATCTCATAAATGTATCTACCGGTAGATTATCACTAGAAATATATCTTTTCACTTTCTTTTTAAAACTTTTCAACACATTTCATAAATGTATATAGTTTATCATTAGAAATATTTTTTTTAAATTTTCTTGTTCAAACTTTTCAACACATTTCATAAATAAATATAGTTTATCATTAGAAATATATTTTTTTTATTATCTTGTTCAAACTTTTCAACACATCTCATAAATGTATCTACAGGTAGTTTATCATTAGAAATATATTTTTTTATTTTCTTTTTGAAACTTTACAACACTTCTCATACATGTATCTACCGGTAGTTTATCATTAGAAATATATTTTTTTATTTTCTTTTTCAAACTTTTCAACACTTCTCATAAATGTATCTACCGGTAGTTTATCATTAAAAATATATTTTTTAATTTTTTTTTTTATCAATCTTTTCAACACATGTCATAAATGTATCTACCGGTACATTATCACTAGAAATATATCTTTTCATTTTCTTGTTCAAACTTTTCAACACATTTCATAAATGTATGTAATTTATCATTAGAAAAATATTTCTTTGATTTTGAAACTTTTCAACACATTTCAGCAATGTATCTACCAGTAGTTTATTATTAGAAATATATTTTTTCATTTTCTTTTTCAATCTTTTAAACACATCTCATAAATGTATCTACCGGTAGTTTATCATTAGATATATATATTTTTATATTTTCTTTTTCAAACGTTTCAACACATCTCATAAATGGATTGTCAAATCATTAGAAATATATTTTTTTGATTTTCAAACTTTTCAACACATCTCATAAATGTATCTACAGGTAGTTTATCATTAGAAATATATTTTATTATGTTCTTTTTCAAACTTTACAACACTTCTCATACATGTATCTACATGTAGTTTATCATTAGAAATATATTTTTTAATTTTCTTTTTCAAACTTTTCAACACTTCTCATAAATGTATCTACCGGTAGTTCCCCATTAAAAATATATTTTTTCTTTTTCTTTTTCAATGTTTTCAACACATGTCATAAATGTATCTACCGGTAGATTATCACTAGAAATATATCTTTTCACTTTCTTTTTCAAACTTTTCAACACATTTCATAAATGTATATAGTTTATCATTAGAAATATTTTTTTTTTATTTTCTTGTTCAAACTTTTCAACAAATTTCATAAATGTATATAGTTTATCACTAGAAATATATTTTTTGATTTTCTTTTTCAAACTTTTCAACACATCTCATAAATGTATCTTGTTTATTATTAGAAATATATTTTTAATTTTCTTTTTCAAACCTTTCAACATATTTCCTAAATGTATCTAGTATATCATTAGAAATCTATTTTATAAATTTTCTTTTTCAAACTTTTCAACACATCTCATAAATGTATCTACCGGTAGTTTATCATTAGAAATATATTTTTTTATTTTCTTTTTCAAACTTTTCAACACATCTCATAAATGTATCTACCGGTAGATTATCACTAGAATTATATCTTTTCATTTTCTTTTTCAAACTTTTCAACACATTTCATAAATGTATATAGTTTATCATAAGAAATATATTTTTTTAATTTTCTTTTTCAAACTTTTCAACACATCTCATAAATGTATCTACCGGTAGATTATCATTAGAAATATATCTTTTCACTTTCCTTTTCAAACTTTTCAACACATTTCTTTAATGTATATAGTTTATCATTAGAAATATTTTTTTTTTATTTTCTTGTTGAAACTTTTCAACACTTCTCATAAATGTATCTACCGGTAGTTTATCATTAGAAATATATTTTTTTATTTCTTTTTCAAACTTTTCAACACTTCTCATAAATGTATCTACCTGTAGTTTATCATTAGAAATATATTTTTTTATTTTCTTTTTCAAACTTTTCAACACTTCTCATAAATGTATATAGTTTATCATTAGAAATATTTTTTTTTAATTTTCTTGTTCAAACTTTTCAACACATTTCATAAATGAATATAGTTTATCATTAGAAATATATTTTTTTAATTTTCTTTTTCAAACTTTTCAACACATCTCATAAATGTATCTACAGGTAGTTTATCATTAGAAATATATTTTATTATGTTCTTTTTCAAACTTTACAACACTTCTCATACATGTATCTACATGTAGTTTATCATTAGAAATATATTTTTTAATTTTCTTTTTCAAACTTTTCAACACTTCTCATAAATGTATCTACCGGTAGTTCCCCATTAAAAATATATTTTTTCTTTTTCTTTTTCAATGTTTTCAACACATGTCATAAATGTATCTACCGGTAGATTATCACTAGAAATATATCTTTTCACTTTCTTTTTCAAACTTTTCAACACATTTCATAAATGTATATAGTTTATCATTAGAAATATTTTTTTTTTATTTTCTTGTTCAAACTTTTCAACAAATTTCATAAATGTATATAGTTTATCACTAGAAATATATTTTTTGATTTTCTTTTTCAAACTTTTCAACACATCTCATAAATGTATCTTGTTTATTATTAGAAATATATTTTTAATTTTCTTTTTCAAACCTTTCAACATATTTCCTAAATGTATCTAGTTTATCATTAGAAATCTATTTTATAAATTTTCTTTTTCAAACTTTTCAACACATCTCATAAATGTATCTACCGGTAGTTTATCATTAGAAATATATTTTTTTATTTTCTTTTTCAAACTTTTCAACACATCTCATAAATGTATCTACCGGTAGATTATCACTAGAATTATATCTTTTCATTTTCTTTTTCAAACTTTTCAACACATTTCATAAATGTATATAGTTTATCATAAGAAATATATTTTTTTAATTTTCTTTTTCAAACTTTTCAACACATCTCATAAATGTATCTACCGGTAGATTATCATTAGAAATATATCTTTTCACTTTCCTTTTCAAACTTTTCAACACATTTCTTTAATGTATATAGTTTATCATTAGAAATATTTTTTTTTTATTTTCTTGTTGAAACTTTTCAACACTTCTCATAAATGTATCTACCGGTAGTTTATCATTAGAAATATATTTTTTTATTTTTTTTTCAAACTTTTCAACACTTCTCATAAATGTATCTACCGGTAGTTTATCATTAGAAATATATTTTTATTATATTTTTCAAACGTTTCACCACATCTCATAAATTGATTGTCAAATCATTAGAAATATATTTATTTGATTGTCAAACTTTTCAACACATCTCATAAATGTATCTACCGGTAGTTCCCCATTAAAAATATATTTTTTCTTTTTCTTTTTCAATGTTTTCAACACATGTCATAAATGTATCTACCGGTAGTTTATCATTAAAAATATATTTTTTAATTTTTTTTTTATCAATCTTTTCAACACATGTCATAAATGTATCTACCGGTACATTATCACTAGAAATTTCTTTTTAAACTTTTCAACACATCTCATAAATGTATCTACAGGTAGTTTATCATTAGAAATATATTTTTTTATTTTCTTTTTCAAACTTTACAACACTTCTCATACATGTATCTACCGGTAGTTTATCATTAGAAATATATTTTTTTATTTTCTTTTTCAAACTTTTCAACACTTCTCATAAATGTATCTACCGGTAGTTTATCATTAGAAATATATTTTTTTATTTTCTTTTTCAATCTTTTCAACACATCTCATAAATGTATCTACCGGTAGATTATCACTAGAATTATATCTTTTCATTTTCTTTTTCAAACTTTTCAACACATTTCATAAATGTATATAGTTTATCATAAGAAATATATTTTTTTTATTTTCTTTTTCAAACGTTTCAACACATCTCATAAATTGATTGTCAAATCATTAGAAATATATTTCTTTGATTTTCAAACTTTTCAACACATCTCATAAATGTATCTACCGGTAGTTTACCATTAAAAATATATTTTTTAATTTTCTTTTTCAATCTTTTCAACACGTCATAAATGTATCTACCGGTAGATTATCACTAGAAATATATCTTTTCATTTTCTTGTTCAAACTTTTCAACACATTTCATAAATGTATGTCGCCTGTGTGTTTCCGGGACCCGAAAGGGGAGCAAAGAATAGCAACACTGTTTACCTTCCACGCATGTCGTAAAAGGCGACTAAGGAGGTTATGGGGTGGAGTTGGCTGTCCCATCCCATATAGGGTCAGTGACCCAAAGCCATGCTGAAGTCGGATGTGTCAGGCCGAAAGGCGCAGATATCGCAGCAATGCTGTAAACCATGACACAACGCATTCCGTTCTCCAGACTACATCCTGCTAATCTGCAGGAGTTTGAGAATGAACGCAGAAGAAGAAGAAGAAGATAAATGTATGTAATTTATCATTAGAAAAATATTTCTTTGATTTTGAAAGTTTTCAACACATTTCAGCAATGTATCTACCAGTAGTTTATTATTAGAAATATATTTTTTCATTTTCTTTTTCAATCTTTTCAACACATCTCATAAATGTATCTACCGGTAGATTATCACTAGAAATATATCTTTTCACTTTCTTTTTAAAACTTTTCAACACATTTCATAAATGTATATAGTTTATCATTAGAAATATTTTTTTTAAATTTTCTTGTTCAAACTTTTCAACACATTTCATAAATAAATATAGTTTATCATTAGAAATATATTTTTTTTATTATCTTGTTCAAACTTTTCAACACATCTCATAAATGTATCTACAGGTAGTTTATCATTAGAAATATATTTTTTTATTTTCTTTTTGAAACTTTACAACACTTCTCATACATGTATCTACCGGTAGTTTATCATTAGAAATATATTTTTTTATTTTCTTTTTCAAACTTTTCAACACTTCTCATAAATGTATCTACCGGTAGTTTATCATTAAAAATATATTTTTTAATTTTTTTTTTATCAATCTTTTCAACACATGTCATAAATGTATCTACCGGTACATTATCACTAGAAATATATCTTTTCATTTTCTTGTTCAAACTTTTCAACACATTTCATAAATGTATGTAATTTATCATTAGAAAAATATTTCTTTGATTTTGAAACTTTTCAACACATTTCAGCAATGTATCTACCAGTAGTTTATTATTAGAAATATATTTTTTCATTTTCTTTTTCAATCTTTTAAACACATCTCATAAATGTATCTACCGGTAGTTTATCATTAGATATATATATTTTTATATTTTCTTTTTCAAACGTTTCAACACATCTCATAAATGGATTGTCAAATCATTAGAAATATATTTTTTTGATTTTCAAACTTCTCAACACATGTCATAAATGTATCTACCGGTAGATTATCACTAGAAATATATCTTTTCATTTTCTTGTTCAAACTTTTCAACACTTCTCATAAATGTATCTACCGGTAGTTTATCATTAGAAATATATTTTTTTATTTTCTTTTTCAAACTTTTCAACACTTCTCATAAATGTATCTACCGGTAGTTTATCATTAGAAATATATTTTTTATTATCTTTTTCAAACGTTTCAACACATCTCATAAATTGATTGTCAAATCATTAGAAATATATTTTTTTGATTGTCAAACTTTTCAACACATCTCATAAATGTATCTACCGGTAGTTCCCCATTAAAAATATATTTTTATTTTCTTTTTCAAACTTTACAACACTTCTCATACATGTATCTACCGGTAGTTTATCATTAGAAATATATTTTTAAATTTTCTTTTTCAAACTTTTCAACACTTCTCATAAATGTATCTACCTGTAGTTTATCATTAGAAATATATTTTTTTAATTTTCTTTTTCAAACTTTTCAACACTTCTCATAAATGTATATAGTTTATCATTAGAAATATTTTTTTTTAATTTTCTTGTTCAAACTTTTCAACACATTTCATAAATGAATATAGTTTATCATTAGAAATATATTTTTTTAATTTTCTTTTTCAAACTTTTCAACACATCTCATAAATGTATCTACAGGTAGTTTATCATTAGAAATATATTTTATTATGTTCTTTTTCAAACTTTACAACACTTCTCATACATGTATCTACATGTAGTTTATCATTAGAAATATATTTTTTAATTTTCTTTTTCAAACTTTTCAACACTTCTCATAAATGTATCTACCGGTAGTTCCCCATTAAAAATATATTTTTTCTTTTTCTTTTTCAATGTTTTCAACACATGTCATAAATGTATCTACCGGTAGATTATCACTAGAAATATATCTTTTCACTTTCTTTTTCAAACTTTTCAACACATTTCATAAATGTATATAGTTTATCATTAGAAATATTTTTTTTTTATTTTCTTGTTCAAACTTTTCAACAAATTTCATAAATGTATATAGTTTATCACTAGAAATATATTTTTTGATTTTCTTTTTCAAACTTTTCAACACATCTCATAAATGTATCTTGTTTATTATTAGAAATATATTTTTAATTTTCTTTTTCAAACCTTTCAACATATTTCCTAAATGTATCTAGTTTATCATTAGAAATCTATTTTATAAATTTTCTTTTTCAAACTTTTCAACACATCTCATAAATGTATCTACCGGTAGTTTATCATTAGAAATATATTTTTTTATTTTCTTTTTCAAACTTTTCAACACATCTCATAAATGTATCTACCGGTAGATTATCACTAGAATTATATCTTTTCATTTTCTTTTTCAAACTTTTCAACACATTTCATAAATGTATATAGTTTATCATAAGAAATATATTTTTTTAATTTTCTTTTTCAAACTTTTCAACACATCTCATAAATGTATCTACCGGTAGATTATCATTAGAAATATATCTTTTCACTTTCCTTTTCAAACTTTTCAACACATTTCTTTAATGTATATAGTTTATCATTAGAAATATTTTTTTTTTATTTTCTTGTTGAAACTTTTCAACACTTCTCATAAATGTATCTACCGGTAGTTTATCATTAGAAATATATTTTTTTATTTTTTTTTCAAACTTTTCAACACTTCTCATAAATGTATCTACCGGTAGTTTATCATTAGAAATATATTTTTATTATATTTTTCAAACGTTTCACCACATCTCATAAATTGATTGTCAAATCATTAGAAATATATTTATTTGATTGTCAAACTTTTCAACACATCTCATAAATGTATCTACCGGTAGTTCCCCATTAAAAATATATTTTTTCTTTTTCTTTTTCAATGTTTTCAACACATGTCATAAATGTATCTACCGGTAGTTTATCATTAAAAATATATTTTTTAATTTTTTTTTTTATCAATCTTTTCAACACATGTCATAAATGTATCTACCGGTACATTATCACTAGAAATTTCTTTTTAAACTTTTCAACACATCTCATAAATGTATCTACAGGTAGTTTATCATTAGAAATATATTTTTTTATTTTCTTTTTCAAACTTTACAACACTTCTCATACATGTATCTACCGGTAGTTTATCATTAGAAATATATTTTTTTATTTTCTTTTTCAAACTTTTCAACACTTTTCATAAATGTATCTACCGGTAGTTTATCATTAGAAATATATTTTTTTATTTTCTTTTTCAATCTTTTCAACACATCTCATAAATGTATCTACCGGTAGATTATCACTAGAATTATATCTTTTCATTTTCTTTTTCAAACTTTTCAACACATTTCATAAATGTATATAGTTTATCATAAGAAATATATTTTTTTTATTTTCTTTTTCAAACGTTTCAACACATCTCATAAATTGATTGTCAAATCATTAGAAATATATTTCTTTGATTTTCAAACTTTTCAACACATCTCATAAATGTATCTACCGGTAGTTTACCATTAAAAATATATTTTTTAATTTTCTTTTTCAATCTTTTCAACACGTCATAAATGTATCTACCGGTAGATTATCACTAGAAATATATCTTTTCATTTTCTTGTTCAAACTTTTCAACACATTTCATAAATGTATGTCGCCTGTGTGTTTCCGGGACCCGAAAGGGGAGCAAAGAATAGCAACACTGTTTACCTTCCACGCATGTCGTAAAAGGCGACTAAGGAGGTTATGGGGTGGAGTTGGCTGTCCCATCCCATATAGGGTCAGTGACCCAAAGCCATGCTGAAGTCGGATGTGTCAGGCCGAAAGGCGCAGATATCGCAGCAATGCTGTAAACCATGACACAACGCATTCCGTTCTCCAGACTACCTCCTGCTAATCTGCAGGAGTTTGAGAATGAACGCAGAAGAAGAAGAAGAAGATAAATGTATGTAATTTATCATTAGAAAAATATTTCTTTGATTTTGAAAGTTTTCAACACATTTCAGCAATGTATCTACCAGTAGTTTATTATTAGAAATATATTTTTTCATTTTCTTTTTCAATCTTTTCAACACATCTCATAAATGTATCTACCGGTAGATTATCACTAGAAATATATCTTTTCACTTTCTTTTTAAAACTTTTCAACACATTTCATAAATGTATATAGTTTATCATTAGAAATATTTTTTTTTAATTTTCTTGTTCAAACTTTTCAACACATTTCATAAATAAATATAGTTTATCATTAGAAATATATTTTTTTTATTATCTTGTTCAAACTTTTCAACACATCTCATAAATGTATCTACAGGTAGTTTATCATTAGAAATATATTTTTTTATTTTCTTTTTGAAACTTTACAACACTTCTCATACATGTATCTACCGGTAGTTTATCATTAGAAATATATTTTTTTATTTTCTTTTTCAAACTTTTCAACACTTCTCATAAATGTATCTACCGGTAGTTTATCATTAAAAATATATTTTTTAATTTTTTTTTTTATCAATCTTTTCAACACATGTCATAAATGTATCTACCGGTACATTATCACTAGAAATATATCTTTTCATTTTCTTGTTCAAACTTTTCAACACATTTCATAAATGTATGTAATTTATCATTAGAAAAATATTTCTTTGATTTTGAAACTTTTCAACACATTTCAGCAATGTATCTACCAGTAGTTTATTATTAGAAATATATTTTTAAATTTTCTTTTTCAAACTTTTCAACACTTCTCATAAATGTATCTACCTGTAGTTTATCATTAGAAATATATTTTTTTATTTTCTTTTTCAAACTTTTCAACACTTCTCATAAATGTATATAGTTTATCATTAGAAATATTTTTTTTTAATTTTCTTGTTCAAACTTTTCAACACATTTCATAAATGAATATAGTTTATCATTAGAAATATATTTTTTTAATTTTCTTTTTCAAACTTTTCAACACATCTCATAAATGTATCTACAGGTAGTTTATCATTAGAAATATATTTTATTATGTTCTTTTTCAAACTTTACAACACTTCTCATACATGTATCTACATGTAGTTTATCATTAGAAATATATTTTTTAATTTTCTTTTTCAAACTTTTCAACACTTCTCATAAATGTATCTACCGGTAGTTCCCCATTAAAAATATATTTTTTCTTTTTCTTTTTCAATGTTTTCAACACATGTCATAAATGTATCTACCGGTAGATTATCACTAGAAATATATCTTTTCACTTTCTTTTTCAAACTTTTCAACACATTTCATAAATGTATATAGTTTATCATTAGAAATATTTTTTTTTTATTTTCTAGTTCAAACTTTTCAACAAATTTCATAAATGTATATAGTTTATCACTAGAAATATATTTTTTGATTTTCTTTTTCAAACTTTTCAACACATCTCATAAATGTATCTTGTTTATTATTAGAAATATATTTTTAATTTTCTTTTTCAAACCTTTCAACATATTTCCTAAATGTATCTAGTATATCATTAGAAATCTATTTTATAAATTTTCTTTTTCAAACTTTTCAACACATCTCATAAATGTATCTACCGGTAGTTTATCATTAGAAATATATTTTTTTATTTTCTTTTTCAAACTTTTCAACACATCTCATAAATGTATCTACCGGTAGATTATCACTAGAATTATATCTTTTCATTTTCTTTTTCAAACTTTTCAACACATTTCATAAATGTATATAGTTTATCATAAGAAATATATTTTTTAAATTTTCTTTTTCAAACTTTTCAACACATCTCATAAATGTATCTACCGGTAGATTATCATTAGAAATATATCTTTTCACTTTCCTTTTCAAACTTTTCAACACATTTCTTTAATGTATATAGTTTATCATTAGAAATATTGTTTTTTTATTTTCTTGTTGAAACTTTTCAACACTTCTCATAAATGTATCTACCGGTAGTTTATCATTAGAAATATATTTTTTTATTTTTTTTTCAAACTTTTCAACACTTCTCATAAATGTATCTACCGGTAGTTTATCATTAGAAATATATTTTTATTATATTTTTCAAACGTTTCACCACATCTCATAAATTGATTGTCAAATCATTAGAAATATATTTATTTGATTGTCAAACTTTTCAACACATCTCATAAATGTATCTACCGGTAGTTCCCCATTAAAAATATATTTTTTCTTTTTCTTTTTCAATGTTTTCAACACATGTCATAAATGTATCTACCGGTACATTATCACTAGAAATTTCTTTTTAAACTTTTCAACACATCTCATAAATGTATCTACAGGTAGTTTATCATTAGAAATATATTTTTTTATTTTCTTTTTGAAACTTTACAACACTTCTCATACATGTATCTACCGGTAGATTATCACTAGAAATATATCTTTTCATTTTCTTGTTCAAACTTTTCAACACATTTCATAAATGTATGTCGCCTGTGTGTTTCCGGGACCCGAAAGGGGAGCAAAGAATAGCAACACTGTTTACCTTCCACGCATGTCGTAAAAGGCGACTAAGGAGGTTATGGGGTGGAGTTGGCTGTCCCATCCCATATAGGGTCAGTGACCCAAAGCCATGCTGAAGTCGGATGTGTCAGGCCGAAAGGCGCAGATATCGCAGCAATGCTGTAAACCATGACACAACGCATTCCGTTCTCCAGACTACATCCTGCTAATCTGCAGGAGTTTGAGAATGAACGCAGAAGAAGAAGAAGAAGATAAATGTATGTAATTTATCATTAGAAAAATATTTCTTTGATTTTGAAAGTTTTCAACACATTTCAGCAATGTATCTACCAGTAGTTTATTATTAGAAATATATTTTTTCATTTTCTTTTTCAATCTTTTCAACACATCTCATAAATGTATCTACCGGTAGATTATCACTAGAAATATATCTTTTCACTTTCTTTTTAAAACTTTTCAACACATTTCATAAATGTATATAGTTTATCATTAGAAATATTTTTTTTAAATTTTCTTGTTCAAACTTTTCAACACATTTCATAAATAAATATAGTTTATCATTAGAAATATATTTTTTTTATTATCTTGTTCAAACTTTTCAACACATCTCATAAATGTATCTACAGGTAGTTTATCATTAGAAATATATTTTTTTATTTTCTTTTTGAAACTTTACAACACTTCTCATACATGTATCTACCGGTAGTTTATCATTAGAAATATATTTTTTTATTTTCTTTTTCAAACTTTTCAACACTTCTCATAAATGTATCTACCGGTAGTTTATCATTAAAAATATATTTTTTAATTTTTTTTTTTATCAATCTTTTCAACACATGTCATAAATGTATCTACCGGTACATTATCACTAGAAATATATCTTTTCATTTTCTTGTTCAAATTTTTCAACACATTTCATAAATGTATGTAATTTATCATTAGAAAAATATTTCTTTGATTTTGAAACTTTTCAACACATTTCAGCAATGTATCTACCAGTAGTTTATTATTAGAAATATATTTTTTCATTTTCTTTTTCAATCTTTTAAACACATCTCATAAATGTATCTACCGGTAGTTTATCATTAGAAATATATTTTTTTATTTTCTTTTTCAAACGTTTCAACACATCTCATAAATGGATTGTCAAATCATTAGAAATATATTTTTTTGATTTTCAAACTTTTCAACACATCTCATAAATGTATCTACCGGTAGTGTACCATTAAAAATATTTTTTTAAATTTTCTTTTTCAATCTTTTCAACACATGTCATAAATGTATCTACCGGTAGATTATCACTAGAAATATATCTTTTCATTTTCTTGTTCAAACTTTTCAACACTTCTCATAAATGTATCTATCGGTAGTTTATCATTAGAAATATATATTTTTATTTTCTTTTTAAAACTTTTCAACACTTCTCATAAATGTATCTACCGGTAGTTTATCATTAGAAATATATTTTTTATTATCTTTTTCAAACGTTTCAACACATCTCATAAATTGATTGTCAAATCATTAGAAATATATTTTTTTGATTGTCAAACTTTTCAACACATCTCATAAATGTATCTACCGGTAGTTCCCCATTAAAAATATATTTTTATTTTCTTTTTCAAACTTTACAACACTTCTCATACATGTATCTACCGGTAGTTTATCATTAGAAATATATTTTTAAATTTTCTTTTTCAAACTTTTCAACACTTCTCATAAATGTATCTACCTGTAGTTTATCATTAGAAATATATTTTTTTATTTTCTTTTTCAAACTTTTCAACACTTCTCATAAATGTATATAGTTTATCATTAGAAATATTTTTTTTTAATTTTCTTGTTCAAACTTTTCAACACATTTCATAAATGAATATAGTTTATCATTAGAAATATATTTTTTTAATTTTCTTTTTCAAACTTTTCAACACATCTCATAAATGTATCTACAGGTAGTTTATCATTAGAAATATATTTTATTATGTTCTTTTTCAAACTTTACAACACTTCTCATACATGTATCTACATGTAGTTTATCATTAGAAATATATTTTTTAATTTTCTTTTTCAAACTTTTCAACACTTCTCATAAATGTATCTACCGGTAGTTCCCCATTAAAAATATATTTTTTCTTTTTCTTTTTCAATGTTTTCAACACATGTCATAAATGTATCTACCGGTAGATTATCACTAGAAATATATCTTTTCACTTTCTTTTTCAAACTTTTCAACACATTTCATAAATGTATATAGTTTATCATTAGAAATATTTTTTTTTTATTTTCTTGTTCAAACTTTTCAACAAATTTCATAAATGTATATAGTTTATCACTAGAAATATATTTTTTGATTTTCTTTTTCAAACTTTTCAACACATCTCATAAATGTATCTTGTTTATTATTAGAAATATATTTTTAATTTTCTTTTTCAAACCTTTCAACATATTTCCTAAATGTATCTAGTTTATCATTAGAAATCTATTTTATAAATTTTCTTTTTCAAACTTTTCAACACATCTCATAAATGTATCTACCGGTAGTTTATCATTAGAAATATATTTTTTTATTTTCTTTTTCAAACTTTTCAACACATCTCATAAATGTATCTACCGGTAGATTATCACTAGAATTATATCTTTTCATTTTCTTTTTCAAACTTTTCAACACATTTCATAAATGTATATAGTTTATCATAAGAAATATATTTTTTAAATTTTCTTTTTCAAACTTTTCAACACATCTCATAAATGTATCTACCGGTAGATTATCATTAGAAATATATCTTTTCACTTTCCTTTTCAAACTTTTCAACACATTTCTTTAATGTATATAGTTTATCATTAGAAATATTTTTTTTTTATTTTCTTGTTGAAACTTTTCAACACTTCTCATAAATGTATCTACCGGTAGTTTATCATTAGAAATATATTTTTTTATTTTTTTTTCAAACTTTTCAACACTTCTCATAAATGTATCTACCGGTAGTTTATCATTAGAAATATATTTTTATTATATTTTTCAAACGTTTCACCACATCTCATAAATTGATTGTCAAATCATTAGAAATATATTTATTTGATTGTCAAACTTTTCAACACATCTCATAAATGTATCTACCGGTAGTTCCCCATTAAAAATATATTTTTTCTTTTTTTTTTATCAATCTTTTCAACACATGTCATAAATGTATCTACCGGTACATTATCACTAGAAATTTCTTTTTAAACTTTTCAACACATCTCATAAATGTATCTACAGGTAGTTTATCATTAGAAATATATTTTTTTATTTTCTTTTTCAAACTTTACAACACTTCTCATACATGTATCTACCGGTAGTTTATCATTAGAAATATATTTTTTTATTTTCTTTTTCAAACTTTTCAACACTTTTCATAAATGTATCTACCGGTAGTTTATCATTAGAAATATATTTTTTTATTTTCTTTTTCAATCTTTTCAACACATCTCATAAATGTATCTACCGGTAGATTATCACTAGAATTATATCTTTTCATTTTCTTTTTCAAACTTTTCAACACATTTCATAAATGTATATAGTTTATCATAAGAAATATATTTTTTTTATTTTCTTTTTCAAACGTTTCAACACATCTCATAAATTGATTGTCAAATCATTAGAAATATATTTCTTTGATTTTCAAACTTTTCAACACATCTTATAAATGTATCTACCGGTAGTTTACCATTAAAAATATATTTTTTAATTTTCTTTTTCAATCTTTTCAACACGTCATAAATGTATCTACCGGTAGATTATCACTAGAAATATATCTTTTCATTTTCTTGTTCAAACTTTTCAACACATTTCATAAATGTATGTCGCCTGTGTGTTTCCAGGACCCGAAAGGGGAGCAAAGAATAGCAACACTGTTTACCTTCCACGCATGTCGTAAAAGGCGACTAAGGAGGTTATGGGGTGGAGTTGGCTGTCCCATCCCATATAGGGTCAGTGACCCAAAGCAATGCTGAAGTCGGATGTGTCAGGCCGAAAGGCGCAGATATCGCAGCAATGCTGTAAACCATGACACAACGCATTCCGTTCTCCAGACTACATCCTGCTAATCTGCAGGAGTTTGAGAATGAACGCAGAAGAAGAAGAAGAAGATAAATGTATGTAATTTATCATTAGAAAAATATTTCTTTGATTTTGAAAGTTTTCAACACATTTCAGCAATGTATCTACCAGTAGTTTATTATTAGAAATATATTTTTTCATTTTCTTTTTCAATCTTTTCAACACATCTCATAAATGTATCTACCGGTAGATTATCACTAGAAATATATCTTTTCACTTTCTTTTTAAAACTTTTCAACACATTTCATAAATGTATATAGTTTATCATTAGAAATATTTTTTTAAAATTTTCTTGTTCAAACTTTTCAACACATTTCATAAATAAATATAGTTTATCATTAGAAATATATTTTTTTTATTATCTTGTTCAAACTTTTCAACACATCTCATAAATGTATCTACAGGTAGTTTATCATTAGAAATATATTTTTTTATTTTCTTTTTGAAACTTTACAACACTTCTCATACATGTATCTACCGGTAGTTTATCATTAGAAATATATTTTTTTATTTTCTTTTTCAAACTTTTCAACACTTCTCATAAATGTATCTACCGGTAGTTTATCATTAAAAATATATTTTTTAATTTTTTTTTTTATCAATCTTTTCAACACATGTCATAAATGTATCTACCGGTACATTATCACTAGAAATATATCTTTTCATTTTCTTGTTCAAACTTTTCAACACATTTCATAAATGTATGTAATTTATCATTAGAAAAATATTTCTTTGATTTTGAAACTTTTCAACACATTTCAGCAATGTATCTACCAGTAGTTTATTATTAGAAATATATTTTTTCATTTTCTTTTTCAATCTTTTAAACACATCTCATAAATGTATCTACCGGTAGTTTATCATTAGAAATATATTTTTTTATTTTCTTTTTCAAACATTTAAACACATCTCATAAATGGATTGTCAAATCATTAGAAATATATTTTTTTGATTTTCAAACTTTTCAACACATCTCATAAATGTATCTACCGGTAGTGTACCATTAAAAATATTTTTTTTAATTTTCTTTTTCAATCTTTTCAACACATGTCATAAATGTATCTACCGGTAGATTATCACTAGAAATATATCTTTTCACTTTCTTTTTCAAACTTTTCAACACATTTCATAAATGTATATAGTTTATCACTAGAAATATATTGTTTTGATTTTCAAACTTTTCAACACATTTCATAAATGTATCTAGTTTATCACTAGAAATATATTTTTTGATTTTCTTTTCCAAACTATTCAACACATTTCATAAATGTATCTAGATTAACATTAGACATATATTTTTTTATTTTCTTTTTCAAACGTTTCAACACATCTCATAAATTGATTGTCAAATCATTAGAAATATAATTTTTTGATTTTCAAACTTTTCAACACATCTCATAAATGTATCTACCGGTAGATTATCACTAGAAATATATCTTTTCACTTTCTTTTTAAAACTTTTCAACACATTTCATAAATGTATATAGTTTATCATTAGAAATATTTTTTTTTTATTTTCTTGTTCAAACTTTTCAACACATCTCATAAATGTATCTACCGGTAGTTCCCCATTAAAAATATATTTTTTCTTTTTCTTTTTCAATGTTTTCAACACATGTCATAAATGTATCTACCGGTAGTTTATCATTAAAAATATATTTTTTAATTTTTTTTTTTATCAATCTTTTCAACACATGTCATAAATGTATCTACCGGTACATTATCACTAGAAATTTCTTTTTAAACTTTTCAACACATCTCATAAATGTATCTACAGGTAGTTTATCATTAGAAATATATTTTTTTATTTTCTTTTTCAAACTTTACAACACTTCTCATACATGTATCTACCGGTAGTTTATCATTAGAAATATATTTTTTTATTTTCTTTTTCAAACTTTTCAACACTTCTCATAAATGTATCTACCGGTAGTTTATCATTAGAAATATATTTTTTTATTTTCTTTTTCAATCTTTTCAACACATCTCATAAATGTATCTACCGGTAGATTATCACTAGAATTATATCTTTTCATTTTCTTTTTCAAACTTTTCAACACATTTCATAAATGTATATAGTTTATCATAAGAAATATATTTTTTTTATTTTCTTTTTCAAACGTTTCAACACATCTCATAAATTGATTGTTAAATCATTAGAAATATATTTCTTTGATTTTCAAACTTTTCAACACATCTCATAAATGTATCTACCGGTAGTTTACCATTAAAAATATATTTTTTAATTTTCTTTTTCAATCTTTTCAACACGTCATAAATGTATCTACCGGTAGATTATCACTAGAAATATATCTTTTCATTTTCTTGTTCAAACTTTTCAACACATTTCATAAATGTATGTCGCCTGTGTGTTTCCAGGACCTGAAAGGGGAGCAAAGAATAGCAACACTGTTTACCTTCCACGCATGTCGTAAAAGGCGACTAAGGAGGTTATGGGGTGGAGTTGGCTGTCCCATCCCATATAGGGTCAGTGACCCAAAGCAATGCTGAAGTCGGATGTGTCAGGCCGAAAGGCGCAGATATCGCAGCAATGCTGTAAACCATGACACAACGCATTCCATTCTCCAGACTACATCCTGCTAATCTGCAGGAGTTTGAGAATGAACGCAGAAGAAGAAGAAGAAGATAAATGTATGTAATTTATCATTAGAAAAATATTTCTTTGATTTTGAAAGTTTTCAACACATTTCAGCAATGTATCTACCAGTAGTTTATTATTAGAAATATATTTTTTCATTTTCTTTTTCAATCTTTTCAACACATCTCATAAATGTATCTACCGGTAGATTATCACTAGAAATATATCTTTTCACTTTCTTTTTAAAACTTTTCAACACATTTCATAAATGTATATAGTTTATCATTAGAAATATTTTTTTAAAATTTTCTTGTTCAAACTTTTCAACACATTTCATAAATAAATATAGTTTATCATTAGAAATATATTTTTTTTATTATCTTGTTCAAACTTTTCAACACATCTCATAAATGTATCTACAGGTAGTTTATCATTAGAAATATATTTTTTTATTTTCTTTTTGAAACTTTACAACACTTCTCATACATGTATCTACCGGTAGTTTATCATTAGAAATATATTTTTTTATTTTCTTTTTCAAACTTTTCAACACTTCTCATAAATGTATCTACCGGTAGTTTATCATTAAAAATATATTTTTTAATTTTTTTTTTTATCAATCTTTTCAACACATGTCATAAATGTATCTACCGGTACATTATCACTAGAAATATATCTTTTCATTTTCTTGTTCAAACTTTTCAACACATTTCATAAATGTATGTAATTTATCATTAGAAAAATATTTCTTTGATTTTGAAACTTTTCAACACATTTCAGCAATGTATCTACCAGTAGTTTATTATTAGAAATATATTTTTTCATTTTCTTTTTCAATCTTTTAAACACATCTCATAAATGTATCTACCGGTAGTTTATCATTAGAAATATATTTTTTTATTTTCTTTTTCAAACATTTCAACACATCTCATAAATGGATTGTCAAATCATTAGAAATATATTTTTTTGATTTTCAAACTTTTCAACACATCTCATAAATGTATCTACCGGTAGTGTACCATTAAAAATATTTTTTTTAATTTTCTTTTTCAATCTTTTCAACACATGTCATAAATGTATCTACCGGTAGATTATCACTAGAAATATATCTTTTCACTTTCTTTTTCAAACTTTTCAACACATTTCATAAATGTATATAGTTTATCATTAGAAATATTTTTTTTTTATTTTCTTGTTCAAACTTTTCAACATATTTCATAAATGTATATAGTTTATCACTAGAAATATATTTTTTGATTTTCTTTTTCAAACTTTTCAACACATCTCATAAATGTATCTACCAGTGGTTTATCATTAGAAATATATTTTTTTAATTTTCTTGTTCAAACTTTTCAACATATTTCATAAATGTATCTAATTTATCATTAGAAATATATTGTTTTGATTTTCAAACTTTTCAACACATTTCATAAATGTATCTAGTTTATCACTAGAAATATATTTTTTGATTTTCTTTTCCAAACTATTCAACACATTTCATAAATGTATCTAGATTAACATTAGAAATATATTTTTTTATTTTCTTTTTCAAACTTTTCAACACTTCTCATAAATGTATCTACCGGTAGTTTATCATTAGAAATATATTTTTTTATTTTCTTTTTCAAACGTTTCAACACATCTCATAAATTGATTGTCAAATCATTAGAAATATAATTTTTTGATTTTCAAACTTTTCAACACATCTCATAAATGTATCTACCGGTAGATTATCACTAGAAATATATCTTTTCACTTTCTTTTTAAAACTTTTCAACACATTTCATAAATGTATATAGTTTATCATTAGAAATATTTTTTTTTTATTTTCTTGTTCAAACTTTTCAACACATCTCATAAATGTATCTACAGGTAGTTTATCATTAGAAATATATTTTTATTTTCTTTTTCAAACTTTACAACACTTCTCATACATGTATCTACCGGTAGTTTATCATTAGAAATATATTTTTTTATTTTCTTTTTCAAACTTTTCAACACTTCTCATAAATATATCTACCGGTAGTTTATCATTGGAAATATATTTTTTTATTTTCTTTTTCAATCTTTTCAACACATCTCATAAATGTATCTACCGGTAGATTATCACTAGAATTATATCTTTTCATTTTCTTTTTCAAACTTGTCAACACATTTCATAAATGTATATAGTTTATCATAAGAAATATATTTTTTTAATTTTCTTTTTCAAACTTTTCAACATATTTCATAAATGTATCTAGTTTATCACTAGAAATATATTTTTTTATTTTCTTTTTAAACATTTCAACACATCTCATAAATGTATCTTGTTTATTATTAGATATATATTTTTAATTTTCTTTTTCAAACCTTTCAACATATTTCATAAATGTATCTAGTTTATCATTAGAAATCAATTTTTTAAATTTTCTTTTTCAAACTTTTCAACACATCTCATAAATGTATCTACCGGTAGATTATCACTAGAAATATATCTTTTCACTTTCTTTTTAAAACTTTTCAACACATTTCATAAATGTATATAGTTTATCATTAGAAATATTTTTTAAAAATTTTCTTGTTCAAACTTTTCAACACATTTCATAAATGAATATAGTTTATCATTAGAAATATATTTTTTTTATTTTCTTGTTCAAACTTTTCAACACATCTCATAAATGTATCTACAGGTAGTTTATCATTAGAAATATATTTTTATTTTCTTTTTCAAACTTTACAACACTTCTCATACATGTATCTACCGGTAGTTTATCATTAGAAATATATTTTTTTATTTTCTTTTTCAAACTTTTCAACACTTCTCATAAATGTATCTACCGGTAGTTTATCATTAGAAATATATTTTTTTATTTTCTTGTTCAATCTTTTCAACACATCTCATAAATGTATCTACCGGTAGATTATCACTAGAATTATATCTTTTAATTTTCTTTTTCAAACTTGTCAACATATTTCATAAATGTATAGGCCCTATAGTTTATCATAAGAAATAAATTTTTTTAATTTTCTTTTTCAAACCTTTCAACATATTTCATAAATGTATCTAGTTTATCATTAGAAATCTATTTTTTTAATTTTCTTGTTCAAACTTTTCAACATATTTCATAAATGTATATAGTTTATCACTAGAAATATATTTTTTGATTTTCTTTTTCAAACTTTTCAACACATCTCATAAATGTATCTACCAGTGGTTTATCATTAGAAATATATTTTTTTAATTTTCTTGTTCAAACTTTTCAACATATTTCATAAATGTATCTAATTTATCATTAGAAATATATTGTTTTGATTTTCAAACTTTTCAACACATTTCATAAATGTATCTAGTTTATCACTAGAAATATATTTTTTGATTTTCTTTTCCAAACTATTCAACACATTTCATAAATGTATCTAGATTAACATTAGAAATATATTTTTTTATTTTCTTTTTCAAACTTTTCAACACTTCTCATAAATGTATCTACCGGTAGTTTATCATTAGAAATATATTTTTTTATTTTCTTTTTCAAACGTTTCAACACATCTCATAAATTGATTGTCAAATCATTAGAAATATAATTTTTTGATTTTCAAACTTTTCAACACATCTCATAAATGTATCTACCGGTAGATTATCACTAGAAATATATCTTTTCACTTTCTTTTTAAAACTTTTCAACACATTTCATAAATGTATATAGTTTATCATTAGAAATATTTTTTTTTTATTTTCTTGTTCAAACTTTTCAACACATCTCATAAATGTATCTACAGGTAGTTTATCATTAGAAATATATTTTTATTTTCTTTTTCAAACTTTACAACACTTCTCATACATGTATCTACCGGTAGTTTATCATTAGAAATATATTTTTTTATTTTCTTTTTCAAACTTTTCAACACTTCTCATAAATATATCTACCGGTAGTTTATCATTGGAAATATATTTTTTTATTTTCTTTTTCAATCTTTTCAACACATCTCATAAATGTATGAACCGGTAGATTATCACTAGAATTATATCTTTTCATTTTCTTTTTCAAACTTGTCAACACATTTCATAAATGTATATAGTTTATCATAAGAAATATATTTTTTTAATTTTCTTTTTCAAACTTTTCAACATATTTCATAAATGTATCTAGTTTATCACTAGAAATATATTTTTTTATTTTCTTTTTAAACATTTCAACACATCTCATAAATGTATCTTGTTTATTATTAGATATATATTTTTAATTTTCTTTTTCAAACCTTTCAACATATTTCATAAATGTATCTAGTTTATCATTAGAAATCAATTTTTTAAATTTTCTTTTTCAAACTTTTCAACACATCTCATAAATGTATCTACCGGTAGATTATCACTAGAAATATATCTTTTCACTTTCTTTTTAAAACTTTTCAACACATTTCATAAATGTATATAGTTTATCATTAGAAATATTTTTTTTAAATTTTCTTGTTCAAACTTTTCAACACATTTCATAAATGAATATAGTTTATCATTAGAAATATATTTTTTTTATTTTCTTGTTCAAACTTTTCAACACATCTCATAAATGTATCTACAGGTAGTTTATCATTAGAAATATATTTTTATTTTCTTTTTCAAACTTTACAACACTTCTCATACATGTATCTACCGGTAGTTTATCATTAGAAATATATTTTTTTATTTTCTTTTTCAAACTTTTCAACACATCTCATAAATGTATCTACCGGTAGATTATCACTAGAATTATATCTTTTCATTTTCTTTTTCAAACTTGTCAACACATTTCATAAATGTATAGGCCCTATAGTTTATCATAAGAAATAAATTTTTTTAATTTTCTTTTTCAAACCTTTCAACATATTTCATAAATGTATCTAGTTTATCATTAGAAATCTATTTTTTTAATTTTCTTGTTCAAACTTTTCAACATATTTCATAAATGTATATAGTTTATCACTAGAAATATATTTTTTGATTTTCTTTTTCAAACTTTTCAACACATCTCATAAATGTATCTACCAGTGGTTTATCATTAGAAATATATTTTTTTAATTTTCTTGTTCAAACTTTTCAACATATTTCATAAATGTATCTAATTTATCATTAGAAATATATTGTTTTGATTTTCAAACTTTTCAACACATTTCATAAATGTATCTAGTTTATCACTAGAAATATATTTTTTGATTTTCTTTTCCAAACTATTCAACACATTTCATAAATGTATCTAGATTAACATTAGAAATATATTTTTTTATTTTCTTTTTCAAACTTTTCAACACTTCTCATAAATGTATCTACCGGTAGTTTATCATTAGAAATATATTTTTTTATTTTCTTTTTCAAACGTTTCAACACATCTCATAAATTGATTGTCAAATCATTAGAAATATAATTTTTTGATTTTCAAACTTTTCAACACATCTCATAAATGTATCTACCGGTAGATTATCACTAGAAATATATCTTTTCACTTTCTTTTTAAAACTTTTCAACACATTTCATAAATGTATATAGTTTATCATTAGAAATATTTTTTTTTTATTTTCTTGTTCAAACTTCTCAACACTTCTCATAAATATATCTACCGGTAGTTTATCATTGGAAATATATTTTTTTATTTTCTTTTTCAATCTTTTCAACACATCTCATAAATGTATCTACCGGTAGATTATCACTAGAATTATATCTTTTCATTTTCTTTTTCAAACTTGTCAACACATTTCATAAATGTATATAGTTTATCATAAGAAATATATTTTTTTAATTTTCTTTTTCAAACTTTTCAACATATTTCATAAATGTATCTAGTTTATCACTAGAAATATATTTTTTTATTTTCTTTTTAAACATTTCAACACATCTCATAAATGTATCTTGTTTATTATTAGATATATATTTTTAATTTTCTTTTTCAAACCTTTCAACATATTTCATAAATGTATCTAGTTTATCATTAGAAATCAATTTTTTAAATTTTCTTTTTCAAACTTTTCAACACATCTCATAAATGTATCTACCGGTAGATTATCACTAGAAATATATCTTTTCACTTTCTTTTTAAAACTTTTCAACACATTTCATAAATGTATATAGTTTATCATTAGAAATATTTTTTTTAAATTTTCTTGTTCAAACTTTTCAACACATTTCATAAATGAATATAGTTTATCATTAGAAATATATTTTTTTTATTTTCTTGTTCAAACTTTTCAACACATCTCATAAATGTATCTACAGGTAGTTTATCATTAGAAATATATTTTCATTTTCTTTTTCAAACTTTACAACACTTCTCATACATGTATCTACCGGTAGTTTATCATTAGAAATATATTTTTTTATTTTCTTTTTCAAACTTTTCAACACTTCTCATAAATGTATCTACCGGTAGTTTATCATTAGAAATATATTTTTTTATTTTCTTGTTCAATCTTTTCAACACATCTCATAAATGTATCTACCGGTAGATTATCACTAGAATTATATCTTTTCATTTTCTTTTTCAAACTTGTCAACACATTTCATAAATGTATAGGCCCTATAGTTTATCATAAGAAATAAATTTTTTTAATTTTCTTTTTCAAACCTTTCAACATATTTCATAAATGTATCTAGTTTATCATTAGAAATCTATTTTTTTAATTTTCTTTTTCAAACTTTTCAACACATCTCATAAATGTATCTACCGGTAGTTTATCATTAGAAATATATTTTTTTATTTTCTTTTTCAAACTTTTCAACACATCTCATAAATGTATCTACCGGTAGATTATCACTAGAATTATATCTTTTCATTTTCTTTTTCAAACTTTTCAACACATTTCATAAATGTATATAGTTTATCATAAGAAATATATTTTTTAAATTTTCTTTTTCAAACTTTTCAACACATCTCATAAATATATCTACCGGTAGATTATCACTAGAAATATATCTTTTCACTTTCCTTTTCAAACTTTTCAACACATTTCTTTAATGTATATAGTTTATCATTAGAAATATTTTTTTTTTATTTTCTTGTTGAAACTTTTCAACACTTCTCATAAATGTATCTACCGGTAGTTTATCATTAGAAATATATATTTTTATTTTCTTTTTAAAACTTTTCAACACTTCTCATAAATGTATCTACTGGTAGTTTATCATTAGAAATATATTTTTTATTATCTTTTTCAAACGTTTCAACACATCTCATAAATTGATTGTCAAATCATTAGAAATATATTTTTTTGATTGTCAAACTTTTCAACACATCTCATAAATGTATCTACCGGTAGTTCCCCATTAAAAATATATTTTTATTTTCTTTTTCAAACTTTACAACACTTCTCATACATGTATCTACCGGTAGTTTATCAATAGAAATATATTTTTAAATTTTCTTTTTCAAACTTTTCAACACTTCTCATAAATGTATCTACCTGTAGTTTATCATTAGAAATATATTTTTTTATTTTCTTTTTCAAACTTTTCAACACTTCTCATAAATGTATATAGTTTATCATTAAAAATATTTTTTTTTAATTTTCTTGTTCAAACTTTTCAACACATTTCATAAATGAATATAGTTTATCATTAGAAATATATTTTTTTAATTTTCTTTTTCAAACTTTTCAACACATCTCATAAATGTATCTACAGGTAGTTTATCATTGGAAATATATTTTATTATGTTCTTTTTCAAACTTTACAACACTTCTCATACATGTATCTACATGTAGTTTATCATTAGAAATATATTTTTTAATTTTCTTTTTCAAACTGTTCAACACTTCTCATAAATGTATTTACCGGTAATTTATCATTAGAAATATATTTTTTTATTTTCTTTTTCAATCTTTTCAACACATCTCATAAATGTATCTACCGGTAGATTATCACTAGAATTATATCTTTTCATTTTCTTTTTCAAACTTTTCAACACATTTCATAAATGTATATAGTTTATCATAAGAAATATATTTTTTTAATTTTCTTTTTAAACTTTTCAACACATCTCATAAATGTATCTTGTTTATTATTAGAAATATATTTTTAATTTTCTTTTTCAAACCTTTCAACATATTTCATAAATGTATCTAGTTTATCATTAGAAATATATTTTTTTATTTTCTTTTTCAAACTTTTCAACACTTCTCATAAATGTATATAGTTTATCATTAGAAATATTGTTTTTTAATTTTCTTGTTCATACTTTTCAACACCTTTCATAAATGAATATAGTTTATCATTAGAAATATATTTTTTTAATTTTCTTGTTCAAACTTTTCAACACATTTCATAAATGTATGTAATTTATCATTCCAAAAATATTTTTTTTAAATTTCAAACTTTTCAACACATTTCATAAATGTATCTAGATTAACATTAGAAATATATTTTTTAATTTTCTTTTTCAAACTTTTTAACACTTCTCATTAATGTATCTACCGGTAGTTTATCATTAGAAATATTTTTTTTAAATTTTCTTGTTCAAAATTTTCAACACATTTCATAAATGTATGTAATTTATCATTACAAAAATGTTTCTTTGATTTTGAAACTTTTCAACACATTTAGCAATGTATCTAGTTCATCATTAGAAATATTTTTTTTTATTTTCTTTTTCAAACTTTACAACACTTCTCATACATGTATCTACCGGTAGATTATCACTAGAATTATATCTTTTCATTTTCTTTTTCAAACTTTTCAACACATTTCATAAATGTATCTAGTTTATCACTAGAAATATATTTTTTTATTTTCTTTTTAAACTTTTCAACATATTTCATAAATGTATCTAGTTTATCATTAGAAATCTATTTTTTTAATTTTCTTTTTTAAACATTTCAACACATCTCATAAATGTATCTACCGGTAGTTTATCATTAGAAATATATTTTTTTATTTTCTTTTTCAAACTTTTCAACACATCTCATAAATGTATCTACCGGTAGATTATCACTAGAATTATATCTTTTCATTTTCTTTTTCAAACTTTTCAACACATTTCATAAATGTGTCTAGTTTATCACTAGAATTATATCTTTTCATTTTCTTTTTCAAACTTTTCAACACATTTCATAAATGTATATAGTTTATCATAAGAAATATATTTTTTAAATTTTCTTTTCCAAACTTTTCAACACATCTCATAAATGTATCTACCGGTAGATTATCACTAGAAATATATCTTTTCACTTTCCTTTTCAAACTTTTCAACACATTTCTTTAATGTATATAGTTTATCATTAGAAATATATTTTTTTTATTTTCTTGTTGAAACTTTTCAACACTTCTCATAAATGTATCTACCAGTAGTTTATCATTAGAAATATATTTTTTAATTTTCTTTTTCAAACTTTTCAACACTTCTCATAAATGTATTTACCGGTAATTTATCATTAGAAATATATTTTTTTATTTTCTTTTTCAATCTTTTCAACACATCTCATAAATGTATCTACCGGTAGATTATCACTAGAATTATATCTTTTCATTTTCTTTTTCAAACTTTTCAACACATTTCATAAATGTATATAGTTTATCATAAGAAATATATTTTTTTAATTTTCTTTTTAAACTTTTCAACACATCTCATAAATGTATCTTGTTTATTATTAGAAATATATTTTTAATTTTCTTTTTCAAACTTTTCAACACTTCTCATAAATGTATATAGTTTATCATTAGAAATATTGTTTTTTAATTTTCTTGTTCATACTTTTCAACACATTTCATAAATGAATATAGTTTATCATTAGAAATATATGTTTTTAATTTTCTTGTTCAAACTTTTCAACACATTTCATAAATGTATGTAATTTATCATTACAAAAATATTTTTTTTAAATTTCAAACTTTTCAACACATTTCATAAATGTATCTAGATTAACATTAGAAATATATTTTTTAATTTTCTTTTTCAAACTTTTTAACACTTCTCATTAATGTATCTACCGGTAGTTTATCATTAGAAATATATTTTTTTATTTTCTTTTTCAAACGTTTCAACACATTTCATAAATGTATATAGTTTATCATTAGAAATATTTTTTTTAAATTTTCTTGTTCAAAATTTTCAACACATTTCATAAATGTATGTAATTTATCATTACAAAAATGTTTCTTTGATTTTGAAACTTTTCAACACATTTAGCAATGTATCTAGTTTATCATTAGAAATATTTTTTTTTATTTTCTTTTTCAAACTTTACAACACTTCTCATACATGTATCTACCGGTAGATTATCACTAGAATTATATCTTTTCATTTTCTTTTTCAAACTTTTCAACACATTTCATAAATGTATCTAGTTTATCACTAGAAATATATTTTTTTATTTTCTTTTTAAACTTTTCAACATATTTCATAAATGTATCTAGTTTATCATTAGAAATCTATTTTTTTAATTTTCTTTTTTAAACATTTCAACACATCTCATAAATGTATCTACCGGTAGTTTATCATTAGAAATATATTTTTTTATTTTCTTTTTCAAACTTTTCAACACATCTCATAAATGTATCTACCGGTAGATTATCACTAGAATTATATCTTTTCATTTTCTTTTTCAAACTTTTCAACACATTTCATAAATGTGTCTAGTTTATCACTAGAATTATATCTTTTCATTTTCTTTTTCAAACTTTTCAACACATTTCATAAATGTATATAGTTTATCATAAGAAATATATTTTTTTAATTTTCTTTTCCAAACTTTTCAACACATCTCATAAATGTATCTACCGGTAGATTATCACTAGAAATATATCTTTTCACTTTCCTTTTCAAACTTTTCAACACATTTCTTTAATGTATATAGTTTATCATTAGAAATATATTTTTTTTATTTTCTTGTTGAAACTTTTCAACACTTCTCATAAATGTATCTACCCGTAGTTTATCATTAGAAATATATTTTTTAATTTTCTTTTTCAAACTTTTCAACACTTCTCATAAATGTATTTACCGGTAATTTATCATTAGAAATATATTTTTTTATTTTCTTTTTCAATCTTTTCAACACATCTCATAAATGTATCTACCGGTAGATTATCACTAGAATTATATCTTTTCATTTTCTTTTTCAAACTTTTCAACACATTTCATAAATGTATATAGTTTATCATAAGAAATATATTTTTTTAATTTTCTTTTTAAACTTTTCAACACATCTCATAAATGTATCTTGTTTATTATTAGAAATATATTTTTAATTTTCTTTTTCAAACCTTTCAACATATTTCATAAATGTATCTAGTTTATCATTAGAAATATATTTTTTTATTTTCTTTTTCAAACTTTTCAACACTTCTCATAAATGTATATAGTTTATCATTAGAAATATTGTTTTTTAATTTTCTTGTTCATACTTTTCAACACATTTCATAAATGAATATAGTTTATCATTAGAAATATATTTTTTTAATTTTCTTGTTCAAACTTTTCAACACATTTCATAAATGTATGTAATTTATCATTACAAAAATATTTTTTTTAAATTTCAAACTTTTCAACACATTTCATAAATGTATCTAGATTAACATTAGAAATATATTTTTTAATTTTCTTTTTCAAACTTTTTAACACTTCTCATTAATGTATCTACCGGTAGTTTATCATTAGAAATATTTTTTTTTATTTTCTTTTTCAAACGTTTCAACACATTTCATAAATGTATATAGTTTATCATTAGAAATATTTTTTTAAAATTTTCTTGTTCAAAATTTTCAACACATTTCATAAATGTATGTAATTTATCATTACAAAAATGTTTCTTTGATTTTGAAACTTTTCAACACATTTAGCAATGTATCTAGTTTATCATTAGAAATATATTTTTTTATTTTCTTTTTCAAACTTTACAACACTTCTCATACATGTATCTACCGGTAGATTATCACTAGAATTATATCTTTTCATTTTCTTTTTCAAACTTTTCAACACACTTCATAAATGTATCTAGTTTATCACTAGAAATATATTTTTTTATTTTCTTTTTAAACTTTTCAACATATTTCATAAATGTATCTAGTTTATCATTAGAAATCTATTTTTTTAATTTTCTTTTTTAAACATTTCAACACATCTCATAAATGTATCTACCGGTAGTTTATCATTAGAAATATATTTTTTTATTTTCTTTTTCAAACTTTTCAACACATCTCATAAATGTATCTACCGGTAGATTATCACTAGAATTATATCTTTTCATTTTCTTTTTCAAACTTTTCAACACATTTCATAAATGTGTCTAGTTTATCACTAGAATTATATCTTTTCATTTTCTTTTTCAAACTTTTCAACACATTTCATAAATGTATATAGTTTATCATAAGAAATATATTTTTTAAATTTTCTTTTCCAAACTTTTCAACACATCTCATAAATGTATCTACCGGTAGATTATCACTAGAAATATATCTTTTCACTTTCCTTTTCAAACTTTTCAACACATTTCTTTAATGTATATAGTTTATCATTAGAAATATATTTTTTTTATTTTCTTGTTGAAACTTTTCAACACTTCTAATAAATGTATCTACCCGTAGTTTATCATTAGAAATATATTTTTTAATTTTCATTTTTCAAACTTTTCAACACTTCTCATAAATGTATTTACCGGTAATTTATCATTAGAAATATATTTTTTTATTTTCTTTTTCAATCTTTTCAACACATCTCATAAATGTATCTACCGGTAGATTATCACTAGAATTATATCTTTTCATTTTCTTTTTCAAACTTTTCAACACATTTCATAAATGTATATAGTTTATCATAAGAAATATATTTTTTTAATTTTCTTTTTAAACTTTTCAACACATCTCATAAATGTATCTTGTTTATTATTAGAAATATATTTTTAATTTTCTTTTTCAAACCTTTCAACATATTTCATAAATGTATCTAGTTTATCATTAGAAATATATTTTTTTATTTTCTTTTTCAAACTTTTCAACACTTCTCATAAATGTATATAGTTTATCATTAGAAATATTGTTTTTTAACTTTCTTGTTCATACTTTTCAACACATTTCATAAATGAATATAGTTTATCATTAGAAATATATTTTTTTAATTTTCTTGTTCAAACTTTTCAACACATTTCATAAATGTATGTAATTTATCATTACAAAAATATTTCTTTTAAATTTCAAACTTTTCAACACATTTCATAAATGTATCTAGATTAACATTAGAAATATATTTTTTAATTTTCTTTTTCAAACTTTTTAACACTTCTCATTAATGTATCTACCGGTAGTTTATCATTAGAAATATATTTTTTTATTTTCTTTTTCAAACGTTTCAACACATTTCATAAATGTATATAGTTTATCATTAGAAATATTTTTTTTAAATTTTCTTGTTCAAAATTTTCAACACATTTCATAAATGTATGTAATTTATCATTACAAAAATGTTTCTTTGATTTTGAAACTTTTCAACACATTTAGCAATGTATCTAGTTTATCATTAGAAATATTTTTTTTTATTTTCTTTTTCAAACTTTACAACACTTCTCATACATGTATCTACCGGTAGATTATCACTAGAATTATATCTTTTCATTTTCTTTTTCAAACTTTTCAACACATTTCATAAATGTATCTAGTTTATCACTAGAAATATATTTTTTTATTTTCTTTTTAAACTTTTCAACATATTTCATAAATGTATCTAGTTTATCATTAGAAATCTATTTTTTTAATTTTCTTTTTTAAACATTTCAACACATCTCATAAATGTATCTACCGGTAGTTTATCATTAGAAATATATTTTTTTATTTTCTTTTTCAAACTTTTCAACACATCTCATAAATGTATCTACCGGTAGATTATCACTAGAATTATATCTTTTCATTTTCGTTTTCAAACTTTTCAACACATTTCATAAATGTGTCTAGTTTATCACTAGAATTATATCTTTTCATTTTCTTTTTCAAACTTTTCAACACATTTCATAAATGTATATAGTTTATCATAAGAAATATATTTTTTAAATTTTCTTTTCCAAACTTTTCAACACATCTCATAAATGTATCTTCCGGTAGATTATCACTAGAAATATATCTTTTCACTTTCCTTTTCAAACTTTTCAACACATTTCTTTAATGTATATAGTTTATCATTAGAAATATATTTTTTTTATTTTCTTGTTGAAACTTTTCAACACTTCTCATAAATGTATCTACCCGTAGTTTATCATTAGAAATATATTTTTTAATTTTCTTTTTCAAACTTTTCAACACTTCTCATAAATGTATTTACCGGTAATTTATCATTAGAAATATATTTTTTTATTTTCTTTTTCAATCTTTTCAACACATCTCATAAATGTATCTACCGGTAGATTATCACTAGAATTATATCTTTTCATTTTCTTTTTCAAACTTTTCAACACATTTCATAAATGTATATAGTTTATCATAAGAAATATATTTTTTTAATTTTCTTTTTAAACTTTTCAACACATCTCATAAATGTATCTTGTTTATTATTAGAAATATATTTTTAATTTTCTTTTTCAAACCTTTCAACATATTTCATAAATGTATCTAGTTTATCATTAGAAATATATTTTTTTATTTTCTTTTTCAAACTTTTCAACACTTCTCATAAATGTATATAGTTTATCATTAGAAATATTGTTTTTTAATTTTCTTGTTCATACTTTTCAACACATTTCATAAATGAATATAGTTTATCATTAGAAATATATTTTTTTAATTTTCTTGTTCAAACTTTTCAACACATTTCATAAATGTATGTAATTTATCATTACAAAAATATTTTTTTTAAATTTCAAACTTTTCAACACATTTCATAAATGTATCTAGATTAACATTAGAAATATATTTTTTAATTTTCTTTTTCAAACTTTTTAACACTTCTCATTAATGTATCTACCGGTAGTTTATCATTAGAAATATTTTTTTTTATTTTCTTTTTCAAACGTTTCAACACATTTCATAAATGTATATAGTTTATCATTAGAAATATTTTTTTAAAATTTTCTTGTTCAAAATTTTCAACACATTTCATAAATGTATGTAATTTATCATTACAAAAATGTTTCTTTGATTTTGAAACTTTTCAACACATTTAGCAATGTATCTAGTTTATCATTAGAAATATATTTTTTTATTTTCTTTTTCAAACTTTACAACACTTCTCATACATGTATCTACCGGTAGATTATCACTAGAATTATATCTTTTCATTTTCTTTTTCAAACTTTTCAACACACTTCATAAATGTATCTAGTTTATCACTAGAAATCTATTTTTTTAATTTTCTTTTTTAAACATTTCAACACATCTCATAAATGTATCTACCGGTAGTTTATCATTAGAAATATATTTTTTTATTTTCTTTTTCAAACTTTTCAACACATCTCATAAATGTATCTACCGGTAGATTATCACTAGAATTATATCTTTTCATTTTCTTTTTCAAACTTTTCAACACATTTCATAAATGTGTCTAGTTTATCACTAGAATTATATCTTTTCATTTTCTTTTTCAAACTTTTCAACACATTTCATAAATGTATATAGTTTATCATAAGAAATATATTTTTTAAATTTTCTTTTCCAAACTTTTCAACACATCTCATAAATGTATCTACCGGTAGATTATCACTAGAAATATATCTTTTCACTTTCCTTTTCAAACTTTTCAACACATTTCTTTAATGTATATAGTTTATCATTAGAAATATATTTTTTTTATTTTCTTGTTGAAACTTTTCAACACTTCTAATAAATGTATCTACCCGTAGTTTATCATTAGAAATATATTTTTTAATTTTCATTTTTCAAACTTTTCAACACTTCTCATAAATGTATTTACCGGTAATTTATCATTAGAAATATATTTTTTTATTTTCTTTTTCAATCTTTTCAACACATCTCATAAATGTATCTACCGGTAGATTATCACTAGAATTATATCTTTTCATTTTCTTTTTCAAACTTTTCAACACATTTCATAAATGTATATAGTTTATCATAAGAAATATATTTTTTTAATTTTCTTTTTAAACTTTTCAACACATCTCATAAATGTATCTTGTTTATTATTAGAAATATATTTTTAATTTTCTTTTTCAAACCTTTCAACATATTTCATAAATGTATCTAGTTTATCATTAGAAATATATTTTTTTATTTTCTTTTTCAAACTTTTCAACACTTCTCATAAATGTATATAGTTTATCATTAGAAATATTGTTTTTTAACTTTCTTGTTCATACTTTTCAACACATTTCATAAATGAATATAGTTTATCATTAGAAATATATTTTTTTAATTTTCTTGTTCAAACTTTTCAACACATTTCATAAATGTATGTAATTTATCATTACAAAAATATTTCTTTTAAATTTCAAACTTTTCAACACATTTCATAAATGTATCTAGATTAACATTAGAAATATATTTTTTAATTTTCTTTTTCAAACTTTTTAACACTTCTCATTAATGTATCTACCGGTAGTTTATCATTAGAAATATATTTTTTTATTTTCTTTTTCAAACGTTTCAACACATTTCATAAATGTATATAGTTTATCATTAGAAATATTTTTTTTAAATTTTCTTGTTCAAAATTTTCAACACATTTCATAAATGTATGTAATTTATCATTACAAAAATGTTTCTTTGATTTTGAAACTTTTCAACACATTTAGCAATGTATCTAGTTTATCATTAGAAATATTTTTTTTTATTTTCTTTTTCAAACTTTACAACACTTCTCATACATGTATCTACCGGTAGATTATCACTAGAATTATATCTTTTCATTTTCGTTTTCAAACTTTTCAACACATTTCATAAATGTGTCTAGTTTATCACTAGAAATATATTTTTTTATTTTCTTTTTAAACTTTTCAACATATTTCATAAATGTATCTAGTTTATCATTAGAAATCTATTTTTTTAATTTTCTTTTTTAAACATTTCAACACATCTCATAAATGTATCTACCGGTAGTTTATCATTAGAAATATATTTTTTTATTTTCTTTTTCAAACTTTTCAACACATCTCATAAATGTATCTACCGGTAGATTATCACTAGAATTATATCTTTTCATTTTCTTTTTCAAACTTTTCAACACATTTCATAAATGTGTCTAGTTTATCACTAGAATTATATCTTTTCATTTTCTTTTTCAAACTTTTCAACACATTTCATAAATGTATATAGTTTATCATAAGAAATATATTTTTTAAATTTTCTTTTCCAAACTTTTCAACACATCTCATAAATGTATCTACCGGTAGATTATCACTAGAAATATATCTTTTCACTTTCCTTTTCAAACTTTTCAACACATTTCTTTAATGTATATAGTTTATCATTAGAAATATATTTTTTTTATTTTCTTGTTGAAACTTTTCAACACTTCTAATAAATGTATCTACCCGTAGTTTATCATTAGAAATATATTTTTTAATTTTCATTTTTCAAACTTTTCAACACTTCTCATAAATGTATTTACCGGTAATTTATCATTAGAAATATATTTTTTTATTTTCTTTTTCAATCTTTTCAACACATCTCATAAATGTATCTACCGGTAGATTATCACTAGAATTATATCTTTTCATTTTCTTTTTCAAACTTTTCAACACATTTCATAAATGTATATAGTTTATCATAAGAAATATATTTTTTTAATTTTCTTTTTAAACTTTTCAACACATCTCATAAATGTATCTTGTTTATTATTAGAAATATATTTTTAATTTTCTTTTTCAAACCTTTCAACATATTTCATAAATGTATCTAGTTTATCATTAGAAATATATTTTTTTATTTTATTTTTCAAACTTTTCAACACTTCTCATAAATGTATATAGTTTATCATTAGAAATATATTTTTTTAATTTTCTTGTTCAAACTTTTCAACACATTTCATAAATGTATGTAATTTATCATTACAAAAATATTTTTTTTTAATTTCAAACTATTCAACACATTTCATAAATGTATCTAGATTAACATTAGAAATATATTTTTTAATTTTCTTTTTCAAACTTTACAACACTTCTCATAAATGTATCTACCGGTAGTTTATCATTAGAAATATATTTTTTTATTTTCTTTTTCAAACGTTTCAACACATTTCATAAATGTATATAGTTTATCATTAGAAATATTTTTTTTTAATTTTCTTGTTCAAAATTTTCAACACATTTCATAAATGTATGTAATTTATCATTACAAAAATGTTTCTTTGATTTTGAAACTTTTCAACACATTTAGCAATGTATCTAGTTTATCATTAGAAATATATTTTTTTATTTTCTTTTTCAAACTTTACAACACTTCTCATACATGTATCTACCGGTAGATTATCACTAGAATTATATCTTTTCATTTTCTTTTTCAAACTTTTCAACACATTTCATAAATGTATCTAGTTTATCACTAGAAATATATTTTTTTTTCTTTTTAAACTTTTCAACATATTTCATAAATGTATCTAGTTTATCATTAGAAATCTATTTTTTTAATTTTCTTTTTTAAACATTTCAACACATCTCATAAATGTATCTACCGGTAGTTTATCATTAGAAATATATTTTTTTATTTTCTTTTTCAAACTTTTCAACACATCTCATAAATGTATCTACCGGTAGATTATCACTAGAATTATATCTTTTCATTTTCTTTTTCAAACTTTTCAACACATTTCATAAATGTGTCTAGTTTATCACTAGAATTATATCTTTTCATTTTCTTTTTCAAACTTTTCAACACATTTCATAAATGTATATAGTTTATCATAAGAAATATATTTTTTTAATTTTCTTTTCCAAACTTTTCAACACTTCTCATAAATGTATCTACCCGTAGTTTATCATTAGAAATATATTTTTTAATTTTCTTTTTCAAACTTTTCAACACTTCTCATAAATGTATTTACCGGTAATTTATCATTAGAAATATATTTTTTTATTTTCTTTTTCAATCTTTTCAACACATCTCATAAATGTATCTACCGGTAGATTATCACTAGAATTATATCTTTTCATTTTCTTTTTCAAACTTTTCAACACATTTCAGAAATGTATATAGTTTATCATAAGAAAAATATTTTTTAAATTTTCTTTTTAAACTTTTCAACACATCTCATAAATGTATCTTGTTTATTATTAGAAATATATTTTTAATTTTCTTTTTCAAACCTTTCAACATATTTCATAAATGTATCTAGTTTATCATTAGAAATATATTTTTTTATTTTCTTTTTCAAACTTTTCAACACTTCTCATAAATGTATATAGTTTATCATTAGAAATATTGTTTTTTAATTTTCTTGTTCATACTTTTCAACACATTTCATAAATGAATATAGTTTATCATTAGAAATATATATTTTTAATTTTCTTGTTCAAACTTTTCAACACATTTCATAAATGTATGTAATTTATCATTACAAAAATATTTTTTTTAAATTTCAAACTTTTCAACACATTTCATAAATGTATCTAGATTAACATTAGAAATATATTTTTTAATTTTCTTTTTCAAACTTTTTAACACTTCTCATAAATGTATCTACCGGTAGTTTATCATTAGAAATATATTTTTTTATTTTCTTTTTCAAACGTTTCAACACATTTCATAAATGTATATAGTTTATCATTAGAAATATTTTTTTTAAATTTTCTTGTTCAAAATTTTCAACACATTTCATAAATGTATGTAATTTATCATTACAAAAATGTTTCTTTGATTTTGAAACTTTTCAACACATTTAGCAATGTATCTAGTTTATCATTAGAAATATTTTTTTTTATTTTCTTTTTCAAACTTTACAACACTTCTCATACATGTATCTACCGGTAGATTATCACTAGAATTATATCATTTCATTTTCTTTTTCAAACTTTTCAACACATTTCATAAATGTATCTAGTTTATCACTAGAAATATATTTTTTTATTTTCTTTTTAAACTTTTCAACATATTTCATAAATGTATCTAGTTTATCATTAGAAATCTATTTTTTTAATTTTCTTTTTTAAACATTTCAATACATCTCATAAATGTATCTACCGGTAGTTTATCATTAGAAATATATTTTTTTATTTTCTTTTTCAAACTTTTCAACACATCTCATAAATGTATCTACCGGTAGATTATCACTAGAATTATATCTTTTCATTTTCTTTTTCAAACTTTTCAACACATTTCATAAATGTGTCTAGTTTATCACTAGAATTATATCTTTTCATTTTCTTTTTCAAACTTTTCAACACATTTCATAAATGTATATAGTTTATCATAAGAAATATATTTTTTTAATTTTCTTTTCCAAACTTTTCAACACATCTCATAAATGTATCTACCGGTAGATTATCACTAGAAATATATCTTTTCACTTTCCTTTTCAAACTTTTCAACACATTTCTTTAATGTATATAGTTTATCATTAGAAATATATTTTTTTTATTTTCTTGTTGAAACTTTTCAACACTTCTCATAAATGTATCTACCCGTAGTTTATCATTAGAAATATATTTTTTAATTTTCTTTTTCAAACTTTTCAACACTTCTCATAAATGTATTTACCGGTAATTTATCATTAGAAATATATTTTTTTATTTTCTTTTTCAATCTTTTCAACACATCCCATAAATGTATCTACCGGTAGATTATCACTAGAATTATATCTTTTCATTTTCTTTTTCAAACTTTTCAACACATTTCAGAAATGTATATAGTTTATCATAAGAAATATATTTTTTTAATTTTCTTTTTAAACTTTTCAACACATCTCATAAATGTATCTTGTTTATTATTAGAAATATATTTTTAATTTTCTTTTTCAAACCTTTCAACATATTTCATAAATGTATCTAGTTTATCATTAGAAATATATTTTTTTATTTTCTTTTTCAAACTTTTCAACACTTCTCATAAATGTATATAGTTTATCATTAGAAATATTGTTTTTTAATTTTCTTGTTCATACTTTTCAACACATTTCATAAATGAATATAGTTTATCATTAGAAATATATATTTTTAATTTTCTTGTTCAAACTTTTCAACACATTTCATAAATGTATGTAATTTATCATTACAAAAATATTTTTTTTAAATTTCAAACTTTTCAACACATTTCATAAATGTATCTAGATTAACATTAGAAATATATTTTTTAATTTTCTTTTTCAAACTTTTTAACACTTCTCATAAATGTATCTACCGGTAGTTTATCATTAGAAATATATTTTTTTATTTTCTTTTTCAAACGTTTCAACACATTTCATAAATGTATATAGTTTATCATTAGAAATATTTTTTTTTAATTTTCTTGTTCAAAATTTTCAACACATTTCATAAATGTATGTAATTTATCATTACAAAAATGTTTCTTTGATTTTGAAACTTTTCAACACATTTAGCAATGTATCTAGTTTATCATTAGAAATATATTTTTTTATTTTCTTTTTCAAACTTTACAACACTTCTCATACATGTATCTACCGGTAGATTATCACTACAATTATATCTTTTCATTTTTTTTTCAAACTTTTCAACACATTTCATAAATGTATCTAGTTTATCACTAGAAATATATTTTTTTATTTTCTTTTTAAACTTTTCAACATATTTCATAAATGTATCTAGTTTATCATTAGAAATCTATTTTTTTAATTTTCTTTTTTAAACATTTCAACACATCTCATAAATGTATCTACCGGTAGTTTATCATTAGAAATATATTTTTTTTATTTTCTTTTTCAAACTTTTCAACACATCTCATAAATGTATCTACCGGTAGATTATCACTAGAATTATATCTTTTCATTTTCTTTTTCAAACTTTTCAACACATTTCATAAATGTGTCTAGTTTATCACTAGAATTATATCTTTTCATTTTCTTTTTCAAACTTTTCAACACATTTCATAAATGTATATAGTTTATCATAAGAAATAATTTTTTTAAATTTTCTTTTCAAACTTTTCAACACATCTCATAAATGTATCTACCGGTAGATTATCACTAGAAATATATCTTTTCACTTTCCTTTTCAAACTTTTCAACACATTTCTTTAATGTATATAGTTTATCATTAGAAATATATTTTTTTTATTTTCTTGTTGAAACTTTTCAACACTTCTCATAAATGTATCTACCCGTAGTTTATCATTAGAAATATATTTTTTTATTTTCTTTTTCAAACTTTTCAACACTTCTCATAAATGTATCTACCAGTAGTTTATCATTAGAAATCTATTTTTTATTTTCTTTTTCAAACGTTTCAACACATCTCATAAAATGATTGTCAATTCATTAGAAATATATTTTTTTGATTGTCAAACTTTTCAACACATCTCAAAAATGTATCTACCGGTAGTTCCCCATTAAAAATATATTTTTTAATTTTCTTTTTCCTTGTTTTCAACACATGTCATAAATGTATCTACCGGTAGATTATTACTAGAAATATATCTTTTCACTTTCTTTTTCAAACTTTTCAACACATTTCATAAATGTATATAGTTTATCATTAGAAATATTTTTTTTTAATTTTCTTGTTCAAACTTTTCAACATATTTCATAAATGTATATAGTTTATCACTAGAAATATATTTTTTGATTTTCTTTTTCAAACTTTTCAACACATCTCATAAATGTATCTACCAGTAGTTTATTATTAGAAATATATTTTTTCATTTTCATTGTTCAAACTTTTCAACACATTTCATAAATGTATCTAGTTTATCACTAGAAATATATTTTTTGATTTTCTTTTCCAAACTTTTCAACACATTTCATAAATGTATCTAGATTAACATTAGAAATATATTTTTTTATTTTCTTTTTCAAACTTTTCAACACATCTCATAAATTGATTGTCAAATCATTAGAAATATATTTTTTTGATTTTCAAACTTTTCAACACATCTCATAAATGTATCTACCGGTAGTTTACCATTAAAAATATATTTTTTAATTTTCTTTTTCAATCTTTTCAACACATGTCATAAATGTATCTACCGGTAGATTATCACTAGAAATATATCTTTTCATTTTCTTGTTCAAACTTTTCAACACATTTCATAAATGTATGTAATTTATCATTAGAAAAATATTTCTTTGATTTTGAAACTTTTCAACACATTTCAGCAATGTATCTACCAGTAGTTTATTATTAGAAATATATTTTTTCATTTTCTTTTTCAATCTTTTCAACACATCTCATAAATGTATCTACCGGTAGATTATCACTAGAAATATATCTTTTCACTTTCTTTTTAAAACTTTTCAACACATTTCATAAATGTATATGTTTATCATTAGAAATATTTTTTTTTAATTTTCTTGTTCAAACTTTTCAACACATTTCATAAATGAATATAGTTTATCATTAGAAATATATTTTTTTTATTTTCTTGTTCAAACTTTTCAACACATCTCATAAATGTATCTACAGGTAGTTTATCATTAGAAATATATTTTTTATTTTCTTTTTCAAACTTTACAACACTTCTCATACATGTATCTACCGGTAGTTTATCATTAGAAATATATTTTTTTATTTTTCTTTTTCAAACTTTTCAACACTTCTCATAAATGTATCTACCGGTAGTTTATCATTAGAAATATATTTCTTTATTTTCTTTTTCAATCTTTTCAACACATCTCATAAATGTATCTACCGGTAGATTATCACTAGAATTATATCTTTTCATTTTCTTTTTCAAACTTGTCAACACATTTCATAAATGTATATAGTTTATCATAAGAAATATATTTTTTTAATTTTCTTTTTCATACTTTTCAACATATTTCATAAATGTATCTAGTTTATCACTAGAAATATATTTTTTTATCTTCTTTTTAAACTTTTCAACACATCTCATAAATGTATCTAATTTATAATTAGAAAAATATTTCTTTGATTTTGAAACTTTTCAACACATTTCATAAATGTATCTAGTTTATCATTAGAAATATATTTTTTTATTTTCTTTTTCAAAATTTTCAACACATCTCATAAATGTATCTACCAGTAGTGTATCACTAGAAATATATTTTTTTATTATCTTTTTCAAACGTTTCAACACATCTCATAAACTGATTGTAAAATCATTAGAAATATATTTTTTTGATTTTCAAACTTTTCAACACATCTCATAAATGTATCTACCGGTAGATTATCACTAGAAATATATCTTTTCATTTTCTTTTTCAAACTTTTCCACACATTTCATAAATGTATATAGTTTATCATAAGAAATATATTTTTTTAATTTTCTTGTTCAAACTTTTCAACACATTTCATAAATGTATGTAATTTATCATTACAAAAATATTTCTTTGATTTTGAAACTTTTCAACACATTTAGCAATGTATCTAGTTTATCATTAGAAATATATTTTATTATTTTCTTTTTCAAACTTTTCAACACATCTAATAAATGTATCTACAGGTAGTTTATCATTAGAAATATATTTTTTTATTTTCTTTTTCAAACTTTTCAACACATCTCATAAATGTATCTACTGGTAGATTATCACTAGAAATATATCTTTTCATTTTCTTTCTCAAACTTTTCAACACATTTCATAAATGTATCTACCGGTATATTATCACTAGAAATATATTTTTTGATTTTCTTTTCAAAACTTTTCAACACATTTCATAAATGTATCTACCGGTAGTTTATCATTAGAAATATATTTTTTTATTTTCTTTTTCAATCTTCTCAACACATCTCATAAATGTATCTACCGGTAGATTATCACTAGAATTATATCTTTTCATTTTCTTTTTCAAACTTTTCAACACATTTCATAAATGTATATAGTTTATCATAAGAAATATATTTTTTTAATTTTCTTTTTCAAACTTTTCAACATATTTCATAAATGTATCTAGTTTATCACTAGAAATATATTTTTTTATTTTCTTTTTAAACTTTTCAACACATCTCATAAATGTATCTTGTTTATTATTAGAAATATATTTTTAATTTTCTTTTTCAAACCTTTCAACATATTTCATAAATGTATCTAGTTTATCATTAGAAATTATTTTTTTTTAAATTTTTTTTTAAAACTTTTCAACACATCTCATAAATGTATCTACCGGTAGTTTATCATTAGAAATATATCTTTTCACTTTCCTTTTCAAACTTTTCAACACATTTCTTTAATGTATATAGTTTATCATTAGAAATATTTTATTTTTATTTTCTTGTTGAAACTTTTCAACACTTCTCATAAATGTATCTACCGGTAGTTTATCATTAGAAATATATTTTTTTATTTTCTTTTTCAAACTTTTCAACACTTCTCATAAATGTATCTACCAGTAGTTTATCATTAGAAATATATTTTTTATTTTCTTTTTCAAACGTTTCAACACATCTCATAAAATGATTGTCAAATCATTAGAAATATATTTTTTTGATTGTCAAACTTTTCAACACATCTCATAAATGTATCTACCGGTAGTTCCCCATTAAAAATATATTATTTAATTTTCTTTTTCAATGTTTTCAACACATGGCATAAATGTATCTACCGGTAGATTATCATTAGAAATATATCTTTTCACTTTCTTTTTCAAACTTTTCAACACATTTCATAAATGTATCTAGTTTATCATTAGAAATATTTTTTTTTAATTTTCTTGTTCAAACTTTTCAACATATTTCATAAATGTATATAGATTATCACTAGAAATATATTTTTTGATTTTCTTTTTCAAACTTTTCAACATATTTCATAAATGTATCTAGTTTATCATTAGAAATATATATTGTTTTGATTTTCAAACTTTTCAACACATTTCATAAATGTATCTAGTTTATCACTAGAAATATATTTTTTGATTTTCTTTTCCAAACTTTTCAACACATTTCATAAATGTATCTAGATTAACATTAGAAATATTTTTTTTTATTTTCTTTTTCAAACGTTTCATCACATCTCATAAATTGATTGTCAAATCATTAGAAATATATTTTTTTGATTTTCAAACTTTTCAACACATCTCATAAATGTATCTACCGGTAGTTTACCATTAAAAATATATTTTTTAATTTTCTTTTTCAATCTTTTCAACACATCTCATAAATGTATCTACCGGTAGATTATCACTAGAATTATATCTTTTCATTTTCTTTTTCAAACTTTTCAACACATTTCATAAATGTATATAGTTTATCATAAGAAATATATTTTTTAAATTTTCTTTTCCAAACTTTTCAACACATCTCATAAATGTATCTACCGGTAGATTATCACTAGAAATATATCTTTTCACTTTCCTTTTCAAACTTTTCAACACATTTCTTTAATGTATATAGTTTATCATTAGAAATATATTTTTTTTATTTTCTTGTTGAAACTTTTCAACACTTCTCATAAATGTATCTACCCGTAGTTTATCATTAGAAATATATTTTTTAATTTTCTTTTTCAAACTTTTCAACACTTCTCATAAATGTATTTACCGGTAATTTATCATTAGAAATATATTTTTTTATTTTCTTTTTCAATCTTTTCAACACATCTCATAAATGTATCTACCGGTAGATTATCACTAGAATTATATCTTTTCATTTTCTTTTTCAAACTTTTCAACACATTTCATAAATGTATATAGTTTATCATAAGAAATATATTTTTTTAATTTTCTTTTTAAACTTTTCAACACATCTCATAAATGTATCTTGTTTATTATTAGAAATATATTTTTAATTTTCTTTTTCAAACCTTTCAACATATTTCATAAATGTATCTAGTTTATCATTAGAAATATATTTTTTAATTTTATTTTTCAAACTTTTCAACACTTCTCATAAATGTATATAGTTTATCATTAGAAATATATTTTTTTAATTTTCTTGTTCAAACTTTTCAACACATTTCATAAATGTATGTGATTTATCATTACAAAAATATTTTTTTTAAATTTCAAACTATTCAACACATTTCATAAATGTATCTAGATTAACATTAGAAATATATTTTTTAATTTTCTTTTTCAAACTTTTTAACACTTCTCATAAATGTATCTACCGGTAGTTTATCATTAGAAATATATTTTTTTATTTTCTTTTTCAAACGTTTCAACACATTTCATAAATGTATATAGTTTATCATTAGAAATATTTTTTTTAAATTTTCTTGTTCAAAATTTTCAACACATTTCATAAATGTATGTAATTTATCATTACAAAAATGTTTCTTTGATTTTGAAACTTTTCAACACATTTAGCAATGTATCTAGTTTATCATTAGAAATATATTTTTTTATTTTCTTTTTCAAACTTTACAACACTTCTCATACATGTATCTACCGGTAGATTATCACTAGAATTATATCTTTTCATTTTCTTTTTCAAACTTTTCAACACATTTCATAAATGTATCTAGTTTATCACTAGAAATTTATTTTTTTTTTCTTTTTAAACTTTTCAACATATTTCATAAATGTATCTAGTTTATCATTAGAAATCTATTTTTTTAATTTTCTTTTTTAAACATTTCAACACATCTCATAAATGTATCTACCGGTAGTTTATCATTAGAAATATATTTTTTTATTTTCTTTTTCAAACTTTTCAACACATCTCATAAATGTATCTACCGGTAGATTATCACTAGAATTATATCTTTTCATTTTCTTTTTCAAACTTTTCAACACATTTCATAAATGTGTCTAGTTTATCACTAGAATTATATCTTTTCATTTTCTTTTTCAAACTTTTCAACACATTTCATAAATGTATATAGTTTATCATAAGAAATATATTTTTTAAATTTTCTTTTCCAAACTTTTCAACACATCTCATAAATGTATCTACCGGTAGATTATCACTAGAAATATATCTTTTCACTTTCCTTTTCAAACTTTTCAACACATTTCTTTAATGTATATAGTTTATCATTAGAAATATTTTTTTTTTATTTTCTTGTTGAAACTTTTCAACACTTCTCATAAATGTATCTACCCGTAGTTTATCATTAGAAATATATTTTTTAATTTTCTTTTTCAAACTTTTCAACACTTCTCATAAATGTATTTACCGGTAATTTATCATTAGAAATATATTTTTTTATTTTCTTTTTCAATCTTTTCAACACATCTCATAAATGTATCTACCGGTAGATTATCACTAGAATTATATCTTTTCATTTTCTTTTTCAAACTTTTCAACACATTTCAGAAATGTATATAGTTTATCATAAGAAATATATTTTTTTAATTTTCTTTTTAAACTTTTCAACACATCTCATAAATGTATCTTGTTTATTATTAGAAATATATTTTTAATTTTCTTTTTCAAACCTTTCAACATATTTCATAAATGTATCTAGTTTATCATTAGAAATATATTTTTTTATTTTCTTTTTCAAACTTTTCAACACTTCTCATAAATGTATATAGTTTATCATTAGAAATATTGTTTTTTAATTTTCTTGTTCATACTTTTCAACACATTTCATAAATGAATATAGTTTATCATTAGAAATATATATTTTTAATTTTCTTGTTCAAACTTTTCAACCCATTTCATAAATGTATGTAATTTATCATTACAAAAATATTTTTTTTAAATTTCAAACTTTTCAACACATTTCATAAATGTATCTAGATTAACATTAGAAATATATTTTTTAATTTTCTTTTTCAAACGTTTCAACACATTTCATAAATGTATATAGTTTATCATTAGAAATATTTTTTTTTAATTTTCTTGTTCAAAATTTTCAACACATTTCATAAATGTATGTAATTTATCATTACAAAAATGTTTCTTTGATTTTGAAACTTTTCAACACATTTAGCAATGTATCTAGTTTATCATTAGAAATATATTTTTTTATTTTCTTTTTCAAACTTTACAACACTTCTCATACATGTATCTACCGGTAGATTATCACTAGAATTATATCTTTTCATTTTTTTTTCAAACTTTTCAACACATTTCATAAATGTATCTAGTTTATCACTAGAAATATATTTTTTTATTTTCTTTTTAAACTTTTCAACATATTTCATAAATGTATCTAGTTTATCATTAGAAATCTATTTTTTTAATTTTCTTTTTTAAACATTTCAACACATCTCATAAATGTATCTACCGGTAGTTTATCATTAGAAATATATTTTTTTATTTTCTTTTTCAAACTTTTCAACACATCTCATAAATGTATCTACCGGTAGATTATCACTAGAATTATATCTTTTCATTTTCTTTTTCAAACTTTTCAACACATTTCATAAATGTGTCTAGTTTATCACTAGAATTATATCTTTTCATTTTCTTTTTCAAACTTTTCAACACATTTCATAAATGTATATAGTTTATCATAAGAAATAATTTTTTTAAATTTTCTTTTCAAACTTTTCAACACATCTCATAAATGTATCTACCGGTAGATTATCACTAGAAATATATCTTTTCACTTTCCTTTTCAAACTTTTCAACACATTTCTTTAATGTATATAGTTTATCATTAGAAATATATTTTTTTTATTTTCTTGTTGAAACTTTTCAACACTTCTCATAAATGTATCTACCCGTAGTTTATCATTAGAAATATATTTTTTTATTTTCTTTTTCAAACTTTTCAACACTTCTCATAAATGTATCTACCAGTAGTTTATCATTAGAAATCTATTTTTTATTTTCTTTTTCAAACGTTTCAACACATCTCATAAAATGATTGTCAATTCATTAGAAATATATTTTTTTGATTGTCAAACTTTTCAACACATCTCAAAAATGTATCTACCGGTAGTTCCCCATTAAAAATATATTTTTTAATTTTCTTTTTCCTTGTTTTCAACACATGTCATAAATGTATCTACCGGTAGATTATTACTAGAAATATATCTTTTCACTTTCTTTTTCAAACTTTTCAACACATTTCATAAATGTATATAGTTTATCATTAGAAATATTTTTTTTTTATTTTCTTGTTCAAACTTTTCAACATATTTCATAAATGTATATAGTTTATCACTAGAAATATATTTTTTGATTTTCTTTTTCAAACTTTTCAACACATCTCATAAATGTATCTACCAGTAGTTTATTATTAGAAATATATTTTTTCATTTTCATTGTTCAAACTTTTCAACACATTTCATAAATGTATCTAGTTTATCACTAGAAATATATTTTTTGATTTTCTTTTCCAAACTTTTCAACACATTTCATAAATGTATCTAGATTAACATTAGAAATATATTTTTTTATTTTCTTTTTCAAACTTTTCAACACATCTCATAAATTGATTGTCAAATCATTAGAAATATATTTTTTTGATTTTCAAACTTTTCAACACATCTCATAAATGTATCTACCGGTAGTTTACCATTAAAAATATATTTTTTAATTTTCTTTTTCAATCTTTTCAACACATGTCATAAATGTATCTACCGGTAGATTATCACTAGAAATATATCTTTTCATTTTCTTGTTCAAACTTTTCAACACATTTCATAAATGTATGTAATTTATCATTAGAAAAATATTTCTTTGATTTTGAAACTTTTCAACACATTTCAGCAATGTATTGAAATAGTTTATTATTAGAAATATATTTTTTCATTTTCTTTTTCAATCTTTTCAACACATCTCATAAATGTATCTACCGGTAGATTATCACTAGAAATATATCTTTTCACTTTCTTTTTAAAACTTTTCAACACATTTCATAAATGTATATGTTTATCATTAGAAATATTTTTTTTAAATTTTCTTGTTCAAACTTTTCAACACATTTCATAAATGAATATAGTTTATCATTAGAAATATATTTTTTTTATTTTCTTGTTCAAACTTTTCAACACATCTCATAAATGTATCTACAGGTAGTTTATCATTAGAAATATATTTTTTATTTTCTTTTTCAAACTTTACAACACTTCTCATACATGTATCTACCGGTAGTTTATCATTAGAAATATATTTTTTTATTTTTCTTTTTCAAACTTTTCAACACTTCTCATAAATGTATCTACCGGTAGTTTATCATTAGAAATATATTTCTTTATTTTCTTTTTCAATCTTTTCAACACATCTCATAAATGTATCTACCGGTAGATTATCACTAGAATTATATCTTTTCATTTTCTTTTTCAAACTTGTCAACACATTTCATAAATGTATATAGTTTATCATAAGAAATATATTTTTTTAATTTTCTTTTTCATACTTTTCAACATATTTCATAAATGTATCTAGTTTATCACTAGAAATATATTTTTTTATCTTCTTTTTAAACTTTTCAACACATCTCATAAATGTATCTAATTTATAATTAGAAAAATATTTCTTTGATTTTGAAACTTTTCAACACATTTCATAAATGTATCTAGTTTATCATTAGAAATATATTTTTTTATTTTCTTTTTCAAAATTTTCAACACATCTCATAAATGTATCTACCAGTAGTGTATCACTAGAAATATATTTTTTTATTATCTTTTTCAAACGTTTCAACACATCTCATAAACTGATTGTAAAATCATTAGAAATATATTTTTTTGATTTTCAAACTTTTCAACACATCTCATAAATGTATCTACCGGTAGATTATCACTAGAAATATATCTTTTCATTTTCTTTTTCAAACTTTTCCACACATTTCATAAATGTATATAGTTTATCATAAGAAATATATTTTTTTAATTTTCTTGTTCAAACTTTTCAACACATTTCATAAATGTATGTAATTTATCATTACAAAAATATTTCTTTGATTTTGAAACTTTTCAACACATTTAGCAATGTATCTAGTTTATCATTAGAAATATATTTTATTATTTTCTTTTTCAAACTTTTCAACACATCTAATAAATGTATCTACAGGTAGTTTATCATTAGAAATATATTTTTTTATTTTCTTTTTCAAACTTTTCAACACATCTCATAAATGTATCTACCGGTAGATTATCACTAGAAATATATCTTTTCATTTTCTTTCTCAAACTTTTCAACACATTTCATAAATGTATCTACCGGTATATTATCACTAGAAATATATTTTTTGATTTTCTTTTCAAAACTTTTCAACACATTTCATAAATGTATCTACCGGTAGTTTATCATTAGAAATATATTTTTTTATTTTCTTATTCAATCTTCTCAACACATCTCATAAATGTATCTACCGGTAGATTATCACTAGAATTATATCTTTTCATTTTCTTTTTCAAACTTTTCAACACATTTCATAAATGTATATAGTTTATCATAAGAAATATATTTTTTTAATTTTCTTTTTCAAACTTTTCAACATATTTCATAAATGTATCTAGTTTATCACTAGAAATATATTTTTTTATTTTCTTTTTAAACTTTTCAACACATCTCATAAATGTATCTTGTTTATTATTAGAAATATATTTTTAATTTTCTTTTTCAAACCTTTCAACATATTTCATAAATGTATCTAGTTTATCATAAGAAATATATTTTTTTAATTTTCTTTTTCAAACTTTTCAACATATTTCATAAATGTATCTAGTTTATCACTAGAAATATATTTTTTTATTTTCTTTTTAAACTTTTCAACACATCTCATAAATGTATCTTGTTTATTATTAGAAATATATTTTTAATTTTCTTTTTCAAACTTTTCAACACATCTCATAAATGTATCTACCGGTAGTTTATCATTAGAAATATATCTTTTCACTTTCCTTTTCAAACTTTTCAACACATTTCATAAATGTATCTAGTTTATCACTAGAAATATATTTTTTTATTTTCTTTTTAAACTTTTCAACATATTTCATAAATGTATCTAGTTTATCATTAGAAATCTATTTTTTTAATTTTCTTTTTTAAACATTTCAACACATCTCATAAATGTATCTACCGGTAGTTTATCATTAGAAATATATTTTTTTATTTTCTTTTTCAAACTTTTCAACACATCTCATAAATGTATCTACCGGTAGATTATCACTAGAATTATATCTTTTCATTTTCTTTTTCAAACTTTTCAACACATTTCATAAATGTGTCTAGTTTATCACTAGAATTATATCTTTTCATTTTCTTTTTCAAACTTTTCAACACATTTCATAAATGTATATAGTTTATCATAAGAAATAATTTTTTTAAATTTTCTTTTCAAACTTTTCAACACATCTCATAAATGTATCTACCGGTAGATTATCACTAGAAATATATCTTTTCACTTTCCTTTTCAAACTTTTCAACACATTTCTTTAATGTATATAGTTTATCATTAGAAATATATTTTTTTTATTTTCTTGTTGAAACTTTTCAACACTTCTCATAAATGTATCTACCCGTAGTTTATCATTAGAAATATATTTTTTTATTTTCTTTTTCAAACTTTTCAACACTTCTCATAAATGTATCTACCAGTAGTTTATCATTAGAAATCTATTTTTTATTTTCTTTTTCAAACGTTTCAACACATCTCATAAAATGATTGTCAATTCATTAGAAATATATTTTTTTGATTGTCAAACTTTTCAACACATCTCAAAAATGTATCTACCGGTAGTTCCCCATTAAAAATATATTTTTTAATTTTCTTTTTCCTTGTTTTCAACACATGTCATAAATGTATCTACCGGTAGATTATTACTAGAAATATATCTTTTCACTTTCTTTTTCAAACTTTTCAACACATTTCATAAATGTATATAGTTTATCATTAGAAATATTTTTTTTTTATTTTCTTGTTCAAACTTTTCAACATATTTCATAAATGTATATAGTTTATCACTAGAAATATATTTTTTGATTTTCTTTTTCAAACTTTTCAACACATCTCATAAATGTATCTACCAGTAGTTTATTATTAGAAATATATTTTTTCATTTTCATTGTTCAAACTTTTCAACACATTTCATAAATGTATCTAGTTTATCACTAGAAATATATTTTTTGATTTTCTTTTCCAAACTTTTCAACACATTTCATAAATGTATCTAGATTAACATTAGAAATATATTTTTTTATTTTCTTTTTCAAACTTTTCAACACATCTCATAAATTGATTGTCAAATCATTAGAAATATATTTTTTTGATTTTCAAACTTTTCAACACATCTCATAAATGTATCTACCGGTAGTTTACCATTAAAAATATATTTTTTAATTTTCTTTTTCAATCTTTTCAACACATGTCATAAATGTATCTACCGGTAGATTATCACTAGAAATATATCTTTTCATTTTCTTGTTCAAACTTTTCAACACATTTCATAAATGTATGTAATTTATCATTAGAAAAATATTTCTTTGATTTTGAAACTTTTCAACACATTTCAGCAATGTATTGAAATAGTTTATTATTAGAAATATATTTTTTCATTTTCTTTTTCAATCTTTTCAACACATCTCATAAATGTATCTACCGGTAGATTATCACTAGAAATATATCTTTTCACTTTCTTTTTAAAACTTTTCAACACATTTCATAAATGTATATGTTTATCATTAGAAATATTTTTTTTAAATTTTCTTGTTCAAACTTTTCAACACATTTCATAAATGAATATAGTTTATCATTAGAAATATATTTTTTTTATTTTCTTGTTCAAACTTTTCAACACATCTCATAAATGTATCTACAGGTAGTTTATCATTAGAAATATATTTTTTATTTTCTTTTTCAAACTTTACAACACTTCTCATACATGTATCTACCGGTAGTTTATCATTAGAAATATATTTTTTTATTTTTCTTTTTCAAACTTTTCAACACTTCTCATAAATGTATCTACCGGTAGTTTATCATTAGAAATATATTTCTTTATTTTCTTTTTCAATCTTTTCAACACATCTCATAAATGTATCTACCGGTAGATTATCACTAGAATTATATCTTTTCATTTTCTTTTTCAAACTTGTCAACACATTTCATAAATGTATATAGTTTATCATAAGAAATATATTTTTTTAATTTTCTTTTTCATACTTTTCAACATATTTCATAAATGTATCTAGTTTATCACTAGAAATATATTTTTTTATCTTCTTTTTAAACTTTTCAACACATCTCATAAATGTATCTAATTTATAATTAGAAAAATATTTCTTTGATTTTGAAACTTTTCAACACATTTCATAAATGTATCTAGTTTATCATTAGAAATATATTTTTTTATTTTCTTTTTCAAAATTTTCAACACATCTCATAAATGTATCTACCAGTAGTGTATCACTAGAAATATATTTTTTTATTATCTTTTTCAAACGTTTCAACACATCTCATAAACTGATTGTAAAATCATTAGAAATATATTTTTTTGATTTTCAAACTTTTCAACACATCTCATAAATGTATCTACCGGTAGATTATCACTAGAAATATATCTTTTCATTTTCTTTTTCAAACTTTTCCACACATTTCATAAATGTATATAGTTTATCATAAGAAATATATTTTTTTAATTTTCTTGTTCAAACTTTTCAACACATTTCATAAATGTATGTAATTTATCATTACAAAAATATTTCTTTGATTTTGAAACTTTTCAACACATTTAGCAATGTATCTAGTTTATCATTAGAAATATATTTTATTATTTTCTTTTTCAAACTTTTCAACACATCTAATAAATGTATCTACAGGTAGTTTATCATTAGAAATATATTTTTTTATTTTCTTTTTCAAACTTTTCAACACATCTCATAAATGTATCTACCGGTAGATTATCACTAGAAATATATCTTTTCATTTTCTTTCTCAAACTTTTCAACACATTTCATAAATGTATCTACCGGTATATTATCACTAGAAATATATTTTTTGATTTTCTTTTCAAAACTTTTCAACACATTTCATAAATGTATCTACCGGTAGTTTATCATTAGAAATATATTTTTTTATTTTCTTATTCAATCTTCTCAACACATCTCATAAATGTATCTACCGGTAGATTATCACTAGAATTATATCTTTTCATTTTCTTTTTCAAACTTTTCAACACATTTCATAAATGTATATAGTTTATCATAAGAAATATATTTTTTTAATTTTCTTTTTCAAACTTTTCAACATATTTCATAAATGTATCTAGTTTATCACTAGAAATATATTTTTTTATTTTCTTTTTAAACTTTTCAACACATCTCATAAATGTATCTTGTTTATTATTAGAAATATATTTTTAATTTTCTTTTTCAAACCTTTCAACATATTTCATAAATGTATCTAGTTTATCATAAGAAATATATTTTTTTAATTTTCTTTTTCAAACTTTTCAACATATTTCATAAATGTATCTAGTTTATCACTAGAAATATATTTTTTTATTTTCTTTTTAAACTTTTCAACACATCTCATAAATGTATCTTGTTTATTATTAGAAATATATTTTTAATTTTCTTTTTCAAACTTTTCAACACATCTCATAAATGTATCTACCGGTAGTTTATCATTAGAAATATATCTTTTCACTTTCCTTTTCAAACTTTTCAACACATTTCTTTAATGTATATAGTTTATCATTAGAAATATTTTATTTTTATTTTCTTGTTGAAACTTTTCAACACTTCTCATAAATGTATCTACCGGTAGTTTATCATTAGAAATATATTTTTTTATTTTCTTTTTCAAACTTTTCAACACTTCTCATAAATGTATCTACCAGTAGTTTATCATTAGAAATATATTTTTTATTTTCTTTTTCAAACTTTCAACACATCTCATAAAATGATTGTCAAATCATTAGAAATATATTTTTTTGATTGTCAAACTTTTCAACACATCTCATAAATGTATCTACCGGTAGATTATCACTAGAATTATATCTTTTCATTTTCTTTTTCAAACTTTTCAACACATTTCATAAATGTATATAGTTTATCATAAGAAATATATTTTTTTAATTTTCTTTTTCAAACTTTTCAACATATTTCATAAATGTATCTAGTTTATCACTAGAAATATATTTTTTTATTTTCTTTTTAAACTTTTCAACACATTTCATAAATGTATCTAGATTAACATTAGAAATATATTTTTTTATTTTCTTTTTCAAACTTTTCAACACATCTCATAAATTGATTGTCAAATCATTAGAAATATATTTTTTTGATTTTAAAACTTTTCAACACATCTCATAAATGTATCTACCGGTAGTTTACCATTAAAAATATATTTTTTAATTTTCTTTTTCAATCTTTTCAACACATGTCATAAATGTATCTACCGGTAGATTATCACTAGAAATATATCTTTTCATTTTCTTGTTCAAACTTTTCAACACATTTCATAAATGTATGTAATTTATCATTAGAAAAATATTTCTTTGATTTTGAAACTTTTCAACACATTTCAGCAATGTATCTACCAGTAGTTTATTATTAGAAATATATTTTTTCATTTTCTTTTTCAATCTTTTCAACACATCTCATAAATGTATCTACCGGTAGATTATCACTAGAAATATATCTTTTCACTTTCTTTTTAAAACTTTTCAACACATTTCATAAATGTATATGTTTATCATTAGAAATATTTTTTTTAAATTTTCTTGTTCAAACTTTTCAACACATTTCATAAATGAATATAGTTTATCATTAGAAATATATTTTTTTTATTTTCTTGTTCAAACTTTTCAACACATCTCATAAATGTATCTACAGGTAGTTTATCATTAGAAATATATTTTTTATTTTCTTTTTCAAACTTTACAACACTTCTCATACATGTATCTACCGGTAGTTTATCATTAGAAATATATTTTTTTATTTTTCTTTTTCAAACTTTTCAACACTTCTCATAAATGTATCTACCGGTAGATTATCACTAGAATTATATCTTTTCATTTTCTTTTTCAAACTTGTCAACACATTTCATAAATGTATATAGTTTATCATAAGAAATATATTTTTTTAATTTTCTTTTTCATACTTTTCAACATATTTCATAAATGTATCTAGTTTATCACTAGAAATATATTTTTTTATCTTCTTTTTAAACTTTTCAACACATCTCATAAATGTATCTAATTTATAATTAGAAAAATATTTCTTTGATTTTGAAACTTTTCAACACATTTCATAAATGTATCTAGTTTATCATTAGAAATATATTTTTTTATTTTCTTTTTCAAAATTTTCAACACATCTCATAAATGTATCTACCAGTAGTGTATCACTAGAAATATATTTTTTTATTATCTTTTTCAAACGTTTCAACACATCTCATAAACTGATTGTAAAATCATTAGAAATATATTTTTTTGATTTTCAAACTTTTCAACACATCTCATAAATGTATCTACCGGTAGATTATCACTAGAAATATATCTTTTCATTTTCTTTTTCAAACTTTTCCACACATTTCATAAATGTATATAGTTTATCATAAGAAATATATTTTTTTAATTTTCTTGTTCAAACTTTTCAACACATTTCATAAATGTATGTAATTTATCATTACAAAAATATTTCTTTGATTTTGAAACTTTTCAACACATTTAGCAATGTATCTAGTTTATCATTAGAAATATATTTTATTATTTTCTTTTTCAAACTTTTCAACACATCTAATAAATGTATCTACAGGTAGTTTATCATTAGAAATATATTTTTTTATTTTCTTTTTCAAACTTTTCAACACATCTCATAAATGTATCTACCGGTAGATTATCACTAGAAATATATCTTTTCATTTTCTTTCTCAAACTTTTCAACACATTTCATAAATGTATCTACCGGTATATTATCACTAGAAATATATTTTTTGATTTTCTTTTCAAAACTTTTCAACACATTTCATAAATGTATCTACCGGTAGTTTATCATTAGAAATATATTTTTTTATTTTCTTTTTCAATCTTCTCAACACATCTCATAAATGTATCTACCGGTAGATTATCACTAGAATTATATCTTTTCATTTTCTTTTTCAAACTTTTCAACACATTTCATAAATGTATATAGTTTATCATAAGAAATATATTTTTTTAATTTTCTTTTTCAAACTTTTCAACATATTTCATAAATGTATCTAGTTTATCACTAGAAATATATTTTTTTATTTTCTTTTTAAACTTTTCAACACATCTCATAAATGTATCTTGTTTATTATTAGAAATATATTTTTAATTTTCTTTTTCAAACCTTTCAACATATTTCATAAATGTATCTAGTTTATCATTAGAAATTTTTTTTTTTTAATTTTTTTTTAAAAACTTTTCAACACATCTCATAAATGTATCTACCGGTAGTTTATCATTAGAAATATATCTTTTCACTTTCCTTTTCAAACTTTTCAACACATTTCTTTAATGTATATAGTTTATCATTAGAAATATTTTATTTTTATTTTCTTGTTGAAACTTTTCAACACTTCTCATAAATGTATCTACCGGTAGTTTATCATTAGAAATATATTTTTTTATTTTCTTTTTCAAACTTTTCAACACTTCTCATAAATGTATCTACCAGTAGTTTATCATTAGAAATATATTTTTTATTTTCTTTTTCAAACGTTTCAACACATCTCATAAAATGATTGTCAAATCATTAGAAATATATTTTTTTGATTGTCAAACTTTTCAACACATCTCATAAATGTATCTACCGGTAGTTCCCCATTAAAAATATATTATTTAATTTTCTTTTTCAATGTTTTCAACACATGGCATAAATGTATCTACCGGTAGATTATCATTAGAAATATATCTTTTCACTTTCTTTTTCAAACTTTTCAACACATTTCATAAATGTATCTAGTTTATCATTAGAAATATTTTTTTTTAATTTTCTTGTTCAAACTTTTCAACATATTTCATAAATGTATATAGATTATCACTAGAAATATATTTTTTGATTTTCTTTTTCAAACTTTTCAACATATTTCATAAATGTATCTAGTTTATCATTAGAAATATATATTGTTTTGATTTTCAAACTTTTCAACACATTTCATAAATGTATCTAGTTTATCACTAGAAATATATTTTTTGATTTTCTTTTCCAAACTTTTCAACACATTTCATAAATGTATCTAGATTAACATTAGAAATATTTTTTTTTATTTTCTTTTTCAAACGTTTCATCACATCTCATAAATTGATTGTCAAATCATTAGAAATATATTTTTTTGATTTTCAAACTTTTCAACACATCTCATAAATGTATCTACCGGTAGTTTACCATTAAAAATATATTTTTAAATTTTCTTTTTCAATCTTTTCAACACATCTCATAAATGTATCTACTGGTAGTTTATCATTAGAAATTTATTTTTTTATTTTCTTTTCCAAACTTTTACACATTTCATAAATGTATCTTGTTTATTATTAGAAATATATTTTTAATTTTCTTTTTCAAACTTTTCAACACATCTTAGAAATGTATCTAGTTTATCATTAGAAATATATTTTTTTGATTTTCAAACTTTTCAACACATCTCATAAATGTATCTACCGGTAGATTATCACTAGAAATATATCTTTTAATTTTCTTTTTCAAACTTTTCAACACATTTCATAAATGTATATAGTTTATCATTAGAAATATTTATTTTTATTTTCATGTTCAAACTTTTCAACACATTTCATAAATGTATCTAGTTTAACATTAGAAATATGTTTTTTGATTTTCTTTTTCAAACCTTTCAACATATTTCATAAATGTATCTAGTTTATCACTAGAAATATATTTTTTGATTTTCTTTTCCAAACTTTTCAACACATCTCATAAATGTATATACCGGTAGTTTATCATTAGAAATATATTTTTTTATTTTCTTTTTCAAACTTTTCAACACATATCATAAATGTATATACCGGTAGTTTATCATTAGAAAAATATTTTTTGATTTTCTTTTTCAATCTTTTCAACACATCTCATAAATGCATCTACCGGTAGTTTATCACTCGAAATATATCTTTTCATTTTCTTTTTCAAACTTTTCAACACATTTCATAAATGTATATAGTTTATCATTAGAAATATTTTTTTTTATTTTCTTGTTCAAATTTTCAACATATTTCATAAATGTATCTAGTTTATCACTAGAAATTTATTTTTTGATTTTCTTTTCCAAACCTTTCAACATATTTCATAAATGTATCTAGTTTATCACTAGAAATATTTTTTTATTATTATATTTTCCATACTTTTCAACACATTTCATAAATGTATCTTGTTTATTATTAGAAATATATTTTTAATTTTCTTTTTCAAACTTTTCAACACATCTCATAAATGTATCTAGTTTAACATTAGAAATACATTTTTTTAAATTTTCAAACTGTTCAACACATCTCATAAATGTATCTACCGGTAGTTTATCATTAGAAATATATTTTTTTATTTTCTTTTTCAATCTTTTCAACACATCTCATAAATGTATCTACTGGTAGATTATCACTAGAAATATATCTTTTCATTTTCTTGTTCAAACTTTTCAACATATTTCATAAATGTATCTAGTTTATCACTAGAAATTTATTTTTTGATTTTCTTTTCCAACCTTTTACAAATTTCATAAATGTATCTAGTTTCACATTAGAAATATATTTTTTGATTTTCTTTTTCAAACCTTTCAACATATTTCATAAATGTATCTAGTTTATCACTAGAAATATTTTTTTTAATTTTCTTTTCCAAACTTTTCAACATATTTCATAAATGTATATAGTTTATCATTAGAAATATTTATTTTTATTTTCTTGTTCAAACTTTTCAACACATTTCATAAATGTATATAGTTTATCATTAGAAATATATTTTTTTGATTTTCTAACTTTTCAACACATCTCATAAATGTATCTACCGGTAGTTTACCACTAAAAATATATTTTTTAATTTTCTTTTTCAATCTTTTCAACACATCTCATAAATGTATCTACCGGTAGATTATCACTAGAAATATATCTTTTCATTTTCTTGTTCAAACTTTTCAACACATTTCATAAATGTATGTAATTTATCATTAGAAAAATATTTCTTTGATTTTGAAACTTTTCAACACATTTCAGCAATGTATCTACCAGTAGTTTATTATTAGAAATATATTTTTTCATTTTCTTTTTCAATCTTTTCAACACATCTCATAAATGTATCTACCGGTAGATTATCACTAGAAATATATCTTTTCACTTTCTTTTTAAAACTTTTCAACACATTTCATAAATGTATATGTTTATCATTAGAAATATTTTTTTTAAATTTTCTTGTTCAAACTTTTCAACACATTTCATAAATGAATATAGTTTATCATTAGAAATATATTTTTTTTATTTTCTTGTTCAAACTTTTCAACACATCTCATAAATGTATCTACAGGTAGTTTATCATTAGAAATATATTTTTTTATTTTCTTTTTCAAACTTTACAACACTTCTCATACATGTATCTACCGGTAGTTTATCATTAGAAATATATTTTTTTATTTTTCTTTTTCAAACTTTTCAACACTTCTCATAAATGTATCTACCGGTAGTTTATCATTAGAAATATATTTCTTTATTTTCTTTTTCAATCTTTTCAACACATCTCATAAATGTATCTACCGGTAGATTATCACTAGAATTATATCTTTTCATTTTCTTTTTCAAACTTGTCAACACATTTCATAAATGTATATAGTTTATCATAAGAAATATATTTTTTTAATTTTCTTTTTCATACTTTTCAACATATTTCATAAATGTATCTAGTTTATCACTAGAAATATATTTTTTTATCTTCTTTTTAAACTTTTCAACACATCTCATAAATGTATCTAATTTATAATTAGAAAAATATTTCTTTGATTTTGAAACTTTTCAACACATTTCATAAATGTATCTAGTTTATCATTAGAAATATATTTTTTTATTTTCTTTTTCAAAATTTTCAACACATCTCATAAATGTATCTACCAGTAGTGTATCACTAGAAATATATTTTTTTATTATCTTTTTCAAACGTTTCAACACATCTCATAAACTGATTGTAAAATCATTAGAAATATATTTTTTGGATTTTCAAACTTTTCAACACATCTCATAAATGTATCGTATCTACCAGTAGTTTACCATTAAAAATATATTTTTTAATTTTCTTTTTCAATCTTTTAAACACATGTCATAAATGTATCTACCGGTAGATTATCACTAGAAATATATCTTTTCATTTTCTTTTTCAAACTTTTCCACACATTTCATAAATGTATATAGTTTATCATAAGAAATATATTTTTTTAATTTTCTTGTTCAAACTTTTCAACACATTTCATAAATGTATGTAATTTATCATTACAAAAATATTTCTTTGATTTTGAAACTTTTCAACACATTTAGCAATGTATCTAGTTTATCATTAGAAATATATTTTATTATTTTCTTTTTCAAACTTTTCAACACATCTAATAAATGTATCTACAGGTAGTTTATCATTAGAAATATATTTTTTTATTTTCTTTTTCAAACTTTTCAACACATCTCATAAATGTATCTACCGGTAGATTATCACTAGAAATATATCTTTTCACTTTCTTTTTAAAACTTTTCAACACATTTCATAAATGTATATGTTTATCATTAGAAATATTTTTTTTAAATTTTCTTGTTCAAACTTTTCAACACATTTCATAAATGAATATAGTTTATCATTAGAAATATATTTTTTTTATTTTCTTGTTCAAACTTTTCAACACATCTCATAAATGTATCTACAGGTAGTTTATCATTAGAAATATATTTTTTTATTTTCTTTTTCAAACTTTACAACACTTCTCATACATGTATCTACCGGTAGTTTATCATTAGAAATATATTTTTTTATTTTTCTTTTTCAAACTTTTCAACACTTCTCATAAATGTATCTACCCGTAGTTTATCATTAGAAATATATTTCTTTATTTTCTTTTTCAATCTTTTCAACACATCTCATAAATGTATCTACCGGTAGATTATCACTAGAATTATATCTTTTCATTTTCTTTTTCAAACTTGTCAACACATTTCATAAATGTATATAGTTTATCATAAGAAATATATTTTTTTAATTTTCTTTTTCATACTTTTCAACATATTTCATAAATGTATCTAGTTTATCACTAGAAATATATTTTTTTATCTTCTTTTTAAACTTTTCAACACATCTCATAAATGTATCTAATTTATAATTAGAAAAATATTTCTTTGATTTTGAAACTTTTCAACACATTTCATAAATGTATCTAGTTTATCATTAGAAATATATTTTTTTATTTTCTTTTTCAAAATTTTCAACACATCTCATAAATGTATCTACCAGTAGTGTATCACTAGAAATATATTTTTTTATTATCTTTTTCAAACGTTTCAACACATCTCATAAACTGATTGTAAAATCATTAGAAATATATTTTTTTGATTTTCAAACTTTTCAACACATCTCATAAATGTATCTACCAGTAGTTTACCATTAAAAATATATTTTTTAATTTTATTTTTCAATCTTTTAAACACATGTCATAAATGTATCTACCGGTAGATTATCACTAGAAATATATCTTTTCATTTTCTTTTTCAAACTTTTCCACACATTTCATAAATGTATATAGTTTATCATAAGAAATATATTTTTTTAATTTTCTTGTTCAAACTTTTCAACACATTTCATAAATGTATGTAATTTATCATTACAAAAATATTTCTTTGATTTTGAAACTTTTCAACACATTTAGCAATGTATCTAGTTTATCATTAGAAATATATTTTATTATTTTCTTTTTCAAACTTTTCAACACATCTAATAAATGTATCTACAGGTAGTTTATCATTAGAAATATATTTTTTTATTTTCTTTTTCAAACTTTTCAACACATCTCATAAATGTATCTACCGGTAGATTATCACTAGAAATATATCTTTTCATTTTCTTTCTCAAACTTTTCAACACATTTCATAAATGTATCTACCGGTATATTATCACTAGAAATATATTTTTTGATTTTCTTTTCAAAACTTTTCAACACATTTCATAAATGTATCTACCGGTAGTTTATCATTAGAAATATATTTTTTTATTTTCTTTTTCAATCTTCTCAACACATCTCATAAATGTATCTACCGGTAGATTATCACTAGAATTATATCTTTTCATTTTCTTTTTCAAACTTTTCAACACATTTCATAAATGTATATAGTTTATCATAAGAAATATATTTTTTTAATTTTCTTTTTCAAACTTTTCAACATATTTCATAAATGTATCTAGTTTATCACTAGAAATATATTTTTTTATTTTCTTTTTAAACTTTTCAACACATCTCATAAATGTATCTTGTTTATTATTAGAAATATATTTTTAATTTTCTTTTTCAAACCTTTCAACATATTTCATAAATGTATCTAGTTTATCATTAGAAATTATTTTTTTTTAATTTTTTTTTTTAAAACTTTTCAACACATCTCATAAATGTATCTACCGGTAGTTTATCATTAGAAATATATCTTTTCACTTTCCTTTTCAAACTTTTCAACACATTTCTTTAATGTATATAGTTTATCATTAGAAATATTTTATTTTTATTTTCTTGTTGAAACTTTTCAACACTTCTCATAAATGTATCTACCGGTAGTTTATCATTAGAAATATATTTTTTTATTTTCTTTTTCAAACTTTTCAACACTTCTCATAAATGTATCTACCGGTAGTTTATCATTAGAAATATATTTTTTATTTTCTTTTTCAAACGTTTCAACACATCTCATAAAATGATTGTCAAATCATTAGAAATATATTTTTTTGATTGTCAAACTTTTCAACACATCTCATAAATGTATCTACCGGTAGTTCCCCATTAAAAATATATTTTTTAATTTTCTTTTTCAATGTTTTCAACACATGGCATAAATGTATCTACCGGTAGATTATCATTAGAAATATATCTTTTCACTTTCTTTTTCAAACTTTTCAACACATTTCATAAATGTATATAGTTTATCATTAGAAATATTTTTTTTTATTTTCTTGTTCAAATTTTCAACATATTTCATAAATGTATCTAGTTTATCACTAGAAATTTATTTTTTGATTTTCTTTTCCAAACCTTTCAACATATTTCATAAATGTATCTAGTTTATCACTAGAAATATTTTTTTATTATTATATTTTCCATACTTTTCAACACATTTCATAAATGTATCTTGTTTATTATTAGAAATATATTTTTAATTTTCTTTTTCAAACTTTTAAACACATGTCATAAATGTATCTACCGGTAGATTATCACTAGAAATATATCTTTTCATTTTCTTTTTCAAACTTTTCCACACATTTCATAAATGTATATAGTTTATCATAAGAAATATATTTTTTTAATTTTCTTGTTCAAACTTTTCAACACATTTCATAAATGTATGTAATTTATCATTACAAAAATATTTCTTTGATTTTGAAACTTTTCAACACATTTAGCAATGTATCTAGTTTATCATTAGAAATATATTTTATTATTTTCTTTTTCAAACTTTTCAACACATCTAATAAATGTATCTACAGGTAGTTTATCATTAGAAATATATTTTTTTATTTTCTTTTTCAAACTTTTCAACACATCTCATAAATGTATCTACCGGTAGATTATCACTAGAAATATATCTTTTCACTTTCTTTTTAAAACTTTTCAACACATTTCATAAATGTATATGTTTATCATTAGAAATATTTTTTTTAAATTTTCTTGTTCAAACTTTTCAACACATTTCATAAATGAATATAGTTTATCATTAGAAATATATTTTTTTTATTTTCTTGTTCAAACTTTTCAACACATCTCATAAATGTATCTACAGGTAGTTTATCATTAGAAATATATTTTTTTATTTTCTTTTTCAAACTTTACAACACTTCTCATACATGTATCTACCGGTAGTTTATCATTAGAAATATATTTTTTTATTTTTCTTTTTCAAACTTTTCAACACTTCTCATAAATGTATCTACCGGTAGTTTATCATTAGAAATATATTTCTTTATTTTCTTTTTCAATCTTTTCAACACATCTCATAAATGTATCTACCGGTAGATTATCACTAGAATTATATCTTTTCATTTTCTTTTTCAAACTTGTCAACACATTTCATAAATGTATATAGTTTATCATAAGAAATATATTTTTTTAATTTTCTTTTTCATACTTTTCAACATATTTCATAAATGTATCTAGTTTATCACTAGAAATATATTTTTTTATCTTCTTTTTAAACTTTTCAACACATCTCATAAATGTATCTAATTTATAATTAGAAAAATATTTCTTTGATTTTGAAACTTTTCAACACATTTCATAAATGTATCTAGTTTATCATTAGAAATATATTTTTTTATTTTCTTTTTCAAAATTTTCAACACATCTCATAAATGTATCTACCAGTAGTGTATCACTAGAAATATATTTTTTTATTATCTTTTTCAAACGTTTCAACACATCTCATAAACTGATTGTAAAATCATTAGAAATATATTTTTTTGATTTTCAAACTTTTCAACACATCTCATAAATGTATCTACCAGTAGTTTACCATTAAAAATATATTTTTTAATTTTATTTTTCAATCTTTTAAACACATGTCATAAATGTATCTACCGGTAGATTATCACTAGAAATATATCTTTTCATTTTCTTTTTCAAACTTTTCCACACATTTCATAAATGTATATAGTTTATCATAAGAAATATATTTTTTTAATTTTCTTGTTCAAACTTTTCAACACATTTCATAAATGTATGTAATTTATCATTACAAAAATATTTCTTTGATTTTGAAACTTTTCAACACATTTAGCAATGTATCTAGTTTATCATTAGAAATATATTTTATTATTTTCTTTTTCAAACTTTTCAACACATCTAATAAATGTATCTACAGGTAGTTTATCATTAGAAATATATTTTTTTATTTTCTTTTTCAAACTTTTCAACACATCTCATAAATGTATCTACCGGTAGATTATCACTAGAAATATATCTTTTCATTTTCTTTCTCAAACTTTTCAACACATTTCATAAATGTATCTACCGGTATATTATCACTAGAAATATATTTTTTGATTTTCTTTTCAAAACTTTTCAACACATTTCATAAATGTATCTACCGGTAGTTTATCATTAGAAATATATTTTTTTATTTTCTTTTTCAATCTTCTCAACACATCTCATAAATGTATCTACCGGTAGATTATCACTAGAATTATATCTTTTCATTTTCTTTTTCAAACTTTTCAACACATTTCATAAATGTATATAGTTTATCATAAGAAATATATTTTTTTAATTTTCTTTTTCAAACTTTTCAACATATTTCATAAATGTATCTAGTTTATCACTAGAAATATATTTTTTTATTTTCTTTTTAAACTTTTCAACACATCTCATAAATGTATCTTGTTTATTATTAGAAATATATTTTTAATTTTCTTTTTCAAACCTTTCAACATATTTCATAAATGTATCTAGTTTATCATTAGAAATTATTTTTTTTTAATTTTTTTTTTTAAAACTTTTCAACACATCTCATAAATGTATCTACCGGTAGTTTATCATTAGAAATATATCTTTTCACTTTCCTTTTCAAACTTTTCAACACATTTCTTTAATGTATATAGTTTATCATTAGAAATATTTTATTTTTATTTTCTTGTTGAAACTTTTCAACACTTCTCATAAATGTATCTACCGGTAGTTTATCATTAGAAATATATTTTTTTATTTTCTTTTTCAAACTTTTCAACACTTCTCATAAATGTATCTACCGGTAGTTTATCATTAGAAATATATTTTTTATTTTCTTTTTCAAACGTTTCAACACATCTCATAAAATGATTGTCAAATCATTAGAAATATATTTTTTTGATTGTCAAACTTTTCAACACATCTCATAAATGTATCTACCGGTAGTTCCCCATTAAAAATATATTTTTTAATTTTCTTTTTCAATGTTTTCAACACATGGCATAAATGTATCTACCGGTAGATTATCATTAGAAATATATCTTTTCACTTTCTTTTTCAAACTTTTCAACACATTTCATAAATGTATATAGTTTATCATTAGAAATATTTTTTTTTATTTTCTTGTTCAAATTTTCAACATATTTCATAAATGTATCTAGTTTATCACTAGAAATTTATTTTTTGATTTTCTTTTCCAAACCTTTCAACATATTTCATAAATGTATCTAGTTTATCACTAGAAATATTTTTTTATTATTATATTTTCCATACTTTTCAACACATTTCATAAATGTATCTTGTTTATTATTAGAAATATATTTTTAATTTTCTTTTTCAAACTTTTCAACACATCTCATAAATGTATCTAGTTTAACATTAGAAATACATTTTTTTAAATTTTCAAACTGTTCAACACATCTCATAAATGTATCTACCGGTAGTTTATCATTAGAAATATATTTTTTTATTTTCTTTTTCAATCTTTTCAACACATCTCATAAATGTATCTACTGGTAGATTATCACTAGAAATATATCTTTTCATTTTCTTGTTCAAACTTTTCAACATATTTCATAAATGTATCTAGTTTATCACTAGAAATTTATTTTTTGATTTTCTTTTCCAACCTTTTACAAATTTCATAAATGTATCTAGTTTCACATTAGAAATATATTTTTTGATTTTCTTTTTCAAACCTTTCAACATATTTCATAAATGTATCTAGTTTATCACTAGAAATATTTTTTTTAATTTTCTTTTCCAAACTTTTCAACATATTTCATAAATGTATATAGTTTATCATTAGAAATATTTATTTTTATTTTCTTGTTCAAACTTTTCAACACATTTCATAAATGTATATAGTTTATCATTAGAAATATATTTTTTTGATTTTCTAACTTTTCAACACATCTCATAAATGTATCTACCGGTAGTTTACCACTAAAAATATATTTTTTAATTTTCTTTTTCAATCTTTTCAACACATCTCATAAATGTATCTACCGGTAGATTATCACTAGAAATATATCTTTTCATTTTCTTGTTCAAACTTTTCAACACATTTCATAAATGTATGTAATTTATCATTAGAAAAATATTTCTTTGATTTTGAAACTTTTCAACACATTTCAGCAATGTATCTACCAGTAGTTTATTATTAGAAATATATTTTTTCATTTTCTTTTTCAATCTTTTCAACACATCTCATAAATGTATCTACCGGTAGATTATCACTAGAAATATATCTTTTCACTTTCTTTTTAAAACTTTTCAACACATTTCATAAATGTATATGTTTATCATTAGAAATATTTTTTTTAAATTTTCTTGTTCAAACTTTTCAACACATTTCATAAATGAATATAGTTTATCATTAGAAATATATTTTTTTTATTTTCTTGTTCAAACTTTTCAACACATCTCATAAATGTATCTACAGGTAGTTTATCATTAGAAATATATTTTTTTATTTTCTTTTTCAAACTTTACAACACTTCTCATACATGTATCTACCGGTAGTTTATCATTAGAAATATATTTTTTTATTTTTCTTTTTCAAACTTTTCAACACTTCTCATAAATGTATCTACCGGTAGTTTATCATTAGAAATATATTTCTTTATTTTCTTTTTCAATCTTTTCAACACATCTCATAAATGTATCTACCGGTAGATTATCACTAGAATTATATCTTTTCATTTTCTTTTTCAAACTTGTCAACACATTTCATAAATGTATATAGTTTATCATAAGAAATATATTTTTTTAATTTTCTTTTTCATACTTTTCAACATATTTCATAAATGTATCTAGTTTATCACTAGAAATATATTTTTTTATCTTCTTTTTAAACTTTTCAACACATCTCATAAATGTATCTAATTTATAATTAGAAAAATATTTCTTTGATTTTGAAACTTTTCAACACATTTCATAAATGTATCTAGTTTATCATTAGAAATATATTTTTTTATTTTCTTTTTCAAAATTTTCAACACATCTCATAAATGTATCTACCAGTAGTGTATCACTAGAAATATATTTTTTTATTATCTTTTTCAAACGTTTCAACACATCTCATAAACTGATTGTAAAATCATTAGAAATATATTTTTTGGATTTTCAAACTTTTCAACACATCTCATAAATGTATCTACCAGTAGTTTACCATTAAAAATATATTTTTTAATTTTCTTTTTCAATCTTTTAAACACATGTCATAAATGTATCTACCGGTAGATTATCACTAGAAATATATCTTTTCATTTTCTTTTTCAAACTTTTCCACACATTTCATAAATGTATATAGTTTATCATAAGAAATATATTTTTTTAATTTTCTTGTTCAAACTTTTCAACACATTTCATAAATGTATGTAATTTATCATTACAAAAATATTTCTTTGATTTTGAAACTTTTCAACACATTTAGCAATGTATCTAGTTTATCATTAGAAATATATTTTATTATTTTCTTTTTCAAACTTTTCTACACATCTAATAAATGTATCTACAGGTAGTTTATCATTAGAAATATATTTTTTTATTTTCTTTTTCAAACTTTTCAACACATCTCATAAATGTATCTACCGGTAGATTATCACTAGAAATATATCTTTTCACTTTCTTTTTAAAACTTTTCAACACATTTCATAAATGTATATGTTTATCATTAGAAATATTTTTTTTAAATTTTCTTGTTCAAACTTTTCAACACATTTCATAAATGAATATAGTTTATCATTAGAAATATATTTTTTTTATTTTCTTGTTCAAACTTTTCAACACATCTCATAAATGTATCTACAGGTAGTTTATCATTAGAAATATATTTTTTTATTTTCTTTTTCAAACTTTACAACACTTCTCATACATGTATCTACCGGTAGTTTATCATTAGAAATATATTTTTTTATTTTTCTTTTTCAAACTTTTCAACACTTCTCATAAATGTATCTACCGGTAGTTTATCATTAGAAATATATTTCTTTATTTTCTTTTTCAATCTTTTCAACACATCTCATAAATGTATCTACCGGTAGATTATCACTAGAATTATATCTTTTCATTTTCTTTTTCAAACTTGTCAACACATTTCATAAATGTATATAGTTTATCATAAGAAATATATTTTTTTAATTTTCTTTTTCATACTTTTCAACATATTTCATAAATGTATCTAGTTTATCACTAGAAATATATTTTTTTATCTTCTTTTTAAACTTTTCAACACATCTCATAAATGTATCTAATTTATAATTAGAAAAATATTTCTTTGATTTTGAAACTTTTCAACACATTTCATAAATGTATCTAGTTTATCATTAGAAATATATTTTTTTATTTTCTTTTTCAAAATTTTCAACACATCTCATAAATGTATCTACCAGTAGTGTATCACTAGAAATATATTTTTTTATTATCTTTTTCAAACGTTTCAACACATCTCATAAACTGATTGTAAAATCATTAGAAATATATTTTTTTGATTTTCAAACTTTTCAACACATCTCATAAATGTATCTACCAGTAGTTTACCATTAAAAATATATTTTTTAATTTTATTTTTCAATCTTTTAAACACATGTCATAAATGTATCTACCGGTAGATTATCACTAGAAATATATCTTTTCATTTTCTTTTTCAAACTTTTCCACACATTTCATAAATGTATATAGTTTATCATAAGAAATATATTTTTTTAATTTTCTTGTTCAAACTTTTCAACACATTTCATAAATGTATGTAATTTATCATTACAAAAATATTTCTTTGATTTTGAAACTTTTCAACACATTTAGCAATGTATCTAGTTTATCATTAGAAATATATTTTATTATTTTCTTTTTCAAACTTTTCAACACATCTAATAAATGTATCTACAGGTAGTTTATCATTAGAAATATATTTTTTTATTTTCTTTTTCAAACTTTTCAACACATCTCATAAATGTATCTACCGGTAGATTATCACTAGAAATATATCTTTTCATTTTCTTTCTCAAACTTTTCAACACATTTCATAAATGTATCTACCGGTATATTATCACTAGAAATATATTTTTTGATTTTCTTTTCAAAACTTTTCAACACATTTCATAAATGTATCTACCGGTAGTTTATCATTAGAAATATATTTTTTTATTTTCTTTTTCAATCTTCTCAACACATCTCATAAATGTATCTACCGGTAGATTATCACTAGAATTATATCTTTTCATTTTCTTTTTCAAACTTTTCAACACATTTCATAAATGTATATAGTTTATCATAAGAAATATATTTTTTTAATTTTCTTTTTCAAACTTTTCAACATATTTCATAAATGTATCTAGTTTATCACTAGAAATATATTTTTTTATTTTCTTTTTAAACTTTTCAACACATCTCATAAATGTATCTTGTTTATTATTAGAAATATATTTTTAATTTTCTTTTTCAAACCTTTCAACATATTTCATAAATGTATCTAGTTTATCATTAGAAATATATTTTTTTATTTTCTTTTTCAAACTTTTCAACACTTCTCATAAATGTATCTACCGGTAGTTTATCATTAGAAATATATTTTTTATTTTCTTTTTCAAACGTTTCAACACATCTCATAAAATGATTGTCAAATCATTAGAAATATATTTTTTTGATTGTCAAACTTTTCAACACATCTCATAAATGTATCTACCGGTAGTTCCCCATTAAAAATATATTTTTTAATTTTCTTTTTCAATGTTTTCAACACATGGCATAAATGTATCTACCGGTAGATTATCATTAGAAATATATCTTTTCACTTTCTTTTTCAAACTTTTCAACACATTTCATAAATGTATCTAGTTTATCATTAGAAATATTTTTTTTTGATTTTCTTTTTCAAACTTTTCAACATATTTCATAAATGTATCTAGTTTATCATTAGAAATATATATTGTTTTGATTTTCAAACTTTTCAACACATTTCATAAATGTATCTAGTTTATCACTAGAATATATTTTTTGATTTTCTTTTCCAAACTTTTCAACACATTTCATAAATGTATCTAGATTAACATTAGAAATATTTTTTTTTATTTTCTTTTTCAAACGTTTCATCACATCTCATAAATTGATTGTCAAATCATTAGAAATATATTTTTTTGATTTTCAAACTTTTCAACACATCTCATAAATGTATCTACCGGTAGTTTACCATTCAAAATATATTTTTTAATTTTCTTTTTCAATCTTTTCAACACATCTCATAAATGTATCTACTGGTAGTTTATCATTAGAAATTTATTTTTTTATTTTCTTTTCCAAACTTTTACACATTTCATAAATGTATCTTGTTTATTATTAGAAATATATTTTTAATTTTCTTTTTCAAACTTTTCAACACATCTTAGAAATGTATCTAGTTTATCATTAGAAATATATTTTTTTGATTTTCAAACTTTTCAACACATCTCATAAATGTATCTACCGGTAGATTATCACTAGAAATATATCTTTTAATTTTCTTTTTCAAACTTTTCAACACATTTCATAAATGTATATAGTTTATCATTAGAAATATTTATTTTTATTTTCTTGTTCAAACTTTTCAACACATCTCATAAATGTATCTACCGGTAGTTTATCATTAGAAATATATTTTTTATTTTCTTTTTAAACTGTTCAACACATCTCATAAATGTATCTACTGGTAGAGTATCATTAGAAATATATTTTTTTGATTTTCAAACTTTTCAACACATATCATAAATATATATATACTGGTAGTTTATCATTAGAAAAATATTTTTTGATTTTCTTTTTCAATCTTTTCAACACATTTCATAAATGTATATAGTTTATCATTAGAAGTATTTATTTGTATTTTCTTGTTCAAACTTTTCAACACATTTCATAAATGTATCTAGTTTAACATTAGAAATATGTTTTTTGATTTTCTTTTTCAAACCTTTCAACATATTTCATAAATGTATCTAGTTTATCACTAGAAATATATTTTTTGATTTTCTTTTCCAAACTTTTCAACACATCTCATAAATGTATATACCGGTAGTTTATCATTAGAAATATATTTTTTTATTTTCTTTTTCAAACTTTTCAACACATATCATAAATGTATATACCGGTAGTTTATCATTAGAAAAATATTTTTTGATTTTCTTTTTCAATCTTTTCAACACATCTCATAAATGCATCTACCGGTAGTTTATCACTCGAAATATATCTTTTCATTTTCTTTTTCAAACTTTTCAACACATTTCATAAATGTATATAGTTTATCATTAGAAATATTTTTTTTTATTTTCTTGTTCAAATTTTCAACATATTTCATAAATGTATCTAGTTTATCACTAGAAATTTATTTTTTGATTTTCTTTTCCAAACCTTTCAACATATTTCATAAATGTATCTAGTTTATCACTAGAAATATTTTTTTATTATTATATTTTCCAAACTTTTCAACACATTTCATAAATGTATCTTGTTTATTATTAGAAATATATTTTTAATTTTCTTTTTCAAACTTTTCAACACATCTCATAAATGTATCTAGTTTAACATTAGAAATACATTTTTTTAAATTTTCAAACTGTTCAACACATCTCATAAATGTATCTACCGGTAGTTTATCATTAGAAATATATTTTTTTATTTTCTTTTTCAATCTTTTCAACACATCTCATAAATGTATCTACTGGTAGATTATCACTAGAAATATATCTTTTCATTTTCTTGTTCAAACTTTTCAACATATTTCATAAATGTATCTAGTTTATCACTAGAAATTTATTTTTTGATTTTCTTTTCCAACCTTTTACAAATTTCATAAATGTATCTAGTTTCACATTAGAAATATATTTTTTGATTTTCTTTTTCAAACCTTTCAACATATTTCATAAATGTATCTAGTTTATCACTAGAAATATTTTTTTTAATTTTCTTTTCCAAACTTTTCAACATATTTCAAAAATGTATATAGTTTATCATTAGAAATATTTATTTTTATTTTCTTGTTCAAACTTTTCAACACATTTCATAAATGTATATAGTTTATCATTAGAAATATATTTTTTTATTTTCTTTGTCAAACTGTTCAACACATCTCATAAATGTATCTACTGGTAGAGTATCATTAGAAATATATTTTTTTGATTTTCTAACTTTTCAACACATCTCATAAATGTATCTACCGGTAGTTTATCATTAGAAATATATTTTTTTATTTTCTTTTTCAATCTTTTCAACACATCTCATAAATGTATCTACCGGTAGATTATCACTAGAAATATATCTTTTCATTTTCTTTTTCAAACTTTTCAACAGATTTCATAAATGTATATAGTTTATCATTAGAAATATTTATTATTATTTTCTTGTTCAAACTTTTCAACACATCTCATAAATGTATCTACCGGTAGTTTATCATTAGAAATATATTGTTTTAATTTTCTTTTTCATACTTTTCAACATATTTCATAAATGTATCTAGTTTATCACTAGAAATATATTTTTTTATATTCTTTTTAAACTTTTCAACACATCTCATAAATGTATCTAATTTATAATTAGAAAAATATTTCTTTGATTTTGAAACTTTTCAACACATTTCATAAATGTATCTACCGGTATATTATCAGTAGAAATATATCTTTTCACTTTCTTTTTCAAACTTTACAACACATTTCATAAATGTATCTAGTTTATCATTAGAAATATTTTTTTTTAATTTTCTTGTTCAAACTTATCAACACATTTCATAAATGAATATAGTTTATCATTAGAAATATTTTTTTTTAATTTTCTTTTTCAAACTTTTCAACAATTCTCATAAATGTATCTATCTACCTGTAGTCTAGAATTAGAAATATATTTTTTTTATTTTCTTGTTCAAACTTTTCAACATATTTCATAAATGTATCTAGTTTATCACTAGAAATATTTTTTTTGGTTTTCTTTTTAAACTTTTCAACACATTTCATAAATGTATCTATTTTATTATTTTTTGTTTTTTTAATTTTAAAACTGTTCAGGACATCTCATAAATGTATATACCGGTAGAATATCACTAGAAGTATATTTTTTTATTTTCTTTTTAAAACTTTTCAACACATCTCATAAATGTACTACCGGTAGTTTATCACTAGAAATATATTTTTTGATTTTCTTTTTCAAACTTTTCAACACATCTCATAAATGTATCTACCGGTAGATTATCACTAGAAATATATCTTTTCATTTTCTTTCTCAAACTTTTCAACACATTTCATAAATGTATCTAGTTTATCACTAGAAATATATATTTTTCTTTTCTTTTCCAAGCTTTTCAACACATTTCAACACATCTCATAAATGCACTAGTTTATCATTAGAAATATATTTTTTTATTTTGAAACTGTTCAGGACATCTCATATATGTATCTACAGGTAGATTATCACTAGAAATATATCTTTTCATTTTCTTTCTCAAACTTTTCAACACATTTCATAAATGTATCTAGTTTATCACTAGAAATATATATTTTTCTTTTCTTTTCCAAACTTTTCAACACATTTCAACACATCTCATAAATGCACTAGTTTATCATTAGAAATATATTTTTTTATTTTGAAACTGTTCAGGACATCTCATATATGTATCTACCGGTAGTTTATCACAAGAAGTATATTTTTTGATTTTCTTTTTCAAACTTTTCAACACATCTCATAAATGTATCTAGTTTATAACTAGAAATATATTTTTTTTGATTTTCAAACTTTTCAATACATTTCATAAATGTATCTAGTTTATCATTAGAAATATATTTTTTGAATTTCTTTTTCAAACCTTTCAACACATCTCATAAATGTATCTAGTTTATCATTAGAAATATATTTTTTGATTTTGAATATTTTCAACACATTTCATAAATGTATCTACCAGTAGTTTATTATTAGAAATAAATTTTTTTATTTTATTTTTCAAACTTATCAACACATTTCATAAATGTATCTAGTTTATCATTTTATATATTTTTTTGATTTTCAAACTTTTCAACACATTTCATAAGTATAAATAGTTGATCAATAGAAATTTTTTATTTTTTTTTATTTTTCAAACTTTTCAACACATTTCATAAATGTATCTAGTTTATCATTAGAAATATATATTTTTTATTTTCTTGTTCAAACTTTTCAACATATTTCATAAATGTATCTAGTTTATCACTAGAAATATATTTCTTTTCCAAAGTTTTCAACACATTTCATTAATGTATCTAGTTTATCATTAGAAATATATTTTTTTATTTTTTTCAAACTTTTCAACACATTTCATAAATGTATCTACCGGTAGTATAATGTATAATGTCTATCATTAGAAATGTATTTTTTTATTTTGAAACTCGTCAACACCTCTCATAAATGTATCTACCGGTAGTTTATCAATAGAAATATATTTTTTGATTTTATTTTCAAACTTTTCAACACATCTCATAAATGTATCTACCGGTAGTTTATCACAAGAAATATATTTGTTGATTTTGAAACTTGTCAACACTTCTCATAAATGTATCTACCAATAGTTTATCACTAGAAATATATTTTTTGGTTTTGTTTTTCAAACTTTTCAACACATTTCATAAATGTATCTATTTTATCATTAAAAATATCTTTTTGATTTTCTTTTTCAAACTTTTCAACACATTTCATAAATATATCTATTTTATCACTAGAAATATATTTGTTGATTTTCTTTTTCAAACTTTTCAACACATTTCATAAATGTATCTAGTTTATCACTAGAAATATATTTTTTGGTTTTCTTTTTAAACTTTTCAACACATTTCATAAATGTATCTATTTTATTATGTTTTATTTTTTTTATTTTAAAACTGTTCAGGACATCTCATAAATGTATCTACCGGTAGTTTATCACTAGAAGTATATTTTTTTATTTTCTTTTTCAAACTTTTCAACATATCTCATAAATGTATCTACCGGTAGTTTATCATTAGAAATATATTTTTTATTTTCTTTTTCAAACTTTTCAACACATCTCATAAATGTATCTACCGGTAGTTTATCATTAGAAATGTATTTTTTTATTTTGAAACTTGTCAACACTTCTCATAAATGTATCTAGTTTATCACAAGAAATATATTTTTTGATTTTCTTTTTCAAACTTTTCAACACATTTCATAAATGTATCTAGTTTATCATTAGAAATATATTTTCTGAATTTTTCTTACAACTCAAAAAAACTTTCTTAAAAAATATAAAATTAAAAAATGTATTTAAAATGTTTCTTTAAAAAAAAAAGGCAGAAGAAAATCTCATCACTGATCGTGATAGAAAAATTAATGAAGCATTTAAATTATCATTAAATTCTGATAATTAAATTGATGCTAATTTTGAAGATGAAAATGGAAATACTCTATTGCACATTAGTTGTCTGTATAACAAAATAGAATTAGTTGAATTTTTATTAAATTGTAAAAATATTAATGTTAATTTACAAAATATTAACAAAGAAATTCCGTTACATATTGTATGTGAATTATGTAGTTTTGATATAATTAAATTATTATTTAATACAAATATTAATATTCATTTTGTTGTCATGTGACGTATTCGTTCCAGAATACTGTCTTCCCAATAAACTCCTGAACCCCTCTCTGTCTTGGGCGATGTGGCTTGCATTTTTCAGCGATGTATTCATGTAATCTTTAATGTTGTCAGTCCATCATCTTCTTGGTCTGCCCTTTCTCCTCTTTCCTGGTACTCTTCTCTCCAATATTAATATTCATTTTCAAAATAATAATAAACAAACTCCTTATCAGGTTTTGTCAAACTTTAATACTTACAGAATTATGTAATTTATTAATGAAAAGATTGAAGAATATTATAGTTATGTATTTCGCAATAGTTGTTATTATATATAAATTCCCCGATGAAGACGGATGTGTCGGGCCATTTGGCGCAAATAAAACGGTGACACAACGCATTTCCATTCTCTGGACTACATCCTGCTGGAAATCTAGTAGGACCATGATCCTGCTACAAGGGAAATTGAGAAGGAGTTTGAGAATGAATGCTGAAGAAGAAGAAGAATATACCATTTCTGATTTATGGTGTACTTTTTGATCTAGAAGAATATGAACCTCAAAAAAAAAGTTTAGAAAAAAACTTTAATGACTGTAGATATGAAATAATGGATCTATTATATTAAATTAGAATTCATTATTAAATAAATCTAGATTACGTATAAAAAATAACCGTTCAGATATTAATCAATTAAAAGTTATTATTCCTAATATGTTAATTAATTATTTATTAGAAATATAAATCTTTGTATTTTAATTTATTAAACAGTTCAATTATTAATATATTAAAACTTTGTAAAAATATTAAAATTTTGGGCCCTTTTCTGTAATTCTTGTTCATAAAAAGAACCTATAATTTCTTCACCATTTAAATCCCTTTTTTATATGTTATAGGGTTTGTACATTTAATTTCACTAATAACAAATATTTCTGTTGTCCATCTATTTGTATAACCTTTTTCAAATATTCCTGTTTTCTTTATTATTCTTACTCAAATCTCCATCTTTAAATTTTAACTTTATTAATTTTGAGCAAGACATGTTTTCAATAGAATCACTTACACCAAATAAATGTTCATAAACATTTTTTTTCATTTTCTTTTTTACTACCTTCAACATTTTTATTGAAGAATGTTTAGTATTATTATAAGTATTTACTAATTCATCTAAAACATTATAGTATTTATTTCTGTTATTAGCAGTAAAATATTTAAACATCTTTTGTGTCATAGTTCCATTCCCTCTTTCAACAATACAACTTTTTCCTTCATTTTCAGTAGAATAAATATTTATATTATTTTCTTCTAATAAAGTTTTCATATTATTGTTATAGAATTCCTTGCCTTTATCAACCCAAAGATATAAAGGTTTTCTTTTACTATCACATTAAAAGACATGCCACTTATTGAAGACCTTACTTGAGGGTAAAGTCAAAGGGAAGCGAGCAAGAGTTAGACAGAGATACAAGTGGGAGAGTAACATCACACGATGTTACAGTCTAGCAGAGTGCACCACCAAGACAAGAGACAGGAGATGTTGGAGATATGTTGCAGCCAACATTCGTTGCGGAGACGGCACATGATGACGATGATGATTACTATCATTAAAAACCTTTTTAAATGCTTCAGAAACACCAATTCCACTTTTATTTTTTAATAGGTATTGCGCATGCATATTTACTAAATACATCTATAACAGTTAATAGAAATTGAAAATGTTTATTTTCTTTTGAATACATTGACACATCAACTAAATCAGCTGCCCCATATTTCATCAATACCATTTACAATTGCTTTTCTTTTAGGAAACTTTTTAATAATAGGTTTATGTAATTCATTTGCTAAATCACTTGACTAATTAATTCCTGATCCTAAAATTGGATTATATAAATACCTAATGCTTTTAATAAGTCTAGATTAATTTTACTCATTTAAAATATATACTAAAAATAAACACGGAAAAAGTATGTAGAAAATGTCATATTTTAAAACCATATTCCGAATATTCAAAAGTAAAGTTAAAAATGTTTATCGAGCATCTAGTAATGAGTGTTGTAAACCAATAAAACAAGAATATTATAAAAACAATAAAGAAAAATATAAAGAAGTTTATAATAAGTTTATTGAAAGACATTCAGATTAAATATTATTTATTAAAAAAGTTACCCTAAAAATGGCTGAAGAAAATCCACAAATAAAATATGTTATAAATAAATAAGGAAAAAATGTTGATAAATATAGTATTTATATAGAATAGAGTATTTATAATTTTATATATATATATATATATATATATATATATATATATATATATAGTATTGATACATTTATAGTATTTTTATAGTATATAGTATATATAGATAAATATATATAATAGATATTTTAATCGTATAAAAAATAGAGTGAGAGATTATGCTGATAATTTTAAAAATTCTTGAGACTAACGGGAATTGAACCAGTCCGTTCTACGGCACCAAATCGCCTAGCAACAATTGCACATGCGTTTTTCCGTACTTGACTAACCGCATCTCCATGATAATTTTAATAATGGAAGTAAAATGCTAAATATTATAATTCATTGTGTTTTTGATAAAACATATATTGTAGTTTATTATAATGCTGGTTTTCGACTTTTAAATTCCATGAATCATTTTGATATTATATATAATAAAATCAGAGATCATTTTATAGATTGAATTGATAACTTTAATCAAAAAGGAAGTGGTAATGTATTTTATGAAATGTTTAAAACAACAGTAGTATTAGTAAAAGTAAGAACAATGAGAGGATCTTCATATTTCGAACTTCCTTTTAAAAGTAGTTATATAATCATCATCATCAGGTGCCATGCCTTGTAAAAGTACTTATATAATAAATATACAAAATACAGATGACAAATATTTTTTGTGGTGTATAATTTGTTATATGTTGAGAATTGAACATAACATAAGAAATCCTCATAGAGTATCTAATTATAACGATTAGGAAGATTGTATAAATATGGAAGGAATCCGCCGAAGACGGATGTGTTGAGCCACTGGCGCAAATAAAACGGCAACACAATGCATTTCCATTCTCTGGACTATATTCAACTGGAAATCTTGTAGGACCATTGTCTTGTTACACGAGAAATCCAGCGGGAGTTTGAGAATGAACGCTGAAGAAGAAAGAAGAATATGGAAGAAATAGAATATCCAATTAGATTAAATGATTCTGTGTTTGATCAATTTAAAGATAATAACTATGTTAGAGTAAATAATTCAGTGTTTGATAGATTTGAAAATAATAATCCTGAAATCGTGTTTAATATATTTGCATTAAAAAAGGAAGAAGATTTGAAATCAATTTATCCTTTCATTTATCATGTTTTACTAAAGAAAGAGAAGACATAATAGATTTATTATATGTTGAGCAAGATAGAAATACTCATTTATTGTTTAATACTCATTATTGTTTAATACTCATTATTGTTTAATACTCATTATTGTTTAATACTCATTATTGTTTAATACTCATTATTGTTTAATTACTTCTTTAGGTTCAATTATGATCATAATAAAGTTTTTCCTTGTAGAAGATGTTTACAACCATATTTCTCTAAGAAATCTTTATTAAATCATCTGATAGATCCTTTATCTAAACTTATAGTACCTGAAAAGGGAACAATATTGAAATTTGAAAATCACCATTTAAATTAAAGTTACCATTTGTTTTTTATTGTGATTTTGAATCTGTAAATATTCTTATTTCTTCTCTTCAACCAAATCCTACAAATTCATATACAGAAAATTTATTTAAGCACGAAGTATATTCACATGGAATTCAAGTATCCTCATATATACGTGAGAAAATATTAGACAGTTTGACAGTTTGGGGGCTTAGTTCAGCCTTGAGGGTCTGGAAACTAAGACTTGTCAGGCAGTCCCACACGAGCAGGACGATAGTCCGGTCCAAGTAAGAAGAGTGCTGAAGACGGAGGCATCCAGCCAAAAGGCGTACAGATAATCAGGATGCCGCGCACAAAACACAATGGAAACATGTCTGTATTTATAAATAGTTATGGTGCCTGCCTTGTGGCAGACGTTCAGGCAGGGACGGTGCCGGGCCCTATAGCTCGAAAGGGCCCAACCTCAGTTACTGGAAGTCCTAACAGATCAGAACAAGTTATAATTCTACGGCTCAGAACAGGGCACAACAGACTCCGCAGTCACATGTATACAAAGTTCAAGATTGGCAACACAGCCATGTGTACATGTGGACAGGCAGCACAGAGTGCCAAACATATACTTCAAGAGTGTTCTGAGCATGAAATGCTGAGGCAGACATATTGGCCAGAGGAAACAACACTAGAATCAAAGCTCTATGGGACACTGTCTGAACTACAAAAGACTGTGAGTTTTATTAAGGAGACAGAATTACAGATATAGACATGTTTCAAGTGAACGAAAGAAGAAGAATAATTATACTTGATACAAAAATAAGAGAACATAATCATTTTAATTGAAAATATAGAGGCGCTGCATGCCAATCATGTAATACAAAAGAAGGTAAACATTCTAAAATTATTCCAGTATTTTTTCACAATGGAAGTAGATATGATTTTCAATTTATTATAGAAGAATTAAAGAAATATGAAAACGATGATCAGAAGGTTACAAGAATATATTTCTATTGAATATGGAAGTTCTTATAGAAAAGTAGCTTCAATGACATGAGGAAAATATTAACATCTAAACAAATTACAAACAAGTTAAAAAATAGAATTATAAAATGCTATATCTACTCTATTTTAATGTATGGCTCAGAAACATGAACACTAAATAAACAATTATAAGACAGAATTGATGCATTTGAGATGTAGGTATATAGAAGAATAGGGAGAACATCATGGAAAGATAAGGAAACAAATAAAGAGGTGCTAAAGACACTTAATATGAAGAAAGAACTACTAAGAGAAATAAAGATCAGGAAAATAAAATATTTTGGTCACATTAAAAGACATGACACCTTATTGAAGACTTTACATGAGGGCAAAGTCAAAGGGAAGCGAGCAAGAGGTAGGCAGAGATACAAGTGGGAGAGTAACATCACACGATGGACAGGTTACAGTCTAGCAGAATGCACCACCAAGACAACAGACATGGGATGTTGGAGATCCGTTGCAGCCAACCTTCGTTGCGGAGACGACACTTGATGATGATTTAGAGAAAATTAAGATTTCTTGATAGTTATAGATTCTTGACAACTTCAGTTGATAATATTTCTAAAGGAATGTTAGATGAAGATTTTACATTTTTGAATAAGAATTTTAATGAAAAAGAATATAATGCATTAAAATATTTAAATGATAAAAATGAAAGAACATTCAAGGGAATTTATCCATATGAATATATTGGTTCTATAGAAAATTTAAAGAAACAATTGCCTCTAATTGATAAATTTTATTCAACATTTAGACAAGAAGGAATTACAAAGGAAAATATGAACATGCACAAAAAATTTGGAAAACATTCAATTGTAAAACTTTTCAAGATTATCATGATATTTATTTACAAACAGATGTATTAATTCTAGCAGATGCTTTTGAGAAATTTAGAGAATTCAATTAAAAATATGAAATTGATCCATGTTATTGTTTCTCTCTACCTGGATTAACATGGCAATGTGGATTAAAATATACAGGAGGTTGAATTATAATTATTATCTGATACTGATATGATTTTAATGTATGAAAAATCAATAAGAGGTGGATTTTCAGAAGTATTAGGAAAAAGATTGCCAAAAGCATTATATAAACAAACACCAAATTATGATGATGGAAATAAACTTATTGAAGATTTTGAATGCAAAGACATTTTAGATCTTTTAATGAAAAAAAAAAAAGGAGAAAAATTAGATATTAGAAAATTTCTTAAATATTGTTATTTACAATATTTGGATGCAAATAATTTATATGGATGGTCAGTGTCACAACTATTACCAATAGGAGATTATAGATGGGAAAACCCTGAAAAGTTTATTAGACACACAGGAAGATATATAATTGAAGTTGATTTAGAATACACAAATGAATGTAAAAGAAAAATATTTAAATATCCTTTAGCACCTGAAGGAATAATAACTAAAAGAAAAGAATTATATCAATATCAATTGAATTTATCGGGTGAAGAGAAATTAGGAAAGGTTCTCAAATTGCAATTCGACTTTAAAAATTAAGAAAGATATGTTCTTCATTATACGAGGGGGAGTCAATAAGTAAGTCACAAATGGCTCTTTAGAAAAAAACTGAAGACGATAAAAACCTGAAAACTGTTTATTTTTACACATACATTATCCCTTTACTTCTCAACATAATTTCCACCAACATTGATGCATTTATCCCATCGTTTTATGAGTCCTCCCAAACCTGCTGCATAGAACTGCGTGCTCTGCTTTTTAAGCCACATTTTCACTTCACATTCAACTTCTGCGTCAGTCGCGAAATGCTTCCCGCCAAGGTGGGTTTTTAGTGGACCAAAAAGGTGAAAATCACTAGGGGCTAAATCGGGGCTGTAAGGAGGATGTTCCAGAATTTTCCAACCAAGATTTTTTATTTTCTCCTGAGTTAATCGAGCCGTATGTGGTCTAGCATTGTCATGAAGGAGTAGCACTCCTCTAGTCAGCAGCCCTGGACGTTTTCTTCGAATTGCATCCCGAAGCACTGATAGAACTTCACAGTATGATTCAGAATTCACATTGTCACCTTTCTTTTTGAAATTGGTTAAAAGCACTCCTTGACAATCCCAGAACACTGTCAGCATAACCTTCCCTGCTGATGGTGTAACCTTGAATTTTTGGACAAAAGGTGAAGAAGGATGTTTCCATTGCATTGAAGCACGCTTTGATTCAGGCTGGTAGTGATGCACCCATGATTCGTCCCCAGTAATAATCCTGTTCATCATGTCTTCTCCTTCATTTGCGTATTGACAGAGATGCTCCAATGACAAGCCTAATCGGTTCATTTTGTGTTCGTCCGTCAATTGTCTGGGCACCCACCTTGAACACACTTTCTTAAATTTCAATCGGTCATGCATGATGCTGTATGCTGAACCATGTGAGCACTCTATTGCAGCTGCTACAGCATCTATCGTTACTCGTCTGTCACCTCGAATCATCTCCTCAACCCGCTGCACAGATGCGTCTGTTGCAATTTCAACAGCACGACCAGATCGGATTTCGTCAACAATTTTAGAGCGTCCTTGAGAAAAATTTTTTACCCAGCTGTGCACCGCTTTACGGGACAAACAATTGTCAGCATAAACAGGAAGCATTTCTTTATGAATGTCTTTTGCAGGCAGTCCTTTTGCCCATAAAAAACGCACAACAGCACGTTGTTCATTGATTGTACACTCTGTAATTACAGTAGCCATTTTGTTTTTTGTGCTGCGCATGCGCAAGGTACAGCTAGCGCCATCTAGCGAACATAAACATAAAGTTCTATGATGATATCAACTATAAACAGCTTTAGAAACCACCTACTGCATTTTCCTGCCATCCAACATCAATTTGTGACTTACTTATTGACTCCCCCTCGTAAAGTATTGAAGGTTCTATTTATCTCTTGGAATGGAAGTAAGCAAAATTCATAGAATTATTTATTTTAAAGAAGAAGCTTGGTTGAAACCATACATTGATTTTAACACAGAACAAAGAAAGAAAGCAAAATCTGAATCTGAGAAAGATATGAATTAAAGATACCAAAAAATATGAATTGTTCATTCTTTGGAAAGACAATGGAAAATATTAGAGAACGAGTTAATTTAAAACTAGTTACTAATAAAAAGGAGGCAATTAAATTATATTCTAAACCATCTTTTATAGACGTGATATTTTTTAATAACAATTTTATTGGAATACAAAATATTAAACCATCAATTAAATTTAACAAACCAATCTATTTGGGGATGTGTATTCTTGATCTTAGCAAATTATTGATGTATGAGTTTTGTTATAAAAAATTTACTAAACAATTTCCAGATAATGAAATTTTATATGGAGATACAGACAGTTTAGTTCTAAACATATATACTAATGATTTATATAACGAATGAGAAAGTATGAAAGATGAATTCGATACAATGATTATCCAAAATATCATCCATTATATTCTGAAACAAAAAATTTGTAGGAAAATTTAAAGATGAATTAAATGGAAAAACAATGACAGAATTTATAACATTAGGAAGTAAAGCATATTCATTTAAAACATTAGGTGTTGAAGAAGAAATGAAAGAAATAAAAGGCGTTGTCAAAATCAACAATTAAAAAGAAATAAAATTTGAAGATTATAAAAGCTATTTATTAAATTCCACAGTACAATATAACAAAATGTATACTATGAATTCTGAAAAACATGAAATGTTTATAAATGAAATAAATAAAAAATCATCACCTTTTGATGATAAAAGATAATATATGTAAAAATGGAATAACAACTTATCCATTTGGTTTTAATTAATTATTTCTTTTAAAAACTGTAAACATAAATGTCCACAAATTACTGTATTAAAAGTAAGTATTTGATCAGTAAAATATTGTATATCTCCTAGTATTTCACGAAGATAATTTATTAAATCTAATGGCGGTTGAATTCCAAAACTATCCAAATATATTTTATCATTATTATTTTTAGTTGTATTTTATACCATGCAACCCAATGAGTACCTTTTGTTTTATCAGTTAAATCGCCATCTAAATTCATTATTCCACATTCCTTTTTCATTTGATTTTTTTGTTCTTGAAGTTCTGTTCTTATAAATACACCTCTAAAATTTGGTATTTTTAATTTTTTAACAGCATCTAATAGTTGAAAGTTTGTAAGAGGTTCATTTGGTAATTTTATATTATCTATTTCTACTAGGTTATCTAGTAGTCACGGAAATTAAAGAGAAAGGCCCCTCTTCTTAAATATCAAGCAAACAGAAGTAATGGTTATTTCAAAGAAACAAAATAACGCACCTTGCAAGATCAAAGTGAATGATATAGTATTAAAACAGGTCGCCCAATTCAAATATTTAGGTACAAGGATTACGGCAGGTGAAAGAAGTTCAACAGAAATAAGATGCAGAATAGGACAGGCAAAAACAAAATTCAGAAAAATGAAAAATATACTGTGTAATATGACCTTGTCATTAGAGGTGAGAAAGAGAGTTCTGCAGTGCTATATAACCCTTATACTAACATATGGGTGTGAGTCTTAGACAATAAACAAACTGGAAATTGGGAAATTAGAGGCAACAGAGATGTGGTTCTATAGAAGAATGCTGAGAATACCACGGACTGACAGAAAAACTAATGTAGAGGTGTTGGAAGAGTCAAATGCGAAACAGACCTTAATCAACAATATAAGAAAAAGGCAATCTTCTTTTTTTGGCCACTTCATGAGACAGGCAGGTTTAGAGAACATAGTCACAACAGGCAAAATTGACAGACAAGGTGAGAAAATATTAGACAGTTTGACAGCCTGGCACGGCAAGGAAACAACAACGACTTTGATACATAATACTGTGGACAGAGAGCTGTGGAGAGCCATGACCGCCTACGCCAGCCGGCATGACACCCCTGATGATGATGCTGACTACGTTATCAGAACTTTGTTCTATCATTTTTATTATTATAAAATGACAGCAATGGCTGAATTGTTATACTGTGTAAAATGTAGAAAGAAAACAGATACTTCAGATTTAGAATATTGAAAAAGCAAAAATAATAGAAATGTGTTACAGGGTATGTGTGTGTTAATCTGTGGAACTATAAAAATTAAATTCATTAAAGCTTCCGAAGTAGTTTATGATGGCGGTAATTTAAATAATATCTTCTTCTTCAGTTTTCATTCTCAAACTCCCGCTGAATTCTCTTGTAGCAGGACCATTGTCCTACTAGATTTCCAGCAGGATGTAGTCCAGAGAATGGAAAGGTGTTGTGTCGCCGTTTTATTTGCGCCAATGGCCCGACACATCCATCTTCGGCGGAATTTAAATAATATAATAAACTACCATTTGAATTACATTTACCAGGTCATAATTTTACAGATCCTGGAACTAATTTAAAGAAAAGGTTAAAAGATCCATATGGTAATCCACCAGATTTTACAACACAACCTTGGAGTAAACCAATTAATAGATTTGATGAAGCTGCTATGAATCATGGCATCTGTTATTTACAAAATGAAGATAGGAAAACTAGAAATGAAGTCTGTGATAAGAAAATGTTACAAGATTTAAATATATTTAATACTACTATAAGAGAAAGACTTGATATAGGAATTGTCAGTAATATTATTCAAGGAAAAATTGCATTAGGAATGGGATAGTTTTTATGAAGGAGCCACTGAAAACTAAAGAAAACTAAAATCATTTCAGGGAATTTCTGAATGATTTTTAAAAGAAGAAGATACAGTTTTTTATATTTTTATAAAATTGGTGCATGCTTATTTATTTTATTATTTAATGATAATTATTTATATATTTTGCTTCGAGCGGACATCCTTTCGCAAATTATGAAAAATAATTTTTTTTAAGTGAAGGGTGTTTTTATAAGATGATTTTTCTCTTTTTTTATTTTTTAAAGTATATTTTTATACTTGTATATAAACTTTTTGGAGTAAAAATATTTTTAAGGGTGAAAATGTGTTTAAAAATTTATTTTTTTTTTTAATATATATATATACAGTAGTTACAGTGGAGATATGGAGTTCTAAAGTATTGCATACAGTGGAGATATGGAGTTCTAAAGTATTGCATACAGTGGAGATATGGAGTTCTAAAGTATTGAATACAGTGGAGATATGTAGTTGCATACAGTGGAGATATGGAGTCTTGTGGATATGAAATAAAGATTAGGAAAGTGAAACCCCTTCTCCCCACAAATTGCACAAAAACGTGTAAGAGCTCTTCTTATTTTTTGTGTCTCCATGTGACTATGAAACGGCATCAATGGTATCAGCTGTCAAGACGTTCATTGTTTGCGCAATATCATTTACCTACATCATTCATGTGTTATTGAAGCTCGAAAAAGGAGCAAAGAATAGCAACACTGTTTACACTTTCCATACGTGTCATAGGAAGCATTTAACCTTTAGCAAGCCAGATTAAAAAATACGAAACGTCTCCCTGCCACCGGATTCTTTTTTGAAAATTTGCATTATTGATGGTGACTGTTTTGAAAATGTGATAATTTTTTGGTTGTTAGAGATATTTAAATAATATTTGCACATATAAATAAAGAATTGAATTATGCATATATTGGTGTAATTTATGTACGTGTGTGTGTGATACCAGACGTATGAGAAAGTGGTAAAGACATTTTTCACAAAAAACATATATTTTATAACAAATAAATAGGAAAAAAATAAGGAAAAAAATTAACTTACCTTACATATCGAATTCCTTGGCAACACTGTAAACTAAATCACGCAAATCTGTTGTATTTATGTTCTTTCACTGCGAAATTATCAAAATATATCCGGGGGAACTGTATAAAACATGTAGATTTGCAGTAAAATCATTCTTTGAGCTTAGGCCTAGAGTTATTTTTTCTGCCACTTCAAAATATTCTATATCAAACGTACAAGTCCCCAAACCAACACGGCATTCTGTATATTCACTGCTGTGAAACTAAATAACCTAATAATCCATGATTCAAGCCACGATTCAATGTTATTTTATTCGAAATACGATGAAATAAAGGTCTATAAAACCGATCCATCATCATGGCATCGTACCGGTGTACAGATGTGGTCAGATTAATTGCTCTTAAACTTTTACGAATAGCTAGCCATTCTCAAAAACGATCATTTCGGAAGTGGGGGATGTACCGGCTTCGATTGCGCATGTCCCCAGCTATGTGCACGGACTGTGGTACGTGTAAATCTCACGATATTATCGTTGGGTGGGCCGGGCCGCCAAAAGCGCATGCGCCCATTTTGTTTCTCGGCGGCCGGGATTGATATAGGCTTGGTGAAGGTTAAGAAGGTTATGCGGTGGAGTTGGCGTCATCATGTAGAATCAGTGACCCAAAAGTCATGCTGAAGTCGGATGTGCCAAATTGAAAAATGCAGATATCTCATCACAGCTGTAAGCCTGACACAACGTATTCCATGTCGGACTACATCCTGCTAATCTGCAGTAACTGAAAATGAACACAGAAAAAAAAGATTTACTTACACGAGATCCCAATCTTTTACGGAAGTAGGGCTCAAACCTAACATCATCTTCAAAGATCAGTATCTTTTGGTAGTTTCTGGCAATCATCTTCAAGTAAGAAAAACATCAATACGTTACAGATAACACTTTAAAAACATCAATATGTTACAGATAACACTTAAAAACATCAATACGTTACAGATAACACTTTAAAAACATCTATACGTTACTGATAACTCTTTTAAAACATCAATACATTACAGATAACACTTTAAAAACATCAATACATTACAGATAACACTTTAAAAACATCAATACATTACAGATAACATTTTAAAAACATCAATACATTACAGATAACACTTTAAAAACATCAATACAGATAACTCTTTAACACACTCAATCTTAGAGCGGCCAAAACCGCACTCTATCAATTCATTTCCAGAATGCCCGTTTTCTACATGGTGATTTCAATTGTTTTTCTTCAGTTTCTATGTGACTAGTCTAGTCACGCTAAATTTAGCCCTCATGTGATTAGCAGTAATTGTGGCTTAAATAGCAATTTACCGACCGTTTCTAACAGTTGTGGCTGCCGAGCTGTGAAAGGGTATTATGTCCTTTAATTTACTTCAAAACTCGGTAAGAATGGACCAACATATGATTTAGATGATGTTGACAGGCAATTTTATCAGGGAATTAAACAGAACGTGAATGAATCAGACATTGATAGGGAATTAGTTCAGGACTTAGGAGTTGAAAGTAACGACAATCCAGTAGTGTAAGCCTAAATTATGACATACCGCCCCCATGTCTGGTTGGACCACAAAATTTGTCTGCAGATGTACAGCAGTAGTGGATGTGTGTTTAAATTTGTTGAAAGTAAGAATATTCCAACATTCTTTCGGCACATATTTTTTTTACATGAAAAATGTAATTAGAAATGTTTTCTCTTATGAACATAGTATGCAAATATTGATTTTAAAAAATATATAAAATTTTTAATGTAGTTATATGTTGAACAAAGAACAGAGTCAATGTTTTTAATAAAAGGTCTTTGGTCGAAGTATCAACCTGTGTACTATTCATTGTAAAACTGATGTATTCTATTTCAATATTTATTTACCATATGGTGCATAGTGTTACTGTAGCCTCACTATCACTAGATATGAAAATAATCAGATTTATGTTGCTTCCAGTTAAATTATGCTTAATATAAATGTTATAATTTACATATAAAAATGTCTCCTCTTTTTTTTCTGTCAAATGCCATCTTGTCTTCCGTTTTCTGTCAAATGCAGAATGAAGATTCCATATTCTTCTTCTTCTTCTTCTTCTTCAGCGTACATTCTCAAACTCCCACTGGATATCTCTTGTAGCAGGACCATGGTCCTATTAGATTTCCAGAAGGATGTAGTCCAGAGAATGGAAATGCGTTGTGTCACCATTTTATTTGCGCCAATGGCCCGATACATCCGTCTTCGGTGGAGAAGATTCCATATGAAGTCTGGAGAATGGATTGCTTTGTGTCATGGTTGGCTGTCATGGTTGGTTACAGCTTGGCTGCGTCTTTGAACCTGACATGTCCGAATTCAACATGGTATTTTTTGGTCACTTTGACCTATAAATGACACAGAAATCTCTACCCCAAAACTTTCTTAGTTGCATCTTATGATATATATAGCAGTACAGTGCAGATATATTTTTTTTCTCCTTTCGTAACACTGTAACACATGGACACAAGCGTTACTGATATGAAGAGGGAATGACTGCAAAGTGAGGAGTCCGTATTCAGGACGTGGAGAAATGAAGATGGCTCATGTCTGTAGTGAAGACTGCAGAATCAAAAGAGAAATCACAAAACTATGACCTACTGACCTCTTCCCAGATTTGATAATGGCTCAGAAAGCAGCCGATTTCACCCATTGTCAGTGATCTGAAAATAAAATGTACAAAGAAATTATTATTCTATCTGTTAACAGAAACAACTTTTTTATTCTATTTCTGCGTTCGTTCTCAAACTCCAACAGACCAGTAGTATGTGGTCCGCAGAACAGAATGTGTTGTCATGGTTAACAGCTTAGTTCTGCACATTTCAGCCCAACACATCTGACTTCAGCATGGCTTCTTCACTTTGACTCTATATGGGATGGGGCAGTAACTTCACCACAAATCCTCCGTATGGATAATAGAACAGTAGAACAACAACTAGTATAGCTAGTACTTCTGTGATAGTACCACCGTTTGTTCATTGTTTTATTGTTTGTTCACTGTTTTATTGTTTGTTCACTGTTTGTTTTGTATTTTCTTGAAAAAAGACCGTAACTATTTCCGTCCGTAAAAACGATATATCGTTGCAGATAGACATCCATTGCGGACATATCCACAATTATTCATTCTTGCAGATATTCCATCTAAAATTGCTTCGTTTGGATCATAAAATAATTAGCATTAAGTTATCTAGGTATTTAAACCTTAGAAACCTGGCTAACGGAACGAAACCCCTGTGTGATTAGACGTGTGACATATTTATTTTAAATTAAAATTTGAACAAGGTAGGTTCAGCTTTTCATAAATTAGCAAAATGGCTTCATCTTCCACTAGTAAGAGAGCTCAAAGATTTAGCAAACATCTGGTTTTATTATTCTTTGAGAGTTTTATAATTGGAGACATTATTTCAAGTGTTGAGTTGGAAAACAACAATGTTTTCGATTTTGACAGTGAAGATTACCGACTTGTTGAAAATTGTAAAATAAATAGACCTAATATTATTTGTAAGGGAAGAATAACTTTATACAAAATTATAAAACTACTCAAACTGCTATTGTTTCCGAAGAATCAGATAGGTATAGTGACAGCAATGATAGTCTTGCGCTGCGTTATACAGAAAATAGTTAGACCTAATGATAATATTGAGAGAAATAAAGTTAAACTTTGGAAATTCAATACTTGGGAATATTTCATAAAGTTTCAGAATATTTTGTTCAGTTCTGAAATTTGACATAAAACACACAAAAATGGCATAAAACACCAGGCAGATAGATTTACTTCAAATAAACTAATTATGATCAGGAAGTGGACAGTCAAGACATCTACTTTAGTAAGATTGGATTTTAGCATTTCAAGACAAGTAAAATTGAGGGTGAGTAGAACACAATGTTTGTCAATGTTCATCTAACATCCCTGTTTGTGGTGTAATTTTGGAATTTTAACCCTAACCTATGAGGTGAAACAGCTAATTCCTCCCCTAAAATCTCATTTGTCACCTCTTACGATATGCTTGGCACATAACAGATTTGTTATTATAATAATAATTTTTTCTGCTCTTAAGCCCAGAATACCATCAAAGGCGGATGTGTCTGGCCCTTGTCGCAAATAAAGAGACGACACAATACATTTCCATTCTCTGGACTATATCCTGGTGGAAATCTAGTAGGATTATTGTCCTGTTACAAGAGAGAACCAGCGGGAGTTTGAGAATGAACGCTGAAGAAGAAGGCCCCACAATTCACAGGTGGAAATAAATAGGGAAACAAAATGAGATCCCTCTTACCTTCCATGATATGCATCGGCAAAGCCTGGCAACATCTTGACCCCTTGCTTCTCCAGGTAGGAACTATTAAGTTCTCTGTATGGAATAGATAACATATAGAATGAACATTAAACATAGGCAAGAATTATGTGCTTCGAAAATATGTTCTTGTGGCCGTGGTTGTCGTCTTCTGGTGTGTTCGTTCTCAAGCTCCTGCTGATTAGCAGGATGTAGTCCAGAGAATGGAATGCATTGCATCATGGTTTGCAACATATGTGCCTTTCGGCCTGAGACATTAGACTTCAGCATGGTTTCTGTGTCATGTTTCTGTATCTAAAACGGTGGTTCTCAGAAAGACAGCAGGGACTTGAAGGGGGGGGGGCACCGAAGAAATTTCTTAAATAGAGGTAAGGGTAAAACTTGTCATGGGGAGGGGGGCATATGAAGATAAAGACTTGAACAGTAACCAATAAGAAATATAGCGACAAATCTGAAAAAGTCTTGGTGACTTGTAAGGAAAATCAATGATCTTTTTTTTTAAGCACAAGGGCTTAAAAATGACTGTGAAGGTTAGAACAAATGCAGGACTAACAAACCAGTAACATCTGCAGTTAGAACAAATGCAGGACTAACAAACCAGTAACATCTGCAGTTAGAACAAATGCAGGACTGACAAACCAGTAACATCTGCAGTTAGAACAAATGTAGGACTGACAAACCAGTAACATCTGCAGTTAGAACAAATGCAGGACTAACAAACCAGTAACATCTGCAGTTAGAACAAATGCAGGACTGACAAACCAGTAACATCTGCAGTTAGAACAAATGCAGGACTAACAAACCAGTAACATCTGCAGTTAGAAAAAATGCAGCACTGACAAACCATTATTGTTTATTATTTATATGGATAACATTATCAAAACAGTAAAACACCACCAGACGTTTACCATTACTCAAATGACTTCATTGAACCACTCTTTGATGACCATCAGTACCTTTTCCACAGTTCAAGTGAAGTGCTGAAAGATCACATAAACCTACTCAATGAAAGCTGCCTCAATCACAACATGAAGATCAATAAAGAAAATACAGAAGTAATGTTTATAGGCAGAAAACCCAATACAATCAAAATAAATGATCAACTACTGAAGTAAAGCAAGTGCAGAAATTTAAATATTTTGGGAGCATTTGTACAGCTGACTGAAGAATGGACAGAGTGTTGAGACAAGAATTAAAAAGTCAACTATGTAACTTATGAACTTATACCAATTTTCCCGTCGAAGACGAATGTATCAGGCCATTGGCGCAAATAAAACGGAGACACAGCGCATTTCCATTCTCTGGATTACATCCTGCTAGAAATCCAGCAGGACAATGATCCTGCTAAAAGAGAAATTCAACAGGAGTTTGAGAATGTACGCTGAAGAAGAAGACTAATGGCTTCTAGGTTGACCCAGCCTAATAAATGGGCACCAGATCTTCTGGGAAAGTAGCCGCAGGTATGATGTTGGTCAATGAAAAATACAGACTTAACCCCATACTCCCCACTACTCCTCAATGGAAAAAGTGAAAACATGAAAACTCCTTTTTTAATGAATGTCATACTGCGAGTTTACAACAAAATTACAAATAACAGGAGAGAAGTTGGTATTTATACTAACTTTCCATCTACAGCATCCACAATTTTGGCATCTATCTCCAAGTAGTCAAAGGCTGTCAGCATCCGAAGTCTTCTAGCCGGCCGTCGTTTCAAGTTGATCATGTATATCTGCAAATATGAATAAATAAAGTTTTTAACACCAGACAGCCTAGAGAAGACCATAATGGAGGGGATGATGCCAGGGAGACGTACAAGAGACAGACCCAGAAGATGGATGCAAGACATCAAAGACCACCTGAACATGACAGTAACAGAAGCAGGAAGACTAGCTCAAGATTGACAGAAGCTTCTAAAGGCTGTGATGACTGCTACAGGATTTGCTACCTGATGAGTATGAATGTTTTTAATTAACGAAGTTCGTGGTGGCTGGATTATCAGAACAGCAACCTCCACATTCTTCTTCTTTCATTCTCAAACTTCTTAAGAGATTATCAAGATGCAGTCTGGAGAACGGAATGTGTTGCGTCATGGTTTACAGCGTGACTGTGTTATATGCACCTTTCGGTGTGACACATCCGATTTCAGGATGACTTCTAGGTCACTTTGACCATATACGGAATGTAACAACCAACACCATCCTAAAACCTTCTTAGTCACCATTTACAAGATATATGGAAGATAAATAGTGTTGCTATTCTTTGCTCCCCTTTTGACTACAAATTGGCCATAACAGACTGAGAAGTCACATGTTCAGAAAGTTGAAAATTTGTAGACAGACCTGTGCAACTGTGGACTGAGCCCAGAGACTGCAGAACACATCCTTCATGCCTGTCAAATCTACCAAGAAGAGAGTGAGAAAATATGTTTATTTTCCTACTGAGACGGCAGAACTTCCAGACTTGAGGGGTTCCATGGATGACTTGAAGCGAATTACACAGTTCATTGAAGCTATTGGCGCTGTAACCTGATATCTGACTGAAGAACAAAAAGCTCCCCTTTCGGGCCCTGGAAACACACTTTCGCTTTTATGGTTAAAAGCTCTGATATAACCGAATTGGATTAACTTTGCGACTGAAAGGAGCATAATTTTACCATAAGATGAACATTTTACGCAGCCAAAAAAAAAACTTAATAAATATTATAAAATACCTTTACAACTTTTAAAACTAAAAGTTTACCTTCAGTTATTTAACAAAAAATGTATACAAACTACAACAAAATGATATTGTTTACCAACCATGTTATCTAACAGAAAATGTATACAAACTACAACAAAATGACACATAACTTGCCTGATCAGATCCTATGTATACAAACTACAACAAAATGACACATAACTTGACTGATCAAATCCTAGTTTGTCTTTAGGCTTCTCTGGTATATACACATGAGGTGAACTGTACAGAGGAGAAACTTCTTGTACTGAAAATATTATACACTTTGTTCAAGAACATCATCAAGGAAATCATCAAGTATTGCTTACCTCCAGGATCAGCTTCTCTGCACTGTAGGCGAATCTGTAAGCGTTTGGTATGTCAGGTCTCAGATCAGTTAAATATTTACTGTCCGTACAAATTCAACTCTGATTCAATAAATACTTCACAAACACATTTCAGATCATCTAAACCATAAGTTCTCAACTTTTCTCGAGTCACAACCCCATTTTATTTAGAAGTAAAGTGACCCATGGTCAAAAACCTTTTATATAAGGCTTTCAATATGGAAAAAATATTCTATATCGTTCGAAGATTGTTCAGAATATCTTCTACTTCTGCGTTGGCTCTTAAGTAACCAACACAAATTTATTTTTTGATTTCCACCATGGAGCATGAAGTATGATGTGCTACTATTTCATTTGAGGCATATATAATTCAATACAATTTAAACATGACATATTTAATGTTTAGCTTGATATTGTAACTCGTTAACAATTATTTCTTCATAATTTACATTTGAGTTTTTGCCAACGTATGTTAACCATGTGTGTGTGTCGCATCAGTCTATTAACCGAGAACACAGAAACTGCTCACATTTTGATGAGTTATATTTGGGTCAAAGGGCATGAACTCATGAACCACTAACCTACCATAAGTTATATTTAATATTACATAATCACCAGTGTGTTGCAGGGGAGCAAAGAATAGCAACACTGTTTACCTTCGACGCATGTCGTAAAAGGCGACTAAGGAGGTTATGGGATGGAGTTGGCTGTCCCATCCCATATAGGGTCAGTGACCCAAAGCCATGCTGAAGTCGGTTGTTTCAGGATGAAAGGCGCAGATATCACAGCAATGCTGTAAACCATGATACAACGCATTGCGTTCTCCAGACTACATCCTGCTTATCTACAGGAGTTTGAGAATGAATGCAGAAGAAGAAGACAAAAAGTGGATGAAACAAATAGTCATAATCACTTGTGATGGACAAACAATAACAACTACAATGACATGCATGGAAGGTAAACAGTGTTGCTATTCTTTGCTACCCTTTCGGATCCTACCACATATGTATTCAAGAAGTTAACACTCTAAAAAATATAATACTGGACTGACATCATAAGTCATCGCTGTCTTATAAAAGATATTGTCACAAGTGGATAATAATAATAATAACAGTTGTGTACCCATAACATTTTCATCTGGCATGCTGAAGGTCTTACCAGCAGACCATCAGACCAACCAGAATGCAACAGTAAATACCTAGTAGATGACGTGCAAATATAGTGATGCTTTCCTTTCGTGGAAGTCTTGCGTCACTTCATCTATGCAGCTATATGTTCATTCCCTCTCAGTAAAAGGCTTCTTCAAAATCATTGCAAACCACAGAGAGTTGCAGCCTTAGTGTGTGTGAAATAAAGCTCTGGAGAAACCCCTCGACTGCACAAAAGAAGAATTCTATTTCTCAAAATTCCTAGTGATTCAAACAAACATAACGCTTTCTTAATATCCAAAATCATACCAGCTGTTCAAATAATAATAATAACAAATACATTACAAATCAACATCTCAGGCAAAGAATATTTCAATCAATTTTGTTTGGGTCATTCATTATCAAACTCCAAACTGAAGTATGTATTTGAGGCTTTGGATTCTTGACATTTATCTGTGTACGAGATCCTTAGTCATTAGTGGTGACCCAATAGTCTGCAGCGGCCTGTTCTAACATGAAACTGTCCAGCAGGATGTAGTTCAGACAAGGGAAATGCATTTTGTCATCGTTTTATTTGCATCAATGGCCCAACACATGCAATTTCAGCTGTAAAGTTTAATTAAATGTACAAGAGCATACAACACACTTACTTTTTCTGCCCCATAAGAATTTGAAGAGTTCTATTATTTTCTAGTGTCACATCAGCATCGATCATCTATCAAAAAGATAAAAACCTGCATTATCTAGTTGCATGTGGACAATATTTTTTTAAATCAGTAAAAATCATTTTGCATTCAATACAACAAAGTATATACACTCTACCGCCGAAGACAGTAGAACACCTCCTTATTGACTGTCCATACATTTCAACTGACAGGAAAAAACTTGTACAGACACTGTTAACAGTCTGAAACTCACTGTATGGATCACTAAGTCAACTTTAGAAGACCTGCACTTTTTTTTAAAGAATGGCTTCACGCTGCCAAGACAAGAGTAGAACTACTCAGTCTATCTATCTATCTATAAGCTGTATCCCCTGTTTGCCTTGAAGTGTCAGGTGTAGAAGAGTTCTCTGGAGATGGCCTTCTTGTGTGCTGTTTGTAAGCTTGTTCCTGTGGCTTCTTTGATTTCTGTGATCAATCTTTTACATGGTCTGCCTCTGGCTTTATAGCTTGTCTATGTGAAATGGCCATCTGTGGCATGCTGTCTGTTGGTAGTCTGGAAGCGTGTGAAAACCACTTGATTTGTTGTCTTTTGATATGTTCCAATACTGGTATTGTTTTGGTTATCTGTCTGATGTTATCGTTTCTAATTCTCTCTCTTAATGTCACTCCAGAAACAGAGATGTGGTTCTATAGAAGAATGCTGAGAATACCATCAATAAAATAACCCATAACCCTTCAGGGTCATAGGGGTACCACATTGGATGCTTCAGCACACAGAGTCCTCCAGCGAATTCTATCCTCAGCGATGCGGATGAGTGTGGAAATATCTAGCCCTGTCCATTCCTTGATGTTGTCTGTCCATGTCTTTATTCATACCATGGACTGCCAGAAAAACTAATGTAGAGGTGTTGAAAGAGTCAAATGCGCAACAGACCTTAATCAATAATATAAGAAAAAGACAATCTTCATTTTTTGGCCACTTCATAAGACAGGGAGGTTTGGAGAACATAGTCACAACAGGCAAGATTGAAGGCAACAGAGACAGAAGGTGACAAAGTGAGAAAATAGTTGACAGTTTGATAACCTGGCACAGCAGGCAAACAACAACGATCTTGATACATAATACTATTGACAGAGAGCTGTGGACAGCCATGATCGCCTACACCAGTCAGCATGGCACATGATTATGACGAATGACACTCCGAGTATTCTTCGTAGACGTGTCATTTCTGCTGTCACTATTTTACTTTTGTCTTGTGCTGTCATTGTCCAGGTTTGGCACTGGTAGCACAGTGATGGGATAATAATAGTCTTGTATAATGCAACTATTCAGTAGTTTTTGGATATCGAAAACAACAACAGCAGAAGACGGTTGTGTCTGGCTAATGCTTCAAATAGAGCAGCAACACACTGCATTGTTATTCCCTGGGCTACATCCTGTTGGAAATTTAGTAGGACCAATGTCCTGCTACAAGAGACATTCTGCGGGAGTTTGAGAATGAACGACAGAGAAGATGAAATATATACTTGAATAGTGAGTGGTGTGTTCATTGTAGTCCTTTGTGCCCTTCTGTCAATCATGTTACAGCAGTAGCAGCTTCATCTTCTTCTGCGTTAATTCTGCAAGTTAGCTTGATGTTGTTCAAATAATGGGATGTGTTTTGTCATGTTTTACAGTCAATATAAGGTACTACTGCAGTGAAATGGAACAACAATAGTACTTATGTAGAACACAGATTTTGAAAGTTTCACTTGAACATGATGGACTATCACTAAAACTAAGGGGTTACGTATTTACACCTTTCAGCCTAACACATCCGACTTCAGCATGACTTTCAGCAGTCAATAAACTGAATTTGTTGTTTTATTTGCAGCACACCTGCGTGATATTACAATTGTCTTTTCAATTGCTGGAGAACTGCCCAGTCCGTATTCTTCCATGGTGTGAAATTAAATAATCATCAAGTGGATGCTTAAAAAACATGTAACTAGATGTAATGTAATAGAAGTAATGTATTAGAAGTAATGTAACTAGAAGTAATGTAACTAGAAGTACCGGTAATGTAACTAGAAGTAATGTATAAGAAGTAATGTAACTAAAAGTAATGTAACTAGAAGTAATGTATAAGAAATAATATAACTAGAAGTAATGTATTTGAAGCAATGTAACTAGAAATAATTTATAAGAAATAATGTAACTAGAAATAATGTATAAAAAGTAATGTAACTAGAAGTAATGAATAAGAAGCAATGTAACTAGAAATAATGTATTTGAAGTAATGTAACTAGAAGTAATGTATAAAAAGTAATGTAACTAGAAGTAATGTATTAGAAGTAATGGCCTGAGCTTCTAGTTCAGGGTGCAAAAAACAGTGCCATTGTCACCTGCCAAGCATATCGTAAGAGGCGACTAAGGAGGCTTTGGGATGAAGTTTGCTGTCCCATCCTAGGATGATCAAAGTGACCTAGAAGCCTTGCTGACATTAGATGTGTCCTTCCAAAAAGCATAGACATCACAGCAAAGCTGTAAACCATGACACATTGAATTATGTTTTCAGGACTACATCCTGCTAATCTACAGGAGTTTGAGAACAAATGCAGAAGATGAAGTCACACAATCCGACAATTAATGTGACATATACTAGAAAATGTTCTTTCAAAATCGGTTACATTTATTAAGAATTTCTTTTTCTATTCAGCTCATTGTGATGTTTTTTACTACTAATTTCTTTTCAGCTCATTGTGATGTTTTTTACTACTAATTTCTTTTCAGCTCATTATGATGTTTTTTACTACTAATTTATTTTTCTATTCACCTCATTGTGATGTTTCTTACTACAAGTTAATGTTAAATACTAAACAGTAAAAATTAACTCACAAACAGATAGTCAGCCCAAATATTCCGAGCATGTACTAGAGCCTTTTCCCTCAGACCAATCACATTTGCAAACCGTTTTTCTGTCCAATCACACGGAGATTCTTCATCTGTATATCCTAAAGATGAACCAATAAACTACAATTGAACAACTGATTATAGTTGTGCTTTTTCAATTTGAAAATAAACAATTATTTTCTGACCAAAAAAAAGGAGTTAGGAGCAGTTTACACGTTTTTTAAGTTTGTCCTAAGATGAGAGACACCTGTTGTAAGCTTGTCCTAAGATAAGAGACACCTGTTGTAAGCTTGTCCTAAAATCAGAGACACCTGTTGTAAGCTTGTCCTAAGACCAGAGACACCTGTTGTAAGCTTGTCCTAAGACCAGAGACACCTGTTGTAAGCTTGTCCTAAGACCAGAGACACCTGTTGTAAGCTTGTCCTAAGACCAGAGACACCTGTTGTAAGCTTGTCCTAAGACCAGAGACACCTGTTGTAAGCTTGTACTAAGACCAGAGACACCTGTTGTAAGCTTGTCCTAAGACCAGAGACACCTGTTGTAAGCTTGTCCTAAGACCAGAGACACCTGTTGTAAGCTTGTACTAAGACCAGAGACACCTGTTGTAAGCTTGTCCTAAGACCAGAGACACCTGTTGTAAACTTGTCTTAAGACCAGAGACACCTGTTGTAAGCTTGTCCTAAGACCAGAGACACCTGTTGTAAGCTTGTCCTAAGACCAGAGACACCTGTTGTAAGCTTGTCCTAAGACCAGAGACACCTGTTGTAAGCTTGTCCTAAGACCAGAGATCCCTGTTGTAAGCTTTTCCTAAGACCAGAGACACCTGTTGTAAGCTTGTCCTAAGACCAGAGACACCTGTTGTAAGCTTTTCCTAAGACCAGAGACACCTGTTGTAAGCTTGTCCTAAGACCAGAGATCCCTGTTGTAAGCTTTTCCTAAGACCAGAGACACCTGTTGTAAGCTTGTCCTAAGTCGAAAGATGGTGGTCTGTTGTTACCTATGAAGTTGGTGAATGGGGTCTTCTTCTTCATCGTTCATTCTCAAACTCCCGCTGGATATCCCTTGTAACAGGACAATGGTCCTACTAGATTTCCAGCAGGATGTAGTCCAAAGAATGGAAATGCGTTGTGTCGCCGTTTTATTTGCGCCAATGTCTTCGGCTGAAGTTTCTGATCAATATTCATATCTTTCTTCCACTGTGATGTTTAGGCTAATGGCTGTGGATTAGTGGTTGTGTTCATTCTCAAATTTCAGCTTGCTAGTAGGATGTTTTAAGTTTCAGGAGTTTGAACATGATGATGAGTTTACTGATTTTTAGCAGCCATCGTCAAATACAAGAATCTGCAAAAGTTTTGTAACTATTGATTGGTGTCATAAAGTTCAAGAATCTGCAAGAGTTTTGTTTTGTAACTATTGAGTGGTGTCATAAAGTTCAAGAATCTGCAAGAGTTTTGTTTTGTAACTATTGAGTGGTGTCATAAAGTTCAAGAATCTGCAAGAGTTTTGTTTTGTAACTATTGAGTGGTGTCATAAAGTTCAAGAATCTGCAAGAGTTTTGTTTTGTAACTATTGAGTGGTGTCATAAAGTTCAAGAATCTGCAAGAGTTTTGTTTTGTAACTATTGATTGGTGTCATAAAGTTCAAGAATCTGCAAGAGTTTTGTTTTGTAACTATTGATTGGTGTCATAAAGTTCAAGAATCTGCAAGAGTTGGGATGGGACAATGTGAAAGTCATTGATTGTATGCACCAGCTGGTATTAAATTAGACAAATAAACTCACAAATTATTTCCCTGAATTTTTACGTCTATTAAATCTAATTTTTACAAAATACTTTTACCTTTATTTTTGTGGTCAATTTTAACATCAACATGGTGGTATAAATGAGACACAACCGACAGCCATTCTGTCAACAAGGTTTCCACTAAAATAATTGTATTTGTTTTCAAAGGTATCAAATAAATCGGCAACACAACACGTATCTGTTCTCTGGACGTTAAAAAAATATGTTTCTCTTCTTTTGCGTTCATCTCAAACTCCTGATTGTCAGTAGGATATAGCTCAGAGAAAAAAATGTATTGTATCACAATTTACAGCATTGCTGTGATATCTAGTCTGTGCTTTTCTGCCTGACACATCCGACTTCACAACGAATTGCACAGGGCGATAGGGCAATGGATCGAGCTGATGTTTTGAACTCCATAAAACCCGCAGAAGATGGATGTGTTGGGCCATTGGTGCAAATAAAACGGCGACACAGCACATATCCATTCTCTGAACTACATCCTGCTGGAAATCTAGTAGGACCATGCTCCTGCTACAAGAGAGATACAGCGGGAGTTTGAGAATGAACGATGAAGAAGAAGAACTCCATAAGAAATATAGCACACAAGAGTGAGTCTAGTGTGGATAATGATTTCTTTTCAATGTCCAGGATTAAAGATGAGGGTTTAAAATGTGGTGTTGCTAAAAGTGAATATTTTAGAGGGCGTAGAAAAATGATGGTCAACCAGAAGAGGACCGGTACTGAGAGCAGAAGTTTAATGGCAGATACACTCAGGTAGAGATCGGAGCAACTATGAACGTGTCCAGTTTGCAGTGATGATCAGACGACTAACTAAGTAAATATCTGACCCATACGATTTCAGCATAGCTTCTGGGTCACTTTGATCTCCTATAGGATGGGACAGCCAACTCCAATCCCAAAACCTCCTTTAGTCAACTCTTACAACATGAATGGCAAATAACAGTGTCTTTGCTCCCCTTTCCAGCCCCAGCAACACATGGGTTGTTAATGGAGTTTTACTTTAATCTTCAGATAACGATTGCTGTATGTCTGGCATTGTATCTTATGGGCAAGTTTACCAGATGACTTTTTAACTTAACTCGCTATGGCTGTCCCTCAACTTTTGTGGCTTACAGCTTGATGGTAATATTTACATCTTCCTGTCCGACTTCAGAATGACACTTTTCATGATTTAGTCACCCTCATTCAATGATACTTATACATAATACTTTTTTTGGTATCTTCTTCTTCTTCAGCGTACATTCTCAAACTCCCGTTGAATTCTCTTGTAGTAGGACATGGCCTTCTAGATTTCTAGCAGAATGTAGTCCAGAGAATGGAAATGCGTTGTGTCGCCATTTTATTTGCGCCAATGGCCCGAGACATCCTGGTACAATAAGCTTCAGTGGTTATTATGAGCATGTGCCAAATATCTATCTATTGTTATTTTCACTTGTGCAGTTAAGAGTCGATGGGAGGAAGTTGAAGTTACCTGTCTTTGTCCATTAGCTTCACATTGTCCATTGTCAGCCCGTTTTTCATGGCTTCTTTGATTGTCTCCATCATTTAATTCAACAAATGGGATTTGAACCCGATCCACCGCCGAAGACGGATGTGTCGGGCCATTGGCGCAAATAAAACGGCGACACAACGCATTTCCATTCTCTGGACTACATTCTGCTGGAAATCTAGTAGGACATGTCCTGCTACAAGAGAATTCAGCAGGAGTTTGAGAATGTACGCTGAAGAAGAAGAAGAACCCGATCCACTCAGATGGTCCCCACATACTTCACAACTTGAGCCAATATGCTTTCCATTTTCGACCGCACCATATCTCTAAAAATGATGCGATTTCAGTCAAGGCTTCAAACGTATATTCTCATGCTACTACGAATATGGACCAGTCAATTGACACACAGACAACAACAACACACGCACTGTACAGGTATATAAATTCCTCAAGAACCACATAGGCCTACATTAAACATTAGTAATATGTCTTTTGGCACATTAAGAGCTTTATGCCAAAAAAAGGTACTACCAAGACCAATTAAATAATAACCATCGAAGATGGATGTGTCGGCCATCGGCGCAAATATCCATTCTCAGGACTACATCCTGCTGGAAATCTAGTAGGACCATGGTCCTGTTACAAGGGAGTTCCAGCAGGAGTTTGAGAATGAATGATGAAGAAGAATAATAAGACCTATAACCCATTAGGGTTGCAGTAGTGGCACACTGGATACATCAGCACAAAAAAGCTCTCCAAACAACTCTATCCTCAGCCGTTTGGAGGAGTGTAGAAAAATCACGCCTAGACCATTCCTTGATGTTTCAATACCGAATTTTCTGTCCTCTTCTCCATCCACCCTTGACTGCTCCTTGCACAATAATTTTATAAAGAAAATCATATCTCGTTATATGTCTAAACCAAATAAGTTTACGTTATTTCACCGCTGCCAAAAGTGGTTATTGATATGACCACAAGTTTTTTTAATTTCCAGCCTGTTAAATAGTCCCTATATGCCTATTTGTCGTATGTTCTGGCTAATTCTTACAGATGTCTATAGCACTTCTTTTCAAAAGCCAGAGTCCTTCTTTCAGTGTCTGCATTGAGTGTCCAATTTTCACATAAATAAAGACAAATTTAAGCCTACTTGTAAACATAAATACCACATAGACACATAAACAATGATGCCCCAGATGTACATGGGTAAATGACTAATATAATAATTAAAAAGCATCTAGATTTATGGAGAAAGATCATGCCACTCACATACTCTAACTTTCAAAAACTGCATTTTGGCTTTTTGACAGTATAATAGTACATGATCAATCATAACAGCCAACAGTATTTTGGCATTGTGACATCTCGCTTCGTTCATATAACATTATATCAATACATTCATTTCAAGCCCTGTCATCCTCTCCCTTTTTTAAACAAGCAATCATGTAAAATTTATGAAATAATCTTACCACAACCCTATGCGGTGTTTTGGATAGTCCAACTTTTCGATTAGTCCCAAGAATCACGGCACAGAATGAGCTTTATTTCGAACTAAAGTTGCAATTACCACTGTAGGTAGAAGCTGTGGGGCGTCATCATTCAACTCTGCTCTAGCGAATATAGATTTTCCTATACCAATAAACTCTACATTACCTACAACAAACAAAAATAACAAGCACAAATATAAGTATTTCAAGTTTGGCCAACACTGTCTAGTGAGCGTCGCCATCTTGATTATATTAAAAACTCAACCATAACATTTGATATCGCTTAGTCTGCACGTGCATGCTCTCTGGGCGGAGGATTGGCGTAAAGCTATTGAGAAGATAATATGCTTATTGTTGCGTTGGTGAAACCCCTGTGTGCTGCCGTGGACAGAAAAGATGTTCAAATAAGTAAAGTGTCGCTGTAACATGTCATGCATGTCGTAAGAGGCGACTAAGAGGGTTTTGGAGAAAGTCTGTAGAGAGATTGTGCTCCAACCCACACCCTCATAAGAAAATTCAATATTTAGTACAATGGACAGACAAAAGATAGGATCCTCCTCCTTTCTAGTTGTTCTTTATAAAAAACCTTCAACAGTTCCACAAAACGAAGTGATTATCTTTTTTATGTATTACCCCCCCCCCCAATTTCTCATCGGTCGTGTATGCAAGCCGCATCGCCCAAGACAGAGAGGAATTCAGAGAGTTCATTGGGAAGACAACGTTCTGGAAAGTATACATCACATGACAATAACTTATGATGGTAAATGCAAGACCGAAATTATAAGCAGAATAGGACAAGCAAAAGCAGCATTCCATAAAATTGCATTATTGGAGGACATGTAATGTTTCATTTTCATTCATTAGTCAAAAAAGTAACCCAAAAAAATTCTGACGTCGGATGTTTCAGGTCGAATGGTGCATAAGTTGCAGCCTAGCTGTAAAGCAAGATACAATACATAGTGCAAAGAGTGCCACATTGCTATCATGCAGACCCAGGATGAGCAGAAACCAAGATTCTCAAAGTACCCTCTCGTGGTGCACCCTGGGAACAGAAGCACAGCGGCTTATGCTGTGTTCCTTGCCAACACTTTTATATTTCATGTCCGTGAATGTGAAGGTTGAAGATAAAATAATAACTTGGGGGGGGGGGGGAGAGACAAGCAATATCTCTGACAAGTCTGCGCCACACGCATCGGCAATGTCGACCCATGGTGACGCAAGTCACTCTAGCTCTGTCAGCCGAAATGAAGATATATTGTGGAGCGGCCAGTATCAGTGTCCCAAGATAGGTAGATGTCATTACGAATATCGAAAATCGTGCGCAAGTCTCAAGGGAAGTAAGACTGGCATACTATAATGAGAGGGCAGCACATCGCTAGAGGGCAGCTCCACGTGAAGATGTGTCATGTGACGTATTCCTTCCAGAACGTTGTCTTCCCAATGAACTCTCTGAACCTCTCTCTGTCTTGGGCGATGTGGCTTGCATTTTATAGCGATGTATTCATGTTATCTTTACTGTCGTCAGTCCATCGTCTTCTTGGTCTGCCCTTTCTCCTCATTCCAGGTACTCTTTCCTCCATTATTTGTCTTTCTAAACAGTTGTGTCTCTTTATATGACCAAACACTAATAGATCTAGTCAATAAATCAAGTCATGAATATTGGCTGGATATAAATATCCAAAAAACAAAAACCATGATAATCAGCAAAGACACAGAAGAACAAGAGCTAAACATAAACATACATGGAGAGAAACTACAACAAGTAAAACAGTATCAATATCTTGGAAACATAGTCACAAATGATGGCAGATGTGAAACAAAAGTTAAAAGGAGAATAGGAATGGCTAAAAGTATCTTCAATTACATGAGGAAAATATTAACATCTAAACAAATTACAAACAAGTTAAACATGAAAATTATAAAATGCTACATCTACTCTATATTAATGTATGGCTCAGAAACATGGACACTAAATAAACAATTAGAAGATAGAATTGATGCCTTTGAGATGTGGGTATATAGAAGAATAGGGAGAACATCATGGAAAGAGAAGAAAACAAATAAAGAGGTACTAAATACACTTAATATGAAGAAAGAACTACTAAGAGCAATAAAGATCAGGTAAATAAAATATTTTGGTCACATTAAAAGACATAACACCTTATTGAAGATCTTACTTGAGGGTAAAGTCAAAGGGAGGCGAGCAAGAGGTAGGCAGAGATACAAATGGGAGAGTAACATCACACGATGGACAAGTTACAGTCTAGCAGAATGCACCACCAAGACAAGAGACAGGAGATGTTGGAGATCTGTTGCAGCCAATCTTCGTTGCGGAGACGGCACTTAATGATAATGATGATATGACCAAAAAGGCGTAGTTTTCTTTTTGTTATTGTGTTTAGTAACCAACACTCTGGAATCTTCAATGTGTTTATAATATATGAGTTTCTAATTGTTTCCTTCCATGATATTCGAAATATCTTTCTGTAGCATTTCAGCTCGAAGGCGTTGATCTTCTTTGCCGCTGTTTTACTTACACAGACGTGAAGATAGAATAGAGAAAACGCTACATGGAAATCGGAACTAAAGCACTGTTCAACTCGAGACTAGCCTCTAGTCAACGGTGATTTAAAATATATGTAAAGACACAGACTTGGACGAGGGGTTCATAATATTGGTGAATGACACCTCGGCTAAGATGGCGAAGGAACTCAGGCCCAACTCTACTGTCGCGTTTTTCCTAAACCGGAATCTCATGGGGTTTATTGCTCACAAAGAGAAAGTTAACTCTATCATTAGCTGCATCTCTATCAACAGCAACTTATAACTATACGTTTATAGACCACACACACACACAAAAAACCCAGGATAATTCAAGTCCATGCTCCAACTGCCGAATACGACGAAGAGGAAATATACGTATTTTATGTTTTAATACTGGAGGGAACTGTCGAATGTGGAAGAAGCAGAGCAGGGGAAATAAAGACATGGACAGACAACATCAAGGAATGGACAAGACAATGTTTTTCATCACTCACCCGCATCAGTGAAGATAAAAATCGGTGGAGAACTATATGTTCTGAAGCCTACAATGTGGTACCTCTACGACCCTGACGGGTTGTGGGTTTATAGATCGATAGCGGAATCATGTTCACAGATGAGGAATGCTTCAATACCTGATGGGTACATGAGCAATGCACCTAATTACAGGAGACAAGTACACTATCAGCGGAACACCTCATGCGAGACAGGTGTAGTCGACCCAAACCTAAATACTTGATTACCGCCTCCCCGGAGACTGACACCCGGGGGCATGATTTGGCATTAAATTCCAAAGGCACAATGGGTAATAAATCGTCGCAGCGTAGAGTCAATACACATATGTCACCTGGCTAGAAATATGAAGGCTATTACGGGCTAAGGAAGCCCACCCGAATAATAGGCATGCCGAAATCGGATGTGCTGGACCGGGTGGTGCAAAATATCGCAGCTCTGCTGTGAAGTTGACAGCGCAACGTACTTCACGCTCACCTGCGGAAATCACAGGGACATTCGTTCTGGTTATCAAAGAGCGAACGCGGAACAAGAAGATAGCACAATGTTAAATGACATCTACAACAGTGGCTATATTCCATCGGATTTGCTACAATCAATTTTCATAGCCCTACCAAAGAAACCTGGTGCAGTAGATTGCGAAGATCACATAACAATTAGTCTTATGAGTCAGATGACCAAGATTCTACTGCGCATAATAATGAGGCGTATAAGAGGAAATATGCAAATATGTTCAAATTATAGAACAATCGCCTTGATCAGTCAAGCCAGTAAAATACTTCTGCACATTATAATGAAAAGAATGCATAACAAGATGGAGGATCAGATCCACGAAGCGCAAGTAGGTTTCAGAACTGGCAGAGGCACGAGAGATGATATATTTAACATGAGGATGATCATAGAGAAATGTAGAGAGTATAACATCGAATTACATGCATGCTTCATAGACTACACCAAAGCATTCGACTGTGTCAATCACCATTAATTATAGGAAATAATGAACGATATGGGTTTCCCAAAACACATTACGCGACTAATAGCAGAGCTGTATAAAGATCAAGAAGCAGCGGTAAGAGTTGAAGGTGCAAGATCGGAGTGGTTCAATGTACAGAAAGGAGTAAGACAAGGCTGTACCTTGTCTCCATACTTGTTCAACATCCATGTGGAAAATATAATGATAAATGTGAGACAAGAATCAATACAGCCTGATTTCACACCCATAAATATAGGAGGGCTGCAGATACCAGAAATTAGATATGCAGACGACACAGTGCTATTAACAACAAACGAACACGACCTACTGAACATAATTAAGTCAACCCAAAAGTTTAACAAACAGCAAAACTTGTTCTTAAATATGAAAAAGACAAAAATAATGGCAACTGACAAAACTAAATCAAGACCCAAAATTAATATTGAGAACTGCAATTTGGAAGAAGTGGCACATTTTGATTATTTAGGAACTAATATAAACAATGCGGGGGACTGCGCAGTTGAGATCAAGAGAAGAACGGCAATGGCGCTGGCAAAATTAAAACAGATAAAGAAACTATGGCACGGTACTAACATAAGAACCAAATGGTTTTTACTACGAACATGTGTATTTCCTGTGGCGACATATGGATGTGAAGCATGGACACTAACTAAAACAGTGGCCAAGAGAATAACATCATTTGAATTAAAGTGTTATAGAAGAGTTTTGAGAATACCATGGACAGCGAAGAAAACAAACCAGGAGGTGTTACGAACAATTAACGTCATGTGCGGTCGCAATAGACCTTGAGGATGCGTACAATAGGGTGTCCTTGGATATCTTGATGCACCAGCTGTTAAATCTTGCAGTTAATCCTTTTGTCGTGCGTTGGGTTGGCGCCGCCCTGATGCACAGGGTTGTAGTTCTTATGTGTGGTAACTGGATATCTACACCAACGGTTATTAGCCCTGGCCTGCCACAGGGAACGCCTCTATCTCCTGTAATTTTCAATGTATACACAGTACATATCGCTGGCAATCAAATCACAGGTGTTGGCAGAACGATGTCATATGCCGATGATATCCTGGTGTATAGACAGGGCAGAAATCGAGAAGAGTGCGTCGTGGAACTACAGAAGGAGCTGGACAGACTGACAAATTGGTGTCGAGATACGGGAGCAGTGGTTAATCCGTCTAAGGCATTCGTGACGTGGTTTTCCTTGAACAATCACATGGTAAAGACACCCATGCCACAAGTTTCGTTGTCCGGGAAAAGTTTAGAAAGAACTAGCACAATGAGATATCTGGGTGTGTTTTTTGACAGAAGCCTGAGTTTCAGGGAACATGTTGACCACATTATCATAAGAGCAGGCAAAGGCTTAGCAGCAATGAAGGTTATGGCTGCTGCGCAATGTGAGCAAAGATTGCTATTTCTTTTGTACCAGGGTTTGGTAGTGGCTGTGGTGGAATATGCACTGGCAATTCTGACTCTTAGCTAAACTCAGATCGAAAGACTGGATAGAGTCCAGAATGCAGCAATGCGTATCATTCTGGGATGCACAAGAGACACATCGACAAGAGCTATGCGATACCTACTTGACTGCCCAACAGCTGAGCATAGATTACAGTATTGCCGTGCACGGGCGTACCTTCAAATACATGCAGATAAGGAACACCCGTTGCATTTCGAAATACAGAAAGTTAAAGGCAGCAGACTCAAGAGAGGAAGGTCGTGGATGGGACGTGCTGAAGATGTAATACAAAGCGTGTGCCGATTACAGGATGTGGCAGTTGGTGCGGAATGGATAGGTCTACCCACAGATTTCGAAACTTGTTTGAGAGTAGTAATATCACTTAGCAGGGAATGCAGAGAATGGTGTCCCACAGCTGTGGAGAAAGAAGTGCAGGCTTTAATCAGTGAGAATACCAAAGAGGGGGATGTGATTATATACACTGATGGATCTGTAATTAGGCATGTTCGCAATGCTTGGGCCTTTACAGCTCAGTGCGCAGGTAAAACGATCAAGGAGGAAAGTGGTGCCTTTGCGGTCACTACGAGTAGTATGACCATGGAGACTATGGCGGTGACCAAGGCATTTGAGTGGCTACGCACACAGAAAGTAACGCAGGTCTGCATCTTGAGTGACTCTATGAGTATGATTAAGAAGGTACAAGTGGGTCTCGTTCGCGAACAGTGGATTGAGGCCTTGAGAAATGCGAGCTTGAAGGCGGTTACATTTATTTTCGTGCCGGGACATGTGGGCGTTCGAGGCAATGAAAGAGCGGATCAACTGGCATCGTGTGCGATTGTGGCAAAGGGCGATGGGGCAATGGATCGCGCTGACGTTTTGAACTCCTTAAGAGATATAACACGCGAGAGTGAGACGAATGTGGATGATGATTCCTTTTCAATGGCTAGGATTAAAGATCAGGGATTGAGATGCGGTGTTGCTAGAGGTGAACGTTTTGGAGGGCGCAGAAGAATGATGGTCAAACAGCATAGGACCGGTACTGTCAGCAGAAGTGTGATGGCGGATACACTCAAGGAGAGATTGGAGCAACTATGGATGTGTCCAGTTTGCAGTGATGATGATCCGACGACTAACTAACTAACTAACTAACGTCAAGGAAGGCTGGCTTCTGAACACTATATTAAAGAAAAAGCTAGCTTTTTTCGGTCATATTAAGAGACACGACGGCATGGAGAGAGTGTTAATGGAGGGGATGATAGAAGGCAACAGGGGCAAAGGCCGACCAAGACGCCGTTGGACAAAAGACAATCAAGAATGCCTGCGCATGTCACTGGAAGATGCAGGGCAACTTGCTCAAGACCGCGGAGAATTAAAGAGATCCAGAGGAAAGACTACGTTCCGTTCTGGAAAGAATATGTCACTTGATGATGATAAGAGAAAAAATAAAACCAGAAATAGCAGACGAACAATGCGGATTCGTAGAAGGAAAAGGCACAAGAAATGCCCTATATATAGTAAGAACATTAACGGAGATGGCCATAGAAGTACAGCAAGACCTTTATCTGTGCTTCATAGATTACAGCAAAACATTTGACAAGGTGAAGCATTCAGAGATTATAAAATTGCTAAAAAGTCTTAACATTGATGGGAAAGATCTAAGAATAGTAAGAGATATGTATTAGAAACAAACAGCTGCGATGAGAGTTAACAACACTATATGTAGATTTCAAAAGATAGAAATGGGTGTCAGGCAAGGTTGTGTAATGTCACCGGACCTTTTCTCCCTGTATACAGAATACATTATGCGAAATATAGAAGATATGTCCGGAATAAAAGTGGGAGGATACAATATAAATAACTTGAGATATGCTGATGACACAGTACTGATCGCATGAAGCGAACAAGAACTGCAAGCCCTATTAGATAAAGTAGTAAAGGAAAGTGAAAACAAAGGCCTCAGTTTAAACAAGAAGAAAACAGAAATAATGGCTGTATCAAAGAGACATACACCACCAAGATGCAACATAATAATTAATAAAACAAAATTAGCACAAGTTGAAAAAGTGAAATATCTTGGCACCATGTTAACATCAGAAGGTAGATGTTCAAGTGAGATAAAGAGCCGAACAGCACAAGCCAAATCAGCATTCCAAAAAATGAGAACCATTTTTTGCAATGGAAGTCTATCAATGCAGACCCGAATTCGATTGCTGAGATGTTATATCGAACCGATTCTTTTTTATGGATGTGAAGCATGGACTATAAACAAGAAAATTCAAAGTGAATTGGAGGCTACAGAAATGTGGTTTCTGAGAAGTATGATGAAAATACCACGGACAGCCAAGACAACTAATGCAGAGGTTCTCATTGATGCTGGCGTAAAAAGATCAATCATATCAAACATTAGAGGCAGACAGTCAAGGTTTCTGGGGCATGTGCTGAGAAGAACACAGCTTGAACACTTAATAACCACTGGAAAGATCAAAGGGAGAAGAGATAGAGGCCGACAAAGAGAAAAGTTACTAGATGGGCTTGTATCGTGGCACGGTAGAAGCTCACCAACTGAGCTTATTGACAACACAAGAGACAGAGAGTCGTGGAGAAACATGATCGCCTACGCCAGTCGGAATGGCACTTGATTGATTTATTGATTGACAATATTATCTAGACTAAATCCTGCTAAATAATCGATAATAAGTGAGACTGCAGTAAAATTAAATGGAGCCTAAACATATTTACAAAAGTATTTACACAAGATAGTGAGTTTACCGTTCACGCACAAACTATCGGGCACGACAATAGTATTATTGATGACAGTGTTCACAACGGACAGTGTTCATAGCGGACATTGTTCAAAACGGACAAATGAACGTTTAACCCATAAGGCTTTTCTTAAGAATAAAGAGAGATTGAAACAAGATGTCAAAAAGCCAATGCTGTGACTTAAAAACTGTCACCAATACTTAATTAAACCCCCATCAATCTGCACGGCTACAAAACGAGAATTGTTAAACAGTATTTTTATACAAACTTTGTGTTACCAATGTCAAACATGACTATTGACAAAGACACTAGTGAAAAAGAACACATTTTGTGAAATGAGATGTTTGAGGAAAGCTATAAATATCACGAGAAGAGACCGCCGGAGTAATGAAGATATCAGGAAAGAAGTAAAGACTATCTCAAGTCAAGACTACACCGAGAGGCAGCAAACCAGATGGTTTGGCCAAATCACGAGAATGGAACCTGCGCAAACAGCCCTTTGCGCATACATCAGCAGAAAACCGGGCTACAAGGAACATGGAAGACCAAGAACTAGATGGGCAGAGACAATCACAAAAACATTAAATAGACACGGGCTGACCACGGCCAATGGAACTCAAATGACCAAATAAAAAAACAACTCAGAATCCTCCCCTCTGGATTGGGGGGGGGGGGGGTATACAGCACAATAGATAGATAGATAGGAACACTGGGGGTTTAGGATTGAATTCATAATAAGTTTTGGTTACACATATAAAAAGCGTAGGCATCGTCGGTCTATGTAAACTGTGGTGGTTTTTGGTTGATTGCTGATCCAGTGGTCCATGACCTATGACTCAATGCCATTATGTGTGATACATGCATGTGTTTGTGAGCTGTTGTGTTCCATATTCTGTTACTTTCTCTGCGTTTGTTCTCATAATACTGGATAATAGTATGTAGTCCCGAGAGTTATTTCGGACGTATAAAAAGAAACAATAGCGTGGATGGACGCATATTAAAGGGCAGAATTCCGGGAAGAAGAAGAAGAGGTAGACCTAGAAGGAGATGGACAAATGACATCACAGACTGTATGAAGATATCGTTGGAGGAAGCAGAGAGATTGGCACAGGATAGAATCGGGCTCTGGAAACCAACTACAAAGACAACTTTATCGAAAGAATATGTCACGTGATGATGATGATTCCGGAGAACGGAATGCATGTGTCATAGTTTATAACTTTTGCTATGATATCTACTCATTCGGTCTGACACATCCGATTTCACTATGAATTTTGTTCCATATAAGGTGTACATTTATCTAGCCTCGGAAGGAGAAATACACTCTATTAAACCAGTCCCTTTTCCATATAGTCATGCGCATTAATATCAAAATAGCATTTATCTTGACCAATGATACTTTTTCCCTCGTTCTTCTCTAGGAGTCAAGCCCTGATATGGATTTGTCAAAAACAATACTGCGGGGAACTGTCAAAGGGGGAAGAAGCAGAGGATAGCAAATAAAGACATGGACAGACAACATCAAGGAATGGACAGGGCTAGATATTTCGACACTCATCCGCATCGCTGAGGATAGAATTCGCTGGAGGACTCTGTGTGCTGAAGCATCCAATGTGGTACCCCTACGACCCTGAAGGGTTATGGGTTTATTGATTGATTGATGGATTTCTTCGACGAACTGTACTCTAGACGCTAGCCCCAATGCAGAACCGTATAGTTTATCCTCTAGGGCTCATTCAGATGGTTAGTTTTCTTCGGTGTGGTACAACGGACAGTTCTGTGTTTGCTCAAGATTTTCCACAGGGCCCGGGCACATACAGATGTCAATCCCAAATATTCTTTACATGTGCTGTTTGAGTACGTTGAATGTTTGAGTACATTGAATGTTTGAGTACGTTGAATGTTTGAGTACGTTGAATGTTTGAGTACGTTGAATGTTTGAGTACGTTGAATGTTTGAGTACGTTGAATGTTGTACTCAACTTTTTTTTAAAATTGTTTGCTCCTTTCTTCCAAGTTTGTTGATACCATTGTATTTTTTAGTTGCGTAGATTAGTTGAGTTCCATCCATTTCCTGCCCATGGTAATGAACTTGTGATGAGGATCTTCATTTATGGAGATAACAATTGCTCCTGCTTGTTTTCGCTAGAAGATTATCAATCTCATTTTCTGAAATCCATTGGAGAACGATTTATTTTGCTTGGTTGTTTAGTTCAGATATGATTTTGCTTCTTACTCGCTCTCGGACCGTAGTCAGACACTGATACGGATTTCATCGATGAACTCCCCAGCTGGTGGAATGTGGGGCTAGGTTCTGGAGGGATTGCAAAACATAGATTATTAGGCATCAGTCATGATCACTATCTTGTATTTATGGAAGTGGGATCTTATCTAACTGATAATTTGTCATTTTGCGTAGACTTTGTGTCGTCAGCCAATCAAAAGTATGGGAAAGTGAAATCAGCCAAGATAAATTATGCAAGTTTTGGAAGAGAATGAAAAATGTTACAGAGGAAACTGCTTGAAAGCTCTACAGCAGTTAGTTTTTATTCCTTGTATGATTCATCATCTGCTGGTTTATATGATGGTCTCTGTTTTTTCCTGGTTTATATCTTTGATGCATGGAGTGCAGAGGTTTCAAAATTACTCTCGTACGGACCCAGGGTTAGCAGATAACCAATATCATAAAAGTACCTCGTCGTGGTGAACCTTGGAAAAGGAAACACAACGGCTTCAGCTGTGTTCCTGGCCAACACTTTTGGGGATCGTGTCCGTTGACGTAGAGGCTGTAGGTGGAATAAGAACTGCCTGCAAAGAGACAAGCAATATCTGATACCTCTACACCAGCACATCCAGCACCACTGGATATAACAATGTCAATGTCCCGATATGGGTAGATTTCGCTAGGGTATAACAATGTTAATGTTACGATATGGGTAGATTTCGCTAGGGTATAACAATGTTAATGTTACGATATGGGTAGATTTCGCTAGGGTATAACAATGTTAATGTTGCGATATGGGTAGATTTCGCTAGGATATAGCAATGTTAATGTTGCGATATGGGTAGATTTCGCTAGGGTATAACAATGTTAATGTTACGATATGGGTAGATTTCGCTAGGGTATAACAATGTTAATGTTGCGATATGGGTAGATTTCGCTAGGGTATAACAATGTTAATGTCTCGATATGGGTAGACTTCGCTAGGATATGGCAATACTCAGAGTACACATTTAATCTGGAAACGGCAGTACACGCTAGATGACAGTGTTGTGTATTGTAAAACGATATAGTGGCATCGAAGTCACAATTGTCATATGTGAGACCGTACGGCGGAAATGATCTTCATGCTCGAGAACACACACAAGCCCACATACCTCACCGCAATTGACCCCATCTAAAGTAGGAGTCATGATTAAGATGTTGGAAACCTAATCTCTGACTGAAGCAGTGGTGCGGCTCGGACTCTGAACGCTGTGGGCAACGTAGACGGGGTTCTTGTCTTTGAGGACATAGCAAACCTAGTCTAACTCGACTATCGACGTTGCCCAACACGACTCATACTGAGAGGATTGGGTTCAGTACCAAAGGACACAGAGGTGAATGATGTCTTATTACACGAGATTTGTTCGTTGACTGAGTAGCTCTTTGTCCGAGACAGGCTGCAATCTTTGGGTGATAAATGCAACAGCCCAGAGTAAAAAACACAGGTCGCGCCTGCAGATGAATTGGAAGGCCATAACAAGCGGACGAGGCGAGTGCGTGACAAATGCACAAGCAAAATTCCAGACCCACCCCCCCCTTCCCTGGCGTGTATGTCGAAGATTCACCTCGCATAGGAAGTGATATCAACACTGAGTCTAATTCGACTATTGGCAACAAGGTTCATACAGAAGAAATCTACTATTGGCAACAAGGTTCATACAGAAGAAATCGATTATTGGCAACAAGGTTCATACAGAAGAAATCGATTATTGGCAACAAAGTTCATACAGAAGAAATCGATTATTTGCAGCAAGGTTCATGAAGAAGAAATTGGGTCTGGGACCTAGGGTCACGAATGGTGGTAATGGAATATTCTTCCTACACGAGGAACAATACGCTGGCTGCGAAGCGCCTTGTTGGAGGAAAGATGCACAGTGGGTAACAGACAAAATACCAACCCGTCTCGTAACATATACCTGAGTAAAAGGCTTCTTTAATAGGCATTGCACTACGCCTAAATCTAAAATATACTGTGTGTGAAAGAAAGCTCAGAGAAAGCACCATATTGCACATAGGAAGTAAGAGCAAGTTGCTCGCAATTTCTGGGGTTAGTGACAAACAATCTTCTTCATTGTTCTGAAACTCCTGCAGATTAACAGGATGCAATCTGGAGAACGGAGTGCTGTGTCATTGTTTACAGCATTGCTGCAGCTTTCTACCTGACACATCCGACGTCAGCATGGTTTTGGGTCCACTTTCTTATTTCCATGATCATTTTTTAATGTGTCTGAACACTTGTCTGATGTTTTACAGAAGGCTTTCATTTGTGGTGTTCTGGGTTGATTCCAGTAAGGATTTTCATTCTGTGAGTATATTTATATTCTTTGCAATTCTGGTTCCGTGATGATTTTCAGTGCATGGAGTGCAATTGTTAAGACCCTATGCTATAAAGTTGAAGAATGTTTTCATGGTTGGAAAACTTAAAATATTGTCATATTTGATTCTTATGAACAAGTCACCGTCGCTATTCATTACTGTCTCCGAGTATATATAGAGTGACTCATTTTTGTATCCCCAGTGACTCCGATGAGCACGATTATTAAAATATAGACCGGTTGCGCTCCTGGACAGTGGATTGCGGCAGTGGAGAGAATAGTGGACTGAGGCAGTGTAGAGAATATGGGATTGAGGTAGTGTAGAGAATATTGGATTGAGGCAGTGTAGAGAATATTGGATTGAGGCAGTGGAGAGAATATTGGATTGAGGCAGTGGAGAGAACAGTGGATTGAGACAGTGGAGAGAATAGTGGATTGAGGCAGTGGAGAGAACAGTGGATTGAGACAGTGGAGAGAACAGTGGATTGAGACAGTGGAGAGAATAGTGGATTGAGACTGGAGAGAATAGTGGATTGAGACAGTGGAGAAAACAGTGGATTGAGGCAGTGGAGAGAACAGTGGATTTAGAAAGTATAGAGAATAGTGGATTTAGACAGTGTAGAGAATAGTGGATTGAGGCAGCGGAGAGATCGATGTTGGAATGCGACACGTTGATTTTCGTGCTGGTCATGTGGATGTTCAAGGGAATGAGATAGCAGATCGATTAGCTTGCACAGCTACTGTGTCGTGTGGTAGAGCAACGGACCGTGCCGACTTTTTAAACTCCTTACGAGAAACACTGCCAAATTAAATTTATGAGGATTTCTCTTCCTTGTCCAAAATAATCGAAATGCGGCGTTGCTAGAAATAAGCGCAACTGTTGGCTTAGAAAAATAGTTGTAAAGGAACAGGGAACTGAACTTTGTCATTCCTGTAATGATTGCTACACGCAAGAGTAAATCAGACTTACCAGGAGTGCAGCGATGGTAATCTAACGACAAACTTCTTCTTCTTCAGCGTTCTTTCTCGAACTCCCACTAGATCTCTATTGTAGCAGGACAATGACCCCACTAGATTTACAGCAGGATATAGTCCAGAGAATGGAAATGCTGTGTGGCGCCGTTTTATTTGCACAAATGGCCAGACACATCTGTCTTCGGCGGCAACGACAAACTAACTAACTATATATTGTGAATAGAATTTGGAGTTGGGACGTGGAGCTTAAAAACGGCACATGTCGAAGCACACTTCGTAAACAACTGCCCACACGATATATATCAGGGTACATTCATTATCATCAGGTGCCATGCCGACTAGCGTAGGCGGTCACGGCTCTCCACAGCTCTTTGTCCACAGTATTATGTATCAAGGTCGTTGTTGTTTCCTTGCCGTGCCAGGCTGTCAAACTGTCTAATATTATCTCACGTTGTCGCCCTCTGTCTCTGTTGCCTTCAATTTTGCCTGTTGTGACTATGTTATTTAAACCTGCCTGTCTCATGAAGTGGCCAAAAAAAGAAGATTGCATTTTTCTTATATTGTTGATTAAGGTACGTTTTGCATTTGACTCTTTCAACACCTCTACATTTCAACACCAGGGTACATTATCATTACGAAATATGGACTGTTCGAGGTCAGATGTTTTAGTTGTACAGTGCCACTACTTTGCCTAACTTTCGATGAAATATCGATTTATATGAAGTGTCTGCATATCCGCCTTATTCATATTCGAACTCAACAGGTAAAACATCACCTTGTTCCGCCACACACTTCCCCCTTTCCCCACACTCTCAATCGAAAGGATAAACACTAGTCTGCATTATCTGTGAGCAATTACGATTTTCAATTCAAATTGATTTATTTATGTGAAATTACCGCTTTTCATGTAAACCCAATCTGCGATTTAATTCAGCTTTCAATTAAAAAGTAATTTACTAGTATTTACTGCTGTTTATTCAAAACTAATTTACGAGTAATTACAGCATTCATTCAAAACTAATATACAAGTAATTATACGTTTTGGTTACAAACTAATCTATGAATAATTATAGTTTTTCATTTCAAACTAATCTTCGAGTAATTATAGCTTTTCATTTCAAACTAATCTTCGAGTAATTATAGCTCTTCATTTCAAACTAATCTTCGAGTAATTATAGCTTTTCATTTCAAACTAATATACTATTACTTACAACTTTCATTCCAATATAAATATACTACATATATATGTGTAGAATATAGTGTCCTATATGGTGGAAATATTATGAGGAAATATAATACATTTCATCTACTAGTAACAAAAGCTTTCATTCACATGACTCTACTAGTTAATATATTTTTTCATTCATAACGAATCTAGAAGTAATTACCTGTACAGCTTTTCATTCGGAATTAATCTAAAATAGCGTACGCTCTAGTACGATAGTATTACAAACCTGTATAGGCATAAGCAAAACAATTATATTTATTAAAACTCTCGACTTGTTGGATGTCTTTTGTTATTGAGAGTATTTTATATACCTCTCAATGTTCGTGAACACCTGCTGTATACTATATTTGTTGCTTCGAGTATTTCTTACAACCCTGAGATAGTAATGTGCATCTGCGGTTTAATTTCGAGAGACAAAATCTACAACGATCACGATTACAACATTATATACCACTTAGTTGGCCCATTCGGTACATTTTATCATATATATACAGTATATTAAATAACGCATAATGAAAGATAAACTGCATGTTACGCTATAACATTAAATTATTGTTTATTTCATCTCCGTCTGCTTTGTTATTAACCTTTTTTAAATAAACTGACATTATAGCACAATGTGAAACAATAACCAAACTGTCAGACGATATCCGCCAATGTGGAGAGTGTCTCAGTAACAAAACTAAGAAAATATAACAAATATTATAATGTATTATTGTCAGGTGTTAGTAATATAACAAATTCTTCACAAAATATCTTGTAGGGATATTTGATGATGGAAGAAGACGAAGAAATCAGAGAGGAAAGTATGGATCGACAATATTAAAGACAGGACAGGAATAAGATTCTCCACTCAAACAAAAAACTGATAACAGACAGGCATGGCGAAAGTTTTGTGTGGATGTTTCCAGAGTGGCACCCCTGACGGTTATGGGTTTGATGATGACGATGATGAATATAGCAAATAGTAAATGAATATTAATAAGAAATTTAAAAAACCTAAGAGATAAGAACTGTTTCCATGTTACGAACTAATAAAGACTTTATCAAGAAACAACAACGAACTAGAAATAAACAAACAAAACGAAATACAAAGAGATTGTCTTACAAACCTGATCTCATTATATTAGACATGAAAAAAAAAGACGCAATTATGTTTAGCTACAAACAACCGCGATGCTGGCCAGAATTTTACACATCATTGATGGCTGGTTGCTTGGTTGCTGATCCAGCGGTCCATGGGATCATGCCCTTTGACCCAATGCTATTAAATGGCATTATATTTCTGGGTATCCTGTGGATTTTTGACCAACCCCGGGACAGAGCCAGAGAATAACTATCACACCCCCAGACAGGTAGGTTTCAACATATGCACTGTTCCTAACCAAGATATAGTTAACTGTGCTCATTCCCCGCCACCAATTGACTACTGGTTATGCTGAACTTCTCTATTTCTCCAGGCATACAACCAAATGTTCAAGTCAAAAGGATTGTCATGTCCTGAGTCATTGTGCCTCTATGATGGGTCTCAGCCATAGGAAAAAGCAGTGCTGTCAGTTTCCTCCTCCCCAGTGCTGCACAGAACATCTCTGGCTCCCTCCCAACCACAGAGGGTGCACACATATATTCAAATAAACATGAAACACATTTCAACAACAAAATAAAAGCATAAGAAGCATAATTTTATAGATGACGTGCCATGAAGCTTCTATAAGAAGATAACCTCAATATAATGGCATGTCATCTACTAAGGTTTTCTGTTGCATGTGTGGTTTGTCTAATGGGCCATTGTTGAGACCCACACATCATTGGTGAGACCCACAGACCCACACATCATTGATAGATGAAATCATGAGTAATTACTTCTAGATTCGTTATGAATGGAAAAAAATGTAATTGCTAGTAGATTAGTTCTGAATGAAAAAGTATATTAACTAGTAGATTATTTCTGAATGAAAAAGTATATTAACTAGTAGAGTCATGTGAATGAAAGATTTAGTTACTAGTAGATGAAATGTATTATATTTTATTCTCATATTTCATCATAAATATTCTACATATATATGTAGTATATTTATATTGGAATAAAAGTTGTAATTAATAGTATATTAGTTTGAGATGAAAAGCTATAATTATTCATAGATTAGTTTGTAACCAAAACGTATAATTATTTGTAGATTAGTTGTCAATTGAAAGCCATAATTATTCGTAGATTAGTGAAAGCCTCACGTCAATGATGCCAACTATACACATATACATATACAAACACACCAAAGAGTGATGTTTATTTACGAACCCATAAAGTACGTCAACAAAACAAATTTTAACAAGTTTTGACATCTTTCCTTCCTTGTTAACTCTCAAGAATTTAGGAATACACCCTGCTTAATTATGTAAAAAGAAATCCCCCCCCCACCCCAAAAAAAAAATTATATAAAAATTTTAAAAAATAATTAACTTTGCGCAAAAAAGTGCGGAAAAATATAATGCATTTTCTAAATTTTGACAAATGTTTGAAATTCATACATACTTAATTAATTGATGTACAATAGCATCATAGTTGGCTGCAGCAGCCAATCTGTATTTAATATCTTCCTCGGTGCGGTCAGATTTTGTTATGATAAGAGTTACAATGAAAACACTGCCTTGTCTCAACATGTCAATCAAGAATTCAATATCCGTATTTTTAATCGTTTTGGTTGCAAAACGATTTTCAATTATCTTCATGTCTGCAGATTTAGCATACATCTTTTTCTGTAGCGTTCATTCTCAAACTCACGTTAGTTCTGTGAAAGAACAATTGTCCTACTATATTTCCAATGCGTTGTCTCCGTTCTATTTGCGGAAACGGTCAGTAACATCGGAATACGTCTTCGACGGTATTCAATAAACAATACGCAGTAATCTATTCCGGAAATATAAGCAAGTTAAGACAAAATGACGATGGCTGCCATGACAAGGTTTAATATGATTTCGAATGGTAAGTTCAACATTATAATAAAAATGCATCTCTATAGATCTCTAGTGGTAACTATTCTAAAAATTAATCTATATAGATCGCCAGTGGTAAATACTTGGGATTTGTTCGTTCCAAAGATCCCCCTGCCGACATGAGTAATCAAATCCCTAAAGGGGCAGTATTTAAGACCACCCAACAGTTTGAAATCCACAATTCTGAGGAAAAACACTTTCAAAATGGAGATTAACATTGAGGAAGAAGTAAATATTGGAAAATAGTGGAAGCTGGCAAATGTGTTCTTAAACTCATACGAAGTACTCACGGACGCACACAGCGTAGATCAAGGTTGGTCAGGTGACCACCCGCTTCCCCCCCCCCCCCCGAAATTACAAAATTACTATCTAGTAATTTCCATACCCCTGTTCGTAATGCAATAAATAAATTATATACTAGTTTTGTTTTTTTAAATACTAAATCCACTAAGTCTCCAAGTCTTAAAAAAAAATCATATAGCAGTTCATAATTGTACTGTGTGTAGTTTTCTTTCATTCTGTTTTTCAAGGGTGAGTGTGGGGGTGGGGGTATTGATACGTTGAAAACAAGAAATTCAAGGTTCATTATTTGGATAGTCTTTTCATTATTATTTCGTTTATGAAGTTCATTCATTATAATCAGAAACCATGTAGAATGAATGACTTAGTCCATCATAGTTCTCCACAGCTCTCTATTTGCAGTATTTTTTGTCAAGTTCGTTGTTGACTTCTTGCAATGCCATCATATAATATCCTCTCATGTTGTCGTCCTCAATTTCTCTTTCCTTCTATTTCCAGTTGTACCCATCTTCGTCATATCCACCATAACGTGTCCAAAAATAAATGTTCTCTTTCTGATATTATTATTATGTAACCATTCTCGCATTCACTAAACTAACTAATATCTGGAAATCAAAAGATCTAGGAAGAAACACCAAGCTAAAGCTATTCAACTCCTGTATTGTTCCAGTATGTACGTTAATCCGGCCCTCTTGTGTGCTGAATATATTGTGGAATTTGTAGCCTCTTTTATTTCAGTAGTCCATCGTTTTCGTGGTCGGCCCGTAGGCCTGCCTTCGCTGTATCTGTGTAGCATATCTTGCTGTGGTATGCTGTCTGATGGTAGTCTGCTGATGTGTGTAAATCATTTTATCTGTTGTCTCTTAATATATTCCACGATCGGGATGGTGTCGGTTTCTTGTTTAATGTTTTAATTCCTCACCCTGTCTCTTAGCGATATTCCTAGGATTCTGCGTAAGCATGTCATTTCAGCTGTCACAAGTTTACGTTTGTCTTGTGCTGTCGTTGTCCACGTTTAGCATTGGTAGCACAATCAATTAATCAATCAATCAATCAAGTGTCATGCTGAATGGCGTAGGCGATCAAGTTTATCCACGACTATCTGTCTCTTGTGTTGTCAATCAGCTCGATTGATGGGCTTCTACCGTGCCACAATACAAATCCATCTAGTAACTTTTCTCTTTATCGTTCCCTATCTCTTCTCCCCTTGATCTTTCCATTGGTTATTATGCGTTCAAGCGGTGTTCTTCTCGGCACATGCCCTAGAAAACTTGACTGTCTGACCCTAATGTTTGATATGATTGATCTTTTTACGCCAGCAAAAAAAAGCACAGAGTTGGCGTAATAATCGTTTTGAATAGAGTTATTTTGGTGTTTACATCTACATTTTTGTTTCTGAAGATTGGTGCCATTTGCCCTAGGGCTTTCTATACTTTACTACATCTATTGTGTATTTCTTTGCTGCTTGTGCCGTCTGTCGTTATATTACTTCCTAGGCATATGAATTTAGTATACGAACGTATGGAAGTGAAAGCTGGAAATCAACCCAAGCAACAGACCAAAAAATTAAACAGCTTCGAAAACAAATGTCTCAGGAAACTGATGAACATAAAATAGAGCGATTTCGTCACAAATATGGATTTACGAAATAAAACACACAAAGAATATGTTTCAAACATCATAAAAAATCCCCGATGGAAATATCTGGGTCCGTTTTAAGACTAGATGTAAACAGAATAAACCAACAAGCCCTTATATGGACAACTGAGGATAAAAGAAAACGAAAAAGACCCAAAGCAACCCTAACAAACACCATACTTACAGAAGGGGAGATAACTGTCGGCAAGCCCATACAAGAACTAAAACTTTTGCAGGCAGCGGATCGCAACTCATGGAGAAAACCAGTCAAAACCTGTGCACTATATGCCACATGCGGCATGAAGGAACAAACTAACTAATTGTCTGGCATTCTACTTTTTTTTAACACATGCTATTTTGGTGTTTATCGCTGTCCATAATACGCACAGCATGCATCCAGGGGCGAGACGAGGGAGGGGGCGGAGGTGCGGACCGTCCCAGGCGGCATCATTGGGAGGGCGGCAAATTTATTTTAGTCCAGTCTTTCAGAATCACTGACATATTTTTTTAATGACACAAGGGCGGAAAATAATGATTCCGCCCCGGGCGCTATTGACCCACGCTACGCCCCTGGTTGCTTGTCGTGTTTCGCAGACATAAAGAATACAGACTTGATATTTATATTGAACCACCTAACTCTGTATCTCAGCAATAATGCTGATAAGTTCCACACTGGGCAAAGTGCCTGGCCTTATTAATTCTGTTTCCAAGATCCTGACCCGTTCCCTCCTCTTTGCCAATGCTACTTCCCAATCAGGTAAATATTATGTACCTCATCAAGTGTCTGGCTATTTACTTTGATGGGATCTTGTTATTGTTAATAACTCCCATTTACTTTGTTTTACTGACATTGTTTTGAAGAGTCTTTTTCCAGACATAAGTCATCTATGCAATCTAGATCCTCCAATTGCGTATCAAATATCTATTCCTGCTTTCCTTCCTTTAGTTGCGTGCCCAATCTCTAACCACGAGAAAGATTGTTGCAGATAGTAAACATCCTTGGCTAACTCCTGTTTTAACGTCAAAGGTTTCTGACAGGTTGCTCTTGTGGATTTTGTTTGTTAAATTGGGGTGGGGGGGATTAAAGCCTCTGGCCTAGGCACAGCTGTTTAAACATAAGACCGGAATCTATGTTAGTTCTATCGGGCCGTTGTAGAAAACTGACGTTGCAGCAGACTGAGCTCTATGTTTATGTTGTTGCAAAATGATCTATTTTATTCTACCTTCTGTGGGCTGTTTCTCGAATATTTATTAATTGCCATTAGTTGTCTTTCAATACAAATCATCACTATATACGTTGTGGCGTCTGCTATTGCAAAGCAGCTTTCATTTCTATAGCATCTAAAATTATCCCCGCGATCCTTAACGTAAAAACATGTTAAACAATGTCTCCCCTTTAAATCATTCATAATACGTTTCTCCTTGTTAAATAAATTAAACGCAGTGTCTCCACTTGCTCAACCAATCGACGTGCTTTCCCAACTAGTCAAGTTGTTCAAACATATTGTTTCCAATTGTTACAAAAATTTAATGCCTAGTGTTTTTCCTTGCTAAATAATTCACATGCGTTGTCTCTCTTGTCCAATCATTCACACTTACTAACCTAATTACCAATCACGTGATACACAAGATCGATATAGCATGTATATAACTAATGGTATAAAAAAATAAAGTTGATGAAATAAAAACATTTGATCTCCTTCTAAAAACAGACACAGCTGTATTTTTAAAAGTTAAACTAAGTTCTAGAAAAGTTGGCGAGAGAGAGAAAAAAAAGGTCAGCAGTTATTAATTGTGGCCACGTCATTGTTCCTTCAGTGACTCAATTTCTCTTAGTCCGGGGAAGTACCAATAATTCCCCTTAACGTTTCTACTCATCTTCATAACGTCGTCGTGCTCGCCGTCAGAGCCTGCTCCCACCATCCTGTCCAGCATAAACTCAAAAGCACATGGATCGGCAGCAAACGCAAGGAAGAACATTCCTGCAAATAGAAAATACACATATCGAAAAGCCAAAAAAATACGTAATGACTTTAGTGTGCCATATATATTGACATTGAAGATAATAACATGGACAAGATGTTGTTGAATAATGAATGGTTACAGGAAAACACAACAGGTATTCTCCGCCGAAGACGGGTCATTGGTGCAAATACAACAGCGACACAACATATCTCCATTCTCTGGACTACATCCTGCTGGAACTCTAGTAAGACACTTGTCCTGCTACAAGAGATGCAGCGGGAGGTTGAGAATGAAGTCTGAAGAAGAAATTGTATTTCTCGCATGATTTAATAGTGGATAATGAGGACGTAGATAGAACTGAGGTGAGGCATGAGTATTTTTACTCTTGTTTCCTGTGCCAGGTGGTAGAGCTGACTTTTCAGCTGTAGATTGATGTTTCTGTGGCATTCCTTACGAAAGGGGAGGGGAGGTGTTTCCCCGAGCTATTTGTAAGTCCCAGAGGACTAACTTAAATTGACAGTAGGTGCAATATAATAATATGGACAGTTTAATATGACAGTAGGTTCAATATCACAAAGTGACCATACTTAATCTGACAGTAAGTGCAATATCACAAGATTGACATCGAATGTGACAATTAGTGCAATATCACATAATGGACAGTCTAATGTGACAGTAGGTGCAATATCACAAGATGTACAGTCTTATGGTCCAGGTGAGGCTTTGTCGTGACATTCTTGCATTGTCCAAGTATACTCAAACCCCATATATAGTGAGGGCACGGGTTCAAATATCCACCATCCGGGAGTGTCAGAAAATGATATTTAGTACCAGGAATCAATACATTTTTCTAACACCAGAGACGTATCAGCAAGACCATGTCAAGCTGCCAAAAATTAGTTTATTTTCCTGATATTAGTCAGGCAAGGTCTTCAGTTGAGCTTCTTTTCATTTCCGAGATCACAGATTTGGGGTCGTCAATCTCATGGCCAACCTCCTTAATCCACTCTTATAATTTGCATATCCAGCAGAAGTAGTATTATTCTGCACTCTTCTTTCAGGACTCCGCAATGCGCGAGTCTGCTTGTTAGTAAAAATCAAGTTTAAATACAATTTATATATATAATATTTTGTGTGGCTGTGTAGCAGAGTTCGCGTCTGTGACGGCCAAGGTACCGGGTAATCCAGCCGCAGCCAATTGTGTTCAGAAAACAATGGCAAATTACTGGACGCATTTATTACGCTTAGAAAATCACTTAAGCAAAAAAATGTACATCCTTGGTCAATGAAAAGCATGGAAAAGTGGGATCAACCTAGATAAATGACGTTTTATTGGAATCCGCACGTATAACTATTTTGTAAAGGTGCTTGACAAACCACTTGGCACAGACCCGCCCAAAATACGATAGTTAACATATTCGATTAGTGCATGGCAACTTAAACGTCATCATTTCACGGGAGAAAAAAAACTACGGTTCTGCTGGTATCCAAACACTTCTATTTCTTCTGTGCTCTTTCTTATGCTTCTGCAGATTAGCAGTCCGGAGAATGTAATGAGTTGTGTTATGGTTTACAGCTTGCTGTGTTATCTGCGCCTTTCGGTCCGACACATCAGACGTCAGCATGGTTACTGGGTCACTTTCATTCTCTGTGGGATGGGACAGCCAACTCCACCCCTAAACCTCCTTAGTCGTCTCGTACTATATACATTTCAGGTACAAATTGTGTTCCTATTCTTTGCTCCTCTTTCTGGCGTATAAAGTACAGATTTATTTTTCTTAGAATCATCAGAAAATATGAAAGATAACGAAGATTACAAATACGACGACCATATATTCAATAGATTAAAAAAAACCGTTCGATCAGTTCGTCTCTTTCCCGTAAAATGAAAAACACGTTTTAACGATTATAATAATGAAATATCACTATATCTCCTACCAATGATTTCACACTTCTACGGCCTGTTTATGATGTGTCAAATCTTCTACACCAAAGTTACAAAAAGACAGGACGGAAAGTATATACATGACACAAATGACATACCGGCTTTTTCTGAGAAACTGCCATAGCTCTGAGACTGTCTGACTATCTCAAACTGTGGTACAGCGTCTTTCTCAGCTGATCCCGTCATCCTAGCCACGTGACTCGTGATAGCCTTATTTTCCAACTCTTTGCCACTAGCCATTTCTCTGCGAATGAACCAGTATAACTTGTCAGTGACATGCTATAAAAGTAACGTGTCAGAGCAGGGTCATTAAAGTAGAATGAGATGTAGTCATGTGAAAACAAAGTCGCGTCAGAGTCAGACATGCTATAAAAGTAGCGTGTCAGAGCAGTGTCATAAAAGTAGCGTGTCAGAGCAGTGTCATAAAAGTAGCGTGTCAGAGCAGTGTCATAAAAGTAGCGTGTCAGAGCAGTGTCAGAAAAGTTGCCTGTCAGAGCAGTGTCATAAGAGTAGCGTGTCAGAGCAGTGTCATAAGAGTAGCGTGTCATAGCAGTGTCATAAAAGTAGCGAGTCAGAGCAGTGTCATAAGAGTAGCGTGTTAGAACAGTGTCATAAGAGTATCGTGTCAGAGCAGTGTCATAAAAGTAGCGAGTCAGATTAGTGTCATAAAAGTAGCGAGTCAGAGCAGTGTCATAAAAGTAGCGTGTCAGAGCAGTGTCATAAAAGTAGCGAGTCAGATTAGTGTCATAAAAGTAGCGAGTCAGAGCAGTGTCATAAAAGTAGCGAGTCAGATTAGTGTCATAAAAGTAGCGAGTCAGATTAGTGTCATAAAAGTAGCGAGTCAGAGCAGTGTCATAAAAGTAGCGAGTCAGATTAGTGTCATAAAAGTAGCGAGTCAGATTAGTGTCATAAAAGTAGCGAGTCAGATTAGTGTCATAAAAGTAGCGAGTCAGATTAGTGTCATAAAAGTAGCGAGTCAGATTAGTGTCATAAAAGTAGCGAGTCAGAGCAGTGTCATAAAAGTAGCGAGTCAGATTAGTGTCATAAAAGTAGTGAGTCAGATTAGTGTCATAAAAGTAGCGAGTCAGAGCAGTGTCATAAAAGTAGCGTGTCAGAGCAGTGTCATAAAAGTTGCGTGTCAGAGCAGTGTCATAATTGTAGCGTGTCAGAGCAGTGTCATAAAAGTAGCGTGTCAGAGCAGTGTCATAAAAGTAGCGTGTCAGAGCAGTGTCATAAAAGTAGCGTGTCAGAGCAGTGTCAGAAAAGTTGCGTGTCAAAGCAGTGTCATAAGAGTAGCGTGTCAGAGCAGTGTCATAAGAGTAGCGTGTCAGAGCAGTGTCATAAAAGTAGCGACATAAGAGTAGCGTGTTAGAGCAGTGTCATAAGAGTAGCGTGTCAGAGCAGTGTCATAAAAGTAGCGAGTCAGATTAGTTTCATAAGAGTAGCGTGTCAGAGCAGTGTCATAAAAGTTGCGTGTCAGAGCAGTGTCATAATTGTAGCGTGTCAGAGCAGTGTCATAAAAGTAGCGTGTCAGAGCAGTGTCATAAAAGTAGCGTGTCAGAGCAGTGTCATAAAAGTAGCGTGTCAGAGCAGTGTCAGAAAAGTTGCGTGTCAAAGCAGTGTCATAAGAGTAGCGTGCCAGAGCAGTGTCATAAGAGTAGCGTGTCAGAGCAGTGTCATAAAAGTAGCGACATAAGAGTAGCGTGTTAGAGCAGTGTCATAAGAGTAGCGTGTCAGAGCAGTGTCATAAAAGTAGCGAGTCAGATTAGTTTCATAAGAGTAGCGTATCAGAGCAGTGTCATAAAAGTAGCGTGTCAGAGCAGTGTCATAATTGTAGCGTGTCAGAGCAGTGTCATAAGAGTAGCGTGTCAGAGCAGTGTCATAAGAGTAGCGTGTCAGAGCAGTGTCATAAAAGTAGCGTGTCAGATTAGTGTCATAAAAGTAGCGAGTCAGATTAGTGTCATAAAAGTAGCGAGTCAGATTAGTGTCATAAAAGTAGCGAGTCAGATTAGTGTCATAAAAGTAGCGAGTCAGATTAGTGTCATAAAAGTAGCGAGTCAGATCAGTGTCATAAAAGTAGCGAGTCAGATTAGTGTCATAAAAGTAGTGAGTCAGATTAGTGTCATAAAAGTAGCGAGTCCGATTAGTGTCATAAAAGTAGCGAGTCAGATTAGTGTCATAAAAGTAGCGAGTCAGATTAGTGTCATAAAAGTAGCGAGTCAGATTAGTGTCATAAAAGTAGCGAGTCAGAGCAGTGTCATAAAAGTAGCGAGTCAGAGCAGTGTCATAAAAGTAGCGAGTCAGAGCAGTGTCATAAAAGTAGCGAGTCAGAGCAGTGTCATAAAAGTAGCGAGTCAGATTAGTGTCATAAAAGTAGCGAGTCAGATTAGTGTCATAAAAGTAGCGAGTCAGATTAGTGTCATAAAAGTAGCGAGTCAGATTAGTGTCATAAAAGTAGCGAGTCAGAGCAGTGTCATAAAAGTAGCGAGTCAGAGCAGTGTCATAAAAGTAGCGAGTCAGATTAGTGTCATAAAAGTAGCGAGTCAGATTAGTGTAATAAAATTAGCGAGTCAGAGCAGTGTCATAAAAGTAGCGAGTCAGATTAGTGTCATAAAAGTAGCGTGTCAGAGCAGTGTCATAAAAGTAGCGAGTCAGATTAGTGTCATAAAAGTAGCGAGTCAGATTAGTGTCATAAAAGTAGCGAGTCAGAGCAGTGTCATAAAAGTAGTGAGTCAGATTAGTGTCATAAAAGTAGCGAGTCAGATTAGTGTCATAAAAGTAGCGAGTCAGAGCAGTGTCATAAAAGTAGCGAGTCAGATTAGTGTCATAAAAGTAGCGAGTCAGAGCAGTGTCATAAAAGTAGTGAGTCAGATTAGTGTCATAAAAGTAGCGAGTCAGATTAGTGTCATAAAAGTAGCGAGTCAGAGCAGTGTCATAAAAGTAGCGAGTCAGATTAGTGTCATAACAGTAGCGAGTCAGATTAGTGTCATAAAAGTAGCGAGTCCGATTAGTGTCATAAAAGTAGCGAGTCAGATTAGTGTCATAAAAGTAGCGAGTCAGATTAGTGTCATAAAAGTAGAATGAGATACTGAGCCATGTCTTCTTCTTCAACGTTAATTCTTAAACTCTCAGTTAATTCTCGGACAATGGTTCTACTAGATTTCCAGCAGGACCTAGTCCAGAGAATGGAAGTTGTGTCGCCGTTTTATACGCGCCAATAGCTCGAAACATCCGACCTCGGCGTTGTTAACAAATACGTTCAGTGTTTGTATAACTTTTACTGAACGGTGGACGTCTGTAACCATATGGTTAATATAGTATACCAGCCGTATGAGACAACTGGTTCTCGTAATTACACACAAGTCACCAAGCTAACCACTGTTACGTATGATTGAAATTTTCTGCCGCTGTCTTGCGTTGCTATCGACAAACCACAGACGCCCACCTCCGGGGGGGGGGGGGGGATATAATTTTACAGTACTTGTATTGAAATATATGGGATGGTCAAATCTCTTTACACCAGATCAAAATCTGCTAACGTTATCACACAAATATTAATATCAATTCAGCACACTAATATCAAATTGCCACATGTGTCCATCTCGCACATTCATTTGTAATGTCCTCACCTTCCAATATATTGCTCGAGGACTTGTGGATCATTGTCAACGACACAGAACTCGTGAACCCACTTTTGGGCGAGAGCATAACTTGCCCCAGAGGAACACTCCACTGCTACCTCCTTCATACCTTCAGGCTTACAGCGATTAGTCATATTGTCAAGAAATCCAGAAATGTCTCGACCACCCTTGTAATCAAACCTGATCGTAAAGTAGAAGAATGAATGAGTAATGTTAATGGGAAGACAAAAACAATGCAAAAGACAAAAATAATGCATGTAAGCAGAGATTAAATTACACCTAAAATAATAGTCATTGACAAAAAGCAAATAGAAAATGTAAACAACTTTGAATATCTAGGATCAACATCATAGGAGATTGCTCGACAGAGATAAGAAAGAGATTAGCAATGGCACTACAAAAAAAATATACACATGAAAAATCTATGGCAAGGAGCAAACAAAAAAACAAAGTTACAACTACTAAGAAGCTACATCTTTTCAGTGACAACAGACGGTTGTGAGACGTGGTCAATGACATCGACAATGGAAAAGAAATTATCTGCATTCGAAATGAAATGCTATAGAAAGGTCATAGGAATATCACGGACATAAAAAATAACTAACGCAGATGTTCGCAAATATCTGAACATAGAAGAATACTGGCTCCTCAAAACTATCAAAAATATGCAACCTGACACATTTCGGACATATAAAAGGACACATTAGTTTGGAAAGATTAATCATGGAGAAGAACGTTCCGGGAAAGAGAACAAGATGCAGACCAAGACTATGATGGACACAGGATATCGGTCTTCTGAACATGACACTGGAAGAAGTTGGGCAGCTTGCACAGAACCGCGAGGCTTCTTCTTCTTCTTCTTCTTCAGCGTTCATTCTCAAACTCCTGCTGGATCTCTCCTGTAACAGTACTACTAGATCTTTAGCAGGATTCAGTCCAGAGAATGGAAATGCGTTGTGTTGCCGTTTTATTTGCGCCAATGGCCCGACACATCCGTCTTCGGCGTTAACCGCGAGGCTTACAGAGTGGCAGTGAGACAACGTTCTGAAAAGGACACGCCACATAAAGAGAATAGGAAGACAATCAGTATTAGAATGATATAAGAGCAGGGTTGCCACACAAAATTTCCCGCATCCCCACTATAATTTTGTTTCTGGCAGAACAAGTACGAAAATAATACGTTTTGTTTCACAATTTTTAAAAACTGTGTCATATTCAAACAATGTAATTGGTATACAGTATTGTTGACATCAACTTCTGTCAATAACCTCCCGTCATCCGTTTGTCAACAGCTGTCAAACTTTTTCTGACCCCCCCCCCCCCAAATTCTTGACGTAAATTTGAACAGATTTTCTATTTCATCACCACATCTACAAAGTATTGCAGTGATACATATTTCAATGATATCACTACATCTACACAATCTTGGGCTAATCCTTATGCCATCAATACATCTTCAAAATGTTGGGTTGATCCCTATGTCTTAACTACATCTTCAAAATGTTGGATTGACCTCTATGTTATCACCATATCTACAAAATGGTGAGATAATTTCTATGTAACCACTGCATTTACAAAATGGGTGGGTTGCTATCTGAGATCTGAATAAGATATACTACCAACTCCACCCACCCCGTCATTCATTATCTGATACCGCCATACTTTTTAAGGCACCGAAGTCTTCCATCTTTCAAACCACACCCCCCCCCTCCTTTTTTAATTTTAACAGGCCGTAACGCACGTGTGTTGCCGGGGCCCGAAAGGGGAGCAAAGAATAGCAACACTGTTTACCTTCCACGCATGTCGTAAAAGGCGACTATACGACTAAGGAAGTTATGGGATGGAGTTGGCTGTCCCATCCCATATAGGGTCAGTGACCCAAAGCCATGCTGAAGTCCGATGTGTCAGGCCGAAAGGCGCAGATATCGCAGCAATGCTGTAAACCATGACACAACGCATTCCGTTCTCCGGACTACATCCTGCTAATCTGCAGGAGTTTGAGAACGAACGCAGAAGAAGAAGAAGAAGAACAAGTCGTAACAACTAAGGTTGACACATCGGTGAGTAGTAATCTTTCCTCATCATGCTGACTCAATAATCTAATGTCATTATATCTTGTAATGTTTGTGTTTTCCGCAGTGTATTTGACAACGTCCATGAAAAAACTATTTCAGCGTCACACCGGGAATTCGTTGTATTCACTTGATTCAAACACACCGGGAATTTGTTGTATTCACTTGATTCAAACACACCGGGAATTCGTTGTATTCACTTGATTCAAACACAAATGCAATTATTACAAGCTCGCTTACCAGTAAACATTCAATATTAAGAAATAAGTCAAGGTGAGAGTAAATCCCCTACTTGATCGGATTTTCCAAACAAAAACATAATATTACATAAATAGTCATCCATAAATAGTCAATAATCTTTGCAATTTTTTTTATTCCTCCACTCCCTCCCCCACCCCACCCCACCCCGATATAAAGCATGCAGGGACAATCCTGCTTAATTATGTTAAAATAAATCCCATCCCTACACTAAAAATAATTATTAACCAGAAAAAGTACCCCCCAAAAATACGTTTTGTTTCACATGTTTAAATAAATACGTTTTGTTTCACATGTTTATATATTTATAATTATATTATATTATATTATGTTATGTTATGTTACGTTACGTTACGGTACGTTACGTTACGTTACGTTACGTTACATTACTATACTATACTATACTATACTATACTATACTATACTATACTATACTATACTATACTATACTATACTATACTATACTATACTATACTATACTATACTATACTATACTATATTATATTATATAGAATGTGACTTATATGCCCTATTATAGAAAGTCATGTATGTTCGTACCACTGTGGTCTTTGTCTCACAGTACTCATTAGTTCTTCATATGGTCCTTTACAAAGACAGGGTTGTTGCTGCTTTGATCCCCAGGACATACAAGCGATTAATTCTTAGGCCTACTTCCTATGTGCAGTGGTTGGTTTTTATATCACTTTCTTTTTTTACCCAGAAGACGTCAACTCTCAGCGGTGTGCACTGCCTTGAGAAAAATCCATCTACTCAGAGGAGGTCTGTGTCAAAGACGAGCTGGTATTTTGGTTCCGTGACAAAATATTCCCAGACAAAATATACCGGCTAAAATATTCCAGACAAAATATACCAGACAAAATATGCCAGAAAAACAACATCCCCAAGACCAAATGCAAAGGTAATATATTAAATATTTCATACAAACTGTAATAAACACTAATGAACAATATAGCTAGTAAATAATTATAATAAAATCTTCAAATCATATGAATTGTCTCATAAATGATAGACATGAAATTAAGTTCTTTAATTGAGTTAACTATACAACATTAATATTCAAAACACGTGCTATGTTTTTCAAGAAGTTGATAGGTTCTGCTGGAATGAATCGTTCAACCATTGTTTTAATAGCATCATGGACACGTTGGTAAACTTTTCGTTTTTCTGTTGTTGGTTGACCAGTGACAATCTGACTTCTCGAAAGTGCAATTGTATATTGTTGTTGCTGTAACATTCGGGTAAGTCTTGCTGCTGTTGGATGAGATACATTAACCATTGAATTAAATGCATTGTGCCAACCTTCAACAGCGTTGTTGCTTCTTGGCAGTTTATTCATGACACGATTCTGTTGATTCCAAAGGCTCACTGGAAATCGAGGCTGCGAAAGGCGACCACGACAAATCCGTTCTATGTAGAAATCGATGAGGAATTCCAGATCTGAGAAACTATCAATATTGTGTGAGTTGTTCGAAAACAGTAATGACATCAGTTTCTGGTACGAATGCTAAAGCCATTAGTTGTTTGACTTTGACTGAATAATTTTCATCAGAGATGTACAGCGCCGTTTTAGCCTGAGACTGTAGTTTTCGCCAAACGTTCTGTCCAAAGTGAAAATAAGCTCCTGATACTTGAGCTCGTGGAAATGCACAGTCAAAAGCTTTAATTGCAGCTAATTCGAAATAAGTAACTATTGAAGATGGAGCTGAATTTCCGTTACTTCTCAGTTCTATGATATGCTGAAGCAGGCGGTGGTACATTGCTTCACTACGACCAGACAAAAGTGCATATGCACATGGGATTATTTGACCATCCTCAAATGCATGGATCGTATACAGTTGAACGAATCCTGGCCACTTAAACACACCTGGCAATAATACGGCAGACAGACTAGCACAGAGGAGATCGCAACAAGAACAGCTTTATACAGAAACAACAATGCACACAGTTACAATGATTCTGAAATCTGTGAACAAAGAAAATTTGATGAACAGATGGGCCATGGGAAACACTGGGAGGGAAATCTATAAATATATGACCAGCCCAAATCCTAAAGACAATATCAACATCCTGGAAAGAAAAGACCAGAGTATCATATTCCGACTGCGCACACATGTACAGCTTAACAATCACCCGAAAAGAATACAACCACAACACACTCCAGGGTGTCGGCTGTGCACTCATCATATGAAACTGTTGACCACCACCTTTTTGAATGTCCAGCGCTGGATGACATCAGGAAAAGGCTTCTCCCTCCAGGGCCAGATAAATGGAACACATTATATATGGAACAAAACAACAGCTCACAAACACATGCATGTATCACACAATGGCATCACTAAAGGGCATGAGCCCATAGACCGCTGGATCAGCAACCAACCAACCAACGAATCCCTGAGTCCAGTCTATGTTTGTCATTTTACTTTTCTAGTTTGTGGAAACACAATAATTTGAACAATAGGGGTGTTATTTTCACAGCCCTAGTCACTCAATATCTCTCCACAGTATGTTTGTATACAAGATGTCATACTATGTTTACATCTTATGTTTGCATAAAACGTGGCATATCTCCGAGGAGATTGTCATAAATTACTACACCAATTTTTCTATGTTACTATTACTATAACTTTTCCCCTAATTTTCGGCTATGTAGGGATATTTTGTCTGGGAATATTTTGTCTGGCATATTTTGTCTTCTTCGTAGGATAACTAACACCCATTGGAGTGAATTCAAATCGAATGATAAAATCAGAGAAGAAACACATCAAAATTTCATCAGAGATGTTATCAGAAAACGCCGTTAGTCCTACATCGGGCATGTCCTACGCGCAGACACCAACAGAATACACCACATACATAGAATAGCTTTGAACAGATAGAACTGGAGAGATCTGACCTATGCGCTAACTTCAGCGCAAAAGGAAAATGAATGAATGAATATTTTGTCTGGAATATTTTGTCCGGTATATTTTGTCTGGGAATATTTTATCTGGAATATTTTGTCTGGTTTATTTTGTCTGGGAATATTTTGTCCTGGAAATATTTTGTCTTGGGATATTTTGTCTTGGGGATATTTTGTCCGGTTAACGGTATTTTGCTAGGGTGACCCACACAGTTCGTGAATTTAAGCGGGATGTTTCACTGCCGGCTAGCCGTTCACATGTAAAAACAATTTCATTGCCCCAACTGTGCTCTTGGGGTATGCCGATAATTATGTACTCACTGCGTGAAACTGAAATCCAGCATGTAAAGCTTGAAACAGGGTAATGAAGTTTTGCTAATCACTGGAAATACACATAATCACACGCACAAATAGACGTTTCGATCAAAAGGCCTTAGTCAAGATTACATACACATATACATAAATAAACAACGAGCAGGAACCAGCACAACAGACATTCACATTGCCTAGCAAAATGTGAAGATGGCAGGAAGGATTGAAACTATATCAGGGGTAACCACAAAAAAAAAAGAAATATATGACGTTCTTGTGATGCCGTACCCAAATGCATATGTATACATGTTACATAACGGGTGACAATCCAATTGGATTTGAAGTACTTCATCATTATAGTCGAGGTTATATTTGCCAGCAGCACAACACATCAGGAGTCTGGGTATTAACTGTATTTTCCATGCACACACCTCGCCCGCCTGTTGTGGCCTTCTAAACCCTCGACAAACAGTCTGTGTTGTTATATTCTCAAACCTATACTCCAGTATACTTTATCGGGGACTCAATGAGCATGCTAAGAAAATTTGAGAATGGCTGGGCATGATGACAGTTGTTGGAGTGGACGAAGCGATCTAATCTGACAAGAATCAATATCATATAGCATATAATATATAATATTAAATCATATTAAATGTTAGGTGGGTGTGGCTGGACAAAAAACGTTATGCTGGTATCCAGAGGAGACTGGCTAATAAACAAACATAGTAGATGCCGTCAGTCGCTACACGTTGAGTGACTCTTGAGGAGGAGATTGTAACACTTATAGACCGATGGTTAGATCTGCAGTGAGGATGATCTTTCAACTAATTAGCCCAACCAGAATGTAACACAAGCATATCAAGTAATTAGTACAATAGTAGAGAAATTGTAAGCCTTACCCATAAATGTCTTCAAACTCTAAGATGCTGTCTTCTGGGAAGCAATGCATGTAGTGCTTACAGAAATCAAACAATTGACCAAGGTTGTCGCACTTGGCGTGAACAAAAATATCCCCATCAGTAACTGGCATTTCTCCATTTTTGCCTTTCCTGTGCCTGTAGCAGAAGTTCTTGCATGGTTGCCCCAAAGATTGAGCCAACAGATTTTGTCCGAAACCAACTCCCGCCACAATCTCGTCATTGGTACAAGAGTCTTCAGCTGCTTTTATTGCCTCTTCAACTCGAACAGCAGCATTGATAACGGCGCATGGGTCAGCAGTCGATTCTAGAGTAATCCATAAAAACAATGAATACATTTTGATAGGAGATGTAATATTTGGCTGTGATTCTTGGCAAATTACTTCCTCCTTTTCTTTTTCTTTCTCTCTTCTTTTGCACGGCCCCATAGGTTTAATCTTATCTCCATTTGAAGACTTCTTCGAGCTAATTTCATCTTCTTTTTTTAAAGCGGCAGTTAAAACTACTAACGATTTCAACTTCTGCAAGATATCGTTTCTCTTATCTTGATTATTAATCAAGTACAGGGATCCAATAATACCGGACATGCAGAGTGTTGTTTCTGCAGTTTTCTTAAATATCGCCATAAGTTTTGAAAATCTGGTTCCGGACTTCAAGCTCGTAGACATAGATCGACCAGACGCCCTTGTTAAGAGCCTCCCGAATACCACAGTCCGATAAGCGACAGCCATGAAGATATCAGGGCGATATCAGAAAATTTATAAAACTATTTTTAGTAATTAATATAACTTTGTCAATATGTGAATTTTCACCTATCTGTTTCATAGACAAGGACAGTTACTGTTGACCTCTCTATTGTGTACAGACGTCGACAAGCGGCACATTGCATGATGTTTTACACAATTTTTGGTGACGTTTAAACAGTTCGTCCGCTCTAAGTATTTTGTTTAGAGATTTTTGAACTCCCACTTAAGAGGCTATTTTAACGTCATCATAATCATCAAGTGCCGTCTCCGCTACAAAAAGTTGACTGCAACAGACCTTCAACATTTCCTGTCTCTTGTTTAGGCAGTGCACTCTGCTAAGCGGTAACCTGTCTATTTTGTGATGTTACTCTCCCACTTGTATCTCTGCTTACCTTTTGCCCGCCACCCTTCAACTTTACCCTCAAGTAAGATCTTGTTAACAAGGTGTCATGTCTTTTAATGTGTCAAATATTTTGTATTTGCTTGATCTTTATTGTTTTTAATTCTTTTATTTTTAATTTTTAGTTCTACCTTTAATTATTTTTTCTTCATATTAAGTATTGTTAGAACTACTTTGTTTAACGTCATAGTAACAATCATTTCAGTTACTGCAAATGTAATTAAGCCGTGGTTTTGTGGCGTCGTGGTAGAGTTCCTCTGTGACGAATAATGCACCAGATTCGAATCTTGCTACAGACAATTTTTATTCCAGACCGTTCAGAAAGCAATGGCAAACTACTGAACGTATTTATATTGCCTAAAAGTCACTACAGCCAAAACATTCTGGGTTGATGGCTACGTTTGAATAGGATACGCTACCAATTTTAATTAAGCAGTTCGCCTTGTGCTCAAGCGTGACCGATCGATGGTATAGACCACAACTCAAGATATTGCTGATTAGAATCACGCTAACGACGTCGTGTTTATAAAGTGGATTTTTTCTGAGAACCTTGTGGATTATCGTGAGAAGCTACGGGTTTACGTGTTATGAGTGATACTCTGGACAGGCGCGAGCCCCTTCGTTGAAAAGAAGGAGCAACAATGGGGGCAACCCAAGTACAATAAAATAAATCCTCTGCACCTTTTCGTCTATGCCTTTTTTTTCGTTTATGCATTATTTTTCGTTTATGTCTTATTTTTCATTCATGCCTTATTTTCGTTTATGCCTTATTTTTCGTTTATGCCTTATTTTTGTGTGTATGCCTCATTTTCGTTTATGCCTTATTTTTCGTTTATGCCTTATTTTTCGTTTATATCTTATTTTTCGTTTATGCCTTATTTTTCGTTTATGCCTTATTTTTCGTTTATGACTTAAGGGTAATTATATAGCAATAAGGAGATACATCAGACCCGAAATATATTCTGGGGATACCACAAGGTTTACCTCTCTCCAGCGCAAAATCTAAGACTTTTGACGCCGCGGAAAGCTCGGCACCTCCCTGATCCCTCTATTTTTACATAACAAAACTTAAATCAACTGTGGTGATCTTAAGTATAAGATTAGTCGCATCATCCTGGTGACCCCCGCCCCTGCATAGTCTCGGAGCTGTCTATATTTCCTACGCTGTTCAACATCTTTACAATGAGGGTAATTAAAAGGCAAACCCATGGAAGGAGATGGGCGTTTGTTAGTGTTCTTTCTCCAGCTCTCACTATAACTCCCTTCTAGTAGGACATTGGTCCCCTTGTAGCAAGACGTTGATCTTTCTTGTAGCAGGACATTTATCTCCCTTGTAGCATGACATTGATCTCCCTTGTAGCAGGACATTGATCTGCCTTGTAGCATGACATTGATCTCCCTTGTAGCAGAACATTGATCTCCTTTGTAGCATGACACTGATCTCCCTTGTAGCAGGACATTGATCTCCCTTGTAGCAGAACATTGATCTCCCTTGTAGCAGAACATTGATCTCCCTTGTAGCAGGACATTGATCTCCCTTTTAGCATGACACTGATCTCCCTTGTAGCAGGACATTGATCTCCCTTGTAGCAGAACATTGATCTCCCTTGTAGCAGAACATTGATCTCCCTTGTATCTGGACATTGATCTCCCTTGTAGCATGACATTGATCTGCCTTATAGCTGGACATTGATCTTCCTTGTAGCAGGGCTTTGGTCCCCCTTGTAGCGGGACAATGTTCCCTCTTGTAGCAGGACACTGATCTGCTTTATAGCAGAACATTGGTCCCTCTTGTAGCAGGACACTGGTCCTATTAGAGTTTCAGCAGGATGTATTCCGGGAATGGAAATCAGTTGTGTGACAAGGAACGGACGTTAACTTGTGCTGACATCCTAACTTACAGGACTGACTCCGGTGTGTTTTGTGACGAGGAACAGACGTTAACTTGTGCTGACATCCTAACTTACAGGACTCGCTCAAGTAGACAAAGAAAATGGTAAATACTTTCAGGAGACGTTTTTTAGTTTATTTACATCTTCAGGAATTATGATAAGTTGAGATCTTGTATCTTTTTGAGAAAATTTGGAGGAGGTGGAGTTCTTTAGAGCCTTATTTCATACCCAGACAATACCAATCCTCAGATAAATCATAATCATCATTAATGCCATTACTCTTCAGGTTTGAAGTGTGCCACTCTGAAAACATCAACAACAAAATTTCACAATGCCTCCATGCTTTAAGTTCCTTGTTTAAGTTTGGAAAATCTTAATCCTGTCCATCTTTAATATTATCAATCCATACTTTGTCCTCTTCTTCTTCCACCCTCAACTGTTTCCTGTTGAATAGTTTTAGAAAGGGAACTGTGTCTCATCACTTGACCAAACCACACAATTTTGTGACACTTCACCACTGCCATGAGATGCTTCTGTTGACTTGCAACAGTATTTATTTTGTTTCTCACACATGTGTTGTTTTATATTCTATATAATGAATGTGCTAGTTCCATCTTAACAACTGTTTTCTTCAGCGTTCATTCTCAAACTCTTGCTGGATCTCTCTTATTGCAAGACCATGATCCTACTAGATTTCCAGCAGGATGTAGTCCCGAGAATGGAAATGTGTTGTGTTGCCGTTTTATTTGCGTAAATGGCCCAACACATCCATCTTCTGCTGGATTTGTTTTCAAAAGTCTGTATTCTCCTCTCCATTTCAGCTGTAATTGTCCAAACTCTCTGCTAAATGCAATGTGTTGAAAAGAAGCTTTCTACTATATGTATAATTGTGTAAAAGGCATGTTGATGAAGTAATGTGGAATTCCAGAAATGGAATGTCTCACTTCACATACATGTTGTCTACTAGGAGTATGCTGTTGCATGATGGCTGTTCTAGAGGACAATGGTGAAACATCCAAACCGTAGTCATGTGGTTCAGGAGACATAAATGTTGTAATAAATTGATGTACTGATTTCTCCTAGAAAATCATCATCATTTTTAAATTAGATTAAATAAGAAATGAAGAAATAGGAATAGAGTAGGTATAATATCTTGTACTGAGTTTATTGAAAGACAGTAAGTAAAATGGCTGGTCACCTTATGAGAATGAAGCCAAACCAGAAACAAGAGCATATGATAAAATAATATTCGGATATAGAGCCAAAAGTAGACAAAGAAAACATCAAGATAACCTTGAACAAACATGGACTTAACACAACCAAGGCTACATTGTTTTTGTAGCTAGTACTTTTGATCTAATACCTCTGGCAATGGAACACTGAGAACTCCACCCCTGGTTAAATGGAAAGTCTTGATAAGACAAACCTTCTTTCACCTGGTAAAAACAATAGACACTCATGATAGTGCAGACCTCTTGTGACGTTCTTTGAATAATTGCATAGTTCATACTGACCTACTCATTGAGTGTTGTGACCAGGGTCATAGACAGAAAGAGATGGAGTTTTAATTGAGCATTAAATTTATCAGCGGACCACAAAAGATAAGAAAAAAATATTATTGCAGAGTTTTGAATGTGCAGAACCATTTAATACAAATATTAATATGTCACTATTATAATCAAAATGACCACACAAGTAACTCATTTAAGAACAAACATGCACACAATTGTAAATAGCAAACTTCAAGTAAATATTATTAAATATTTATAATTTATTCACAGAATGAATACTGATTTGTAAACCTGCACAGAATAAATATAGCTTCTAAAATTGCACAGAATAAGTACAAAATCATATCTGCAGTCACCAAAAAATGAATAATGTGCTATAAATTAATTTAATTTCACTCACAGTAAAAAGTAAAGTAATCCTCTAAACCACTTCTGAGGTGCATTATGTATACGGTGTTAGTTCAACATTTTTTGTTGATCAACAGCAAAAGTACAAATAATGTGATCATCATTATTTCTGATGCTTTTCATTTTCTAAAAGATCTAGTACTTATTGCACAATTCACACCACCAAGTATGCAATTCACACTACTGATTATGCAATTCACATCCCTGATTTCACATCACTGATTACACAATTATCACCACCAATTATGCAATTAAACAACACCGATTACACAACTGATTATGCCATTCACATCACCGATTACATAATTCACACTGTTGATTATCCAATTCACATCACCGATTACACAATTCACACTGTTGATTATACAATTCACATCCCTGATTTCACACCACTGATTACACAATTCATACCACCGATTATACAATCCACACCACTAATTATATAATTCACACTATTGATTATACAATTCACATCACTAATTATACAATTCACAGCACTAATTACACAATCCATATAATTGATTACATAATTCACACAGCTAATTACACAATCCATATCACTGATTACATAATTCATACAGCTTATTACATAATTCATACCACTGATTACATAATTCACACAGCTAATTACACAATCCATATCACTGATTACATAATTCACACAGCTAATTACACAATCCATATCACTGATTACATAATTCACACAGCTGATTACATAATCCATATCACTGATTACATAATTCATACATCTAATTACACAATCCATATCACTGATTACATAATTCACACAGCTGATTACATAATTCATATCACTGATTACATAATTCACACAGCTAATTACACAATCCATATCACTGATTACATAATTCACACAGCTGATTACATAATTCATACCACTGATTACATAATTAACCCCACTAATTACTGATTACATTTATGCTATTGCTTACATATTAAAAGATACAAAAATGTATTGATGATTATCCATGCAAAATATAATAAGACGTTAGGATGAATCTTCTTTAAACATGTCTAGCTGGCATTGCTCCTCAATCAAAATATTTCTACACAAAACTACATCAGTTAAAGGTATACTGATTGAAACCTGACATTAAGATATCTTATGATAATCTATACATCAATGATTATGAAAGTACAAAAGGGTCTCGTTTGTAAACAATGGACTGAGATATTGAGAGGGTTGAGGTTGGAGATGGTGATTTTTTTTTTTTTCGTGCCTGGGCATGTTGGCGTTCGGGGCAATGAGAGAGCTGATTTCCTGGCAGTTGCTGCCATGGGACCTACCTTTACTATCCACAAAAGAAAAACATCACTATATTGACAAATTGTATCTACTGAGAATTACTGTTACATAAGGATAGCATGACATGGCTATAGTGAGGCATTCAGACATTCTACTGACAGGTGAATTATTAACTATGTGGCCACATATCTGACAGGTGAATGATTAAATATGTGACCACATATCTGACAGGTGAATTATTAACTATGTGGCTACATATCTGACAGGTGAATGATTAACTATGTGGCCACATAACTGACAGGTGAATGTGGCCATATATCTGACAGGTGAATGATTGTCCTCACAATTGCACATAAGGTACACACACTATATTGCCGGTAACTTCTGGGATCGAAGCGAGAGTTCCTACGGAGCGTCAAGTAATGATTCCACGTGTAAAAGGACAAAGTAGATGAGATAAATAATCTATATCCTATTCTATTATGAGAGCCAGGAATGTGAATGATTGATAAGAAAACACCAAGAGCTAAATGCACTAAAAGTTAAAACAGAACCTGGAGTTTAAAAAGTATAAAGTTAAAATTGAGCAAAATTGCAGCCAGTGCTTAGGCACATAGACCTGAATGGTCTGGAATCACATTTGTCAAACACAATCATAGATGAATCACACATGTCAAACACAATCACAGATGAATCACATTTGTCAAACACAATCACATATGAATCACATTTGTCAAACACAATCACAGATGAATCACATTTGTCAAACACAATCATAGATGAATAACATTTGTCAAACACAATCATAGATGAATCACATTTGTCAAACACAATCATAGATGAAAATCATTGCCATATTTCTATTTTTAGCACTATCTTCATTACAAATTTATAGTATCTGGTTATTAGGGTTGTTCACTTAAGTTCTGGGACATATTTTTGGGGGAGTAAAAAGGTAGACTTACAGATTACTTGGTTCTACTGCCTTAAAAGTAGCTTCCTTGTGATTGTATACATGCATGCGGTTGCGTCTGTGGGTATCACCAATGGCCCAGTAGACATACCACCCATGCAACAGAAAACCTTAGTGGATGACATGCCGTTATATTGAGGTTATCTTCTTAGAGAAGCTTCATGGCATGTCATCTATAGCTTTTATTTTGTTGTTGAAATGTGTTTCATATTTACCTAAATATATATATATGCACCCTCTGTGGTTGGGAGGGAGCCAGAGATGTACTGTGCAGCACTGGGGAGGAGGAAATTGACAGCATTGATTTTTCCTATGGCTGAAACTCATCATAGAGGCACAATGACTCAGGACGTGACAATCCTTTTGACTTGAACATTTGGTTGCATGCCTGGTGCAATAGAGAAGTTCGGCATAACCAGTAGTCAATTGGTGGCGGGGAATGAGCACAGTGAACCCTATCTTGGCTACAGTGGCTAGGAGCAGTGCATAGGTTGAAACCTACTTTCCTGGAGGTGTGATAGTTATTCTCTGGCTCTGTCCCGGGGTGGGCCGAAAATCCACAGACTTCCCAGTTATAAAATGCCATTTAATGGTATTAGGTCAAAGGGCATGAGCCCATGGACCGCTGGATCAGCAACCAACCAACCATGATTGTATACACCTCATCCAGGGCTCCACTGAAGAAAGCACTTCTAGTAGACAGTTTTTTAAAATATTCCACATTTGTATTGTTGCGTTGGCTTATATCTAAATTTAACTGCATTTGCAACCTTTCATTATCTCAAGATGTGATAATAAGAAAAAGTAATATGGAGCAAGATGGCTGTGGTGATTCTCTAGACAATATATACACTCAGTAGTTTGCCATTCAGGTGAGTACGGATGTGGAAGCAATAGAATGCTGTGTTATTCCAAAAATATTTGAATGTTTTATAGACCTCTGCACATGGTCTATTCATCTGGTTGTCGTAAGATTTATTTTCCATTTGCCATGATCTCATTGGTGTGGGAGATCGATGATCTGTTAGAAACCTAATTTCAGCATTTCAAAAGTTTCAGAACCACTTTTCCAAGACAATGGTATAAACCAATGCACAAATGTTGCTAAATATTGTATTAACATTCATTTATAATATATGATGAGCACTACTAGGTCACCTTCACTTATAGGATTCCACACAATGCATGCTTAAAGTTACAGACTTTCAGTTTTATAAAGAAGGCATACATTAACACACAATTCTGTTGTGCATAAGGTTAGTACAACAGCAATATGTTTTGTGGTTTTCTGGGGGAAAGTCTGTCCCGGAACTTAATAATAAATCCTTGCACATCATCAGATTATAAATTATGGTCTTTTCCACTCCTTATTCCGTAGGTCCACTCTCCTAATTTTTCCACTGATAGTTTTTGGAAGCTCTTCCACAAATTCAATCTGAAATAAAAGTATTCATGCAATCTATTGAGATGTTTTATACACAAAAATTACACCACAAACAGCAATGTTAGATGAACATAATTTTATACACATATTTTGTTCTACTCATCTTCAATTTTACTTGTCTTGAAATGTTGATATCCAATCTGACTAAAGTAGATGCCTTGACTGTCTGATCATAATTAGTTTATTTGAAGTAAATCTATTAACTGCCTAGTGAAAGAACAAAATCAGGGGTTGGACTGTGATCATAGTACTAAATTTACCCTCTCTAAGTAGGAAAAGACATCAGGCTGATTAGAAATATATATTGGGAACAAACTGCATCAATAAGGTGTGAAAACAGCTACTCTCCATACATAGAAATAAGAAGAGGGGTAAGACAAGGATGTATTTTATCACCAAGCCTATTTAATATCTACACAGAGAATATCTTTAAAAATATAGAAGAAATATCAGGACTCAAGATCAATGGGAAAATAATAAACAACCTTAGATATGCAAATGACACTGTTCTTTTAGCAGAAAGTGAACATGAACTACAAAGACTAATAGATCAAGTCAATAAATCAAGTAATGAATATGGACTGGATATAAACATTCAAAAAACAAAAACCATGATAATCAGCAAAGACACAGAAGAACAGGAGGTAAACATAAACATACATGGAGAGAAACTACAAAAAGTAAAGCATTATCAATATCTTGGACACATGGTCACAAATGATGGCAGATGTGAAACAGAAGTTAAAAGGAGAATAGGAATGGCTAAAAGTACCTTCAATGACATGAGGAAATTATTAATATCTAAACAAATTACAAACAAGTTAAAAATTATAATTATAAAATGCTACATCTATTCCATATTAATGTATGGCTCAGAAACATGGACACTAAATAAACAATTAGAAGACAAAATTGATGCCTTTGAGATGTGGGTATATAGAAGAATAGGAAGAACATCATGGAAAGAGAAGAAAACAAATAAAGAGGTGCTAAAGACACTTAATATGAAGAAAGAACTACTAAGAGAAAAAAGATCAGGCAAATAAAATACTTTGGACACATTAAAAGACATGACACCTTATTGAAGACCTTACTTGAGGGTAAAGTCAAAGGGAAGCGAGCAAGAGGTAGGCAGAGATACAAGTTGGAGAGTAACATTACACGATGGACAGGTTACAGTCTAGCAGAGTGCACCACCAAGACAAGAGACAGGAGATGTTGGAGATATGTTGGAGATACGTTGCATCCAACCTTCGTTGCGGAGACGGCACTTGATGATGATGAAGTAGAAAACTTCTCAAAATATTGCACACCGCTGAGAGTTTGGACTCTTCTGGGCTATGAATTTCTGGGGATCAAAACAACAACAACAACAACATATCTTTCTTAGTATTTATATAGAGTACATCAATACTTTCTAGGGTATTTGTTGTATGGGTACCCACTTATCTCTATGTTATTTGCATTGTGCTCCCATTTACCATTACAAGGTATTAATTGTATAAGTATCTCATTAAATTTTCTAAGGTATTTTTATGAGGTACTTACTTACCTTTTGAACATATTTTTTTTGAGGTACTTATGTACCTTTTAACATATTTTTATGATGTACCTACTTACTTTTTTAAAGTATTTTTATGAGGTACCTACTTACTTTTTTAAAGTATTTTTATGAGGTACCTACTTACTTTTTTAAAGTATTTTTATGAGGTGCCTACTTACACATTGAAAGTATTTTTATGCGGTATTTACATTTCTGAGGCACATGGTAGCCTAGTTGATAGGTGCTTGCCAAGTTTGAAACTATGTCCAGACAAAATAAATCTGTGTTGTGATTTCTCACCTGACATGATTGTTTCTCCAATTGACCAAGCTGTAAATGGGTGCCTGACACATGGGTTGGTCACGGTCAACACAGCAAGAAAGGAACTGACCACCCCACCTAATAATTGCTGTGGTTTAGTACATGAAAAGTTATCTTCATTCCAGATGGAAGGTTACTGCCATGGGACCTATCTTTACTTACATACATTTCTAGGGTCATTTATATATGAGATAATTACTTACTTTTCTAGGGTATTTATATACGAGATAACTACTTACTTTTCTAGGGTATTTATATATGAGATAACTACTTACTTTTCTAGGGTATTTATTATCTTTCTAGAGTATCTAAACAAGGAATCTTCTTATCTTTCTAGGTTATTTATATGAAGTACCTACTTACTTTTCTAGGGATAAATACTACATAAAGTACAAAGGTTACTATCAAAGCCCAACTATCAATGTAAAAAATAAAACATTAACAATAAAGAAAAGAACAAGGACTTTTTTTCCACATTCCGGTCCAACTAGGATCTTATTCAAAAAAGACAAAACATTGATTTATAAATGATTATTCGGAGACGTCCTTCTTACCGCAGGATAATTAAGATTTATTAATTTTATTACCTTGAGCGTCCTGCTGTAAGAAGGACATCTCTGAATAATCGTTTAAAATTCAATGTTTATGTGTTTCTTGAGAAAGGTCCCAGTTGGATTGGAACGTGGAAAAAAAGTCCTTGTTCTTTTGTTTATTTCTAATTATTTACTTTTTACATTGATAGTTAGGCTTTGATTGTAACTTTTGTACTTTATGTAGTATTTATCACTTATTCTTTTGGTTACTGTGGCACTCTCCATTTTGTCAGACATCCACTGATATTTTGGTTATTTCTACTTACCTTTCACGGGTATCTGTATGAGGTACCTACTTACCATTCTATGGTATCTGTATGAGGTACCTACTTACCTTTCTATGGTATCTGTATGAGGTACTCACTTACCTACCTAGAGTAGTTATATAAGTTACCTACTTACCTTTTTAGGATATTTGTATGTGGTACCTGCTTACCTTTCTAGGATATTTGTATGTGGTACCTGCTTACCTTTCTAGGATATTTGTATGTGGTACCTGCTTACCTTTCTAGGATATTTGTATGTGGTACCTGCTTACCTTTCTAGGATATTTGTATGTGGTACCCGCTTACCTTTCTAGGATATTTGTATGTGGTTCCCGCTTACCTTTCTAGGATATTTGTATGTGGTACCTGCTTACCTTTCTAGGATATTTGTATGTGGTACCTGCTTACCTTTCTAGGATATTTGTATGTGGTACCTGCTTACCTTTCTAGGATATTTGTATGTGGTACCTGCTTACCTTTCTAGGATATTTGTATGTGGTACCTGCTTACCTTTCTAGGATATTTGTATGTGGTACCTGCTTATCTTTCTAGGATATTTGTATGTGGTACCTGCTTACCTTTCTAGGATATTTGTATGTGGTACCTGCTTACCTTTCTAGGATATTTGTATGGTGCAGTGACTACTTTCACATGGTTCTGTAGCTCCTGAATCAGCTTCTCATGATCAGCATTCTTGTACTCCAAAGTTAATGTCACAAATGCCTTCACTACCTACAGAGAAGTCAAACTATTCACTTTATTAATATACAGAAAGATCTACAACAACAGATCAACATAGTAGCAGAAGGAAATAATGAGAAAGACATAATTAGAAGTTTAGCTACAAACTTTTAGTCAGGGGTTTAGCTACAAAATCCCTCCCTGCAACTCCCTAATGGGAAGCATGCAGTATTTGACAGTTTTTGACAGTCAGAAGTGATGTTTTTTTTTGTAAGAGATAAAAACTCCCAGCTTGAAAAATCAAAGTGATTGACTTAATACAAAAACAGTTCCACCAATTCAAGTAATTAGGAACAGTAATGACATTAGATGGAAAAAGTTCAGTGGAGATAAGAAATAACATGACATGTGTGTAATGGGGCCTAAGAGGGGAGTAAAGAATAGAAATACTTATACTACCACACATACCGTAGGAGGTGACTACTGAGGTTTTGGGGGTGAGTTTGTTGTCCCATCCCATAGAGGGTTAGTGAACAAGAATCCATGCTGAAGTTGGATGTGTCAGGCTGAAACGTGCAGATATCCCAGCTAAGCTGCAAACCATGGCACAATGCATTCCATTATTTGGACTATATCTTGCTAATCTGCAGATGTTTGAGAACAAAAAAACAAAAGAAAAAAAAGAACAGCAGTATTATTCAACCTTTCCAGAGCAAGAGCACTGGTACTCATTTCCTTGTCCTGTGGTATTCCTGACAGATGCAAGGTCAGTGCTTCAAGCTCTCCAGTATGGAAAACTAACAGACTTAAAAAACTACTTAGCGAATTGTCTTACCAGTATAGGGTAACCATGCAGTGGATACCCTCTCACTGTGGAATACCAGGAAATGAAAAAGCAGACCAACTGGCTAAGGAAGGTGCTGCCGAAGACCAACCAGATATACCAATCACCTACCATCAGAAAAAACAGATGATAAAGTCAATAAGAAAGCCACAAACACCAACACAAGATGACTATCACAATATGAACAGATCAGAACAAGTTATAATTCTACATCTCAGAACAGGACACAACCGACTCCGCAGTCACATGTATACAAAGTTCAAGATTGGCAACACGGCCATGTGTACATGTGGACAGGCAGCACAGAGTGCTAAACATATACTTCAAGAGTGTTCTGAGCATGAAACGCTGAGGCAGACATATTGGCCAGAGGAAACAACACTGGAATCAAAGCTCTATGGGACACTGTATGAACTACAAAAGACAGTGAGTTTTATTAAGGAGACAGAATTACAGATATAGACATGTTTCAAGTGAACGAAAGAAGAAGAAGAAAATTTCCTTGTAGCTGGGGATCCACGCAATCTATATTTTGGCACAACACAAATTTTAACTAAAACTCAAACAATCATGTCCCGCCAAAGATGGATGTGTCTGGCCACTGGCGCAAATAAAACGTCGACACAACGCATTTGCATTCTCTGGACTACATCCTGCTGGAAATCTAGAATGAATCATGGTCCTGCTACAAGAGAGATCCAGAAGGAGTTAGAGAATGAACACTGAAGAAGAAGAAACTATCTTGTAGTGTACTCACTTCTCCTCGTACTTCATCTGGACTGCTCACAACTGCTGATTCAAGTACTGCTGGATGTTCAAGCAATGCACTTTCAACTTCAAAAGGTCCAATCCGATACCTAACAAAATCAATGTTTACATAGTTTTAAGTACATTTTGCCAAGTAAGCAAGATTTATCTAAAGTTGTTTTTTTTCTTACATACTTTGCAGTCTCTTTTCTACTACGGCAGTTGAGTTATAAATCCTTATTCTTGGATGTGGTTGTACTCATAAATGTTGATCTGCCTAGCTAATAATCAAAGCTAATAATATTTTGCGTTCAATCACTGCTAACCAATGCAAAATTTCTTTGATCATAAATCACCTGACTAGTGTTGCTTTTACCTTCAGTATATAATCTGTAGCCACAGCTTAAATTCCCTCTAAAATATGTATGGTGTGCATGAATTAAACAGTAGTTTGGATAAATACTTAACCACTTGTGAAAATTGTAGGAAGTGGTACTTGACCTTTTTTAGGTTTACATTTCCTGATTATGTGTGAACACTGGTTTTTTGGAATAAAAAGCCTCCTCGCACTCCTTAAAAGGAAAAACATGCAGTAATGAAAGTGTTTGAAATAAAAAGCCCCCCAAAATGCTAGTATGGGTTGATGGCTACATCCTGAATAGGGTATACTACAACTTTTTTATCATTACCATCATGTGTCATCTTGGCAATGAAGGTTGGCTGCAACAGACCTCCAACACTCCCCGTCTATTGTCTTGGTGGTGCACTCTGCTAGACTGTAACCTGTCCATCTTGTGATGTTACTCTCTCACTTGTATCTCTGCTTACCTCTTGCTTGCCTCCCCTCGACTTTACCCTCAAGTAAGATCTTCAACAATGTGTCGTGTATAATATTTTATACAAATATAATTGTATAATATTATATCAAAAATATTTTAATTGCTTGATCTTTATTTCCTTTAATAATTCTTTCTTCATATTAAGTGTTGTTAGAACTTATTTCTCTTTCCATGATGTTCTCCCAATTTCTCTATATACCCACATCTCAAAGGCATCAATTTTGTCTTCTAATTGTTTATTTATTGTCCATGTTTCTAAGCCATACATTAATATAGAATAGATGTAGCATTTTATAATTCTAATTTTTAACTTGTTTGTAATTTGTTTAGATGTTGATATTTTCCTTATGTCATTGAAGGTACTTTTAGCCATTCCTATTCTCCTTTTAACTTCTATTTCACATCTGCCATCATGTATGATTATGTGTCCAAGATATTCTTCTTCTTCTTCTTCATTGTTCATTCTCAAACTCCCACTGGATCTCTCTTGTAGCAGGACCATTGTCCTACTAGGTTTCCAGCAGGATGTAGTCCAGAGAATGGAATTGCATTGTGTCTCCATTTTATTTGTGCCAATGGCCCAACATATCCGTATTCGGTGGGTCCACAATATTGATAATGTTCTACTTGTTGTAGTTTCTCTCCATGTATTTTTATGTTTAGCACCTGTACTTCTATGACTTTGCTGATTATCATGGTTTTTGTATTTTTTTAAAATAAGAAGTAACTAAGAAAGATTATAGGTGGTGTATACTGCCCCATAAGTCAAAGTGATCCACATACGTGCTGAAGTCAGATGTGTCATGACAAAAGGTAAGATATAGCTTCCAAGCTGTTGACCTTGATGCAATATATTCTGTGGCCTGGACTACATCCTGCTCACTAGCAGGAGTATGAAAATGAACATAGAAAAAAGAAGATTCATACAGGATGCCAGTAGTTTGTTTACACTGCAGAAAGCACTCCATATCTGCTTTTTTTCTGTGTATCTTCTCAAACACTTTTTGATTAGCAGAATGTAGTCCAGAGAATGGAATGCATTGTGTCAAGGTTTACAGCTTAGCCGTGATATCTACACCTTTCAGCCTGACCTATCCAACTTTAGCATGGTTTATGGGTCACTTTGATGGTCATACGGGTCACATGGGATAAAACAGCCAACTCCACCTCAAAACCTCTTTAGTCGCCTCTTATTACATGCATGACAGGTAACAGTGGCACTATCCTTTGCTCTCCTTTTTCAATTAACATACAGTGATTGTATATCTGAAAGTCTCCATTCATCAACAATAGACACCATCTGGTTTAAATCTGTTAGCTCTTCTGTCTGGAGATATTATATTACTCACAATGACTCACCCAGCAGAATTGATTACATCATCTGCTCGACCCACAAAAAAGATATAACCATCCTGATCCATGTAGCCACGATCTCCTGTCAAGTAAAAGTCTCCATGAAATGACTCTGCCGTGCGGACTGGATCATACTGAAAAACAAAAATTAGAAGCGTTTCATCAAGTTTACTGCTTCATTCAGAATTCTTCCTTAATTTATTTTTGTGTTCACTCACTGATAACCAATGCAAAATTTCGTGTGTGTTCACTCACTGATAACCAATGCAAAAGTTCTTGTGTGTTCAATCACTGATAACCAATGCAAAAGTTCTTGTGTTCAATAACTGATAACCAATGCAAAATTTCTTGTGCGCTCACTCACTGATAGCCAATGCAAAAGTTCTTATGCGTTCAATCACTGATAACCAATGCAAAAGTTCTTGTGCGTTCAATCACTGATAAACAATGCAAAAGTTCTTGTGCATTCATTCACTGATAACCAATGCAAAAGTTCTTGTGCGTTCAATCACTGATAACCAATGCAAAAGTTCTTGTGCATTCAATCACTGATAACCAATATAACATTTCTTGTGCGCTCATTCACTGATGACCATTGCTGAATTTAATGTGATTTCCACCAGGGAGCGTGAAGTATGTGGTGCTGCTAGTTTTACATCAGAGCTGTGTTATTTGCATCTTTCGGCCTAAAACATCTGATTTTGGTATGCTCATGTTTTTATTTTAGGTGAGCTTCCCTAGCCTGTAACAGTCTTCCCATCTGCTGGAAGGCAACGAGTGTCTATCAACTATATGCTATGACAGTTTATCACCCACTGTATCCTTTGACTTTACAGACCAAAACATATTTCTTGGTGGCAGTTTCCAAGGAGATGTTAAACAGGCATTTGGACTTTGGTCGACTATGTCTATCTGCTGTTAGTGAACTTGTCTTATGTAATTATCTGCCATTGCCCCTTTGTTCTTTGGTACTGATCCTTATCTTGACCATGAGCCTGGTTCCAGCATAGGAAAATGCTTAAACAGTTAAAGTTGGACTAGGGTTGGTTGACACTCTTAGCTGAGGTTTTTTCACTGAAATCATGTACACCTTTTATCCAGTATTCTTGTTCTTCAGAAAGGCAAACTCATGATCATTCATATTTAAAGTCTATGTGTCTCAATTGTCTTATGCTAACCTTCTTCTTCAGCGTTTGTTCTCAAACTCCTCCTGGTTATCAGGATGTGATACAGATAATAGAATGTGTAAAATCACAGTTTATAATTTAACTACTATATCTGCACCTTTTGGCACAACACATCCAACATCAGATCCAGAAAATCTCGTGTACGAGAGTTGCTAGGCGATATGGTGCCATTGAACGGACTGGTTCAATTCCCGTTAGACTCAAGAATTTTTAATTTATCCTCTGGCTTTCTTCTTGAATTTACTTGTTTTTTATTAGCTTTTTTTTGGTGGATTCATTTGAGGCTGGTGGTTCAGAGATCTTCCTGGTGATGAACAACAGATGCTGGCCCACCTCATGTAATGAATCTGATTATAGTCATTAACTCTATCATGCATACATGTCCCATTTTCATTGCTGGGTACCCATGCCTGTTCAGGATGACATGTTTCATCTTCAGTGGTAGCATAGGAAAAAAAAAGTGACAAACTAGTTCTCCCTTGGAGTTCTATCATCATCATGAATTTATCAATTATGAGGGTTAAACTTACTAAATATTTGGAAAATAGGCCCAGAGGACGATAAGGCTTTATTTTGATTGCTAGATTGCCCTCAGCGCCAGGTTCCTGAACATTTCCATCATCATCCACAATACACATGTCTATGCCAGGAGTAGCTTTACCCATAGAACCTTCCTTGTATGGGATGTGTGGAGAACGACAACAAAGTAAAGTCTGCAAGATCATATGTGTATTTGTATTAGTTTCTGCACAAATATAGTGGCTCTACAAATTTTAGTAAATGACACAGAGTCAGAACTCTCTATTAAGTATGAATATCAAAAATTTAGTCTAAAGCAGGGGTAGAAAAAACATATTGATCATGGGTCAAATTCAGACCAACAAGATATTTTTAGGCCCTATACTGATTTCAAATTATACTAAATGCAAAATTGGACCCTATACTGATTTCAAATTTTACTAAATACAAAGGCATATGACCTCAGAAAATATTAAATCACAAGTTATCTGAACCTAGCTGTACAATATTGTTCTAAAGGAGATAAACCTTTGATCTTATTCATTGAAAATACCTGCCAACTTTTGCTGTTCAAAATTAGAGATATCAAACACAGCAAGCATTATAGTGTTGAAAATTAGCCTGCTGTCACCGACATTGTCATAAAACTTCATATTACACTTTTTTTTAAAATGGTATTTGCCCCCCCCCCTCCATAAGATAATAATCTGTCCAAAATTCTGCACTTAACTAATATAAATTGACTAAATATCAGTATGAGATTATTCTTCTTCTTCAGCTTTCCTTCTCAAACACACTGAATCTCTCTTGTAGCAGGAATATGGTATAGATTTCCAGCAGGATGTAGTTCAGAAAAAGGAAATGTGTTGTGTCACTGTTCTATATGTGCCAATGGTCAGACATCTGACTTCGGTAGATGAGATTATTCAATATAACCTACTTGACAGTTATGCTTTGAACACACTTATTCTAAACTCATTCTATTTGTTTCATTTTTCAACTTTTCATTCTTCTTCTTCTTCATCTTTCATTCTCAAACTCCTGCTGGATCTCCCTTGTAGCAAGACATTGTCCTACTAGATTTCTAGCAGGATGTAGTCCAGAGAATGGAAATGCGTTGTGTCGCCGTTTTATTTGCGCCAATGGCCCGACACATCCGTCTTTGGCTGGCAACTTTTCATTGAAGCTGAAAAGTTTGTTTTAAACATTGAGTCAAAATGTGAGGATCTGTGTCTTTCTGCCAAATGCATCCATTTGTCAGCATGAAATTTTCATTCTTTTTTTCTTTTCGTTTTATATCCCTTTATGCCTTGAAACATCAAGGCTAGAAGAGTTCTCTGGAGACAGTTTTTTTGTGTGCTTCATATATGTTTGTTCATATATGTAGACTATTATTTATGTAATCCATCTTTTGCATATTCTGCCCCTGGCTTTGAATCCATTATGTCTGTATAGCAACTCTTTGTGAGGTGCACTATCTGATGGTAGTCTGGAAGTGTGTGAAAATCACATAATATGTTGTCTTCTGATGTAATCCAGGATTGACATTGTATTTGTTGTCTTCTGATGTTTTCATTTCTGATTCTGTCTCTTATTGTTACTCTGAGAATTCTATGTAGACAGGTCATTTCTGCTGTAACAAGTTTTCTTTTCTTTTGTTGTTAGTGTCCACATTTGACATTGGTAGCATACTGATGGTGTGATGATCATTTTATATAGTGCAGTTTTGGTGTTCATGTTCACAAGCTTAATTTTTGAAATTTGTATTCATACCAGGTATCTGTCAACCCATTTCAATATTTACTCAGTTTTCTACATTGCACTGATACAATATATTAACATATTTCTGGCTGAACAAGACTTTGAATACATCTACCTCAGTGATACAGCCTATTAACATGGATACTAATTGCTGGCTGAACAAGACTTAAGGTACCTCTAATTCAGTGATACAGCCTATTAACATGGCTACTAATTGCTGGCTGAACAAGACTTAAGGTACCTCTAATTCAGTGATACAGCCTATTAACATGGCTACTACCGGTAATTGCTGGCTGAACAAGACTTAGGGTACCTCTAGGTCAGTAACCAGTTTGAGATTCTCCCTGACATAATGGTTAAGCTGATCGCTTTGCACTAAAATGGTCGTGGTCACTGGGGATTATTGCTTGAAGCTACAATTATATGGCATATGGCATGAATGATGTTATTAACAGGTGACGTATTATACCATTGATAGCGAAGAAGTACATATTGGGTAAAATGAAGTCAATCCACTATAGCTTTGTAATCATTTGTAGTAACCCTGTTGATGAAACATCTTAGCTCAAACACAATTTAAAAATATATTAACTTTTGTTCCTCTTCTTTGTTCACTCATTTGATTATGTTGATTTCTCTTATAAAAGTGGCAATCTGTCTCAGGCTTGTCACATCAATACACAGTTGTTTTTTTTTCAGGTTGGCTGGGGACATTAATTCAAATAATTTGATTATGTAATTTTAATTTGAAATTAAATGCACTGAATTGTAAATATTATATAATTAACGGATACCATAGACGGAGAAAGAAATCAAACCAAGAAGTAAGAAGTAAGGAAAATGTCATAGAGGACTGACTTCTTAACAACATTATAATAATAAACCTGAGATTCTTTGGACATATAAAGAGACATAGTAGTATAGAAAGACTAATTATGAAGGGCAAGGTCGATGGTAACAGAGGCAGAGGTCGACCAAGAAGAAGATGGACAACAGACATATTGGGGTGTTTAAAGATGACACTGGTGGGGTCAGCTGGTCACGGTTCATGAAGAGTTTAGAACAGCAATAAGAAAGACTATGTTCTAGAACGAATGTATCACATGATATGATATATATACTTCTTCTTGTGGTGTGTTCTCAAATTCCTGCAGGTCAGCAGGATGTAGTCTAGAGAACAGAATGTGTTGTGTCATAGTTTACAGCTATGCTGCAATATCTGCACCTTTTGGCCTGACATATCTGACTTCTGCATGGCTGTGGGTCACTTTGACCATATATGAAATGGGACAGTCAACTCCACCCCATAATCTCCATAGATGCCCCTTATGACATGCATGGAAGGCGTTGCTATTCTCTGTTCCCCTCTCTGGCCCAGGCAACACACAAGCAATAAGATATATACAATTAATATTACTACAATTATACCTACTGTTTCTGTCTGCCCATAGCCTTCAAATATTTCCAGACCTGTTTCCTGCTTCCAATTTTCAATAAGTTCTGGATTCTATAAATAGAATGATTTCACAATAAGTCATCTAATAACTATAATATTCAACAATCTGATGTACCAATCAGCTATCACCATAAGATAGCCAGGATTTAGGCACAGTGAAAGCCGAATTAACATTCACGGATGATTACCATCTGTTAAACAGATAAGAACAGATCATCATTTTTCCAAACACATTTTTTATTCTTGACTAGGAACAAGCATCACAGCACTGGGGACATTCCCATATATGCTTTGCTTGCCATTCTGTCAGCCATCTAAAAGTGTATAAGCTCAGTGTCCCAGTCAGTTGCTGATTACGCGTTCTTCTGATCTTTCCGGAGAGGCAGCACTTTCTCCCGTAGCCTCTAGTCCCTCCCATTTCTACCATTATCTAAATATGTACACTGTCTTGTTCGACCTCATCTTTTTGTAGGGTATCCATGACTAATCAATTCAATTCTGTCTCATCTTCTTATCTCTGTGCTATTCACCAAGACTTTACAAGCCAACACATCATCTCTTTCCAAACAGAACTGGACACAATCAAGTAGCAATATATCATCGTGTGACATATTCTTTCAAGAACTTAGTCTTCTTTATGGACCTTCTGAACACATTGCAATCTTGGGCAAGTTGACCTGTCTTCTCTGGGATATGTTTAAACAGTCAGATATATCATTTGTCTATCGTCATCTTGGGCAACCTCTTCCTCTGCTGCCATTTACTCTGCCTTCTGCTATTAGTCTTTCCATGCTGTTATGTCTCTTTAGATGACCAGAATGTATAGCTTTCTTGTTATGATATTACTTAGGAGCCTGCCCTCTTCGATGATTGTTAATACTTTAACAATACATAAACAAGTTTAAAAATTGGTGACTCAGTAAAGTGTACATGTAGTCAAGCCAACCATATTACAGAGAATATCCTTTAATAATGTGCAAACTATGACACATTAAGGTTTACATACTCACCTTCTGATACGCTTATGAATTAAACTCTATAGTACAGAACAAGAAATGGAAAATACTGTCCAATTTATACAAGAAATAATACTGCTGATATGAACATTACTAGCAAACATAATAATAATCTAATATAATAAAGCAAGAATAATCTAATAACTTTCAAATAATGCAACACCAGCCAAAGACGGGTGAGGTGGGCCATTGAGGAAATATGTTATTTAATTTATTTCTATGTTACAGCACATTATTTTTAATCAATACCTTTTTTTTATGCTGGCTTCATAGTTTCGAAGCTCGGTGTGTGGCTTTCAGTTGAACTAATACAGTGGAATCTCTCTACAGTGCAATCTTTTATAACAAATTTGGTTCATTACAGGAAGTTGTGGCCAGATTTCAACTTTTTAATATTATGCGTAGTTAGATTCAGCTTTTGTAACCTCGCTGAACTCAGATTAAAAAGTTGATAGGTCTACTTCTATCTACGCGATATGCACTGAGAGCCCCTGCCCATCCCCCAGGGCCATCTAATGAGAAAGGGAGGGCTCTTAGTATGCAGCAGGCAGATCACTGAATTCCCCAGTAGTCTTAGCTACTGTGAAATGCATCTTTATCAATATTGTGTTTAGTTAAATAATGTACGTATTTGTTTTGTTAAAAATGTGACCCCTGCTTCCCATATTGTACCACAAATTTTACAATATATAACAGCATGTTTCAAAACCTCCAATTATATTTATTATATATTTGTGTACAGAATATAGCGAATTTCTGTTATTACATACATATTTTGTCAGCTTGGACCAAGTTGTTATACCAGTATCCACTGTCGACCGTGTGTTGTCGGGGTCCGAAAGGGAAGCAAAGAATAGCAACACTGTTTACCTTCCATGCATGTTATACGAGGCGACTAAGGAGGTTATGGGATGGAGTTCACTGTCCCATCCCATATAGGGTCAGTGACCCAAAGCCATGCTGAAGTTGGATGTGTCAAGCCAAAAGGCGGAGATATAGCAGCAATGCTGTAAACCATGACACAACGCATTCTATTCTCCAGACTACATCCTGCTGTTCTGCAGGAGTTTGAGAACAAACGCAGAAGAAGAAGAAGTATCCACTGTATTTTTCTGTTATTACATATTTTGTTGGTTTAGACCAAGTTGTTTTACCAGGATTACACTTTATTTTTCTGACACAAACAGCTTCTTGGTCAACCTGATCTTAGGGAATGGGTACCAGAAAACATAGAGAAAGCAATATAACAGCATAATGTTACTCATGTCACTCCTTACCTGCCACTGACCGCAAAAAAATACTGGCCTAATACTGTATTTTCCTTTGGTCACAATTGTGTTATAAAGTAAATGATTTATCTACTTCTTTTGCATTCATTCTGAAACTCCTGTTGGTAAGCAAGATGTAATACTGAGAACATAATGTGTTGTATCATGGTTTACAGCTTGACTAGAATATCTGTGCCTGACACATTTGACGAGCATGTCTTTTAGGTCACTTTGACCTATGGAGCGGAAAAGCCAACTTCACCTCTCTCCAAACATCTTTAGTCATTTCTTACAACATGCATGGCATGACACAGTGTTGCTATTAATTCCTACACCTTTGGGCCCAAGCAATACATAGTGATGTTATGGAGTTCAAACATTTTGGTCATATATATATTAAAAAACATAAACTGAAATGGTTTGGCCACTTAAAGAGAATGAACCTATACTGGCCAGCATCAAGAGCATGCAACATGAGGATGGAAACTGCAAGAGCTCTACTGCTTGCAATGTTTAGGGAATGAACAAAATAAAAATAATTTGTGGATATTGAAAAAAATTCATGCAAAAATAAATTTTTTGTTGTTGTGAAGACATGTTATCTAGTCATGTTTCATAATACCATGGTGTTGCTGATGCCCATCTTCATGAACCTCTCTGCGCCACCATAGGCTTATTCCCACAATATGTGCATCTCAAACATTGGTTACACTATCCCACACCATCACCCTTACCATCACAGGTTACACTATCCCACAGCCTAACTACCAAACACAGGTTACACTATCCCACAGTCTAACTCTTACCATCACAGATTACACTATCCCACAGCCTAACCCTTACCATCACAGGTTACACTATCCCACAGCCTAGCCCTTACCATCACAGGTTACACTATCCCACAGTCTAACTCTTACCATCACAGATTACACTATCCCACAGCCTAACCCTTACCAAACATAGGTTACACTATCCCACAGCCTAGCCCTTACCAAACATAGGTTACACTATCCCACAGCCTAACCTTTACCAAACATAGGTTACACCATCCCACAGCCTAACCCTTACTAAACATAGGTTACACTATCCCACACCCTAACCCTTACTCATAGGTTACACTATCCCACAGCCTAACCCTTACCATAACAGGTTACACTATCCTACACCCTAACCCTTACTAAACATAGGTTACACTATCCCACAGCATAACCCTTACCAAACATAGGTTACACTATCCTACACCCTAACCCTTACTAAACATAGGTTACACTATCCCACAGCCTAACCCTTACCATCACACGTTACACTATCCTACACCCTAACCCTTACCAAACATAGGTTACACTATCCCACACTTTAAGCCTTACCATCACAGGTTACACTATCCCACACCCCAACCCTTACTAAACATAGGTTACACTATCCCACACCCTAACCCTTACCATCACAGGTTACACTATCCCACACTTAAGCCTTACCATCACAGGTTACACTATACCACACCCTAACCCCCATCTGTGAAACCATACACCTCCCAACCACTAAACATCCTACTCTACAATACTAGAACTATAACAACAATCCTAAAGCCACCTCTCTCAAAAAAACTAAAATAAGATGTCTCCCCATCAAGCAATATTTGTTAACTTTGCTCCAACAGAGACCTAATAAATGGTAAACTGGTTATTTGCCCCTACAAAGTTTCATACAATAATGTTGATTTAATATTTTACGAGCTCATGGTTTGTTCCACTAAAACTTGGTCACGTTTCCCAGACATGAACCATAAATAATAACATTTTTTTGGGGTCTAGTTTAAAAGCTTCATGCAATAACTTACAACTGGTTCTCCAGCTGCAGTGCAATATTTTAGTGCTTTAAATTTTATACTGCTGATTTTTTCAGTTTTCATAAGTCTCATTCCTGTTGGAGAACTGCAGAAGTGAGTTATCGGATACTTGGATAGCACCTGAAATCATACACCAAAAATTAAAAGTTAGTTTATAATTTGTCATCAGATCACCTCACAAACGACTTGTCCATTCTTCTTTTTCTTTCTTTTTGCTTTTTACCCCTTTATGCCTTGAAGCGTCAGGGGTAGAAGTGTTCTCTGGAGATGGCTTTTTTTGTGTGCTTCATATATGTTTGTTTTTGTTGCCTCTTTTATTTCTCTAATCCATAATTTGCATGGTCCGCCTCTGGCTTTGTATTCATCGTGTCTGTATAGTAATGACTTTTAAGAAGCACTGTCTGATGGTGGTCTGGAAGCATGTGAAAACCACTTAATCTGTTGTCTTCTAATGTAATCCAGGATTGGCACTGTGTTTGTTTGTGAGTCTTATGATTTTTGTCATTTCTGATTCTATCTCATATTGTTACTCTGAGAATTCTACGTAGACAAGCCATTTCTGTTGTAACTTGTCCACATAAGTGCCCCAATCTCTACTTGAGCATTTTTGTTTCATTCTCAAACTTCCACTGGATCTCTCTTGTAACAGGAAAATGGTTCTCCTAGATTTCCAGCAGGATGTAGTCCAGGGAACAGAAATACGTTGAGTCACCATTTTATTTGCAACAATGGCCAGATACTTTGCAGTACTCTCCTTTAATATATCTGAAATTCTGACTAAACTGACTCACAGTTCCAGTGCTGAACATTCTTCTAAACTTACATTGGCACTCATTTCTGGTGACACCACATTACCAACTCAGATTCTTTATTCTAGACATGGAAAACGATTCATCACCTACATAAATTTAATTTGACCATCCTTTTTATTACTTAGTTCATCAATCATCCTCATGATACTTCAAACCATGAAACATCAAACCATGATACATCAAACCATGATACATCAAACTATGATAGATCAAACCATGATACATCTAACCATGATACATCTAACCATGATACATCTAACCATGATACATCTAACCATGATACATCTAACCATGATTCTATAAGTGCTCATATTTCTTTCTCAAGATACTCTCAACATGTAGCAACTGATTACATCCATTCTCTGTTTGTTTAACAGTTTCTTTGGGTTTACCTTCATTGCCCTCATCTTATCAATATCTCTCTTAATATAATTTTCATTCATTCTGTTAGTGGTTGCAGATTGTATATCTTCTTCTTCTATATTCGCTTTCTGATAATCAACATGACTTTTCTTGTGATTTTTGTCGGAGAGAGTGAAAAAGTTGTTCTACCATTTGATTTGCGCTATGTAGGTGTTGCACATCCGATTTCAGCATGCTTTTAATTCAGGTGAACTTCCCTGTCCTGTGACAAACTTCCTATATGTTGCCAGGCAACATACGTGTCAACTCTACACCATGATAGTTTATTATCCACTGTGCCCTTGAACTTTACATGTTAAAACATGTCCCTTGGTGTCTGTTTTTGAAGCAACATTAAGCGGAGATTTAGACTCTGGTTAACTACATCTATCTCGTATAAATTGTTCCCCTGACAGTGAACTTATCTCGTGTAATTGGACACAGTATAAATTGTTCCCCGGACAGTCAACTTATCTCGTGTAATTGGACACAGTATAAATTGTTCCCCTGACAGTCAACTTATCTCGTGTAATTGGACACAGTATAAATTGTTCCCCTGACAGTCAACTTATCTCGTGTAATTGGACACAGTATAAATTGTTCCCCTGACAGTCAACTTATCTCGTGTAATTGGACACAGTCTATTGTCCTCTGTGCCCTCAAGTACTTACTCTTATCTTGAATGTGAGTCTGGTTCTAGTATAGAAAAATGCTGAACAGGAATATTAGGGTTGGTTTATCCTCTTAGCCAAAGTTTCATTCACTTACATCATGAGCACCTCGTCCAAGTTTGAGCATATATATGCCTTTCCTTCTGGTATTATGCCTTTTCCTTTCTAGACTGCCTGCTACCAGAAGGCAACTGAAAGTTTGTTCACAGAATAAAAACTTCTTTCATTATGGTTTCTATTTTCTAACTTATTCTTGTACATGGCACTGTCCTGTAGAACTGTGCTACCTTCGCATGTACTCAATATATGAGCCTTACTTCTTTAGAGACTTGCTCACTATTTTTGTCTTTGTAAGCTTTTGGCCATGACAAACCAGCAGTCCAGGCCAGCTGTAGTCCTGCAGATGTAGGGGCCGAGAGATGCTATTTGGAGATATTGGTGGCTTTGTGACAAATCCTATGCATCCCTAGGGTTTCCATTCACACTCTGAATATGTGTGGGAGAAGTCTGTTAGACATTGGGCAGCTCTTGTCTTTTTTCTAGCACATTTGTTTAGCAGCAGCAGCAGCATGAATCCTTGAGTCTGCAATGTCAGACAAACTTGTCTCATGACAGACTCTCCCACATATTTATATCTACATTGAAGTAAGTATTGTCTTAAGCATGTTCTTAAAATGCTTCTTCTGTTGTTCATCTTCATGCCATTAACCACAGAACACCTACTCCTGTTGCTTTACATTTCAATGGCGCTGATCATCATGGTGCCCATGATATTCAGTTCACTGCTGTAATATCTTGCACATTAGACTTAGGTAAATTGCAATATATTGAAGTTTGGTACCTGTAAGCCATTTGGTTTTAACACCAATCATTCATTTATTTAGATTTGGGGTGGGACCTTTGTTGTGGTTACATTCATGTTGTTTTCTGGCAAAATTGTTTTATTTCATTCTCATTCATCATATTTTGAATGCCCGTTTCTATGACAATACTATACATATGTCATTGTTACAGTGGATGTCTCTGCTTTTAAATATCCATTGTCTAATGCTTTTGTGACAGTGTTATTATATTTACTGTTTGTCTTGTGTTTTCTTGAAAAGGGCCTTATGGTTGAAACTTTGAAACTGTATTTGTATACTGTTATTTGTATTTTTTTATACCCATACACAATATTCTGATAGTCTGTGCATTCATTGTAATTGACCTTGTGTTATTTAAGTACTATTTTTCTGTTGCCAGGCCATGCAGATGTCATTCTAGGGTTCTCCGTATAGCAGATTTTTAGGAAGATGGAGATCTTTCATGCAAACTAGATAATGTGTATATTCACATTGTAATGACAATGTGAATGATGTATGAGTAGTGTATATATATTTCATAGACAAAGAAGTAGTTGAAGAACAGATTTTAGAAAACAGAAAAGAACCAGAGAAGCTATAGTATCATACTATTAGTAGACAAATATATAGAATTTCAAAAAAGTATCTACATTTGCTTCCTAAACTACAGTAGACTAAGGTCTCTAGTAGAGTATAACATGAAAAATTAATTGAATGCCTCCAAGACGTAGGCTTACATTTTTTTAACTATTAAAGGAAATAAAAATCAAACAAATAAAATATTTTTGAACATGACTCCTTGATGAAGATCTAACTTGAAGGAAGAGCCAAGGTGCAGCAAGCAAGAGGTAGGCAGAGATACAAGTGGGATGAAAGCAACATGAGATGGACAAGATACATTTTAGGAGAGTACATCATCGAGAGAGTGCAAGGCAAGAAACAGAAAATGTTTGAGGTCTGTTGCAGCCAACCTTTGATGTGAAATGGCCTGACTGCACTTCATGTAATAAATCAAGTATTTGAATAAGTATGGCACTCGATGTGATAAATCAAGTATTTGAATAAGTATGGCACTCGATGTGATAAATCAAGTATTTGAATAAGTATGGCACTCAATGTGATAAATCAAGTATTTGAATAAGTATGCCACTAGATGTGATAAATCAAGTATTTGAATAAGTATGGCACTCGATGTGATAAATCAAGTATTTGAATAAGTATGGCACTTCATGATTTACCTGAAGAACTTCAAGTGGATCAAACTTAGGAGAGTGGTAGACGAAGACACATGCACCATGAATCCATGGTGCAAACAGTGAAGACCATGCAGATTTGGCCCAACCTGTGTCTGATAGATTCCAAAAGATGTTTGCGGGATTCAACATCAACCAGTACCTGGACAATTAACATAAAAACACTCAGAAATAATATCAAATCATAATACTGTTTCAGGTTGATTGTGATCAAAAACAGTTTAGCAACCTGAATACAAATAGCTTGGTGTTAGCAACCAGATCACAAATAGTTTGGTTTTAGTAACATGATCACAAACAGTTTGGTTGTAGCAACCTGATAGCAACTTCTACATTATTCTCTAGCTTGGTAATCTGATGATGATAACTCATACCTGGCAGTGGTGATATGTCCGAGACCATAACTTGCATGAGTATGCTCTACCATTTTTGGATAACCTGTTGTTCCACTTGTGAAGAATAGCATCATCTGATCTGTTGCTTTTGTATGTGCAGTCTGTAATAGAAGATATTTGATTTTTTGTGTATGTAGTCTCTAATAGGAAATAATCTTGTGGTTATTATTGTTAAATAAAAATTTGTTTCCTAGGTATTATCCCGGTAAACAGGTCTACCATTCAATATTTTATAAAAATCTGTGTCAATCCAAAATTTGGTGATGTCACTGACTACTGGCTGAGTCCTAGATACAAAATGGCTAATGTAATCATAAGTTTGTTAGAGATGTAGTAAGTCAGTTACAGTTACGAGGACTGCTGTCGGATGCAAAGATGTGCACATCACCCACTGACAGTCACTCGTGCAGGCCACCAAGAGTACCCCTCCCGCTACCCACTGAGAGCACCACCTAAATTAAATATCTCAACATTCAACCACTGATCGGTAATTATAGCCAAGGGAAATAATTTTATTTCATTTCACTTTCTGCAAAAAAAGGTAGGCCCGTTTACCGGGATTGAACCGTTTCCTATTGTTTCTATACATGAAGATGAAAAATACTGCCATTACTATCTGCTCTCAGTTCTTTGAGTGTGGAAAATCCTAATTCTACCCAGTATTTCCTATAAAACCATACTTTCCTTTGTCATCCTTTATCAACTGTCCCCTGCAAAAAAGTTTTGGAAAAGGAACCATGTCTCATCACATGGCCAAATCACATAAGTTTGTGATGTTTCACCATTGTTAGGAAATGTTCTCATTGTTAGGAAATGTTCTCATTGTTAGGAAATGTTCTCATTATTAGGAAATGTTCTCATTGACTTGCAAGAGAATTTATCATATAGATACTCTCTATACTTCTTCTTCTTCAGTGTTCATTCTCAAACTCCCACTGGATCTCCCTTGTAACAGGACCATTGTCCTACTAGATTTCCAGCAGGAAATAGTCCAGAGAATGGAAATGCGTTGTTTTGCCATTTTATTAGCGTCAATGGCCCGACACATCCATCTTCGGCGGAGCTCTCTATACAAAATATAGAGAAAATTTTTGGGTGAAAATACAGAATTTAGGGGTCAAAATATAGAGTTCACAGAATTAAAAAAAATTATTAATGTTCACATTACATAATTTGTGAGTCGAAATACAGAATTCATGGGTCAAAATACAGAATTCATGGGTTATTTGGGTGAAATATAGAATAATGTTTTTGAAACTAATCAGATATGGATATTACTAACTCACATCATCAGTGACATATGGATATTACTAACTCACAACTTCATCAGTGACATATGGATATTACTAACTCACATTTCATCAGTGACATATGGATATTACTAACTCACAACATCATCAGTGACATATGGATATTACTAACTCACAACTTCATCAGTGACATATGGATATTACTAACTCACATTTCATCAGTGACATATGGATATTACTAACTCACAACATCATCAGTGACATATGGATATTACTAACTCACAACATCATCAGTGACATATGGATATTACTAACTCACAACTTCATCAGTGACATATGGATATTACTAACTCACATCATCAGTGACATATGGATATTACTAACTCACATGTCATCAGTGACATATGGATATTACTAACTCACATTTCATCAGTGACATATGGATATTACTAACAAACAACATCATCAGTGACATATGGATATTACTAATTCATATTTCATCAGTGACATATGGATATTACTAACTCACATGTCATCATTGACATATGGATATTACTAACTCACAACATCATCAGTGACATATGGATATTACTAACTCACAACATCATCAGTGACATATGGATATTACTAACTCACATTTCATCAGTGACATATAGATATTACTAACTCACATTTCATCAGTGATATATGGATATTACTAACTCACATGTCATCAGTGACATATGGGTATTACTAACTCACAACATCATCAGTGACATATGGATATTACTAATTCATATTTCATCTGTGACATATGGATATTACTAACTCACATTTCATCAGTGACATATGGATATTACTAACTCACAACAACATCAGTGACATATGGATATTACTAACTCACATGTCATCAGTGACATATGGATATTACTAACTCACATTTCATCATTGACATATGGATATTACTAACTCACATTTCATCAGTGACATATGGATATTACTAACTCACAACATCATCAGTGACATATGGATATTACTAACTCACATTTCATCATTGACATATGGATATTACTAATTCACATTTCATCAGTGACATATGGATATTACTAATTCACATTTCATCAGTGACATAATTCATTTTCTTTCTTTGGAATATATTCTGCAGGAAATTTAGCATGACCATTGTCCTGCTGAAAGAGAAATCCAGCAAAAATGTGAGAACAATCACTAAATAAAGTAAAAAAAACTAACTCACTGTGAACTGATCAGATGACTTTTCCAACAAAGTATCAAAATTTAACCAACCAGGTCTGAAAAATAGCACCAAAGTACATACTGTATATTATTGTGAGAATATAAACTGAACATTTGTGAAATCTTTTTACTACTAAAGAAGAGGAAAGGGATTGGTAGAGAGTTGACTTATTTAAAGATAAATGTAATTTGGTTCCATATGGGGAGAGATGCCTGCATTATTTAGTGGAACACAAAATAATATTATAATATTAAAAGTTGAAATGTTGCGAAAAATTAAATAGGGGCAGATAAGTAGTGTTAGCATAAATATCGATGAAGATGCAGTACGCACTTCACAATGCTAAGACTGCTGTCAGATGCATCAATCTGCGTGCTATCCACTGAGAGAATCCCTCTCGTTCCCGTTTGACGATTCTTTTAATTTTGTTTAATCTTTTCATCTCCACAAGTTTGTAACAAACATATAGGCCTATTTAGACAGCTCAATAAACAGACATCTCCAATAAAATTAACCATTTTTTTGCGGCAACAAGGTTTGCTAGTGACATGATTTCAGTGACATCACAAAAGTTGCGAATACTATAACAAAGTTGGAAGGAAACGGTGCATAATATAAAACTATTTAAAAAGTAGAAATGTAGGCACCTATCCCCGTTTTGACCTGTAATTTTGTCATCTTCTATATTGATACAAAGAAAAAGAAGCAGCATGATAGAAATAGACTTATCAGTATATTTTAACAGCTTATGCTTCAAACTTATAATTCTAATCAAAAAATCACTCACATCTTTTGATGTAGAATTGTGGACTGAACTGCCATACAATTCATGATATTCATCCATGCCGAAATCAGATGTGCTAGGTCTACAACATAATCACGCTCCCGGCGGAAATCGCACGGATATCCGTGCTGGTTACAATGGAGCGAACGCAAAACAAACAAACAAACATGATATTCATCTTATGTCATGAGAATATCTTCTTCAGCATTCATTCTCAAACTCCCGCTGGATCTATCTTTTAACAGGATCATTGTTGCAATATATTTCCAGCAGAATGTAATCCAAAGAAATGAAATGTGTTGTGTCACTGTTTTATTTGTGTCAATGGCCCGGCACATCCGTCTTCGGCGGAATGAGAATATTAGGAATCATCCTCAACTTTACTGCTAACATTATCAATGAGCATGAGAATGGAGATAGAAGCAGTTACAGCTGCTCTTATTTGGATGATAATGCAACAATCAACACCCACATTGATTCTATCAGACTCCCAGAGTGTGCTGTGAAAAATAAGAAAATGCATGAAATGAAAGTAGTGGGACACTCTTCTCAAGAATTCCAAGGCATCATATAGATATACCATTTTCAGACTACAAACTGGTCACAACAGACTGAGAAGTCATATGTTCCGAAAGCTGAAGATTGGTGAGACAGACCTGTGGACTGAGCCCAGAGACTGCAGAACACATTCTTCATGCCTGTCAACTCTACCAAGAAGAGAGGGAGAAAATATGGCCTACTGAGACGGCACTGCTTCCAGACTTGAGGGGTTCCATGGATGACCTGAAGCGAATCACACAATTCATTGCAGCTATTGGTGCTGTAACCTGATATCTGACTGAAGAACGATGAAGAAGAAGAAGATATAGATATACTGTCCAATTCATTCGGAGTCGGGGACAACAAAAGTGCTGATGCATTGCTGGGTAACACTTATAGTGTATAGCAAAGCGATGAAAAGAGACCAGGATGAGTTTATTAGAGTAGTCATGGATACACTACAAAATGATGAAGAGGAGGCAGAAAGAAACAAACTAATACGTTCATAGAGTGATAGAAATAAGAGGGACTGGGAAGAGGGGAGGAAGTATGTTCTCATTGGAAAGACCAGAGAAATCCACAACCAACAACTGACTGGGACACAGAAATTATATACTTTTAGATAGCTGATAGAATAGCAAGCAGGGCATTTATGGGAATTCCCACTGTGCAGTGATGCTGGTTATAAAGAATCAAGAACCGTCATTAATGTCATGTCACTCAAAGATTACATCCCTTTCACTTCTGTCAATACAGTACTGATTAAGCACTTTTTGAAAGATCTGATAATAATTTCTGATTTAATGATACAGGCATATTTCATTTGTCCCCAGGTAAAGTGTGAAACAAGGTAATGAAGATTTGCTAGTAACACGAAACACACATAGGCACACACACAAATTGATGTTTTGACCGAAAGGCTTTTATCAAGAATAACATATGGATATACATTAAAAAAAAAACAAGTAGGGACGATACAGTTTGCGTTCACATGTCTAGTAAAATGGCCAGAAGGACAGAAATGAGGTCAGAGGTGATACAAACAGGAAATCTACAGATATAGGAAACATACAAAAACAAACCCTAATACATGAAATATATGTGAAAACAAGACAGAGAAATGATGGAACAACCCAATATCATGTGTATGTCAGGTGCTCATTAATTCCCAAAGGCTTGAGAGTGCTAAATGCATATATACAGGGGTTCTCAAGTGCCAGATAGGTCCAGTCATCAGAGAAGCATGCTGAGATGGTTGTCACCTGAATATCCTGAGCCCTGTTGGCTGTCCTTCAGTTGCCCACTCAGGGAATGTGACAATGTCAACTTTTTTCAAATTACAGCTTTTGGTTACCATTACCTCAGAGGACTCCATCGATTTAATTCTTTTTGCCATAAGTCTACCCTTAAATGGTTTGTTAAAAAGACATTGAAAGGCTGTAGAAGTAAATGTAATGCCTTCAGAAATTACACCAATTGACAACTTTCATTCTCACAGCACTGTTTTTCTACATCCTCTTCATGAATTGCACATTTTAGCACTAACAACAGCTTAAATACATACTTATTTTCTTTGAATTACTAATTCCGTCTACAGAATTTTCAAAAACACAAGCTTCTATTGAAATGTTACTGTCAACATTTTGACATAATGTCAATTCGGCTTATAACTATAACTTTGGTAAATTGTATTATAGAAAATTTAATGTGTTTTCGAACAGTTACTGCTGACAGATATGTTGGGCTATTTGGCGCAAATAAAGTGATGTCACAGTGCATTACATTCTCTGGACGGACTATATCTTCTGTTTAGCTGTCTGCCCTGAAATTATAAGGTGTTGTCTGCAGACATGATGCATATTACACTTTAGCTATTTCTTGTGATCTTTATTTCTGGTCTATCTATGTAGATGTATATCCAGATATATTGGGGGTTTTACAAGCAATCAAACAAGACACAAAAGATCCTTAAGTCACATGCGGCAAGTCATTTTTTGTCAACAAAATGGCAAAACAAAGCTTACCAATTCACTGAACTATATTCTTCTGGATATCTAGTAGGACCACTGCCCTGCTATAAGAGAGATATGGCAGAGATATGAGAACAAACTTTTTAAAAACAAGACAAACTCATTCATGACAACAGACACAAAAATATCTAAATTATTCAGGAAAACTACACTAGTATTACAATGTGAATATCAGTTCACTATTTCATCCCTGGCAACAAAAAGACAGGTGATGTGACAAAAGTGTAAGGTAACCTCCTTTAGTCTCACATACCTCAAAGTTTGCAAAATCTACCTAAAACAATCTATGATGCAACTTTAGTGCACAGAACTAAATGGAAACTCTGGACTTGAGCAAGACAACATCAACAAATTGAATAGTAATGAACAAATCATAATATTTAAACTATCAATGAAATATAATTAAGATGCGCTTTATTGCCGTTTTATTTGCACAAATGGCCCGACACATCCAATGTTAGTAGTGCTTGTTGAGACAAAAATTCATTGACCTGTGCACAAAAGGGAGCCTACGGGATTGATGTGATGCATTACTAAACATTGCAATACCTGGTCTCAGTCTTGTTACCAACAATCACTTTAGTTATCTTTTCACAGGTCTCTGCAGCCTGTAGAAGGAGACAGGGATAAATACTATCCATCTATTTATCCATCTATGTAGCCTAAATCTAAATCTTAATCTAAATAATATAAACCAAACCTAACCTTATCTGTCTGTCTGTATGTCTGTCTACCTGTCTATCTGTTCCTTCAGCGCCAAATACCGTTCATAGGACAGAAACCAGTGCTCTTCAGTTCTAGCGATGTGATGCTATTGTGTGTAATTCCTGTATGTTGTTGAGAACTATAGTCATTCCCTCTGTGATGGTTGTTCTGTGAAGAGTCTCTCTTGGTCTTCCTATTTTTCTTTTGCCATCTGGTACCCATTTTACTGCTTGTAGTGGCCGTCTGTTTTCATTCATTCCAAGTACATGTTCGATATAAGTGCATAAGAGATAAATACTGGAAAGACTTTCATATAAAAAAAAAATTAAGAAAAATCAGTACAAGCTTGAATTGAAAAATACAGCCAAGAAAAATTCAGCAGAAACAGAGATAAATACAGTTTTGAGAGTCGAAGATAAATTCAGTTTTAAGAGACAGAGATAAATACAGTTCTGAGAGTCGAAGATAAATTCAATTTTAAGAGACAGAGATAAAAAACAATTTTGAGAGATGAAGATAAATTCAGTTTTAAGAGACAGAGATAAATACAGTTTTGAGAGACAGAGATAAATACAGTTTTGAGAGACAGAGATAAATAAAGTTTTTAGAGACAGAGATAAATACAGTTTTGAGAGTCGAAGATAAATTCAGTTTTAAGAGACAGAGATAAATACAGTTTTGAGAGACAGAGATAAATTCAGAATTACATCCTGTAATAGACTCAGCAGATAGATATAGTGACAAATTCTGCAGAGATACTTACAGATTGATATTAATTAAGCAGACATAGCATACAAGAAAGGTACTACAGGAATACATACAAAAATAAATAAATGTCGCAACAATACTCACAGAGACATAGGTACATTGTTGATTATGTATTTCTTTACTGTTTAGGCAGTTTTCAAAAACATGATCCCTGTCAAGGCCAACTCCTTTAAGTGGAAATAGGGCTTAGTCCAGCCAACAGAGGCTGGAAACTAAGATTGGTTGGGCTATCCCCTACATCAAGCAGGATCAGAGTCCTGCCAAAACAATCACAGGTGCTGAAGTCGGAGATACCAGGCAGAGAGGCACACCAGCAACCATGGTATCACAAAACCTGACTAGATAACATGTATGTCTTCAGAACCAAAATGGGCATGATTTTCTTCTTCTTTTGTTAGTTTCCTTCTCTGCATTAATTCTCAAACTAATGCAAAATAGTAAGATGTGGTCTGGAAAACAGAATATGTTGTGTTACGGTTTACAGGGTGGCTGAAAAATCTTCAATTTTTTGACGTGACACATCTGACTTCAGCATGGTTTCTGGGTCACGTGATCTTCGATGAGATGGACAACCACTCCACACACAATATATCCTTAGTCACTTCTTAAAATATGCATGGCAGATAATGCGAGAACAAGTTGTTAACCAAGTCTTGCAGTGCTGACTCATATTGGGCAACTAGGGCTGCATCATCAGCTTATAAAAGCTTCCGTAGTAGAATATCAGTTGTCTTATACAAAAAATAGTCTTGCAGTAAAATTTGTAGAGAACTTACAGAAGAATAAGCAGACATCAATATCTCCAGGTAAATTTACATTGCACCATTTTATATAAAAATGCATATCAGGCTTGTTGTCCTTCTGTCTTCTTCTTTCATTTGCTAGTAATTTATATAATTTAAGCTGTCTCAAGAACTGCAGCATCGATCCTAGCTCCTGGGAGACTACAGTACTTGATCGCTCAGCCTGGCACAACCAGATCACTGCTGGCATCATGAAATTTTAAAAAGGAAGAACACTGCGGGCAATCCACAAGCACAAGAAGCGGAAGGACAAATCCGTAAATTCTCCTACCCCGAACCTTCAGCACTCCTGCAAGCACTGCAATAGAACTTTCCGTGCACGAATCGGACTCATCGGGCATCTATGAACTCACAAACCAAATTAGTTCATTACCAATTTTAATTATTGTATATTTATTTTTATTTTTTTTCATTTTTTTTTCATCGCATTTAATGTTTTTCATGCCATGCTCATCTTCGCTTGCGAATGAGGAACAAAATCATCAATTTATATAATGGCATTGTTGTTTCTTGTATGTACTGGATGATTTCATTCTATTTGAAAGGTAACAGGTTTATATTTTCTTTCTTTTTCTTCAATCCTACACTTCAATATATCTGACGGAAGATCCTGCTGGTAGTTTAACTACTACTGAAGTAGCTCTTGAGTTCAGAAGAACCCATAGAGGAATTAACATATGAAATGACATATCAACATGCCCTATGCTGACAAGTACCTCAAAGTGTTGCAAAAAAATGACTAACCTACAACATATGTTGTAAGTGGTGATTAAGGAATGTTGGGGGTGGAGTGACTACTAGTTAGTTAGTTAGTTTGTTCATTTCGTGCCGTAGGCAGCACATAGGGCAGAAGTTTTGGTTCTTCATGAGTTGCATTCCTCTGCCTGCAGTTTTTGTTCTTGTATGGTCTTGCAGCCTGTTATTTCCCCTTTTTTAAGTATGGTGTTCTTTAGGGTTGCTTTAGGCCTTCCTTGTTTTCTTTTACTCTCAGGTGGCTATCCTATCCCATAAATGGTCAAAATTACCAAGACGTCATGGTGAAGTTAGATGCATCAGGTCAAAAGGCACAGATATTGCAGCCAAGCTGTAAACCATGCTAATACCTTCCACCCTACATACTTCATCCTGCTAATCTGCAGGAATTTGAGAACAAACACAGAATAACAAGACATATCAGCTACTATCTTGCCTGTAACACTTACCTCATCTACATAATGAGCTAGCCCAGGAAACGTGATGATGCAATTGGCTTTAGAAAGTTGAAGTCTGTGTTGAATATCTGAGGTTCTCAGCAATGTCGTTCCAGTACTTATAGTAATACCTGTGGCACAAATAACATTACCATGCAGTCAACATGTTCATATTTTTTTTATTGCTCATTCTCAATCTTCTACTGGGTCTTTCTTAGAGTAGGACAATGGTCTTACTAGATTTCCAGCAAGATGTAATCTAGAGAATGGAAATACATTGAGTCGCCATTTTATTTGTGCAAATGGCCCAACACATCTGTTTTTGGCAGGAATCGCAGCAACATGTCTTCATATTCATTGCTCTCAAATGAAGTTTGGCCACTTTTGAAATGTGAATTTCACTCTGTAATCTTTGTAGTAGGGTCTATTCCTAATTTCATTATTAAAAACCCTATTATGTTTAAGTTTCTATGCAATTTTTGCTGTTTTTGACAGCATTTAACGCTTTTTCTGCTGTGGATGACAAATGTTGTCAAACACTAAATTCTTTCCCTGCCATGAATGTCTTTTCTTGTTTGCAAATATTACTTTTTTCCATGGAAATTTTGCAAGTCATACTCTGGTCAAGAAGGGAACAGAGGCAAAGGTCTTCCAAGACATCGGTGGACAAGAGATTTCCAAGAATACCTACATATGTCGCTGGAGGAAGCAAGATAATTCATCCAAAACCCAGGAGATTTCAAGAGATTCATAAGGAAGAATGTTCTGGAAAGAATATGTCACATAACAACATACTCTGGTATTATTGCATACAGTACTTCCTGCTTATTAAACAGGTCACTCAAATGTGATTGCGCACGAGACTAGATTGATTTAGCGCCTTAAGTAAAGTACTCTAATTATTTAATTCTGTTTTTTTCAATGAGCACTTCAAAATCAACTCGTATCAATTCTGGTTGCAGTGAAATGCTACAGTCATGGAATGTCCAAATACTGTGAAATGTTCCTTATCCATGAAAGTCTTAGGCAGCACTTCCTCTGTTACCAGCAACCATGCCTTCCAGTTACTATTTTTCCAATGCTATTATGTCTCTTTACATTGTCAAAATCTCAACTTTTATATTATAATGTGATTTAGAAGCCAACTTTCTTCCCCGTTTAATGTTCTTTACACTATTTATTACTATTTTTTGTTGGCTGTGGGTTTTTTTTTCAATGCCCTACTGTAGAGTTTCATTTAATCTTTTTCATCTTCTTCAGCATTCATTCTCAAACTTCCGCTGGATGTCCCTTGTAGCAGGACAATCGTTCCACTATATTTCCAGCAGGATATAGCCCAGAGAATAGAAATGCATTGTATCACCATTTTATTTGTGCCAATGGCTCGACACATCTGTCTTCAGAGGGGAGTCTCATTTTAAAGGAAATAATTCTCTTTGCTACTTTATTGAAAATGGTAAAGACTAAATCATATTGCACACTGTACAATGCTTACCTGCTCTAATGCATGCAACGTTGATAAACCACCATTCTGGTATTCTTGGTAATATGAGAATAAGTTTATCTCCCTTGTTCAAACCACATCCACTTACTAGAGCATTGGCAACTCTGAAACATAAGACATTAACCCCATCCACTTACTAGACCATTGGTATTTCTGAAATATAAGACATTAACCCCATCCACTTACTAGAGCATTGGCAACTCTGAAACATAAGACATTAACCACATCCACTTACTAGAGCATTGGCAACTCTGAAACATAAGACATTAACCCCATCCACTTACTAGAGCATTGGCAACTCTGAAACATAAGACATTAACCACATCCACTTACTAGAGCATTGGCAACTCTGAAACATAAGACATTAACCACATCCACTTACTAGAGCATTGGCAACTCTGAAACATAAGACATTAACCACATCCACTTACTAGAGCATTGGCAACTCTGAAACATAAGACATTAACCACATCCACTTACTAGAGCATTGGCAACTCTGAAACATAAGACATTAACCACATCCACTTACTAGAGCATTGGCAACTCTGAAACATAAGACATTAACCACATCCACTTACTAGAGCATTGGCAACTCTGAAATATAAGACATTATACTACACTCCAATTTCATAAAATTGACCATAATCATGATAATGAAAGATGAAATTTCCTACTCCACAGGCAGAAAATGTTTGCCAGTCTAGTTGTCTATACCAGGAGTTTGTCAGTATAGGAGATTCATAAGGAAAACTATGTTCTGGAAAGAATATATCACATGACACACCCCTACTGTATTCTGTGATGGTTCTAACATCTGGACATGCATGAAAATCTCAAGCACAGCTGAAGCATGCATGATGACACAACATGAATATACCGATACACATAAAATTAAATATATTACCAAGTTCCTGAAGCAATTCAGTTTTAGTTAAGTACCTTGTATGGTGAGGAACACTACTTTCAACCACAGATGTTAGTTAGTCCAACTGGTTTATATCAGAGCTTTCTATTATAATGAATAACGGGGTTGAATTTCTGCAAACCACAACCTCTGAGGTATTGTTAGTATGTTTACTCCCTGAAACAGTTGGGTTTGATTAAGTAAAATTAGCCTCTTATATTAACCTCTTAACCTCTACTTTCAAACACATTATTTCAATTTGGTTATATCAGATCTTTTAACCATTAAAAGGTTACGGAGGTCAAGGTTCTAGTAATCCAGTCAGCATGATCCCTGGAGGTATAATATGTTGTTTGTCCATCACAAGTGATGACCATTTGTTACATCCACTTTATGAAACTCAGTTATTGTTATATCTTTGATCTATATGTGACTCTCTAGCTACTGTCTGCCATTGAGTTGCTGCATTTCTCCTATTTTTACAAGATGATGGGTAATTTTTTAGCCTGTAGAGTGTCCCATATAGCTCTATTTCGTGCAGTATCTTCCCATATATCTTAGTATATTTCAAAGACTTTCAGTGAGGTCTTTAACGAATCCTTGTAGCACTTCTTTTGGCCACCTTTCTTAGCATATGCTCTTTGGCAACTCACCATAAAGAAGTATCTTTGGCAAGCGATATCTGACATATGGTACATATCAGATGACCTGCCCAACTAATCTGTGTCTGTATCAGAAAAGTATCAATGCTAGGGATACCAGATCTATCAAGGACAGTGGCATCTAGAGTCTTGTCTTGCCATCTGAGGTTCATAACTTTTCTGAGACAATATATAAGAAGCATCTGAAGCAGTATTCATTCATTCATTCATGTTCCTTTTGCGCTGAAGTTAGCGCATAGGGCAGAGGTCAGATCTCTCCAATTCTGTCTGTTCAAAGCTATTCTGTGCAGCTCTTGAATAGTATGAATATTGGTTGCTTTACTTTCTCTAAGTATTGTTCTTCTGAGTGTTTCTTTTGGTCTACCCCTTGCTCTTTTGCCTGTATGTTAGGGTTAGGGTTATCCATTCACGAGATTGGTGGTGTATTCTGTTGGTGTCTGCGCTAGGACATGCCCGATGTAGGACCAACGGCGTTTTCTGATAACATCTGTGATGAAATTTTGATGTGTCTCTTCTCTGATTTTATCATTCGATTTGAATTCACGATTTGAATGGGTGTTAGTTATCCTACAAAGACATTTGTTCTCGAAACTCAGTAATTTCTTTGAAGCAGTATAATCTGTCATAATTTTTAATAACACTAGAAACACTGGCCAGATAAAATTAAGGATGCTGGGATATTCCAATGAAAAATTGAAAACATACTTTCGGGTACATATAAATAATAGAACAATTAGCAATGTCAGTACAATAAATGGCACTTAGACAGAGTTCATCCAAAGATTTAAAAAATTTCGTGCTTATAGCATAGGCCTCTGGCACATGATAATAAACCCATACAAATTTATATTTCTGTCCAAATTATATTTGTAAATGTTAATGTGTATGCAGTCTTTCAATTTTGTATACATAAAAAACACAAGGGTGGTTTGCTTATAATATTGTGTGTTCAATTTAGTAATTATAACTACCGGTACATATGCATGTTTAGTTCACAGCTTGTTAACTTATTTGACCCGTAAAAATGATATATTGTTACAGATAGAACCCCCATTCCAGACGTATCAGTAATATATTAATCTTGTAGATATGCCAACTAAATTTGCAACGCTAGGATCGTAAATGAATTAGTATGAACTTATTTAGCTGTTTAAATTTAGAAATCTGGCGAATGAAAGGAAACCATCATGGTACTGTGTACACATGTGACATATTTATTTTAAATTAAAATTCGAACTAGGTAGGTTCAGCTTTTCTGAAATTAGTAAAATGCCTTAATCTTTCACTAGTAATGATAATAATAATATTGAGTGGAATAAATTTCAACTTTGGAAATCCAAATTTTTTTTAGGTAAATTCCCATCTTTACTGTAAACGTATCTACATCCCTGTATATTCTTAGCAAATGAGTACACAGTAAATATCAGAAGTAGGTCTACATAATTAAATAATATTAGTTTGGTATACCATTAAAAAATGAGTGTGGTGAGTAAAACACATACCGTAGATGTGTACAGTTGCAGGGGTGTCAACTGATACTTTGTCTCAAAAGAAATTAACTAACTATTCCTACCTTCTAGAAATATCTGAAAGTTGCTGGAATGACAGTTTGATTTCATTTTTAAACTGGGGATCAACCCACCAAAATGCTGGCACCGATGTTGTCCTCAATCCAACCTACAATGACAACAGATATGGCTAGTAATCATACAATCATAATGTAGCATGGATGTGCATGTTAGAAAAATCACATATGGAGGTTTTACTTTATATTGATCTTTTTCTAGAGACTGTCAACAGTTTCCAAGGCAACTAACCATCTTTGATTCATTACAAAATTCTGATTTTTTTTGTCTGCAATATTTTATAAACATTTTACATAGTCTTCCTGTGTGACTATGTTCCTATGTTCTTCAGGCCATTCAAAACGAACGAACCCAAAGATCTAACCAAAAAAAACTTCTGAACTATTAAATCAGCTGTCTACTAACAACAAATTTGTGCTGTAGTGGATCTCTGCACACTGTGGAATTTGCAAGGAATGAGGCAGCTGAGGGACTGACAAAAGCAGGTAAAAAAATGACAAATTCCATCACAAAACATCACTGACTGAAGCAAAAACACTCATCAAAATAAAATACAAACATCCATGAAGTCAGAGAACAGGCAGCAACTTTCCACAAGATCCCATCCTAAAGTTGAGCAGATCACAGCAAACTACCATCTTTAGAACACTGTAGACTACAAGAACATCTCCACAAAATAAAAGTTGTTCAAAATAACCAATGTTCATGTAACTGGACTCCAGATTCTAGACCAGAACTCTTTATAACTTGAGAACTAAAATATGGCCCTAAGAGACAGAACTGAAGGTGAAGCTGTGGGGCTACTGTGAAGACCTCCTGCTGATGACTGAATTCATGAAGGCAACACTCCTTCATGTATAGACTTCTGAGCATAGGAAACTGATCGCAGAAGAAGAAGAATAAACATTTTTCAATTTACAATGTCATTGTGGTTGAAAATGTGTCAATATTTCCATACAACTTTGAGTTAATGTGAAAGAGGTTTGGCTCCCAAACAACATTATAAGTAGAAAGTAAAATGTTTTTGCCATATAAAGAGATATAACAGTTTGGAAAAAATATCAATGAAAGGCATAGTTTCTGGTAACAGGAAAAAGGGCTACACAAGACAACAATGGATAAAATTTCAGAGTGCCTGTCATGTCCTTGGCTGCAGCAGGTCAGGTAAACTCACCCAGAATCGTTAGTTTAGAATATCGATCGATGGTTGGTTGGTTGCTGATCCAGTTGCCCTTTGACTGTCTATGTTAAACTGTCTATGCCACTTTTAACATGGACAGATTGATGATGATATGACCCCAGTGTATGAAGATTGTTTAATTGATTATATCGTGTTCTCCCACCAAAGATGGATGTGTCTGGCCATTGGCATAAATAAAATAGCAACCCAGCACATTCCCATTCCCTGGACTACATCCTGCTGGAAATCTATTAGGATCATTGTCCTGCTAAAGGAGAGATCCAGTGGGAGTTTGAGAATGAACACTGAATAAGTATCATGTTCTCATATTACATAATAGCTTGTCTTACTCAATTAAAGTGTTGTTCCTCAGTCAAAGTCAATGATAACCATTCAGCTCAACTGGGATGATGATGAAGATGATGTGAAGAATAACAACACTGTCAACTGTCAAGTAGAGACTGATTCAAACAGCTATATGCGTTACACTTTGGCGGTTTTGAGGTGGAGTTGGCTGTCCCATCTCATATAGGATCAAATTGAACCAGAACCCATACTGAACACTGATGTGCCAGGTCGAAAGGCACTGATATCACTGCAAAACTTTAAACCACGACACAACACATTTTTTTCTCTGGACTATGTCCGACTTTTCTGCAGGAGTTTAGGAATGCAAAAGAAGAAAAGAAGTTTAAATACCCTACACTTCTACACAAAAGAAGAAAAGAAGATTAAATACTCTCCATTTCTACACAAAAGAAGTTTAAATACCCTCCACTTCTACATTTGAAAATTATTACCCTCTCAAATTCTTATACACTCCACACTTGATATTTTAGATTTCTAAATCCTATTGTTCACCCAAAAAAAATGTCTATCAATCTGACTCTGGTGGTAAATAATCATTTCCTTGAGGATCATTCAAAGAAATTATTTTCATTTTTCAATTCTTGCTCTTTTTATCTTTATTGTTATATTTCTTCCTATCCTTTTGTTACACCTGTCAACTTCCATAAAAAAACAATTCTGTATTTCAGCTTGTCTCACTGCAAAAGTTGTGTACCGGTATTTTTACCCAAAAATATGTCCATATTCTACTTGTGTGTTGCCAGGACACAAAGGGGAGCAATGAATAGCAACACTTTATCGGCCATGCATGTTATAAGAGATGACTAAGGAGGTTATAGGGTGGAGCTGGCTATCCTATCCCAAATAGAGTCAAAGTGACCCAGTGTCATGCTGGTCAGATGGGTCAGGCAGAAAGGTGCAGATATTTCAGCAAAGCTGTAAACTATGCCACAACAAATTTTGTTCTCCAGGCTACATCCTGCTAATTTTCAGGAGTTTGAGAACGAACATAAAAGAAGATTGTCTGTATTCTGTATAAAGAGCACTCTAATAAAAGAGTATCTATAAAGATGCTGTGCACTGAATATGAAAAGAAATATATTTGACCCTCTATAGGATGGAACAGCCAACTTTACCCCCAAATCTCCCAAATAGCCTTCTATGACATGCATGGCAGGTAACAGTATTACTATTATTTGCTCTCTTTTCGAGTTCTGGCAACACACATACAATGATGAAGATGAAGTGGTCCAATCCCAGATCAAGTACCTACCTACTATACAAAATGGGAGTAAAGTTTGATAGCATGCACAGGTTGATTCCAAGTGTGTTATATTGTGCACAGTTTTCATGTAGTCATTAAAATTACGCCACAAGCAGACCACGAATTCCGAAAAACAAATGACTATTGTTAGCGAAGATTAAATTATGCTACGATTTAATTCAACAAATACACATTGGAGGAGAAGGGATGGTTGTGGACGTTAGGGACTGTTTTTTGGATGAATCTATCTACGTGCTTCGCACTGAGAGTCCCTGACCCTCCCTCCAAGGGTTATCCAAGGGATGTGGGGGGGGGTCTCTGTGCATAGCACGTAGATTTATGCATTAAAAAGAAAATAAATGTATCTAGTGACAGTAAATTGCGTAGGTTTAGACCTAATCCTAACCCTAACGCTCCCCCCTCCCCGCTCCTCCTAAACTTATAACAATAGTACTAACGTAAAACACAAGATCAATCAGCTTTACAATGAACTCACAGACTGTTAGAACTCACAGACTATTAGAACTCACAGACTATTAGAACTCACAGACTATTAGAACTCACAGACTATTAGAACTCACAGACTATTAGAACTCACAGACTATTAGAACTCACAGACTATTAGAACTCACAGACTATTAGAACTCACAGACTATTAGACTATAGGGTACGGCTATGAAAAAGTATAGATAACATTATACAAGACAGTTTCAATATCTCAACGTTCATGTTGTTATCAGACGCAGATGTTTTATTTCGTTCTCATTCCCCATATAGTTTTAATGCGTGTCTCTGTGACAATACTTGTATATACATACATTATTGTTGTCTTGGATGTCTCTTCTACTAAATTACTGTTGTATAATACCTTTAAGATAATGCCTTTATTTTTAATGTTATTACTGTTTGCTCATTGTCTTGTATGTTCTTGAAAAAAAGCTTTAAAAATTGAAACTGTCTTGTATACTGTTATTTTTTTTACCCACATGTGCCAAATAGTCTGATAGTCCGTGAGTTCATTGTAAAACTGATAGATACTTGTGTTTTACATCAGTAATATTCTTACAAACTGGCAACTATGATACACAGACTTACTTTTTCTGCATGAGCCCACTGATCAATAAAATTATGAGCAAAATTAAAGTATTCAGGAGACTGAAGACTAAAACATTTCCTCTCAAGCTCATAATCCTTATAGTTGTATCCAGACACAGCAATTTGAATATTCCTCCTCGTCCATGTCCAACCAAATGAATAGTTAGGTGAAAGCTGAAACTTTTTTGCACCCTGGCACAGCAGACGGGGAAACACCATAGAATTTTGCAGGATAAAAGGTGTCATCTTGAAAATACCCTGTTCTCAGAAAACAATTACAGTGTATGAAAAATTGTAAAGGTTATGTTTTTAAATCACAATCAAATATTAAATATATAGAAGCTCAATACTCATTAACTGATTTATTTTAGCTTAATACTCATTAACTGATTATTTTAGCTCAATACTCATTAACTGATTTATTTTAGCTTAATACTCATTAACTGATTTATTTTAGAAGCTCAATACTAATTAACTGATTTACTTTACAAGCTCAATACTCATTAACTGATTTACTTTGGGCCTTTTTTTTAACCTCGATATTCAGCTGTTTATTAATAAAAAAAAAAATTTTTGAAAATTCTATTTTACAATTTTGCTGTTTATTTATAGGTTATTCTATGCATCAATAAGTTTTATTCTCGTTCTCAGTTATTTAAATATGTATACGAGATGTGATCCTCGGTGGAACATTGATAAGTTATTGGCCTGCTGACCAGTAAAAATGGATTTCAAATCCACTCCTTACTCATGGTTTGAAATAAAAACTACTTTTGTGGTTCAACCAGCCACCAAGAAGTAGGTTACCAGGGAATATGCTCTGGGAAGGTCAAGCAATAACATCATCGCTACTGAGAAAGTGTACTAGGCAACACTAGTCAGGCAGTTTCTGGTCAACCACTAACTAGACAACTGAGCACTTATGGGAAAATGTGTGCTATGATGGTGGTTTATTCTTTTTCTTCTTTTGCATTCAGAATCTGTGGCCATGTTATATTGTCAGGCCTGTCGTTAGGGCGAAGTCCACTGTTTTCTCCAGGTCAGAGCAGCTGCCACATAGCTTTTGTCTCACATCTGTATCCTGGTGGCCCATAACTCATATTACCTTTATCTTTTTACCTTTTATACCAGAAGTCTGGTTTTCTTAATAAATGTTGCTCTATGAAAGTTCATCAAGACTGCCATACAGTTTTCTATGAACAGTTTTGAAAACATAAAGACATAGATATGCTAGTTGCATGGTACCATGGCTGCTGGTGTGCCTCTTGGCTTAATACTTATGACTTTAGGAGTAGTTCTTACTGAGGCAAGACTGGTTCTGTCATTGCAAGGGTTGACCAGACTTAGCTTCCAAGCCTCTTTTAGATAAGCTAGCCCCATCTTTGCAACAATGTGCTGGCAGTATAGTATCACCAAGTGATCAGCATCACAGAATAACAGATTTAATTTTTTGGGATTAATTTCTAAATATAAAAATTAATAGTGACTAATTTCTAAATATTAAAATTAATAGTGACTAATTTCTAAATATAGGGATTCTTCTTCTGTGTTCGTTCTGAAACTCCTGTAGAATAGCAGGATGTAGTGTGGTAGTGTGGAGAACGAAATGGGTTGTCATAGTTTACAGCATTGCTGCGATATCTGCGCCTTTTGGCCTGACACATCCAACTTCAGCATGGGTGTGGGTCAGACCCAATATGGAATGGGACAGCCAACTCCATCCCATAACCTCCTTAGTTGCCTCTTACGACATGCATGGAAGGTAAACAGTGTTGCTATTCTTTGCTCCCCTCTTGGGCCTGGCAACACGGGCAAAAAAATATTTTTTAATGATTGCGCTGAGCAGAAAGAAACAAATAGGCATACGCCTATTGTTGAAAAACATAAGCATCATAATTATGTCAATGGTAATAATAGTTGTAACATAAGCCCCTAAGCCTATCATGTAGGAGGGTCATTAATTGCCATTTATTAATTTCTCTTTTTTAGTTGTGAGCCGTCAGACTTCTGAGTTCAAACATTAACACAGTGTATGTAAGGTGAGATTGTGAAACTTCTCACTAACCATTTACCACTGAAACTAGCCATCACAACATAATTTATGCTCAAATGGAATGAATCACAATGAGAAATAGGGTCTATGTTGTACACACACAAATAGCCTACTAGATCAGAACTGTAGAAAACTATAGGAAAAAATGCAAATTGAAAATATGGTATGCCTAAAGAAGCTTTGTTAATATCTAGAAAACATAGGAAAACGCACACAAATTGACATATGTGATGATCATTATTGACGTCCTTTTTTAAGTTTTACTCCTGTGCTGTGATGGGGGTTTTTTGTTGAAACGTCAATTTGTATGTTTTAAATGATTAGCAAAAAAGTAATTACCGTGATAAATCAAACACCGAAGACGTAGAATACTAGGCCTAGTATAATACTGTGGCTGTGAATTTGTAATAAACATAACACGAGCATAGTATGCCCTCAATGCTGGATATGCACGTCAGCAGACTGCACGTACTTGACTTATTCACTATCTACTACAGGAGACGAGGCAGCTTATTCACTAAGAAATTAAGAAGTCTGTCTTCATTGTGGAAGTTGAAATATTAATGTATTCTATTGATACTCAACTACCTATTATAACAAAATTACTATATGATCTTTTATGATCCCTGCATACAGTACACAATCGGTACAACCCAATGTGTTGTCTTTTTACAGCGTTCTAAAGTGGATATAACTGTAAAGTGAGATGTTCCAGATTCTTGATAATTCTTCAGCAAACATAAGAAATCAAAACAATGCACAGAATAACAGAAATGCATTTCTAAGAAAAGTTTAAGAGCTTAATACAATAAAATATAGCCAACAGTTGAATTCATAAAATACAACTGCTATTACTCTTATTATTTTAGTATAATGAACGCTGACAAATGAATTTTTAGATTATAGTCGAAATGGCACTGAATGATGGTGACAAACCAAATATCAATTAACTATTTCAGTGATTTCATTTGATGTTTAACGCATTTGATGATGTACAACTTACCTGAAATTACATCAGCAACTATGTTTTATGTCCATATTTTTCTGCTTCTTGGGGCAGCACGAATATGAATCGTGAACACTTTGCCCCTAAACTAATTCCTCTGCGACCCAGTTCTGAAAATAGGCTACTGTTAGTCATTGTAAGCCTGGTTTATATATATATATATATATATATATGTATATATATATATATATATATATATATATATATATATATATATATATATATATATAAATCATCAAGTGCCATTAACAGACTAATATCTGGAGATCGCCCGTGTGTTGCCCGGGCCAAAAGGGGAGCAAAGAATAGCAACACTGAGTTTACCTTCCACGCATGTCGTAAAAGGCGACTAAGGAGGTTAGAAGATGGAGTTGGCTTCCCATCCCATATAGTGTCAGTGACCCAAAGCCATGCTGAAGTCGGATGTGCCAGGACGAAAGCCGCAGATATCGCAGCAATGCTGTAAACTATGACACAACGCATTCCGTTCTCCGGACTACATCCTGCTAATCTGCAGGAGTTTGAGAACGAACGCAGAAGAAGAAGAAGTAGAAGATATCTGGAGGTCAAAGTCAATCAGCACACACACGAAAATGCGCTTATTTAATCCCTGCGTCATCCTGGTGCTATCATATGGATGTGAGAGCTGGAAAAGCTCTTTATCTTCAGAAAAGAAATTACTGAGTTTCGAGAACAAATGTCTTCGTAGGATAACTAACACCCATTGGAGTGAATTCAAATCGAATGATAAAATCAGAGAAGAAACACATCAAAATTTCATCACAAGCGCTATCAGAAAACGCCGTTGGTCCTACATCGGGAATGTCCTACGCGCAGACATCAACAGAATACAACACCAATCTCTTGAATGGATACCTACAGGCAAAAGAGCCAGGGGTAGACTAAAAGAAACACTCAGAAGAACAATACTTAGAGAAAGTAAAACAATCAATATTCATGCTATTCAAGAACTGCACAGAATAGCTTTGAACAGACAGAATTGGAGAGATCTGACCTCAGCCCTATGCGCTACTCTTTTATCTTCACAAACACCTTGCACAGAATACATAGACAGGCAGCAAATCAAGTGGTTTGGCCACATTATGAGAATGTATAACGACAAGTTGCCCGTACTGGCATATAGGCCTAACTAAATGAGATCAGGGATGACCACGATAAAGATGGATAGAAAACATCAGATGTTCCGCTGATTGTCAGACCTAGTGGAAAAAAAACCCAGCCGTGGCAACGCTGCTCCCCTAGTGCCCGCGAGCTGTGAATATTTACAATATAAAAAAATGTAAATTTCAGTGTAAAATGGCGGCAGATGTGAAACAGAAGTTAAAAGGAGAATAGGAATGGTTAAAAGTATCTTCAATAACATGAGGAAAATAATAACATCTAAACAAATTACAAACAAGTTTGTTTTTTTAATGCGAATTATGAAATGCTAACATCTATTCTACATTAATATTAATGTGTCAGAAACATGGACACTAAACAAACAATTAGAAGACAGAATTGATGCCTTTGAGATGTGGATAAATATAGAAGAATAGGGAAAACATCATGGAAAGAGAAGAAACCAAATAAAGAAGTTCTAAAAACACTGAATATGAAGGAGTTACTAAGAGAAATAAAGATCAGGCAAATAAAATATTTTGGACACATTAAAAGACATGACTGCTTATTGAAGACCTTACTTGAAGGTAAAGTCTAAGAGAAAAGAGCAAGAGGTAGACAGAAATACAAGTGGGAGAGTAACATCACACAATGGACAGGTTACAGTCTAGCAGAGTGCACCGCCAAAACATGAGACAGTGGATGTTGGAGATCTGTTGCAGCTAACCTTAGTTGCGGAGACGGCATTTGATGATGATAAAATATAAACAAAAACCTTGCGAGCTACAAAGTTCCGTGCCCATATGGACACAGAGGTGATGGAACCAGTCTTAGACTATTTAAGTGGCTGCTATGTATGAAGTGCCCAGTTATGATGCGGAAGATAATAACCAGCTCAGCTGTGTCAAGATATTGATAGCTGTCTTTGATCGACTTTTCTGAAAACTTTTGATGCCGGCCTCCTTTTCTTTGTATGCGATATCTTGATCTTTTTTTCCTGTGTTGCTCCGCAATTTGCCAGCATAGTCTATCTGTCTCCTCACGCCCTGGTATGTCTTTGTGGGATATCAACTGTAGTACTACCCTTCTTCGGATGCTCACATCTCGTATTACTTCCTTCAGGTCTGGCAGTTTATTGTTATAAAGGACTTGTAAGACAGAAATTGCACAAGTAAGAAACCACCTGTTGACATTGGCTTTTCTTTTTAGTTATTTCTGCAGAAATGTTTATTCTTTTGCTAATATTGTATGTAAACTTCAGCACCTCTATGCTTCTATGTGGTACATATCTTCAATCATGTTGCATATTATTGTTTTCATTTGAAGATTATTCAGTTCTCTCATAGTTTACCGGTACTTGTTTATGGTGGTTCTGATAGTGATGTTTTGATATTGTTACCATTGAACTGGGAAAATTGTTGGTGTTATTTCTTTTATGTCTGATAGTTCGTCCTAAAAATTTGTTTAGTTTTTTTTTTTATCGGTGAATTATTCTTCTTCAGCGTTCATTCTCCAACTCCCACTGGATCTCTCTTGTAGCAGGACAATGGTCCAATTAGATTTCCAGTAGGATGTAGTCCAGAAAATGGAAATGCGTTGTGTCGCCGTTTTATCTACCCCGATGGCTAGACACACCCGTCTTCTGCGGAAAAAAATCGGTGAATAAAACTGCTTATCTTTAGCCTTCCACTGGCTAGGTCACTTCTTCTTCTTTCGTTCATTTGAAACATGTCTATATCTGTAATTCTGTCTCCTTAATAACTCACTGTCTTTTATAGGTCATACTGTGGCTCATAGAGCTTTGATTCCAGTGTTGTTTCCTCAGGACAATATGTTTGCCTCTGTATAAAACATGTTCTGGTTGACGTTAACTTTTTTTTAACCCCGTCAACCTTTTCAGACTCCCCCGCCCCCTAATTGTTGACTTATTTATGGACGGCCTCTCAGAACAATAAGTGAAGCTGGGCACACGTAATGTCTGGGCCCGAAACGATAGCAAAGAATAGCAACAATACTTACATTCCACGCATTCGTAAGAGGCGACTAAAGAGGTTCTGGGAAGGAGTTGGCTGTATCATCCCATATAGGGTCACAATGGCACAGACATCACAGCAAAGCTGTAAACCATGACACAAAGAATCCCGTTCTCCCATCCTGCTTCTTCGTCTTCTTCTGCGCTCATTCTCAAACTCCCGCTGGTTCTCTCTTATAACAGGATAATGGTCCTATTATATTTCCAGCAGGATATAGTCCAGAGAATGGAAATACGTTGTATCGCTGTTTATTTCTGCCAATGGCCCGACACATCCGTCTTCGACGGTCCATCCGGTTCATTTGTATGAGTATGTTAATGAACGCAGAAGAAAAAGAAGTGAATATTACCTCTCATAGCAAGTGATTGCGACGAAGTGATTGCGTGCATGGCATCACGCAAACATCAATTAACCATTCACTCCCAGAGTCCGCTCACTTTGAAGAGGTGGAGAAGGCCATCTCTAATTTGTCCGTGGGAAAAAGGGCACGGCTATTTCCAGTTGACAACGTGTACCGCATAGGGCTTTACCAACGCTGCTTTATGTTTCGGCATCCTGGACTGTATATGCGAAACACGCTCGACTGCTTAACTCTTTCCACCTTTGGTGACTAAGAAATCTTATGAAAGTACGTTGGCAGCAACAAATACCAGACACGGAAATTCTAGAAAAAGTCCCATATGCAAAGCATCCATGCCCTGTTGATTAGATCCCAACTCCGCTGGATCTGACACGTTGTCCTTATGCAAGACAAGCGCCTTCTGAAGAGATTATTCTATGGGGAGCTGTAGATGGTAAACTTTCTAGCGGAGGGCAGAAAAGTCCGTCAATGATTACTTAAAGGACTGTGGCATTGATCCCAGCCTCTGGGGGACTAAAGCTCTTGATCGCTCAACTTGGCACACTCAGATCACCTCTCGCACCAGAAAATTTGAGTAAAGAAGAATACTGCGAGCAAACTACCAAAGACAAACAGAAGAAAAGATCTGAAAACGTTATTACTCAGGACTCTCTGTGCGCATGCACGCACTGCAATAGATCTTTCCTGGTTCGAAAAGGACTACTCAGGCATCTACGAACTCACAAACTTAAACTAAAATAGACTTCTTCTTCTTCTTTCGTTCGCTAATAATGTCTATATCTGCAGTGTTGTTGCTTGTATAAATTGGACAGTGTTTTCCATTTCTGGTTTTGTACCATAAAGTTTAACATTCATTGGTGTATCAGAAGGCCATTATGTACACCTTAATGTGTCATAGTTTGCACATTCTTGAAGGATATGTTCTGAAGTCTGGTTGGCTTGTCCACAATTACACTTTGCTGTTGTGCCAATTTTAAATTGTGTATACATATAGCTGTTTAATCTATTGTGTCCAGTTCTGAGTCGAAATATGATGACCTGTTCTTGTCTGTTAAGTAGGTGGTAGTCGTTCCGTGGAGGTAAGTTAGGCTTTCGTTGCACCTTTATCATGGATTTATTTTAGTGATAGCTGATTGGTACATCCGGTAGTTGCATGTTAGCACCTTCCTTGGCGAATTGATCAGCTCTCTCATTTCCTGCTATTCCACAGTGTGATGGAATCCATTGCAGTATAACTCCACACCTATTTTGTACTATGGACAATACCTCTTTTAACTCTGGAAATTTATTGGATTGTAGTGCCTCTAGTACTGACCTTGCATCTGTAAGTATTACAATAGGGTGTGAGGTCCTGTCCAATGTTAACAGTTTCTCTGCAGTTGTACAAATAGCTTTGACTTCAGAGTCATAGTTGTTGTAGTAATTCCCTGTTAGTATACAAGTGGTATCAGTGGTGCCAACTGGGTATTCTACATATAAACCACTTCCTCCATTTTTTACTGCATTCTTTGCTGATCCATCTGTATATACTCTTGTCCATATATCACTTGGGTAAACGTCATCGAGGAAGCTGAGAGCTGCTACCCTTTTCTGCAAATTATTATGATGTTCATCCCCATACACACCTGTTATTGACTTAAATAGACAAATACCAAAGTTTTTATTTTTTTTTCATCTATTTTTTTCACATATGTTTATTGTTTTTCATGCCATGCTCATTTTCGTTTGCGAAGAAGGAACATCATAGCAAGTAACTCCATAGCTTTAACGAATAAACACATTTTTGAAAGAGAAGAACAAAGTTGTAAAGCTTTTCAGGTCCTGCGGTAGTCACGGACGGAATCACATTAAAGGAGGCGACGTTGAAAACTGGCTGCGAACATGTCTCTTGTCTATGCCCAGGTGGAAGTTGGTTGATAGCATCCACACTTGCTGTTAAGCGTAGGGGTGGAAGCTTGAAGTTTCTGTTCAAGACAAGATGTGATGCCTAAGATATTGGACAGTTTGACTAAATGGCTTCTATTGACGACACCAACAGAGATGGTGACATACTTGAGAGATCGATGTACATGGAGAAATATGATCGCCAACGCCATTCGGAACGGAACTTGATGATGATGATTTGGCTCTGTATCCAGCTGATCGTTTGTTATAAGCTCTCAGTCGTAATTGGGTTGGGTCCATTCTCACAAGGTAACCAAACCACTCTATCCGCTGGCGTTCTAGGTATTCAATACAAGGCATTATTCCTACTCTTTTGTTTTCTGATATCCTCGTTTAACAAAGTGTTGGTATGAAAATTGTAGATATTATCTGATATTGATCTTTGGATGCAGGAGTAATGGTGAAAGTTGGTATGTCACTGCGTTTGCATTCTCGCATCTTGATTCTATTTCTCTGTCTAGTTTACCATTTTCTGAAAAGAAAAAAAAAACACTACCTAAATATTTGAATTATTTTGTTTCTTTCAATGCTGAATCGTCCATTGTTATATCTATTGTTCTTGGTGACTTGCTGATTTTCATAGCTTCCGTCTTTTATATGTTGATTTTCGTGTTATACTTATGAATATGTTGCATGCATATAGCATATCATGCTGTAGGCGAGACAATCGACAGTAATCTAATATCTCCTAGCTGAACGTAACCATGACCTAAAACACCGATTTTATTATTTTCATGAATTTCGTTAGTCGGGTATGGATTTTTCTGGCAGAAAACTCCAAGTATATAGAATAATAGATATTGACCAACGAAGTTCACGACAATAACAAAAAAGTCTTGTTTAATTGCTTTTGAGAGGTCTATACTGGAGCCCTGGCATGCTGTCGATGTGTAAATTATCTTCTTTTTCTTCTTCTCGTTCGGAGTTTAACATGTCTACACAGCAAGTCATGTTTTCTTAATAAATGCTACTGTATTTGAAAGCTCCTCAGTGCTCCCATACATCTTTCTGTGGATGTCCAATTCTGTGGGCCAGTGTTCTTCCCTGAACTGGTTTAGTGTATTGCAGTCTTGCAGAATATGTTCAGCTGTCTGTGCTGCCTGTCCACAAAGGCACAATGGTGATGGGACCAATCTTAGTCTATTTAAGTGGCTGTTTAATCTGTTGTGTCCTGTTCTGAGGCGGAAGATAATAACCTGCTCTGCTCTGTTGAGATAGTGATAATTGTCTTTTGGGTGGTCGACTTTCCTTATGGCTTTGATGAGGGTCTTCTTTTCTTGATAGGTGATTTCTTGGTCTTTTTGTTCCTGTGTTGCTCCATCCTTTGCCAGTCTGTCTGCCTCTTCATTTCCTGGTATGCCACAATGGGATGGTATCCACTGTAGTACTACCCTTCTTTGGGTGCTCACTTCTCGCATGGCTTTCTTCAGGTCTGGCAGTTTATCGCTGTCAAGGGCTTGTAGGACAGTCATAGCATTAGTAAGAAATACCACCTGCTGGCATTGAGTTCTTTTGTTTTTAATTATTTCTGCAGCCATGTTTAAAGTCTGTACTTATGCAGAGTAGTTGGAGCAGAATATCCAGTTGGTGAACATGTGGATTCATTTTCTTTTTCTGGATGTTTTATGTACACGCCAGCACCTCCATTCTTTACTGCTCTGGTTGCTGATCCGTCGGTATATACATGCTTCTCTGAGGTACATATCTTCAATCATGTTGCATACTATTGTTAGTTAGTTAGTTAGTTAGTTAGTCGTCGGATCATCATCACTGCAAACTGGACACATCCATAGTTGCTCCGATCTCTCCTTGAGTGTATCCGCCATCACACTTCTGCTGACAGTACCGGTCCTATGCTGGTTGACCATCATTCTTCTGCGCCCTCCAAAATGTTCACCTCTAGCAACACCGCATCTCAATCCCTGATCTTTAATCCTAGCCATTGAAAAGGAATCATCATCCACATTAGTCTCACTCTCGCGTGTTATATCTCTTAAGGAGTTCAAAACGTCAGCGCGATCCATTGCCCCATCGCCCTTTGCCACATCGCACACGATGCCAGTTGATCCGCTCTTTCATTGCCTCGAACGCCCACATGTCCCGGCACGAAAATAAATGTAACCGCTTTCAAGTTCGCATTTCTCAAGGCCTCAATCCACTGTTCGCGAAGGAGACCCACTTGTACCTTCTTAATCATACTCATAGAGTCACTCAAGATGCAGACCTGCGTTACTTTCTGTGTGCGTAGCCACTCAAATGCCTTGGTCACCGCCATAGTCTCCATGGTCATACTACTCGTAGTGAGCGCAAAGGCACCACTTTCCTCCTTGATCGTTTTACCTGCGCACTGAGCTGTAAAGGCCCAAGCACTGCGAACATGCCTAATTTCAGATCCATCAGTGTATATAATCACAACCCCCTCTTTGGTATTCTCACTGATTAAAGCCTGCACTTCTTTCTCCACAGCTGTGGGACACCATTCTCTGCATTTCCTGCTAAGTGATATTACTACTCTCAAACAAGTTTCGAAATCTGTGGGTAGACCTATCCATTCCGCACCAGCTGCCACATCCTGTAATCTGCACACGCTTTGTATTACATCCTCAGCACGCCCCATCCACGACCTTCCTCTCTTGAGTCTGCTGCCTTTAACTTTCTGTATTTCGGAATGCAACGGGTGTTCCTTATCTGCATGTATTTGAAGGTACGCCCGTGCACGGCAATACTGTAATATATGCTCAGCTGTTGGGCAGTCAAGTAGGTATCGCATAGCTCTTGTCGATGTGTCTCTTCTGCATCCCAGAATGATACGCATTGCTGCATTCTGGACTCTATCCAGTCTTTTGATCTGAGTTTGGCTAAGAGTCAGAATTGCCAGTGCATATTCCACCACAGCCACAACCAAACCCTGGTACAAAAGAAATAACAATCTTTGCTCACACTGCGCAGCAGCCAACCTTCATTGCTGCTAAGCCTTTGCCTGCCCTTATGATAATTTGGTCAACATGTTCCTTGAAACTCAGGCTTCTGTCAAAAAACACACCCAGATATCTCATTGTGCTAGTTCTTTCTAAACTTTTCCCGGACAACGAAACTTGTGGCATGGGTGTCTTTACCATGTGATTGTTCAAGGAAAACCACGTCACGAATGCCTTAGACGGATTAACCACTGCTCCCATATCTCGACACCAATTTGTCAGTCTGTCCAGCTCCTTCTGTAGTTCCACGACGCACTCTTCTCGATTTCTGCCCTGTCTATACACCAGGATATCATCGGCATATGACATCGTTCTGCCAACACCTGTGATTTGATTGCCAGCGATATGTACTGTGTATACATTGAAAAGTACAGGAGATAGAGGCGATCCCTGTGGCAGGCCAGGGCTAATAACCGTTGGTGTAGATATCCAGTTACCACACTTAAGAACTACAACCATGTGCATCAGGGCGGCGCCAACCCAACGCACGACAAAAGGATTGCATACTATTGTTTTCTTTTGAAGATTATTCAGTTCTATCATAGTGTGGTAGTTGTTTATGGTGGTTCTGATAGTGAGATTTGGGTATTGCTCCCACGGAACTGGAAGAAGTGTTGGTGATATCTCTTTTGTTATGTCTGGTAGTTCATCCTTATGGTGTAAATTATGAGAACGGTGATATAATTCCAAGGGAATACGAGTTTCTGACTCTTGTTTCCTGTGCCAAATCTCGTAGGGTGTCACCGTGGCACTGCGTGTCACAACCCTGGTGACTTAGTTAGTTAATTAGTTATTCCTCTAGGGCCAAAGACGGAACATAGGGCGGATGTCATAGATTTCCATGTCTCTCGTTGCATTGCAATTTGCTTTAGATCTTCATTGTTTCTGATACCGATGGTGAAACGTTCCCTTGTAATAGTTCTACGTAAAGTTTCTTTTGGTCTTCCTCGTTTTCTCTTGCCTTTTGGTGACCACATCAAAGCTTGACAGGGGAGTCTTTCAGTATTCATTCGTAGCGCGTGTCCGATGTAATTCCAGTGACGTTTTCTAATATAGGTGGATATTTCCAACTTTCGCATCCATATGTTAATGTTGGAATTATCAGGAGTGGAAGATTTTGAGTTTTGTATTATTTCTTAGTGTTTTTGAATGCCAGAGATTTGATAGTTTGTTGAATGAGTTAGCAGCCAGTGCAATACGGTGTGATATTTCTGTTGATGAATCTCCTGTTGTTGATAGCTTGCTTACTGCCAAGGTATGTGAAGTTGTTGACTTTTTCAAGAGTGTTGCCGTTTAGTTTGATGTCTGTTAGTTTGTTGATAAGGTCAAATATTTTTGTTTTGGGTGTGTTGATTTCAAGCCCAAGTTGTGCAGAGAATAATTGCAGTGACTAAAACCTGGTGACTACTCGCTGTTTTTTTCGTCCATCACAAGTAATGCTGACCATATATTCAACTTCAACGATCAACATTTGAAACTCAGAGTTATGGCCTTGAATATGAGTTCGTAGATGGCTAATAAGTCATATTCTGGCCCAAATAATCTTGTACAGTTTTGGCTGGGATGACCAAAATAGATGGCTATTGGTCTACCTGTGATTCTCTACCTACTCTCCGCTGCAAAGCTGCTCCATTCTCCTTTTAAAAAAAATACTGCACTTTATTTTTTGTACTGTAGAGCGCCATTTTGTGAAATTTTGTAGCGCTATTTTGTGAAAGTTCTTCCTATGTTTCTTGATCTACTTAAAAGGCTTTCAGGGAGGTATTAACGAGTCCTTGTTGCACTTCTTTTGGCCACTTTGAGAGCGCATGCCTTTCTGCAACTCATCATAGAGAAGTATCTTTGGCAGACGATGATATGGCATACGTACCGGATGACCAGCCCATCGAAATCTGACTGCATTAGAATTGTGTCCAAAATTAGACAACTCTTTAATGACCGTATTTTTAAGAACAAAAATGTAAACATAGACACTAAAGTTGCATTATACAAGAATATTCTTACCCCATCACTGTGCTGCCAGTGCCAAACCTGGATAATGACAGCACAAGATAAAAGAAAAATAGTGACAGCAGAAATGACGTGTCTACGAAGAATACTTAGAATTAAAGATACTTAAAGATACTTAGAATATCATGGAAGGATAAAATCAGAAACTCAGATATTATAAACACACTGAATATTCAAGTGTTGGTTACTAAACACAATAACAAAAAGAAAACTACGCCTGTTTGGTCATATAAAGAGACATAACTGTTTAGAAAGACAAATAATGGAGGGAAGAGTACCTGGGAAGAGGAGAAGGGGCAGACCAAGAAGACGATGGACTGACGACATTAAAGATAATATGAATACATCGCTAGAAAATACAAGCCACATCGCCCAAGACAGAGAGAGGTTCAGGGAGTTCATTGGGAAGACAACGTTCTGGAAGGAATACGTCACATGACACACGAAGAATATTCGGAGTGTCATTTTATCTATCTATACGATATGGCCCTCGTTTGCCTTGCGGCGTCAGGAGTGGAAGAATTCTCTGGAGATGACCTTCTTGTGTGCTGTTTGTATGGTTGTTCCTGTGGCTTCTTTGATTTTTGATCTATCTTTTACATAGTTGATCTGCCTTTGGCTTTATAGCAATTATGACCTCAGGATGTCTGTGTGTCATGCTATCTGTTGGTAGTCTGGAAGCGTGTGAACGCCACGTGATCTGTTGTCTTTTGATGTGCTCCAATACTGGTATTGTTTTGGTTATCTGTCTAATGTTATAGATTCTAATTCTATCTCATAATGACACTCCGAGTATTCTTCGTAGACATGTCATTTCTAACAAAGAATACTCGGGGTGTCATTAAGAGATAGAATTAGGAACATCAGACAGATAACCAAAATAATATATGTATTGGAGCACATAAAAAGACTACAGATCAAGTGGTTTCCACACACTTCCAGACTACCAACAGACACCATACAACATATGGCCATAATACTTAGACATCACGGCTATAAAGCCAGAGGCACCATGTAAAAGATGGATCACAGAAATCAAAGAGGCCACGTGAACAAGCTTAAAAACAGCACACAAGAAGACCATCTCCAGAGAACTGTTCTATTCTTGACGCCGTAAGGCAAACAAGGACCACAACGTGTAGATAGAAAGACATAGACTATTGACTCACACATGGGAGAGAGTGTGAAGTATATTTTTGAGTATGCTCACAACACTTCATTGTGAGTAAACATATAGGTGCTTAGTCTCTCCAAGCAGATATTGAAGTGCATGTGTACTGATGTTCCAGCTGATAGTTTGTTGAACACATGATTCATTCTGTCCCTTAGGATGCCTATTTGTGACACACTGTATATTATATAGACCTATGGGGGCCAACCCGATTACCTCGCAATACTAAGTCTTAACTTTCCATAAATTGAAAGGGCGATGCTCTTTCTGGTTGTGTTGATCATTTTCATCTTTCCCAGCTGTGAGTGCTACTTGGTATTATAATTAGTACTGTCTGTACAAAGAATGCCCAAATTATTAGTCCTATTGCATAACAGTGTAGTTATGTAAACAAAAACAAAACCTACCGTAGGTGGTTTTTGTTATTCATTTTATTGCACACATTGCATAGTGTGTACTACGCCTAGTGTTATTTAATATTCACTACTTACATTTAAGTTTATTCAAGAGTCCTGTTACATAAAATAAACATTTACAACATAGATTTGGAACATCAGTGACCTCGGGAGTAATATTTAACATGAAGTTGGGAGACGTAATTTATGGGGGAAACCCCGTCATGTGACTTCGACCACCAATCGAAAAAGGCAACCCCGTTGCGCAAAGAATATGCGCATATATCTAGAATCTTTATTGACAAGAAAATGCCGTCGGCTTCAGATTCTCAGTCAGCCCCCGTTCAAACAGAAAAACCACATCATTATACGTAAGTAACATCAAGTCTGTGATATAATATACCACACGAAACTATAAGTTTGTTATTTCATCGAAGCTCAATATGTTTTATTTTATTTTATAGGTATTTGAGAGATTTTCGCACCCAGCAATGTGAGCTCTTTCTTCAGCACAAATGTCAACAACACAGGCCATTCACTTGTTTTCACTGGCATTTTCTGAACCAGAGACGAAGGCGACCAGTTAAAAAGCGAGATGGAACTTTTTCATATAGTCCTGATATATATTGTACAAAATACGATGAAACAACTGGAATATGTCCTGATGGAGACGAGTGAGTATTGACCATTTTTTTATTCAAAATTTGGTGGGAAAGAACCTAGACTATTTCTTTGTTGTTACTGCTATACGTGGAGTGTTATTGTTATTCAGATTGTTACAGTTTATAATTTGATACGGCTGTTATATAATTTTATTATTGTTGTAGTACATCTTATTGGTTCTCGATTTTAATACACTAGACATTGCAGTTGTTTAGCTTGTAAAGCGATCGGAGACGCACTGTACGACGCGTGTGTCATGTAAACAAACATGGCAGCCATCTTTGTGATTTATTTTGAACCTAGTTTCTGGTTATGCAATGAAAATACATCAATTATGAAGTGAAAAGTTACGCGTTGTAGCTATTGTATGATTAGTTATTGTATCATTATAAATATCAACTACTTATAACCCGTGATTGACTTATTAAAATAAGAGTGGCTAGTATTTAAGTATGGCGAACACCAGTTCTAAAAGTTCGGGGCAATTGAGGTTACCGTCTGGCATATGCAACAAAGAAAACGACATATTCAGCTAAATTTAGGCAGAGCGTGTGCTTGATAAGACATTTCATTCATCATTTGTGTAAATCCTGATGTGTTTATAGTTCTTATCATTGATTAATTTTGATTGTTTTGTCTGTTTTACTCATCACGATGTATTTGTATTGCTTAGAAACAAAATCAGCTGTGGTCTAAATTTAGGTCTTGGTTATAAGAGACCTTGACCCGCTGTTGAACTTGATATGGCGGAGGCCTCATTGACGAAAACATTGTTGTTTTCTACCAGTAACGTTCATGCGGATGTGTTCTTTGTTCCTGGAACCGGATCTTACTTCTTTTTTTTTAAACATAATAATTATTTACAATTGTTGTGTAAGATGACACAGCAGAATTGGAAGAATTAGACTGAACGGTATTTCGAGTTTGGATTATGTTTCGGGAATAAATAAATTGCATCAAAGATATTTATTGTTTATGATGTAATGGTGTAAAAATAGTTCAGTTGTGTGTTGTTCTGGATAGTTGGGCGCAGGCCACAAGACAGAAGTCATCTGGCGAAATAAGTGGTGGGTTATTGTTGATTAACAGTGTACAATAACACACGTTCTCCGCTTGCACCTTTTTATAACTGGTCGACCATCCTGACCTCATCAGCAGTCAAGGCTAGCTAGTCTGCTAGCTCACAGGGTATTATAATAATTTCCATTTGTGTGTTAGTGTTAGCCATGACGTAGATAGGATTTTTTAGCTAACAGTAATGACAGCATCTGCTAGGATTGTCGTGTTGCCAAAATATTGACATTATTGATACAATAACAATACACGGTTCAGCAAGATTTATTTTACGTTGTGTAGCTAGTTTGCTTTAGGACTTAGTTGATTTTCTTTAACATTATATTATAGGATATGTGTTGAGAGGTATGGTTTAGTTTATTTTGAGTGATTATTGTGACAAGTTGAGAACGAAATACAATAATACAACCAGCTTATAACTGACAGAATAGCTCAGATATTTTGATACGATTGTAGACTACAAACATGCTGCTAATTAACTGAATATCATCTACTGTTTTAGACACAATATAATTGGTGTTTATGCTGAATTACTTAATGTTTAGAATGGGGATTTTTTGGGTCTTATGTGCCTATTCTGTGATTGTTCTTCTTTTGTTTTCTTTAAAATGTGTCTGTATCTGTAATTTTGTTTCTTCAATAAACTAAACTTCACTGTCTTTTGTTGTTCATTTAAGGGTCTATAGTACTTTTGTGGTTTATTATGATGTCTATAGAGCTTTAGTTCTAATTTTATTTCATTGGTCCAGAATGTTTGTCTCAGCATCTCATATTTAGACTATTATGGAGCATATGCTCTGGTTATATTCTGTTAATATTATGTTTAGATGTACATTTTCATCATGGGTATATTTTAAACTTTGTACTCCTTTGGGATCATACCTTGTATTGTATTCTCAGAAGAACATAGAACTGCAAGGAAACAAATTGTGGCTGCCATTCTTTAGAATTCGTACCCGGACAGTCATTTTCTGCCTGATATGATTGGACTATTATTTACTATATATTGGATTATTTCTTCTAGTTCTTCATTAGTATTTATAAATTCAGACTGTTCTTTGTGGGATCCAATTAAATGAATGTGCCATTGTTTTCAGAAGCTCTGTCCAATCTATTATCACTTTCTCTCCTTAATATCCAGCAGTATTGGTATCTATTTTGTTCACATGTACAAGTTATGTTCATATATCTTGTGGATATGTTTGGGATGTTGGAGGTCTGTTGCAGCCATCTTTTGTGCGAAGACGGAACTTGATGACGATGTAGTTTACTTGACGCTTCTGTTGATTTAATTACATTTGGTGTAGATGTTGTTGTAAAGGATATGCCGAAGTTCCTCTATCAGGACAAGATGAAGACAAAGAACTGTATTAATGATGAATTCTGTTCATGCAAAGATCTCTGGAATTTTATGGTCCCAGACATCTACTCTAGATATTATTATTTTTTTCATTTGCCTGGAACATGCCTATATCTGAAGTTTTGTTTCTTCTATAAACTTGACTGTGTTCTGTAATTCGTACAGCTGCCCTTAGAGGTTTTTTTATATGTGCCACTCTATTTGTTTCAGCATTTCATATTCCTAGCATTCCTGAAGAATATATTCTGCTGTCTGAAGTGCATGTACACATAGCCGTGTTGCCAATCTTGAATTTTATATACACGTGGCTGCGGAGTCTATTGTTTTCTGTTCTGAGGCGCAGAATGGCAACTTGTTCTGGTCTTTTCATAATTTGGTAGTCATCTTGTGCTGGAGTTGGCTTTCTAATTGCCTTGATCATGTTTCTTGTGATGGTATGTTATTGGTACATCTGGTTGATCATCAGCAGCTCCCTCCTTAGCCAGACGATCTACTCTCTAGTCTCCAGGTATTCTACAATGTGATGGTATCCACTGCATAGCTGCTTTATGCTGATTGCATAAAATTTGATGTTTCATGTTGTCATCAGCAAAAGAGTCTGCAAAGTGGTCAGCTTCCTATTTTCCCATGAGGATGTTTCCATCCTTTTGTAATGTGACCTTTCCAATTTCTCCCGGTATCTCATCATTTAGTTATTTTATCAACTTCCAGTTTCCTGGTATCCCTCTCAAGATTCAGCTATTCTGTTTACTCCTTCCAGCTACTCCGTCTGACTTGTAGCTTGGCTCTGAAATTTGGTCTTAGCTTGTTGATATTTATTATAGCGCTCTTGACATGGTCCTGTCTCTGACTGCTGTCGAGTTGTTTCCAGTTTTAATTTTCCAGTATTTCTAGTTAACTACTCAAGGTTTGTAGTGTTTACAGGCTCCTCTAGGGATGGTTTTATGAGAAGCTTGTAATACACATCTACAGGAATTCATTGACTACCAGTACCTTATTATCTATCTGTAGGTAGGTAGGTAGGTCTCTGGCTAGTACACTGGTGTAGTGTCAGTACATTGTCCAGTTTGCCTTCTTGTAGTTCCACCTAGAGAGAGTGTTGCTATCTTTAATATATTCATTATCTAAAGTCAGAAATACTGACCAGTGGTCACTGCCTCCAAGTTGTTTTCCAACAATATGATTGATGTTCCACTCCAAATTTGGTGAATGGAATGCCAAGTCTGATGTAGAGGGGGTGTGTCATGATCTGGAGTTGAAGGTTAGTTGGTTGGTTGATCAGGATAAGTTCATGTCCATCCTGTCAGTTTTCTAGTTCCTCACCTCTCCTTTCCATGTGATCATAGCCCCAACTTTGCGAGTGGCTAGTGAAGTCTCCACACATAATTAGTTTTTCTTGAACTGAGATTTGTCTAGTGTTAATAAGCGGTCATTCGGACAGTAGTAGTTGAGGAATGAATTGGAATTTGGTACTTTCTGTCCTGAAGTGGAGTATCTGTTATTCCGCTTTATCCATATATCTTTCTAGCTGGCATGCACTGATATTGTTCTTTACCAGCATCAGCATTCCACTTGTTTTGCCTGTCTTTTCAGTTCGATTGATAGCCTCTTATTTGTTTGATTATTTTCAGTTCGATTGATAGCCTCCTATTTTGAAAGCTACATCCTTATTGATATGGGTTTCTTGCAAGCAGCTCTTATTTACTTGCTCTTTATTTAAGATGTATTTGAGTTCCACATTTTTGTTGTTGATACCTTCAGCATTCCAATACATTATTTTTAATGGTCTTGTTTTTTGGCCAGTTGCTCTAGTCTCCTGGTTCCTCTGGACAATTTCAGAACTTCCAGTAGCTGGAGTTAGACCCTTTTGAGGCTTAGGGTCAAGCACCATCCCTGCCTGAAGGTCCATCACAGGGCGGACACCATAACATATATCAAATATAAGCATATCCCCATTGTGTGGGTTGGTGCGTGACATCTTGATTGCTGTGGTGCACCTCTTGGCTGGTTGCCTCTGTCTTCAGTACCTGTACTTGTTAGGGCAGAATGTAATCTTGCTTATTTTAGGAGGGCCTGGCCAGTCTTAGTTTTGAGCTTCTGTTGGCTGAGCTAAGCCACATCTCCTCTGCAAGGATCTGGCCTCGATGGGGTCTCTAAATATTGTGTAAGAACTTAAAGAAAATTTGATCTAAATAACAAGAGAGAAAGCTTACTACATGTGAAAGGACATGTATAAGAAAAACAGAACAAGAAGAGATTATGTGATGAATGAAGAGGCTACAAGAACTGCTGGAACAACAGTGTAGTCAAATATATTGAACAACAAAGACTAACATGGTTGGGCAATATAATGAGAATGAACCCTTATTGGCCAGCAGCAAGAGCATACAACATGAAAACAGAAACAGCACGATAGAGAGGAAGACCAAGAACAAGGTGGATTGAAGGAGTTGAGAACATTCTGAGACGTCACAATATTATTGCATATCAAGCACCAGGCCAGTAACTGGTTGTCATTCGATCCTGGAATTGTCATTCAATTCTTTAACACTTTACAGCAAAAGCAGAGAGACAATAGACAGAACTAACATTGAAGGTTTCCATAATAGACAGAACTAACATTGAAGGTTTCCATAAAATCCCCAACCCTCAAGTCTTTTTAAATCCGTATTGAGCAGTTTGCTTCATTAGCATATCTGCATAAGAAGTTTTAATGGAAATTTATGTTAAATTTTCTCATTTTATTCTACATTTCAGTTGTCCATTCCTGCACAGAACCGCAGGAGATACGGAGAGAAGATATCACTTGAGGTATTATAAGACAGGTACCTGTGTGTATGAAACAGATTCTAAAGGTCATTGCACCAAGAATGGTCCTCACTGTGCCTTTGCACATGGTGTCCATGATGTACGACCACCTGTTTATGATTCTACAGAAATGCAACCATCAATGGAGATAATAGACAAATCTTCAACATCCCCGGGAACATTGGAGAAGGATAGAGTACTTGCAGAGGATCCAAGATGGAATGGTATGTTGATTAATGATATAAGCATCTTGTTTGTTCCGTGATGGAATGGTATATTGATTGATGATATAGGCATCTTGTTAGTTCCAAGATGGAATGGTATATTGATTGATGATATAAGCATCTTGTTAGTTCCAAGATGGAATTGTATGCTGATTGATGATATAAGCATCTTGTTAGTTCCAAGATGGAATGGTATATTGATTGATGATATAAGCATCTTGTTAGTTCCAAGATGGAATGGTATGTTGATTGATGATATAAGCATCTTGTTAGTTCCAAGATGGAATTGTATGTTGATTGATGATATAAGCATCTTGTTAGTTCCAAAATGGAATGGTAACTAACTAACCTTTTTTTGACCCTGAAGGGTTTTGCGTTTAATAATGTTGATGAAAGAAAGTGCATTATATAAATTCAACTAAATTTGATTGTTTACAGATACAAATTTTGTGCTAGCAAATTATAAGACTGAACCATGCAAGCGTCCTCCAAGATTATGTAGACAGGGCTATGCTTGTCCTCAGTTTCATAATTCCAGAGACAGAAGAAGGAGCCCAAAACAGTTTAAATATAGGTGAGAACATTGGTGTTATTTCTTTTACATTTTTTTTGGTCCCAAGTAATTCCAGCCAACTGGCAACCCTGAGTGAAAAACTATTTTATATTTGTTGATGAAATGCAGAAGTGCATTTAACAGACTGTCTAATATCTGGAAGTCAAAGTCAATCAGTAAATGAATGAAAATGCGCTTATTTAATTCCTGCGTTATTCCGGTGCTATCATATGGATGTGAGAGCTGCAAAAGCTCTTTATCTGCAGAAAAGAAATTACTGAGTTTCGAGAACAAATGTCTTCGTAGTGTAACTAACACCCATCGTAGTGAATTCAAATCGAATGATAAAACCAGAGAAGAGACACATCAAAATTTCATCACAGATGTTATCAGAAAACGCTGTTGGTCCTACATCGGGCATGTCCTACACGCAGACACCAACAGAATACACCACCAATCTCTTGAATGGATACCTACAGACAAAAGAGCAAGGGGTAGACCAAAAGAAACACTCATAAGAACAATACTTAGAGAAAGTAAAACAACCAATATTCATACTATTCAAGAACTGCACAGAATAGCTTTGAACAGACAGAATTTGAGAGATCTGACCTCTGCCCTATGCGCTAACGTCAGCGCAAAAGGAAAATGAATGAATTGTTTAAATACTCACCAGGTTAATGAGATAATTAATATTGAATGTTACTCAGAATATCAGGATTTAACAATGAATGAGCCAACACAGAACATGAAAGGGAAAGTGAAAACTGGCTATATAATTTTCTTCATTGCACTGTACACTCTCCCCTTCCACCGTTCCATAATTGTGGATAATAACACTATTTGTTTCTGTTTGCGTAACCAAGTTGGAAGTGTAAAAATAACATATTTGTTCTCACAAGAACTTTTTGTAGTATGGTCAGTGCAGCACGGATGGTATGACGTCTATTGCACTTGAACTACATCTCACTGGTGATGGATATGAGATATACAGTTAAATCCCATTGTAACAACTTCATTTAGGCCGACAACTCCTGCAGATTATCAGGGTGTAGTCCGGAGAACGGAATGCGTTGTGTCATGGTTTACAGCATTGCTGCGATATCTGCGCCTTTCGGCCTGACACATCCGACTTCAGCATGGCTTTGGGTCACTGACTCTATATGGGATGGGACAGCCAACTCCATCCCATAACCTGCTTAGTTGCCTTTTACGACATGCGTGGAAGGTAAACAGTGTTGCTATTCTTTGCTCCCATTTCGGGCCCGGCAACACACGGGCGATTCATGATTTTAAAAAGTGTTGTAAAATAGGGAAATTTGCTATAAAAGAATATTCTATAGGGTGATTCCACTGTATGAAGAACACCAACAGAAGGCACAGTAAGATAGGTATCATTCGGAAACCCCACAGGGAAAAGGGAAAATAGGAAGACAACAATATACTTGGAGGATATGTATAACATGAAAAAATTAGAAGCAATGGTTAAAAATAGGATAAGATGGGGGGAAAATATGTTGAGGAAATATGCTCCGCAAGGATTTAAAGGTGAAAAGAATTTGTCATTGCTTTTTGAACTGTCAAAATGTCAAACAACAATGCAGCTGAATTTGAACCAGGTACATTTGTTGTCCAAGAAACTTATATTCATGTTTAATTTATACTTTGCATTTTTTGGACCTTCATTAAAACTTTATCTCATTCATGCATACTTGTCACTCCTAAATATTGTAACAAACTGATGATGAAACTAATCTGTTTCAGGTCCACACCCTGTCCAATTGTGAAACACGGTGACGAATGGGGTGATCCGACACAGTGTGAGAGTGGTGATAACTGTTCTTATTGTCACACTCGTACAGAACAACAGTTTCACCCAGAGGTATTTATTCTTATTGAACAGAGTATCCTGCAAAAGACAGATTTATCAGGCCATTTGGAACAAATAAAATGGTGACACAATGCATTTCCATTCTCTGGACTACATCCTGCTGGAAATCTAGTAGGGACATTGTTATGCTACAAAATAGAAACAGCGAGAATTTGAGAATGAACACTGAAGAAGAAGAACAGAGTACTAACATTTCAACCCCCTTTCCACCCAGTGTTGCCAGGGCCCAAGAGGAGAGCAAGGAATAGCAACACTGTTTTCCTTCAATGCATGTTGTAGGAGGCAAATAAGGAGGTTATGGACTGTCCCATCCCATATATGGTCAAAGTTACCCAAAGGCATGCAGAAGTCAGATGTGTCAGGCCAAAAAGCACAGATATCCAGCAATGCTGTAAACCATGACACAACGCATTCCGTTCTCCGGACTACATCCTGCTAATCTGTAGGAGTTTGAGAACAAACACAGAACTCCCTTTCAAGCACCTCTTCATCAAACCTCTTGCATCTTTTACTGTTGTTAGATTGTACTTTGCAAGTGTTGCTAGTCCCAAAAGAAGAGCAAAGAATAGCAACACTCTTACCTACCGTGCATGTCATAGGTGGCAACTTAGGGGGCTTTGGGGTGAAGTTAGCTGCCATATCCTATAGAGGGTCAAAGTGACCCAGATACCATACTGAAAGTTTCTCCGAGCTTTCTTTCATACCCAGAAGGTTTCAGCTTAGTACAATGTCTATTGAAGGAGCCTTCTATTCAGATGGGGTATATGTCACGAGACAAGCTGATAATTTGCCTGGGTCGCCCATTGTTTGTCTTTCCTCCGACGAAGCACTTCACAGCCAGCGAGCTGTTCCTTGTATAGGATGACCATTCCATTACCACCCTTTGTGTCCCTAGGTCCCAGAACTAATTTCTTCTGGATGAGCCGTGTTGGGTAATGGCGATGGTCGAATTAGACTTGAGTTGATACACCTTCCTAGATGAGGTGCTGCTTTGCCAAACGTGTCTGGTTCTGGGATTTGACCTGTGCATTTCTCTTGCACTCACAGCGTTCACTTGAGATGGCCATCCAATCCATCGCCGGGCGAGCTCTGTGTAGTTATACTTTTTGCCATTGCATATATTACCCAAAGAAGTAGGCAAAATACGAATCTCATGCGAGGAGCTTCGCAGTGGGCACTTGTGTACTTAACCCAATTCTCTCAGTATGAGCTGTGTTGGGCAATGGCCGACAGTCAAAGTTGAGCTTGCTTTGCAGTGTTGAGTTTGAGACTTTAGCAATGCAAGACCTTCTGCGCCTCTTAATTTTCTATAAATCATAACTTAAACCAGCGCACCCACATCTGAATCTATACCTTAATCCTAACCCTAATAAATCCATCCCAAAATATTCAAAAAAGCCAATTTCACCATTAAAGAGATATCATTATAAAGTATTTCCCTCAAACAAATGTAATTATGAGTAACTGTCTAACGTATTAACCTTTAGAGCCCTGGCTTAAAATTACAAAACTTCCCCCAGGGCCTGACTTATTTTTTTGGAAAATTTGCGTTATTGATGGTGGGTGTTTTGAAAACGTCATAACTTTTTTGTTTTAAAAGATATCAAAATAATTTTTGCACATCTAAATAAAGGAGTGAATAGTGAATATTATCGTGTTTTTTGTTGTTGTTGTATGTGTGATATGACAGTTGTGAGCACGTTTTGAAGTTGAAAATTCTGGCGAAAAACGCAAAACGTCATTTTCAAAATCGCAAATATATCTTCGTGACGACCCTAATACATGAGCAATGTGTGGCAACATTGATAAAATCCTCATAAATACCTATACTTATTGTATATGTATTGTTTTATATCAAAACTAATATAATATGAACTAAAAAGGCTAATAAAACGTGAAGAAATTGCATATAACGTCCGTCCGGTCAACACTAGGTCTATGCCGACACGCAACGTAATTATTGTCCATGCACACACGTGTCACCCCTGATACATATTATTTTTGTGTTTTTGAATGAATACACAAACATTCTTATCAAATAACAAAATATTAAACACAAAAAACAACAATTAGAACATGTAGTCACGATCACTTACCCATGCCACGCGGTACTCAATTTGATAGTAAAATACGGCCGAAAATGGCTAAAGTCGCTCTAGAAATGCATTGACAAATTCAACCGGCTTTCTCTCTCTTACAATCGTAATGAGTAAAGGAATTTGACCTTTAAACTGTGACGTATTCCTAGCTTCGTGTTGCGGGAATTCTACGTCATATAAGCTTTAACTTCGGGAAGTTCCGTGCTCGGGAATTGAGTGATATCGTATGTTGCGTGATTGCGACCACAGGCACTACGGGATGCACACGCAAGGCGCAATGTTGCGACCGTAGGGGCCTAAAGGTTAATGCCATTTTTGGTTTTCATGCATCATGTCCAGCTTTTTTGTGCACAAATGAAATTCTTTGTCTGCATACTAATTATTGTTTTTCAAAAAAAGTTTTATTACTTCAGGCATTACACCAGATACAACTTTTAAACACTTTGTCTTTTGTTCAAGAGTACAGAATCATCCGATTTCACGCATAAATAATACCAAATGTATGATTAGTAAACCATGTGTAAATGACGTCATATAATTGATTGTAAACACACTAATTTTTTTATGCGAGATGCGTCTCAACAATTAGACTTTTAATGTATATCGCAAATGAGTGAAAATTGAAACTAGTGAATGCATTTTCATGAAAAAATTAAGTTATAGGGTCTATACCATTTTAACATCCAAAAGAATACATTTGAAATGAAGTGCTACAGAAAGACCCTGCGAATATCATGGACACAAAAAAAACACTTTGAAATTACTGAAACTAATGAACGGTGGCTTCTAAATACCATCATAAGAAGGAAGCTACAGTATTTTTGACACTTAAAGTGACCTGATCGTATCAAAAGGCTGATTCTAGAGGGTAGGGTGCAAGGTGAGAGAAGAAGAGGAAGACCAAAAAGATGATGGACTAGCGACATTGAAGAATGTATGCACATGTCGCTGGCCTGCTTACCTGTGACAGAGAGGAATTCTATATATATATATATATATATATATATATATATATATCACATATATACCACTTTCAATTTATACACAAAATTTAAATGCATTATATATTTGCTGAGATACATGACTTTAAAGCCGGGGAAACATGCTAAAACATAAATCTTACCAGAATTGACATTCGTGAATTAATACCAAGTCATGTACACCTACTTAAAAACTAATGAAATCAATGCATCAAGTAATACACCAATAGACTGTATACTATAGAAAACCCTGTTTAAATTATATTTTGTGACTTTCCCATAATCAATATAAGGTAAATAACTGTGTTCCATCTTTAAATAACTCCATAACTGTGTTTTACGCAAGTACAAAAAAATACATCACATTTGGAAATACTCTGTAGGAAGGATCGAGCAAAGAATAGTAAAACTGGCACAAGCTATGCATATGTCATATGAAGCAACTAAGAAAATTAGGTGTGGTGTTTGCCACCCTGACACATAAACACACAAAGTAAAAGAAACTAATTAAACAATGGATATTGTTTAAGAACAGCAAAAGGACAAGAAAATAATTGTAAGAATTATTTTTAAAGATGAATAGCTAGATGTTCCTTCAAATTCTTTCTATGCCTTACATATTCTTGCTATATCAATTTCTAACACTTTCTTTCATCGGTTTCAGTCATCCTCTTTCCATGTGAGTTCTAGAACTATGAACATTTAGCTATGTTTTGACTGGTCTAAACAGTATATGCATTTGCTATTTACATCGTTATTTCTGAAGTTTTTTCTTATTATGTCTGTTTTGCTTGTATGTTACTTGGATCCTACAAGATAAAAAAAAAGTAGTGTAACTGTGATCGGCCATGCATGCTGTAAGACGTGATTAAGAAATAATTTGGGGCTGGGGTTAGCTGTCCAATCTCATAAAGCAGTGCTTTTCAACCTTTGTAAGAACAGAGGCCCGGTAAAATACAATTCTGTATAAGACCATGGCCTAGCCCAGCTTTACAATTCTTCTTCAGTTTTAATTCTCAAACTCCTGCTGGATCTCTCTTGTAACAGGACCATGATCCATTCTAGATTTCCAGCAGGATGTAATCCAGAGAATGGAAATGTGCTGTGCCACCATTTTATTTGCGTCAATGACCCAACACATCCGTCTTCGGCAGGACTTTACAATTCAATGAGCTTATTCAGCCCAGCATGTATGTTGCCGCAGCCTGGTGGTTGAGACGCACTGTCATCTAGTTCTTCTGCATTCCTTCTCAGACTTTTGCAGAGTGTAGTCCGGAGAACAGAATTCATTATGTCATGGTTTATAGTATTTCTGTAATATCTACACTTTTCGGCCTGACACATCCAACTTCAGCATGGCTTTGGGTCACTGACCAAATATAGGATGGGGCAGCAAAATTCACTCCATAACCTTTTTAGTCGCATCTTATGACTTGCATAGCATGTAAACAATATCGCTATTCTTTGTTCCCCTCTCGGGCCTGGCAACACACGGGCACGAAGCACTGTCATTATACGGCTATAGTCGCCAAGATGGGACAGCCGACTCCACTCTAAAATTTCCTTAGTTGAATCTACAACATGCATGGCAGTTAACAGTGTTACTATTTCTTGCTCGCCTTTTAGACCCTAGCAACACAACGCGGAATGCCATGTTCTTGAAATGTGACTCATTGAGGTTTGATATTAATTCTTGGATGTTAGCATGGTTCATTTCTGTACACCTTTCTTTGCCAAATTATGTCTTCATAATCTATTTTTTTATTTCAGATCTACAAATCAACCAAGTGTAACGACATGGTTCAAACTAATTCTTGTCCGAGAGGAGCATTTTGTGCATTTGCTCATGTTGAACGTGAGTATTTATATTTTTGTCGCAATGTTTTTAAGCAATAAATATCAAGTTCCATATCTGCATTGAAGGTTTAAAGACCTCCAACATCTTCTATCTCTTACCTTGATGGTGCACCCTGCTAGACTGTAATCTGACCATCTTGTGGTGTTTCCCTCCTACTTATCTCTGCCTACCTCTTGCTCAAATGACTACCTTTAAGTAATGTCTTCAACAAGGTGTCAAGTCTTTGAACATGTCCAAAATATTTTATTTGTTTGATTTGTATTTCTTTTAATAGTTCTTTTTTTTTCATACACAGTCTTGTCAGAACCACATTGTTATCTTCTCTTTTTATGAAGTTCTCCCTATTCTTTTCTATATATACAATTTCATCAGTTCTATCTTCTAGCTCCCTCCAGGGCCAGATAAATGGAACACATTATATGGAACAAAACAACAACTCACAAACACATGCATATATCACACAATGGCATTGGGTCAAAGGGCATGAGCCCATGGCCCGTTGGATCAGCAACCATCTTCTAGCTGTTTGTTCATTATCCATGTTACTGAGTCATACATTAATGTTGAGCAGATGTAGCAGTTTATAATTCTTATTTTTAGTTTGTTTATGAATTGTTTAAATGTTAGTACCTTATTTATTTTTAGTCTGTTTTTTATTTTGTTGTAATGTTAGTAGCTTTCTCATGTCATTGAAAGTACTTTTAGCCACATCTATTATCCTTCTAACTTCTGTTTCACATCTAACATTATTTGTGATTCTGTGTCCAAGATATTTGTAATGAAGCAAAAAATATAAATTTTAATCTTTATCATGTCTTTTTAAAAGTATTAATTGTGGTCTGTATATATTTTGGAATTCCTTCCATAAACCCTTAACCTCGTCAGAATTGTAGGGGAGCCACATTGTATGAATCAAAGCACAGACCATCCCCACACCTCCTTTCCCCTGCCCCCCCCCCCTCCCAGTGATTTGTATCATCAGTGATGAGGATAAGTGTGGAAAAATCTTGAGTACTCCAGTCTTTGATGTCTGCCTTAGTTTTCTTTTTCAAGTTGTCCAAGAATTCAATTCTCTATAGATGTGAACCATAGATTGTAAACAATAAATCTCTAAGTGAATGGAAGACTACTGAAATGTGATGATTTTTTTTTAAGAAGAATGATAAAAATACCATGAATGGCATCGAAAACTAATTAGAAGTCCTCAGAGATGAGGAGACAACTAAGAATCACATACAGAAAGCATACCCAAAGGATATATGGACACATGTATATACAGATGGATCAGCGAAAGAGGCAGTATTAGATGGAGGATCAGGAATATATATAGTAACACCAGATGGAAAATAAATAGAGAAATCCATACCCACAGGCAAACATTCCACAAATTTCAAAGCAGAAATGGAAGCTATAATAGAGGCAGCCAAAATGCTCATGAATTGTTTGCCGAGTCACAACAGACATGTAGTATTTCTAACGGATGCAAAGTCAGTATTGCAGGCATTGAAAGATCCAAAGAACACGAGCATGAATGAACTTACGGCCTGCTTACTACACCTCAGCAGTACTACCAAAGAAACAGTACTGCAGTGGATCCCAGGTCACTGTGGCATACCTGGAAATGAAAAGGCTGATCTCCTGGCAAGGAAAGGGGGATCACTGGAACAAATAGAAAATGATAATACGTACTATGAATGTAAGACCATGTTAAACACAGAATATAAGAAAAAGTGGAAGCAAATACACCCAACTGCAGAACCAAATGACCCCTACCACCAAATGTCATGCAAGGAACAAACCATCATCTTTAGACTACGAACTGGTCACAACAGACTAAGAAGTCACATGTTCCGAAAGCTGAAGATTGGTGAGACAGACCTGTGCAACTATGGACTGAGCCCAGAGACTGCAGAACACATTCTTCATGCCTGTCAACTCTACCAAGAAGAGAGGGAGAAAATATGGCCTACTGAAATGGCACTGCTTCCAGACTTGAGGGGTTCCATGGATGACCTGAAGCGAATCACACAATTCATTGACGCTGTTGGTGCTGTAACCTGATATCTGACTGAAGAACGATGAAGAAGAAGAAGACACCAAAGACACATATCTGGCCATATTATAAGTTTATTATTTTTGTTGTGTTGTTGTGTTTATTTATTATATGTGGTGGATTATTATTTTTCCGCAACATGCATCTTTCATATTTTGTTTTCAGAAGAAATAACTTCAGTTCGAGATGTTCTGTCCAGCATAAGCGGCAATTCTTTAGCAGCTTTTGTGACAAGTATCCTGCCCCAGTCTGACATGTCTTATAAATCAATGTCGCAGAAAAACGATGTTGATATCAAGGTAAGATCTCTGAGAGGTTACCTCTGAGTCTGTGTATAATATTTTTACAGATGTGCCTAAGAAATTATATCTTGGCCTTGATATAGTCCAACCGGTCTGTATGAATCATAGACATATACAGTAATTTCTTGTGCATATGTTTGTCAACTGCTGTAGGTCAGGGGTCGGGAACCTTTTTGTCTGAGAGAGCCATGGACATCACATATTTTGAAAAGTAATTCTGTGAGAGCCATACATTATGTTTAAAACTAAAAATTCAAGTAAATGTGTGCATTATGTGTAATTTCAACAATAAAAGTACAATAATTATGTCTCTGAATTCTTTTTAATAATATTGTTATGCTGTTGCTAATCAATAATGAGTATTTCTTACCATTAATGTGACTTCTGATGCTGAGCTGCAGTAGACTTTAGCTCATTTGTAGAATTAAATATTGATGTGCAATTAATATGTAGATCAAAGGAGTCTAAAGAAACATTTTTTTTATAATCGAACATTAGTCTGCGAGCCATGGGTTCCCGACCTCTGCTGTAGGTCTTGCCAGTGGTCTATCAGAGCAATCATTATACAACATTAAATTTTTAGCAGTGTGACCCAATGGCCCAGAGCTGGGGAACATTGGACAAATCTGACAGGAAAGGATGCCTGGCAGAGGAGTTGAAGCTCATTACACCAACTCTTTATGTTGCAGAAAGATAATTTTAAAAAGCCAACAAACCCCTAAATTTTAGTCCTTCCCTTCTTTATGAATAGCTGCCAAGAGTAGAATAACTCAGCACGAATTAGATATAGACAACAATTATCTGGAAAGCTTCCCAAATTATAGCACTCCACTGAGAGTTGCAATACTAAGTATTTTACAATATGTAATAAAACTCTGAAAAAACTTCCCAATCGCACAAAAGTGATAACAGAAAAAGTGATAATGATGATGAATTTTTTGTTTAATTTTCTGTGTTTTCGTTTGATCTCAAACTCCAACAAAATATCTCTTATAGCAGGACAATGATCCTACAAGATTTCCAGCAGGATGTAGCCAGGAGAATATATTGAAACAATACAGAAATGTATTGTTACTGTTGTATTTGTGACAATGATCAGACTCCTCCAACTTCAGTGTTTGATGATGAAATAACCCCTTTTGCTTTGAGTAGGTGGCCTACAACCTCTTCTAACAAAATTGCAGGTCCTCCTCATTTTGGACATAAGAATGCAAGTGTTCAGTTGCTCAAAATTCCTGGGATTAAAATAAATTACTACAGATTATCAGGATGTGGCCCAGAGAACAGAAAGTGTTCTTTCATGGTTTACTGCCTTCTTTGCTGCAATATGTTAACTTTTTTTGTTAACACACACGATTTCTGCACAACTTCAGTGTCACTTTAACCCACCATGGTATGGGACAACAAACCCCACTTCCAAATACTCCTTATGCGCCTCTTGCTATATGCCAGGCAGGTCACAGTATTGCTACTCTTTGCTCCATGTTGAAATTGAATGTGTTTCCCGCCGAAGATGGATGTGTCGGGCTATTGGCGCAAATAAAACGGCGACACAATGCTAGTCCATTCTCTGGACTACATCCTACTGGAAATCTAATAGGACCATGGTCCTGCTACACGAGAGATCCAACGGGAGTTTGAGAATGAACGATGAAGAAGAAGAATGTTTTATGGTTATAGTTGCAGATATTACAATCCATTTATAAATCACACGCATGTGGTTGCGTCTGTGGGTCTCACCAATGGCCCACTAGACAAACAACCCATGCAACAGACAACCTTAGTAGATATGTCATTATATTGAGGCTCTCTTATGGAAACTTTGTAGCATGTCATCTATATTATTATAGATCCCCTCTGAGTAGAATAAGCATTGCACTAAGTTAAAAGCTGAAGTCTCCTGGTTATAAAAAAAATCTCAGAAAAACCGTCCCACTGCACATAGAAAGTAAGAGCTAATCACTCGCAATTCCTGGGGTTCTCAAACAAACCTATAAATCAATATGCACTGACTCCCCCTTTTATCAAAGTTTTCACTTCCGAAACTGTCACCATTGGATATATTGTAATCTTCTTCTTCAATATTCATTCTCAAACTCCCGATGGATCTCTCTTGCAGTAGGTCAATGGTGCTACTAGATTTCCAGCAGGATTGTGTCCAGGGAATGGAAATGAGTTGTGTCGCCATTTTATTTGCGCCAATGGCCCGATAATCCATCTTCTGCAGGATATTGTAATCTAAAGTTCAAGACTACAGGGGATAATAAATCATCAATGCATAGAGTTGATGTAGACTCATACCGTGTGACCGATGGAAAAGCTTTCATGGGAAACCTTCCGAATCAAATGCATGCTAAACATATATGTGCTAGGTCTATTATACGCAACCTAAAGTGTAACGCAATTTATTCACATTTTTGTCTTGTCCAGTCCTATCCTTGTGCGCTGCTAAGCATCATGGAGAGCCGAAGTCTTCTTCTTCTTTCTTTAGCTAACTGTGACTGCAGAAATTTATTCCCACTCTCCTCAAATCACATTAAAAAATCATGTCTAATTGAGAGTGAACATGAACAAACAAGATACAACACAATCAGACTGAATCAGAAGACTTCAAATATAAAAAATAGATAGCAGACAAGGTTACTGCATTGCACTCAGAGGACCCAGGGTTAGCATTTAACCAATATCCCAAAAAGTACCTCTTTGTACTTCACCCTGAAAACAGAACTACAGCGACTTATGCTGCTTCTGGCAAACACTTTTGGGATCATGTTCTCTAATGTGCAGGTTGCAGATGGAATGAGAATTGACTGCAAAAGACTAACAATATCTCTGACACCTCTTTGCCAACACATACGTCACAATCGGCATACAATGATGCAGCTAAGTCCGACTCGAGCATTGGATGAGTTGCCAATGCAGTTGTCACAATATGGGCAGATATGACAATGAGTCAAAAAGACAACATATTGAGTACAATAAGAGTGCAGCCCAGCTCCAGAAGGCAGATCTACATGTAAACGGAAGGAGAAAACGTTAAAAGGAAATTTCGAACTAAAGCGTTGTTCAGCTCTAGAACAGGCTTCGTCTGGCAACATATAGAAAGGCTGTCACAAACTAGGGAATCCCACTATCCAAATTAAGCATGACGGTGGAATTGGTGGCTGGGAATAAGCCCAGTGAATCCTATCTTGGCTGCAGAGGATTAGAGCAGTGCATATGTAGAAACCTGCCTTCCAGGTGGTGTGATAGTTATTTTCTGCCTCTGTCCCAGGGTGGATCAAAAATTCACAGACTTCCAGACAACTAAAATGTGGATCAAAGGACATGAGCCTATGGATTGTTGGATCAGCAAGTAACCAACAAACCATTAATCATTTGTCTGTCAAAGATTAATGATATTACACTTTTCTAATGTAATTTGTAATTGATTAATTTGCTATACTCTGCAGTCAAATGGAAAAGAAGATGCTAAACTACCGAATCCCATAGGAAAAGAGAGAGCCAGCAGCACTTCTTCTCAGTCTGGTTCACTGCCTGTAAGTTTTACAATGTTAACGATTCTTGTTTCATTGGGTAACATGCTGACTTTCATATCTCTGTACAACTTTCTGTTCATTGCCTGTAAGTTTTACAATGTTAACAATTCTTGTTTCGTTAGGTAACATGCTATCATATCTCTGTACAACTTTCTGTCCATTGTCTGTAAGTTTTACAATGTTAGCGATTCTTGTTTTGTTAGGTAACATGCTGAATCTCAAATGTGATCATATCTCTGTACAACTTCCTGTCCCTCATGAAAACTTATCAGTTCTGTTACCCACAATCTCATCCTCAAGCAGTTTTTCATCTTCTAAGGGAAACTAAACACCTATAGGCTTCCAAGAGTGCTGTAACATTAATTTATAACCAATTTATCCTTTATATTGCTGGGACTCCAAAATAGAAACAAAGAATAGAAACACTACCATGCAAGTCACAAGAGGTGACTAAGGGGGTTGCATGTGGAGTTGACCATCCCACCCCATGATTTATATTTTTTTTTCTGTTAAATTCTCACACTTTTGATGGATCTCCTTTATAGCAGGACAATTTTCCTACTAGATTTCAAACAGGATGTAGCCCAAAAAACTAATTTGTTTTGTGTTGCCATTTTATTTGCGGCAGTGACCCAACACATCCATGATAATTAACATGTTCAGTGTTTGATCACTTCCATTGAATGGTAGATGTCTAACCATATCGACAGTGGGTCAGCCATACAAGAGAACTGGTTCCCGTACTGGACACCAGCTAAATGCTAACCACAGTCAAACTTTTTTCCCAATCCACAGACACCCATATCAACATAGCCACAGACACCCACATCAACATATCCACAAACACTCATATCAACATAGCCACAGGCATCCACATTTCAATTTTAAATATATATTTTTTACAGATCAGTTTGCTATCTAGCAACAATGGAAATAACTATAGTAACAGCTTGATCCTTGACCCTTTCATGAGAGCTAGATCATGCAGTATTAGTTCCGACTACAGCATTTCTCCACTCTATATGAGGGTACCTGGTTTTGAAAGGGATGAAATTCAGGTAAGAGATTTTTTTGTTACTGATATTTTTCTTCTTCTGCGTTCGTACTCAGGTAACCAACATGAAATTTTGTGTTTTTTCTGGCGAGCATGAAGTACATTCTGGTTTCTGATATATAATTGTATGTTAGCTCGGTGGTAGAGTAGTTAGTAGGTCCATCTCACAGACATAACTCTGTTGAACATTGTTCGAAAGCCAGTTGTCAACATTGTACTGTCAATCTTATTGACAGTGTATTCTTCTTCCTCTTATAGTCCTCAGAAGTGTGGTGTTAGTTATCATGTCTTTCCACATCTTTCTATTTCATGTGCTGTCAATAATTTCCAATACCAATGTTCTCCCATGCCACAATGCAAGGTTATCAAGCATCTCTCTTGGTCTTCCCCAACCCCTCTTGCTCTTCAGCTTTTCTTTTGTTACAATGTGTTCCATTTTTCCTCTTCTCACGATACATCCACACTGCAATATGTTTCTGCAACAGTCAGTAGAAAACAGTGCACTTATGCATGGCAAGTATTTAGAATGAATGAAAACAGACTGCCACTACATGCATTAAAATGGGTACCAGATGGCAAAATAAAAAGTGGAAGACCAAAAGACTCTTTACAGAGCTATCATCAAACTATGGGTCTGAATAACATGTAAAAATTACACACAGTAGCATCACATCGCTCGAACTGAAGGAACAACTAGATAGTATCCATTTTTTTTTCCGTTTGATCATTGATCCTCAACAAACCACCCCCATTGTGTTCTATCTTTAGCTGTTGTGGTCATCGTCGATCACGACGGACGAACATCATCATCATCATAGCTGTTGCTTCCTGCGTACAGCTTTTTCCATGTTCTACCAAACCTTTGTTTTTGTCTCTGCATCTAACTAATTTCCTGCAGGTATTTCTTAGTCTTCCTCTTTCCCTGTTCCAGAACAATGTCTGTCTTACAATGCTTTCCATTGGTCTTCTTAATGTATGTTTTTCCATGTCAATTGCCATTTCCTTATTTCTTTGCAAGAATTTCGCATTGGTAGTCTCATACCATTCCAAACTTCTGTTCCACTTGTATATCCATTCATTGGTAGTCTCACACCATTTCAAACTTCTGTTCCACTTGTATATCCATTTATGAATATTTGTAGTTTTCTGGTTATCCCTTTTGTTGTACTTGCCATGTTTCTGAGCCATACAAATCCGACAAAGATGGATGTGTCAGGACATTGACCAATAAACAACACAACATTTCCATTCTCTGGACTACATTCTTCTGGAAATCTAGTAGGACCATGGTCCTGCTACAAGAGATATCCAGTAGGAGTTTGAGAATGAAAGCTGAAGAAGAAGATAGGTACATCAGCATCGATTTCAGATTTTAGTTTATTCTTAGTTTTTGTATTTGATTTTCATATGCTTATTCCAAATATTTCCATATATTTTCTAATGCAGTAAAATTTCCTTTTTCTTTGTGTATTTCTATCCGACACCTTCTGTTTCTCTCTGTTGATGTGCTGACCAGGTAAGAGTACTTTCTTCTTCTTCATTTGTTCTCAAACTCCTGCTGGTTACCATGATGTAATTCGGAGAACAAAATGTGGTGTGTCATAGTTAACAGCTTGGCCATGATATCAGCACCTTTCTGTCTGACACATCCGACTTCAGCATGGATATGTGTATGATTTTACCTCATGTAAAACTATTTCACTAAGTGTAATCTGGTTTCCATTTATTCTCATAATCTTTGTCTTTCCTTACCTATCTTATATAGTCCTCTCTTATGACGTACATGGGAAGGAGCAGTGATACTTTCCTTTGCTCTCTTTTCTGGCCCCCAGTAACACAACTGGTGTTGGGACAAGTGATGATTAACATTTATAATTATGAACGCCCCATTGAGGCTACCTCCTTGGAAACTAAGACTGGCAGGACCCTCTTATATTCTGGCAGGATCACAGTTTTGTTTAGTAAGTAAAGGAACTAACAAGTAAAAGTCAATGACATTTGGACAGAAGGTGCACCGCAACAACCAGAATGTCATGCATTATGCACAGAGCGAACGAAAAAAGATCATTATGAATGCAAGATTGAAGTCAGGAGGTTATGTGACTAGATAATCAGAATTGCGGCAGAATTAATCAGAATCTGATATAACCAAATTGGACTAACGTCTGTGGTTGAAAATAGCGTACCTCACCAAAAGAGGTACTTTTTACGTAACCAAAATTAGTATTCTTCTTCTTCTTCGTCAGCGTTCATTCTCAAACTCCCACTGGATTTCTCTTGCAACGGGACAATGATCCTACAAGATTTCCAGTTGAATGTAGTCCGGAGAATGGAAATGCGTTGTGTTGCCGTTTTATTTGCACCAATGGTCCAACACATCCGTCTTCGGCGGAAATTAGTATTCAGTTGTCAACCCAATTTTTTAAAACATTAATTGTGGTTTTGTCTGACATTTTTTTCTTGCAGCTTAAATTACGCCAGCAACTGATGGCTATTGAGAAAGATGCAAGCTTAGACGCTGCAGAGAAAACTAAACGTAAGGAAAATCTGATGTTACTTCACCAAATGGGACTCTACAGTCACATTGGTAACAATCTTTCCCTGACTCAAAGTTCCACTGGGATGTCACCTCTAGCGCCTGCCTTTTACTCCCCAGGAGGCTGCGTGGAATCTGTATTAGGTATGCGTCTCTTTATAATGCTTTTGTTTGTGAATGTGATAATTTATTGTAAAAACTACAATTTTGTGCACGTCTTCTGCTAATAAGAGTTATGTCCCTCAAAAGAATTTGTCTTTGCACACAGATCAGACAAGTACCTGGGCAGCAACAAACTGGCATATACAAATAACTCTTGAAGTGGTATTTCGAGATCCTTTTTTTTAAAAATAGATTTGTAGTCCCAAGATTTTATGCATGAGGGTGTTACGTTCTGTGCACTGCGCTTTCTGGATGTGTGTACGGCTGAGAATGAACCTGGTATATTCATTTTTATTTCTCATGAGTGAGAGTTACTGTAGCCAGTGTTTTTTTAAAAAATGCATGTGATATACAAATTGCTGTAAATCCATATCAATATGGAAAGTCTACTAGGAGATACCTATGCTGAAATATGATGTTTTATTTTGAAATGTGCAGTCATCATAAGCAAGGTGTTAAGCAATACAAAATGGATTCTATTCGCTTGACTACATTCTGCTAAAAGGAGGCAGTTTGAAAATGAATGCAAACAAAAATGCTGGGTTGAATGCTACATCCTGGATAGATAATGATGAAACAATCTCTTTAGCTATGAGCAGGTTGTTTTTGACAGTCCATAGCATTTCTGATATCTTCTTCTGCGATCAGTTCCCTATGCTCATAAGTCTATACAGGAAGGTTGGCCGCATCCATGAGTTCAGTCGTCAGGAGGTCCCCACGGTTGCCCCACAGCTTTACCTTCAGATCTGTCTCTTGAGGCCATATTTGTATTCTCAAGTCATCAAATGGTGGGCATGGTGTCTGTTGAAAGTGTTCTGGAGTCTGGGGACCCTTTTGACATGGGCATTGGTCAGTTGGACAGCTTTCATTTTGTGGAGATGTGCTTGTAGTCTGCAGTGTCCTGTACAGAGTCTAAAAATTGTGGTTTGCTGTAACCTGCTTAGCTTTAGAATGGGATCCTGTGGAAAGTTACTGTCTGTTCTCTGACTCTATGTATGTAGCCTTTCTGATAAAAGCACAGATTCTTCTTAGTCGTATAACTGAGACAACATTTGGACTACTATAAGGTTGTCTCAAAGACAAGGATATGTAAGAGGGGTTTATGGATGTATGTTTAGTCCCCTCAAAGACAAGGATATGTAAGAGGGGTTTATGGATGTATGTTTAGTCCCCTCAAAGACATGATTGTGTAAGAGTGGGTTTATGGATGTATGTTTAGTCCCCTCAAAGACATGATTGTGTGAGAGTGGGTTTATGGATATATGTTCCTTCTTCTTCATCATTCATTCTCAAACTCCCGCTGGATCTCCCTTACAGCAGGACCATGGTCCTACTAGATTTCCAGCAGGATGTAGTCCAGAGAATGGAAATGTGTTGTGTGTTTTTTTTTGTTTTTTTTTGCACCTGTGGCCTGACACATCCGTCTTTGGCGGAATATGTTCCTTCAATATGCATTGCACTAAGCCGAAAACTGAAGTCTCCTGGGTATGAAAGAAAACTGAGAAACCACCCCACTGCACATAGCAAGTAAGAGCTGATCATCGCAACTCCTTAGGATAGCAACCAATCAACCCTTCTTGTTCACAGTTAGAAGAATCATTCTTCTTCACAGAGGAACCATTAAGAGAAACATTATTTGTACTTAACAATTGCAGGTAAAGCTTTGAATGATGCCAACTTGGGAGATCTGGACATTATCAGCTTAGAGAGAGAGTTAGATAAGGAAATGGATAACAACTCTGTTAGCAGCTCTCTCAGCACTGGCCTATCAACATCTGGCTGCTTCAGCAACAATTCATCGGTACCTATAGGCATTCCTCCCAATAGCATCACCCAGCGAGGGAGCATAAGCAGCCTGTCTCAGTCCCCACCATCACCTTTTGGAAGTTTCCCCCACAGTCTGCAGCTTCACAAGCAGGACTCTAATGATCATGTGAGTTTTGTATATCTTTTGATTTTGTATATTTTTTTTTAACTTGTATATGTTGTATATCTTTTTGTTATCATGATAAAGTTGGTGATGATGATGAAACCTCATGGGAGTATGTCACTCTTATTCCCTATACCAGGAATTTTTGTTTACTTTTTCTGTAGGTTAGTGTATCACCTGCATACTACAGAACAGACTAAACAACGACTTTAAATAGACTAAGACTGGCTCCATCAGTTCTCTATATGGACAGACAGCACAGAACATATTCTTCTTCTTCTGCATTCGTTCTCAAACTCCTGCTGTTTAGCAGGATGTAGTCCGGAGAACGGAATGCGTTGTGTCATGGTTTACAGCATTGCTGCGACAACTGCGCCTTTTGGTCTGACACATCCGACTTCAGCATGGCTTTGGGTCACTGACCCTATATGGGATGGGACAGTCAACTCCATCCCATAACCTCCTTAGTCGCCTTTTACGACATGAGTGGAAGGTAAACAGTGTTGCTATTCCTTTCTCCCCTTTAGGGCACATATCCTTCAAGACTGCATTCTACTAAACTAGTTGAGGGAGAAGTACTGGGCCACAGAGGCATATATTCACAGACAGTTGTATGGGAGCACTGAGGAACTTTTAAATACAACAGCATTTATTAAGAAAATCAGATTTGCTGCATAGACATGTCAAACTGTATGGGGGCTTTCAAATACATACAGCAGTATTTATTAAGAAAACCAGACTTGCTGTGTAGACATGTCAGACTGTATGGGGGCTTTCAAATACATACTTACTATTTATTAAGAAAACCAGACTTGCTGTGTAGACATGTCAAACCGTATGGCGGCTTTCAAATACATACAGCAGCATTTACAAAAACCAAATGCTTCTCCCTCTGAGGTCAGATAAATGGTACACCTTTTTCTCACACAAAACAGCTCACAGACACATGCATATATCACACAATGGCAAGGGTCAAAGTGCATGAATGAGCCCATGGACTGCTGGATCAGCAACCAACCAACCAACCATTAAGAAAACAGAAATGTAAACCATGACAATATATTCTATTTCTGGACTACATCCAGCTTATCTGCAGGAGTTTGAGAATGAATGTAGAAGAAGATCAACAACATGCATAGCGAGGGGCAGTTTTACTATTCTTTATTCCTGTAACAAACGCTAAGGTTTTTTTTGTATTTTTTCAATATTTTTTTATGGAGACTTTTTTTAATTTTATACAATACACTATTTGTTTATTGCATATTTTGAAGTGTATTAAGTAGACAAAATTGCAGATATAGATATATTTTAAGTGAATTAAAGAGGAAAAATATAGAAAATATAGATATTCCTCATCGCAAGTGAACATGAGTATAGCATGAAAAACAATAAAAATGTGGTGAACCAGTAGGAAAAATACATATGTGATTGCATGATTTTGTTTGGGTTTGTGAGTTCACAGATGCCCGATGAATTTGATTCGTGCTAAGAAAGTGCATGCAGTGCATGCAGGAGTGCAGATGGTCCAGAGTGAAATGACAGTTGTGAGCAAGTTGTGAAGTTGAAAATTGAGGGGGAAACCTTAAAACACCATTTAAAAAATTGCAAATATAATTTCTTGACAACCCTAATACTTGAGAATTGTATGGTACCATTGATAAAATCCTCCTAAATACCTATTCCTGTTGTATATATGTAGTTTCATAACCAATCTATGTAATATGGACTGAATAAACTAATAAAACGTGAAGAAATCGCATACAATGTCTGTTTCTTCAAGACTAAGCCTAGCCAGACATAACAATGTTTTTATTTTAAATGCAGACACGTGAAATCCCGATACATATTGTGTTTGTGTTATTCAATGAATAAATAAACATTCTACATGATTCGTATAATATAACAACAACTAAACCTTGTAGTTATTACTTACCACGACGATCACGAACCATGTCACGCAGAACTATGCCTGATAGTTTGTTTGTTTGTTTGTTTTTCGTTCGCTCCATTGTAACCATCACGGATATCCGTGCGATTTCCGCCGGGAGCGTGATTACGTTGTGCCACCGTTATGCGCCTTGTAGGCCTAGCACATCCGATTTCGGCATGCCTTGACAATTCGGGTAGGCTACCCTTAGCCTGTGACAGCCTCTATATCTGTCACCATGCCTGATAGTATAATATGGCGTCGGAAATTCACATTCGTTGTTCCAGAAATTAGTTGACAAAATCAGTCGGCTTTCTCCCTTCTTACAATTGTAATGTGTAAAGTAAATTTACCTTTAGACTGTGACATATTGCTAGCTTCGTGTGGCGGAAATTCTACGTCATATGAATTTAACTTTGTGTGATTCTGTACTGATGAAAAAGGGCATAGCTACAGAGGTGAATAGAGACATCTACAGGCCCTAGTTACATAATAACATTGGAGGGGCTATAGTCGCCTACAGAGCCTGTAAGGTTAACTTTAACAAGATCCTTTAAGGTTAACTTGTACAAGATCTCATAAGGTTAACTTGTAGAAGAACCCGTAAGGTTAATTTGTAGAAGATGTGAAAGTAATATATAGCAAACTCTAGGTGATGTAAAAATGTATGTATTTCATCAACTGATGAAAGTAATTTTTTTACACCAAATATTTTGTCAACAGTCATCCTCCCCACTTCTGAGCTGCTATCCTGGAATGAGTAAATGCCAGATTGGATCAAATCTGAGTGACACGAATTCAATGTCGCCCCGTAGCGCTGGACCTCAGTCACCGATGCTTTCAGGGTCGTTCACATCTCACTTCCAGAATGGGGAGCTTCATAAACTTCGTGAAGAACTTGTGATGACAAAGGCCAAAATGGCAGAGTGGGAGGGTGTCTATACCCAGGCTAAATGTGTATGTTCATGCTTCTGTGTAGTTCTTGTTTGTTTTTGTGTGAGCAGATCATGTGATTGTTTTGTTTACATTTAGATGTTATGTTACATAGCATTCCAGTAAAAGCATTGATAATAATACAACAGGTAAAATTACTGGAAAAAGAGACAGGATAACAAAGAGAAGATGGTGGATATTTTAATATCCGCACCAGACCAACGATCATGCAACAGTAAACCCTTTGAAGATGACATGGCTATATGGGAGTCTTTCTTCTTGTGCACTTCATTTTCTTCTTGGGATCTTCTTCTTCTGTGTTCATTCTCAAAGTTTCGCTCAATCTCTCTTGTAGCAGGAAATGCATTGTCAACTCTCAGTTGCCACAGCCAAAACACTGTCACAGCATAATGTAAGACAACAGCTGGCCTGAACTGCCGCGTTGTTTATGCTTAAAAACTTATTGAAAGTTAGAGAATGGTAAGCAAGTTTTCTGAGAAGTAAAGTTTGTTTATTGAGCACAGGCACCCCCAGGCAAAGGTAGCATAGTGCTAGAGAACAGTGCCAAGTGTGAAAACAATTGAGAAAATGAAATAAGGAAGTCATAACTAAAGCAGCATGCATGCTCAAGAACAAGTTTATTTTTTTCAAGAGAATGGAAATGCATTGTGTCGCCGTTTTATTTGCGCCAATGGCCCGACACATCCATCTTCGGCAGAATTAATATAATCAAATAAATTAAATTTATTTTTATGTAAGGATTTCTAAGTACATTACAGTAAACATGAAAATTCACACAGAGATCATTTGTTACAATCTAGAGATCATTTGTTACAATCTAGAGATCATTTGTTACAATCTAGAGATCATTTGTTACAATCTAGAGATCATTTGTTACAATCTAGAGATTTGTTACACTCTAGCTAAAGTAGTGTAAAATTTGTTCTTCAGGCTTGTGAAGCTTGGAAGAAAGAAGCCGAAGATGCTAACAAGAAAGCTAAGTCCGCAGATGATGAAAGACAACAGGTCCTGAAACAGAAAGATGAGGTAATATCTCTAATTTTATTGTTAATTTACCTTTAATTTCTCTTGTAGTATCCAGTGTCTTATGTTCACAATTTTCAGTTATAAAATGCCTAAAACTTTCATGGTTTGCACATCATTCCCTGTCAAAAATAATCTTGCCAAGAACAGTTGAAGATAGAAGAAGTAGATAAGACCAAAGAAAAACAAAACAGAAAATATCAAAGATTGGACCTGTCAAGATTTCTCTACACTCGTTAGCAGAATTTCCGAAGAACTGTACTTCAGCGCATCCAATATTGTACTCGTGCTATTAGCTTTATGGATGGATGATTTGGAGTGGCCATAGGACAGTAGTTAGAGAAAAAAATGTCAACACAAAATGTGGGTATCTGTGGCTATGTCGGTAGCGATACCTACTTCTGCGAAAAGTTCAAGCATGCTTTACTATGGTTACTGAAGGTTGGTGTTCAGTGCACAGTATGGGAACCAGGAACCAGTTCTCTCGTCTGAAGGTTGGTGTTGAGTGTACAGTATGGGAACCAGGAACCAGTTTTTTCAATGGCTGATGTACTGTCAATATTGCTTCTGACATCCATCATTCAATGAAAGTGGTAAAATACTGAATGTATTAGCTAACCAAGCCGAAATCAGATATATCGGGCCATTGGCACAAATAAAACAGTGACAATACAATTCCATTCCCTGGATTACATTTTGATGGAAATCTAGTATGTCTATTGTCCTGCTACAAGAGATCCAGTGGGAGTTTGAGTAGGAACACAAGAAGATAGGAGGATTGAAATTTCTGATACATTTGTTTAACAAAATACCTTTTAAGACAGGTATTCAGATGAGTGTGAGAAAAAAAATGTAGAACCTGCCAGACAGATATTCAAGTGAGTGAGAAAAAATGTTACAGACAGATATTCAAGTGAGTGAGAAAAAATGTTACAACCTGCCAGACAGATATTCAAGTGAGTGAGAGAAAAATGTTAGAACCTGCCAGACAGATATTCAAGTGAGTGAGAGAAAAATGTTAGAACCTGTCAGATATTCAAGTGAGTGAGAGAAAAATGTTAGAATCTGCCAGATATTCAAGTGAGTGCGAAAATGGCCGGCGCTATTCTTCTACTCAAATTCCTGAAAATGAACTGGATGTGCATTCTGATATTTATAATTTTACTCATAATTAAAAATAATTTACTCATAATTAAAAATAATTTACTCATAATTTAAAATGTTTGTCTATAAACTTTCTTTTTTAAAAATCAGATTTTGAATCAGAATGTCCGCATGCAGCAGATTATCTCCATGTCAGGTGGACCTCACATTTATGCCTTGTCCAGAAATAGTGAACTGGACAAACTGAATGTCCAACAGCTACAGCATTTTAGGACTCAGCTGCAGCAGGATTTGGACACCTTGGATAAGGTCAGTTTAATTATTTATGGAGTACATGACTCAAACAGTATTTGTCCTACCTCTGTACAACTTTCCCTCTAATTATTTATGGAGCACATGACTCAAACAGTATTTGTTCTACCTCTGTACAACTTTCCCTCTAATTATTTATGGAGTTTATGACTCCAGTATATGCCCACGAGTATATGCTATGGTTAGTTGGTTGGTTGCTGATCCAGCAGTCCATGGACTCATGCCCTTTTAGTCCCACCCAGGGCCAGAACCAGAAAATAACTATCACACCACTTGGAAGGTAGGTTTCAACCTATGCACTGCTCTGAGCCACTGCAGCCAAGATAGAGTTCACTGTACCCATCCCCCGCCACTAATTGACTACTGATTATGCCAAGCTTCTCAACTGCTCCAGACATGCAACCAAATGTTCAAGTCAGAAAAATTGTCACGTTCTGAGTCACTATGCCTCTATGATGGGCCTCAGCCATAGAAAAAAAACAGTGCTGTCAGTTTCCTCCTCCCTAGTGCTGTGCAGTGCATCTCTGGCTCCCTCCCAACTACAGAGGGAGGTATATATTTTTATACATATATAAAAATAAAGCATAAAACATATCGCAACAACAAAATAAAAGCATGAGAAGCATAATTGTATAGATGACGTGCCATGAATCTTCTATAAAAAGATAACCTCAATATAACGGCATGTCATATACTAAGGTTTTCTGTTGCATGGGTGATTTGTCTAGTGGGCCATTGGTGAGACCCACAGACTCAACCACATGTGTGTATATGCTATGCTACTATTAGAACTTGTGGATCCTGAGATACTGCTACACTTGAATGCCTTCTTTTGGGGAGTTCATAAACCACCACCCCAACACAACTGTGTCTTGAGACAGTGAATGATATTGCCAATAAAAGACTATGGGCTGCCAAAAGCTCATAGTCTTTTATTGCTCACTGCTAAAGGGATTACTTTATCATCATCATGTGTCAAGAGCTTACCTGCCCACAGCTAAAGGGATTACTTTATCATCTTTTAACACTGTAGGTCTGTATACGAACGTTTATCCTAACCTTGCTTGTTTCCTCTAGAACAGACTTGTAACTGTTACTAATGTATTTTTCAAGTAATCTTGCATGTGTGTTACCTGAACTCAAAATAGGAGCAAAGAATAGCAACACTGTTTACCTTCTATGTATGCCATAAGAGGCAGCTAAAGAGGTTTTGGGGTGGAGTTGGCTATCCTATCCCATATAGGATCAAAGTGACCCTGAAATCGGAAGTGTCAGTCCGAAAAGCACAGATATTACAGCTAAGCTGTAAACCATGACACCACGCTTTTCATTCTTTGGACTACATTCTGCCAATCTGCAATAGTTTGAGAATGAATGCAGCAGAAGTGTTATCTCAAGCTACATCTTGCACATCAGATTTTATCTGCCATTTATAATAAATAAAAATAATAGAAACATATCCTGTATAGCAGTGGTTCTCAACCTTTCTTAGACAGCGGCTCTCTAAAATACTTCAGGTTTTTTTAAAATACAAGTTATGACAAAATAAATTTCCCTCCAATAAAACTTCCTAAGGAATATAATAAAAATCAAAAAATATGCATAAATAATGAATGGAAATGATAAGAAATAATAAATGTAAATGGGAAAAAAGCAAGATATTTTCTATGTGACTGCACCAATGTGGCTTTTAATCACAACACAAACCATAAATGTTGCATAAAACAATCCCGCGTGTTTAGGGGTCCTGAAAGAAGAGCAAAGAATAGCGATACTGTTTACCTGCCATGTATCATTCTTCTTCTTCTTCTGCGTTCATTCTCAAACTCCTACTGGATCTAGCAGGACCATGATCCTACTAGATTTCCAGCAGGATGTAGTCCAGAAAATGGAAATGCGTTATGTCGCCGTTTTATTTGCGCCAATGGCCCGACACATCCGTCTTCGGCGGGGGTGTATCATTCAACAAATTACACATAGCAACGCTCAGGCGTCTGCAGTGCTAATGATGTTATTCTATCTCCAAATTGATATTAAATTACTTCATTCATTCTCAAACTCCTGTAGATTTAGCAGGATGTGGTCCGGAGAACAGAATGCGCAGTGTCTTGGTTTACAGCTTTGCTGCAATATCTCTGCGCCTTTCGTCCTGACACATTTGACTTCAGCGTGGATTCAGAGTCATTATGACCCTATATGGAATGAGACAACAAGTTCTACCCCATAACCTCCTCAGCTGCCCTTTACAACATACATGAAAGGGAAACAGTATTGCTATTCTTAACTCCCCTTTTGGGCTTCACCAATACACAAGCGAATAATTCACGTTATAAAATTTCTCACTGTGGCTTTTTTTCTGTCTTGTTTTATGTCAGTTATTTGCACCGCATTGCTCTTGGTGGACCCAGGAATAGCAGATAACCAAGATCCCAAATATACCTCCTCGTAGTGCACCCTGGAAACCGAAATACAGCTGCTCGTGCTGATTCTGGCTAAATCTTTTGAGTGGCACTGTCAACACACAGTGACACTAGTCAGTCTGGTGGAAGCTTTGGAGGGGTGGCCAATACAGATGTTGTGAAATAGGTAGATGTCATGGTGAACAATAAGTGTTGTGCATTAGTCTCCATAGAGATAAAATATTGAGTACAATGAGAGGGCAGCACAGTGCCAGATAGCAGCACCACATGCAGATAGAATTGGAAAATATTTCAAGAAAACCATAGCTAAAGTTTTGTTAGCTTGAGACAAGCTTCTAGTTACCGGTGCTCTCAGCCCAGGTCCAACTCTACTGTAGAGTTTTTTCCTATACTGGAATCATGCTCACGGAGAGAAAAGGTTCAGTACCCAGTGAGCACAGGCAAACTATGCTAAATGGGACAACGTTTATTCAGCTTGAGAACTAGAACTCAGCAATTTCTAGTCCCTAGTTCTCCTAAACATGTGTAGAGACTCAAACTTGGATGAGTGGTTCATGGTGTTGGTGAATGACACCTCAGCGAAGGCGAACGAGGCCTTGTTCAGTACCCAATGGGCACAATACATCTAATTACATGAGACAATTCACTGGCGGCAGAACACCTCGTATGAGATAGACTTCAAAGGACAACAGTCTTGGCATAGAGTCAATACACACTCGCCACCTGTCGACAGATAAGAAGCCCCGCTCGAATTAAGGCTTACCAAAGATGGCTGTGCCAGGCCACTAGCGCATTTCTAACGGCAGCACAACACACACGATTCTCTGGACTATGTCCCGATGAAATCTAACAAGACCATTGATCTGCAACAATAGAGATGCAGAAAGAGTTTCAGAATGAACACAGACAAACAACAACATATCAGTTATTTTATATTTTTATTTGAATTAAATAGACATTCATATTATTTTAATCATCATTTTGTATTTGAATGTCATTGTTTCTTCTTTCTTGCAGTTACTTTTTCAGAAAATGCATAGAAAGGTTTGATGCTAGTGTAATTAGGACTTCTTATTCAAGTAGTTGAACTTTGGAGAGTTCTAATTGAAATAACTACCATATACTAAAGAAATGGAGAGTTCTCAGGAGAATGCAGGCTTGCATCTATTGTCAGACGTATGGATTTGTAAATATTACAAAGTTTGTCACAAGCAATTAATGATGTTATAATGTTACGCGTATGTTGTTTTTTTTGTAAATAATTACAACAGCTCATTTATAAGTTTACTGGATTTGGTATTGAAATAATTATTTTAGTATGAAAATGGTGGCATCTTACATCCTTGTAGATGTTTAGTATAGTATTATATTTTAGTTTTCATATTTTGTTAGGTGTATATATATAATACATGCCTTTGGATTACATTAATTTCATTACGTGATGCAATATATTGCCAGCTTGTTTTGTTTTTAGTTATACATGTACAGCAGATGATGAGAGCATTGATTATTGAATTGTTGTTATTGCGTGTGTAGTTATTGTAGCATTTCTTTTCCTGTACATATTTTATTAATGTTACATAAACAAATTTTATTTTTTAAGATTAACTTGTACAAATTTTGTAAACAGTTTGGGCCTTTAAATGGTCTTTGGACATACTGTACAGTCAGAAATTTAGAAATATAGGTTTAATATAAAATTTAGATATAAATTAGATATACAGTTTTAATATAATTATCAGTGTATATGTTGTAATATTTTGCTTGTTGTTTTTTTGGGGGGAGGAAAATTTATTTTGTCAATTCTTGTATTAAAAAAAAACACAATATTCGTTCCTTGCCAGCTTGGCTTAGTCACAGACCAAATTTTAAAAATATTTTGAGCAGAAACTGCTGAAAGAAAATATTCTTCCTGATGCTTTTGTAGTAGATTATTCAAATTTCTTGTTGTTGATACTCTGGCGTCCTGTAATATATTCTGTATTTTGCTGATTTAAACATCATCTGTTGCATGGCTTGTATTCTCATCCTGTTATGGGTTAGAGAAACTTATAAAAATATTATGTTATCTCTATCGATGTGTGGATTATTTATATATTTTATTAATAAATGCAAATTTAATTTTCTTAATTCAGAAGTAAAACTTCATTTTGTTTTTTTCTTTATTTTACCTATTAGTTCATGTGTAGAACTTGAATTCTTCACACCTTCCTGTACAACATGCGCCCCTGTCCATTTTTTTAATGAATCACTCTCACAAATAAAATTTTGTTTTTTTAATCTTTCTTGGTTTGGTTAGTTGTATGCCGATTCAGTGTTCCATCAATTCATGCCCTTTGAATCAATGCCATTGTGTGGCAAGCTCATGTGTTTGAGAGTTGCTTTTTTAAACCATATAGGGCTTTCCATTTATCTTGCCCTGGAGGTAAAAGTGCTTTTCTAATGTCATTCAGCATTGGGCATTCAAAAAGGTGATTATTAACACTTTTTTAGACATGTGTACACATCCAGAACCCTGGAGTGTGATATGGTTGTATTCTGGTTGTTCAAGAAAATCTTTCTTCATTCATGTATAATGTATATTATTTTATTTGCATTTGTTCTCAAACTCCCGCTGGATCTCTCTTGTAGCAGGACACATTCTCAAACTCCCGCTGGATCTCTCTTGTAGCAGGACACATTCTCAAACTCCCGCTGGATCTCTCTTGTAGCAGGACACATTCTCAAACTCCCGCTGGATCTCTCTTGTAGCAGGACACATTCTCAAACTCCCGCTGGATCTCTCTTGTAGCAGGACACATTCTCAAACTCCCGCTGGATCTCTCTTGTAGCAGGACACATTCTCAAACTCCCGCTGGATCTCTCTTGTAGCAGGTCCTCCTAGATTTTCATCATGATGTAGTCCAGAGAACTGAAATGCGTTGTGTTTTCATTTTATTTGCATCAGTGGCTAGACAAATCCAATTTTGGCAGATGTAATTAGTATATATATATATATATATATATATATATATATATATATATATATATATATATATATATATATATATATATATATATATATATATAGTTACCTTGTGTCGCTAAATATTAATCGGATACAATAGACTTGTATTGAACAACTTAAACAATAGCACTTCGTATTTTTGCGCTGGAAATCCGTTGGAAATCACACAGAAATTCTTGTTGGTTATTAGAGAGAAATGTCACTAAATATCTTTCTCTGTTTTCAATCATATCTTGCTGGCCTTACATAAGTTCTTCTTGTACCCTGTTCCATCAGTTATGGATATTTAACTCTTTGTTGACCTACAATCATTAGGATTAAAGTATCCTCTTATCCAATAGAAACGTTTTCTCATCCGTTTTCCCTTTTTTTAAACAAACTTAGGTACTTTCCAGTTAAAATGGCATACACTTTGTGTTTCAACTACTACTAGATCATGCTTTTTAAGTTGCTACAAGATTATACTTTTTTAGATACACCTTCTGTAATCACAGTGAAATAAGTCACACAAACTTTCGTGTGAACTGAGCCGGAGAATATGAAATTACATTTTGCTGCTAGTTTTTCAGCACAGGTGAATTATTTCTGCCTTTCAGTCTAGCGCATCCAATTTCATCATATAGATATACCTTTTTCAGACAGTGAATGTCACGTCACTATGATGTCATTTACATTTCACACTGCAAAGACAAACATGAATGTTGTGAGCAGCAGTGCATAGAAACAGAAGGTGCACCTCTGTTTAAAACTAGAGGCATATTTCTGTCCGTGAAATTTTATCATCATCATTTGAATATCTTTGGGTGGATTTAGCTTTCCCATCCAATAGAGGGTCAAAGTGACCCAGAAGCCATGCTGAAGTCAGATGTGTCAGGCCAAAAGGCACAGTTAAGCTAAAAACCGTGACACAATGCTTTCTGTTCTCTGGACTATATCCTGCTAATCTGTGGGAGTTTGAGAATGAGCACAGAAGAAGAATTTGAATATCTACTACACATGCGATAGAATCCGGCAGAAGTGTAAATATGTTTACACACTAACAGGGACTCTGTGTTGTAATATAAGACTACTTGCACAGATAATTGATTGCTCTCCCTTGTTCTGTTTTGTATTCTCAATTGTTCCCCTTGTCTTTATTTTGTTTCAAACTACAATTGTTTTTGTCAAATCTTTATTCCTGCTAAACAGGAAAGTACCCAAATTTAAAACAGAGCTTTGGGTCATTAAATGTTAGTATCCTTTAATAAATGATTTCTCTGTAATATTTTAATGTTACAGTTTGAATGACGGATATGGCATGGTTGTCTCTTGTCACCATTTCTCTTAACCACATATTGGATTATGAAATCAACAATATCCGATAACAGATTTTTAATCCAATGAACCCTGATGAAACAACTAGAAGACTTGAATTAGTCAGATGATCTTGCATCGCTGTCCCACAACTACACTCAAATTTTAAAAAGATGAATGTTTTAAATGACAATTCACAAGAAATAGTAATGAATATATTCTTCTTCTTCAGCGTTCATTCTCAAACTCCTGCTGGACCTCTCTTGTAGCTGGACCATGATCCATTCTAGAATTCAAGCAGGATGTAGTCCAGAGAATGGAAATGCGTTGTGTCGCCGTTATATTTGCACCAATGGCGCAAAAAACACATCCGTCTTCAGCGGATAATGAATATATAAATAGGGAAAAAAAGATTATTAGAATAAATGCAGCTAATGGAAACCAGGTTACACTAAGTGAAATAGCTGTACAAGATATTAATACACATACCTTGGCAGCAATACTGACATAGAGGCAAGAACAGAGAAAAATCTCAGGGATAAGAATATATAAAGCAAAAGGAGACTTGCATTTAGAAATATTCATTATTGTGTGTTGCTGGGGCTTGAAAGGGGGGCAAAGAATATCAACATTGTTCATCTTCTATGCATGTCATAAGAAGCGACTAATGTAGTTATGGGATTAAGTTAGCTATTCCACATAGGATCAATCAAGGTGACCCAGAAGCTGTGCTCAATTTGAATATGTTGGGTCGAAAGGCGCAAATGTTGCAGAAAGTTGTAAATCATGACACAGCGCATTCTGTTCTCCGAGCTACATTCTCCTTATCTGCAGGAGTTTGAGAATGAACGGGGCTGTTGTATGGCTCAGAAACATGAAGCGCAACAAAAAAGCAGACAGGAAGCTACAAACATTCACCGGTGGATGTCTGCATAGAATAGAAGGTTTGAAATATTACTATAAGACGACCAATGAAAAACTCATGCACAGAACTAAGCAAACTCCACAGGATGAAGAATTAAGGAAACTGCGCTGAAGATGAATAGGACATACAGTAAGAAGATCAACATAAAGTATTGGTCTTCAATTGGTATTAGACAGTCAGAAAACCAACAAAAGGTATTGTTAGACAGGCATTGTTCTGGAACTCCCAAAGAGGAAGACCAAGAAATACCTGGAGGAAAGAATTAGATGTAGAGACACAAAGGTTTGGTAGAATATGGAAAGAGCTGGAAGAAATAGTACAAGATGGAGGAGATTTTTTCAAGACCTATGCTCCGCAAGGAGCTTAAAGGTGTATAGATAGATAAACAATTTGAATAAAAACTGAATAATATAGAGGTGTTCTTTGTTGGTCACAATTTGAATTTTTTGTTATCTTTTCATTCGCTTGTAATGTCTATATCTACAATGTTGTCTTCAGTGCTCTTGACTTCCCCTGAAGATGAATGTGTCTGGCCAATGGTGGAAATAAAATTGAAACACAACATATTTCCATTCTCTGGACTACATTGTCTATTGTCTTTTCCAGGAAAATGATGGTTGATAGTATCCTCACTTAAGTGTAGGAGTGGGGGCGTCAGTTGTCGTTCCAAGGTCAGATGTGCCACCTCGGTTTCATTAAGTCCGTGTTTGTTCAAGGGTATCTTGATGTTTTGTATCCACCATTTTCTTGGTCAACTTTTCACTTTTGTGTCCAGATATTCTTTTTTTTATATGCTCTTATTGGTATTTGGTTTGACTTCATTCTCATAAGGTGACCAAACCATTTTACTTGCTGTCTTTCAATATTTTCTATACATGATAGTATACCAACTCTTTTTCTAATTAATTACACTCTGCTGGAAATCTAGTATGACCATTTCTCTGCTGCAAGAGAGATCCAGCAAGAGTTTGAGAATGAATGCTGAAGATAATGTACTCTTCTTCTTCTTTCCAACACTTGTAATGTCTATATGTTGTATGCTTTTTTTTTCTGTTGCAATCTTCTATTTTGATCTTCCCCTTTTTCTCTTTAACTTGACTGTTTTCACAACAACATGTGTCCAACAAATGTGGGCTGTCTCTTTCTGATGCAGTAAGTAACTCTCTTTTTTTGAAATTAACTTCTTTCAAGATGTCTCAGCATTCTTCTATAAAACCACATCTCTGCTGCAATACTATAATGTTTCACTGTTCTGCATGGTATGGGACAGCCAACTCCACCTCATAACCTCCTTGGTTGCCTCTTACAACATGCATGGAAGACAAACAGTGGTGCTATTCTTTGCTCCCCTCTCAGGCTCTGGCAACACCTGTGCGATATAACTAGACATGTGAATGTTAGGGAACACGAAAGAGCAGATTTGCCTGTTAGGTCACAGTGACTTGTGGTAGTTCAATGGTTGGTTGCTGATCCAGCGGTCCATGGGCTCATGCCCTTTGACTCAGCGGTAGTTCAATCAATCGTGCTGATATTGTTAATGCAAACAAAGAGTTAGACAAGCTGGATGCTGTGAGATATATTTCTTCGTCTGTGTCTATAGCTAGAATACTGTTACTAGGGACATGTTTTGGCCGGAAACATCCAAGGGCACAGTGGATGATAAACCATTGTGACGTAGAGTCGATATACATTTACCTCCTGGCGACAGATAGGAAAGCTGTCACAGGCTAGTGAAGCCCACTATCCAAATTAAAGGCATGACAAAAACAGATATTCTGGGTCCCGGACGTCCGGGCATCAGATATACCGGATCAACCAAGGTGCAAATAACAGCTCTGCTGTGGATATAACAGCAAAATGTACTTCACGCTCCCTGGCGGAAATCACACAAACTTTCGTGGTGGTTATCAGAGAGTGAACGCAGAAGAAGAAGATGATATAGCTAAAATGTAGGACCTGAGAGTGAAGTGTGGTGTTGCAAGAAATTAGTGGTATACAGAAATAAAATGAAGAGTTATCAACCAACATAGAACAGGAAAAGTTGTTTCCGCTTGCTGAAAGACATACTAAATATGAGATCAGAACACCTATGGATGTGTCTGGAATGCCATGATGATGATCTAACTTCTCAAACACATGTTCCGCCGAAGACGGATGTGTCGGGCCATTGGCGCAAATAAAACGGCGACACAACGCATTTCCATTCTCTGGACTACATCCTGCTAGAAATCTAGTAGGACAATGGTCTTGCTACAAGGGAGAGCCAGCAGGAGTTTGAGAATGAACGATGAAGAAGAAGAAACACATGTGGACTTTCGCCAGTGTATTGTTGAGAGTAAATAATAATCACACAATTGCCTGTTCTGCACATCATAGCAGGCAACTTAGGAGAGTTGAGTTGTCTGTCCCATCCCAAATATGGTTGAAGTGATCCGATGCGATACTGGAGTCAGATTGTCAGGTTATGCACTGCCAAGCTGTATACCATGATACAATTCATTCCATGTTCAGGACTTCATCATGCTTATCATTTTCAGACCAACCGAAGTAATTAAAATACAAAATATATATTTTAAAAAACATCATTTACTTTAAGGTTGAAGAGCTGCTTCCGAAATTAACATTTACAATTTTGAAGACAAAGTTACTGAAAGAACATTCAAATTTGTTCAGAAATGTTCAATTTCTATAAATTACATTTATTCTCTGTATTGAATTCACCAACCACCTGTCAGGTCCTTTTATTTTATACATTGAAAAACTTCACAAAAGAAATTTTTTTAAAGTATAGAACACCCAAAAAAAGTGGAAATAATTTTTTAAATTTTTTTTTTAATTTGCTTAATTGCATTTGTGCATGACATTCTAATTGCTCTGGTGTGCTTCTTGGCCTCCTGCTTCCACCTTCAACAACTTTACTTGCTAGTGCATACTGTGATCTTGATCAGTTATAGAAGAGTCTGGTCGGTCTTAGTTTTCAGTCTCTGTTTTAAACTGTAAAGATCTGGCTTTGATAAGGTGGAAATGAGCATATTAGGGAAGTGAGTCAAGTATATGATGCTAATGAATTAAATTGTGCTGTCAAAATTAAAACAGCTAAAGAAACTATGGCAAGGTACTAACATAAGAATCAAGTTGGTGTTTACTACGAACATGCGTGTTTTCTGTGGTGATATATGAATGTGAAGCATGGACACTAAATAAAACAGCGGCCAAGAAAATAACATAATTTGAATTAAAGTTATATAGAAGAGTTCTGAGAATACCATGAACAGCAAGGGAAAACAAACCTGGGGGTGTTAAGAACAATTAACATCCTGGAAGGCTGGATTCTGAACACCATATTAAAGAAAAAGCTAGTTTTTTTTGTTATCACATTAAGAGACACGACGGCATGGCAAGAGTGTCACTGGAGGAGATGATAGAAAGCAAAGGACATCGTTGGACAAAAGACATTAAAGAATGCCTGAGCATGTCGCTAAAAGGGGCAGGACAACTTGCTCAAAACTGTGGAGAATTCAAGAGATCCATAGGGAAGACTATGTTCTGGAAAGAATATGTCACCTGAAAATGAATTAATGAAAAATCTGGATTTGATAACGGTGAGAATGAACATATTAGGGAAGTGAGTAAAATACAAGATGCTAATGAATGAAAAATTGGATTTGAAAAGCAACTTCTGCTGTGTTCATTCTCAAACCCTTGCAGATTAGCAGGATGTAGTCTGAATAACGGAATGCGTTGTGTCATGATTTACTGTGATATCTACGCCTTTCTGCCTGACACATTCAACTTCAGTATGGCTTTGAATCACTGACCCTATATGGGATGGGACAGCCAACTCCATCCCATAACCTCCTTAATCGCCTCTTACTACATGCATGGAAGTTGAACAGTGCTGCCATTCTTTGCTTCCCTTTCAGGCCCCACCACCTTTTTAAATATCCTTTGTTGTAAATATCCATTTATACATGGATCCATTCTAAGTCTTTGTATTTGTTTTGTATATACTGTAATCTTTATAATTTACAAATACTGTTAAAGACAAATTTACAAACATCGACCTATCTTATTTTTCTGAGTCTCCCGAAGATTAGCAGGATGTAGTCCTGAGAATGGAATGTGCTGTGTCATGGTTTACAGCTTAGTTGCGATATCTGCACATTTTGGTCCAACACATCTGACTTCAGCATGGCTTATAGATCACTTTGACCCTCTATATGATGAAACAGCATACTCCACCCCCGAAACCTCCTTAGGCACTTCTTGTGACGTGCTGGGCAGATGCAGATAACAGTGCCAATATTTTTTTTAGCTTAGCAATAGATGCATGAGCGAGTAACTATATTATTTATTGCCTTTGTGACAACCAAGATTAAATACACTTCTGCGGATCATCTTTTCTGTGAGTTCTCATACCCTTGCTCGTTAGCAGGATTTAATCCGGAGAATGGAATATGTGTCACGTCACAGTTTAAATCTGTACCTTTGGTATGACATATCCAGCTTCATTATGGTTTTGAATCATTTCACTGCCGAAGATGGGTGTGTCGGGCCATTGGTGCAAATAAAATGGCGACACAACGCATGTCCATTCTCTGGGCTACATTCTGCTGGAAATCTAGTAGGACCATTGCCCTGCTAGAGATCCAGCTGAAGTTTGAGAATGAACGCTGAAGAAGAAGAATCACTTCAACCTATGGAATGAGGCAGCCACTCTGCTCTCTAAAACTTTCGTAACTGCCTCCTACATCATTCATGACATTGCACAGTGTTGCTATTTTTAACTGCCCTTTCTGGATCATGGAACACATCAGCATCTGGTACAGACCAAATAATTTGCCTAGTGATTCATAATTGGATTGTATTGCAATTTAAATTAATTGGACATTGACCTGACTCCACAGAAAATAGTTCATAAATTTAACTTTAAGCTTTAATTTACTTGTATAATTTAAATGTTGACTTTAGATTATTGGGTTTTTCGTACAGATAATAGTGCATAACTTTGGCTTTAATTTCCTCATACATTTTAAAAAGTTGGCTTTAGAAGATTGGTTGCTTTTTTTTAAACTTACAATGTGAACACTTCAGATATTTTTGTTGATTATTCTTCATGTATGTTTAAGTCTGCAAGCAAGAAATATCTAGAAGTTTGCTTTGTTTATCAGTTTTATTTTAATGTGGAGGATATATTTAAATTTCTTCATGGGACATATCAAATTGATCATAAAAAGGGATCCACTTTATGTTCAACATAGTAAAAGCTCCCAGTACCTTCTAGATCCTTCATTTACACATTCCTTCATTGTTAGATGATGCCACCAAGATTAACTCCTGTGTGTCTGTGAATATATATATGTGTGTGTGTGTGTATATGTATATATATATCTTAGGTGTCAACTAGTTCGGATTTTCTGCATCAATATGAATTTCGGCAACAACAACAAATATTTTTAAAGTGCGGGGAGAGGTTATCTCATTCACTACGGAGTATTTTTAACGTTTGAATGGAATTAATTTTTTTTTAAGATAGATCTTAAGATTTCAATCAACAGATTTTTCATACAAAATGGCATAAATCTGCCTAGTTATGTTGTCAGTAATTGCCAGGCTGGATTTCAATAATTAATGCAGTAAAAGTAAATAAAATAATTATACTTTCAAGAAAATAAGCACGCTTGAAAATATATATCGAAAATATGAGGAAAAATGGTACCACATATGTCCAAAACATATCAATAACGAACAAAATTGATACATCAAAATCATGCCAGAATTACATCAAAATCGTGCCACTAGTAATGTGGACATATTACACTGTCAATCATAATGTTGATATAAATACCGAAAATGATTAAATTAGCCAAAAAAAGTAAGGATCTTTTAAAAGACACCACGTAATCCCCTGTGGATTGATTAAAAGATGCCACACCGGGGAAGAAATTAAATTCCAGCAATCATTACTAATACGGATGTTGTTTTTATCTCACACGCATGTTTTAATAGGCAAAAAAAGGTAATCAGTGATTATTATTAATACTAATGTTTTTGTACGAATGTGCATATAAATTTTTTAATATATGTTGACAACTAAGATCATATATATATATATATATGTGTGTGTGTGTGTGTGATTTACATTTTAGAGAGTCTTCGTTGGCTGTATCATGATTTTATGGATATCATAGGATGTTATACCACACATTCTGAAAGAAAAGTCAGTACTAACAATTTTATTTAAATTGTGTATTATTTGATTCATTTAATCTGAATACACAACAAATTTTTACTTTTCATTATCAAGTCTTTGTGTTTGTTCCACTTATTTTAAGCATTGGTGACAAATTTAAACTAACAGCATTCAATTTGTCCTTTCATTAGTTTCGTATGATATATATATATATATATAATTACTGAGATTTCCTGTCTGCTGAAATTTTGTTTCCTCTTCACCCTTTCCTTATCGAAATTTTACCCTTGTATACAGATTGTTATCTGTCGGAAGTTTACTTGCACAAATTTAGCCTTTACAGAACTATCTCCGTCATTTGCATGTTACAATTTTTTTTGTCAAATGCGGTTGGTGAACTAGCTGCAGCTATTTCCTAGTGTAGTAAATGTTGATATTTGAGTTGTACATGTTCTGTAGGATGGTGTGGTGACTTGGCTTCACTTGCTTTAAAATGTTGTCTTTTGCAGTGGTTCTCAAAATACATTATATGGCCGCCTGGGAGGCTACAGAGACCTGTAGGGGACTATGAAGAAATATTTGTAAATTTGGGGGGAGGGGTTGCAGATCTATCTAGGGACCACAGGACCACAAGTAGGTAACTATATGAACGATTACATATTTGTGGATCATTCTCAAACTCCTGCAGATTAACAAGATGTAGTCCAAAAAACGGTGATATGATATGGCCTGATATATCCAATTTCAGCATGGTCTCTCAGTCAGTTTAATCCTGTATGTGATGGGGCAGCCAACTCCATCCTGAAAAGCCTCCTTAGTCACTTCTTATGACATTCATGGTAGGTAACAGTGTCACTATTCTTTGCTTCCCTTTTGGGAACAGTTAAAACATGGTCAATAAATAACAAGATATATATCAATAATTCATAAAATTTATCGTGAACTGTGATAAAAGCCAGTGACCATTTTATTATTACCAAGGAGACCACATAAGAAAAATTATCCCCAAAGGGGCAGGACCATGGGCAAAAAAGGTTGAGAACCACTGTTCTATATTAGAGTGATTATATTGGGCAGACATATGCCAACATGTCTGCTGTTTTATTTCCTGTTAAATATTGTTTGTTTTGCTATTGTAACCAGACATACTTTACAGAACTCTTACTGTTTGTAAGTTTACTTTCTTTGCTGAATGACAATTAGTCACACAGTGAGATTTCACTGAAGGTCGAAGTGACCAAATAAGAAATATTAATTTGCAAAATGTTTATCTATTTTTTCCTTACAAAAATAAGCTAGTAATGCTAAAATATTTTGATTGGATATGCCAATTTGTTTTACACATTTGTGGAAAAATTATTTTTATAAAAAAAACTGATGCAATATTTTGACTTTTGCGACCAGAGTTCTTGGACTTATTTTTTTGTTGTGTTGTTTATTGATGCATTATTCTTCTTGTGCGTTTGTTTTCAAACTTCTAGATTAACATGATGTAGTTTGGAGAACAAAGTGCATTGTGTAATGGTTTACAGCTTAGTTGCAACATCTGCACCTTTCAGCCGGACACGTCTGAGTAGTATAGCTTCTGGGTAATGTTGACCCTATGTGGGATCAGACAGCTAACACCACCCTAAAACCACCTTAGTCACCTCGAATGACAAATATCTTAGATGACAATGTTTCTATTCTTTGCTCCCCTTTCAAACCCAGCAACACAAGGGGAAGATATCTCTTGAATAGTGTTTTCTTTAAATTCATGTAGATATTATAATACAGTGGAATCCTGTTATAACAAGTTTGTCCGGATTGACATAATATATATGTAATAACAGAAATTTGCTATATACAGTACAAACAATATAGAATAAGTACAAGTGGGATTTTGAAAAATGTTGTTATATAGGGAAATTTGTTATAAAAGAATGCACTATATAGGGATTCCACTGATTGTTGTTCCATATAAAATCAACAGCCAGGATTTAAGCCTACCTTTGTTGGTGTTGCCAAATGTAATTGTTTGGCCTTTTATAGATATTGTACAGTATTGAATTTAATGTCAAGCTCTACTGGGAAAAAAGTGTATGTTCATGAACAACATTTTTATTTTAATATACGGAACATTTTATACCTATAGCCATCATCTAATTGTGCTTTCTATTTCTGTTATATAAATTTAATTTCAAATTTTCTGGTTTTATTACAAAATTTTTTTTGCATATTATGTTTTCTTAATTATGTTTTTAAAGACAGAGCAGAGATTAGTAAAGAATATGAATATCTGTTGTGTTTGTTTTTTTCATTTGTTTCAATTGTTCTTGACATTCTGTCAGTATTGTGTTTGATAAGAATCTGGGCTTATGACTGATAGAACCAGTGTTGACTGAGAGGCACACACTGTAGCTCCAGAAATGGCTTCTTGTGTTCCAGATACTAGTGATGGTGCTGTCAACCACATGTGATGCCATTGATCCAAAATGTATATTCGTGTGTTCTAAAGATGCTGGTTCCTTATCAAGAATCTAGTATTGTGTTCTAGTATATCCACCCAGATCTTTGTTTCTTATCAAGAATCTAGTATTGTGTTCTAGTATATCCACCCAGATCTTTGTTTCTTATCAAGAATCTAGTATTGTGTTCTAGTATATCCACCCAGATCTGTGTTTCTTATCAAGAATCTAGTATTGTGTTCTAGTATATCCACCCAGATCTTTGTTTCTTATCAAGAATCTAGTATTGTGTTCTTCTTGACATCATTATTTTCTGTGTCATTTCTGCTATAAATTGTAAACACTTCTGCTAATTCTATTCACAACCGATTATCATAAATTATGATAAACTGTTTAAACAAAAGAGAAATGTTTCTTCTTCAGCGTTCATTCTCAAACTCCCACTGGATATCTTGTAGCAGGACCATGGTCCTAATAGATTTCCAGAAGGATGTAGTCCAGAGAATGGAAATGCGTTGTGTCGCCGTTTTATTTGCGCCAATGGCCCGACACATCCATCTTCAGCGGGAGAGAAATGTTTGTGTTACATACATTTAAAAAAAATTAAATGCATTTCTTCATTTTAATAAACTCAGCCTTTCTTGAATAATTTTCATTCTACACATTGCGCTCGGCTTAAAACAAAACTACCACGGAAACGTCCTCTACGCTTTGCCAACAACTTATGCTATAGAAACCCATTTACATGTTTCAAAATAAGGTGTTATTTAGAACTCATATCATTGTTTGTATTCTGAACATTTCAAACCATTTCTGTATTTTGTAAGAGTTCCCTGTGGATTATCAAAACCACTTATTACTTTGTGATTGACACACGAGGGGTGATATGGTTAACATCATGTAAAAATCATTGCTTGTGCTATATCCTGGTACACAATCTTGTGCCTGTAAACTTCCAGAAAGATAATTCTGCATGCATATTATCAGAGACAACTAATTAGGTTATGAGGTAGAGTTGGCTGTCCCATCCAATATGCAGTCAAAGTGACCCAGAAGCCATGTGAAACCAAAGGGTTTAGCGAATAGTTAGATACAACAAGTCCGGTTTTCTTGATAACTGTTGCTGTATTTAAAAGCTCTTCAAGGCCCCCATTCAGCATTCTATGGATGTCCATCTCTGTGGGCCAGTGTGCCTCCCTTAACTGGTTTAGTGTATTGCAGTCTTATAGGATATGTTCCACTGTCAAAGTTGAAAAAACTCAATACTAAACACATAGTGATATTCTATGCTGAAAATGGATGTGTTGGGCCAGGAGGCACAAAATTACGCAGCTCCGCTGTGAAATTGGCAGCATAACATACTTCTTGCTCCCCAGCTGAAATCACATGAACTCTCCTGTTGGTGAATGCAAAAAAAGAAGTAGAAGAATATTCCAAATACCTTTTCTATCATCTACTTTTTTTTTCTTTGCCATACGCTGTATTTTCAAGTTACTCTTTCTTCTTCTACCTTCACTCTCTGATAAGCAATGTGAAATTTAATGTGATTTCTGCCTGGTACTGTGAAGTACATGGTGCTACAAGTTACTCTTTCTTCTACCTTCACTCTCTAATAAGCAATGTGAAATTTAATGTGATTTCTGCCTGGTACTGTGAAGTATATTGTGCTAGTAGTTTTACAGTGGAGCTCATTATTTGCGTCTTTCAGCCCAGTGTATCTGATTGTCCGGCTCTGTGGCAAAGTGGTACAGAGCGCGTCTGAGACGGAAAAGGTACCAAGTTCGATTCTCACCACAGGCAATTGTGCATCCGGACCGTTCAGAAAGCAATGGCAACCTACTGAACGTATTTATATTGCCTAGAAAATCACCACAGCCAACAAATGCTGGGTTGATAGCTACGTCCTGGATAGGATATGCTACCAATTTATTTTTTTAGTATCCGATTTTAGCATGATCTTTCATTTATAGCTGGAAGTGCAAGAACTAGAATGAACCAAATTATCTGTTTGTGTATAATTTACTTCAATTTATTGTTTCGTTGATTCAGAACATAATGTTATTATTTCAGTTGATATTTTTGTAGTCTCCTCAAAAATTGTATGTGATTTTAATGGTATTGATACCTATCAACTTCCGGAAAGATCTTTCGGAAAATGTATTTCAGTCCAAAATAACCACTATAATTCTGAATTAAACGTACTTTACTAAAAGTCAATCTTGTTCTTCTTCTGCCTTTGTTCTCAAACTCCTGCAGAGAGGTTAAATATACATAGTCTAGAGAACAGAATGCATTGGGGTCATGGTTTACAATTATGCTGCATTATTTGCATTTTTTGACCTGACACATCCAATTTCAGCATGGCCTCTGAGACACTTGACTATCTATGGGATAGGACAGCCAACTCCACTCTCAGTCTCCTTAGCTGTCTCTTACAACATGGATCACTAATCTGACATTGTCACTATTGTTTGCTCCCCTTTCAGGACTTGGCAACACAGACGCAACTAAAAGTTGAAATCATATTCAATGAAACCCGAGTAAATTCTCTACAAATATAGATAATCTCTACAATTTGGCAAGTATTAGTTTCTATAACTAATTTTTGGACATGAATTTGTAATATTACTATTAGGCCTACTTATTTATATAATTATTTGTTCTATTTCATTACTTCCCATTTAGTTTTTAACCTATTAACTATCATGTGCCATTCACTGCACCAAGAAATATATACAGAGCTGCCATAAGCTGCAGTGTACATCATTTTAATTCACTGTAAAGGGAAATAATATAAATGCATGTTTTTCAATTCCATAGTTAAATGAATTAATTTAAAATGCATTGTTGAATTTACTTTGTATTAATACCAAAGTTTACAGCTCTTATATTTTTGCTTCACTCGTGTTTCTATCCCAATTCTGCAGTTTAATCTTGAAAGTGGAAGCCATATCAGATGATAACATGCACGAATAAAATATATTTGAATGTTACAACAATACAAAGTGTTATTTATTCTAAGTGGTCTAGTTGTTTGAGTCAAAAGGCTTGAGCATATGGACATCTGGATCAGCAACCAGCCATCAAAACTGTGACTAGGGTTTGATTCAAGTATGGAAGAGTTACTCTTCCTCTCTTATCCTTCTCTATGTTTATTCACTGGTAAGACGGATTGAGTTTGTTATTCTTGTTTCATATGTCAGGAAGTGGAGTTTTGCTTTCAGCTCCAGATTAGTGTTTCATTTTTTTCTGTGGGCATCTGTGATTAAATTGATAACAACCCAGATGGCAGCTAAAAGTAAATCAGTTCTTTCGTTCACCTGAAACGTGTCTATATCTGTAGCCAATCAGTGATGACCATGGACAACATTCAGTTGAGTGATAAAAGAGGCCAGAGTGCTGTGCGAAAAACACTGAAAAGCAGGTTGTTATGCATAGCTGGTATACTAGTTATTTGACTAGGGTTATCCACCGATCAGTCATCATCATCTGTGCAGTGAATGTTGACTGCAACACTCAGTAGAATTAGTAAAACACTGAATATGTACATAGAACTGCCAATGTTGAATGTTTTGTATCTTTAAGGCAAATAAAACTTTGGCACAACACATCTCCATTCTTTTGGCTACATCATGCTGGAAATCTAGAATGACCATTGTCCTACTACAAGAGAGATCTGCTAGGGAGTTTGAGATGAATACTTATTTCTCTGGCATTATTTTCCATGTTTTTCAGAAATTTTATACATTCTAAATGACAGCTTTACTCTGTACCAAAAACAGATGTAATGTGCTGAATGTAAAGGCACAGATAATGCAGTTCCACTGTAAAACTAGCAGTACAATGTATTTCACACTCTCCTGTTCAAATAATATGAATACTCATGCTGATTATTTGAGATTGAACACAGAAGAAGAACAGCTTTACTCTTTGTAGCTGTATGGTACAATACAGCCAACTGGTATTCTACTCTGGGCGGGACTTTGCCACGACTGTCATGCAATCTCAAAGCATGCTGTAAATTAAAGGATTATTCCATCATAGCAATCAAGGCATGGGTCTGCGGCAGATTTCATAGCAATCAAGGCATGGGTCTGCAGCAGGTTTCATCACAACAGAAATCCTGGGGGAAGGAGAACGATAAACCCAACACTTAACCTCCTTGCTCATCTCTTATGATATTCAGGGCAATTGATAGTACTACTATTCTTTGCTCTCCTTTCTGACCCTGACAATATATTGCCCCCCAAAAAAAAAGAAAATGCTGTGGATGCGTAAGGCGTTCTGAATTTTTCTGACAGATACCTACAACCTGCTATAGTTGACCTCTTTTTCCTATTCAAAATAAATCTTAACACATAATATTTTCTGCTGCAGGGCTGGTGATTTATCAGATGTTTTGTTAATGTAAATAACGAATCAGTTCCCAGAATGCCATGTACTTTATGAAACAAGTTATTGAGAAAATGTTCACTTGTTTTATTTTCATTTAGTATAGAATTGCATTGCTTGTTGTATTGTTTGTTAGGCATTATCACATTCCTCTGTGGATACCCTAACTCCGCATCTCATTTGTGCAAATGTTGTCTGTTTTTATGCACATAAGAGATTGATGTCCTCCCACAGGTTTGTTCTGTAAATTTGAAGAAAAAATACATGTCCCATATGTTGAACAAATTTTTGCTGACAAGGAGTCTATGGCCTGCAGAAAATTGATTTTTGTGAAACAAAAAATCAAATCTCAACCTTGTCAAAATGTACATAAATTAACATATTTTATTTTGTTCAAGCATATCACATGATTTTACAGAAATATGTTGTTTTGAGGTAGACTGCTGTTTCTTTATGAATTTATGGAGGGAGGGGGGAAATTTAACAAAACTATATCCAATCAAGTATTTTGTTTTATTTACAAATATATACTTATACTGTATTTGTTCCCTTGTTTTGAACTGGACATGAAAATACATCCTCTGTGTAGTGGAAGCTATGATGGCAGCTATTTGTGTGTATGTGTTTGTGGTCAGGTACATGCATATGTAGGGAATGGATACGTATTACAAGGGAATCACAAGTTATTCCCTTCACGTTTCTGCAAAGTCCAACAGTAACGATCAATGTATATTAAAAAATATTATGTTAGAGTTTTTTTTAATCAATTTTATCACCTGCATCTTATAGCATGTTATACGGAATTTAAAATAGGTCATCATATGTGTTTAGTCGCTTGGTGATGAGTGTTAATTTATGTTGTAAATTTAGCTAGTGTTTAGTGGTATATTCAATTAATTAATTTTAACATGTTAAATTTAGCTAGTATTCACTGGTATATTCAATTAATTAATTTTAATATGTAAAATTTAGCTAGTTTTCAGTGTTATATTCAATTACAGTAGTTAATTTTAACATGTTAAATTTAGAAGTATTCAGTGGTATATTGAATTAGTTAATTTTAACATGTTAAATTTAGAAGTATTCAGTGGTATACTGAATTAGTTAAGTTTGACATGTTAAATTTAACTATTTTTTAAACAATTATGTTCATATTTTAGCACATGATATTAAGTTTTTACAAATTCTTGTTCATCGTCAGATAAATTTGTTTACTTGACTTTCATATTTACATATAATCTATAACAGCAGGGCTACATCTTCATCGATTAATGCTTATGTAGATTAGAAGATTTGTAATAGTTTAATAAGACTGCCAATAAGGGTTTCATACAAAGAGGTAAACAAACTACAGTGGAGGAAGAACTAAAGAAGTGGCATTTGAGATGGATAGGACATACCGTAAAGAAATGTAAGGCAGGTATTGTTCTGGAACCCACAGAGAAAGAAGACTAATAAATACTTGGAGGAGAAATTAGATGCAGAGACACAAAGAATATGAAAAGAGCTGGAAGAAATAGTTAAAGATAGGACAAGATGTTTGTGGAGGACCTATGCCCCAATTGCTTGTATAATGTGTATATATAGATAAATGTCAGGACTGATATTTACTGAAGATAATGTTGAATAGACCAGCAAATTGTGAAATTTTTGTTTGGTTGGACCCACTTTAAATATTTTTTCTGCTGCTTCAAAATATATGTCCATTTATCTTTCTGTATTGTAAATGTAAAGACTCATTTTAAGTTTTAATGTCGAAGACGGATGTGTTGCACCATTGACGCAAATAAAATGTAGACAGCGCATTTCCATTCCCCTGACACATCCTGCTATAAATCTAGTATAGGACCATTGTCCCACTACAAGACAGATCTGGGAGGATTTTGATAATGAACGCTGAAGAAGAAGAAGAAGATTTTAAGTTTTAGAACTGCTGGAATAGCAGAATAGCATTATATATCTCATATTGCTTATCATATGTCTTTTTTATTTCATCTTCAAATAGATATTGTCAGATATTTAGAAATGAAGATTTCTGGTCTAAGTCTGTGATTTATGTGAATAGTGTGATTTCTGTCTGAAATCACATTCAAGTATTTTATTGGACATTAATTTTTTGGTATACGTACATACATATATGGTAAAACCTTGACTAGGTAGCAGACTGGCATACAGATTTCTTACAGTTCATTTGTCATTCATTCTCAAACTCCCACCGGATCTTTTTTATAGCAGGACAATTGTCCTACTGGATTGCAGGATGTAGTCCAGAGAATAGAAGTGTGTTGTGTCACTATTTTATTTGCATCAATGACCTGACACATCTGACTTTGGTGTTGGCCAACATATAAAATGATAAACAAATATAAGTGTACATGCAGGAGTTTGAGAATGAACACAGAAGAAGAAAAATACTGGGCTTGGACGATGGAAATGATCATCTTCTTCTGTGTTCGCTCTGTGACAACAAACAAGAGATATCTTCTTCTGTGTTCGCTCTGTGACAACAAACAAGAGATATCTTCTTCTGTGTTCGCTCTGTGACAACAAACAAGAGATATCTTCTTCTGTGTTCGCTCTGTGACAACAAACAAGAGATATCTTCTTCTGTGTTCGCTCTGTGACAACAAACAAGAGATATCTTCTTCTGTGTTCGCTCTGTGACAATAAACAAGAGATATCTTCTTCTGTGTTCGCTCTGTGACAACAAACAAGAGATATCTTCTTCTGTGTTTGCTCTGTGACAACAAACAAGAGATGTCTTCTTCTGTGTTTGCTCTGTGACAACAAACAAGAGATATCTTCTGTGTTCACTCTGTGACAACAAACAAGAGATATCTTCTTCTGTGTTTGCTCTGTGACAACAAACAAGAGATGTCTTCTTCTGTGTTTGCTCTGTGACAACAAACAAGAGATATCTTCTGTGTTCGCTCTATGACAACAAACAAGAGATATCTTCTTCTGTGTTTGCTCTGTGACAACAAACAAGAGATATCTTCTGTGTTTGCTCTGTGACAACAAACAAGAGATATCTTCTGTGTTCGCTCTGTGACAACAAACAAGAGACTACCTGTAATTTCTGCCGGGGAGCGTGTAGGATGTTGTGCTACCAAGTTCACAGTATAACCCTAAAACTATTTTGCACCTTCTGGCCCAACACATCCGTTTTCAGCCATTAGAAGATGATCAACATATGGAATAAGGCTATTTTACCAGTGTGTGTGTGTGTGTGAAGGGTGAAGGTCCATGAAATTGTCGGACACAGTTGTGTCATGCACACTCACATAATGAAGTTGAGAGAGAGACATGACAGAGAAAGATCAATATCAAGATGGATAGACAACATCAAAGATATGTTGTATAAATATGAACACTGCAACCAAGAAAAAAACACCATAACTTGAAACTCTCTCCTATACTTAAAAGGGTTCTGGTTTGGAACCCGTACCCCCCCCCCCCCCCCATTTGATTATTTTCCTTGGCTATGTTTATCAGTATGTTTATCATTAATTAATTTAAATATAAATTTATTTAGGGTTAGGATTAGTTACCTGTACATAAAACCACTAACTCTAACAAATGAATACTTAAATTAATTATTGAAATAATATTTAGATTAATTAGTGTTAAAATAAGCAGGGAGACATGGGTTTCAAACCAGAACCCTTAAAAGCATATGTAGATCATCTCCCCCGCCGAAGACGGATCTGTTGGGCCATTGGCGCAAATAAAACGGCAACACAACGCATTTCCATTCTCTGGACTACATCCAACTGGAAATCTTGTAGGACCATTGTCCTGTTACAAGAGAAATCCGGGGGGAATTTGAGAATGAACACTGAAGAAGAAGAAGAAGATCATCCCCCATGGGATAAGTAATATAAAGATGGAAGTATATTAAAATGCCTTCATTTTTTTCTGCATTTTCTCTATTACAAGTACTTAGATTTGACTGTGTAATGTGAGCATCTGAGATGTTAATTGTTATGCCTTTCTTCAACTAATTTTCCACAGATCCAGTGGCTCCTGGGTTTTTGCACTTTGACCCTATGTCATGCAGTGATATTTGCAGGTGTTTGTCAGTTGTTGCTTTGTTCCATATAGTGCATTTGATTTCATGCTGAAGTCGGATGTGTCCGGTCAAAATGTGCAGATATTACAGCAAAGCTGTAAACCATGACATAACACATTCTTTTCTCAGGACTATGTCCTGTTAATCTGCAGGAGTTTTAAAACGAACATAGAAGAAGAATAAGTGTGTCCCATTTGTCTGGTCTTTGAGGAAAAATACTCTGTCTGATATCATATAGCGATTTATATTTGAATAGGTGAAGATTAACATTTTCATGATGGCGTTTACATATCTGGCACTCTGGGATATTTGCTGTCAGGTTTGCACATTTATTATTTCCAGAAAGTTCTGACTGATTTTCTATGGGAGGAAGTAGCCAACTCCTTCCCACACCCACCAAATTCTCTTTACTCATTTAAACTCGATGTCACTATAGGTGCAGGTCAAAGAGCATGAGTTCGAGGACTGCAAGATCCATAACCAACCGCTATATGTACTTGCTAATAAAATAGTAGGAAAGAAAGAGTGAGTGTAGGATGTTTTAGTTCAGTTGTAATTGCAGGACATACTCCTATACATGTTCACTTGCAGAATTTTCATTATAAATTTTAGTGCTCTGCATTTAGCATCTGCGGTCATGTTATATTGTCAGGTCTGTCATCAGAACCATCTGCGGTCATGTTATATTGTCAGGCATGTCATAAGAACAAAGTCCACTGTCTTTTCCAAGTCAGAATCTGTGGTCATGTTATATTGTCAGGCATGTTATCAGAACAAAGTCCACTGTCTTCTTCAGATCAGAGCAGTTGTCCCATAAGTTTTACCTCAAATCTGTGTCCTCTGTCAGATCCACTGTCTCTACTCTTTGTATTTTGGTAGTCCTAAAGTATATGTTCAGTGTATGAGTTCGGATCCGCACGAACATTCATCTGTGTATGAGATCCTCAATCGGTAAAGGTGACCCAACAGTCTGCAGCGGCCTGTTCTAAGACGAAATAGTGTGGTCTGTTGATATCTTTGGAGTTGATGTATTGCATCATGTTTGTCTTCCACTGCCATATATTTCTTCCACTGCCATATGTTTCTTCCACTTTGATGTGTACAATTTTAGTCTAAAATAACATTCAAATTCTGTGTTTTGACCCAAAACTCTGTTTATAAATTCATTTATTAGAGATAAATGCTCAAGATAAAAATTATACTCCAGACATGAGAGAAGACTCGTCTGCATTTGTTCTCAAACTCCTGCGGGATGCAGTCCAGAGAATGGAATGTGCTGTTTTTGGTTTACAGCTTGCCTATGATATCTGTGTCTTTCGACCTGACACATCACTACCTACATAGAACATATACTTCAAGAATGGTTATACCATTTGCTTTGTGCTCAAAATGTTGCAGGTTCAAATGTCATCAACTCATGATGTTGTGTTTACAAAGTGGATTTTTTTTAGTTCACTTGAAGCTATGAAGTTATGTGCTATGATTGGTATTCTCAGGAGGTGGTTTTTTTAGTTCACTTGAAGCTATGAAGTTATGTGTGATAATTGGTATTCTCAGGAGGTGGTTTTTTAGTTCACTTGAAGCTATAAAGTTATGTGCTATGAGGGGTATTCTCAACAGGTGGTTTTTAGTTCACTTTAAGCTATAAAGTTATGTGCTGTGAGGGGTATTCTCAACAGGTGGTTTTTAGTTCACTTGAAGCTATAAAGTTATGTGCTGTGAGGGGTATTCTCAACAGGTGGTTTTTAGTTCACTTGAAGTTATGTGCTATCAGTGGTATTCTCAGCAGATGGTTTTTTAGTTCACTTTAAGCTATGAAGTTATGTGCTATGAGTAGTAATCTCAGCAGGTGGTTTGCCAATGGCCTGACACATCCATCTTCAGCTGTCCATTGTATTTTACATGCATTTATAATAGTGTTTGCATTCGTTGTCAAGCTTTTGCAGATTAGTAGGATGTAGTATGGACAAGTAGGTTGTAGTATGGATAAGTACAATGTAGTATGGATAAGTATGACGTAGTATGGAGAACAGAACATGTTATGCTATGGTTTACAGCTTAGCTGTGAAGTTGACTATTCCATACCATAGAAGGTTCCGGTGACCTAGAATGCATGTTGAAGTTTGATGTATCAGGCCAAAAAGCGTAGTCAGATATTATAGTCAAGCTGTAAACCATGACAACACATTCTGGACTGTATCCAGGTAATCTGTAAGAGTTTGAAAATGTACACTAAAGAAGTACATATATAATAAATGGACATTTGTCGTTTCAGCTGCTAAAGAAGTATAAATATAATAAATGGACATTTGTCGTTTTAGCTGCTAAAGAAGTATATATATAATAAATGAACATTTGTCGTTTTAGCTGGACGAAATCTTGATATAATACATACAAACTGGTCTGAAATAAGTTATGAAATATAGCTTGAAACCTTCTTTGTCACTCCCCCTTTATGTTATTTCACCTTCTTCTTCTGCGTTCATTCTCAAACTCCTGCAGATTAACAGTATGTAGTCCAGAGAATAGAAGGAATTATGTCATGGTTTACAGTAATCCATACTTTCGACCTGACACATCTGACTTCAGCATGGCTTCTGAGTCACATTGATACTATGTAATGGGACAGCAAACTCCACCCCAAAACATCTTTGTTCGCTTCTTATGATGTGTATGGCAAGTAACTATTTTTTGCTCCCCTTTCAAATCCTGGCAACATGTGGGTGATCAAGTGAGGAGTTACGGAAGAGATCTGTAGAGGTAGAGATAAACAGTAGCAAGGGATGATGGTTAGGACACACAATCTCAGACGAAAGTGTGATAACATAACCAGACAGACCCTGAACTGAAACCCAGAGGAGATCTGGAAAACCGAGAAATATCTTGACAAGATCCGTGGCAGAGACCTGCCTACCTATCAAAGAGTGCAGATTTTCTGTTTTCATACAGAAATACACAGGCTTCCACCCATGTGTTGTCAAGACTCGAAAGGAGAACAAAGATTAGCACCACCATGCATGTCATAAGCTGCAACTAAGGAGATTTTGGGGTGGAGTTGGCTATCCCATCCCAAATATGATCAAAGTGCTCAGAAGCCATACCGAAGTCAGATGTGCCAAGCTGAAAGGCCAGATATCAGAGTAGAATTCTCAGAGTTAAATGGCAGGACAGAGTCGCTAACAATGATATATTGGAAATAACAGGCAGTACTTCAGTATTCTCTATGTCTGGTTTGCACAGACTCAGATGGCTGGGACATACTAGAAGGATGAAAGATCGCAGAATACTGAAAGATCTACTTTATAGAGAATTACAGTCTGGGAAAAGATCTCAGTGTCAGCATCTACTTCGGTACAAAGATGTATGCAAACATGATATGCATGATACAGGAACACTGATACGGGATCATGAGAACAAGAAGCCATGGATCGTGTTGCATGGAGGGAAAAGATCAAGAATGGTATAAAGAGAAAGGAGAAAGTGATATCAGTTCAAAGGATGCATGTCTAATGAAAACACACAACAGCACATGATGGTACAAGCAGACCTGTGATTCCTTGTACATACTGTAGAAGAGTCTTTATAACTCAGATTGGTGTTGTGAGTCACATCCATCCTTGCCACGGATTGTAGATTCTATTTCTTATAGCACAATGATAATACTATCGTCTGAAAAGATGCCTACTACTGACCTTTAGTGACATACTCTGTAGAATATGGAAAATATTTTGGGTTCAAATACCAAATTTTGTGACAATTTTAGATTGTACAGTATGATCCTTCAAGAAGTTGATATGTGTGTGTGAGGAAGAAACCAAATCAATTGGGACCTCACGGCACAATTGAAGAAGACAAAGCAGCATAGAAATCATTCGATAGCAACAGCTGCAGTTCTATTTCCCACAGGAAGCTGAAAGGAAAAAGATGATGATGATGAAATAATCCCTTTAGAACACTTGTAGCTCTTGCCTGCCCATAGCTTTTCCGACAAAAATATTGGTTAATCTCAGTTGGATAACCGATGCACAACCAGCAATAGTATAAGATTTGTTATCTCAAAGGCATGGTTGCATTAGAGGAGTTTATGGATGCATGTTTAACCCCTGAAGGGAAGCAGGATCATTAAGTTCTGCCGGGAGCTCAGCATACACAAGTGGGCCACAAAAGAATATTTGTATAAGCTACTTTATTTTACCTTAAGTTTTGACATATCTATATTTTCCTATGTATGTTGGTGTCATCTTGTATGGTAAACCTGTATTCTGAATTTTATTTTAATTTTATTCACACTAATTAATCTACACATATTCTTGTACAGTTTTCTGTGAATTATACTGTTGTTGTTTTTCTCCAAAATGTTTATAAAATTATATTTGTTATAAAAAGGGCAACATTTGGGTTTTTTTTCTTAATGCAGAACGCTGGAAATTATGTGAATAACATTTTTAACATTTGAAGAGTAAAAAAATGTATTCCTATATGTAAATGTGTACAGCTCTAAGATGTATTTCTGAATACTTTAACAAAAATTTTTGTAAAAAAACAACATTGATGGTCTGCTTATGTTTTAGGTGGTCATTGTTTTTTTCAAATAGCCTACAAATTTTGTCTTGTGAAGTTTGGCAACTATTTCGAGTTGTATGCATAATACAGTTTTTTCTTGGGCTAACCTCTATTAAGTATATTAAATACTATATTAGTGTTTTCTTGGGCTAACCTCTATTAAGTATATTAAATACTATATTAGTGTTTTCTTGGGCTAACCTCTATTAAGTATATTAAATACTATATTAGTGTTTTCTTGGACTAAGTTCTATTAAGTATATTAAATACTATATTAGTGTTTTCTTGGGCTAACCTCTATTAAGTATATTAAATACTATATTAGTGTTTTCTTGGGCTAACCTCTATTACCGTAAGTATATTAAATACTATATTAGTGTTTTCTTGGGCTAACCTCTATTAAGTATATTAAATACTATATTAGTGTGTTCTTGGGCTCCGTTCTATTTAACTAAGGATACTTATTATATTAGTGTTTTCTTGGGCTCAGATCTAATTAAGTATATACTAGTTTTTGCTAGATGTTATGACTATTTCATATGGTGGGTGTTCTTCTGTGTTCGTTCTCAAACTCCTGCAAATTAGCAGGATGTAGTCCATAGAATGGTATGTATTGTGTCATGGTTTTACAGCTTTGCTGCGATATATGCGCCTTTCGGTCTGACACCCGAATTCTGCATTCATGATAGACCTATGACTTATTACTGTTATGATGTATGTTCGGGATATTATTTATCTTGGATGCATACAAAACTCCCTCCATTTCAACAGCTTTATTTTGATCCCTAAATCATTAACCAAACATGATGGAGATAACACAAATTTGTTTTGTTTCCAATATACACCATGTAGAGATGCATTAGAGTTTTTATTATTCACCTGACTTTGAAAATGAGAGCAGTATACAGTTTAGTTTTCTGGTACATTTACTTGGTTTCATGGGAACATTATGCTCCCATTTTCATCCTAATCATGGTTGGTGACCTTCTGCATAAAATAATTATATAGGTCTTATATAGCCTATCTTCATGTCAGAAGTCAGGACAAAACTTCCGGCTTAGAACAACAACACCCCCACAGATTATGCATCAGATCTGCCCACTGCAGCCATGTTTATTGGTCTAATTATAGAATTCACACAATATAGATGTGAGCTCTTTAGCATCTAATTTATCCTTGAACTTAGTTATGCTTTTGTTTTCCCCTTTCACTGTCAAAGAAATGTATCCAGTACTTTTTAGTAAGCCATGCTCGCTGCAGACTACAATCTAATCAGAGCTTATTTTTCCAGGATTAATTCATTTAAGAGCAGGAATACTGGTTGAAACACCAGGCTATAGTACTGTATCTGTTGTATATTGACATCGGTACATAAACTTATGTTGTTTTTAATATAAAATTATGTTGTGTACTTTACAGGCAACATATGATTCTGTGTGCCGTGTAACTGTATAAAGATGAACAGGATATTGTTGACAGTAAATTCTTTTTAAAGTCTCCTGTGTTATATTCTGTTTTTGTTTTATTAGTTTTGTCTGTTTTCATATTGTATTATAATAATAAAACCCACAGGCCATCAGGGTCGCAGTGGTGCCACAATGGAAACATCAGCACAAAAAGCTCTCCAAATATCTCTATAATCGGTCATTCAAAAGAGTATTAAAAAAATCACGCCCTACAATTCCTTGATGTTATCAACTTATCAATCCTGGATTTTCTCTTCCCACCTTCTTCTTCCCTCGACTGTTCCATGCAAATTAGTTTTAGAAAGTGATTATAAATAACCAAAATATCAGAGGATGTCCGACAGTAACCAGACAAATAATAGGTAAATACAAAGTTAAGTACACAGGTTACTGAAGATAACTATCAATATAAAATAATCAGAAATAACAATAAAACATAAAACAAAGACAATTATCGATATCTTGGTCCTATTGGGACCTTTATCAAGAAACAAAAACCAATTAAGTTGTTTTTATGTTGTCTTAGTTGGTTTTATGTTGACTTAGTTGGTTTTATGTTGTCTTAGTTGGTTTTATGTTGACTTAGTTGGTTTTATGTTGTCTTAATTGGTTTTATGTTTACTTTGTTGGTTTTATGTTGACTTAGTTGGTTTTATGTTGACTTAGTTGGTTTTATGTTGACTTAGTTGGTTTTATGTTGACTTTGTTGGTTTTATGTTGACTTTGTTGGTTTTATGTTGACTTTGTTGGTTTTATGTTTACTTTGTTGGTTTTATGTTGACTTAGTTGGTTTTATGTTGACTTAGTTGGTTTTATGTTGACTTTGTTGGTTTCATGTTTACTTTGTTGGTTTTATGTTGTCTTGGTTGGTTTTATGTTGTCTTAGTTGGTTTTATGTTGTCTTAGTTGGTTTTATGTTGTCTTAGTTGGTTTTATGTTGTCTTAGTTGGTTTTTGTTTCTTGATAAAGGTCCCAATAGGACAGACACGCCGATAATTGTCTTTGTTCTATGTTTTATTTCTGATTGTTTTATATTGATAGTTATCTTCAGTAACCTGTGTACATAACTTTGTATTTACCTTTTAGAAACTGAGCTGGAGATGTGTTATATATCCAAACCAAACAAACTTACTCTGTTTCACCACTGCCAGAAATTGTTCTTGATAACCTGCAAGTTTATCTGCTGGCATTATATTAGTACTGATGAGGTAAAATGTATCGTAAATCATTGGTGCAAATAAAATTATTTAAAAATATGTATCTGACTTCATCTTGCTGGAAATCTAGTACGACCACTGTTCTGCAGCAAGAGAGATCCAATGGGAGTTTGAGAACGTATGCTAAAACTTTGTATTAATTTCTTCTTCTACAGCATTCATTCTCAAACTCCCGCTGAGTCTCTCTTGTAGCAGGACCATTGTCCTATTAGATTTCTAGCAGGATGTAGTCCAGAAAATGGAAATGCATTGTGTCACCGTTTTATTTGCGCCAATAGCCAGACACATCCGTCTTCTGCAGAGTATTAATTTGTTATTGCAGAAATCAATGCTTCATGCCGAAAGGCGCAGATATTACAGTCAATCTGTAAATCATGCCACAATGAATCCATTCTCTGAACTACTTCCTGTTAATCTGCAGGTGTGTTAGAACGGATGCAGAAAGAGAATTATGTGCTTCAAAATTCCATGATGTTGTTCATAACTGAGAGAGGTTAGAGGATTGATCAGTGCAGTACAAGCAGACGCCATCACACAGTCAAGTTATTTCCCTTGTCTATGTTTGTAAATTTCATGTTCATCATTTAATAATTTCAATATTTTACATAACCAACCCTAAATGAATAAATATTTCAATTATTAAATGATGAACATGTAATTTACAAACATAGACAATGGAAATAATTAAACATGTGGTGGCGTCTACTTATACTGTACCCATTGATCTCACATCCATGTCGAACCCTAGAAAAACCAACTCCCAGTAATATCTGGAGTTCTTTTTAACCCCTGCAACCCGCCCCCCCCCTTTTTTTTTAAATGTATGAATTCGATACCAGTATTCTACATATTGTCCATTTAGTGACATGGGACTTCTTCGCGTTCAGCATCTGTGGTCATGTTATATTGTCAGGACTGTTATCAGGACGAAGTCCACTGTCTTCTCCAGGTCAAGCAGCTGCCTCATAGGTTTTACCTCAAATCTGTATCCTCTGACCATATCCACTGTCTCTGCTCTTTGTATGTTGAGCAATCCTGAAGTATGTGTTCAGGAGTCTGGGTTCCACAACCGCATGAGCATTCATCTGTGTATGAGATCCTCAATCGGTAAAGGTGACCCAACAGTCTGCAGTGACCTGTACTCATGTGAAATATTGTGGTCTGTTAATATCTTTGGAGGTGGTGTATTGCATCACGTTTGTCTTCCACTACCATATATTTCTTCCACTTTGCTGTGTATGTGTTCTGGATTATTGTTTTTGCTTCTCTGTAGGACAGTGGGTGCCTGTGTTGTTACATGTCGCTTCCTGTCTGACAGAGCATCCGTTTCTCATGATTCCACAATGTGATGGTATACATTGAAGGGCAATAGCTGATGATTTTTTGATCTGTCTTAGCTCATGTCTGATGCTGTGCAGAAGGCTTTCATTTCTGTTGCTTTGGATTGATTCCAGTAGGAATCTGCAATCTGTGAATATAGCTATCTTCTTTAGTCTTGGTTCGGTGAAGACTTTCAGTGTTTGGACTGGTCTAAAGTTGGAGGAGTATTTCCTGGTTGAAAAAGCTTTTGATCTTGTCTTCCCATCTTTGAGTCATAAGAATTCCACCTCCTCCATTCCTTACTGCTCCCTCTGCCGATCCATCTGTGTAGCCATGTGTCAATTCCTTGGGATTGTATTTTATTTCTATCATTTCTAGTGTCAATGCTTTTAGTTGAGGTGGAGTCTGGTATTTCTTATAAATTATTCCAGGAACCTCTGCTATTATGGAGACGTTTTGGAGTCTATTGTCTGGCTCTTCAAAATCCGTTAGTGTTTCAGTTGGGAGGTTTGTGAGGATATCTTTATGTTGATGATGGAGATGTGACAGAAGCTGGTTCTCTTCAACCTGCTTGTGGTTGATCTAGAAATTTGCGCATGCATCTGATTGTTTGGCATGTGCTTAATTTTTTCCCTTTGAACAAGCACTCTTTCTTCTCTTCTGTTATCCAATGGGCAGATGTTTACATGTTTTTCCATTGCATGGATTGGAGTGGTTTTCATCCCTCCTGAGATTAATCAAAGTCTGGAATTTTGTACTTTAGATAGGCAATCAGTATTTGTTTTTGATGCTGATGCCCAGGCTGTCATTCCATATTCTACTATAGGTCTGACTGTACACGTGTAAACTTTTCGGAGAATACTTCCATTTGCTCCCCAGCTTGTTCCTGCAAGTTTCTTCATCAAGGATAGTTTCCTGGTTGCTTTTTGCTCAGTGGTTATCAGGTGTGATTTCCAGGTGAATCTCTTGTCTAGTTTGACCCCGAGATGTGTAAGGTTCTTCTCATGCGCTAACTCTTCTTCTTCTTCTGTGTTCGTTCTCAAACTCCTGCAGATCAGCAGGATGTAGTCCGGAGAACGGAATGCGTTGTGTCATGGTTTACAGCATTGCTGCGATTCTGCGCCTTTCGGACTGACACATCCGACTTCAGCATGGCTTTGGGTCACTGACCCTATATGGGATGGGACAGCCAACTCCATCCCATAACCTCCTTAGTCGCCTTTTACGACATACGTGGAAGGTAAACAGTGTTGCTATTCTTTGCTCCCCTTTCGAGCCTCGACAACACACGGGCGATGCGCTAACTCACTTCCATTTATTTTTAGATTTGCTTTTTCTTTGTGGTTTGAAAGTGAGAAGTTGGTTGGTTGGTTGCTGATGCAGCTGTCTATGGGCTCATGCCCTTTGACCCAATGCCATTAAATGGCATTATATTGCTGGGACGTCTGTGGATTTTCGGCCCACCCCGGGACAGAGCCAGAGAATATCACACCTCCAGGAAGGTAGGTTTCAACCCATGCACTGCTCCTAGCCACTGTAGCCTAGATAGGGTTCACTGTGTTCATTCCCCGCCACCAAAAGACTACTGGTTATGCCGAACTTCTCTATTGCTCTTGGCATGGAACCAAATGTTCCAAGTCAAAAGGATTGTCACGTCCTGAATCACTGTGCCTCTATAATGGGTCTCAGCCATAGGAAAAAACAGTGCTGTCAGTTTCCTCCTCCCCAGTGCTGCACAGTACTACTCTGGCTCCCTCCCAACCAACCATACATATATTCAAGTAAACATGAAACACATTTCAACAACAAAATAACAGCACAAGGAGCATAATTGTATAGATGACATGCCATGAAGCTTCTATAAGAAGATAACCTCAATACAACAGCATGTCATCTACTATGGTTTTCTGTTGCATGGGTGGTTTGTCTAGTGGGCCATTGGTGAGATCCACAGACGCAACTACATGCGTAAAGTGAGAAGTTGGTTGTCACAGTTTTGGAGAGGTTGATCTGGACTCCCCAGTCAGATGCTCATTCACTTAGGGTGTCAAGTGCGTTCTGCATTCTGTTTTTTTTCAGTGGATAGGTTGCCTGTCACACTCCAGTCATCAAACTCATCTACAAGTAGGGCCTGTGAAATATGATGTGGCAGTTTCTCTCCAATATCATTGATGAATACTAGGAAGAGGGTATGAGAAATCACTCCTCCTTGAGGCACTCCTTGTTGGAGAGTAACACGTTTGCTTAGTTTACCATCTACTGTTACTCTTGCAGTGCAGTAGCAGAGGAAATCTTTTATCCAGTTGAACATTCTACCTTCAATTTTGTTTTCGAGAAGCTTGAAGAGGACTCCATCTTTCCACACCTTCGGAAGATGTTAGGATAAAACCCAATAAATTACCAAATCATAAGTATAAGACTGAAACGAAAAACACGCAATAAACCAAGTTTATGCCCCATCATTCGCGGCTGACGAGATTGAGCTAGATGACTTTTATGACAAACTGCAGGAAACAATACATAAGACATCAAACTAATAATTGGTGACCTGAATACGGAAGTTAGTAGGGAAAGAAGACCCGAAGAATGCAGCCAAAGTCCGACTTGGATTAGGGCAGCAGAATGAAAGAGGAGAAAGAATGCTAACATTCTACCTAGAAAATGATTTAGTAATTGCCAACACCCCGGACATCAATACAAATGGACATCACCAGATGACAATACAAGAAATCAAATAGACTTCATCACTATGTACCATAGGTGGAGATCCAATCTATTGTCATGTAAGACATAGGCCTATCCTGGAGCCGATTGTGATTCTGACCACCAGTTCATAGTTCATTCATTTTCCTTTTGCGCTGAAGTTAGCGCAAATGTCAGATCTCTCAAATTCTGTCTGTTCAAAGCTATTCTGTGTAGTTCTTGAATAATATGGATATTGATTGTTTTACTTTCTCTAAGTTCATAGCAGAAATAAATATCAGACTCAAAAGGTTATGAAAAGTACCAAACCCATCAGATACGACACAAGAGCAATACCAACAGAATAAAGCCTGGAGATGCACGATAAATTTAATACATTGATGACCATTCAAGATGAAATGACACCAGACGAACTCGTAAACAAAATTAGTCTCAATACTATCATCTGCATAACCTCACATACCCCGAAGAGTGGCAAAATATAAGAGATTACATCGAGACATTAAAACAACAAAACTAAAATCACTAAAAGATGACAAAGAAAGAGAAGAATACAAGAAACAAACTAAAGAAATAAGACGAAACATTTGGATAAGAAAAACTACATCGGCAACAAGTGTAAAGAAATTGAGAACTGCACGAACAGGGGAACACCAGAATAATGTTTAAAGAAGCAAAAACATTGACAGCAAAATTTCAACCAGCCACTCGAGCAATTGAAGACAGATCAGTAAACACACTAACAAAAAATAAAAACATTCTGAACATCCGGGTGGATGGAATACTCTAGAGAAATGTACGAAGATCAAAACATAGACACGGACTCCAACATAACTAGAAACACAAAACTTGAACCATAACCCATCACAGAAGAAACCAGGGAACGACGAATTGTTTGCTGAATTGACACAAGTAGCTAGGAAGAGAACCAAGTTTACGTCTACCACTCCCTCTGTGCTAAGATATGCAAAACAGTTAAATATGATCAAACAACATTGCCAGATCCTTAAGGTCCTCGTCTGACCTGCCTCTGAGATCGTCAGAGGACCTAAGTCTGTTGATGAATCAGATATCAATCAAGTGCTTTTGTAAATCCCTCTATCTCCATCCTCATACTTGATGTGCCTTTGTAATATGCTGAAGATTTCTCAGCCAATTTCACGCTGTTTCTGTAGGCAACAAAACCCCAAACCGCTTTTATTTGTATTTATGTTAACGAACCATCAGTGTAATAGTTATGTCTTGTGGTTTCGAGTGTAGTTGGGCGAGTACGTGCACTGTATCCTGAGACCTGACGTCCGTCCATTTTCGACACGCTTTATCTAGTTGTAATATTACTTTAGTCAGTGATTTCTTCTCAGTGTCTACCTCTACCCATTCACTGCCCTTTCCTATTTCTTCAAATTCACATACTCTTCGCAGTGTGTCTTCGTCCTCTGCCATGGTCTGCCACCTTGATTCGTTTTCCCTTTGACTCATCTAGACATTGGTGGTGGTTGTATTCTGTCACTTTTAAGGTACGACCTAACTTGTGCTACCTGATGTCCCACTCTAATGCTATCAGAAAGTCATCAGGTAAGTGACCACTGTCATAAAATAATTTTGTAATTACTTTTATTCCAGTGTCTTCCAGCGCCTCTAGTTCTTCCACGGAAAATGCGAGGCACAAAATCTATTCCTCAATGTAAAAAAATAAATAATAGGCCTACATATCAGCAGAGATGAACTCACACCGACAATAGGTCTGCAGCTTTGCACATCTCGTGTAAGCCACCAACACCAGAGGAGATTGCTCTGCAGAGATCACGGATACAGGTATTCATCCACCACCGAAGACGGATATATCGGTCCGTTGACGGAAATAAAATGGTGACAACGCATTCCCATTCACTGGATATAGGCCTATAGTAGAACCATTGTCAATCAAGTGCCATGCCGATTGGCGTAGACGATCATGTTTCTCCACGACTCTCGGTCTCTTGTGTTGTCAATAAGCTCGGTTGGTGAGCTTCTACCGTGCCACGATACAAGCCCATCTAGAACCATTGTAGCAAAACTTATCTGGCACGAAAAAGACATCTACTAATTCACAAACCCAAACCAAAATAGACAATCACAAATATATTTTTTTCTTCTACTTCATCACATTGTTATATTTTTTTTCCATGCCACTCATTTTCGCACGCGAAGGAGGAACACCATCATCATACGAGAGATTCGGAGCAGGGATGAGTTTGAGAATTAACATTGAAGAAGAAGAGGTATTCATCCCTCACGAAAGAGCATAATAAGCAGATTTATGATGGACGAACAAAACACATAGGTCAGCGTCCATCATCTTTTAGGACATCCGTATTGACTAATTATGCAAAGACATAAACTGTGCAACCAATGAAACACATGATAATCTCGCCAATGACAATACGTACCAACCTCATCCAAGACCAATCATCATATCGCATTTGTAACCAATAAGATGGCATTTCTTTGTCCAGATCTGGTAGCCAATGAGAAGTTAGTTTATAAAAATATAATCATGTCTGCTTACCCACAATTCAAAGTAATATTATAGTACCCGCTTAGAAAACTTGAGTCGTGTTTGAAATCTTTGCAATTTTTCTAATTAATTGGGAAATTACTATTCCACACAGGTATTGTATATATATTATTGGTACTATTTACGCATACTGTTGTTCTAAATGAATAAATAACGTATTTTATGTTAAAAAAATAGCCATAAACACAATACCTTCCCTCCAAAAATGACCGCGAAGACACATTCTGATTCGTGATCATGGTTCCTCGCTATCGAGGCGCCATAATAACTAGCATAATCGTTTTTCCTATTTTAGAAGCAATTCGAAATAACGTGTCTGAATGCTGTAATTATAAAACAGTAGGCTACCAAACAGTATTGTTGCGGTTAATTTAAAGTGTAGGATGTTATTGTGAGTAGAATTATGGGATGTTCCAATTTTAAATCGTAATCATTAACCATTAACGTGGATGACGTCATCTTTGGAAGTTTGCCGCTATTTTTAGTAGTCTGTGTACTTACAAATTCGTTTCAGTCGCATTTTAGTTTGAATAAGAACACTTAGCCATATATCGTAAGTTCTTAAATATTATCGTTTACCCAGTTTTGATCGTTGTCAATTAGTGTTACAGGAGTGATAGGCCCCCTATTCAATTATGTGAATGTGTAGGCATTAGGACAAAATTTTCAAAATGGGTGTACAGCATTTTAAATACCACAGTTAGATAGCCCTTGAAAATTGCAATCCAACGATACCTCAACCAAGTCTCTACGTCAATTCTGAAAAAAGTTACGAATTTTTTTCGTATTAATTTTTGCCTCAAGATAATTACATGGAACATATAAGGAAATATAAAATGACAGTTGTCAAAAAGTTGCGGCCCTGCCTTAGAACCGAGCCACTAATTTATGAATATCGTAGTTATTTGCATAAAAAAATATGACAAATTATACATTTTCTTGTTCGGGAAGACAAGACGCACCTCTTGATTACATTATGCTAATTTTCCGACGCATGCAGAGTTAATAAATAATTAACAATTGCGTCTAATTAGCATAATTGCAATTGAATGTATCATATACATTTTCCACATTTTTTAATTATTTAGGATAAAATATATTGCAAACTGTACATTTTTGTGTTTGTGAAGACAAGACGCACCTCTTGATTACATTATGCTAATTTTCTGACGCAGCCAGAATTAATTAATAATTAAAAATGACGTCTAATTAGCATAATTGAAATTGAATGTATCATAAACATTTTTCACATATTTTAATTATTTAGGATAAAAAAATATAACAAATTATACATTTTCTTGTTCGGTAAGACAAGACGCACCTGTTTAGTATATTGTGTTAATTTTCCGATGCAACCAGAGCCAATTAATAATTAATAATAGTGTCTAATTAGCATAATTAAAATCTCTTCTATGCTTCCCTTTATGGCAACATGCATGTGGCTGGCAATCTGTAACCTCAGCCCTCTTTGTATCTGAAATATAATATTTGATTATTATTGTTATTGGCATTTGGTACACATGTACATAAACAATTCTATGTCAAAGGTATGAATAAATTACCAGGTAGGTATGTGCACCAAATGTTCAAAATTTCCTTTTCGTTTTTCCTATTATAGTGATACCTAATTAGCCCTATATAATTAAATACTTTATTACATTATTCAGTAGATAGGCTTATGAACATTGAGCAAAATTGATAATGAACAACAAGAGACAAAGATATCAAAAAGAGTGAGAACGATTGGAAGATGCTGCAGTTTACGTTGTCTGCATTGATGATTTGATTTATTAGGCCTACTGAAAGGAGAAAGCATGTCTCAATAAAAAGTGAATTTTACGAAATATTCATGAGAGAATTATAAGAAATTGGACTTCATAAACAATATAAATAATATATATTTAATTTGAAATGTGTTTCTTGTAAAATTATCAACATGAAACAGACCGATGTGACTAAGAAAACACTTCAGTCGTCATGGCGACGGACGCATGATAGTACATAAGTACGCGCACTCGGCATGGTCTTGTTCCAATAATTTCAATTATTTTACATATAAATCTTAGATTTTTTACTAGTATCATTTAAAAATGAATTAAAGAAATTAAAAGAGGCAGGAATTGTAGTTGTTAAACGTCAATTTCTTTAAATAAGAGACATTTCAGAATTATCAACGCGGCAGTAAAGATTAGCAGTATTCAAGATGGCGGCTGAGGAATGCGTGACCGATCTGCAGTGCGTTTGTTTAAAATTCGATAATAATTACAGGCAACTTCCAAAATTAATGAAATTTTGTATATAAAGAGAAAAATGGTTGTTTAATTTGTTAGACATGGTTACAACATTGTATTTTATTCAAATTAATGCATATACGTGTGCAAAGAGAAAAATCACTTACCTAGGCTTATTTAATTGCTTGGTGAAAAATGTACACAGCGTATTTCCAACTTCTAGTTACGTAATTTGATGCACAAATGAATGAGAAAAATTAAACAGTTGTCTTTTATAAACAATAAAGTTGCGTCGCGTTGTCTAAAGACAATTGCTGTGGTCAGTGTTTCACGTGATGCAAAAAATGGATTCTTGGACGCTACCAAAACAAGGGAAGTAATTTAAGCCACATTGACTTTCACGTCCCCTTGCGATTTCCTAATGCCTAGAATGTGCCATGTCGAGTTGTTTAGGCGATCATGTTTCTTCACAACTCTGTCGTTTGATATATGTTCAGTTGGCGACTTCATTTTCATGTTTCGTGACAGTAAAGATTAGTTCTCTGCTGTGCTATAAATAGCACAATGTTGACAATTTGAACTATCCAACGTCATTGATTCCCGTGTAACACCAATCAAAATAATGGCTGCCGTGACGTCACATCCGACAATCACTTGAGTTCAAATCTAGACACAGACGAACTTATGCATAATCTGTTTGTTTTACAATTTACACATTCTGGCGCATTCGTCGTATCTACTGCCACTGAAATTTGACCTAGTTTTGAGGTATTCCCCAAAGCTGAAGTTGTGCTGAACCACTGTTCGCACGGAAATGTGCCACGGCGTGCGAGCGGTTATGATATCACGGTTCGCGCGGGAATGGTTTTAGTGTTTTGAATCGTTTTGGAGATTCGAGGTGTTAGTTAAGGTTGTGTGTGGTTTTAAGGGAAAAAGAAAAATAATAAAGGAGAGGGCGGGGTGGTATAAAAAAGGGGGTGGGGATTCATGGCATTTGTTTAAAAAGGGGGCCCTGGGGAGGGGGTGGCATAAAAAAGTGGGGGTGATGGTGTCTTCCCCCTCATGACATTTGAATGTCCAGTTATTTTAAATTATAAAATTATAGAAAAAAAAATATTCGAAAGAAAGCACAAATTAAAGAATTATTTGTGGTGAGCGATCATTATTTAGGCAGAAATTTGTATACATCTACCGTTGGGTTTATTGACCTACTTTCGATGTATTCCCTTGAAAAGTTCGATGCTTGTGACGTCACGGTTCGTTCGGAAATTTTATACTGACAATGGTGGGCTGTTGGTCAAGCTGGGGGGGGGGGGTTATACAAATATTATAAAAGTAGTTTATACAATTTAATTTTTTTTTTTTTAATACTGATATTAAACAATTATACTGAAAAATGCCAGTAAATCTGAAGGCTATGTTTGGAGATGCAGACGCTACGGTAGCAATCGCCATTGATGTCAGCAGGAGTGTACGCAATCATTCCTGTTTTGCGGAAAGCCACCTAGGTATGGGTGATATTTTACTTCTTACATATCTGTAGGTGATGAATGCCAGGACCGGCTTTATCACAACACCGTAAAAGTTGGAGGAGCAAATTCGGATTCGAGATAGACGAGTCAATGTTTGGAAAACGGAAATACAACCGCGGTCTAAGGGTGCAAGGAACATGGGTGTTTGGTGTGGTTGAAAGAGGGTCCAACAAATGTGTGTTAAAGGTGGTCGCAGAACGGACCAAAGAAGTTCTATTGAGTATTATTAAAGAACATGTGTTGCCCGGCACGACCATAGTCTCTGACTGCTGGAGAGCATATTCCTGCTTAGCCGATCAAGGTTATACACATTTAACTGTTAACCACAGCGTGGAGTTCCGGAATCATGAAACGGGGGCCCACACCAATACAATAGAAGGATTGTGGGGCCTGGTGAAGCGACAATTCCGGAACCAGGGTAGGCGGTGCAAAGGACAATTTAAATATGTAAACAGTGTGCTATTAATAGCTCGTAACGGTGGACGTATTCAAATGCTCACCAATTTTTCCCTCTTTATTTGTTATAAAATATATATTTTTTGTGCAGAACGTCTTTGCCACTTTCTCATACGTCTAGTATCACACACACACATGTACATAAATTACACCAATTTATGCATAATTCAATTCTTTATTTATATGTGCAAATATTATTTAAATATCTCTAACAACCAAAAAATTATCACATTTTCAAAAGTCACCATCATTAACGCAAATTTTCAAAAAAGAATCCGGTGGCAGGGAGACGTTTCATATTTTAAAATCTGGCTTGCTAAAGGTTAAATGACACAAAAACACTTACCTAATTCCCTCCTGGCGTGACGGATAAACTTGCATGGCTTGGCTTTGGGTACTGACCCTATATGGGGTGGGACAGCCAACTCCATCCCATAACCTCTTTAGTCGCCTCCATAACCTTTGATTGTGTTTGTGTGGGCCCGTTTCAATATTTCTGAATTCAATACTATGGTTCACTGTCAGGTGAACATACACTTCGTCGGCAAGGCAGGCGTATGCTTTCCAGCAGTCGATATTATGGTTGTGCCTGGCAGCACGTGCTCCTTTATGATGTTTAGTAACACTTCTGTGGTTCTTTCGACAATGCCAAACATCCAGGTTCCTTTCATGCGCTTCCCTCGGTTGTATTTGCTCTTGCCGAATAGACTTTCGTCTATTTCTACCACAATTCCTTCCCCTCCAACTTTCACTATCTCCTCGATGCAGATCCCTCTACAGAAACTTTTCCAGTCAGCGACTGCTTTGGCCCCTACCTTAACTTCATAGATTATGAAACCTATCCTAGCTTTTTTAACCCAGAGATACGTAAGTAGGAGTATGTCAGCCATACTCAAATGACTTTCGGAGAACCATGAACATTTCTACTAATTTTATGGCGATTAATTCCAAATTGTTGGCACACCCAAATATATCCATCCAATTTTCGTTTGTTTTACCAATTTCATGTTTGCGCCACAAGTAGTGCTCCATGCACCAATCCAAAACACATTTACTATCACGTAGCTTAGCGAAAAAGGAAAAATCGCACTCTCTCCATAGCTCCGATCATTTTCACAAATGTCAGAATAATGAAACTGACCAAGCGCGTCAAAAGTGACCACCAGAACTTCCTTTTTTCACCCCTCCCCTTTTTTATATTTAATGCCTTTTTTAATATCCCGTTGCTAAAAGATCAGAAGTAATGAAATTAATAATTTCTATAACCTCTGTTTTATTTATTTTTATTTTAACCCTCCCCTTTTCTTAAAACATCTTATTCCAAACTCCAAAACGCGCCTTTTTCCGGCCCTCAATTTGCACGAACAGCAGATTAGCGTAACTGAAGGTTTGGGGAATACCTCAAAACTAGGTCAAACTTCGCAGTTGACGTCAGAAAGCAAGATTCACCAAAAAGGGGTTAGGAATAATAGAAGGAAAAAATTAAATATTTTAGCAAGATGTGCTAAAACTTTCTAAAACGAGAGAGAAAATGAAAAGGGGGGTGGTGGGGGTTGAATGTATGTTAAGTGAAAGAAAAAGACAGATTGGGATGGGAGGTTTATTATTTAAAATTATTGGTTTTACTAAAGTCGAAATCCGTACACACCTAGATAAAAATGTGAACAGTATGAAACACTTACCGTAGTCACCATTCCTTGGCGGATACCTGTTTTATATCCCGCCAAGGAAATCCTGGAACATAATGTGGCGATTTTTGATGCCTCTTCCGTCAATTGATAAAGAAACTGAGATCTAGGGTGGTAATTTTTCACTGCTAAAACTTTACTTTAAAAAATTTGTTGCTGTTTTCACTTCGCAGTATCTGCGTAAAATAGACAGGATGCTTTTTTCAGCCGTTTGACCAGATCCAATTGCGCATACTGACAAAATCAATTCTCTGTGTTAGCTCAAGATTTATTTTACAATATAATAAAATAAATTTATAGTATACAATAGGAAAATGTACGAAATATATAACTTGGGTGCTGAATTTCAATTATTATTTTTATAAACTAAAAATCAACACCTCCCTACCCCATCGAGCCCACTTGACCATCAGGACTCCAACGCCCTCGATTCCAACCTCCAAGAACCCCCTAGCTGTGTGTCAAATTTCCATGCAAACCATGATGTCACAACCATTGCACTTTTCGAGGGAATACCTCGAAAGTAGGTCAAATCCAACGGCCGATGTAAAAATTTTCCAAAGGAATCTATACAGGCATGACGTCACATCCCCGCCAAACGATTTTATGCATGGCAGACATTTTTTTAAAAAAATAGATCTATTTGGTGGCAGGATTACATTAGTTTTACTAGTGGAAATCCATTGACACCTAGTTAAAAATGTCAACCGTGTGAAATGGTTAGTCACCATTCCTTTGTGGATAAACTTGTTTAACCCCACAAAGGAAATCCTGAACAAATTTTTCTCCATTGGTAAGCAAATTGATAAAGAAACTGAGATCCCGTGTGGTCATTTTTCACTGCTAAACTTTGCTTAAAGCATTCATTGCTGCTTTCACTTCGCATTATCTGCATAAATTAGAGTGCTTTTTCCCGCCAACGTTTGACCCGATCAATTCTCGACTTTGACTTGAGATTTATTTATTTTACAATATAAATTTATAATATACAATAGAAAAATGTACGAAATATAAAAATTGGGGGGGGGGTGTGATGAATGTCCGTTATTATTTATATTAATTAAAATCATCTTAATTTAATTATTGATTCTAAAACACTAGTTCGGCGGCAATTTGGTTTACGTTTTCACAGTAACCTTTGTTCCAGTTGAGGTATTACCTAACCTTTGCCACGTGATTAGAATTTGTATTTAAAATTAAGATATATTAATTCAAAAAGGCAGGCGCATGTTGCTTTTAATTCTACACTGTGACCGTTGCTCTAGTTTGTGTGATTTGGATTTGGCAAGCTTACTGTTAAGATTATAAATAATCCAAAAGGCATATTCATTTCGTATTAGTATTTACATTAGGGGTAAGGGTTATGATCAGTTATAAATGAAAAAATAAATTAGTGTTAAAAATTATAATTATAAGTGATTGATATCGTTTGTGTCGAAAGATGTGACGTCACTATTTTCAATAATTTCATTGGTGTTATTCGGAAATCCGTAACATCTGCTAAACATTGTATGCTATTTATAGCACTGAAGACTTAAACCGTAATTTTACCCACTAATTCTAATCCTTTGGAAATTCTCTTTCCCACACACACACACCAAAATTTATAATTTTACGTAACGTATTTAACACTGCAAAGGTTAGGTAATACATCGAAAGAGAACAACGATGGACAGAACTGTAGATGTGCCTACCTAACCTTTGCAGTGTGATTAGTAGAATTGTATTTAAAATTAAGGTATATTAATTCGTAATTAGTATTTATATTAAGGTTAGGAATAAGGGTTAGAGTCAGTTATAAATTAAAAACATAAATTAGTTATAAAAGTTAGTTAACAATATGGTTGTCGTTTGTCGGGGGAAGTGATGTTACAACATCCATTAATTTGATTAGTGTTACACGCAAATCCGTGATGTCTACTAGCTAAAAATTGTATGCTATTTATATCACAGTGAAGACTTAAACCGTAGTTTTACATATATTTTTAACTAGCCAATGTCACAGATTTCAGTGCAAAACCAGTCTAGTTTATGGACGCCATGATGTAACATTCCACACACACACACCCCTCCCCCCAAAAAACCTAGTTTTGGCATAGCTGCTTCACATAATCCATCAATCTGCTTAGTTTCACACGAAAATCCATTGTTGGTTAGTTAAAAAATGTAAACAGTAGGCATTAGCACTGAATATTCAAAATGGGTTTACATCATTATAAACACCACAGCTAGATAGCCCTTGTGCATCCTACCACGTCACAAAATTTCAGATTATCACTAATGCCTAAAACAGTTGTTATATTAAACACCTACCGTATTCATCATTCTGTGGCTGAACTCTCCGCAAACCATCAATTATTTCTAACTCAAATCATAAGTGCAATGAGAATATATTTCATATTCTGAGGGTAAATGGTCTAGTTGATTTTTGTTTAGTTTACTAAAGATTCATTTTCAAGCTCCAGCCTTATCAAAGACAGATATGTTGGGCCATTGGCACAAATAATACATCAACAAATCATACATTGTACTGCTGCAAGAGGGATCTAACGTGAGTTTAAGAATGAATGTTGAAGAAGAAACTCCATTTATCAATTATAGTAGAAGTCTTGTTGTTTGGTTATTTAAATAATATACTGTAAATTTTGCAGTTTACTGTTAAATGTATTTTGATGATGAATTAAATTCTGGCTTTACTTTTAATAGATTTAAACTATGGCAAGAACAAAACAAACTGCTCGTAAATCTACTGGTGGTAAAGCACCTAGGAAGCAACTGGCAACAAAAGCAGCAAGAAAAAGTGCACCATCAACTGGGGGTGTCAAGAAACCACATCGTTACAGACCTGGTACAGTAGCTCTGAGAGAGATTCGTCGTTACCAGAAATCTACTGAATTACTTATCAGAAAGTTGCCCTTCCAGAGACTTGTGAGAGAAATTGCTCAGGACTTTAAAACAGATCTACGTTTCCAGAGTGCAGCCATTGGAGCCTTACAGGTAAACTTATTATAACATGGCACAGATCATAATATTTGTCAAATCTACTTGCAATCCCCAGTGTTTCATTTCTCATTCGGCCGTTGGTTGGTGGTCCATGGGCTCATGCCCTTTGACCCAATGCATTTAACCTGCACCGCGCCTATATCAACACCGGCCGCCGAAAAACATAATGGCGACATAACCCATCCAATGAGATATCGTTATAATAGACGCCCCACAGCCTGATTGGTTACTCTGGAACATGCGCTATTGAAGCCGGTTCATTTCTATGTTCTACAAGATCGTTGTAACAATGGCTAGCCAGAAGATACAAATTTTATAGCAATTAATCTGACCACATCTGCACACCAATACGATGCCATGATGGTCGACCGGTTTTATAGACCTTTCTTTCATCGTATTTGAATAAAATAACATTGAATTGTGGCTTGAATCATGAATTATTTAGTTTCACAGCAGTGAATATACAGAATGCCGCGTTGGTTTGGAGACTTGTAGACATTTGATATCGAATATGTTGAAGTAGCACCAAAAATGGCTCTAGACCTAACCTCAAAGAACGATTTTACTGCAAATCTACATGTTTTATACAGTTCTCCCAGCTATATTTTGATAATTTCGCAGTGAAAGAACATAAATACAACAGATTTACGTGATTTAGTTTAGTGTTGCCAAGGAATTCGATAACTAAGGTAAGTTATTTTTTTATTTATTTTTTTCCTTTGTTATAAAATGATTTTATGAAAAACGTCTTTACCACTTTCTCAAGTCTGGTATCACACACACGTACATAACGTACACCGATATATGCATAATTCAATTCTTTATTTATATGTGCAAATATTATTTAAATATCTCTAACAACCAAAAAATTATCACATTTTCAAAAGTCACCATCAATAACGCAAATTTTCAAAAAAGAATCCGGTGGCAGGGAGAAGTTTCGTATTTTTTAATCTGGCTTGCTAAAGGTTAAAGGGCATTATATTGCTGGGAAGAATCTATGACCCATAAGCCATGCTGAAGTTGGATAGGTTGCAAACCATGACCACATTATTCTTTAGCATTCATTCTCAAACTTCTGCTGTCTTTTGTAACAGGACATTTAAATGGATCATTTAACTGTTACTAAGTTAAATTGTTTCTCTATCTTAAAGCTATTGAACTATCTCTTCATTTAAATAAATACGGCTTGCACTCTATAAAAATTGACAAGCAACAGCTAACATCAACCATGCATTACATATTTCTGATGTCAATTAAAAGCAAATGCTGTGAAAGTTATGTTTGTGGGACGAAAATAATACTCAACGATCATCACTCAACCAGGTTGGAATGGTGACGTCAATTATAATAGTTGTCTGATTCGCTAAGTTTTCTCCCCGCCACATAATTTCTCTTCAATACTAATTGGTGGAATGGATTCTTTTTCTTAAGCGTTCATTCTCAAACTCCCGCTGGATGTATCTTATAGAAGGACAATTGTTCTACTAGATTTCCAACAGGGTGTAATCCAGAGAATCTAACTGCGTTGTCTCCATTTTATTTGTTCCAATGGCGTGACACATCCATCTTCGGTGGTAGAAAAGGATATATCGTTTGTACTATATGTAGCAAATTTAAGTTTTACATATCTATTGTGTGGGTTTGGACCAATTTGTTATAACAGTATTTCACTAAGCTAAAGAGTAAAATCATGGGTTATTCTGTGATAAACTGCCATTTGGTTATATATATTTTTTTTTCATTGCAGGAAGCCAGCGAGGCCTACTTGGTTGGTCTGTTTGAGGACACTAACTTGTGTGCTATCCATGCCAAACGTGTGACCATCATGCCCAAAGACATTCAGTTGGCTAGACGAATTCGAGGAGAACGTGCCTAATTTTTGTTTTCCTTTTGCAACTTACAGACACTAAATATGAATAATTTATACCCTGCCCACATTGAACATTTTTTTTTAAAGTGTATTAAATTGTCACTGAAAGTTAAGTTCCTTGTGTTTTCTGTGAGTCAGATATGGCTGTTGGTTTAATTTTTGTTGAACATTATAAAATGATTAATTCATCCAATGAAAAAAACATTGATGGGGGCCCAAAATAAATGTGGGGCATTTTATTTTTATTGATTATATATATTTTTATTTTTTTGGTGGTGTTAGATGTGTTTGGGTTGTAAATTATTCTCTTGACAGTAACAGAATGCAGCAGCATTTATTTTCTCTTCATAATCATTCATAATCTCACGACTGTTAAATGTTCTGTGTTGTCGGACATCATAGTTACATTATTCATTTCTCTAGCGTTACCTCTTGTGACATATTTCTGTCTAATCATACATGACTTACACACACAAAATATTTCATTGTTTATGTTTACAGATTTGGCTGTTCGTTTGTGTGACATTTTGAAGTAGAAGCCATCTTTTAATAAATGTCTTAGTACTGTATTATATCTGGTTTGTGTTTCTTGTATGAGCAAAAGATTGACATTTAAAAAAAATCAGTGTAATGCTTTAAAAAACATGCACTTTCGCTAACTTTTGTTATCTGTGATATGACACTCCATGGAAAATTTTACAGATCTGCCCCTGTATTGTTCAGTGTTGTGCTACTTCATTCATTCTCACCAAACTGCTGTGGGATTTAGTGTGGAGAAAAGGAATGTATAGTTGTGGTTACAACTTTACTAGGTCTTTTCTGACAGATTTTCAGCATGGGATCTGAGTCACTTTGACTGTCGGATAAAATAGCCAACCTCACCCTAAATCTGCCTTGCTGTCTCTTACAGCATTCATGGAAGATAGTGGGTTTTTTAATGGGATGTTTCTCTTTTCCCCCCCCCCCCCCCCCCCTTCCCTTTTGGGCCCCTCAACACATGGGTGACATGATTCCAATAGGGTACCTGTCTGATAGCTTCAGTCAATAATTGGAGTTTTCTGCTTCTCCAATCAAAACCAGACACTGGATTTTGGCAGTTAGCTGTACTTTGCTCACCAGCTCCGACACAGGGTGAAGAGCTTGACTCTTTTTTCTTGTAGGTAGTTGTGTACCTCCAACTCTACATTTCCAGTACATTTGAAAATTTTTTTATTTTTTTTGCAAGGAACACTTCGAAATGGACAATGTAACTGATGGATATCCATGTCCAGAGTGACCCTGAATCTGTTTTAAGTGTAATGGCAATATAATGAATTGGACTGACAGATATTTTTAAAAATCCTGATTATTTTAACACAGCTGACAATCTAAAGCAGTGTGGCCCACGTCCCACAGGAGAGCAATATGATTGTTTAGGGGGGTAATTCAAACAAGTTGTAATTAGGCTTCATTTTGGAATATTAAAAAATATTTGTTACATAGGGGGCATCAGAATTTTAGATAGGCTTAGTTGGGGCAAGGTTGGAAAAAACACTGATCTAGAGCATACTTATTATACATGAATTGGGATTGAGGACAGGCATAGCAAATTCAGAGACACTGAATCAATTTAGAACCTGAACCATCAGCTGTTATTCCAAGGGAAATTTACTTAAGCAAAGATCTGAGCACATATGGACATGTCTGGTGTGTTCACATGCCTAATCTAAAGCATAATTATCTCCCATTGCTAAGGGTGTTCACAAATTAGTTTAGGCATCTTTAGAATTCCATATAAACTCAAATGAGAGAGCGTTGAAACTTTTTATCACAAAATCTCTGACATCTCAACCAGAACACACCCCATGGGAAAAACGGACATGCCTACCAGTGACCATCCAAACAACAGTAGCAGGTGTGCATGGGGATGAACATCAGAATAATCTGCAGAAAAGAGTAGCAGCTCTCAGTTTCCTTGATGTTTACCCAAGTGATCTATGGACCAGAGTATATACAAATGGATCAGCACAGAATGCAGTAAAAAATGGAGGAAGTGGTGTATATGTAGAATACCCAGATGGCACCACTGATACCACTTGTATACCAACAGGGAATTACTGCAACAACTATGACTCTGAAGTCAAAGCTATTTATACAGCTGCAGAGAAACTGTTAACATTGGACAGGACCTCACACCCTATTGTAATACTTACAGATGCAAGATCAGTACTAGAGGCATTACAATCCAATAAACTTCCAGAGTTAAAAGAGGTATTGTCCATAGTACAAAATAGGTGTAGAGTTATACTGCAATGGATTCCATCACACTGTGGAATAGCAGGAAATGAGAGAGCTGATCAACTCGCCAAGGAAGGTGCTAACATGCAGCAACCGGATGTACCAATCAGCTATCACCAAAAGAAATCCATGATAAAGGCACAACGAAAGCCTAACTTACCTCCACGGGATGACTACCACCTACTTAGCAGACAAGAACATGTCATCATATTTCGACTGAGAACTGGACACAATAGACTAAACAGCCATATGTATACAAAATTTAAAATTGGCACAACAGCAAAGTGTAATTGTGGACAGGTCAACCAGACTTCAGAACATATCCTTCAAGAATGTGCAAACTATGACACATTAAGATGCACATACTGGCCTTCTGATACACCAATGAATGTTAAACTTTATGGTACAAAACAAGAAATGGAAAACACTGTCCAATTTATACAAGAAACAACACTGCAGATATAGACATTATTAGCGAACGAAAGAAGAAGAAGAAATCACAAAATCTCACCTTCGAAATATCTTTCTTCGTTAACATTAATAAGCAACTATTTCATGAGTGCTGACATTGGAATAATGTACTTAGCCCCGGCAAGCTATTTTTTGTAACACTAGATAATGCATCTCAGTGAAGACTCAAACTGATCATCCTTCTAATGGGTTGCATTATGTTTTTTTGGGGTGTTTCTATTTATCACTTGTGTTGAGTCCACAAGAATCACCAGAAAAGTCACTTTAGACGGATATCCCCAGGTTTCTTTCATTTGCTAAAAATGTCTATATCAACATTTTTGTTTCTTGTATAAATTTGAAAGTGTTTTCCACTTGTTTTGTACCTTAAAGTTTAACATTCATAAGTTAAGTGTATCAGAAGGCCAGTATGTGCACCTTAATGTGTCATAGTTTGCACATTCTTGAAGGATATGTTCTGAAGTCTGTTTGTCTTGCCCACATGTACATTTTGCTGTGATACCAATTTTAAATTCTGTATACATATGGCTTAGTCTATTGTGTCTAGTTCTGATTCGAAATATGATTTGTTCTTGTCTGTTAAGTAGGTGGTAGCCATCACGTGGGGGTAAGAGACTCTTGTTGTGCCTTTATCATGGATTTCTTTTGGTGATACCTCATTGTTACATCTGGTTGCTGCATATTAGAACCTTCCTTGGCCCACTATATGCGGTATAAACAAAAATACAGTAGAAATTCAAATTAATTGGGGATCGGGCCTATTCAGATAATTGGATGAAACACAACAGTGTACATACATTGAATTTTTATTGAAAAAAGTACAGTAATATGTAAGCAACTATGCATTGCAAATAAACTACATAGTAATGACACGTCTGCACTGCTCCGGGGACCTCTTGCTCTAAAATTCTCCCAAACTTTTGGGGGATTTTGAAGTATTATATAGGTACATTTGTGTGCGAGTACCCCCGAGAAGGCTCCTTCAATAGGCATTGTTGACAGTTGAAGCCTCCTGGGTATTGGAGAGAGTTAATCGCTCGCAATTCCTGGAGTTTGAAAATTAGAAACATTTGTTATAAATGGATGATGGATTCTACTACAGACGTGCATGTGTTGCCAGGACCAGAGAGGGGAGGAAAGAATGGCTACACCTTGCATGCATGTCGTAAGAGGTGACTAAGGAGGTTGTGGAATGTAGTTGGCAGTCCCATTCTAGAGTCAGTGACCCAAAGCCATGCTGAAGTCTGATGTGTCAGGCTGGATGTCTCAGCACTGCTGTAAATCATGACACAACATTCTGTTCTCCGGACTACATCCTGCTAATTTGCAGGAGTTTGAGAATGAACGCAGATTTGTATTGTATCTCTGGGACAATATTGAGGAGTTCCATACTCTAAAGAGTCTATGGTCAATAGGTATAGTTAATACAGTGGAATCCCTCTATAGCGCTTTCTTTAGTAACAAATTTTGTTTAGAAACCAGCCTCACAGCACGTGTGGGGCATTCCCATAGGTGCTTCCTCCCTCTGTTCCAGCAGCCATTCGACTAAATGGTGTTTCAAGCCTAATGCTGCAGACGCCGACATCAGGGCACAACTCTGGCCCTTGCGACAGGTTTCTTTGTTGTATCTATTCTATATTGATTGCGTCTGTGGGTCTTACCAATGGCCCACTAGACCTAACCACCCTCTGTGGTTGGGAGGGAGCCAGATATGTACTGTGCAGCACTGGGGAGGAGGAAACTGACAGCACTGTTTTTTCCTATGGCTTAGACCAGGGGTGGGCAAACTTTTTGTGCAGATGGCCGCATTGAAAATTGTAAAGTTATTGGAGGGCCGCATATAATATGTATGTTTTTGTTTACAATTCTAGGCAAGTAATCAATTAAATATTTTTTGTAAAGAAAGGTAGTTTTACATAATGTAGATAACTTCTGAAATAAAGTACATTTCTAACAGACTTATACTATAACAGTATATTTTCTAATATGGATAAAAGGTTTTGCAAATATTTTAACAATGTTCGTGTATTTTAAAATGTGTTTGAGGGCCGCAAAATATCCAATGGCGGGCCGTAATTTGCCCACCCCTGGCGTAGACCCATCATAGTGACTCAGGACCTGACAATCCTTATGACTTGAACATTTGGCTGCATGCCTGGGGCAATAAAGGAGTTCGGCATAACCAGTAGTCAATTGGTGGCGGGTAATGAGCACAGTGAACCTTATCTTGGCTACAGTGGCTCGGAGCAGTGCATAGGTTGAAACCTACCTTCCTGGAGGTGTGATAATTATTCTCTGACTCTATCCCGGTGTGGGTCGAAAATCCAGACTTCCCAACAATTTAATGGCATTAGGTCAAAGGGCATGGACCGCTGGATCAGCAAGCAACAAACAATTCTATATTGATGATATATGGTTCAGAAACGTACAAATATAAGGTAGAATTGATGCCTTTGAGATGTGCATATATATATGTTAAAGGACTCACTGAAAGCCTTTGAAATAGACCACGATACATGGGAAGAACTTGCACAAAATAGATCTACATGGCGTTCTAAAATAATAAAGAGCGCATCATCTTGTGAAAAGAAGAGAAATGCAGCAGCTCAACAGCGGAGAGCAGATAGAAAGTCACGGATAGACCAAGATCCATCTACAGTGTTATTCCATGTCCAAGGACATTTACAGCTCGAATAGGGCTCATTAGCCATCTACGAACTCATAATCAAGGACATAACTAAAATAGAATTTTTAAAGTGGATGTAACAAATAGTCATCATCATGTGATGGACGAACAACAACATATATATGTACATTTGAATCTTGCTATAACAACCTGGTCCGGGACGACAAAACATGTATGTAATAATGGAGATTTGCTATACACTATATATAGAATGAATATAATTGGGGATTATGAAGTGTTTTATATAATTGTATAATACAAATAATTGTATAACTATGGGGTCTTTGTTACCTCTAATATTTTATGGTAGTGTGTGCTGATATAACCTAATTGGACTTTGTCCGCTGGTTGAAAGGGGCACGCCTATCCAAAAGAGAGGCAAACTCATTAACTACCTACCTGTTTTATATAAGGAAATTTGTTATAAAAGAATTGTCTTTCCCTGGTTGAATGATTGTTAATCGCATTCACACTTGCTGCTAAGCGTAGGGGTGGGTGCTTAAGCTAGATGTGTCGCCGAGGTTGCATTAGTCCATGTTTGTTCAAGGCTATACGCCCGATATTCTTTTGTTATATGTTCTTATAAAAGAATGCACAATAAAATAGAAGGATTCCAGTGTATATAGAAGAATAGGCAGAACTTGAAAGGGAGGGAAACAAAGAGGTTCTAATAAACAAAAAATAGGAAATGAAGATCAAATAAATAAAATATTTTGGACATTAAGACATGACACCTTGTTGAAGACCTTACTTGAGGGTAATCAGCAAGAGGTTGGCAGAAATACAAATGAGAAACACAAGATGGACAGGTTACAGTCTAGTAGGTGTGCAAAGGGAACGCATTGCTCTAGGCGGACCCAGGGTTAGCAGATAACCAAGATCCCAAATGTACCTCCACGCGGTGCACCCTGGAAACAGAAATACAGCAGCACGAGCTGATTCTGGCCAAATCATTTTGGGATCGTGTCCGAGAATGTGGAGGTAGCAGATGGAAAGAGATTTGACTGCACAAGAGACAGACAATATCTCCGACACCACCAGCATCACCACATACAGCGACACTGTCGACATACAGTGAAGCTAGTTAGTCAAGTCCGAACATTGGAGGGACGGCCAATGTAAAATGCACGTAAAGGTAGATGCATGGCGAGAGACAAATATATTTCATACCGAGTACAATGAAAGGGCAGAACAGCGCTAGAGGGCAGCGCGAACTGCAAATAGAAAGTGAAAAGTCCCTAGGAAAGGGGAACTACAAGCCACGTCAGCTCGAGACGAGCTTCTAGTAACCTGTGTTCCTTACAGGCAGAGACCCAGACCCATTCATTGGCGTTTGGTAAAGCAAGAAGACCTAATCCAACTCTAATGTCGAGCCTTCCTAAACCGGAAATATGCTCGCGAAGAGAAAGGGTTCCGTACTCGATACGCTCAGGCACGAAAGGGACAACGATTTAGCCCTGGCCCAACTCTACTGTCAAGGTTTCCTATACCGGAAGTACACTTGCAGAGAGAGATGGTTCCGTACCCGATGCGCTCAGGCACAAAAGGGACAACGATTTAGCCCTGGCCCAACTCTACTGTCAGGTATTCCTACACCGGAAATACACTTGAAGAGAGAAAGGGTTCAGTACCTGATGGGCTCAGGCGCTATTGGGACAAGGACGCTCAGCTCGAGAACGCCTTGCTCTCAAACGCGTGGTGTGAGACTCGAACTTGGACAAGGGGTACACGATGTCGGTGAATGACACCTCGGCTAAGAGGGCGAAAGAGCCAGGGTCCAACTCCTCTGTTGAGTTCTTCCCCTTAAGGAACCAGGCTCACGGATGAGAAACGGTTCAGTACCCAATGGGCACAGGCACAGCACGTCCAATTACACGAGGCAAGTTCATAGACAGTGGAACACCTCGTTCGAGTCAGACAAGAGCAAAAAAACCATCTGGCGAAGAGTCTCCACTACGCGTGCCTGGAGACAGATATAGAGGCTGTCACAGCCTAAGGGTAGCCCACCCGAATTGTCAAGGCATGCCGAAATCGGATGTGCTAGGCCTACAAGGCGCATAACGGTGGCACAGCGTAATCACGCTCCCGGCGGAATACGCACGGATATCTGTGATGGTTACAATGGAGCCAACAAAAAACAAACAAACAGTCTAGTAGAGTGTACCACCAAGGAAAGAGACGATGGAGATCCATTGCAGCCAATCTTATTGCGGAGACCGCACTTGATAATGATATACATAAAAATTTGCCGTGCACAGTAAATTAAATATGGTAAGGATTTTGAAGTGTTTAATATAAAAAAAATTGGTTTAAATAGATGCATTTTAGAAATATTTCAATGTACTACAAACCTCTCAGTCTGTCTACTAACAGACAGGGCAAAGAAATGAATTATTTTAAGTCATGAAAATTTCATAGCAATGCAGATATAATTAAAATGAAGCTCACACATGAATGGTCTTCTTCTAGTTCACAGTTTGACATGTCTACACAGCAGGTAGGTTTTCTTAATGAATGCTGATATATTTGAACGCTCCTCAGTGCTCCCTTACAACTTTCTGTTGATATTCGTCTCTCTGGGCCAGTGTTCTTTCCTTAACTGGTTTTTATGTATTGCTGTCTTGCAGTGAATAGTTGACATGGAAGGTCTCAGTAGTGGTCCATCAGAATAACCACAATATTGCTGCAAAAACATAATAGATGACATGCTTATATAGTTTTTTTTGGCGTTCGTTCTCAAACTCCAGCTGGATCTCTCTTGAAGCTGGGCAATTGTCTTAATAGATTTCCAGCAGGATGTAGTCCAGAGAATGGAAATGCATTGTTTCGCCATTTATTTGTGCCAATGGTCCGACACATCCGTCTTCGGCGGGTTATATAGTCTGACTTTCATTATATGGAGTATGAAACTCGAGAGAAAAACTCCCATTTGCATAACTCAGGATAGAAAGAACCAAATTATTGCAGAAATATAAATTTATGAAATAATCCCTCAAATTAGTTAGTTACTTTGTTCCTTTCATGCCGCAAGCGACACATAGGGCAGAGATTTTGGTTCTCTATATGATGCGGTCCGCTAACTGTAGTTTTAGTTCCTGGATGGTCTTACAGTCTATTAATTTCCCTAATTAAGAATTGTGTTTTTAAGGGTTGTTTTATGTCTTTTTCTTTTACCCTCAAGTGACCACATAAGGGCTTGGTTTATTCTGTTTGCATCTAGTCGTAAAACATGACCAAGGTATTTCCATCTTCGCATCAAACGCATGGGTGTATTTTAAAAAATGGAGGGGGTGGGAAAGGGAGTTTATGGATGCATGCTTAGTCCCAGAAGGGAGATATTCCAGTGAGTCAGGATTATTACCTTCTGCCATGAGCACAGCATGTACTTCTAGCCAACTATCTCCTCATTCATATGTCAGATTTTTTTTTACCCATCCGCATTGATGACTCATCTAGCATTCCCCATCACCCAGGAATCTACCACAAAAGGACAACGGTGCAATGTATGCTGGCCTGCATCTGACAGAAGTCAAAAGTATAAAATCGAGATAAGATGTGACAATGATTTCACAGGTGGCAGAATGTCAGCCTATTTTCCAATTTTCTGTAGTTGCCTCCTACAATAAAAAGCTGACCCTATTTGTTGCACCCTGAACTAGAAGTCCAGGCCATGGTTGCCAAACAGGTGAAATGCAGAAACGATAACGCTAGAAATAAATAAAGAGCCTTACATTTTTTATTGCTACTCACTCATTGAACAAGATATCGTAAATATACATTAAAATTAAGCTGTTTTTGTCTGTTCCTGTGCAAGTCTTCTTTCCACAAGTACCTTGAGCCGTTCTTCAGCTACTGTTGTGTCCAATCCTTTCGCCTTCATCTGTTTTATCACTAGTGTTAAGTTTACTTCCTCCAGACCTGGAACTTGATCAAACAGCATCATATTTAAGTTGTCATCTATGTCATTTGATTCTCGGAAGTAACAAAAGTACAACAGGAAGACTGCCAAGCTAAGAGCCATAATCTTTCCTTGGTATTTATTAACATCCCTAGGAGTAATTTTGGATTGCATGTTTGCTGCACTGTTGGTGAACTTAATGGGTTCAGAGCTGATCTCTTGTTTTGTCGATCTACAGCTTCTTGTTCCATGAATACTTCGCCACACAGAACCAGTTCTGGAATGAAATATACAAGTAAATTCAAGAAGGAAGCCAGAGGATAAATTAAAAATTCTTGAGTCTAACAGGAATTGAGCCAAAAGATCAAGTGCGGAAAATCTCGTGTACGAGAGTTGCTGGGCGATTTGATGCCATTTAACGTACTGGTTCAATTCCCGTTAGACTCAAGAATGAAATATTGAGATGAGAGCATGAGAACTAAATCACAGAGGAAGGATAATGAATCCTAGGCACAAACACAATTATCCTAGGAGAGTTCTGACTTCAAACCCCGGACAGATGGTGCTCGTTAACCCTGGTAGGCAAGCTGTCTAGAAGGAAAACTTCAAATTAAACCTCCACTGCCCCGTGGACAATCCTTAGATGGATACGGGTTAGGGAAACACATCCTGATAAAAAAGTAAGACATTGGACCAAAAAGTGCAAAATAGTCCAGCCATGACATAACAACCAAAGCTGAAACCCACAGTGCCACACAATGACTTCATATGTCAAATAAAAGGTTATAGGTAATTCATCTGTGGAGTCCCATCAGGCGGATGGATTACCAGACTCTACGTCTCAAAGGAATCCACTCTCAGCGACTGGTGGTACATCTGCCTCAATTTGTGGAGCCAGGAAAAGAGACCAGTAAGAGAATAATTACTGGTTCAAAAAGCACATCTAAAAATCATGACACAGACACCAAAGAAAAAAAAAAAGGACTTGAAAATATTGCAATGGAATTTAGAACGTGTCTACAATAAAAAGACAGCACTTGCAACCCAATTACACAAAGAAGAAATTGATATAGCATGCATACAGGGAACACACCTCATAAACAACAACAGATTCAACATTCGAGGATACCAAAATACATTCTGGAATGATAGAGAAAAGAGGCAACAAAGTAGGAGTACTCATACTGGTTAAAATCAATACCGTTGCCTCAGAAATCAGTAAATATTGAAAAACAAGCCGAAATAATTTTCTTAACATTTCCAACTAAAGAGGTTCCAGCATATAACTATTACGGCCCACATGATAAGAGTCACTCTCTGCACACAATACAGCAAAAGATGACTGTTTTGTGATTGGTGACTTTAATAGTCGCTCACAGAGCTGAACAAGAACATATGTAGAACAAGATACTGAAAAAGTAGAAGACTGGCAGTGCAAGAGGAAACTTGAACTGCTTCATGAACCTGAAGACCCTCCAACTTTCTACTCTAGATGGCACACCACCTCAACCCCAGACCTAGCCTTTGCAACAGATGCTTTAAAATAACACACAGAGAAGTGCTGGAGCAGATTGGTAGAAGTGACCATTACCCCACCAAACTTTCCATCAACATTAATTACATACCTAGATGGAGCAGTCAAGTTAATCAAAAAAGAATTACAAAAAAGAATGCTAGAAAAAAATTACAAGCAATACTGGTCAGATGAACTCGATGAGTTGGAGAAAGAAGTCCATTGGGCCAGAAAACAACCAATAAAAGCAGCATAGCCAAAGTTTAAAAAAAAAAAAACAAGGAAAACCTGTCATGGATAAACTGAAAACTTGAACTTAGAGGGAAGAAAACAATGGAAAATTTTAAAAAATGCGTAACTGGTTTGGAATTAGTGCCTATTTTATTATTTCCCTTGGCTATGTTTATGTCCAGGCCTTGTTGCTTGGTTACTTATCCAGCAAATACCTTCCATGCATGTCATAAGAGGTGACTAAGGAGGTTATTGGTGGAGTTGGACTGTTCCATTCAAATAAGGTCAAAATGACATGATAGTATTATTGTTGTGCTATAAGAAATATAGTCTACAGTTCATGACATTGATGGATGTCACTTACAAGACCAATCTAAGCAACAGAGGGTCTTCTACGGTAAGTACAAGGAATTATAGGGCCACTTGTACCATCTTATGTTGTTGTAAGACATGTGGTCCTTTCTGTTGAAATGACTTCTCGGTCACTTTGACCATATATGGGATGAAACAGCCAGCTCCACCCCAAAGCCTCATTAGTCGCTTCTTACAACACACAGGCAATTCAGGTCTGTTTCGGGAAGCAAAAAATAGCAACATTGTCTACTTTCAATGCATGTCATAGGAGGTGACTAAGGAGTATATGGGATGACCCAAAGCGATGCTGAAGTCGGATGTGTCAGGCCAAAAGACGCAGGTATCAAAGCACTTCTGTAAACCATGGCACAATGCATTCTGTTCTCTGGACTACATCCTGATAATCTGCAGGAGTTTGAGAATGAATGCAGAAGGTCTGTTTAATATTAATGGTATAGGCTAAAACATCTAACGAACATAGGAATGAAATTAATTAACTATGGTTGTTGTTCCAGTGGTCCATGGGCTCATGCCTGTTCTATAGTTTGTGTATAGTTGAAGGTTCTTTGGCAAGGATAACAAGGTTGACTTATTTTTCGGCAGTTTTTGCATCTCCTATCTTCAATTAAATTTATTCAGTGATAAATAGTTAACACTAATCATAGTTGAGGCTAATGAAATGACGATCATCAGAATGAAAAACACAGGATGGGGAATGCCCCAGACGTTAGTAGTCAGTATGGTATAACAGTACTGTGTATACTTATACAATTTTATTATAGGCCTAAGTAAGAAGGTGATATGAGAACGTTGCACCATTGGTATCAGAAACGATGAAGATCTAAAGCAAATTGCAATGACACAAGAGACAGGGATATCTATGACATCCGCTCTATGTGCCGTCTTTGGCCTAATAATATACTATATACTAAGAAGTTGATACTGAATTTTTGTTTAAATTTAATACAACAATCAATACATAGTAACTGTGTGAAACGTTACAACAATAAATACATGATAACTGTGAAACTTTACAACAATCAATACATGGTAACTGTGTGAAACGTTACAACAATAGTTCTTACGTATTACACAGGTTTATATAATCGCTTCAATCAGACACAACAGACTATATCTAAAACTAGTGGGAAATGATGTGCACACAAGACAACATACAAATCATACTCAACATTTCAACCAAAAGGTCTTTATCAAGATACACACAAAACATCAAAAGACGATGAATGGAAAAATTATCACAACAAACAAACGTATCCAACGGAAATATGGAAATTAGATGGCAGACACGACAGACTATATCTAAAACTAGTGGGAAATGATGTGCACACAAGAAAACATACAAATTACAATATACAAATCATATTCAACGGTGGATCATATTCAGGTCACCGCCATCAGATCCTGCACCACCGATGATAGATCTAGGTAAGCTTTAGAAAATCGTCTCATTTTTGAATTGGGTACACTCAAGCCTTTTGGACTCAATTCCGACCACTCTTATGTCTAGTACTGGGTTGGTGTGGTCTTTGTCTTTATTCTTTTTGTTCCGTTATTTACTCATCTTTTTGTTTGTTTTCACATATATTTACGTTTTTTATGTACTTCCTGACATTCCGCCATCTCATTTCCATATTTCCGTTGGATACCTTTGGCTTTGTTTGTTTTGATGGTAAAAGTACAGATTAGTTCTCCACTGTGCTATAAATAGCACACTGTTGACAATTTTAACTATCCAACGTCATGGATTCCTGTGTAAAAACAATCAAAATAATGGCTGCTGTGACATCACATCCGACAATCACTTGAGTTCAAATCTAGACACAGACGAACTTATGCATAATCTGTTTGTTTTCCAATTTCCTATTATTTGTGGTGAGCAATCAGTATTTCTGTCCGCTACACACGGAGCGAGGTGCGCGCACATATTAGAAATATTATTTCTAATCCTAACCTTACTCTAAGTACTTACCCGTAAGCTTGCCAAATCACACAACAAAGGTCAGGTAACACCTCGAAACTAGAACAAAGGTCACAGTGGAGAACTATTAACTATACTGTACTTGAGCCGTTGTGATAATTTTTCCATTCATCGTCTTTTGATGTTTTGTGTGTATCTTGATAAAGATCCTTTTGGTTGAAACGTTGAATATGATTTGTATATTGTAATTTATATGTTTTCTTGTGTGCACATCATTTCCCACTAGTTTTAGATATCATAGTCTGTCATGTCTGATTGAAGCGATATTATTATGATTATATAATAAATAAACCTGTGGTGTAAATAAACGTAAGTTTAACTTAAACTTACGTTTAAGTTTGCGTTTACGTTTGCGTGTAAATGAACGTAAGTTTAACTTAAACTTACGTTTACGTTTACGTTTACGTTACGTTTAACTTACGTTAATTCAAACTTAAACTTTAAGTTTGAATTTAATATCGGTTTCATATATTTATAACATCTTACCTTTGACCTGTGAGAAGATCATGTAGAATCTGAACATTATGTCTGTGTAAACTGTTATTTAAAGCAAATATAGTTTGACGATATTTAAAAAACATTTCCGACTGCAAATTTGAACGATAACACATTGACAAAAAATGACATTGAAGTTTCATAACGTCCTACTTTTTAAATATCCTAACAAATATATTATTGTAAATCAATACCAATTAGAAATATTCGAAACAAATACATATCATATAAATTACACACACACAAAAAAAACTTTTTTTGATCGGCGATCAGGATTGAATTTATTTTGAACGGTATTGAACCTAAAATCTATTTTTTTTTTACATTTTCCTTGAGCGTTATATACTTTATATTTTCTTCGGTGTTCATTCTCAAACTCCCGCTGGATCTCTCTTGTAGCAGGACCACTGTCCTACTAGATAGCAGGATTTAGTCCAGAGAATGGAAATGAGTTGTGTCGCTGATTTATTTACTCCAAAGGCCCGACACATCCGTCTTCAGTGGGACTTTAGATCAACCTTGCGGACCAGGGAAAAAATGGCTTGTCGCGACATATTTTGGCACGCGAGAGTGAGACTAGTGTGAATGGTGATCCTTTTCGATAGCCAGGATTAAAGAACAGGATTTGAAATGCTGTGCTGCTAGAAGTGAACGTTTTGGACGCAGAAGAATGGGCAACCATCTGAGGGCCTGTACAGTCAGCAGAAATGTAATAGCGATGCACTCAGGGAGAGATCATAGCAACTATGGACGTGTCCAGTCTGCAGTGATGATGATCCGACGATTAACTAACTTTATTTTATTTTTTACAAATTTATATAAGCCTACATTCGCTATGACAAACCATCGTGAATTCGTGCATGTTTGTAATTGGAAAAATCATTTGACCAGTCTTTTTTCTTCTTCCACTTTCTCATGTCCTAAGTTGTGGACAAATTAAGCCAAGAATATTATGGCAATTTTTGACATCAGTTCTTAATTTTTAAATAACTGATGACAATTTTTAAGTCAGGTAGTGCGTCGCTGTTACGTCACTCTACTGGCTCATTTTACGAAAATGGCTACAGTATATATGCTAAACTTGCAGTCGACTAACAAAGATGGAATACACATGATGCTGCAGTTACGAAACGTTCTTCAGAGTGAGAAGATGTGCGAGTATGTGCATGTTATGGCATTAAACTACACTAATAGAACAATTTGCTGGAAAAGCATCATAACCCCCCCCCCCCCCCCCCCCAAAAAAAAAATTCTTCATCTTTGAGAAAAAAGTATAGAGTTTAAGAGGGATGGGCGGTATTTGGACTAGATCTAAACCTACCTCCTAACCATCAAGTGCCTAACCATTTTGTGTTTCTAGTTAGTTATTAATCTAGGGCCAAAGACGACACATAGGGCGGATGTCATAGATTTCCATTTCTCTCGTTTCATTGCAATTTGCTTTAGTTCTTCATTGTTTATGATACCGATGGTAAAACGTTCACATGTAATAGTTCTACGTAAAGTTTATTTTGGTCTTCCTCGTTTTCTATTGCCGATTGGAGACCACATCAAAGCTTGACAAGGGAGTTTCAGTATCGTAGCGTGTTCTTCTTCTATTTCTGTGTTCGCTCTCATATAACCACAACGAATATATCTTGTGATTTCCGCCAGGGAGCGTGAAGTACGTTGTGCTGCAAGTTCCATAGTAGAACTGTGTTATTTGCACGTCTGTTGGCCACTTATGGTCAGGACGTCCGAGGTCCAGCACATCCGTTTTCATCATCCCTTTGATTCGGGTAGGCTTCGATAGTCCGTGACAGCATGTCTATCTGTCGCCGGGCATGCTGGTATGTAGTGACTCTTCGCCTAGACGATTGTCGTTCACGTCTTTCTCGCACAAGGTGTTCCACCGTCTATGAACTCACCTCGTGCAATTGGACATACTGTGCCTGTACCCACCGGGTACTGAACCGTTTCTCATCCGCGAGCCTGGTTCCATATGAGGAAGAACTCGCCAGAAGAGTTGGACTATGGCTCGTTCGCACTCCTACCCGAGGTGTCGTTCACGGATATCGTGAACCCCTCGCCCAAGTTCCAGTCTTACACCACGCGTATGAGAGCAATGCGTTCTCGAGCTGAGCGGTCATGTCCCAATAGCGTCTGAGCCCATCGGAAATCAAGGAAATCTTGACAGTAGAGTTGGACCAGGACTATCATCGTTGTCCCTTTTGTGCCTGAGCTCATCGGGTACGGAACCCTTTCTCTTCGCGAGCATGATTCCGGTATAGGAAGGCTCGACATTAGAGTTGGGTAGGTCTTCTTGTTTTTCCGAACGCCCATGATTGGGTCTGGGTCTTTGCCTATAAGCAGCACAGGTAACTAGAAGCTCGTCTTGAGCTAACTAGCTTGTAGTTCCCCTTTCCTAGGAACATTTCACTTTCTATTTGCAGTTGGAGCTGCCCTCTGGCGCTGTTCTGCCATTTCATTGTGTCAGTGTACTCAGTACGAAATCTATTTGTCTATTGATATGCATCTACCTTTTACACTGGCCGCCCCCTCCAATGTTCGGACTGGACTGACTAACGTCACTGTATGTCGACAGTGCCGCTGCATGTGATGGTGTCGGAGATATTGTCTATCTCTTATGCAGTCATATCTCTTTCCATCTGCTTCCTCCACATTTTCGGACACGATCCCCAAATGAGTTATCCAGAATCAGTACGAGCTGCTGTATTTCTGTTACCAGGGTGAACTGCAATAGGTACATTTGGGATCTTGGTTATCTGCTAACCCTGGGTCCGCCACGAGCATTGCGTTCCCTTTGCACCCCATCGTAGCGTGTGTCCGATGTAATTCCAGAGACGCTGTCTAATGTAGGTGGATACATATTCTTATTTTGATTGTCTGACAACTGTGATTTGAAGTCTGACCAACGTATGTTCAGTAGCCTTCTAAGACATTTATTTTCAAAGGTGTTTAGCCTTTGTTTTAAGTTTGATGTTGTTTCACAACTTTCGCGTCCATATGTTAATGTTGGAATTATGCAGGAGTTGAAGATTATTTGTGTGTTAGTTACACGGTATAAAATGACGCAATTTAACATTGACAACGCGAAACCTGCCTGCAAAGTAAAACAAACTTGTGCATAATATCCAAAAAAAGTTTGATATTGCAGTAACAACAACTTTCATTACTGTTTGTTTTCCTGTGAAGGAGTGCAGGGAGGCTTTCTATGGGATGTGGAAAATTTTAAAAATCGCGTTTCCATATCAGATGTTACATCTAGGGCCTACAGAAAAGATTATATGAAAAGAAATTCATAAAAATTATGCCATTTTCACTAATCATAACTTAATTGGTGTATAATAATCAATGTTATTGCTGTCAATCTCCTCTTCCCCTTGACATTATCAATTACATTTATTTAGATTCCACCCACCCTAATTGTTGACGTAATTTATGGACTTGAGCATAAATACTGATATGGAATTAATGAACTGTACTGTTATCACCAGCTGCTTGGAATGGCCGTAGGTCTTGTTGACTGATAGATCATCCCCACTGCACATCGAACCATAGACCTAAGTACTAGGATGGGCCCAGAGACGACATGCACAGGCCGGCGATACATAGCTGGTCGCATCAGCGAACCACTTCTGGCCAAGACCCTCAGTACACTTCCACGCAATGGGCCAGGAAACAGGAGTGCAGCAACCCTGCTGTAGCCTGGTTAAGTACTAGGGATCGAAGATATGGGAATGCCAATCCGGCCCAAAAAATGCTGGCTGAAGACGGATGTGTCACGTCGAAAGGAGCAGATAACCCAGCTTGCTGTAAAACATGACACAACGCAGAACTATTTCACCCCTATACGTTCTTCTCAGGACGGTCAGCGGAATGCTTTCGGAGGGTCCGCCGCAAGGCATACGACGAAAAAGAAGACGTACTAAGAACCCGCCGCCAAGTCGGTGTGTAGTGACTAACCACTACAACTACGTTGATTTACTAGTCTCCTATAGTTTTATCTGAATAACACGCTTGTTTAGCGAGATACATCATGTTCTTTCATTCTTCACAATGTTTCAGATTCAAGAGTACAATAACAGACCATCTTAAGTCTTAGAAAGGGGCCCATGCAGACATGAGCCACACAAACAAATGTTCAGATATCAAAGAACTGATAGGCATATGACAACAGCTAAGCTAACTGGAGGCATGATAAATTAAATCACACGATTTATTGGTTGTGGTTATAAGAGAGCGAACGCAGAATATGCCATTTGACAGCTAACCACCAGGTTTGATGAATGCATCTCGCTCTAACGAATTCTACCAGAACACTCTCTGAAAGTCTGCATAAATTTTTATTAACAAATAAAAACTTCCCTGCGTTCATTCTTATACTTAAATTAGCAGAATGTAGTATAAATTGTGTCAAAAATTATAGAGACTAACGGGAATTGAACAATCCGTTCAACGGCACCAAATCGCCTATCAATTATTGCACACGCGTTCTTCCGTACTTGAATAACTGCATCTTAATAAAAGATGCGATTTTTCTCAAGCCATTCAAACCGTGCACTCAAAGTTACCAAAACGGACCTATATCATTAAGTGCCGTCTCCGCAACGAATCTCCAACAATCCCGTCTCTTGTCCATCGTGTTATGCTAATCTCCCACTTGTATCTCTGCCTACCTCTTGCTCGCCCCCCTTTGCCCTCAAGTAAGGTCTTTTAATGTGACCAAAAATCTAATCATGTGTGTCAGGACAAAAGGAAGCATAGCTGTAAACCATAACCGAAAGAGAATGCGTAATCTGAGAATGTTTTCAGCAGGCAACTATTAATATAGAGAGCAATTTTGTACCAGGACAGCACACAACTTACAGCCTCTTACACTAACAATGGTTCCATCATCACCGTGTTTCTGTCCGGTACACTAAATACTACTTTCTGTATAATTAAGTAGAATTAATCCTCGGATAGTGAAATTGCTCTCATGTGGACCAAGGGTTATCAGTAACCAAGATCCTAAAAGCCGCTCCTAGTGGTGCACCCTGGAAACATCACATCTGTGCTTTCCGACGTGCCCTTTGACCTAATGCCAGTAAATGGCATTATATTGTTGGGAAGTCTATGGATCGGCCCACAGAATAACTCACACCTCCAGGAAGGTAGGTTTCAACTTATGCACTGCTCCTAGCCACTGTAGCCAAGAAAGGGTGGAACTTCTCTATTGCTCCAGGCATGCAACCAAATGTTCAAGTCAAAAGGATCGTGACGTCCTGAGTCACTGTGTCTCTATGATGGACCTCAGCCATAGGAAAAACAGTGCTGTCAGTTTCCTCCTCCCCACTGCTGCGCAGCAAATCTCTAGCTCTCTCCCAACCACAGAGGGTGCCATATACATTTCAACAATAAAATAAAAGCGTAATTGTAAAGATGTGTCATTAAGCTTCTCCAAGAAGATAACCTCAATATAACTGCATGTTATCCACTACGGTTTTCTGCTGCATGGGTGGTTATGTCTAGTGGGCCATTGGTGAGACCAACAGACGCAACCTTCCCGGTGATAGTTATTCTCTGGCTCGAGGTGGGCCGAAAATCCAGATTTCACAGCAATATAATGCCATTAGGTCAAAGGGCATGAGCCCATGGACCGCTGGATCAGCAACTAACTAACCAACAAACATCCCAAGACAGTACACAGGTCTTCAGGTAATTGAACAAATGTCAACATGAGAAAAATAGTTACAGAATCTCTAGTCAAAATCACATTTCCACATAAAAAATGAACCAAAAAGTCCAACAAAATAATTACTGATCAATTTATTGTTACAGTATCATTAAAAGAAGAACCCCAGAATTTTGCCTCCCAGATGTTTCCGTCTGGCCTCCTCATGATCCATGATTCCACCAGAAGTTGTCATGACAATGAAACTGTGGGGAAGAAAGAAAAAAGGTGATAAGTAACAAAATATATACTAGATCAATCGATTCATACATCGACAACACTGAATATATACCATGATCTCATTTCATATCAGAATTACTTCCAATCTCACGGGATGATGTCCATCGTGTTGAAGTTCTAGGTGAACCATCATTGAGTGCACTTAACAATGATCTTTCCTTTACACAGAGCTGTTAAGTGAAACGTTGAATAGTAATTCAAGTTCCTGCATTGTGCGAGCAAGAGAGAAAAATATTGGGACAATTAGTTTAGAAAATGTCTGGCCATCTGTCCAGATCAATGCGGACAGCATGAATTGGGCTTATGTCGGGCTAATAATATGGATTGTGATAAGGATCTGTTGGGAATCAGATGTAACAGTTTTGTTATGAAATGGACAAGTATGGACCTAATATATTTATGTGGCCTTCAGACAGTAGGTCTTCTTCTTCTTCTTTCGTTCGCTAATAATGTCTATATCTGCAGTGTTGTTTCTTGTATAAATTGGACAGTGTTTTCCATTTCTTGTTTTGTACCATAAAGTTTAACATTCATTGGTGTATCAGAAGGCCAGTATGTGCATCTTAATGTGTCATAGTTTGCACATTCTTGAAGGATATGTTCTGAAGTCTGGTTGACTTGTCCACAATTACACTTTGCTGTTGTGCCAATTTTAAATTTTGTATACATATGGCTGTTTAGTCTATTGTGTCCAGTTCTCAGTCGAAATATGATGACCTGTTCTTGTCTGTTAAGTAGGTGGTAGTCATCCCGTGGAGGTAAGTTAGGCTTTCGTTGTGCCTTTATCATGGATTTCTTTTGGTGATAGCTGATTGGTACATCCGGTTGCTGCATGTTAGCACCTTCCTTGGCGAGTTGATCAGCTCTTTCATTTCCTGCTATTCCACAGTGTGATGGAATCCATTGCAGTATAACTCTACACCTATTTTGTACTATGGACAATACCTCTTTTAACTCTGGAAGTTTATTGGACTGTAATGCCTCTAGCACTGACCTTGCATCTGTAAGTATTACAACAGGGTGTGAGGTCCTGTCCAATGTTAACAGTTTCTCTGCAGCTGTATAAATAGCCTTGACTTCAGAGTCATAGTTGTTGCAGTAATTCCCTGTTGGTATACAAGTGGTATCAGTGGTGCCATCTGGGTATTCTACATATACACCACTTCCTCCATTTTTTACTGCATTCTGTGCTGATCCATCTGTATATACTCTGGTCCATAGATCACTTGGGTAAACATCATCAAGGAAACTGAGAGCTGCTACTCTTTTCTGCAGATTATTCTGATGTTCATCCCCATGCACACCTGCTACTGTTGTTTGGATGGTCACTGGTAGGCATGTCCGTTTTTCCCATGGGGTGTGTTCTGGTTGAGATGTCAGTGGTATTGTTACCTCTGGTAGATCCGATACCTGTCTACGTAGACGCTTGGCCTGGTGTATGAAGCTGCTTCTTTTAAGCCGTCCTTGTGATAGATTCTGGAATCTTTCCTTCATTGGGTGACTATGGTGGGAAAGAAAATTTTCTCCATGAATTATAATTTTAGTATCTCTACGCTCTTTCAATGACTGCATCCCTTCGATATTCTGCATTTCTATGATTGGTGTGGATCTCATTGCGCCTGTAATGATTCTAAGTGCTTGGTTCTGTACTCTATCTAGGTTTTGTAGTGTAGTGTTTGATGATGAACTCCATGCTGTAGAACCATATTCCAAGTGTGGTCGAATGGCTTGTTGGTATACATTTTTTAGAATTCTTTCATTAGCTCCCCAAGTTGTCCCACTCAGTTTTCTTAGTATAGCTATCTTCCTTCTAGCCTTTGTTTCTGCTTTGCTGATATGATGTTTCCATGTCATTTTGGCATCAAATGTTACACCAAGATAAGTGGGTTGGTCATCTACCTTTAAGATAGTTTTATTTACATAGATGTTTCCTGCTCTTTGTTTTGGTGAAAGTGTAAAAAGGGTTGTTGCTGACTTCTCTATATTGATACTTACACACCATTTGTCAGCCCAATTAGTCAAAATGTCCATGGCTCTCTGAAGCATTTTTGTGGTAACCATGGCGCTCTCATGTGTGCACCACAGAACCAAGTCATCTGCATATAGTGCTGCCTTAGTTCCACAGGGTATTTCTTCAATTAGATCATTGATAAATATGAGAAAAAGAGTGGGTGATAGAACTCCTCCTTGAGGCACTCCATGGCGTAGTAATACTTTCCTACTTTTTTTGCCATTTACTTGTACTCTGGCTCTTCTATTGTGAAGAAAGGCTTTCGTCCATCTATACATATTTCCACATATCTTGTAGTTTCTCATTTTTTTAAGTAATCCTTCTTTCCATACTTTATCAAAGGCCTTCTGTAAATCAATCCATGCCACTAAAACTGATTTTTTGTCCTGGAAAGCATCCTCAATTTCCTGTGAGAGGTATGTGGTTTGATCCTCTGTGATGTAGCATTGCCTGAAACCTGCCTGCTGTGGTGCAAGGAATTTTCTACTTTCCAGGTGAAATTTTAGTCTTAGGTTTATGATGCGCTCCATTGTTTTGCACAGGCAACTTGTAAGACTAATTGGTCTGTAGCTAGTTGGTGTTGTTCCATCTTTTCCAGGTTTAAGCAAAGGGACCATAATTGATTCTCTCCAGATTTGTGGTATTTTCCCAGTAGTCCAGCTAATATTTAGGATGTCCAATAGTTTCCTTCTGGCTGTTGTTCCTAGATTCTTTATCATTTCATTTGATATTTCATCAATTCCTGGGGACTTATTTAGCTTTAGTTTAGAGACTGCTAATTCTAATTCACTATATGTGAACAATGTATCCATAATTTCATCTGCACTGTTTTCATCACTGATGCTAGTCTGAGCATGTTCCAATTTACTTTTTTGGTCGCTCCGCACTGTATGCTGTTTCTCTGGACTAATTTCAATATTGCAGTCTTGAGCAAATATCCTAGCGAAATTATCTACTGCTTGCTTTCCTGTAATCATTTTGCCATTTTGTACGAGTGTTATGTTTGTGCTTCTTCCTGTTCCCTCATCATTTAGTTGTTTGACCAGTTTCCACAGTTTTCTTCCATCCTTTTCAAAATTTAAGGATTCTGTTTTCTCTTTCCAGCTCTTTCTTCTAGCTTCTAGTTTGGCTCTTTGGAATTTGGCTTTTGCGTGTTGATGTTTGTTGTGATGTTCCTGGCTTGGGTTATTTTCCACTTCCGTCCGTGCTTTTTCTAATTCCTCTTGCAGCAGTTCTAGTTGTTCACTCCAGTATGGCTTGTATTGTTTGCGTGCTCCTCTTGGTATTGCTTCCTTGGCAGCTTGATGAATACATTTATTGAACTCTTTGACTATGGCGTTTATGTCTTTTCCTTCCATGTCTATTTGTCCAGCTAAAACACTACTGCGGTGTTTAAATAGTCCCCAATTTGCTTTTTTATAATTCCATCTTGGAAGGCTACATGCATTTCCTGTGAGTTCATTTTTAATACTAAGGAGGACTGGTCGATGGTCGCTACCTCCAAGTTGCTTCCCTACTGTTCTATTGATTTCCCAGTTTAGGTCTGCTGAGTACAATGCCACGTCTGGCGTGGAAGTGGTTTGCCATGCTCTTGAGTAGTATGTTGGAGGATCTTTTGGCTTATTAAGCAATAGAAGACATTTATCGTCTTGCCAGCTTTCAAGTTCTTCTCCTCTTTTATCCATGTGGTCATAACCCCAGCTTTGTGAGTGACTATTAAAATCTCCACATACTATCAGTCTTCCTCTGTACGGTATTGTGTCCAGGGAAAGGGACTGGTCATTTGGACAATAATAATTTAGTATGTTGAAGTCTGTGTTCTTGGTCTTTAGTTGAAGGACCTGATATTCTGCTCCTTCCATGTATAGCTCAGTTTGATGTGCGCTGATATTATTTTTGACTAGAGTTAGTATACCTCCTTTTCTTCTGTCTATTCGATCAGCTCTAAAGCACTGATAACCTGCAATTTTAAAGGCTACATCTTTGCTGAGGTGTGTCTCTTGTATGCAACAAATGCTGACCTGTTCCTTGTGAAGGGTGTTTTCTAATTCTAATTTCTTGCTAAGGCCATCTTTTTTGCTATTTACACCCTCAGCATTCCAGTGCATTATTGTAAGTGATGTCTCATTGGTTGGTAATATTTGTTGGTCAGTGATATTACTCTTGTGCCTCCTGGCTCCACAAGGCAATCGAAGAGGACCTCCAGTCGTATGGGGTGGGCCCTTTCGAGGTATAGGGCCCGGTGCTACTCCTGCCTGGTGAGTCGTCACAGGGTTAGCACCATAACGGGGTAATGCAGATATAGACATTCATGTGCGATAATGCATGACATTCTGATTGTTGCGGTGCGCCTTCTGGCCAAATGTCGCTGACTTCAGCACCTTTACTTGCTAGGCAAGACTGTGGTCCTGCCCGAATGTGGGAGGGCCCGGCCAGTCTTAGTTTCCAGCCTCTGCTGGCTGGACTAAGCCCCATCTCCACGTCAAGGAGCTGGCCTCGATGGGGACAGTAGGTCTAATAAGCCTAAGAAAAATGGAAGCATAAAAAGCCTCGTCATGAAACAACAGTGTGTTGCTATGGCCCGAAAGGAGATCAAAGAATAGCAACACTGTTTACCTTCCACGCATGTCATAAACGGCGACTAAGGAGGTTATGGGATGGAGTTAGCTGCCCCATCCCATATAGGCCAGTGACTCAAAGCCATGCTGAAGTCGGATGTGTCAGGCCGAAAGGCAGAGACACCGCAGCAATGCTGTAAACCATGACACAACGCATTCCGTTCTCCAGACTACATCCTGCAGGAGTTTGAGAATTAACGCAGAAGAAGAAACAATAGACGTAGGCAAATAAAAGTTATCAGGGTTGCCACATTGGACAATAAATTTGAGTAATAATTGGGGGAAAATTCCAGTTTATTGGTTTTGATTTTCCCTCTTTACAACCTTATCACAAGCACAAACATAAATTATCCCAATATATGCAGTATTCAATTATTTGTTTACATACAAAAATTATGGGAAAATCCTATAAAAACAAAAAAGTAATGCATTTCCAATCATCTAAAACTAATGCAATTATAAAAAAAAAGAATCTAGGTTTGTTACTATCAGGATGGGATAGAGAAGTTCTTTAAGCAGTTTTCCCATATCTCCAGGTAATATTTATTAGTTTAAGGACTCCTCCTTTTCTATGTGCCCATGTGTCGTAACATTCCATTATAAATTTTATCTAGTCTAGGAGAATTTCTTGGCTTTAATTTTTTTCAGCTTTTGGAGTTCCCACATAATAAAGTCATCTCCGAATATGGATGAGTTAGTAGTTTGGACATTTCCTGCCATTGCAGCAGGTACAGACGATACTTGTCATAAAAGCGGTTGTGTCTTTTTCTGGTCTTTGGTGATTGTTCTGCTTCCATTCATCACACAATGGCATTAGGTCAAAGAGCATCTTGCGGGGTAGTTGATTAGAGGATAATGCCATTTTAATTCGTAGTGCTAAAGGTAAACATGACATCAGTACCTGACAAACATATTGTTCAAAATAATAATGTAAAAACATTAGTAGAATTCAATCAAAGAACAATTTTCTTGTTTAAAAAAAATAATTCATTTCCATTAATCTTATGTTTCCATTTCCATTAATCTTAAAGGACATCCCTTTAAAGTAAATTTCCCTATTTAACTCCCTCAACACTATAAGATTTCCAAATTGCCGGGACCCCAAAAAATGGGCACAACTATTCCAAATTAATTAATTTGTTAGATGTGCATATGATGTTAGAAATGCATTTTCTTTCAAACTGTTTATATCACACTCAGACATGGAAGATCAAATTAAGAAATTTCTGAGATATTTGATAATTAAAAAGAAGATAACCAAAAGATATTTTAATTCAGAAAATTGAAGTCTCGTGAAATTATATCAAAGATAATTAAATTATATATATATTTTTAAAAATAAACTATCAAACACAACAATCATATGTGATATTGTATTGGTACATATATTTGGAAATAGGAATGTGAGAGAAGATATATACAATGCTGACCATCAAAGGTGTTGAAATACTTGAACTACGCTACGCAGACGACACTGTGCTCATTTCAAGTGACATAAAGGGTTTGGAACAACTAATCAAAAGCACAAACGCCTGTGTGTTGCCGGGACCCGAAAGGGGAGCAAAGAATAGCAACACTGTTTACCTTCCACGCATGTTGTAAAAGGCGACTAAGGAGGTTGTGAGATGGAGTTTGCCAGTGTCAGAGACCCAAAGCCATGCTGAAGTCGGATGTGTCAGGCTGAAAGGCGCACATATCGCAGCAATGCTGTAAACCATGACAACGCATTCCGTTCTGACTTTATCCTGCTAATCTGCAGGAGTCTAATAACGAATGCAGAAGAAGAAAAGCACGAAGAAATATAGTGAATCACAAAACATATTTAAACGCGCTAATAACAAAAATCATGTCGACAGATATAACACAACCACCAAAATAGACAATAACGAGATAGAATGAATGGACAAATTCGATTCATAGGAGCAAACAACGGTGCAGGAGACTGCACAGTAGAGATATGGGGTGGGTCGTACACCGCCATTTTCAAATCGCACATATAACTTTCTTGACGACCCTAATACTTGAGCAATGCGTGGAAACATTGATAAAAATCCTCATAAATAAATCGCACATATAACTTTCTTGACGACCCTAATACTTGAGCAATGCGTGGAAACATTGATAAAAATCCTCATAAATACCTATACTTATAGTATATCAAAACTAATATAATATGAACTAAAAAAAACGTGACGTCCGTCAAACACTAGGTCTATGCTGACATGCAGCGTAATTATTGTTTATGCACACACGTGGCACCCCTGATACATATTATTTTTGTGTTTTTGAACGACTACACAAACATTCTTATCAAATGAACAACATATTAAACACAAAAAACAAAATATGCAGTCATGATCACTTAGCCATGCCACGTGGTACTCAATTTGATAGTAAAATATGGCTTAAAAATGGCCACCGTTGCTCTAGAAATTTGTTGACAAAACTAGCAGGCTTTCTCTCTTCTTGCAATTGTAACGAGTAACGGAATTTGATCTTTAAACTGTGACGTATTTTCCTAGCTTCTTTTGGCAGGTATAAACATCACAGGATCATTACTTCGTGCAGTTCCGTACTCGAAAATCGGGCGATGTCCTATGTAGCGGGATTGCGCCTGCAGGCACAATGGAGCTGTGCTCATAGGCGCAATATTGCGACCGCAGTCGTAAAGGTTAAAAACACATTGAACATGCCAGAGTGTTGGTTACTAATCACAATAGCAAAAAGAATATGGTCATATAAAGAGACACAACTGTTTAGAAAGACAAATAATGGAGGGTAGAGCAACTGGAAAGAAAGGCAGACCACAAAGACGATGGATTAATGACATTAAAGATAACATGAATATGTCGTAAAATGCAAGCCGCATGGACCAAGACAGAGAAGGGTCCAGCGAGTTCATGTGGAAGACAACGTTCTGGAGGGAATACGTCACATGACATGTATTTACTATATTTGTGGGTAGCCTCCACAACTTCACTCGTCAGTACGAAATCACAATTGTCCCACATCGTCACTAAAGTTCTGCCTCTTGGTGCAAGGTCCTCGTGTGACCAAAGAGTAGACACGTCTGCCAGATTGTGTAGGAGACTGGGAACCCTTGTCACAACGGTGAGATATTTAGCTTTGGGGCTCATCCTGCGGAAAGTTACTGTTCTGACTCCAAGTACTTTGTAATTTTTATTGATGAGTGTTTGCATCCTTCAGTTATACTGTGATGGAAATTTTAGTTTTTTTCTTTTTGTACCTACTTTTGGCATCCTGTCAGATACTTTGTTAGGACTGCATCAGGCTAATTTGTTAAGAGTTTGAAAAAATCCTGACATCAATGAGATTATACATATCCATAAGCCCCATTATTGCACACCATTAGATAATGAAAGTAAGGAAGTTAGACACTCAAAGGAAAGAAACTGTCCTGATAATTCCTTTGTGTGTACCATTTCAAAGAGAACAGCTAATAACAACGCAGCTCTGGCAAATCAGTAAGCACATATTTACTCACCCAAACTGTCTGGATGGGAGAAGGTTTGTTGTCCACTTTTCCAAATCTCTGATAGAAACATCAAATCTGGGACTGACCACACCACACTGTATATACAGAAAAGAACACATCAGTAATTGACACAACTGTTAGATTTTTGAACTGGACATTGGCTGCTATAACCCAGCAGCTCTAGATCAAATAACCATGCTTTACATACATTACCTTTTCTTTAAAAATTTATTTAATGGATCACACCTTGGTGTCATTTATCACTAGGGAAAACAGATTCTCTAACTTTCAACCACTTTATGTTTAAATTTGAATAATGTCCAATTTCATCCCTAGTTTAGTTTAATCCAATGATTTATTATGTCATATTTCAAAACTATTTTACACATTCTTACTTTACATGGACTTTGTAAATTCCAGTTTTCTTTATGCCCATGTAAACAAACTGAACTGGAACCCATAAGGAAAAAAATGAAGAGATCAAACCAATTTGTACTTTTTGGGCACAGATAAAGAGAACTGCAGAATAAAAATTGATGAGACAATTGCAACACTATGTTCACTAACAAATGACATGAGACGGACATCCTGATTATACTTTCCATATTTCTGCACAATATGTACTTTAAATTACATCTGATGTCACAGTGGGTTAAGTAAAACGAGCAGCGATACTAAAGCTGTGATATTTGTGTCACTGCCCAACATGTTGGCAGTGATTTTCAAGGGTAGCCAAATTCTGGCAAAAATCTGTCCACTTTCACCTATTCCAGTAGCAAACTGAAATACCATATATCCACCGAAGACGGATGTGTAGGGCCATTGGCGCAAATAAAACGGTGACACAGCGTATTTCCATTCTTTGGACTACATCCTACTGGAAATCTAGTATGACCATGTTCCTGATACAAGAGAAATTCAGCAGGAGAATGAACGCTGAATAAGAAATACCATGCATGTAATAATTCAACAAAAGTATGTTTATCATGACCACCATATTACTTAAAATACTACAAAATTGTTCAGCATGAAATTAGTCAGCAAGGGCATAAACAGGAACTTTGTCCTTTTAGGCAGAAAATTATTGTGCCCTGCTCATGTGATTAGCAATAACTTTCTGCGCTATGACAACTTCATCTGGTCCTCCTCTGCAGCAGAGGGATTAGCGTGTGGTCTAAACCTTCACCATGCTAGTGCGAAAATTCCACCAGTTGCTGCGCACCTCTTTGAACAAGGATATCGTGATTCTAGACTGCCATTCAACAGGAAATCTTCGTTCGTTCTCAAACTCCTGCAAATTAGCATGATGTAGTCAGGAGAACAGAATGCGTTGTGTCATGGTTTACAACATTGCTGCGATATCTATGCCTTTCGGCCTGACACATCTGACTTCAGCATGGCTTTGGGCCACTGACACTATATGGGATGGGACAGCCAACTCCATCCCATAACCTCCTTTTTATGACATGCATGGAATGTAAATAGTGTTGCTATTCTTTGCTCCCCTTTCGGGCCCCAAAAACACACAGGACGAACAGGAAATGCAAGTAGACATAATTAACTTCCGCTAGTGGTCAGCTAAAAGCCACCAATATATAATCCACCAAATGTGTTCGAAATAGCATCCATGTTTGAGGACTATTTTTACATTCTGATTATTTGCACATCCGTTAATTTGAGTTGGATAGGTGTATTTCGTTTGTTTTTAGACATAATATGCATACATTTGATAACAAAATAGTGTGAGTAATTAGCAGCTGCGCAAATTAAGGCATAGTTAGCAGTGTTTCATCCTGAATTGAATATACAAAAATCTTAAATCACTAGTGTCAATATACATCAAACATTTTACACGCATATATTTGGGGATGGGTTGTTAGGGAGCGAAAGGAAGAATTCAGCACATCCAGGTTTGGTTACAAAGAACGTGGCAACTAAATAGACACTCAAATAGTTGAAACGTGCTGTCTTCAAAATTAGATGTTTTACATTTATTTACTTCTACTTCTGATACATTACAAGACAAAATAACACAAGTACAGAAATTATGCATGGATCACAGAAATCAAAGAAGCCACAGGAACAAGCTTACAAACAGCGCACAAGAAGGCCATCTCCAGAGAACTCTTCCACCCCTGACGCTGCAAGGCAAACAATGGACACAGCGTATAGATAGACAGAAATTATATATATACGGTATCTATGTTGTGAATGTGCGCTCATGAATTGTGGATAATTAGTATGAACATGTGCGACGTCAGTTAGCTAATCGTTGGATCCATGTCATTGCACTCCGGACAAGTCCATAGGTGCTCAGATATCTCCTTGAGTATATCCGCCATTACATGTTGGCTGACCATCATTCTTTCTCGCTCACGAAACTACTTTCTAGCAACACCACATTTCAAACAGTGTATTCCTACAGTAGATGCTGGAAATTTTGAATCAGTAAACTGCGGCACATATTTTTCTAGTAATGTTTTACTTACACCCGCATCCATTATACACGCTTCACTACAAATACTCTGTTCAGTTCAGTGATATTTGGCCAGTGAATAAAACTATGCAGCCAACAGCAGCATCAATGACATCGAATTGTGCACATACTTTTCATGTTAAAATTGAGTGCATAGCTACATTATAGACACCCAGCACAAAGGTTTAAAATGCCATAAGACAATATAGAGCAAAGAAAATACCTTATTTAATCTGCCTGTCAGATTGACAACAATCTTGCCACTTCTATGATCATCAATCTGCTCAAACTCACCAATGTAGCCTACACAAGAAAAAACAATAAACTTTTACTGTAACAAACAGACAACACAAGAACCTGCTACTGGTAAACTATTTCTTAACTGAGACATGTCTCAAATGGTTTAATACGAATGTAATTTTTCTTCTGTGTGCTGTCTCTGATAATCACCACTAAAGTAGGTGTCACTTCTATTGGGGAGCGTGAAGTATGTTGCGCTCCTAGTTCCACAGCAGAGCTTTGTTATTTGCACCTTAGTTGGACAGCACATGTAAGGCTCGGACATCCGTTTTTGTAGTGCCTTTAACCTTTAGCAAGCTGTGTTTACAAATCCAAAAACTTCCCCCTGCCACTGAATTATTTTTTGAGAATTTGTGTTATTGATTGCGGCTGTTTTAAAAATTCAATAACTTTTTTGTTGTTAGAGATAGTTAATATTTGTACATATAAATAAAGAATTGAATACTGCATATATTGGTGTAATTTTTACGTGTGTGTGATACCAGACGTATTAGAAAGTAGTAAAGATGATTTTTCACCCAAAAAAAAAAAAGAAATAACAGATAAAAGGACAAAATTATTAAAAAATTACTTATCTATGGTTTTTATATTTTCTGAAGTGGGAACCTTTTAAAATAAACCTAATTCAAATAGTATTTATGTGGTTTCATTGTCAAATCATCATGTCACTGGTAAGAATGAATGAACCTCATAGATTTGCCATAAATCGTTATCTGAAAGATTGACCTAGTCATTTTTTATCGCTCCAACACAGTCGATATTCAGTGATTCACTATCTAAACCATAAAGCAGCGTGATTAATGGACAATACTATATCTTCTTCTTCTGCAGCGTTCGCTCTCAAATAACCACAACAAATATTTTGTGTGAATTCCGCCAGGGAGCGTGAAGTACGTTGTGCTGCAAGTTCCACAGTAAAACTGATTATTTTCACCCCAGTTGGCCACTTGTGGCCAGGACGTCCAAGGTCCAGCACATCCGTTTTCGTCATTCCTTTATTTCGGGTTTGGTCCCTAGTCCATGACAGCCTGTGTATCTGTCGCCGGTGTGTAGTGCCTCTTCGCCAAGACGCTTGTTGAGCGCGTCTATCTGGCACGATGTGCTCCACCGTCTATAAATCCATCTCGTGCAATTGGACGAACTCTGCCTGTGTCCATCGGGTACTAAACCTTTTCTCATCCACGAGCCTGGTTCCGTATGAGGAAGAACTCGCCAGAAGAGTTGGACCCTGGCTCGTCCGCCCTCCTATAGGCGTCGTTCACGGACATCGTGGTTCCCTCGTCCAAGTTTGAATCTCACACCATGCGTTGAGAGCACAGCGTTCTCGAGCTGAACAACCTTGTCCCAATAGCGTCTGAGCCCATCAGGTACTGAACCCTTTCTCTCTGCAAGTGTGTTTCCGGTATAGGAAGCTTGACAGTAGAGTTGGGCCAGGGCTAAACCGTTGTCCCCTATGTGCCTGAGCCCATCAGGTACTGAACCCTTTCTCTCTGCAAGCGTATTTCCGATAAAGGAAATCTTGACAGTAGAGTTGGACCAGGACTGCCTTCGTTGTCCCTTTTTTGCATACGCCCATCAGGTTCGGAACCCTTTCTCTACGCGAGCTATTTCTGGTATAGGAAGGCTTGACATTTGAGTTGGTTTAGGTCTTCTTGCTTTTCCGATCGTCCACATGATCTGGGTTCGTTCGCTCTCTTAGCCAAGGTTTCATTCGCCATCATGAACCCCTTGTTCTCAAGCTGAACAAAACACATAGCGGCCCATAATTCAATTTTCATACATGGTTAAAAAAATTTTATTATTTTTGTGACAAAAATACAAAAACCTAAGCGTAGATGTGGCAGGTAATGAAGCTAATTTAAGTGTTTATTCTTACATCAGAATGTAGCCAGAACTGAATGTATCGTCACGTTTTACAGCTGCACATTTCAGCCTGACGCATCCAACCTCAGCAGCATGGTTTATGGGTCATTTGACCATGGGATCATATAGAAGAGTGGGGAAAATTTCTTGGAAAGAGAAGAAAACTAGGTATTAACACTGTATGAAGAAAGAATTACCAAAGATCGATCAAATAAAGTAATTTGGACTTTTTAAAAGACATGGCAACTTGTGGAAGACTACTTTAGGGTAGACAAGCAAGAGATAGGCAGATACAAGTGAGAAACAGGTTAGTCTAGCAGATTGCACCACCAAGGTGAGAGATAGGGATGTTGGAGGCCTGTCGCAGCCAACTTACGACAGAGACTGCATTTGATGAATGAATGGAAAGCATTGCAAAGAGGAAAATATTTTGTAACCCAGAGAAACGCAAGATCAAAAACATGGGTATAAGAATTTCATTGAGACAAAGCTGGAACTGGTAGCTAACTATAAAGTTAGATTTTAGGATTCATGCTCTGCAGAGCTACAGGACGTATAAATAAATTCTTAGTGAGTAAATCCTACTCTCAACTTCAAAACCTGCAATTTTGAATCATATAGTACTTTATGATGGTCTGAGAACAGACCAAGACATGATCCTCATAGAAATAAAATTATATTAAAAGTTTGATGCTGAGTGGGTATTTACTTCAATATGACCAGCTCAATTTAAAATTCTGCATAAATTTGCTTATGGTTAGGTTATCTATCTCTGAACAGGAGATACAGCCGAAGATGGATGTGTTGGGCCATTGCAGGAAATAAAATGGCAACACAATGTGCATTTCCATTCTCTGACTACACTGAACTGGAAATCTTGTCCACCAGGACCACTGTCCTGTTACAAGAGAAATCCAGCGGGGGTTTGAAAATTAACGGTGAAGAAGAATAGGAGACAGCTGTTACAAATCTGTACAAATACACAAGAATTTAAACTCCCATAATGATGATGTTCGTCCATCGTAATCGACGATGGCCAAAACAAAACCATAATAATAATAACAATAAGTAATAACAAATAACGTTAATAGTGCGTTTTTAAATGACGAACTAGTCCAATGCTCACACAAAATGTTCTACAGAATTGACAACTGCAGAGGGTCCCAATGGGACGTAGAGATGTTTTTTTCTACATGCCTGATTCTGTCTGGTCTCTTCCGCCGCTAGTTCTAATGCTGTAAAGCCATAATAGTCAATAAATAAATAACCAACACTACAAAAACACTTGCCATGTTTCATCATAACACAGAGAAATCTGACGATAACTTTTGATGCTGGTCTTAGCAGAACCTGACGTTTGCCACGTTTTTCAGCTTTGGAAATGGCATTGAGAGCATCCGCTAACACATTCATGTGCACCATCTTGACAAGCTGAGAAATAAGTCAATAAAGACAAAATTATGTCTTGAAATTTTTTTTTAAACATTTTCAACTAGCAGATAAAATGAAGTGCTTAAACTAATATGGCCCCCAATATCAGGCAAATATGAAAGTCCCTAAGCCATATATACTGGTCTTCCTCAGTATTCATTCTTTCACTTGATCTCTCTTGTAGCAGGACAACATCCCTGCTAGATTTATGTATTTAGCCCGCCCCCCCCCCATCCTGGGCCTAGATATTTTGACAGTGTACATAATTTTTGCATAGAAATAAAGTAGTGAATAATGAATATATTTTTTTGATTGTATGTGTGGTATATGGCATTGTGTAAGTAAATGTCCTAGAGTGGTAAGAATAAAGTAGACATTTTGGCGCATTCGTCATATCTACGGTCACTGAAATTTGAGCTAGTTTTGAGGTATTCCCCAAAGCTGAAGTTGCGCTGATCCACTGTTCGCGCGGAAATGTGCCACGGCTTGCGAGAGGTTATATCACAGTTCGCGCGGAAAGTTAGTTAAGGTTGTGTGTGGTTTTAAGGGGGGGGAGAGAGAAAGGAGATACAAAATAAAAAAGGAGAGGGAGGGGTGGTATAAAAGGGGGGATTCATGGCATATGAATGTTTTAAAAGGCCTAGGGGTCTTCCTCCAGGGGGAGTGGGTGGCATAAAAAAGAGGGGGGGTCTCCCCCTCATGACATTTGAATGTTAACCTTTAGGACCCTGAATTAAAATTAAGAAATATCCCCCTGGGCCTGAATTCTTTTTTGGAAAATTTGCGTTATTGATGGTGGGTGTTTTGAAAACGCGATATCTTTTTTGTTTTAAAAGATATCAAAATAATGTTTGCACATCTAAATAAAGGAGTGAATAGTGAATATAATCATGTTTTTGTTGTTGTTGTATGTGTGATATAACAGTTGTGAGCAAGTTGTGAAGTTGAAAATTCAGGAAAAAATCGCAAAACGCCATTTTCAAAATCGCAAATATATCTTCTTGACGACCCTAATACATGAGCAATGTGTGGCAACATTGATAAAATACTCATAAATACCTATACTTATTGTATATGTATTGTTTTATATCCAAACTAATATAATATGAACTAAAATAACTAATAAAACGTGAAGAAATCGCATATAATGACCGTGAAATCGCATATAATGGGCGAGGCGTGATCGGCACCAGCAAAAGCCCCCACATTTCAACAAAGTGGATCGGTGCTCATGGTTTGTGTTATGATTTGTATTATAATTAATGCATGGTTTGCGGAGAAATTATCCCTGACGGAACGGTGAATAAGGTAAGTGCTTCAATTTACCCATTTCACACGGTTTACATTTTTAATTAGGCGACAGCAGATTTCCGCTAGTAAAATCTCTGCTCAAATCTATCAAATCTTTTTTTTTCATGTCCGCCACGCACAAAATCGTTTGCCTTTCGTTGGGTGTGTGACGTTATCGCACGCGGGATTTGATTGGTTGCCGGATTTTCTAGCGGAACTCTATGACGCCGCTTGATTTAAAATGAAAACTGTGCTATTTATAGCACTGTGGCCGTAGATAAGAAAAATATACCGAATTTTTTTATATTTTTCTGTCTGTCATTTTTTCCTCCATCTAAATCCCATTTTGAAAATTTTGGGCTCAAGTACAGTATAGTTCTCCACTGTGACCTTTGTTCTAGTTTCGAGGTGTTACCTGACCTTTGTTGCGTGATTTGGCAAGCTTACGGTAAGTACTAAGAGTAAGGTTAGGATTCGAAATAATATTTCTAATGTGTGCGTGCACCTCGCTCAGTGTGTAGCAGGCAGAAATACTGATCGCTCACCACAAATAATAGGAAATTGTAAAAAAATTTGTAAATTGGAAAACAGATTATGCATAAGTTCATCTGTGTCTAGATTTTAACTCAAGGGATTGTCAAATGTGACGTCACGGCAGCCATTATTTTGATTGGTGTTACACTGGAATCCATGACGTTGGATAGTTAAAATTGTCAACAGTGTGCTATTTATAGCACAGTGGAGAACTAATCTGTACTTTTACAAAATTTTGTGCTAATCTAATGCCTAAAAATAAGTAAACTTTACTGTGATGTTAGATTGGCAGACCTGTCATCAGGGTGAAGTTCAGTCTTCTCCAGATCAGAGCGCTGTCCCATCATAGTTTTTCCCTCAAATATTGTTAACTTTTAATGTAATTTTCAAGGATGCTTTGACTTGTTTTTAATCAAAGTAAAAAGCCTGCCCTCATAAGTGAAGTTTTATGACTATTTACTGAACGGTCTGTGCAACATAATTGAAATGTTTTAGCAGACATTTGTCATCTTACAAAGTTCATTAGTAATAATATCGTAGATTTTTAGGGCTAATCTTGAATTATAAATGCACATTACTTACTAACATTTCAATATATAAAAGGAATATTACAAAAACAATAAGCAGGGATCTAAACATTTAGGCCCTAGTTAAGGAAACACGCAATATATTACATGACAAACAAACATAAAAAAGATATTTATGAATGTATTATACCGTATATTTTATATTAAATATAATTATAACATGGAAAAGGTAAGATGCAACTCGATATTATATGACAGTATACAAAACCGACCTACTCGTTGATGGCGACGGGTAAGAAAAGGGCGATAATTTTTACGTATTTCCGGAAGTTGACAGAATTTATAACTTCCGATTCAGTGGTGCCGCTCAGAATAGTGTTCTCTGCATTCAGTATAAATTTAGGAAAGTGAAAGGTAGCAGACCCCCCTCTCTCTCTTTCTCTCTTTCTCTCTCTCTCTCTCTCATATGTGACGTGTTCATTCCACAACGCGGTCTTCCTTATGGATTCTCTGAACACTCCACGATTCTGGGCGAGTTGACCTGCCGCAGCTAGATCACTGCACCATCGTAGTCTTGGGCGCCCGTTGCCGTTAACTCTGCCTTCAGTTACTAAACTCGTCCATGCTGTTATGTTATCATTATAAATGTTTTATTGCATATTTCTTATATACCTTTTTTTTATCTTGATTTGTTCATAGATAGGTATTCCTAGTAACCTGTTTATCTTATTTTGCATTACTATTTGTTACTTTGGTTACTGCGGCACCCTCCACTTTGTCGGACGCCCTCCGACCATTTGGTTATTTTTCTGTCTCTTCATATGACCCCCCCCCCCCACCAACAAAAAAACACACCTTTCTTGTTAAGGAGCCAGTCCTCTTCGACGTTTGTTTGTCTTAACACTTCGTGATTTGTCTTTTTAGCGGTCCATAGTATATGTAAAATTCTTCTGTAGCATCTCATTTCGAAAATAGTGTTTCTCTTTGCTATTGTTTTATTTAATGTCCTTGCCTGACATCCGAATATTGCCCGTGGAAATAAGCATTTTCTGACCATACGTAGTTTGGCTATCCTGCTTGTACCTTGCCAAAGTTTTATTATTTGTGCAAGTTTCAATATCGCCATTGCAATTCTTCTCTTGATTTCCACATCGCAGTCTACTGAGCTATTTATGTTTGTGCACATATACTGGAAATTTGTTACGTTCTCTAATTTGAAATTGTCACTTATTATCTTTGGTTGTACTTTCAATTTATCTGTTGTCATAATTTTTTTGTTTTCTTCATATCTAAGTTCAGGTTTTGAGCTTCCCTATCTTCTCTTGTTGATAGTAACATTTGCTTTATATCATCTCCGTTTGTTGTTAAGAGAACTGTGTGTCGTCAGCATATCTCATTTCTGGGATCTGCTGACAGCAGATGGTAAGAGGCTGGAAATCAACATGTCATGTCGTCTTTTACGTTTCGCGTTATGAAACCAATTGTCTAAGGAGGATGCTGCCAATCAACCAGATGTGCCAATCGCCTACCATCGGGAGAGATGGACGATCAAGATCAATAGGAAAGCTACACGCCCGTGTGTTACCGGGGCCCGAAAGGGAAGCAAAGAATAGCAACACTATTTACCTTCCATGCATTTCGTAAAAAGGCGACTAAGGAGGTTATGGGATGGAGTTGGCTGTCCCATCCCATATAGGGTCAGTGACACAACGCCATGCTGATGTCAAATGTATCGGGCCGAAAGGCGCAGCTATCGCATCGATGCTGTAAACCATGATATAACGCATTCCGTTCTCCGGACTACATCCTTATAATCTGCAGGAGTTTGAGAACGAACGCAGAAGAAGAAGAAGAAGAATAGGAAAGCCACAAACACCAACACAAGATGACTATCACATTATGAACAGATCAGAATAAGTTGTAATTCTGCGTCTCACAACGAGACACAACCAACTCCGCAATGACATGTACACACAATTTAAGATTGGCAATACAACCATGTGTATATGCAGCAGAGAATGCTAAACATATACTTCAAGTGTGTTCTGAGTATGAGACACTGAGGCAGACATATTGGCCAGAGGAAACAACACTGGAATCAAAGCTCTATGGGACACTGTATGAACTACAAAAGACAGTGAGTTTTATTCAGTAGGCAGAATTACAGATATAGACAGGTTTCAAAAAACGAAATAAGAATAATAATAAAATAGTAGCAAAGAGAATCGCTGATTTCGAAGTGAGATGCGCAACGAAGATGGATGTGTCACTGGCGCAAATAAAACGTCGACACACCGCATTTCCATTTTCTGGACTACATCCTGCTGGAAAACTAGTAGGACAATTGTCCTGCTACAAGAGAGATCCAGTGGGAGTTTGAAAATAAACGCCGAAGAAGAAGAAGAAATAATATGCTACAGAAGAATGCTACGTATACCATGGACAGCTAAAAAGACAAATCAAGAAGTGTTAAGATCAGTAAACGCCGAAGAGGACTGGCTACATTTTAACAAGAAATTATTGTTTTTTTTTATCATATAAAGAAACATAACAGCATGTAAAGATTAATAGCTGAAAGTAGTCAATGGAAACAGGGGGAAAAGGCGACGATGGTGCAGTGATATATCAGATTGCATAAACATATCTCTAGCTGCGGCACATCATCTCACCCAGAATCGCGAAGTGTTCAGATAATCCATATGGAAGATTACGTTCTGGAAAGGATGCGCCTCATGATGATGACCGGTGAACAATTTAAGGTAGAAAGACAACTACTGCTATGTATTACTATACTAACACTGAAATACAGGAAACAAAATATATGATTAAAGTATTGTCTATATAGGAAACAAAATATATAATTAAAGTATTGTCTATATAGGAAACAAAATATATAATTAAAGTATTGTCTATATAGGAAACAAAATATATAATTAAAGTATTGTCTATATAGGAAACAGAATATATAATTAAAGTATTGTCTATATAGGAAACAAAATATATAATTAAAGTATTGTCTATATAGGAAACAAAATATATAATTAAAGTATTGTCTATATAGGAAACAAAATATATAATTAAAGTATTGTCTATATAGGAAACAAAATATATAATTAAAGTATTGTCTATATAGGAAACAAAATATATAATTAAAGTATTGTCTATATAGGAAACAAAATATATAATTAAAGTATTGTCTATATAGGAAACAGAATATATAATTAAAGTATTGTCTATATAGGAAACAGAATATATAATTAAAGTATTGTCTATATAGGAAACAGAATATATAATTAAAGTATTGTCTATATAGGAAACAGAATATATGATTAAAGTATTGTCTATATAGGAAACAAAATATATAATTAAAGTATTGTCTATATAGGAAACAAAATATATAATTAAAGTATTGTCTATATAGGAAACAAAATATATAATTAAAGTATTGTCTATATAGGAAACAAAATATATAATTAAAGTATTGTCTATATAGGAAACAAAATATATAATTAAAGTATTGTCTATATAGGAAACAAAATATATAATTAAAGTATTGTCTATATAGGAAACAAAATATATAATTAAAGTATTGTCTATATAGGAAACAAATTATATGATTAAAGTATTGTCTATATAGGAAACAAAATATATAATTAAAGTATTGTCTATATAGGAAACAAAATATATAATTAAAGTATTGTCTATATAGGAAACAAAATATATAATTAAAGTATTGTCTATATAGGAAACAAAATATATAATTAAAGTATTGTCTATATAGGAAACAAAATATATAATTAAAGTATTGTCTATATAGGAAACAAAATATATAATTAAAGTATTGTCTATATAGGAAACAAATTATATAATTAAAGTATTGTCTATATAGGAAACAAAATATATAATTAAAGTATTGTCTATATAGGAAACAAAATATATAATTAAAGTATTGTCTATATAGGAAACAAAATATATAATTAAAGTATTGTCTATACCAAGTCTGCGAAGACTTCTGTGGCCGGGACACACAATGAGAGTCCGAATATCAATCAATAAACCCATAACCCTTCAGGGTCGTAGGGGTACCACATTGGATGCTTCAGCACACAGAGCCCTCGGGCGAATTCTATCCTCAGCGATGCGGATGAGTGTGGAAATATCTTGCCCTGTCCATTCGTTGATGTTGTCTGTCCATGACTTTATTTCTCCTCCTCTGCTTCTTCCACCCTCGACAGTTCCATGCAGTATTGTTTTTGACAAGGAATCGTGCCTGCATACATGTCCGAACCATGCTAGTTTTCGTCGTTTCACTATTGATAGCAATGGCTCCTGGACACCTGCACACATTTCTACTTTATTTCTTACGTACACATTGGTCTTATGTTGCCTATAGGAAATTCGTAGAATTCTTCTGTAGCATTTATACTCGAAAGCCTGTAATCTTCTCTCCATGTCCGCAGTGAGTGTCCAACTCTCACAACCATACAACACAACAGAAAACACCAGCGACTTATACAGTTTGATTTTCACTCCAACACTGATGTTGCTTTTCAAAATCACAGTTAGCCTTGACAAGAACGCTAAAGCCATCTCCAGCCTTATTTTTAGTTCTGCTTTGCATTTACCATCGCTGCATATACTGGATCCGAGGTATTTGAAGGTATTCACCTCTTCAAGCTTGTGTCCATTCATCATGATATTTTCTGGTTTTCTGTGTCTCTGCTGTTTACCAAGATTTTGCTCTTATCTGTATTGATTTCCATTCCGTACTTGCTGGTAACTTTTTCCAACTTTGATGTTAATTCTTGCAATGATTGTTCTGACCCAGCTATAGCTATAGCTGACCCAACGAATAGCTGGGTCAGTTCGAATATAGCAGAAGACCAAAGGACCTCTTTGTATAAAGTGCCGTTGATATTCTCTCATCAGTTGTGGGGAGGTGGGCTACATATAAAAAATCGAGATCATTCGTTCGTTTTTGTGTGTCAGATGGTCATTGTGATAACCATTTGACGACATTTTTATGAAAAGTGCTAAGAGAGGGTTTTTTGGGGCTTTTTGGCAAGGTTCAAGTACTAAAAGTCATGTTCCGAGTTGCCTAAGGCAATGCTTGTGCATATTTCAGAAGCAACGTATACCTTGATACAAGGATATACGAATACAGGATATGAATAATAGATTCAGGCAATGAAATGGAGTCACGGTGTCAGGATCCCATGGAATTTGTTGTATGGCAGAGAAAGGTCAGAAATATATCACAACAAAGGAGAAAATGATGGAGAAATCAATATAAAGACATACTATTCAGATGATATATCACATTATGTCACAGACGATTTCTAAAAAAATCTGTGCCTTTCGGGTTGATTTTAGTAGTAACATTGTATATCTTTATACATTGGAATGTGTCTTGTTCCATCTTCTATGTGAAGAGTCCTTTACAGAACGTTTTCCTCACTGCTACTCTGTAAGCCTCTCTGATAGTTTAGAAAAGCAGGTACACTCATCCGCATCGCTGAGGATAGAATTCGCAGGACTCTGTGTGCTGTTTGTTTGTTTTGCGTTCGCTCCATTGTAACCAGCACGGATATTCGTGCGATTTTCGCCGGGAGCGTGATTACGTTGTGCCACCGTATGCGCATTGTAGGCCTAGCACATCCGATTTCGGCATGAGTTATGTGTGCTGAATCATCCAATGTGGTACCCCTACGACCCTAAAGGGTTACGGGTTTATTGTTTGATTGATTGTTCTAGTCTTTACAAAAGTCATTGTGAGATCAACTTTCTGTCATGATATCCGTAGATATATCTTGATATATGATATCCTTAGATTTATCTTAATATATGATATTCTTAGATAATTCTGTCAATGATATATGACCTATCTATAACATTTAATTTCAAATTCTGATTTTTTTTCTTTTCTATTGCGAGTGTTAATGTCTAAATCTCATAACCATATGTTGCCACTGGAAAAATATATCCTCCTTAAGACGGTGTCGTATGAATGTCTTCTTCTTCTTCAGCGTTCATTATCAAACCCCCCACTGGATCTCTCTTATAGCAGGACAATGGTCCAACTAGATTTTCAGCAGGATGTAATCCAGAAAATGGAAATGAGTTGTGTCGCCATTTTATTTGCGCCAGTAGCCCAATTAGACAGTATGTCTAACTTCTGGAATCTCATGGCCCTGGTTTGCCAGATGGTTGCAACTATTTATGGCCAAATTGTTGGTAAAATATGGTCAAAATTCTAAATTGCGTATAAACTACTATAAACATGATGGATTTCAAGAGAGCTACTTTTGTATAAACTTGGGTTTATGTGGAATAAAGTAATACCGGCCTGTAAAATGCACCCGAATCAGGGTTACACAAGTTTCCATATAATGTATTAGTGGAGAAAGTAGAAATGACGTGATAATTTCCTGTGGTGTTTTTGTTCTGTATAGGACACATAATAGCGGTTTTTAACGTGAATTAATGAGTTGAAATAATAATTTAAAAAAACAACAACATATTTATCTCGCATTTATCATTGATTTCAACAGTTACTAACAGTTATACATGGTTAATAATGAAGTAGTGACATTATAATTCGTAGTTGTGTTTGTACTATCTAACAGAAAAGTCACTGAAATTAATGACGCAATCATATTAAGAGGACGGATTTGTTTTCTTTCAACATGAAATAACAGTCCCCGCCGAAGACGGATGTGTCGGACCATTGGCGTAAATAAAACGGCGACACAACGAATTTCCATTCTCTAGACAACATCCTGCTGGAAATCTAGAATTGATCATGGTACTGCTACAAGAGAAATCCAGCAGGAGTTTGAGAATGAACGCTGAAAAAGAAGAAATAACAGTCCATAAACCCGTAAACCTGGAAACTGTTAGGGTCGAATAGGTAGGCCTACCACATTGAATACTTCAGCACACAGGGTCCTCCAGCGATTTCTATCGTTAACGTTGCAGATGTGTTCGAAAAAAAATTGTTTTGTCCATGCCTTGACGTTGTCTGTCCATGTCTTTATTTTCCCTGCTCTGCTCCTCCCCCTTCGAGTGTATCTTTCAATAAAATAACAATGCATTGTACGTAAACCCGTGGAAACCAGAATCATACGCATTTTTACATGCCGGTATTATTTTGTTTCCGTGCACCTACACGTGTATTATCTCTGTCTAATTATCAACATTCATTCAGTGCACAATGACAAATATATGTTATTACTAACTCGATTACACATGCGGTTGCGTCTGTGAGTCTCACCAATGGCCCACTAGACAAACCACACATACAACAGAAATCATTAGTAGATGACATGCCGTTATATTGAGGTTCTCTTATGGAAGCTTTGTAGCAGGTTATCTATACAATAATAACCCCCTCTGAGTAGAAGGCTGCGTATTATATCTCACTATAGAAACAATGAATCCAATGTCGCATCATGAGACATGTATTATCAAACACCTGTTTGTAACATACACTCTACATTCTACGTTTTTACATGAGTAGAATTTACAAAATTGGTAACATATCCTATTCAGGACGTAGCCGTCGACCCATATTTCTTTTTGGATGTAGTGATTTTATAGGCAATATAAATACGTTTAGTAGTTTGCCATTTCTTTCTGAACAGTCCGGATAGCTTATTTCCATAGAGTGGAGCAAATAATGCAACACTGTTTACCTTTCATGCATGTTCACCGTACATGCATGTCGTAAGAAGCGATTAAGGAGTTATGGGATTACATTGTGTATCCCATTTCATATAGGTTCACAGTGATCTAAAACCATGCTAGAGTAGGATTTATCGGGCGGACAGGCCCATATATCGCAGCAGTATCGTTGTGACAGTGGGGATTTATGAAGTACCTTGGTTTTATATATACGCATCATTATTGAAATATCAGCGAGACATAGGGTCCTATATATATATTTTTTTTTTATCTAGTTTATCTATTTACAACGCCCTGGTTTACAACATCAAGATTACAATGTGCAGTATTAGAACATCAAGATTACAATGTGCAGTATTAGAACATCAAGATTACAATGTGCAGTATTAGAACATCAAGATTACAATGTGCAGTATTAGAACATCAAGATTACAATGTGCAAGAATATACAAAATATATATGTAAAATATACAAGAGCAAACACTGAAGATTTTTATAATTTACAAGTTGTTTATTTATTATTTTGAGCAACGTGGTTGACATAATATTTAACAACATAAGGTATATTGCTGACAACAGTGATGGCATATATCTGTCGCTTGCAGTATATTTTATACATTCAGTTGGTTGGTTGCTGATCCTGCGGTCCATGGGCCCATGCCCTTTGACCCAATACATTCAGTAAACTATACATTTTGCACGTTCAGCTATAGGCCTACATTGAGTGAACGTAATGTGTCGCCGTATACCATACAGGTGGATGCCCAGTAAAGATAACAGTTATCTTTACTTGTTATTGGGAAAGCCAGCCATTGTCAGTTGTTTCATCTTCTGTCCGTACCCTCGGGCTGCAGTGATCTGGGATAAGTGGTAGCTGGACGGCAATAAAAGTTTATTGGGTGGTGGTCTAGGTAGTCGGTCAGGATTCTTCGTCCCAGTGTTCAGGCAACATCTCTGCGTCGAGCGAGAACTCTTTGTGTACGAGTATTCCCATTACATCTCTCCATGGTACTATACTTCGATGATGAATTCAGTGCACATCAGGACTAACATTATGATAAATGGCAATAATATTGAGGTGGTGAATACCTTCAAATACTTCGGATCCAGCATATACAGCGATGGAAAACACAAAGCAGAACTAAAAATAGGGCTAGAGATGACTTTAGCATCCTTGTCAAGTCTAACTGTGATTTGGAAAAGCAACATCAGTGTTGGAGTGAAAATCAAACTGTATAGGTCGCTGGTGCGTTCTGTTGTGTTGTATGGTTGTGAGAGTTGGACGCTCACTGCGGACATGGAGAGAAGATTACAGGCTTTCGAGTACAAATGTTACAGACGAATTCTACGAATTTCCTATAGGGAACATAAGACCAATGTATTCGTAAGAAATAAAGTGTAGATGTATGCAAGTGTACAAGAACCATTTCTTTCAATAGTGAAACGACGAAAACTAGCATGGTTTGGACATATATACAGACATTATTCCTTGTTAAAAACAATACTTAAAGGAACTGTCGAAGGCGGAAGAAACAGAGGAGGACAAATAAAGACATGGACAGGCAACATCAAGGAATTGACAGGACAAGATATTTCCACACTTATCCGCATCGCTGAGGATACAATGCGCTGGAGGACTCTGTGTGCTGAGGCATCCAATGTGGTACCCATACGACCCTGAAGGGTTACTGGTTTATTGATGATGATACTTCGATGGAATAAAAACTATTCAAGGATGTTTCATAAATATTTGTTATCTGACCTGTAGTATCTCTTGGTTTAACGTGAAAAGGTTTCCATGTGGACAAAGTCAATGCGTTTTTCATGTGGATTCGGGTACTTACTATTGTAAAAATAAGAAGTGTAAGACAATAATCTAACTTTTTATAAACACTGTAAATGTTACATTGTAGATATACATAAAATGGCAGCTGGAGGAATAGTCAAATGAAGTTTACTAGAATTGAAAATGTTTCATAAAGCTACATTTCAACCACACACAACTTTACACATATTCAACTAGATAACACAACACATACTACGAGCATGTATGTGGGTTCGTCCATCACGTGATGATGATGACCATCTGTTAATTCACTTTTGAAAATTCAGTTAGAATTATGTCCATGCCTAATAGTTCGTAGATGGCTGATGAGCCCTAATCGAGCTGTAAATGTCATTGGACAGTCCGGGCATGGAATTACCACTGTAGAAGGATTTTGTTCAATCCTTGACTTTCTAGCTACTCTCCGCTGTTGAGCTGCTACATTTCTCGACTATTAACAAGATGATGCTCCCTTTTTGACTGTATAGCGCCATGTAGATCTATTTTGTGCAAGTTCTTCCCTTGTATCTATAAAAATTCTTGAGACTAACGGGAATTGAACCAGTCCGTTCTACGGCACCAAGTCGCCTAGCAACAATTGCACACGCGTTTTTCAGTACTTGACTAACCGCATCTCCAAAAAAAGATGCGATTTCATCAAGCCATTCAAATCGTGCACACAAAGTCACCCGAACGGACCAATCGGGTGACTTTGTGTGCACGATTTCAATGGCTTGATGAAATCGCATCTTTTTTTGGAGATGCGGTTAGTCAAGTACTGAAAAACGCGTGTGCAATTGTTGCTAGGCGACTTGGTGCCGTAGAACGGACTGGTTCAATTCCCGTTAGTCTCAAGAATTTTTAAAAATTGTCCTCTGGCTTCCTACTTAAATTTACTTGTATCTATAAATACAATCATATCAAGTCACGTTTTCATCAATCAGATGTCATTATTTTATCACTCATTTCACAAAATTGTAAAGGTCCACCATTTCACATTTCAACTCACGGACACAGTTCATCACATTGCATATATCTATTATTGTTATTTTGATATTATCTGACGCAAATGTTGTATCTAGAATGATATACATTTAAAAAAAAATACTAAAAATAAATAAATATCAGTTTAAAAATATATATAAGATAGATACATATAACAAATATAAAATAGATTAAGTAGGTTTTATAGAAAGACCCCCACATCGATGCAGGCAACTTGGCGAGGTGATGGGGTTTAGTTCAGCCAGCAGAGGCTGGAAATTAAGACTAGCCGGGGCCTTCTACATTAGGGCAGAACCTTTGTCTTGCCTAGCAGGTAAAAGTGTTAAAATCAGCGACATTTTACCAGAAGGCACAAATCAACAACCAAAATGTCATGCACTATCGCTAGAGAATGAGAAAATAAGGACAGATAACCCGTACAAAGGATAAACACGTTTCGACCAAATGTCTTTATCAAAATAGGGATAAACAAGAAAATAATAGAGTAACAATATAAATAATAGAGCATCCATATTTTTGCTAATTCATTGCTTGTCTCTATATTGATAAAGACCTTTTGATCGTAATGTCAATGAATTTTTTTGTAAGCTGTCTGTAAAACTTGTTCAGCGGATTTTATAATTTTTTAACTTATTTATCTACCTTATGAGCAATGCATTAAATTAAATAACACTTCCAGAAATAATTATTACCGGAGGTTGTTGGGCAGAATTACCGAAACAGCGACCCCCATTTTTTTGTATGGTTGTAGACTGATATAACCAATTTGAATTTGCATCCGTGGTTAAAAGAAGTATGAGAGACCTTCCTATATCTTACACTTCCTAATTCGGAAATGCCCAATTAATGCGAAGAAGAGTTTATTACACAATTACAAGACAGATGAAAAGTCTTTGCTACGGGATGTCAATAAATTACGTCAAGAATTTAATAAAAAAAGGGGGGGGGTCTAAACATGTTTAAGTTTGACAGTTGTTAACGGGGGGGGGGGGTGACAAGAGTTGACGCTAAACGATGCTAAACATATTGTTTTTTTCTACACCAACTTTTTCTATCCCACCTACCTACCTAATCCATCTATCTAATGTGACGGGATCTTTACAGAACGTTGTTCTCACTGCCATTCTGTAAGCCTCTCAATCTGTGCAAGCTGTCTTGCTTCTAGTCTCATGTTGAAGGTCTTCGATGTCGTGTCCATCGTGGTCTTGATCTCGCTCTTGATCTATTTCCTGGAACTTTTCCTTCCATTATTAATCATGATTAATCTACAACAATTTTCCTTCCATGATTAATCATGATTAATCTACAACAATTACATTCCTTGAATTTGAAATATTTGTCTAAAAATAATTAAATAGCGTGTCATGCATTTTCATCAAATTTTTAAAATAGGTTTTTGTTATAGGTGTATTTTGTTTTGACATAATTAAGCAGAAGGGGAATGGGTACTCTATGAATTCTTGACAGTTGATACCAATATTGAGGTGGGGGGGGGGGAGATGGAAAATAATTGGCAACAAATTGTCGACGTAATTTATGAACATATTCTAAGCCGTATCTGCGGCATTAAAAAGGTTAATACTAGTATATTCTAATGTATTTACTCACTCTTCCTGCTCGTTCTATGATCGTTCTTAAAGTTCTGCTGGGTAGCAGAATGTAGCACAGAGAACGAAATTCATTGTGTCACTATGATAGAGGATGCGAATGTATCAGGGTTTAAGGCACATATATCACCGCTAACCTGCAAACTATGACACAGCACATTCCACCCCCCTGACTACATCCTGCCATTTAGCAGGAGTGAGAAAACGGGCGCAGAAGAGGAAACACAGTCAAGCTGCTCATAATAACACAATACAGCATTCTATTATAATGAGTTCATTCTGATAATCAGCAGTTGTTTTATTTATCATTTGTTCTTTTTTGTTTTTTGTTTTTGGCAAACTTCCACTGGATCTCTCTCTTGTAGCAGGACAATGACCCTACTTGATATTCTAGAAGGATGTAGTACCAGAGAACGAAGATGCACTGTATTCTTTCTATTTGCGTCATTGGCCTGACATATCGGACTTTGGCGGTGACAACTAATACATCCAGTGTTGCTACCATGTCTGCTACACGGTTGACGTTTGTGGCCTTATCGCTAGTAGGCCATCTGTACGTTGCAACCTGTATTCGCTTATCGCTAGTAGGCCATCTGTACGTTGCAACCTGTATTCGCTTATCGCTAGTAGGCCATCTGTACGTTGCAACCTGTATTCGCTTATCGCTAGTAGGCCATCTGTACGTTGCAACCTGTATTCGCTTTTCGTCATGAATCATAAAGCTAAGTTAAACTTGCTTGACTTGTCACCGCTGTCTGCTATGCTATCGACATAGCCACATATTTCAACCATTAGGAATTTTAGAATTAGGACAGAAGATGATGAATATGTACGAACCACAGCTGTCGCATAAGACGGATGTGTCGGGCAATGACAAAAATTAACGGCGACACAACGTATTTCCATTCTCATTTCATGTTAGAAATTTAGTAGGAAATATAGTTCTGTTGAAAGAGAGATATAACGGAAGTTTGAGAATGAACGCCGAAGAAGACGAAGAAGAAGCCCAGCTGAGAAAAAGTCAACAACTTACTAACATTCACGTGTGATTGATTAATATTCGAGCATAATCCAAATTAGCGTGTGGCGTGAATTATTTACAAAATAACTTTTGTTCTAAAATATTCCCTGTTATGTCTGTTTCACTTCTTTAGTGTCAATAGTTTCTTTGTCTGTGGTGTGATTGAGTACATTTGTCTCACTAGGACTAACACCATCTTTAGTGTCACAGCTGGCAACAGGTGCACACAGAGAGTCATCTACAACACTGCTCCTTTCATCAGAAATGCTATGGAAGCTTCTCCCATGGATGGAACACCTGTACGCGAATGAACCGGGTTCACTAAAAACAGACTCAGGATCCGCTAAGGATGGTTTGCTTAGAAGGTCATCCAAGTGTGTTGTGTACATGTCACTGTTGTTGTATCGTCCGGACCTCTTGTTTCCTTCTCTGTTAGAAAAAAAGATGTTACAAATAAGTTACTTTTGGGTTCTTGTCTGGAGCGCGTACCCCCCTCCCCCCGATGTGATTAATAATTTGATTATTATTTCCCTTGGCAATGTTTGCCAATTGATATTTCTCGATTATTAATTAAATTATTATTATTATTATTAAGGGTTATGCTTAGGGTTTGGGTTAAGAGAGGTTATGTTTTACATAACTAACCCTAAACTTTACCTTAAATATATTTATACTAAAATTAATAAAGGATAAACATAAACAAACATTGCCAAGGGAAATAATCACATCGGGGGGTACGTGTAACAAACAAGAATCTACTTTTGTTTTTAGAATGAATAAAAAACACAAAATAGTTATTTAATGTGTCTTAGTCCAATGTTTCTTAAATGTTTTGTTGCCGAGCCCCAGCAGTTTCCCCAATCTGCTAGGGACCGGCGTGGATGATGATAGGCATGACCTGACTCCAGTAAAGACCTGTGTACAAAAAATAAACATGATCTGAAAGGTTGATATTTGACTATTTTTGATTTTCGTTGGTCGGCCTTGACTTTATTTTGGCATGCAACTCCAAGTATATAAAATGTGACCAACGAAAAGTACAACAATAATTTTAAAAATGTAAGAATGAAGACTTGTTTACTTTCTGTACTAAGGTCTTACCTGTCGACAGTCTCGTGAGTCAATAGTTTTATATGATGTATGTGGAAGGGGCCTAAAAAAGGAGCAAATAATAGCAACACTCTTTAACTTTCACGAATGCTCTAAGAGGTGACTAAGGAGGTTATAGGTGGAATATCTCAATCCATATAGGGTCAAAGTGACCCAGAAGCCATGATGAATTCAGATGTATCAGGCCGAAAGGCGCAGATAACACAGTAAATCTTTAAACCGAGACACAACGAATAGGCTCCAGCTGAAAGGACGTTGCTCAAGGTCCGTTCGCTGCCTCCCTCCACTTAAAAAGAATGCCAGAGAAACACCCATTTGGAGTTCAAAACACAACTCCATCGCCTGCATCATCACAACCTCTACCACCACGACCACCAACACCACCATTATGATTATCACCAACACATCATCATCATGATGTTATCATCATCTAAAAACGTTATATATATATATATATTCATACACACAAATATAACATATCTATCTATAACTTTTTCTCGGTTTTTACTGTAAGGCAAGAGTAAATGATGAACAGTTTTCGCGTCATGACAAGTTTGGTTGCTTGATGTGCAGTGGCTTCTTCTTCTTCTACGTTCGTTCTCAAACTCCTGCAGATTAGCAGGATGTAGCCCGGAGAACGGAATGCGCGGTGTCATGGTTTACATCATTGCTGCGATATCTGCGCCTTTCGGCCTGACACATCCGACTTCAGCATGGCTTTGGGTCACTGACCCTATATGGGACGGGACAACCAACTCCATCCCATAACCTCCTTAGTCGCCTTTTACGACATGCGTGGAAGGTAAACAGTGTTGCTATTCTTTGCTCCCCTTTCGGGCCCCGGCAACACACGGGCGGTGCAGTGGCTTGATGTCATGACACGTTTGGTGGCTTGATGTGCAGTGATATTGTAAAGTAAAAGGGCTACGGTAACTGAGTTTCATTCTCAATAAATGGCTGAACCATTTCCGTTTCTGTTTTCAATATATTTGCACACAGACAGATGCTGTTCTAACAATTCTTGTAATATCTTAATTCATCACTTTGGTATATATATAATATATAATTTTATAACCTTATAAAATTATCCCACCGAAGACGAATGTGACTGGCCATTAGCGCAAATACAACGACAACACAACACATTACCATTCTCAGGACTACATCCTGCTGGAAATCTAGAACGGAACATGAGAGCTCTAGTAGGAGTTTAAGAATGAACGCTCAAGAAGAAGAAGATATATATATATATATATATTTCTTTGGTGTGGCAACAGGGCATTGGATTTTTAGATCAGGGTGCACAGAATAGAGATATAGAGATAGTGTATTTCTTCCAGAAATGTCGTAGACGGCAACTAGGGATAGTGGGGGGGGGGGGGGGAATGCTGACAACCCATCATTAGTATAAAATTAATTGTTAATATTTTGCCTCAATTTTTTACTTTTGTCTTCTAATTTTGTCTGCTGCATAGTAACACAACTAACATTCATAAGAGCTTGCATATTCCCAGTGGCAATATATGGGTGTGAATCCTGGACAATCACCAACAAAATGAAAAAATAAAATAGCAGCTTTTTAAACAAAATGTTACAGAAAAATCCTCAGAATACTGTGGACCAAAAAGATCACAAAAATAGCCATCCTGAGAGAAATGAATATAAAAGAAAACTGGCTAAACAGCATGGTTCTTTTAAGAAAACTACCATATTGTGGCCATATCAAACGCCTTACCCTATTCTAAAGCTAAGCAGGTCAAAATAAAAGAAAATTTTTTTAGACTCCGCACAGTACACTGCAGACTATAAGCACATCTCCACAAAATTAAGGCTGTCCAAACTGACCAATGCCCATGTCAAAAGGGTCCCCAGACTTCAGAACACATTCTGTAGACATGCCCACTCTTTGATGATGTGAGACCTAAAATATGGCCCCAAGAGACAGATCTGAAGGTAAAGCTATGGGGCAACCGTGGGGACCTCATGCTGACGAGTGAATTCGTAGGGGCGGCCCACCTTCCTGTATAGACTTATGAGCATAGGAAACTGTTCGCTGAAGAAGTAGAAAACGCAATGACAGCCTAGAGAAAACCATAATGGAGGGGATGATGCCAGGGTGACGATCAAGAAGCAGACCAAGAAGAAGATGGACGCAAGACATTAAAGACCACATGAACATGACAATACCAGAATCAGGAAGACTAGCTCAAGATAGACACTATTTTAGAAAAAAAGCTGTGATGACTGCTACATCTTGTTCAGAATATGATATCTGGTGATGATGTCTTCCACCAATAATTGTCATGGACGACGAAGAGGTGGATACCGGCGGATATTGCACCTTTGTTCTTTTGTGGCAGACTCCAAGGTGATGGGGAGTGCTAGATGTGCCAACAAATCTGTCAGAAGAATGATGATATAGTTGGCCCAGAAGAGTGTGTTGTGTTTCTGGTAGGACCTAATAATCCTGAGTACTGACTCATTGGAATGTGCCCCTTCGGAGAATAAACATGCATTACATCATGTACACAACTATGCCTTAGAGACATCCTTATATTCGAATGTCGTCTCTGGGTTTTTTTCTGTCGGAGGGTAAATTAAAAAAACTCACCCTGTACATGACGTGGCGACAGCAAGAGCATGCGGCCTTTATCACACAACTATTCAATCCCCTCCCTGCAACGCCTGAACTGGTAAAATGCAGTATTGACAGTTTTTTTTCAAGTCTCAGTAAGAGAACTGAGAAGAACGTGTGCTTTTGTCAGAAATGCTATGGATTGCCAAGAACTAACTGCACACAGCTAAAGGGAGAAGTCCTCAGTGTCTGGGAACAGCCCACCGCACTAACGATATGAGTGATGGTGCAACACAGGCTTGGTGCAACAATAACTATCACACTGCCAGGAAGGGAGGTTTCAACCTATGCCTTACTCTGAGCCACTGCAGCCAAGATATGGTTCACTGTGTTCGTTCCCCGCCACCAATTGACTACTGGTTATGCCGAACTTCTCTAATGATACAGACATGCAACCAAATGTTCAAGTCAAAAGGATTGTCACGCCCTGACTCACTGTGTCTCTATGATGGGTCTCAGCCATAAGAAACAACAGTGCCGTCAGCTTCCTTCTCAGTACTGTGCTGTACATCTCTGGTTCCCTCTCAACCACAGGGGGTGCATACATCTATACAAATAACAAAGCATAAAAATCATTGCAACAAAATAAAAAAAGGACGTGCCATGAAATTTCTATGAGAAGATAACCTCAATATAACAGCATGTCATCCACTAAGGTTTTCTGTTGTATGGGTGGTTTGTCTAGTGGGCCATTGGTGAGACCCACAGACGCAACCACATGTGTGCAACACAGGGCAATATGAGAAAACCCAAACAGAAATAAGTATGGAGAATTGCAACAAAGTACACAACACACAACAGCTAAAATGATTATTTTATCATCAATATATATATATATTATGATACGGAATAAAATGTGTCCTTTACCGACAGATCGGAGGATCCCAGTCAACAGCTGAGTTGGACACGAGCATCTACCCTTGTGAGGCGTGCACCTTTGGGAACATACCTTGTGCCGTAAATTTAGTTCCTAAACAAGAATCAAGTATTATGCAGAGCCGTGCCGTGCTATGATGCAGAAAGCCGGCCGCATCAGGTGACACCAATCAAAATATATTGTCAGGGGTGGTATTTCGAAGAAAAACCATTGAATGGGTTGCGATATTTCGAAGAAAAACAATTGAAGGGGCCGGTATTTGAAAACGTTGCAGTGCCCAAAACTAACAGACATCCGACAAGAACTATTACCACAACTTCCAGCTATACACAACACACTCTACACAACTGCACGACAACTTAGGAAAACCTGTGCATTCGCCAGAAGCGCTATGGTCTGTCAAGAGCTTCCTGCTCACAGCGAAAGGGATTGAATCATCATCCTCATCATTTTGAAAACGTGCATCATACTGAGAAAATTGACCGTATTGTCCTGCATTCATTTGATATGTTTCCTTGTAAGTACAGTTTGCCGTTGATGCTTACCTGTACCAACAGATGCAGGTTGCCACTAGCAGCGTGAGAGCAAGACCAGCAGTGACTTCCACCAAGACCAGGATGAGAACAGCTGCAGGGAAATTGTTAATTATCAGCAATCATTCATACAAAGATTGTGAGCTAAATTGTGATAGAAATAAACAAGAATAAATAAAAACATATAAAATGTCATAGTTATTTACTCAATATCTTCTTATGCGTTCGTTTTTCTTCTTCTTCTTCATCTTTCATTCTCAAACTCCCGCTGGATCTCACTTGTAGCAGAACTATGGTCCTATTATATTTCCAGCAGGATGTAGTCCAGAGAGTGGAAATGCGTTGTGTCGCCGTTTATTTGCGCCAATTGCTCGACACATCCGTCTTCGGCGGAGAGTTGGTTCGCAAACTCTTGATGGTTGACATGATGTGGTCCAAATAAAGCAATGCGTCGTGCCAGGGTTTACAGTTTAGTTGCGATACCTGTGTCTGACATATCAGACTTTATCGTGAATTGTTGGTAAATGGACTATAGGATGTGCCATCCAGCCCCAAACCATAGCATCGCCTTTGTTGTCTCTTACGCTATGCATGGCAATTAATAGTGCAGTCTTCTTCTTCTGCGTTCGTTCTCAAATTCCTGCAGATTAGCAGGATATAATCTGGAGAACGGAATGCATGGTGTCATGGTTTATAAGGCATTGCTGTGATATTTGCGCCACTGGAGTCAAAAGTCTTAGTTTGAATCTCAGAATTAGTTTGAGATAAACGCAGAAAAAGTCTATGTTCCTGTTGTATAGCAAATACGTACATACATCAGTCTTATCTAGGATACACACATACAGGACATACATATTTAGGATATACATATCTAGGATACACACATACATGACATACATATTTAGGATATACATATCTAGGATACACACAACTAGGATATACATATCTAGGATACACACAACTAGGATATACATATCTAGAATACACACAACTAGGATATACTATGATACACACAACTAGGATATACATATCTAGGATACACAAAACTAGGATATACATATCTAGTATACACACAACTAAGATATGCATATCTATGATACACACAACTAGGATATACATATCTAGGATACACACAACTAGGATATACATATCTAGGATACACACAACTAGGATATACATATCTAGGATACACACAACTAGGATATACATATCTAGGATACACACAACTAGGATATGCATATCTATGATACACACAACTAGGATATGCATATCCAGGATCATTAGTCAACAATAACTTGTCCTTGGATCAAGAAAGAATTATATTGATTGGCAAGGCTTCAACAACAATCGGCCTTGTGGCAACCTGGCGTTGTTCAGGGCTCTAAGAACAGGGTAACTAATACCTGACTCGCAAATCGTAAGTGGCGAATAAGGAGATTTTGAGGTGGAATTAACTGTCGCATCTTATGAAGGATCAAAGCACGGTCATGGGGTGCAAAGGGAACGCATTCCTCTAGGCGGACCCAGGGTTAGCAGATAACCAAGATCCCAAATGTACCTCCTCGCGGTGCACCCTGGTAACAGAAAACAGCAGCTAGAGCTGATTCTGGCCAAATCATTTGGGGATCGTGTCCGGGAATGTGGAAGAAGCAGATGGAAAGAGATTTGACTGCAATAGAGACAGGCGATATCTCCGACACCTTTTGCATCACCACATACAGCGACACTGTCGATATACAGTGACACCAGTTAGTCCAGTAAATACATTGGAGGGGCGGCCAATGTAAAAGGCACGTAAAGGTGGATGCATGGCGAGAAATAAATAATGTAATAATGAGTACAATGACACAATGAACGGGCTGAACAACGCCAGAGGGCAGCGCGAACTGCAAATAGAATGTGAAAGGTTCATAGGAAGGGGAAACTACAAGCTTTGTTAGCTCGAGACGAGCTTCTAGTTTCCTGTACTCCTCATAGGCAGAGACCCAGACCCAATCACGAGCGTTCGGAAAAGCAAGAAGACCTAACCCAACTCTAATGTAGAGCCTTCCTAAACCGGAAATATGCTCGCGAAGAGAAAGGGTGTCGTACCCGACGGGCTTAGGCAAAAAAGGGACAACGATGGCAGTCCTGGCCCAACTCTACTGTCAAGATTTCCTTTACCGGAAATACACTTGCAGAGAGAAAGGGTTCAGTACCTGATGGGCTCAGGCGATATTGGGACATGGTTGTTCAGCTCGAGAACGCCTTGCTCTCAAACGCGTGGTGTGAGACTCGAACTTAAGAAGGACGTATGAGGGTGATCTGCGTTGTGTCATGTTTTACAGCAAGCTGCGTTATCTGCGCCTTTCGACCCGACACATCCGTCTTCAGTCAGCATTTTTTTGGGCCGCGTTGGCATTCCCGTATCTTTGATCCCTAATACTTGGCCAAGCTACAGCAGGGTTGCTGCACTCCTGTTACCAGGCCCACTGCGTGGAAGTGTACTGAGGGTCTTGGCCAGCTGTGGTTCACTGATCCTGATGCTCGACCAGCTATGGATGGCGGCCTGTGCACTCTGGTGTGCATGTCATCTCTGGGCCCAAAGTGACACAGAAGCCAGTTGAAGTCATGTCAGTCCGAAAGACGTACGTAGCACAGTCAAGATATAAATCATGACGTAAAGCATTCCATTCTCCGGACTACATCCTGTTACTCTGCAGGAGTTTGAGAATCAACACAGAAGAGAAGAACAACAGCAATGAACAGACTAACAAAAAGGGTATGGGAGAAACAGAAAATTGACTATAAAAAATAAACGTCCGTTTATCAAGCTTGTGTCTGAAGCACTCTCCTGTAGATAAGTGAAATAAGGACAGCCTGTATGCACAGGAGAGGCGACGAAACAGCTTTCACAAACGGTGCTTAAGTAGAAATCTTGTAGTCTTCTTCTTCTTCTTCAGCGTTCATTCTCAAACTCCCACAGGATCTCTCTTGTAGCTTGACAATGGTTCTACTAGATTTCCAGCAGGATGTAGTCCAGAGAATGGAAATGCGTTGTGTCGCCGTTTTATTTGCGCCAATGGCCCGACACATCCGTCTTCGGCGGGATATCTTGTAGTTATTGACAGGACAAATTCACTAACAATGATATATGCCAGTGTAACAGTATGGGGATATTGAGGTGGTGGTATATAACAGTATTATATCCACCGTATGTTAAGAAGTACATCAATTACCGCTCTCTCTCTCTCTCTCTTAGCTCTTATACTTTAGTGATATCATATAATGAAACAATATCTTGACTCCAACGTTTACATATGTGGTAACTTTATTTTACACAATTGGAATCATCCAATATAAAAGATACATAAGGCATAAACTCAACGTTTCCATACAGTAGGACGTATCCAATATTCCTGTATGAAAGATGCACACAAAGCATAAACTCAACGCTTCAGTGCAGTAGTTACTATCCAATATTCCTGTATGTAAGATGCACACAAAGCATAAACTCAACGCTTCAGTGCAGTAGTTACTATCCAATATTCTTGTATGTAAGATGCATACAAAGCATAAACTCAACGCTTCAGTGCAGTAGGACCTATGTCCAATATGCTTGGATTCTAACTTATAGAACCACACTGAGTCCGCTCTGGACCTCCAGTTCCGAGCCGACCTGCTGCTTCTCTCGAAACCCAAAAACTAACTGTCTAAAACTCTCGCCGTCCAGCTCGGACAGAGTTCCGAGCTCCTTACTCTCTCGAATCCAAGAACTGACTGTGTAAAAACTCTCGCCGTCCAGCTCGGACAGAGTTCCGAGCTCCTTACTCTCTCGAATCCAAGAACTGACTGTTTCTAAAACTAACTCTAAAACTTCTTCTCTCCCAAATCCCAACTAAATATGCCGCTACCTACTTCAAAGCCGGGTATGATGACCGTGTTCTACAATTATCACGGTTTGACCCTTTTGTAATACCTGTGCCATTAACATTTCTTGTCAGGCGGGTCGAGATCAGTGTCTGATAGCAGTTCCCGTTAATTGCTATGGTCCGCTTTTTCAGTAGTCTTAATGTTTGCCGGACCACTTTTCTATTCCTCAAAGGAATGTCTGAGACGCTCTGGTCTATAATTACGGTAGGACTCAAGAGGGGGGGGGGATTTCCGACACAGGTGACTGTCTGTCACACCAGGACAAAGTCACTAACACTGATGTATGCCAGGACAAAGTCACTAACAATGATATATGTCAGGACAAAGTCACCAACACTGATGTATTGGAAAGAACAGGCAAAAACCACATTATTTTTCTATGCTCAGACTTCGATGGCTGGGACAAAACAGGAGGATGGAAGATGACAGAATACCGAAGGATGTACTTATTAGAAAATTACAGCCTGGGAAAATATCTCGGGGTCGATATTTCTACTTCGGTACAAAGACATATGCAAACACGATATGCGTGAAATAATGGCAATAGCAAAGAAAGAAAGAAATATCACTATCTCCATCGATGATAAACACCTTAAACAAGTAAATGAGTTCACTTACTTAGGAAGCATTATATCGAGTGAAGGGAAAACCAGTAAAGAGATACAAAATAGATGCAACAAAACATACCAGATCCTAGGACAGATGACACGCATTTTCAAGAACAAAAATGTAAACATAGACACTAAAGTTGCATTATACAAGACTATTATTATTCCATCACTATGCTACCAGTGCCAAACCTGGACAATGACAGCACAAGACAAAAGAAAAATAGTGACAACAGAAATGACATGTCTACGAAGAATACTCGGAGTGTCATTAAGAGATAGAATTAGAAACGATAACATCAGACAGATAACCAAAACAATACCAGTATTGGAACACATCAAAAGACAGCAGATCAAGTGGTTCTCACACGCTTCCAGACTACCGACATATAGCATGCCACAAATGGCCATGACACATAGACATAACGGTTATAAAGCCAGAGGCAGACCATGTAAAAGATGGATCACAGAAATCAAAGAAGCCACAGGAACAAGCTTACAAACAGCGCACAAGAAGGCCATCTCCAGAGAACTCTTCCACCCCTGACGCTGCAAGGCAAACAAGGGACACAGCGTATAGATAGATAGATAGATAGATATGCGTGATACGTATCGATACTGAATCATGGAACCATGGTGTCATAGCTCGTGTGACATGGATGGGAAAGATCAAGAATGTTATAAAGACAAAGGGGAGATTGATAGCAGTTAGTTCAAGGACTGCATGTCTAAGAGGACATACAACAGCATAAGATGGCAGAAATGGGCCTGTAATTCCGTGTACATACTGTGGAAGACTTTGTAACTCATTACTTGTCTTTTGAACCACACCGATCCTCACCATGGATCATATATTTTATTTCTATAGCCCAACAATAATATTAATGTCTGGAAAGACGGAAAGGTACATACTACTGCAGAAAACAGTCAACTTGCACAGCCGATATGGAATAGAATAGTATTAGTTATATTCTCATGCCGAAATTGGATGTATCAGGCCGAAAGGTGCAAGTATCGCAGGTAAACTGTAAACTATAGCATTCCCTTCTCTGGACTACATTCTGCTAATCTACAGGAGAATGAATGCAGAAGACACATAAATATGCCGCCGTGGAACTCTCCATAAATCACAGAACATATTTTGCAGAACTGCACACTCTACCACACCGCAAGATGAAAATAATGGTCATATGATACAGTTACTGAAGGATAAGAAGAAAATCATGGCCATACGATACAGTTACTGATGGATAAGAAGAAAATCATGGCCATATGATACAGTTACTGATGGATAAGAAGAAAATCATGGCCATACGATACAGTTACTGATGGATAAGAAGTAAATCATGGCCATATGATACAGTTACTGATGGATAAGAAGTAAATCATGGCCATACGATACAGTTACTGATGGATAAGAAGTAAATCATGACCATATGATACAGTTACTGATGGATAAGAAGTAAATCATGGCCATATGATACAGTTACTGATGGATAAGAAGAAAATCATGGCCATACGATACAGTTACTGATGGATAAGAAGTAAATCATGGCCATACAATACAGTTACTGAAGGATATGGAACTCTACGGCCATGTCTTGCCGCTAGTGATCACAGTTAAGTTATTAGTCAAATCCATATCACCGTCTGACTTCGGTAAGACAACGAGGAAGAACAATTTACAAATAATTTAAAAACTTAAATACACTGTTTCTTTCTGGTCGCCACAGAAAGAAAAATCTTTCAAGACACACTTATAGTAAAGTAAACATTTTCTAATAATGTTCTGTAGCTTGACTGTAGATAGCTGGCGTACACGGCTAACGTAAACTAACATGATAAGTGTTATAGAACAGGTAGGCTTGCAAAACACTGGTTAAGATGTTATACGGTTATCGCCTTGCACACAGCATACGGAAGGTCGAGTGGCATACACCAGTGGCAACCACCATGCAACATTATATTTCTAGAAGATGATATGGTTATTTTCAGGCTTTCCATTTGTGTGAAAACGCGACCAGAATTCTACTTCTACAGTTACGTTTTCATGTCGTTCTGTCCTGTTGTGGATCACCCCTCCTAGAGTAGAGGGCCCTCTAACTTCTGACATCACACCCTGTCATAGAACCTAGGTTCTGTGATCTGGACCGGCAAGAACTCATTGGTTTTATCGCGACCGTCGGCTACAGAGGAGACCTGTCAACTAAAACGGAAACATGAACTATAAAATAGGTTCAGATCTGCGTTAAATCTACAGTCATCCCTCAGTTATCGCGGTAAAAGGGACCAGAATCTGCCGCGATAAGTGAAAAACCGTGAAGTAATGTCATCCTCTCAATTTTAACACACGTACATTTTTTGTGTGTAAGTATATCAATAAGTGTATATGTTATCATTAGAACATTAAAAAATGTCTCAAACATGTAAATAAAATATTAATAGTGTAAATAACATACATAAAATAATGTATAAATAATATAAATATGATACGTGTGTGTGTAACATACGTAAATGTAACTAAAGTGTACATACTGTGAATATGTTTTTTTTTAGAAATCCGCGATGTACAGAGGCCGCGATAAAATAAACCGCGAAGTGGTGAGAGATGACTGTATAGGTTGGCCTTGGCTATTTTTGGCATGCGATTCCAAGTATGTGAAATATGACCAATTAAAAGTCAATAATCAAAAACGTAAAGAACCGGGTCCAAAAATTAATTCATCAGAAGGTGTGTACCGTAAAGAGCCACGGTTTGATGCTGTATATCTCACTGACGCACAGAAACAAACTTGAAGAAGAGGAAACCTGAGGTGAAACCATCCAATTCACTACGTGATGGTCATACATGTCTTTCCAAATGTGGCAGACATGGCAAACGTCTTGTATGCCAGCAGACTGTCGGTGGCGTGGAAAGGACAGCGATAAAGCACACCTAAAATAAAATCCACTATCCATAGATGGAAGTGTGGGAACAGCCAAGTTAAAGCAGCATCGTACCAGCTGGAAAATGGTGGTTCTGGTTCAAGGTCATACATTGCTGGATTAGCTAGCCATCTGGGATTGAAAGCTATCTCCAGAAAAATCAACATGAATGTGTCTAAACACAAAATATCGTGTTATCTGAAGCTACAAACAAGCAGACTGGAAACAATTCAAAAGTTTCACAGATGAAAACCTATCGAAGATTGACAAAAAAGGCAGATATAAACACCTTATACAAAAACATCACTGCAACTTTACTTAATGTAGCATACAGAACAATCTCACGAGAATACAGAAAGAAATATAGCCCATTTTGGACAAAGAAACATGAAGAACTTATCCAAAAGAGAAGAGAAACAAGAAAGAAAGCATAACAGAGAAGCTATCATGGCCCTGGTGGACATGTTGCCGCTGCAGTGTCGGGGTCTTCGGCGGTTCAGAAGCAGTATTGTATCATGATCGTGTACAGTATAAGACCTATTCGCAAATGGGAAATACACCCTTAAAAATGACTCATTTGATTATACCGATGATTTTCATTAGCTGTCACAAAAAGTATCCTAGTAACCAATACTATTAAGGGGAATAATGAAATGAGTCATTAAGAAGGCGTGATTTGCCATTTGTCAATAAATCTTATACTGCAGGCGGTCATGGATGTATATGACACAGTTATTGAACTATTATTTAATTTTGAGTCGCTACTACTGCATCCAGTCGTATCGTCAGTATGGGCCCAGAGATGATATGCACACCAGAGTGCACCGGCCGGCGCTCCATAGCTGGTCGAGCATCAGGATCAGCGAACCACAGCTGGCCAAGACCCTCAGTACACTTCCACGCAGTGGGCCTGGAAACAGGGGTGCAGCAACACTGCTGTATCCTGGCCAAATACTAGGGATCGAACATACGGGAATGCCAACCCGGCCCATAAAGATGCTGGCTGAAGACGGATGTGTCAGGTCGAAAGGCACAGATAACGCAGCTTGCTGTAAAACATGACAACGCAGATCACCTTCATTCGTCCTTCTCAGGACGGTCAGCGGTATGCTTTCAGAGGGTTCGCCGCAAGGCGCACGATGAAGAAGAGGTATCGTCAGTATAATGTGGTTGGTTGAGAGACTCGAGCTAATTGGTTGGTTGGTTGGTTTTATTTCTGATCCATCGGTCCATGGGCTCATGAGCTTTGAACCAATGCCATTGTGTGATATATGCATGTGTTTGTAAGCTGTTGTTTTGTTTCATATAATGTGTTCCATTTATCTGGCCCTGGAGGGAGAAACATTTTCCTCGCATCATCCAGCGCTGGGCATTGAAAAAGTTTGTGGTCAACAGTTTCATATGGGATGAGTGCACAGCCGGCATCTGGAGTGTGTTTTGGTTGTATTCTTCTTCTTCTTCTGCGTTCGTTCTCAAACTCCTGCAGATTAGCAGGATGTAGTCCGGAGAACGGAATGCGTTGTGTCATGGTTTACAGCATTGCTGCGATATCTGCGCCTTTCGGCCTGATACATCCGACTTCAGCATGGCTTTGGGTCACTTGCCCTATATGGGATGGGACAGCCAGCTCCATCCCATAACCTCCTTAGTCGCCTTTTACGACATGCGTGGAAGGTAAACAGTGTTGCTACTCTTTGCTCCCCTTTTGGGCCCCGGCAACATACGGGCGGTGGTTGTATTCTACTCGAGTTAATTCGACTAAATAGGTTTGGGAGGCGTGTTCACTATCATCCATGATCGTCTACAACATAAGACCTACTAGCTAGTGGGAAATCCAGCCCTCTTAATAACTCATTTGATTATTCCCATTATTTTCAGTGGTCACAATGACTATACTTTGTGCGGGTCACTATGACTATACTTTGTGCGGGTCACTATGACTATACTTTGTGCGGGTCACAATGACTATACTTTGTGCGGGTCACAATGACTATACTTTGTGCGGGTCACTATGACTATACTTTGTGCGGGTCACTATGACTATACTTTGTGCGGGTCACTATGACTATACTTTGTGCGGGTCACTATGACTATACTTTGTGCGGGTCACTATGACTATACTTTGTGTGGGTCACTATGATTATACTTTGTGAGAGACAATGTAAAATCAAGGAATGGTCAAATGAGCCAATAAGAAGGTTGTATAGCCAATTAGCCAATGAAGTGGACAGTCATGCTAATAACTTTGCTACCGAGCAAACAGAAATTGTATATACTATATGACAGGGGTTCTCAACATTTTCAGATAGCGAACACCGCCCATAGGTAACCGTTAGTGCTCGCGAACACTTTTAACTCGTATGGCGATAGCACATATCTTTACGAGAGAACTAAGGTTATCGCGAGCACCAGATTGAGAACGCTTGCTGTAAGAGAACCCCAGCAATATTTGTTGAGAACCGTAGCTGTTACATGGGTAAATCTCGTAGCACATCTTTGCATCCAGGCGTGCCCGAATCAGGACCTTCCAACAGAATTAATTAGAACCTCACTCGTTTTTTATTATATACTTGGTATCGCATGCCAAAAAATAGCACAGGCGACTCAAAGTAAATAGTGACCAACCGAAACCCAACAATAATCAAAACGTAACGAATGGGGTCCTAAGTAATTTTGTTGGAAGGTCTTCTATACCGCCGACAGTCTTGTCATAGCTTTTCCTGGGTGCCAACATATCTAGTTTTGTCTGAGCTGATTTAGAAATACGTGGACAAGATCAACATTTAGAAGTAACTTATGTATTCTGACCTAGATGAGAGGAATCCAACGCTGTGCCAGGAATCTCGGCAACACTCATTGCTTGTATGTTTGGTGGATGTTTCCTGTGACCTTTGTCTTTGATCCTGGAATGATATCAGAGTACTCGTGTTCAAATCAGTCAAAAGTGCTGTCTCCATAGTTACCACTAAATATTTAAAAAAATTTCTCAGTACCAGGGACAATAAAAAGTAAAGAAAAGTCCAGCTCATATATATATATATATATATATATATATATATATATATATATATATATATATATATATATATATATATATATATATATATATATATATATATATATATATATATATATATATATATATATATATATCTACAGTGCAATTTGGTTATGTTAAGCAGATGTTGTCTATTCTTTTACGAAACTAATCTCATACATTATTTAACGAAATGAAATTTTAGTGAAGGCGCATATGACTCAGTATCCATCTACTGCGTGTAAAACACCGCGAGGCCCCCTTTCCCCTCCCCTGTAACACCCTTGGAAAGGGATGGGAGCTCTCAGTACGCTACGCAAAGATAGAATTAGCACTAGCAAATGATTCACGTATGTTATTTCCACGTCAAGGAAGCTCAATGAAATTAAAGCTATTTAAAAGATGGACTGTTACCACGTAATGAGGTCACATATGCCTAACATGTACCTGCAATTTTGATATAATATAATGTAGGGTTTCTGTATACAGTGGCGTAGCGTGGGTCAATGGCGTCCGGGGCGGAATCATAATTTTCCGCCCTTGTGACATGAAAAAAATATGGCAGTGATTGTGAAAGCCTGGACGAAAATAAATTTGCCGCCCTCCCGGGCAAAATAATTAATTTTGTACGGAAGATTTCTGCTGTCGAGGGTCTCGATTACACGATTCCGTTGAAATAAAATAAATTTGTAACTGCTAAAGAAAGACATTTTTTCAATAACTTAAACCATATTTACAGGAATGTCAGTTGTTTTGGATCTACACAACTGAGTCTCTCGTCAATAATGCTGTCATGTGGATTCATCATTGAAAAGTGACACTATTTTCCTTTTTTTTTTTGAGATTTTGATTGGTCACTTTGTGGCGACAGAAATTGAAGATCACGCGACAAGTTTAACAGCGTCACTTTTGAAGGAGGAACCGACAAGTCCACAGGACTATATATTACGAGGGACTCGTACACAACCGATTTAGTATGTAGAAAACAAGTACATAAACACAGAAGTACACACATACGAAGGAACGCGCCCGTGCGCGCGCACACACACACACACACACTATAAAGTAGCGATGCTATCATATCGGTTGCGGGCACCAAAAGCGATCCTCATGCGCGTCACAAACGAAATTAATTTAGTTTATACAAGACCGGGGCCAGAGTGCCTAGGTTGCCATATTACATAGTTTCAGTCCTGTGGGTAGGGCATCAAGAGATAATTGAATGCAGGGGGGGGGGGTGTGCATAGTTTCAGTCCTGTGTGTAGGACATCTAGAGATAATTTAATGTAGGTGTCGAGGATGCATAGTTTCAGTCCTGTGAGTATGACATCTGGAACTAATTATATGCAAGGGGAGGGGGGTGAACGAAAATAGGTCGTTACAGAAAATGTTCTGATACTTATTAAGTATAATATGCTGACAACTTATAATGTTCTTAAACGCGCGCCAGTTCCATAAATAGAAAACTGGCAAAAATGTAGGACAAGCAAATCTACCTGAGACATAAGAGCCTGACGGTGTCAGAGCAGAAGGTTTGCTTGCAGCAAAGAGCGGAAGCTATTTTGATAATTTCTGAAGTGCTGAAAAAAAAGAACATATTATGTCCAGTATATAATATAGTTTGAACCATCTGCTTCTGCCAAAGACGGATGTGTCGGACCATAGGCGCAAATAAAACGGCGACACAACGCATTCCATTTTCTGGACTACATCCTGCTGGAAATCTAGTAGGACCATTGTCCTGTTACAAGAGAGATCCTACGGGAGTTTGAGAATGAACGCTGAAGAAGAAGAACCATTTGCTCGTGATCTATATTGGGTCCTCAATAAATTCAACACCAATATCATTTTGATAAGGTCGTGGACATCGTTATATCAATCCTACCCCTTCCTTTATCAGATAACGGGTATTAATTTGTTGGTATATGTCAGGCAAATGTGATAACAGTCCATCATTTTAATAGTAAATTTTATTTCATTGATCTTTCGTGACGCGAAAATAAACACAAAGCGGCTGCTATCGCTAATTCGATCTTCGCGTAACGCATTGAGCGCTCTCCCCAACATATGCTTCAGGGAAGGGGGATGGGGGAGCCTCTCAGAGTGCTACGCGCAGATTGATGGATGCTGTGTTGTATGTGCCTTTAGGAAAAGTTCGTTTCGTCAAAACAGACCACATCTACTTAACATGAAACTATTTATTAACTCAAACCCTAGCCCTAACTCACGCAACACGCCTAACCACTCATACAACCATCCTAAAAATAAATAAATGTTTAAATTAATAAACATAGCTAAACAAATTTATAAACATAACCAAGGGAAATAATCAAAAGAAAATTAAATCTGTAGGCACCTGATCTGGGATTGGACCCGAGCTTGATATCACGAAAAATAAAAATAAATAAATGTTTAAATTAATAAACATAGCTAAACAAATTTATAAACATAACCAAGGCAAATAATCAAAAGAAAATTAAATCTGTAGGCACCTGATCTGGGATTGGACCCGAGCTTGATATCACGAACACCCCGGTGTTGCCATGGTTCGACAAATGAACACGGAATAATAGTATGACATGAAATGAATGTCGTATAAGACGCCTAAGGAGGTTTTGGGTTCCGTGTTATCTGCTCCATTCCATACGTTAAAGTGCCCAAACAGTAATGCGAAAATCGGATGTGTCAGACCGAAAGACACAGATACAGATGGCAAGATGTGAACATTGCAAGTAACCTATTCTCTTGACCACTTCCTGCTAATCAACAAGAGTTTTAAAACGAACGTACATCCAGTGTTGCCAGAACACGACAGGGGAGCAAAAATAAAATAACACTTTTACCTATCATGGATGTCGTCGGAGGCGATTAAAGAAGTTTTGGGGTGGAGTTGGCATCCTATAGATGTTAAAAATCACAGAAGCCACATTGAAGTCGGATGTGTGAAGCCAAAAGGAGCAGAAAATATAACTAATCTGTAAACAATGGCAAACCGCATTCCGTTCTCCGGACTACGTACTGCTAATCTGCTGGATACTTACAACAAACATGGACGAAGTTGAAGCTAGAAAATGTATATATTGTGAAACAGGTGTCGGCAACACGCGCCGATTGTTACCAGTAGATAGCAAGAATAGATTTAATCAGTTTTTTTTTCTCTATAAAAAAAGAACAATATACCGGGTATACTCTTTGCAAAAAAATACCTATATTATTAGTAGTAACACCTTACCCCCACATTCGGAAATATAACACACATAAACAATTCATTACTTTTATATTTAATTAGTATTTAATTAAGTTGTGATATATGAAACTTAGCTTTACATTGTTCGACATGTATCCCTTTAACTTATCTTTGTGAACACAATGTTCTGAATTGTATTATCTGCAATCTAAGATTCTACAAAAAGTTCAATCTAAGTCCCAGTGCAACTAACTTGCAGCTTTAACATAGAATACAAGCCCTTCTCATACTTAATTCTATGCCCTGATCCACTCAGTGTAATTCATCTTGGTTGGGGACTCTGATCATTGGCCATTCTTGTGTATACTTTGATTCGTCAGGCAATGAAAATCACGGGGTAAATTCGCTCATTAGATACATGACGTTTTGGATACATGCAAATAATTATGCTAGAAAAAAGACTTCTGTAAATGGCCATGCCGAAACTAGATAATGTACTGATTTTGTTTGTAAATGCATGAAAATATTTTTATGGCTACGGTCAAAATTAAATGTTACTTTTCGCTAGATTTCTAGTGGCTCCCGGTATTCCTTTGTTAATCACCATGGACACTACAAGACCAGTGAGTTAAATTGCAATTCATCATTCTAATGTGATGAATTTGATTTTGAAGGTGATTTTCTTTGGCTGACGACAGACACAAAGTGACCAATGAAAACTACGGGAAAGTCAAATACGTCACGTTAGAAGAATGAATCCGATTAGTCAGCAAGAAACAAAATTGTATAAGTGACGAAAGACCAGGTGAACTTGTCCAGTTTTTATCAAATGTGAAATCAGATATTTCTAATCTGGAGACTATCTTTTTTAAAATCAATTTTACTACAAGGTTAAAGTGGGCGATGCCAACTATAAACCCAGAACCTGCTGTATTTATCACCAGAATATCTTGATTCCGTGTCCGCGATAGTTTACGGTTTTGTCCAAAAGTAAAAGGGATGATCGTTTGAGTATTTCACGGTCGAAGTTTTGTATTCATGAACATGCATTAAATATTTCTTTACGTTGAACCAAATCAGAGTCAAAGTAAGAAACATACAATAAAGATTGTGTTACGGCATATCCTTGCGTACCCCAGAAAAAAAGTATTGGTTTTAACAGATCAACAACATTATTTATACGTTTTTTTTAAAAAGAAAAGTATATTGTAACCTTTAACCTTTATATGTGAACTGAACAGATCAAAGAAAAAGAACTGATAATCTTCTTCTTCTGCGTTCGTTCTCAAACTCCTGCCGATTAGCAGGATGTAGTCCGGAGAACGGAATGCGTTGTGTCATGATTTACAGCATTACTGCGATATCTGCGCCTTTCCACATGACACATCCGACTTCAGCATGGCTTTGGGTCATTGGCCGTGTATGGAATGGGACAGCCAACTCCACCTCATAACCTCCTTAGTCGTATTTTACGACATGCGTGGAAGGTAAACAATGTTACTATTCTTTGCTCCCCTTTCAGGCCCCGTCAACACACGGGCGTGATAATCTTAATTACTGTAATTAAACCCCTCTCCCCCAATTTGCCAAAGACGTATTTGACTGTTGTCAGAAGTACAAATATGTGATCATTACGGTAAGTTTTAAAAAATGGGTAGTTTGGTGTCACAATGTAGAATTCTAGGAATATTGCTAAGAGACAGAATGATGAAAATACAAATAAGGTAGGAAGGATACTGTAGAAAACTGTCAATATAAAATAATAAAATATAGAAAATAACAATAAAACAAAGAACAAATACAATTGTCAACGTGTCGGTCCAACTAGGACCTTTATCAAGACAACAAAAACAGTTAAGAACACAAAACCATAACGAATATAAACCAATTGGCGGGGAGACGGATTTCTCTCACCAGGAAATCATCACCCAGTGACAGCGCAACACACTATTAATAATTACAGAATGAGGACATTAGACAAAGAACCGGCAGAACTCAAATCTTGGAATATATTAAGATATAACAGATCAAATGGTTTGCACAAATCAGGCTACCATCAGACAGCATACCACAACAAGCTATGCTACAAAGATACAGTGAAGGCAGCCGACCACGTAAACGATGAACCACCGAAATAATAGAAGCGACAAATTCCACAATATACTCACACACACGAGGGTCATCTCCAGAAAACTCTTCTACCCCTGACTCTAAAATGCAACAAAAGGTTTAGCATATTCACAGACAGACAGACATACAGATAAATGGGTAGATAGACAGACAGGCAGGCAGACAGACAGACAGACAGATAGGCAGATAGATATAGATAGATATATAGATAGATAGATAGATAGATAGATAGATAGATAGATATATAGATAGATAGATAGATAGATAGATAGATAGATAGATAGATAGATAGATAGATAGATAGATAGATAGATAGATAGATAGATAGATAGATAGATAGATAGATAGATAGATAGATAGATAGATAGATAAGATAATATAGATAGATAGATAGATAGATAGATAGATAGATAGATAGATAGATAGATAGATAGATAGATAGATAGATAGATAGATAGATAGATAGATAGATAGATAGATAGATAGATAGATAGATAGAATGTAATAATGTAACAGTTGATCAACAAAGCCTGAAGGATTTACAGTAATGCTTGTGGTTGCAACCAATCCTTGTTGTGACATCACACAACCTATAGCGTATCATTCTACTGATAGATTGATGAATTATCTCCCCCCCCCTCCCAACACACACAGATAACGGCCGCGCAGACACTGTTGAAAATACGATAATTGTTTCGAGTTTCTCGTTACATATACAGTTCTGTGGGCTAATAGAAATCATCCTCAATAGTGACGTGATTTGACTTTCCCCATGTTTTAATTGGCTCTATATACAAAGTCTACGCAAAGCGGCCAATGAAAATCACAGACACAGTAAAATAGCGTGACTTTTGAAGAATGACACCTGTTAGGATGAGTCCACATAACTGTATAATAAACGAGTGACTGGTGTTCGCCATCCTCTTCACGTGCAACCTGCTGCCAGTTGCGGTATTAAAATTTTGTCCAGTCCTGAAGTAGAAAAATATTTTGCATGTTTGAGCTGGAAGATTATGGAAGACATGCAAGGATGCAGGATAAATAAAAAAAAAAGTATGCGAGCTACCGCCCATGTGTTGTGGTGAATCTTAGATGCAAATATCTTCGCCTTTTTTTTTAAAGATTTAAAATAAGTCTGCACAAAAATATAGTTTATGAATAAAGTTATTAATGTTTTGTACATCTCAGCGGCAAAACTGATGACATTTTATTTTGTCTCCATTGGCTAACTCGGTTTTTCTAATGATTTATATATTGTTATTGTTTGATTTCTAGTACCGCCGAAGACGGATGTATCGGGCCATTGGCGTAAATTAAACTGCGACATATCCATTTTCACATCCTACATCCTGCTGGAAATCTAGTTGGACCATTGTCCTACTACAAGAGAGATTCAGTGGGAGTTTGAGAATGAACGCTGAAGAAGAAGATTCCCAGTAATTACAAACGGTATGGCTCTGTGATGGAGTGGTACAGAGCCTATCTGTTATGGCCAAGGATACCGAGTTCGATCCCTTGGGTTTAGGTCTTTCTCAAGAATATATAAAATAAACAGTGAAAACAATGTTACCAACACAGGGGCACTAGGTACACTACTGACATGTAAACAATACACAATTCAAACTGTATTTGAAAGCTCCAAATTGCTCCCATACAGATACCCATACACGCCCGTGTGTTGTCGGGGTTCGAAAGGGGAGCAAAGAATAGCAACACTGTTTACTTTCCACGCATGTCGTAAAAGGCGACTAAGGAGGTTATGTGATGGGCCATATAGGGTCAGTGACCCAAAGCCATGCTGAAGTCGGATGTGTCAGGGCGAAAGGCGCAGATATCGCAGCAATGCCGTAAACCATGACACAACGCATTCCGTTCTCCGGACTACATCCTGCTAATCGGCAGGAGTTTGAGAACGAACGCAAAGGAAGAAGAAAATGATACCCATATATCATTCTGTGGATATCCGTCCCCAAGGATTATGGTTCAGTGAATAAATATTTATCGAAGTATAAAAGAGATCCGTCAAAGATTTGGAAAAAAATGTATTTAGGGTTTTATGTAAAACATAACTAGCCCTAACACTAAAAATGAATATTTAAATCAATTATTGATAGAATATTTAGATTAATTAATTCTAAAATAAGCAGGTAGACGCGGGTTCCAAAACAGAACCGAAAAAAAATACTGGTTTAAAACCTCTACCTTACGAGGCATGTCATTTCAACCATATACCGAAATCTATTTTAGTTATATCCAGGCGTGCTGAGACGGATGACTGTAACTCTTCTTCTTCTGCGTTCGTTCTCAAACTTTTGCAGATCAGCAGCATGTAGCTCAGAGAACTTAATGCGTGGGGTCGTGGTTTACAGCTGTGCTGTGATGTGGTCGTCTTTCGACCTAACACATACATCTTCAACATGGATTCTGGATCCCTTTTACCATATATGGGTTTTGACACCGACTCTACCCCGTAACCTTCGCATTCGCCTCGTACGACATACATGGAAAGTAAGTGTTTGTTTGCTCCCTTTCGGGCCCCGGTATCACAAGAGAGGTTGTTATTCTAAACGTCCACAAGTTGCACAAATTACTCACTATACTCTTGTGAGCGTGTAACGTGTACATCATTTCCCTGCTAACATAACATATTGTGTGCAATTATTGAAAGAGGTAATTACATCAATACACAATCTCAGATATGCTAATGGCACGGTCTTGTTGGTTAAAAATGAGTTGCTCTGTAAGAACTATCGGAACAGAACTATAGCAGTAGTTGGAGTGTGGGGTAATAGACGATTAAGGAGCGTTAAGTGTATGCTTCAATACCTCACTCTTTAGAAAGTTGAAGAAACAATTTTATAAACACGCGTACTAAAAAAATAATTAAGTAATACGAAATTATATGAAAAGGGGAGATAATTAAGGTTTATGATGTGACAATGAGCTGGAGTTGTCGACTTTGGTTTTTTGTCATGGTTACTATATCATGCCCGGTCACGATGTTTAAGACATGTGCACAGAAAATGCAAACATGACCTGAAAGGTCCAATTTTATTTCATATATTGTCATAATAATGTCATATATTTATAGATTTCCCTCCCAGTGTTCACATGGCCCATCTGTTCATCCAGTTTTCTTTGTTGACAGATTTCAACATAATTTCAACTGTGTGCATGGGGTGCAAAGGGAACGCATTGCTCTAGGCGGGCCCAGGGTTAGCAGATAACCAAGATCCCAAATGTACCTCCACGCGGTGCACCCTGGAAACAGAAATACAGCAGCTCGAGCTGATTCTGGCCAAATCATTTGGGGATCGTGTCCGAGAATGTGGAGGTAGCAGATGGAAAGAGATTTGACTGCACAAGAGACAGACAATATCTCCGACACCACCAGAATCACCACATATAGCGACACTGTCGACATACAGTGAAGCAAGTCAGTCCAGTCCGAACATTGGAGGGGCGTCCAATGTAAAATGCACGTAAAGGTAGATGCATGGCGAGAGACAAATAGATTTCATACCGAGTACAATGAAACAATGAAAGGGCAGAACAGCGCTAGAGGGCAGCGCGAACTGCAAATAGAAAATGAAGAGTTCCTAGGAAAGGGGAACTACAAGCTCCGTCAGCTCGAGACGAGCTTCTAGTTACCTGTGTTCCTTACAGGCAGAGACCCAGAACCATTCATTGGCGTTTGGTAAAGCAAGAATACCTAATCCAACTCTAATGTCGAGCCTTCCTAAACCGGAAATATGCTCGCGAAGAGAAAGGGTTCCTTACTCGATGCGCTCAGGCACAAAAGGGACAACGATTTAGCCCTGGCCCAACTCTACTGTCAGGTTAGCCTAATTTTGTATTATCGTTTTTGTTGCTTTGTAATGTCTCCAATAAGGATCTGCAGTCCGTGAATATTACTACTTTGGATGATGTTGTATACCGCCGAAGACGGATGTGTTGGGCCACTGACGCAAATAAAACGGCAACATAACGCATTTCCATTCTCTGGACTACATTCAACTGGAAATCTTGTAGGATCATTGTCCTGTTACAAGAGAAATCCAGTGGGAGTTTGAGAATGAACGCTGAAGAAGAAGAAGGATGATGTTGTATGATTTGTGAAAACGAGAGCTCTCAGTGCCTACAGGAGTGCCTGAGCTTCTGCTCTGATGTTTGCTTGTGTCTTTCCTGTTGGGAATGACTTACTAAGACTCTTTCCGTTATTATATTGAGTACAATAGTAAGGTAGCGCCACGGGCAAATAGAATGGGGGAAAACGCAATATAAAAATCTGAATTAAAATATTGTTCAGGTTGAGAACAAGCTAAAAGTTCTCGGTGCATTTAAATATGTGCAGAGGCTCTGTCTTAGACGAGAACTTCGCAGTTTCGGTGAATGACGCCTCGGCTAAGAAGGCTAACGAACCCGGGTTCAAATCTACCGCCGAAATTTTCCTAAACCGAAATCATTCTCGCGGATGGGAAAATGTTCAGTATCCGATTGGCACATGCGCAGTACATCTCTTTACGTGAGATAAGTTCACTGACATGCAGCGAACACCTCGTTCCGAAGACAGACGTAATCGACTTAAGCCTAAATCTCTGATTACCGCCTCCTCAGAGACTGCCACCCAGGGACATGTTTTGGCCTGTAAAATCCAAGGGCGTAGTGGGTGATACACCGACGAAGAGTCGATACACATCAGTCGCCTTATGACAGATAGGAAGGATATCACATGCTACGGAAGCTCACCCGACTCAAAATGATTCCGAAATCGGATGTGCTAAACCGGAATGTGTATATAAAGCAGCTATGCTGTAAACTGGCAGCACAACGTACTTCACGCTCCTCGGCGTAAACCACGAGAATGTTCGTGTTGGTTACCAGAGCGCGATCGCAAACAAACAAACAAACAAACAAACACACTAGAGATAATAATTATAACTTACATCATACACATATAAGATACATATAAGATACCTATAAGATAAGATACATATAAGATAAGATACATATAAGATAAGATACATATAAGATAAGATACATATAAGATAAGATACATATAAGATAAGATACATATAAGATAAGATACATATAAGATACATATAAGATACATATAAGATACATATAAGATAAGATACATATAAGATACATATAAGATTAATATAAGATAAGATACATATAAGATACATATAAGATACATATAAGATACATATAAGATACATATAAGATAAGATACATATAAGATAAGATACATATAAGATAAGATACATATAAGATAAGATACATATAAGATAAGATACATATAAGATAAGATACATATAAGATAAGATACATATAAGATAAGATACATATAAGATACATATAAGATAAGATACATATAAGATAAGATACATATAAGATACATATAAGATAAGATACATATAAGATACATATAAGATACATATAAGATACATATAAGATACATATAAGATACATATAAGATAAGATACATATAAGATTAGATACATATAAGATAAGATACATATAAGATAAGATACATATAAGATAAGATACATATAAGATAAGATACATATAAGATAAGATACAAATAAGATAAGATACATATAAGATAAGATACATATAAGATACATATAAGATACATATAAGATAAGATACATATAAGATACATATAAGATAAGATACATATAAGATAAGATACATATAAGATAAGATACATATAAGATAAGATACATATAAGATAAGATACATATAAGATAAGATACATATAAGATAAGATACATATAAGATAAGATACATATAAGATAAGATACATATAAGATAAGATACATATAAGATAAGATACATATAAGATAAGATACATATAAGATAAGATACATATAAGATAAGATACATATAAGATACATATAAGATAAGATACATATAAGATACATATAAGATAAGATACATATAAGATACATATAAGATACATATAAGATACATATAAGATACATATAAGATACATATAAGATAAGATACATATAAGATAAGATACATATAAGATAAGATACATATAAGATAAGATACATATAAGATAAGATACATATAAGATAAGATACATATAAGATAAGATACATATAAGATAAGATACATATAAGATACATATAAGATACATATAAGATAAGATACATATAAGATACATATAAGATAAGATACATATAAGATAAGATACATATAAGATAAGATACATATAAGATAAGATACATATAAGATAAGATACATATAAGATAAGATACATATAAGATAAGATACATATAAGATAAGATACATATAAGATAAGATACATATAAGATACATATAAGATACATATAAGATAAGATACATATAAGATACATATAAGATACATATAAGATACATATAAGATACATATAAGATACATATAAGATAAGATACATATAAGATAAGATACATATAAGATACATATAAGATACATATAAGATAAGATACATATAAGATAAGATACATATAAGATAAGATACATATAAGATAAGATACATATAAGATAAGATACATATAAGATAAGATACATATAAGATACATATAAGATACATATAAGATAAGATACATATAAGATACATATAAGATACATATAAGATAAGATACATATAAGATAAGATACATATAAGATAAGATACATATAAGATAAGATACATATAAGATACATATAAGATAAGATACATATAAGATAAGATACATATAAGATAAGATACATATAAGATAAGATACATATAAGATAAGATACATATAAGATACATATAAGATACATATAAGATAAGATACATATAAGATACATATAAGATACATATAAGATAAGATACATATAAGATAAGATACATATAAGATAAGATACATATAAGATAAGATACATATAAGATACATATAAGATAAGATACATATAAGATAAGATACATATAAGATAAGATACATATAAGATAAGATACATATAAGATAAGATACATATAAGATAAGATACATATAAGATAAGATACATATAAGATACATATAAGATAAGATATATATAAGATACATATAAGATACATATAAGATAAGATACATATAAGATAAGATACATATAAGATAAGATACATATAAGATAAGATACATATAAGATACATATAAGATAAGATACATATAAGATACATATAAGATACATATAAGATAAGATACATATAAGATACATATAAGATACATATAAGATACATATAAGATACATATAAGATACATATAAGATAAGATACATATAAGATAAGATACATATAAGATACATATAAGATAAGATACATATAAGATACATATAAGATACATATAAGATACATATAAGATACATATAAGATACATATAAGATAAGATACATATAAGATAAGATACATATAAGATACATATAAGATACATATAAGATAAGATACATATAAGATACATATAAGATAAGATACATATAAGATACATATAAGATAAGATACATATAAGATACATATAAGATAAGATTCATATAAGATTCATATAAGATACATATAAGATACATATAAGATACATATAAGATACATATAAGATAAGATACATATAAGATAAGATACATATAAGATACATATAAGATACATATAAGATAAGATACATATAAGATACATATAAGATACATATAAGATACATATAAGATACATATAAGATAAGATACATATAAGATAAGATACATATAAGATACATATAAGATAAGATACATATAAGATACATATAAGATACATATAAGATACATATAAGATACATATAAGATACATATAAGATACATATAAGATAAGATACATATAAGATACATATAAGATACATATAAGATAAAATACATATAAGATACATATAAGATAAGATACATATAAGATACATATAAGATAAGATACATATAAGATACATATAAGATAAGATTCATATAAGATTCATATAAGATACATATAAGATACATATAAGATACATATAAGATACATATAAGATAAGATACATATAAGATAAGATACATATAAGATACATATAAGATACATATACGATAAGATACATATAAGATACATATAAGATACATATAAGATACATATAAGATCAGATACATATAAGATAAGATACATATAAGATACATATAAGATAAGATACATATAAGATACATATAAGATACATATAAGATACATATAAGATACATATAAGATAAGATACATATAAGATACATATAAGATACATATAAGATAAGATACATATAAGATAAGATACATATAAGATACATATAAGATAAGATACATATAAGATACATATAAGATACATATAAGATACATATAAGATAAGATACATATAAGATACATATAAGATACATATAAGATACATATAAGACACATATAAGATACATATAAGATAAGATACATATAAGATACATATAAGATACATATAAGATAAGATACATATAAGATACATATAAGATAAGATACATATAAGATACATATAAGATAAGATACATATAAGATATATATAAGATAAGATTCATATAAGATACATATAAGATAAGATACATATAAGATACATATAAGATACATATAAGATAAGATACATATAAGATACATATAAGATAAGATACATATAAGATACATATAAGATAAGATACATATAAGATACATATAAGATAAGATACATATAAGATACATATAAGATACATATAAGATAAGATACATATAAGATACATATAAGATAAGATACATATAAGATACATATAAGATAAGATACATATAAGATACATATAAGATACATATAAGATACATATAAGATACATATAAGATACATATAAGATAAGATTCATATAAGATACATATAAGATACATATAAGATAAGATACATATAAGATACATATAAGATAAGATACATATAAGATACATATAAGATACATATAAGATACATATAAGATAAGATACATATAAGATAAGATACATATAAGATAAGATACATATAAGATACATATAAGATACATATAAGATAAGATATATATAAGATAAGATACGTATAAGATACATATAAGATAAGATACATATAAGATACATATAAGATACATATAAGATAAGATACATATAAGATACATATAAGATACATATAAGATACATATAAGATAAGATACATATAAGATACATATAAGATACATATAAGATAAGATACATATAAGATACATATAAGATAAGATACATATAAGATACATATAAGATACATATAAGATAAGATACATATAAGATAAGATACATATAAGATACATATAAGATACATATAAGATACATATAAGATAAGATACATATAAGATAAGATACATATAAGATACATATAAGATAAGATATATATATAAGATAAGATACATATAAGATACATATAAGATAAGATACATATAAGATACATATAAGATAAGATACATATAAGATACATATAAGATAAGATACATATAAGATACATATAAGATAAGATACATATAAGATACATATGAGATACATATAAGATACATATGAGATACATATAAGATACATATGAGATACATATAAGATACATATAAGATAAGATACATATAAGATAAGATACATATAAGATACATATAAGATAAGATACATATAAGATACATATAAGATACATATAAGATACATATAAGATACATATAAGATACATATAAGATACATATAAGATACATATAAGATAAGATACATATAAGATACATATAAGATACATATAAGATAAAATACATATAAGATACATATAAGATAAGATACATATAAGATACATATAAGATAAGATACATATAAGATACATATAAGATAAGATTCATATAAGATTCATATAAGATACATATAAGATACATATAAGATACATATAAGATACATATAAGATAAGATACATATAAGATAAGATACATATAAGATACATATAAGATACATATACGATAAGATACATATAAGATACATATAAGATACATATAAGATACATATAAGATCAGATACATATAAGATAAGATACATATAAGATACATATAAGATAAGATACATATAAGATACATATAAGATACATATAAGATACATATAAGATACATATAAGATAAGATACATATAAGATACATATAAGATACATATAAGATAAGATACATATAAGATAAGATACATATAAGATACATATAAGATAAGATACATATAAGATACATATAAGATACATATAAGATACATATAAGATAAGATACATATAAGATACATATAAGATACATATAAGATACATATAAGACACATATAAGATACATATAAGATAAGATACATTTAAGATACATATAAGATACATATAAGATAAGATACATATAAGATACATATAAGATAAGATACATATAAGATACATATAAGATAAGATACATATAAGATATATATAAGATAAGATTCATATAAGATACATATAAGATAAGATACATATAAGATACATATAAGATACATATAAGATAAGATACATATAAGATACATATAAGATAAGATACATATAAGATACATATAAGATAAGATACATATAAGATACATATAAGATAAGATACATATAAGATACATATAAGATACATATAAGATAAGATACATATAAGATACATATAAGATAAGATACATATAAGATACATATAAGATAAGATACATATAAGATACATATAAGATACATATAAGATACATATAAGATACATATAAGATACATATAAGATAAGATTCATATAAGATACATATAAGATACATATAAGATAAGATACATATAAGATACATATAAGATAAGATACATATAAGATACATATAAGATACATATAAGATACATATAAGATAAGATACATATAAGATAAGATACATATAAGATAAGATACATATAAGATACATATAAGATACATATAAGATAAGATATATATAAGATAAGATACGTATAAGATACATATAAGATAAGATACATATAAGATACATATAAGATACATATAAGATAAGATACATATAAGATACATATAAGATACATATAAGATACATATAAGATAAGATACATATAAGATACATATAAGATACATATAAGATAAGATACATATAAGATACATATAAGATAAGATACATATAAGATACATATAAGATACATATAAGATAAGATACATATAAGATAAGATACATATAAGATACATATAAGATACATATAAGATACATATAAGATACATATAAGATAAGATACATATAAGATAAGATACATATAAGATACATATAAGATAAGATATATATATAAGATAAGATACATATAAGATACATATAAGATAAGATACATATAAGATACATATAAGATAAGATACATATAAGATACATATAAGATAAGATACATATAAGATACATATAAGATAAGATACATATAAGATACATATGAGATACATATAAGATACATATGAGATACATATAAGATACATATGAGATACATATAAGATACATATAAGATACATATAAGATAAGATACATATAAGATAAGATACATATAAGATACATATAAGATAAGATATATATATAAGATAAGATACATATAAGATACATATAAGATAAGATACATATAAGATACATATAAGATAAGATACATATAAGATACATATAAGATAAGATACATATAAGATACATATAAGATAAGATACATATAAGATACATATGAGATACATATAAGATACATATGAGATACATATAAGATACATATGAGATACATATAAGATACATATGAGATACATATAAGATACATATAAGATACATATAAGATACATATAAGATAAGATACATATAAGATAAGATACATATAAGATACATATAAGATACATATAAGAGCTGAAAGAAATAGTTATAGACAGGACAAAGAAGTAGAGGTTTGTTGATGACTTATCCGCCGTATGGAGTTGAAAGATAATCAATATAATCGATTAACGTTATCACTGGGCAAACAAAGAATGCAACAATTAACGCAAACAAGTAAGTGATGTGGTCAAATTAAACAGGAGAAACTGCGAACAATTGCATATTCTTGAAAGTTAACGATAGTAATAGTAACAATTATGTATTGGGTATTAGAAAGTTAACGATAGTAATAGTAACAATTATTTCTTTGGTTTTTTAGAGAGAACAATAGTAATAGTAAACGTTTCTGATTATTATGCCCCGCCGAAGACGAATGTGTCAGGCCATTGGCGCAAATAAAACGGCGACACAACGCATTTCCATTATCTGGACTACATCCTGCTAGAAATCTAGTAGGACCATGGTCCTGGTACAAGAGAATTCACCAGGAGTTTGAGAATGAACGCTGAAGAAGAAGAAGATTATTATTCTTTTGTTGTGAACCTTCTGCAAATTAACAGAGTGTATTCCGGAAAATGGAATGCACTATGTCATGAATTATAGGGTCAATGAACTGGGCCTTTCAACTTGTCACATCCAATTTCAGCTTGATTTTGGATAACATTTATCCTCTATGCTACGAGACAGCTAGATCCCGTCCCACCAAAACTTCTTAGTGCCTAGTACATGGCAGGCAACAATGTCACTATTATCCCCCCCCCCTTCAGACTCCCAACAACGCACGAGGGATAATAATAATAATAATAATAATAATAAAACCCGTAAGTGTCGTTGGGCTGCCATACTGGAGATATCAACAACAACACACACAAAAACAATAATCAAACATCCTTATATTCAGCCATACTGCCCGTGTGTTGCCGGGGGTCCGAAAGGGGAGCAAAGAATAGCACCATTGGTTACCTTCCATGCATGTCGTAAGAGGCGATCAAGGAGATTATGGGATGGAGTTGGCTGTCCAATCCCATATAGGGTCAGTGACCCAAAGCCATGCCCGCCAGATGTGTCATGCCGAAAGGCGCAGATATCGCAGCAATGCTGTAAACCATGACACAACGCATTCCAATCTCTGGACTACATCCTGATAATTTGCAGGAGTTTGAGAATGAACGTGGAAGAAGAAGAAGACTATTCAACCATACTGACGAGTGTGGAAAAACCACGCCCTACCAATTCTTTGTCTTCTTATTGTCTTTCCCCTGTTGGCTAGTTATCCACTCTTGCCGTTAAACGTAGGGGTGATTGGACCTCGAGCTTGCGTTCTAGAGCCAGATGTTTGCCCTCGGCTGTTCTATGACCGTGTTTGTTCAGGATGTCCCTGATGTTTTTTATCCATCTTTTCCATGGTCTTCCTCTGACTTTGTACCCTGATCTGATTTACTATGATGCTATCAAATCAATATTCCCATTCTCCACCTCTTCTCCTGAACTGTTCCACACAGGACATTAGATATACAAATTATGGAAAATAGTGAGCATATAATTAGATAAAAAAAAAACGGTAACGTGGTATCGGTGAGATGGTACGCCTATCAAACATACCACAATGTTTAAAACGGTATTAAGCCTGTGACAGAAAGATGAATGGGCATTTGGAGAAATGAAAGGTTGAAATACAGTTTTGACGATGATGAAATAATTCATTCAACTGTGAATAGCACAAAGCCTTTGAGACAAAAATATAGGTCATCCTTAATTGAGTAACAAATTAATCTAAACAAGTTACGAACAAGTTAAAAATAAGAATTATAAAATTCTACATCTATTCTATATTAATGTATGGCTCAGAAACATGGACACTAAATAAACAATTAGAAGACAGAATTGATGCCTTTGAGATGTGGGTATATAGAAGAATAGGGAGAACATCATGGAAAGAGAAGAAAACACACAAAGAGGTTCTAAAAACACTTAATACGAAGAAAGAATTACTAAGAGAAATAAAGTTCAGGCAAATATAATATTTTGTACACATTAAAACTTTTAATTTAAAATACATGACACCTTATTGAAGACCTTACTTGAGGGTAAAGTCGAAGGGAAGCGAGCAAGAGGTAGGTAGAGATACAAATGGGAGAGTAACATCACAAGATGGACAGGTTACAGTCTAGCAGAGTGCACCACCAAAAACAAGAGACAGAGGATGTTGGAGGTCTGCTGCAGGCAACCTTCGTTTCAGAGACGGCACTTGATCATGATGCATTGAATAACTGAGGTGACACTCTAATATGCATAAGGTTTGTTGTCTAAAAATGCATGATTTCATTGGAGTGAGGGTTATGGTTGATGCATATTCAGTCACCGAAGGGAGGCATTCCAGTTCTGCAGTATCTTGGGATCATCACGTCCTGTCAGGTGGGCAGCATATACTCTGGGCCAATCGGTGGACCATTCTTCCGTCATATCTGTTGATTTATCTGTAGTGATGGCACAGCTCAGATTCCCCATCACTTAGGAGTCTGCACCAAGAGAATAAATATGCAATAAACACAAGGGTTCAAAAGACGTAGAAGAGTGACTTCACTGTACTTGGTTTCATATATATATACTCCGTCACTCTCAACGAAACAGCACGCCGCCTGCCGAGAGTACCACTCATAGCACGTAACTTCGTAGCTCCAAGCAATAATCCACAGGGACCCCCGAAAAAAATCCACCTTTTACACAAGACGACATGTGTCAGAGTCGAACCCATGACTTCTTGAACGCAAGGCAAATAGTCTAACCACTACGCTAGGTAGATGCCCAAGATCCCCTAAATGTGAAATATTTGCTGGCATGTATCTCGTCATCGCCCATTAGGGCACTAGGATAAAAGTAAAAAAATCAAGGCAAGACATATAGTCACAAACTGTCAACACATCCCCAACTTTCCTTAGTCGCCTCCTACGATATGCTTGGAAAAAACTGCGATAATATTTTTTGTAGCATGAACTAAAAGTTCAAGCCCCAGCTGCGACACGGATAAAATACGGTTTTATAATGCACACACAATTAATCTTTTGATCCAAACGAGTGTACATGGATAAAGAGAATTAATAAACACAGAACAGAAAAAGAAAACAAGAGACATATAGATATATAGATAATATAGGCTACAATTTAAAGGAAAAAATTGATGTAATAATATATTCAAAAAGCGCATCTAACTTAGGATACTTCAGTAGAACTGTATGACAATAAATACAATGTAACTGCGTGAAACGTAACAACAATTAGACTTACGTAAAACACGGGTTTATATAATCGCTTCAATCAGACACGACAGTCTGTCGTGTCTGATTATAGCAGTATAGTCTGACATTATATTATCATGACATTATAGTCTGTCGTGTCTGATTGAAGCGATTATATAAACTTGTGTTTCAGAAGAACTGTAGTCCATATGGCAAGTGGACTGTTAAAAAACAATATGTTTACAAAAGATTATTTTGGAAATTTTAGAAATTGACGAAAATACACAAAATAGATGTTTAGATCAAACGATCTGAACACGAAAGGGACAGAGGCGATAACGAAGTATAGGAATCATTTTTGTATGATAAACCTAATTCAGAGCATATACGCCAACAGTCAATGCTCAGTAAGAACAAGCGCAGGTACATTCGATAAATTTCAAATTCACTCGGGTGTGAGACAGGGATGTTTACTATCTCCTCTACTGTTCATAAAATACACAGACCACATCTGTAAAATAGCAAAGACAGCGGAAGAAAACAATCTGAAGGATAACTTAAACGAACTATTATTTTCAGATGACCAAGCCTCCATCGAGACCAGCACCGTGCAGAGGTGATGGGGCTTAGTTCAGCCATCAGGGGCTGGAAACTAAGACTGGTCGGGCAGTCCCACTCGAGCAGGACCATAGTCCTGCCCTAGTAAGCAGAGTGCTGAAGACGGAGGCATCCAGCCAAAAGGCGCACAGATAATCAGGATGCCACGCACAAAACACAATGGAAACATGTCTACATCTATAAATAGTTATGGTGCCTGCCCTGTGGCGGACGTTCAGGCAGGGACGGTGCCGGGCCCTATACCTCGAAAGGGCCCAACCTCAGTTACTGGAAGTCCTTCTCAATTGCCCCGAGGAGCCAGGAGGCAAGGGAATAGAGCTACTGGCCAAACAAACAAACGACCAATTAAAATAATGCACTGGAATGCTGAGGGTGTCAACAGTAAAAGAGATGGATACAGCAAAAAATTGGAACTTGAAAATGTCCTCAGTGAAGAACAAGTTAACATATGCTGTATCCAAGAAACACACCTCAGCAGCGACATAGCCTTCAAAATCAGAGGCTACCAGTGCTACCGATCTGACCGAAAGGACAGGCGAAAGGGTGGAATTCTGACACTTGTTAAAAACAATATCAGCGCATGTCAGCTTGAAGTATATATGGAAGGGGCAGAATACCAGATGCTCCACCTAAAAACAGACAGTGCAGAATTCCATCTCCTGAACTACTACTGCCCAAATGATAAACCATTGGCACTAGACACAATTCCAGACAAAGAGAGACTTATGGTGTGTGGTGACTTCAACAGCCACTCTCAGAGCTGGGGCTACGATCATATCGACAAGAGAGGTGAGGAACTTGAGAGCTGGCAGGATGAAAATAATCTCATCCTTATTAACCAGCCAGCAGACTCGCCAACCTTCTACTCGAGAGCATGGCACACCACCTCTACACCAGACCTAGCATTCCACTCACCAGGCTTGGAATGGAACATCACACGTGTTGTTGGAAAGCAGCTTGGAGGTAGTGACCACAGACCAGTATTTCTGGAAATCCACAATGAATTTACCACGGACAGCAGCACGCTCACTAGGTGGAACTATAAAAGGGCAGACTGGAAAATGTACCAGCATTTAACCAGTGTTCTAGCTAAGGACATGAACTTGGACAAAGACATCAATAGAGCAGTCAGTGAATTTAATAGATGTATACTACATGCTGCTAGTAAAACCATACCCAGGGGAGCACGCAAAAACTACAAACCCTACTGGAATGATGAACTGGGAAAGCTGCAAAATGAGATGGAAACATCTAGACAGCAGGCTGAGAACAGACCTAGCCAAGAACATCACAACAAATATCAGCAAACAAAGGCTAAATTTCAAAGAGCCAAGTTACAAGCCAGACGGAGCAGCTGGAAAGAAAAAACAGAGTCGCTGAACCTAGAAAGAGATACTAGGAAATTATGGAAACTTGTAAAACAACTAAATGATGAAGGTACAGGGAGAAATACCAGGATCACACTTTATAAAGATAGAAACATTTTAACAGGTAAACATGCAGCTGATTACTTTGCAGATTCCTTTGCAGAAGACAATAACGTCAAAGTCAGCCCAGACAAACAACAGGAGGTTCGAGAGAACCAGCAAAACATTGGACAAGGTGAACCTATACCTGAAGTCATGGAGGCACCAATCACAATGAGAGAACTGGAGCATGCAATATCCAAATTGAAAATGAAAAAGTCCCCTGGAGCTGATGGAGTGTCTAATGAAATGATTAGAAACCTGGGAATTGCAGCAAGAGCAAAGCTACTGCAGATCTTTAACACAAGCTGGTCCACAGGTAATGTACCACAGGCGTGGAGAGAAGCAATAATGATACCACTCCTCAAATCAGGAAAAGATGGCAACACAGTCTCCAACTACAGGCCCATCAGCCTCACAAGCTGTCTATGTAAAACAATGGAACGCATTATCAATCTTAGCATGCAGTGGTACCTTGAAAGTGAAAACCTTCTGGTATCACAGCAAGCAGGTTTCAGACAGTGCTACTCTACTGAAGATCAGGAAACCTACCTCTCCCAAGAGATTGAGGATGCCTTCCAAGTAAAGAAACTGGTACTAGCAGCATGGATAGACCTCAGGAAAGCATTTGATAAGGTCTGGAAAGAAGGGCTCCTAAAGAAATTGCGAAATTGCAGGGTTAGCTCAAGAATGTACAAATGGGTAAAAGCATACCTGCATAATAGAAGAGCCAGGGTACAATTAGATGGTCGCAAGAGCAAGAAAGTTCTACTGCGTCATGGAGTCCCCCAGGGAGGAGTCCTGTCACCCACACTTTTCTTGGTTTACATCAATGACCTAGTTGCTGAACTACCACACGGGATCAAAGTGGCAATGTATGCTGACGACCTGGTGATCTGGTGCACGGAAGAACAAGCAACAGTGGCCACTAAACAAATACAAAGAGCTATCGATGCCCTAACCTTATGGGCTAATAGATGGTGCGTCAGCATTAACACAGATAAGTGCAGCACTACACTCTTTACCATCTCACCAAAACAAAAAGCTGGTCATATCAAGATAGATGGAGAGCTCTTGAAAGAAGACAAACAACCCACATACCTCGGAGTTACTTTTGATGATAAGCTGACATGGAAGCAGCACATAAACAAAGCAACAACAAAAGCCAGGAGGAAGCTAGCTATCCTGAGAAAACTAAGTGGAGCCACATGGGGAGCCAATGGAAATATACTCAGTAAAGTTTACCAGCAATGCATAAGACCACACCTGGAATACGGTTCAGCTGCGTGGTGTCCTGCATCAAACACCACATTACAAGATCTAGATAAAGTGCAAAACCAGGCACTTAGAATAATGTTGGGAGCAATGAAATCAACACCCATAGCAGAGATGCAGAAAATGGGAAGAATGCAAACACTTGGCGAACGCAGAGACACAAAAGTACTAATTCAAGCAGAAAAGTTTCAGTGTATGCCAAGTCATCCAATGAAGGAAAGATTCCAAAATCTAGCAATGGGACGACTGAAAAGGAGCAGCTTTATCCATCAAGCTAAACGACTCCGTAGACAACTTACAGACCTACCTGAAGTTGGCAGCCCCTTAAGGTCTGTACCAGAGCAAACCCCGTGGAGTGAAAGCCATGGAATGCCAATATATATTCAGACCCATGTGAAAGGAATACTAAGCGAGGACGAACAGAACAGTGTGCAGCGAATGACAGTCACCCTCAGTTTCCTGGATGAGGAATATCCACAAGATATATGGGTCAGAGTGTACACAGATGGGTCAGCACAGAATGCTGTGAGGAATGGAGGTGCAGGTGTATATATAGAATATCCACACAAGCCTAGAGATACAATCAGAACACCGACAGGAAAATTCTGCAATAATTATGATGCAGAAATCCAGGCAATTAGTGTAGCAGCTAAAAAACTGCTGAACTCCAACTCTGACCTACAGCCTGTGGTATTCCTGACAGATGCAAGGTCAGTGCTTCAAGCTCTCCAGTCTGGAAAACTAACAGACTTAAAAAAACTACTTAGCGAATTGTCTTACCAGTATAGGGTAACCATGCAGTGGATACCCTCTCACTGTGGAATACCAGGAAATGAAAAAGCAGACCAACTGGCTAAGGAAGGTGCTGCCGAAGACCAACCAGATATACCAATCACCTACCATCAGAAAAAACAGATGATCAAGTCAATAAGAAAGCCACAAACACCAACACAAGATGACTATCACAATATGAACAGATCAGAACAAGTTATAATTCTACGTCTCAGAACAGGACACAACCGACTCCGCAGTCACATGTATACAAAGTTCAAGATTGGCAACACGGCCATGTGTACATGTGGACAGGCAGCACAGAGTGCCAAACATATACTTCAAGAGTGTTCTGAGCATGAAACGCTGAGGCAGACATATTGGCCAGAGGAAACAACACTGGAATCAAAGCTCTATGGGACACTGTATGAACTACAAAAGACAGTGAGTTTTATTAAGGAGACAGAATTACAGATATAGACATGTTTCAAGTGAACGAAAGAAGAAGAAGAAGATGACCAAGCACTAGTGGCATCATCAGAAGAACTGCAAAGACAAATAGACAGATTACATCAAACATGCCATACCTTTAACATGAAGATAAATATAGAAAAGACCGAAATAATGAAGATAGGAAGAACAGAAAGAAACACCAATATTGAAAACAACAGACTTAACCAAGTGACAGAATTCACATACCTAGGAAGTAATATAACAGACGGCAAGAGCAGTAAAGAAATACACAATAGATGTAGTAAAGCATACCAAGCTCTAGGGCAAATGACACCAAACTTTAGAAACAAATACGTAGATTTAAACACCAAAATAACACTATTCAAAACGATTATTATGCCAACGCTGTGCTACCAAACCAAACATGGACAACGACAGCGCAAGACAAACGTAAATTTGTGACAACTGAAATGGCATGCTTACGCAGAATCCTAGGAATATCAGAATCCTAGGAATATCGCTAAGAGACATGGTGAGGAATGAGAACATCCGACAAAAAACCGGCACCACCCCAATCTTAGAATACATCAAGAGACAACAGATTAAATGGTTTGCACACATCAGCAGACTACCATCAGACAGCATACCACAGCAAGCTACGCTACACAGATACAGCGAAGGCAGACCTAGAGGCCGACCACGAAAACGATGGACCAGTGAAATAAAAGAGACAACAAATTCCACAATATACTCAGCACACAAGAGGACCGTCTCCCAAAAAAAACTCCTCTACCACTGACGCCGAAAGGCAACAAAGGGCTTCAGCTAATAGATAGATAAATGTTCTTCGTTAATGTTCAACTTTTATCAACTAAATATTGATGAAATGTGCTTATACTATGTTCTCAATTCCAAAGTGAGTTCAAATCTCTGTACTCATGAAATATTTGTCTTATTCAGTGTAATGTGATACTGCCAGCTATACAGTGTTTTGTTTCGTATGAACGGCATTAACTTTTTTCTTTTTTAATTTTCAGAAACATTATAGGCCTACACACGCACGGGCAAACAGAGTGAGCGAGAGTGAGACAGAGTGAGTGAGACAGAGAGAGAAATATTTACTGATAATTCCATTGTTTCAATAAAGGTATACATTATTATTAAAAAGTGTTGAAGTAGTGTGTGCATTATGTCAAATAGTTCTTTGCATAAACAAAAGGTCTATGTAAGGAAAATCTAGTTGTACTTCTACAAAACTAATTCTGCCTATAGCAATTTTTTTAGTAATAATAATAATAATAATAACGTGTTATTAGTAGTCCTATGTAGCGTTTGAATACATATGGATATACCTAAATACGGATTTAGCATCACTTTTCACGTGAACCCCTTCATTTTATAACGTTGAGAGAAAAAAAAATGAACAATACTAATTTATTCAGTATCTGCAAGGATACAACAAATGCATGTAAAATAGTGAAACATCCTGCATGAATTTGTCGCATATTTTGTGTAAGCCAAAAAAATATTTACATACACAAAGAACAATGCACTCACCGACTACAATCTGTACCGCATATCTCGCATCGTGGATTCAACACTTAATGAGCTGCCAGATTTTACTGCAAGTTATTCCTATGAATACGCTAAAGTTGGTTAAGCCTACGAAACGTACCACAATTTCTAACGCTGGCTAGCCTGTAATGCATTTTAAAAACTCGCTGCCGTCTAGCGAATACACCAAACAGAATCGCGTTCTCAATTGCTAGATTTATCTAGCAAAAAAAATCTCTGAACAAACTGGTAATTCTGCGTGGAATGTCTACTGTCACGCGCAAATACAATCCAGATAACCTCTAAATTTTCCTGCCTAGTCTTTAAGCCCGAGGAACACCGTGTATTTCTATATAGCAAAATTATGAAAACTCTGGAACGTGTTCATATTGCTGCCCATAACTGTTTACTGTATAACAAAGAGCGTCTTAATCTGTGGTTCATAATTCCCTAGGGTTCTGCGTCTTCATCTATAGGAGTTCTGAAACCCTTGAAAAAATATATTGAAGAACTAATGTTTGCGGCTCTCGTGGAATTTACGTACGTACCTGTGCAGTGTGTGTACTGTTTGTTACCTGTTGTTCGACTTGTCCATATTCATAGTAGCTTGGGAATGTAGGTAAACACGTTGGAAATCCTGACTAATATCTCATCTTTTATTAGGGTGTGGTCGAAGATGGAAAAGGTATTGATTCTTATTCCTCTTTTGTTCACTTCAAAAACATGTCTATATCTGTAATTCCTGAATAAAACTTCCTGTCTTTTGCAGTTCATACAGTGGCCCACGGAGCTATGATTCCAGTGTTGTTTTCTATGGTCAATATGTCTGCCTCAGTTTTTCATAGCAGAACACTCTTGAAGTATATGTTTGGCCCTCTGTGTTGCCTGTCCACATGTACACATGGCCGTGTTGCCAATCTTGAACTTTGTATACATGTGACTGCGGAGTCGGTTGTGTCCCGTTCTGAGGTGTAGAATTACAACTTATTCTGATCTGTTCATAATGTGATAGTCATCTTGTGTTTGTGTCTTTCTTATTGACGTGATCATATTGTGTTTTTCTGATGGTAGGTGATTGGTATATTTGGTTGGTCTTCGGCAGCACCTTCCTTAGCCAGTTTGTCTGCTTTTGATTCTTCTTCTTCTTAAGCGTTTATTCGCAAACTCCCGCTGTATCTCCTTTGTCGCAGGGCCATGGTCCTACCAGATTTCCAGCATGATGTAGTCCAAAGAATGGAAATGCGTTGTGTCGCCGTTTTATTTGCGCACATGGCCCGACACATCCGTCTTCGGCGGTGTTTTTGGTCAAGTATTGGTTCAAGCTGCGAGGTGAGTGTGTCATCTGTGAGCAGCATTATGATTTTTCTTGAAGAAATATGAGTTTTTACATTTACAGTAAGAATAGACACATATATCATGATCTATTTATATGTTCTCAATGTCGGGCAGTTTTACTTTCATAGAGAAGGCAACTATAGAGAAGGCAACTATAGAGAAGGCAACTATAGAGAAGATAACTATAGAGAAGATAACTATAGAGAAGATAACTATAGAGAAGATAACTGTAGAGAAGATAACTGTAGATAAGACAACGTTAGAGAAGATAACTGTAGTTAAGGCAACTATAGAGACAGCAACTATAGAGAAGATAACTGTAGATAAGGCAACTATAGAGAAGATAACTGTAGATGAGGCAACTTTTGAGAAGATAACTGTAGATAAGGCAACTTTTGAGAAGATAACTGTAGTTAAGGCAACTATAGAGACAGCAACTATAGAGAAGATAACTGTAGATAAGGCAACTATAGAAAAGATAACTGTAGATGAGGCAACTTTTGAGAAGATAACTGTAGATAAGGCAACTTTTGAGAAGATAACTGTAGATAAGGCAACTTTTGAGAAGATAACTGTAGATAAGGCAACTTTTGAGAAGATAACTGTAGATGAGGCAACTTTTGAGAAGATAACTGTAGATAAGGCAACTTTTGAGAAGATAACTGTAGATAAGGCAACTTTAGAGAAGATAACTGTAGATAAGGCAACTATAGAGAAGATAACTGTAGATAAGGCAACTTTAGAGAAGATAACTGTAGATGAGGGAACTTTTGAGAAGATAACTGTAGATAAGGCAACTTTTGAGAAGATAACTGTAGATAAGGCAACTTTAGAGAAGATAACTGTAGATAAGGCAACTTTAGAGAAGATAACTGTAGATAAGGCAACTATAGAGAAGATAACTGTAGTTAAGGCAACTATAGAGACAGCAACTATAGAGAAGATAACTGTAGATAAGGCAACTATAGAGAAGATAACTGTAGTTAAGGCAACTATAGAGACAGCAACTATAGAGAAGATAACTGTAGATAAGGCAACTATAGAGACAGAAACTATAGAGAAGATAACTGTAGATAAGGCAACTTTAGAGAAGATAACTGTAGATAAGGCAACTTTTGAGAAGATAACTGTAGATAAGGCAACTTTTGAGAAGATAACTGTAGATAAGGCAACTTTAGAGAAGATAACTGTACATAAGGCAACTATAGAGTCAGCAACTATAGAGAAGATAACTGTGGATAAGGCAACTATAGAGAAGGCAATTATAAAGGAAGCGATACAACTAAACATCAACAAACATTCGATTATCGCAGGCTTTTTTTATTACCTATTTTGACCTATCTATACACTAACACTACCTTATACCACAACACTACCTTATTGCACATCACTTTGAGAGGTTACTCGCCAATCAATGAAAAGAAAGAAGTAGCCTCTCATAGTGACACGCAATAGGGGTGTACTGTACTTGTTGTTTTAGATAGGTCAAGAAAGGATGTTCATAAGTTTTCTCGTCTTCTCTATAGTTCGTCGTGCCTTTGCAGACAAAATATTTCCTGGGTGTCAATTTCACGAGTGGAAACAGTGTTCTGTAATACTGTAATTGGTAGATTTTTAACGGGGTTTTCAAACACTAGTGAATTATTCTCGTGATAAAAAAGAACCCACTTCCAACCTTGACAGAAGGTAGAAAATCATGAACCACATCTGATTTGAGGATTTGATTCCAGCATAAGAAACGCTCGTCACAAGAGTTGAATTGAAGTTACTTCCCCCTCTTATACAAGGTTCTGTATACCAGCCTTCGCAGAAGACGGATGTGTCGGGCCATTGTCGTAAATAAAGCGACGACCAACGCATTTCCCTTATCTAGAATACATCCTCTTGGAAATCTAGTACGCCCATTGTCCTACTACCAGAGAGAACCAGCGGGAGTTTGAGAATAAACACAGAAGAAGAAGTATACCAGTCGTTAAAATATTGCGCAAAAGTGAATTCCTACAATTATTCATAGTGATTTGCTACAATTATTCATAGTGAGTTGCTACAATAATTCATAGTGCTTTGCTACAATCATTCATTTACCAAAAACAGGGCACAGTGTCTGATTGTTATTTTGGCTCTTAATTTGCAGTGAGGTCTTTGAAGATTATTACGACTATGTTCTCAGCTTTGAACATTCTTCCTTCCGTGTATTTCCGGGGCCCTAAAGAGGAACACAGAATAGCAACACTGTTTACCTTCTATGCATGTTGTAAAAGGCGATTAAGGAAATTATAAGTTGGAGTTGGCTGTCCCATCCCTTATAAGACCAAAGTGAGAAGAAGCCATGCCGAAATCGGATGTATCAGACTGAAAAGTACAGATATCACAGCAAAGATGTAAACTATACCACAACGCATTTCGATCTTTGGACAATATTCTTCTAATCTGCGGGAGTTTGACCGGAATTGTTTTTGTTTGGTACCGCTGTCCCGATCAACTTGTAGCGTTCCATGCACAGTTTTTTTAAATCTCAGGTTACTAAACGTGTCAAAGATAAGCTGGAGGCAAATGAGATGCGATTTTGAAGAAGAAGGATGACAATTCAATGGGCAGCCAAGAAAACTAATGTAGAATTTTTCTGAGATGTTTTAATAAAACGACAAATTGTAAAACAAATTAGAAGTAGACAATATTCTTGTTCTTCTTCTGCGTTCATTCTCAAACTCCTGCAGATTAGCAGGATGTAGGGCGAAGAACGGTTTGCGCGATGTGATGGTTTGCAGCATTGCTGCGATATCTGCGCCTTTTGGCCTGGCACACCCAATTTCAGCCTGGCTTTTGGTCACTGACCCTACATTGGGATGGAACAGCCAACTCTATCCCATAACCTCCTTCGTCGCCTCTTACGATATACATGGAAGGTAAACACTGTTGCTATTTTCTCCTCCCCTCTCAGGCCCCGGCAACACACGGGCAGGAGTAGGCAATCCATATTCTTAGGGCATGTGATGAGAAAAGTAAAATTTGAACATTCAGCAAACACCGGAAAGTTCAAGAGGAGAAGAGACAGAGGAAGACACAGTAAGAAATGTTTGGATGGATTGTCACTGTTGCACTAAAATAAGTCACCAACCGAACTTATTAACACCACAAGAGATATAATTTTGTGGAGAATCATGGTCGCCTACACCACTTGAACGGCACGGCACTTGATTGAATGATTAATAGAAATTGGAGATAAAACTAACTCCAGTCTCGGGGAAACAACCCAAAACTGGAAATGCGGGGGTTGGGTAACACAAGGCAAATGTAAAAATGAACGGAAATAGGAACATGTGTTACTAATATTTGTAAATAAAACATACTATCAAAGTCTCGTTGCTGTTATATTTTATTTACAAATATTGCTAACACTTGCACATTTTCTCGTTCATTTTCACTAAAAATAGTATGGCTCATTAATTTGTTTAAATAACACACCTAGTAATTAGAAGAAAAAAACATACAAACTACAGTACACAAAACATTTTCAACGTTTCGATCAAAATGCCTTTATCAAGATAAGCGCAAAACATCAAAAGACGACGAATAGAAGTGATCAAAACACACAAATAGGTCCAACCGAAATATGGTAGTAAGATGCCGGAAGGACAGGAAATTTTACAGGAACGAGTACATAAAAATTATAAATATAGGTGTGTGTTTTGATCGTTTATATTCGTCACATTTTGATGTTTTGTGCGTATCATGATAAAGGCCTTGTAGTCGAAACGTTGAAAATGTTTTCTTTATTGTAATGTGTATGTTTTTTCTTGTTTACACATCCTAACCCCCTAGTTTTAGTGATAGTCCATCGTGTCTAAGAGAAACGTTCTAAAAACCTGTGTTTTACGTAAGAACTATTGTTGTTACGTTTCACGCAGTATTACCTTATATCGATTCTAGTAATTAAATTCGATTATGTATTAGATTAGATATGTTGCACATCTAATAATCTCATACCTAATATTGCTGGATGCAACCCACAAAGTAGGTGAATGATGACTTATTGATATTCATTTTCTTCCGCGATCAATCTCTGATAACCAACACGAAATGTGTGAATTTCACCGGAGATTGTGAAGTAAATTCTGATATGGTTTTATTGGTGTCGTGTAGGCATAGCACATACATTTTCGAAATCTTCTTCTTCTCGTTCGCAGTTTGACATGTCTACACAGCAAGTCCGGTGTTTTTTGTCGTGCAGACATGTCAACTATTCGGGTTGCATGATACCATGGTTGCTGGTGCGCCTCTCGACCTGGTATCTCTGACTTCAGCACTTGTGCTTGCTTGGCAGGACTGTGGCCCTGCTCGATATTGGGTTGGCCCGACAAATCTTAGCTTCCAGCCTCTGTTGGCTGGACTAAGCTTCATCTCCACGTCAAGGAGTTGGCCTCGATGGGGTCATTTTCGAAATGACTTTAATTCAAGTGAGCTTCTCTTGCTAGTCACAGACTCATATCGGTCGCCAGGCTGCGTGTGTTTGTCAGCTCTACGCCATGACGTTTTATCTAAGATGTAGCGAGAAAACTATAAATAAATTCAAGTAGAAAGCAAGAGGATAAATTACAAACTCTTAAGACCAACGGGTATTGAATCAGTCCGTTCTAACGGCACCGAATCGTCTGGCAATTAGAGTAAACGGGGTTTTCCGTACTTGACTAACCACATCTCAAAAATTAGATGCGACTTTGTCAATACATTTAAACTGTGTACTCAAATAACTGAGAATGGACCACTCGAGAAAGGACAATTATAACAAAAACGAACATTCCGTACAAGTATTGAAGTATCCTCAGTAACACAAAGATATAGCATCGGTATTCATTCTACAAGAGCCAATAGCTCTTCTTGTAAACATAAATAACGTATAGAAAGTACAATTTTGCTTCAAAAAATAGCGTGTACAAGTAAATATAACTAGAAATAATTGAGAAAGATATACGGCCCTAATTCCGCAGGATCACCGCCTTTACTTATCGCAGATGAGTGAGCTCTGCTTACAAAAAACAACTCAGATCCTAATTCGATGGGCCCAACAGTTGAAAACTATTTCTTCTTCTTCTTCTTCTGCGTTTGTTCTCAAACTCCTGCAGATTATCGGGATGTAGTCCAGAGAACGGAATGCGCTGTTCATGGTTTACAGCATTGCTGCGATATCTGCGCCTTTCGGCCAGACACATCCGAGTTCAGCATGGCTGTGGGTCACTGACACTAAATGGGATGAGACAGCCAACTCCATCCCATAACCTCCTTAGTCGCCTTTTACGACATGCGTGGAAGGTAAACAGTGTTGCTATTCTTTACTTCCTTTTCGGACCCCGGCAACACACGGGCAAAAGCTATTTTAAAGAAGCCATCAGTCGATAGCGTTATAGTGACCCAAATCCATGCTGAAATCGGATGTGTCAGGCTAAAAGGCGCAAATATCGCAACAACACTAAAAACCATGGCACAACCAATTCCATTCTCCAGACTACATCCTGCTAATCTGTAGAAGTTTGCGAACACAACAGAAGAAGAAGAAATCGATTTTCGGTAAAAAAAATGTGTTCCCAAATATGTAAAGATAAACACGGGGAATAATACTGTGATGTTCATGCCGAAATCGGATGTGCTAGGCCTACAAGGCGCATAACGGTGGCAAAACGTAATCACGCTCCCGGCGGAAATCGCACGGATATCCGTGATGGTTACAATGGAGCGAACGAAAAACAAACAAACTGTGATGTTAATCTGCTGCACCTCGGTACGGATTTGCTGGTACTGCACCGCTAAAAATCAGATTGGGTTGAGGGTAAATAATAACCACCGGGTTGTGTGAGAATAAACTAAATCAATGAGTTTTGCACTGGTTACGTGCTATTCCCAGCGTTAGATCTTAGCCAAGACCATAAAAGCATAATCCTCCATCATAGTTAGTTAGTCTTTGGATCATCGTCACCGTACTCCGGACAAGTCCATAGGTGCTCAGATCTCTCCTTGAGTGTATCCGTCATTACACGTTGATTGACGGTCCCAGTACGCCGTTGATTGACCATCACTTCCTTGCCCACGAAACAGCACCTTTCTATCGACACCACATTACAAACCAAGCTCCCTTATTCTAGTCATGGAACAAGAGTCGTTTTCCCGTACGGCGTTCAAAATGTCTGCCCGACCCATCGCTCCACCAACAGCCGTGGTAGCAGCGTGTGCGGATAACCTATATGCTCTGTCATTACCCTGGACTCCCGCATGTCCCGGCACAAAAATAAAAGTCACTTTACGCACACAGGAATTCTTCACTGCATCCAGCCACTGTTCCCGAATGTATCCCGCCTGAACTTTCACAATCATACTCATCGAGTCACTGAGTATACAGCCATGCTCGCGGACAGTGTGCGAGCAACCCACTCCATCATAATGCATCGTAATGCCGAAATCGGATGTGCTAGGCCTACAAGGCGCATAACGGTGGCACAACGTAATCACGCTCCCGGCTGAAATCGCACGGATATCCGTGATGGTTACAATGAAGCGAACGAAAAACAAACAAACAAACATAATGCATCGTAATAGCAGGTAGTTTGGAAGCTCGTGAGAAACACCGGTATAACGTTTTAGGGATCTATTCCTGACTGTGTGGGCTAATTTGTAGTGAGAATTGATTGTGACGAGACAAACAATAAATGGTCATCAAGAAGGCAGTAATAACTTCATTTCTTCTCTTCTTCTTCAGCGGTCATTCTCAAACTCCCACTGGATATCTCTTGTATCAGGACCATGGTACTATTAGATTTCCAGAAGGATGTAGTCCAGAGAATGGAAATGCGTTGCGTCGCCGTTTTATTTGCGCCAATGGCCCGACACATCCGTCTTCGGCGGGACTTCATTTCAAGATGAAGATAATGTCAATGAGGCTGAGAACATACACATACAGAGCATGTTATAAATATGAGTATGTAGAGGTGAGGAAAGAAAAAGTAAAATTTTTTGAAAGTCCCGAAGATCACACAATCAGCATCTGACCGGGACTCTGATTCTACATATACTTGGACGGCTACTGGAACGGAGGGCGGAGCACTTATGGGAATGCCCGGCGTGATGTGAAGCCAGTTTCCTATCAATAATCAAGAAGAATAAACAATATGTTTGAGCACTATACTTGTGTCCCTACATCCTTCTCACGATTAGTCGCATCAGTCAAGTTGTTAGGTCGCATAGCCCATGATTGTGAAATTAGTGAGAACATTTCGTGTGGCGTAATCCGACCCGTAGCTAATGGAGGAGAGGGTTTGGTGTGCTCAAACCCCTCCCTTTGCAAATTAGAAGTCTAAACGCAAATCTAAATGACTTTTAGTATCAGGAACTGGGTGAAAAAGCCCAAAAAACTTCATCTCGTAGCGATTTTTTACTAAAAATTCATAAAATTTTCGTTTTGAGACTTACTGGAATTGAACCAGGTCCGTTTTAGCAGCACCGAATCGCTTTGCAACTCGAGTAAACCAGTTTTTCCGTACTTGACTAACCACATCCCAAAAAGATGTGATTTTGTCAAGACATTCAACCTATGTATTCATGTCACTGAGAACAGACCAATTGAGACAAGGATTATTACAACAACGGACAAGTATCGAAGTATCCTCACTAACACAAACATAGAACATCCGTATTCGTACTACAAGGACCAATAGATCTTCTTGTAAACATAAATAACATCGAGACAGTACAATGTTGCTTCAAATAATAACTTATACAAGTAAATTCTAGTAGGAAACATGCGGATAAATTAAAAAGTCTTGAGATTTGTCATGTGACGTATTCCTTCCAGAACGTTGTCTTCCCAATGAAATCTCTGAACCTCTCTCTGTCTTGGGCGATGTGGCTTGCATTTTCTAGCGATGTATTCATAGTCGTCAGTCCACCGTCTTCTTGGTCTGCCCCTTCTCCTCTTCCCAGGTACTCTTCCCTCCATTATTTGTCTTTCTAAACAGTTATGTCTCTTTATATGACCAAACAGGCGTAGTTTTCTTTTTGTAACCCTCAAGGTTTAAATTATTTTAATCAAGGGGAGAAGAGATAGGGGACGACAAAGAGAAAAGTTACATGAACTTGTAGTGTGGCACGGTAGAAGTTCATCAACCGAGCTTATTGACAACACAAGAGACAGCGAGTCGTGGAGAAACGTGATCGTCTACGCCATTCCGCATGGCACTTGATTGATTGACACTCATGGTTCCCACTTAAAAAGATAAAAACCCTCCCATAAGAAAATCATATATACGACCTTGGGCGTAGTATTCATTTATTGAGTACGGTGTTTACAGTGAACATATCATTAGCGATAGAGGGCAGCGAATAGTGCCCGCCGCCTGCGTTTCCTGATACCATGACAGTATGAGTCTGCGGCTGACGAAACGGATTCTGACTTCCGGGCACAATGTCCGCAGCTCCAGCTAATATTATCTGTGCTTGTGTTCCAACTGCTGATGGTTGCTATATCAACAAACTGATCTTTAAAAACCAAATGTGTTCATATCTGAAAGCGAAACCACGAAAGATATGCATACAACTACAAGGAAATTCAAGAAATGGATGCAAAAACACAGTAAATAAATGTAATGCTAGTCATGCCACCATCTTGAATACCAGTTCCAGACTAGGCATGAGATTAATAACAATTGTTTCGTCCAAATGTCTTTTTAAAAAACAACAGCACACATACTACAAAACCAGTAAATCGATCAAGTACCACCAAGCACAATGATGTAGGCGATCATGTTTCTCAACAACTGTCTCTGGTGTTGTTAAGAAATCCAAATTTTTTGAAAAGGTCGCTATGACAACAAACCTAACACGCATGGGTATCATGTTTCTCCACGACTCAGTATCTTGTGTTGTCAATAAGCTGGTTGGTTGCTGATCTAGCGGTCCATGGGATCATGCCATTTGACCCAATGCCATTAAATGACAATATATTGTTGGGAAGTCTGTGGATTTTCGGCCCACTCCGGGACAGAGCCAGAGAATAACTATCACACCTCCAGGAAGGTAGGTTTCAACCTATGAACTGCTCCGAGCCACTGTAGCCAGGATAGGGTTCACTGTGCTCATTTCCCGCCACCAATTGACTACTGGTTATGCCAAACTTCTTTATTACTCCAGGCATGCAACCAAATGTTCAAGTCAAAGAATTGTCACGTCCTGAGTCACTGTGCCTCTATGATGGGTCTCAACCATTGGAAAAAAACAGTACCGTCAGTTTCATCCTCCCCAGTGCTCCACAGTACATCTCTGGCTCCCTTCCAGCCACAGAGGGCGCATTCATATATTCAAGTAACATGAAACACATTTCAACAACAAAATAAAAGCATAAGAAGCATAATTGTATAGATGACGTGTCATGAAGCTTCCATAAGAAGATAACCTCAATATAACGGCATGTCATCTACTAAGGTTTTCTGTTGTATGGGTGGTTTGTCTAGTGGACCATTGGTGAGATCCACAGATGCAACCGCATGCGTGTCAATAAGCTCGGTTGATGAACTTCTACCATGCCACAATACTAGTCCATCTAGCAACTTTTCTCTTTGTTGTCCCGTGTCTCTTCTCTCCTTGATCTTTCCAGTGGTTATTAAGTGTTCAAGCTGTGTTCTTCTCAGAACATGTCATAGGAACCTTTAGTGTCTGTCCCTAATGTTTGATATGATTGAACTTTTTACGCCAGCATCATTGAGAATAACTGCATTAGTTTTCTTAGCTGTTCATTGTATTTTTATCATTCTTCTCAGAAACCACATCTACGTTGAATCTAGTTCGTTTTGGCTTTTTTGTTTGCAGTCCATGCTTCACATCCATAAAAAAGAATTTGTTCGATATAACATCTCAGCACTCGAATTCGAGTCTACATTGATAATTTTCATTTGCACAAAATGGTTATTATTTTTTTGAATGCTGATTTGACTTGAGCTGCTCAGATCTGTGTCTCACTTGAGCATTTAATTTCTGTCAATAAATAAAATCAACACAATTATTAACGTAATTTATGGACCGCCCCTTTATTTCTCATTGTCTCTTTTCTCTAATCTTCCATTGGCCACTAAATGATCAATCGTTGATCTACTTATCATAAACTCCATGAATGTTGACAACTAACTTTTTCTATAATTTGCTACTTTACTCCAGCTAGCACCGAAACTAGGCAGTTGCGACAGGAGCGGAAATACCAAAAGCATTATTCAAAGGCGCCTAAGCCAAAATTATGTTAGTTTATGTTAAGGAAGGGGCGATGATTGCCAAGGGCATCAAAATTCCTTGTTTCGGCGCTTGTTGCCATGATCAGATTATAAACTCTTAATTCTGGCCATGGTTATACTATCCCACTTCGACATGTTTAGTAATAGCTGTAAAAATTGTAATTTTATCTGCTATCTGTAATCTGTATGTAGGCGGGTTTAAGTAGAGGATGAAGGTAAATAACAAGATAAACAGGAACAATTAAAAATGAAAAGGGTGAGCAAAATAAATTGAACACCGGTTGAACAATAAATAATTTTCAGTATTCGGTCGTAAAATAATAATCTTTGAAAATATCTTGACATTAAACATTTGTATATAAACTATATGTATAATATTATATTTAAATATAGATGTATTTACTAGTTTCGGAATTACAAATGTTAACTGTTAAAAGACAACCCAGAATACGCACATTAAAGTACATTTTCTGTGACGAAAGAGAGTTGCCAGAAAATTTAACCTTTTTTTGATCAAATATTAGTATACAATTTTATGTTTACAACTGTTGCTTACAAAAATTACAAAATTATATTTATTATTTTAAATGATATATTAAGAAGCATTGAAGAATATAAACAAGATTAGTTTTAATTTCGTTCCACATATATCATTATTTATGATTATGTGTCCAAGATATTCAATCGATCAATTAAGTACCATGTCGAATGGCGTAGACGATAATGTTTCTCCACGACTCTCTGTCTCTTGTGTTGTCAATAAGCTCTGTTGGTAAACTTCTACCGTGCCATAATACCAGTCAATCTAGCAGCTTCTCTCTTTGTCGTCCCCTATCTCTTCTCCCTTTGATCTTTCCAGTGGTTATTAGGTGTTCAAGCTGTGTTCTTCTCAGCACATGCCCTAGAAACATTGACTGTCTTCCCCTAATGTTTGCTATGATTGATCTTTTTACACCAGCATCAATGAAACCATCTGCATTAGTTTTCTTAGCTGTCCATGATATTTTCATCATTTTTCTCAGAAGCCACATCCCTATAACCTCTAATTCGCTTTGAAGTTTTTGTTTAAGTCCATGTTTCACATCCATAAAAAAATCATTAGTTCGATATAACACTCGAATTCGGGTCTGCATTGATAGTGTTCCATTGCATAAACTGGTTCTCATTTTTTAAATTCCAGGTCATGCGGACATATAAAGCAACCTCTGCACACACACACACACACACACACACACACACACACACACACACACACACACACACACACACACACACACACACACACACACACACACACAGAGAGAGAGAGAGAGAGAGAGAGAGAGAGAGAGAGGAGAATTAAGGGGAGGGGCCTGTTTAAAATAAGAAAATCGGATGGATCAGGCGGAAGATATTATTCAACATGTATGTCCACCCAAGGACATAGATCCTGCTGCAGAATGGGAGAAAGTGCTATTAGAGTCACAAAATGCCTTTTCAGTACACATCAGACTTGATAGAGGGTGGCGACTGTAGACAAACTTGGCAGTAGAAGCAGAAATTCAGGCCGTGATTGATGGGAACTCATCTGAGGAAGATATATTACTATAGACTATAGTAAGATGGTCTGTTATTCGGAATATATGCATTTCATAGGCGTTTACAGCACAGGTTGGAAAGATAATTGCGACTGAAGACAATTGTGTTTTTGCTAGAACAAAAAAGTGGCATGACCATGGAGATCATGGCGGTTACCAAGGTAATGTCTACAGTAATGGCTCACTAGACAAACCAACCATGCAACAGAAAACCTTAGTAGATGACATGCCTTTATATTGAGGTTATCTTCTTATATAAGCTTCATAGTACGTCATCTATACAATCCAGTAGTCGTAACCTTCGATAAAAGTTACCATGTTGTTCCGACAGGCCGACGTTGTGCTTCAACTAGTTAGGGACACGGCGTGGATGGGTGGAACAACACAGAAACCTGTCGCAAGGGCCAGAGTTGTGCCCTGATGTCGAAGCCTGTTTCGGCGGCATTGGACTCGAAACACCATCGAGTCGAATGGATGCTGGAACAGAGTACGGAGCATTTATGGGAATGCCCCACGTGCTGTGAGGTCAGTTTTCTAATCAAGAATCAAGATATCTACAGTAAGATGGTCTGTTATTCAGAATATGTGTAGTTCATTGACATTCACGGCGCAGGCTGGAAAGATAATTGCAACTGAAGACAGTGGTGTTTTTGTTAGGACAAAATAAAGTGGCATGGCCACGGAGATCATGACGGTGACTAAGGTAATGTCGTGCTCAGAATCTTAAACCCACACTCGTGTATGCTTTCTCAGTGACTAAATGAGCATGCTAAGAAAGATTGAGAACGACTGGGCACGCTTACAATGGTTGAAGTTTGTGAAGTCATCTGATTAGAATCAATTTAATATATGTGCATGGGCATTACGGTGTCCGATGAAATAAACGCGCATACAGGCTTGCTGACGCGGCGAGTATAGGGACCAAACATACCATGGACCGAGTTGATGTTTTGAATGCTCTTAATGAGATAAAACTAATGACAGATGTAACAAAAGCTTGCTAATATATAATCCTGAGCAGACTACATGAATATCACTTCAAGAAAGAGTGACTACCCAAGAACACTGTGCAGGTAACCAGACGAGACAAGTAAATTAATACAGAGTAGTTGTGGTCAGTCACTACACGCTAAGGGGCATCTTAAGGAAAAAAATCCTAGCACTTTTGGACCGATGGTTTGATGTGCAGTGAGGACAAATTTTCATCACTTTAAATAGGAAATCACGTAAGAACGAATGCATTTTCAAAATGACCAAAAATACATACATTCCAAATCATAAAATTCTTGGTCTATTGTCTATCCACATGTGAAAGCTGGTTGATAGCATCCAAACTTGGGGTGGGAACTGTAAGTTTCTGTTCAAGGCCAGATGTGATGCCTGAGTCGTACTGAGTCCGTGTTTGTGGAGGGTGTTATCGATCCATCTCTTTCTCGGTCTTCCTTTTGCTCTGTAACCAGCTGGTCATTTGTTATTCTTCTTCTTATTCTTCTGCGATCAGTTTCCTATGCTCATAAGTCTATACAGGAAGGTGGACCGCTTCTACGAATTCAGTCGTCAGCAGGAGGTCGTCACGGTTGCCCCACAGTTTTACTTTCAGATCTGTCTCTTGGGGCAATATTTTAGTTCTCATTCGATATTTTTCATCGAAGAGTGGGCATGTCTGAAGAATGTGTTCTGGAGTCTGGGGACCCTTTTGACATGGACATTGGTCAGCCTTAATTTTGTGGAGATGTGCTTGTAGTCAGCAGTGTCACGTGCGGAGTCTAAAAATTGTGGTTTGTTGTGGCCTGCTTAGCTTTTAGGGTCCTGTGGAAAGTTACTGCCTGTTCTCTGACTCCATGTATGTTTGTATTTTCTTTTGATGAGAATTTTTGCTTCAGTCAGTGATATTCTGTCCTGGAATAGTTCCTTTTTTGCACCTGCTGTTGCCAGTCGGTCATTTGTTATAAACTCACAGTGGTAATTGGCTTGGGTCCATCCTCATAAGGTGACCAAACCACTTTACATCCGCCGACGTTCTATATATTCGATATGACATTATCCTACTATTTTCCTGATATCCTTGTTTCTTACTCTGTCCAGTTTGGACACCATAGCTGCTTTTCTTAAACACTTCATCTCACATCTGATGATTTTTCTCTGCTGTGAGGTATTCTTGGTCAGTGGCATTAAAAAAAAGAAGGTAGAATTTGTGTAAATTTTGTTCGTAATGACCATTATGGCAACGCTGTGGCGGATCTTTTATTTATACACCGGTGCAAGGTTGCTAATTCTCCAGTTAGATTCAAGATGGAGGCCGTAGCTCTTTGGGATTTTGAAGCTACACAACCTGACGAAATGAGCTTGAGAAAAGGCACCAAACTTTGTGTAAGTGAATACAGAATATGTTGTTTAACGTACCTACATATATATTATTAAATTAATGTATTTCTTTGGCGTGTTTTTTTGTCGTATCATGATTGTTAACATTTTCTTTGAGTGTTTTCGTATATTTATTTGTAGTGCATTTTTGGGTTATGCGATTAACCGATACGCAGATACAAACTTCCTGGTTGACGACAGACTTCGCTTTGTGAAGAAATACGAAACAGAAATTTGTTAGCAGGGCGACATGCTTATCAGTGACCAGGGGGAGTTTGTGTGTGAGAGATATAATTGTTGTTCATAATGTTTAGGTTAGGATAATTAGGTTGTTTTAGTCAGATTTATATATATATATATATAATATGGCGATGAGGAGCGCGGTAGCCTAGTGGATAGTGAGCTTGATGCTATCATCTGGTTACAGCGTGCCAGGTTCGAAACCACGTACGGACATTACAAAAAAGTCCGGGTTGTGATTTCTCACTTGACACGACCACTCCTCCAGTACGCATGAGTTAGGGAAGGTTAAAAAAACAGCAAGGAAGGGAACTGGTCACCCCACCTAATAGTTGCTGCGGCTTAGTACATGAAGAGTTATCTTCATCCCCGACGGCAGATGCCATGGGACCTACCTTTACCTATATGGCGATGACGATTTAATTTTGTCTTTTCAAGTGTGTAGGTCTATGATAGTATGATGTTATGTTTCTTCTGCGATCAGTTTCTTATGTTCAGAAGTCTACAGTCTGGAGGGCCGTCATCTCTACTAATTCAGTCGTCAACAGGAGATCCTCATGGTTGGCCCATAGCTTCATCTCCAGATCTGTCTCTTGGGGCTATATTTTAGTTCTCGAAGAGTAGACGTGGCTGCATAATCATGTGTTATGGAGTCTGGGGACCCTTTCAACATTTACCAGCATTTATTTTAAGGAGACGTGCTTGTTGTCTAGTATCCTATGCAGAGCCTAGAAATGGTAGCTGGAAGCGTGATTACGTTGTGCCACCGTTATGCGCCTTGTAGGCCTAGCACATCCGATTTCGGCATGCCTCGACAATTCGGGTGGGCTACCTTTAGCCTGTGACAGCCTCTATATCTGTCTCCAGGCACGCGTAGTGGTGACTCTTTGCCCAGACGATTTTTGCTCTCGTCTGACTCGCACAATGTGTTCCACTGTCTATGAACTTGCCTCGTGTAATTGGGCGTGCTGTGCCTGTGCCCATTGGGTACTGAACCGTTTCTCATCCTTGAGCCTGGTTCATTAAGGGAAGAACTAAACAGAGGAGTTGGACCCTGGCTCTTTCGCCCTCTTAGCCGAGGTGTCATTCACCAACATCGTGTACCCCTTGTCCAAGTTCGAGTCTCACACCACGCGTTTGAGAGCAAGGCGTTCTCGAGCTGAGTGTCCTTGTCCCAATAGCGCCTGAGCCCATCAGGTACTGAACCCTTTCTCTCTTCAAGTGTATTTCCAGTGTAGGAAAACCTGACAGTAGAGTTGGGCCAGGGCTAAATCGTTGTCCCTTTCTTGCCTGAGCCCATCGGGTACAGAACCCTTTCTCTTCGCGAGCATATTTCCGGTTTAGGAAGGCTCGACATTAGAGTTGGATTAGGTCTTCTTGCTTTACCAAACGTCAATGAATGGGTCTGGGTCTCTGCCTGTAAGGAACACAGGTAACTAGAAGCTCGTCTCGAGCTGACGGAGCTTGTAGTTCCCCTTTCCTAGGGACTTTTCACTTTCTATTTGCAGTTCACGCTGCCCTCTAGCGCTGTTCTGCCCTTTTATTGTTTCATTGTACTCGGTATGAAATCTATTTGTCTCTCGCCATGCATCTACCTTTACGTGCATTTTACATTGGCCGCCCCAACAATGTTCGGACTGGACTGACTAGCTTCACTGTATGTCGACAGTGTCGCTATATGTGGTGATGCTGGTGGTGTCGGAGATATTGTCTGTCTCTTGTGCAGTCAAATCTCTTTCCATCTGCTACCTCCACATTCTCGGACACGATCCCCAAATGATTTGGCCAGAATCAGCTCGAGCTGCTGTATTTCTGTTTCCAGGGTGCACCGCGTGGAGGTACATTTGGGATCTTGGTTATCTGCTAACCCTGGATCCGCCTAGAGCAATGCGTTCCCTTTGCACCCCTTTATTTTGATGAAAGTTTTTTGCTTCAGTCAGTGATATTCTGTGATGGAATTGTTCCTATTTTGTACCTGCTTTTTCCAGTCTGTCAGCTGCCTCATTTGCAGCATTTTCACAGTATGTTGGGATCTACTACAGCACCACTTTGTTGTTAGCAGACAGTTGATTTAAAAGTTCTACAGTTGTTTTTGTTAGATCTTTAGGTTCATTTTGGATGGTCTGGAGAGCTGACATGCAGTCACACAAGGAGACAATGTTTGCTCCTTTGAGTCTCTGTTCCACGTAGTGCCTCTTCTTCTTCTTTCGTTCACTTGAAACATGTCTATATCTGTAATTCTGTCTCCTTAATAAAACTCACTGTCTTTTGTAGTTCATACAGTGTCCCATAGAGTTTTGATTCCAGTGTTGTTTCCTCTAGCCAATATGTCTGCCTCAGCGTTTCATGTTCAGAACACTCTTGAAGTATATGTTTGGCACTCTGTGCTGCCTGTACACATGGCTGTGTTGCCAATCTTGAACTTTGTATACATGTGACTGTGGATTCGGTTGTGTCCTGTTCTGAGACGTAGCTCTGCACTGTAGTTTGTTGATAATTTACCAGCAGAAATTGAGAGTTCTATTTTTGGGTGTTTGGTATTAGTATCCCAGCTCCTCCTTTCCTTATTGCATCCTCTGATGATCCATCTGTGAAGACATAAATCCACAGTGAGCTGGGGTATTAGGTGATCAAGTGTTTTTGCCTTGAGAATAGTAGGAGTTTCTATAGTTTTGCTCTCAATGTCTGGGATAAATTTTGCAGTTTAAGTGGATGAGATGTTTGCAATGTTGTAATATGCTTCTAACTGTTCCCATTCCTCTGGATTGCTGCTGGTTACTTCTTCAATGGCTTTCATAAACTATGTTTATAGATGATTGAAACCTAGTCTTTGTAGTTGAATTTTTTTGTTAGTTCATTTGTTTTCTCATGCTTATGATGATGTTTCAGCGCCAAAACTTTTCAGTAATTATTGTGATTTTCTCCTCCCTGTGTCTATTATATTTTGTAATCCTGCTGTTGCTGCCATTGTTGTTGTTGCTGATATCTAAATGCTGACGTTGTTGTTGCTGATATCTAAATGCTGCTGTTGCTGCCATTGTTGTTGTTGCTGATATCTAAATGCTGCTGTTGCTGCCATTGTTGTTGTTGTTGATATCTAAATTCTGCTGTTGCTGCCATTGTTGTTGCTGATATCTAAATGCTGACGTTGTTGTTGCTGATATCTAAATGCTGCTGTTGCTGAATTGTTGTTGATATCTAAATGCTGCTGATGCTGCCATTGTTGTTGTTGCTGATATCTAATTGCTGCTGTTGCTGAATTGTTATTGCTGATATCTAAATGCTGCTGTTGCTGCCTTTGTTGTTGTTGATATCTAAATGCTACTGTTGCTGCCATTGTTGTTGTTGATATCTAAATGCTGCTGTTGCTGCCATTGTTGTTGTTGATATCTAAACGCTGCTGTTGCTGCCATTGTTGTTGTTGATATCTAAATGCTGCTGTTGCTGCCATCGTTGTTGTTGATATCTAAATGCTGCTGTTGCTGCCATTGTTGTTGTTGATATCTAAATGCTACTGTTGCAGCCATTGTTGTTGTTGATATCTAAATGCTGCTGTTGCTGAATTGTTATTGCTGATATCTAATTGCTGCTGTTGCTGAATTGTTATTGCTGATATCTAATTGCTGCTGTTGCTGCCATTGTTGTTGTTGATATCTAAATGCTGCTGTTGCTGAATTGTTATTGCTAATATCTAATTGCTGCTGTTGCTGAATTGTTATTGCTGATATCTAATTGCTGCTGTTGCTGCCATTGTTGTTGTTGATATCTAAATGCTACTGTTGCAGCCATTGTTGTTGTTGATATCTAAATGCTGCTGTTGCTGAATTGTTATTGCTGATATCTAATTGCTGCTGTTGCTGAATTGTTATTGCTGATATCTAATTGCTGCTGTTGCTGCCATTGTTGTTGTTGATATCTAAATGCTGCTGTTGCTGCCATTGTTGTTGTTGATATCTAAATGCTGCTGTTGCTGAATTGTTATTGCTGATATCTAATTGCTGCTGTTGCTGAATTGTTATTGCTGATATCTAATTGCTGCTGTTGCTGCCATTGTTGTTGTTGATATCTAAATGCTGCTGTTGCTGCCATTGTTGTTGTTGATATCTAAATGCTGCTGTTGCTGAATTGTTATTGCTGATATCTAATTGCTGCTGTTGCTGAATTGTTATTGCTGATATCTAATTGCTGCTGTTGCTGCCATTGTTGTTGTTGATATCTAAATGCTGCTGTTATTGCCATTGTTGTTGCTGATATCTAAATGCTACTGTTGCTGCCATTGTTGTTGCTGATATCTAAATGCTGCTGTTATTGCCATTGTTGTTGCTGATATCTAATTGCTGCTGTTGCTGCCATTGTTGTTGTTGATATCTAAACGCTGCTGTTGCTGCCATTGTTGTTGTTGATATCTAAACGCTGCTGTTGCTGCCATTGTTGTTGTTGATATCTAAATGCTGCTGTTATTGCCATTGTTGTTGCTGATATCTAAATGCTACTGTTGCTGCCATTGTTGTTGTTGATATCTAAACGCTGCTGTTGCTGCCATTGTTGTTGTTGATATCTAAACGCTGCTGTTGCTGCCATTGTTGTTGTTGATATCTAAACGCTGCTGTTGCTGATATCTAAATGCTGCTGTTATTGCCATTGTTGTTGCTGATATCTAAATCCTGCTGAGTAGTTATACTCGTGGATACCCATTTGTGCCATAACACGAGATGGGAGTAAAGAATAGCAACACTGTTTACCTTCCATGAATGTTGTAAGAGGAGACTAAGAAATTATGGGGTGGATTTGGCTGTCCCATTCCATATAGGGTCAAAGTGACTGAAAGTCATGCTGAAGTTAGATGTGTCAGGATGAAAGGCACAGATATAGCAGCAATGCTGCAAGCCATTACTCAATGCATTCTGGACTACATCCTGCTAATCTACAGGAGTTTGAGAATGAACGCAGAAGAAGTATACTTTTGGCAGCACAATGCCATTCTAAAACATGCACGGTTAAAAAAGTGCAGGTATTCTGAAGTTGACTTAATGATCCATACAGTGAGTTAGTGACTGTTAAGGGTGTCTAAAAAAAATTTCCATTGCTGTTATAAGTGTGCTCCTTAGTCGTATTGTAATAATTCAGAGACCTACATTCTGAATTTTGTTCAGCTTCTGAAGATTGGTATTTGCTGCTAATACATATGTGCTAAAATCATATTCCAGAGTTGGTTGAATATGAGCTATGTAGACTTGTCTTATGGTTTTCAATGTCAGCTCCCTAATCTGTCCCAAATAGTTTTTTCAGTATTTGTAGTCTGAGTGTGGCCTTCTTTTCTGTCTCATCGATATAAGACCCCCATGTAAGTCTCATGTCAGCTGTTAGTCCCGGTTGGTTGGTTGGTTGGTTGCTGATCCAGTGGTTCATGGGCTCATACCCTTTATTCCAATGCCATTTTGTGATATATGCATGTGTTTGTGAGCTGTTGTTTTGTTCCATATAATGTGTTCCATTTATCTGGTCCTGGAGGGAGAAGCATTTTCCGGACATCATCCAGCGCTGGGCATTCAAAAAGGTGGTGTTTCATAGGGTGAGTGTACAGGCGTCACCCTGGAGTGTGTTGTAGTTGTATTCTGTTCAGGTGATTGTTAAGCTATACAGGTTGTGTACGCAGTCTCAAGATGATACTCTGGTCTTTCCTTCCCAGGAGGTTGATGTTGTCTTTAGGATTTGGGCTGGTCATATATTTATAGATTTCCCTCCCAGTGTTTCCCATGGCCTATCTGTTCATTAAATTTTCTTTGTTCGCAGATTTCAACTTCATTTTAACTGTTACTCCCAGGTGCCAGGTAAACTGGGTTGTTTTCTTTTTTCTTCTTCTTCTTCAGCGTACATTCTCAAACTCCTGCTGAATTTCTTTTGTAGCAGGACCATGGTCCTACTAGATTTCCAGCAGGATGTAGTCCAGAGAATGGAAATGCGTTGTGTCGCTGTTTTATTTGCGCCATAGCCTGACACATCCGTCTTCAGGGTTTTCTTTTGAGAATCAGGTATTATCTAGTGTGAGAGTATAATTTTCAGGTTTTATGGTGAAGAGTGTGGTGACGTCTTGCTTTGATTTATTTGAACACCCCATGTTTTTGCCCAGTATTCAACTTTGTCTATTGCATTCTCACTTTTGCGATTCCTATTTATTCTGATTGGGACAAAATAACTACATCATTTCCATGGAGAGCCGTATGTATGATGTGAATAATTTTGGCAGGTCATCTGCCGGGTATATAAATTATAAAGAGTGTGGGGAATAGAGCTCCTCACTGTGGGGCGCCTTCTGCTATTAATCCTTTTTTTTCCCCTGGAGTTTGACTCTTGTGTGTCTTCCACATAGAAATCTTTTGATCCACTGTAGCATTTTGCCTACAATTTCTTTTATGTGCAAGTTTTAGCAATAGACCATCTATTCAGGACTTTACCTTTGTGAGATTATATTGTGTATGTGTAAACTAAGAATCTTCAAACTTTTGAATTGATAACAGCAGCCGAAGCAGGTTATCAAATATGATGGGTCAAAGGGCATGAGCTCATTGACCACTGGATCAGCAACCATACCGATCAAATATGAACCGAAAGATAAAACAAATAATTCAATTCCTTACTTTATACTGTGGAAAAGACAATATGTCCTGGAATACTGGTAGGGTTGGCATAATGTTGAGCCCTTAAAAAATGCTATATTTTAGTATATTTATGTTTATGTATATTTATGTTATATTTTATGTTATATTTACTATATTTAGATATGTATGTTGATACTGGGCAGATTTTCTTCTTGTTGGATCAATTACTATTCATCTAATCTGATATTGGTCATGTATAGAGTGATTTGTTTTAGGTCATAGTTTCCCCACAATCTGTTTTTGCAAAGTTCCCATGGGCCAGATTGTTGTTTTGTGAACAGTGACGTTGTTTTGAAATATGTGTTCTGATGTTTTGTGTTGTTGCAAATGAAGGCGGAAGAGCTTCTGATGCTAATTCAGTGTAGATTGACCGTTTAGGCCCGTAGATTGAGGAGTTGTCTTAAAAACCCCCTCCACAGAAAATCTGCACGTGACATTTAGTAATAGTAACTTAACCAAAAGGTCAGTAAAAACCCCCACCTTAGTGATTTTTCACAAAAAAGTCTTCAAATGTCCATCAAATAATGAAATTTACACGCAAAAATTGACAAATGTTTTTTTTAGGTAAAACTCCTTCCTTAAGGTAATCGTATCTATGGCCCTGGGACCTTTAGTTTAGTTGCAGTATCCTGTTCTTAGTCAAAATATTTTGTCTTGTTCATTTCTGTTCAGTTTGTTGTTGTCTTGTTCAGGTCAATATATTTCATTTAGTTCTTGCCACTGAAGTTGCATAGTGTTTTTATCAGAGCCTTTACATCCCTGAAACATAGAGGTGTCAGATCAAAACAAACAGAAGTTGTCAAGGTTTTCCAATATTTCGGCCATAGATTCCCTGACCATCTCTTTGAACTCATTAGTATTCATGTGTCCTGATAGCAGACCTCTCGGCTACCTCATCCATTTTTTGGTCTTCTCTTTGTCCCATTGTTTTTATTAAAAAGTAATATTTGTAAGTCTGACTGATCATTAGAGAGGTAGAGTCTTAGTTTTGGATGGCCAATGGGTTAGGATGATTCCCCGCTGAAGGCAATCGTGCATCAGAACTGTTCAGAAAGCAATGACAACCTACTAAATGTAAAATATTGCTTATAAAATCACTACAGCCATTGGACTTTCAACATACCAGGATCACTCCCTGCCTCAAGCAATTGTACATCAGAACTGTTGTGAAGGAAATGGCAACCTACTGAACATAAAATATTGTTTATAAAATCATTTCAGCTAAAAATGCTTGGTTGATTCGATAAGTCCTGAATAAGATATGCTACTAAATTAAACATTAGTAAACACTTGAACTGAGGAAGTAATATTAGGAGATGCTAATCTATTAATCTGTTAGGAAGTAATATTAGGAGATGCTAATCTATTAATCTGTTAGGAAGTAATAATAATATTAAATAAGGAATAAATGAGGATGTCAATACTGGATTTGTAAAGACCAGACATTAAGATTGGATGTTTATTCTAATGTACAAATCCGGTTTGTTCTATATTTTCATTTGTGTTTAGTCAAACTCTCGCTGGCTAGCAGAGTTTGGAGTTTTCTGTGAATGAAATAAAACTTTGAGACTTCTCCCCCCCCCCACATCCCTTCCCAGTGGGTATTATTTGTGGCTATGACAATAGAATCAGAGATAAAAGATCAAGCATCTGTGACAAACGGTTAGCTTTGAGCGTAGTAACTAGTGGGTAGGTACAAGAACAGGTTCTCTTGTACGGCTGACTGACTATATACTATCGATATAGTTATTTGTGACTATGTTTACATAAGTATATGTCACTGTGTTTACATAAGTATATGTCACTGTGTTTACATAAGTATATGTGACTGTGTTTACATAAGTATATGTGGCTGTTTACATAAGTATATGTCACTGTGTTTACATAAGTATATGTGACTGTGTTTACATAAGTATATGTGACTGTGTTTACATAAGTATATGTGGCTGTGTTTACATAAGTATATGTCACTGTGTTTACATAAGTATATGTCACTGTGTTTACATAAGTATATGTGACTGTGTTTACATAAGTATATGTGGCTGTTTACATAAGTATATGTTACTCTTTCTTTTCGTCTTTGGCAATCATTCTCAAACTCCCGCTGGATCTCTCTTGTAGCAGGATCATGGTCCTATTAGATTTCCAGCAGGATGCAGTTCAGAGAATGGAAATGTATTGTGTCATCGTTTTATTTGCATCAATGGCCCGACACATCCGTCTTTGGTGGATGTCACTGTGTTTACATAAGTATATGTTACTGTGTTTACAGTAATTAAGAAAACTTAATTACCCTTTTCCATATTGACCTGTAGAGGAGCTCATAGTTGCCATTCATTACGCTTTTCCAAATTGACTTCATAGTTGCCAGTTACAGCACAAATTTGAGGCAGATGGTCAAATACTTCAGGCATGTGATGAGAAATGCAAAATTTGAACATTTTGTAAGAACTTATTAACACGAGAGGCAGAAACTCAAAATCTCAATAGGCATAAAGGATTGTCATCACTGTACTCGGATTTTCCCACATGTAGTCTATCCCTCTCAACAGTGTGGCACACTATATAAGAGAGATCCAGTGAGAGTTTGAGAATGAATGGAAAAAATCTGCCTGCTCATCCTCTTGATATCATCATCAGGTGCCATGCTGGCTGGCGTAGGTGATCATGGATTTGTACAGCTCTCTATCTCCAGTATTATATATCAGGATTGTTGTTGTTTCCCTGCTGTGCAAGGTTGTTAAACTGTCTAATATTTTCTCACTTTGTTGCCCTCTGTCTCTGTTGCCTTCAATATTGCTTGTTGTAATTATATTCTCCAAACCACTTGATGACTATGTTCTCCAAACCTCTTAACAACTATGTTCTCCAAACTTGACTACTATGTTCTCCAAACTTGACTACTATATTCTCCAAACTTGACTACTATATTCTCCAAACTTGACTACTATATTCTCCAAACTTGACTACTATGTTCTCTAAACCTCTTGACTACTATGTTCTCCAAACCTCTTGACAACTATGTTCTCCAAACCTCTTGACTACTATGTTCTCCAAACCTCTTGACTACTATGTTCTCCAAACTTCTTGACAGGAGATATTAAAAAATATTAGAGCAGAAGAAGATACTTCTTTAAGTTGACAACATAGAAAAACATATATACCTAGATTTCAACATAGAAAAACATATATATATCTAGATATTGACGTTTCTGTGACAGGTAATAAACACAGAGGATAGCGGTTGGTACAAGGCTGTCAATGGTCATCAGTCAGGTTTTATACCAGCAAGTTATATCAGGATAGAGCCACATGAGTAAGTCAAGTTTGTTGTTGTTTTGATCCCCAGGAAATGCGGGAGATTGGGTCTCTCTTCCTATTTGCAATAGTGTGCTCTTTCCAGAGCTTTTTTTTCTTACCCAGAAGACTCTCAACTGTGTACAATGCTTTGAGAAGTCTTTTACTGAGAAGGAAGGTGGGTTTTTCTCTACATTCAATTCCTGCTGAGTAGTTCTACTTTTGTCAGCACAATCACCTGTGTGTTGCTGGGGCCCGAAAGGGGAGCAAAGAATAGCAACACTGTTTACCCTCCACGCATGTCGTAAAAGGAGGTTATGGGATGGAGTTGGCTGTCACATCCCATATAGAGTCAGTGACCCAAAGCCATGCTGAAATCAGATGTGTCAGGCTGAAAGGCGCAGATATCGCAGCAATGCTGTAAACCATGGCACAATGCATTCCATTCTCAGGACTACATCCTGCTAATCTACAGGAGTTTGAGAACGAACGCAGAAGAAGAAATAGATAACATGGAACTGGAAAACATGAACAACTTTGATTATCTGGGTGCAAATATGAACAGCGTAAGTGATTGTATAATGGAAATTAGGACAAAATTATCGATAGTGATAACGAAACTAAAAGAAATAAAAATATCTGGAAAAGCTGTTATAAAGAGACAAAAGTTATACTTCTTAGATTATACATTTTTCCAGTTGCAACATACGGCTGCGAGACTTTGGCAATAAATATAACAATGGCAAAAAAAGAATATCACTTTTTGAACAGAAGTGTTATAGGACAATATTAAGAATTTTCTGGACGGAAAAGATAAGTAATAGTGAGGTTTTGAGTATGCTGAATATAGAGGAAGGATGGCTGGTGAGTACAATTTTACATAGAAAACTGAAATATTTCAGACATATAAAAAGACACAATGACATGGAAAGAGACATATTAGAGAGCAGAATTCCAGAAAGTAGAAGAAGAAGTAAACCTAGATGGAGATGGACAGATGACATCAAAGAATATATAATCATTGGAGGCGGCAGGTAGATTTTCACAGGATAAAATCGGGTTCAGGATGTCAATTGCAAATATAACACTCTGGAAAGAATATGTCAAATGATGACACAGGCATTGGTAGGGCATATATAGCATACACTTATGTTTAAAGACAACACAAGTGTAATTTGATGAACCAGAAAGGGTAGCAAAGAATAGCAACACAGTGCCCTGACATGCATGTCATAAGAGGCGACTAAGAGATGACTGTCTATCCCAAAGAAGGTCAGTGACCCACTTTGCATTAAAAAAAAGTGTACAAATAGTATAAATAGGTGTCGATAGAGGTGTGGTGAAAGGCAACTCTGTGAAGGACGTAACATTTCAGTGGTAGAGCCCAGAAGGTCTGAAGATCTTCAGGTCATTCTGAAGTTGGAAGTATTCAGAAAGGTACATATATATCGCTTTCAAGCTGTAAGCCATGACAACACATTTCATTCTCTGGACTACATCCTGCAGAAGTTTGAGAACAAAGGAAGAAGCTTAAGACAAATTGTAGGACTGCAAACTTCTTCAGGATTCCAGGCAATAAACCAGGATTAACACATCATGTATAAAAGTGACTAGCCCCGCTGAAAACGGATGTGCTGGGCCATTGGCGCAAATAAAATGGCGACGAAATTCATTTCCATTCTGTGGACTACATTCTGCTGGAAATCTAGTTGGGCCATTGTCATGCTATAAGAGAAACCAGCGGGAGTTTGTGAATGAACGCGGAAGAAGAATTTGTCATCACTTGTGAAGGAAAATAGATGATTATAATAGATTAGATAAGATAGATAAAATAGATGATTATAATAGATTAGATAAGATAGATAAAATAGATGATTATAATAGATTAGATAAGATAGATAAAATAGATGATTATAATAGATTAGATAAGAGATAAAATAGATGATTATAATAGATTAGATAAGATAGATAAAATAGATGATTATAATAGATTAGATAAAATAGATGATTATAATAGATTATATAAGAGATAAAATAGATGATTATAATAGATTAGATAAGATAGATAAAATAGATGATTATAATAGATTAGATAATATAGATAAAGTAGATGATTATAATAGATTAGATAATATAGATAAAATAGATGATTATAATAGATTAGATTAAAAATAGATGATTATAATAGATTAGATAAGATAGATAAAATAGATGATTATAATAGATTAGATAAAATAGATGATTATAATAGATTAGATAATATAGATAAAATAGATGATTATAATAGATTAGATAAGATAGATAAAGTAGATGATTATAATAGATTAGATAATATAGATAAAGTAGATGATTATAATAGATTAGATAATATAGATAAAATAGATGATTATAATAGATTAGATAATATAGATAAAATAGATGATTATAATAGATTAGATAATATAGATAAAGTAGATGATTATAATAGATTAGATAATATAGATAAAATAGATGATTATAATAGATTAGATAAGGGATCAAATAGATGATTATAATAGATTAGTTGGTTGGTTGCTGATCCAGCGGTCCATGGGCTCATGCCCGTTGACCCACTTTTGCTGGGGAGTCTGTGGATTTTCGTTCCACCCCGGGCCAGAGCCAGAGAAAAACTATAACACTACTAGGAAGGAAGGTTTCAACCTATGAACTGCTCCGAGCCACTGCAGCCAAGATAGGGTTCACTGTGCTCATTCCCCACCACCAATTGACTACTGGTTATGCCGAACTTCTCTATTGTTCCAGGCATGCAACCAAATGTTCAAGTCAAAAGGATCGTCACGTCCTGAGTCACTGTGTCTATGATGGGTCTCAGCCATAGGAAAAACAGTGCTGTCAGTTTCCTCCTCCCCACTGCTGCGCAGCAAATCTCTAGCTCTCTCCCAACCACAGAGGGTGCATACATAAACAAATAAAGAAAAAGAATACAACATGGCATAAAATACATTGTAACAAAAATTAAAAGTATGAGAGGCATAATTGTATAGATGACATGCCATGAAGCTTCTATAATAGATAACCTCAATATAACGGCATGTCATCTACTTAGGTTTTTCTGTTGCATGGGTGGTTTGTCTAATGGGCCATTGGTGAGACCCACAGACGCAAACCATGCGTAATAGATTAGATAAGATAGATAAAATAGATGATGTAATTGGAAATAAAATGATTGATATTTTAGAAAACAATGGGAGGATCGTTTGAACAAACTGAAAGTGACATATTCTTTTATTATTGTTATTAATGTTTTGAAAATATTGACACTTCAGCTGGTACAGAGAACCAATGTCAAGGTCTGAAGCTGAGAAACATCTTCTCCAGAAAGATTCTATTAACACACATCTTCACCAAGATGGCGCTTTCATCATCAGGAAAAGTGAATCAGACAAGAATGGTTTTGCCCTATCAGTCAAGTGAGTCAGTTTTTTTAATATGTTTTGAAGTGAAGTGTTTTTCTCTGTCTCTCTCTCTCTCTCTCTCTCTCTCTCTCTCTCTCTCTCTCTCTCTATATATATATATATATATATATATATATATATATATATATATATATATATATATATATATATATATATATATATATATATATATATATATATATATATAGGATTGTACATGTGTTCTGTTATAGAGAGTGTGATTGGACGTTTCAAGTGGTTAATCCTAAGTTTCCCCACTTGATTTTAAAATGAAAGTCTGCTAAATGAGATAATTTGTTACAATTTTGTTAATTCAATGTAAATTGTGTATTTATATGACAAATGTGTCGGGCCATTGACGCAAATAAAATTGTGACACATTTCCATTCTCTGGGCTACATTCTGATGGAAATCTAGTAGGACCATTGTCCTGCTACAAGAGAGATTCTGCAGGAGTTTGAGAATGAATGCTGAAGAAGAAAAAGAATCACTACTTTAAATAATAAAACAAGGACAATTTGCATGGTTTAGACATATTTCTCTTCTGTGGTCACTCTCACATAAAGAACACAAAATTTCATGTGATTTATGCTTTCACTCACACATAATGAACACACAATTTCATGTGATTTCTGTTTTCACTCACTTAATGAACACATAATTTCATGTGATTCTGCCAGGAAGCATGATGTTGTGCTACTGGTTTACAATTGAGCTGCATTATTTGTACCTTCCTGCCCAGCGCATCCGATTTCAGCATGTTTGGACAAATATGCCAACATGATTCCCTGTCAAAAACGATCGTGCAGGGAATAGTTGAAGAATGGCAAAGAAAATAATGCACAGACAATATCAAGGACTGGGGACAAGTCGAGATTTTTTCACACTCATTCACGTCACTGATGATAGAAGCTGCTAGAGGAATCCATGCGTTGACACATACAATGCAGTTTGCTTGGACTGACAAGTTATGAGTTTATGTCTGAAATCTGATGAGCTATGGCTTTATGAATTCACTCTCAGTGTGAATTTATCACATATTGTGATATCTTTAAAGTTTTTTTTATGGGCCTAAAACATTTATTATCAGCATGTCTTTTATTTTAGTGGGCTTATTTAGCTATTGACTAGAATTGAATATGTTGAGATGTGTTTACCAACTTTATGCCATATCAATGACTGTGCCCTTGGACTTTTTAGGCAAATTATGTCTCTGAGTGACAGTTTGTGGGTTCAAATAATAGGCAGGGAGTTGGACTTGGGTCAACTATCCACAGTGCCATGATGATGTTCTGATAACTTACTAACAACATGTAGAGTTGAAGTCATGAGCTTCAGCTCCCCTTCCAAACATCATTCCTTGTCCACCCAACTCTGATCCATGGTCACCAGGAATGTTGTGGGCAGCCAACTATGCATTCCCTGCCATTCAAGGGGGCTTTCCAATTTATGCAGGGTTAACATGTTTGCCTGATTCTTGGTTCTATCTATCTATACGATGTGGCCCTATTTTGCCTTGCATCGTCAGGGGTGGAAGAGTTCTCTGGAGATGGCCTTCTTGTGTGCTGTTTGTAAGCTTGTTCCTGTGGCTTCTTTGATTTCTGTGATCCATCTTTTACATGGCCTGCCTCTAGCTTTATAGCCGTTATATCTATGTGTCACGGCTATTCGTGGCATGTTATCTGATGGTAGTCTGGAAGCGTGTGAAAACCACTTGATGTGTTGTCTCTTGATGTGTTCCAATACTGGTATTGTTTTGGTTATCTGTTTCATGTTATCGTTTCTAATTCTTGGTTCTCCAGACGGAATTGTCACACGTTATCGGTTAAGACAGTGATCAATACTGGGTACTTTCACTGTTGCACTAAAAGGAAACATAATTGTATATAAGACGTGACATGGGGCTTTCACAAGAGGAAAACCTCACTATATTTTCATGTCATTTACTGAGAGTGTACTGTTGTATAATGGTTGGACTGATGGGTCAGATATAATTACCCTCCTGAATGGAAGCCCATATTTGTTGTATATTCAGTTAATCAAGTATCATGTCAAGTAATGTAGGCGATCATGTTTCTCCATGACTCTTTGTCTCTTGTGGGAGCTCCTTAGCATATTGATTAAGCTGTTCACCTTATGCTCAAGAGGTCATGAATTCGAATCTGACCGTGTCATCTTGTTTACAGAGTGAATTATTTTTAGAGATACCTGTGGAATTTGACTTAAAGCAACCAGTTAATGCTGTGAGTGGTACTGTTGGCTGGCAATGTGCTGTTTTGTTAAGAGGGATGGACTACATATGAGAACATCTGAGTACAGTGATGTCAGTCCTTTATGCCTATTAAGCTTTTGAGTCTCTGTCTTTTGTGTTGTTGATAAGTTCTTACTAAATGTTCAAGTTTTGCATTTCTCATCACTTGCCTGAAATATTTGACAATCTGCCTCTAATTTTTGCTATAACTTGTCCCTTTAATCTGGCAACTATGAGGTCCTCTTCATGTCAATATGGAAAAGGGCAATTACGTTTTACTAGTCACTGTAAACATTGTAACATATATTTCTAAATTACACATGCAGTTGTATCTGTGGGTCTCACCAATGGCCCACTAGACAAACCACGCATGCAACAGAAAATTTTAGTAGATGACATGCCGTTATATTGAGGTTCTCTTATGAAAACTTTGTAGCATGTCATCTATACACTTATAGACCCTCTCTGAGCAGAAGACTACTTCAATAGGAATTGCACTAAGCCAAACGCTGAAGTCTCCTGAGTATGAAAGAAAGCTCAGAAAAATCACCCCACTGCACATAGGAAGTAAGAGCTAATTGCTCCTAATTCCTGGGGTTCTCAAACAAAACAAACAAACAATACTTATAAATTATATATTCTACTTTCTATTAGTTTTTTTGTGTTCTGTTTCAGACATGAAGATACAGTACAGCATTTTAAGATTCTAACAGACTCCAATAATAAGTTCTATATTTGGCCCAATTCAGTTTTCTTCTCAATAAATCAACTAGTTGATAGATACCATTCGGAAAATGTCTCAGGCGATCAGAAAAAAGTTATACACTTGAGAGACACTCGGCAAGAGGTAAGGAATATTTGTAGTTTTTACTGTAAAATGGCGCACCATAACAGCTGTGTTTTGATGACGACCTTTGATAGCGAATGGGGTCTCATGTCGAAATCCAACAGGATGACCTTTGATAGCGAATGGGGTCTCATGTCTAAACCAAGCAGGACAACCTTTGAAAGTGAATGAGGTCTCTTGTCCAAAACAAGCAGGACAATCTGTGAAAGTGAATCCGGCAAAGGTGGGTATGTCGGACCATTGATGTAAATAAAACAGCAACACAATGCATTTCCATTCTCTGGACTACACCCTGGTGGAAATCTATTAGAACCTTGGTCCTGCTACAAGAGAGATCCAGTGGAGGTTTTAGAATGAACGCTGAAGAAGAACAAAGCAAATGGAGTATCATGTCCCAACCAACAGTAAAAACTTTGAAAGTGAATGGGGTGTCATGTCTCAAACCCAGTAGTATAAACTTTGAAAGTGAATGGGTCTCATGTCTCAACCCAGTAGTACAAACTTTGAAAGTGAATGGGGTCTCATGTCCAAATCATGCAAGTTTCTGCCATTTTGCCATTGTACCACTGGAGAAGCATCTCATGTCCAAACCACGCAAGTGTCTGTCATAAAGTGAATGGGGTCTCATGTCCCAACCCAGCATTGCAAACTTTGAAAGTGAATGGAGTCTCATGTCCAAATCATGCAAGTGTCTGTCATAAAGTAAATGGGATCTCATGTCCAAACCACACAAGTTTCTGCCATTTCACCACCGTAGAAGCATTATAAAGTAGTAAAAATGTGTAATACACAAAATTAAACTAGAACTAAAAATTATCAGTGAATGTTCTAACATGATTCTTCAGTTGCTACCCCTATTCCATCATCTCTGTGTCCATGTGGGCAGACAGCGGAATATATCCTGCACGATTGCATTACACTAAACCAGTTGAGGGAGGAACACTGGCCCACAGAGATAGACATCCACAGAAAACTGTATGGGAGTCTTGAGAATGCTTTGTCGTGAAACCATGACGCAGTGCATTTCCTTCTCCGGACTGCATCCTGCTAATCTGCAGGAGTTTGAGAAAGAACGCAGAAAAAGACGGCCATACTGGATCAAGATACACAAATGAAAAATAAGTACAAAATGAAATAAGACATGGATACATTCAAGACTTTTTGAAAATCCCAGATAACCGTTTTACTTTGTTTGACTGGATGCAATGCAAAGTGCTTGACAGTCTTCTATTATGGAAAGGAATTTGCAATGACTTTCTCACATTCTCAAGCATGCTGGAAATCTCAGTGGCATAGTGGTTAGGTCTTTTGCATTGTGCCTAAGAGGTTACACAAACAAAAAAATGAACAATATTAACCAGCTGCCATCTGTGAGTGTATTTCTCATCCATCTTTCACTGCAGGGAACACGTCCAGCTGAGTTATACCTTGTTGTGCTGGGAACACGTGCAGCTGAGTTATACCTCTTTGTGCTGGGAACACGTGCAGCTGAGTTATACCTTGTTGTGCTGGGAACACGTGCAGCTGAGTTATACCTCGTTGTGCTGGGAACACGTGCAGCTGAGCTATACCTCGTTGTGCCGGGAACACGCACAGCTGAGCTATACCTCGTTGTGATGGGAACGCGCACAGCTGAGCTATACCTTGTTGTGCTGGGAACACATGCAGCTGAGCTATACCTCGTTGTGCTGGGAACACGTCCAGCTGAGCTATATTTCATTGTGCTGGGAACACATGCAGACCTAACTGCTGGGAACACGTGCAGCTGAGCTATGCCTCGTTGTGTCGGGAAGACGTACAACTGAGGTATACCTCATTGTGCTGGGAACACATTGTATATGATGCCCTCCTTGCAGTACATGATGATAGTGCCGCACTGGAATGCCTCCCGTCATGAATCTAACATGCACCCAAACACAACCATGCCTTTGTGACAACAAACTTTATTGCCAGAAAGGCATTGATCTGTCACGAGCTACTTGCACACTACTAAATCTATTACTTTATCATCATCCTATAAATATATGCTGATGTGTACTTTATTTGATTTATTTCTATAGATTTGTGTGAATTGTTATTTCAATAGATTTATATGAATCGTTATTTCAATAGATTTATGTGAATCATTATTTCATTAGATTTATGTGAATTGTTATTTCAATAGATTTGTGTGAATCGTTATTTCAGAGATATGAGGCGTTGTATGATTTTTCCCCTGCCAATGCTGAAGAGGTAGAACTGAAGAAAGGGGACATCATCATGCTGATAGCCAAGAGTGATCCAAACTGGTGGGAAGGCGAAGTCCGTGGAAAGAAAGGATTTTTTCCTAAAAATTACGTCAGAGAACTGAAGTAATTATAACTGGACTGGACTGGATTGTATGCTCATATCTGGATTGTATATATCTCATATTTCGATATAACAAACATTTTCTTACAAAGAACACAATTTATTTAGTATTAAAATCTTGTTGGAAGATTGTTATATTGAGGACAAATCAGGGTGTTACTATTTTAATGTTATTCTGAAAGAAAATGTGTTTTTCTTGAGCTTTGGAAGATTTATTTTAGAGCATTGGAAGACTTGTTTTTGTGAAAGAGTTCTTCTTCTTCTTCATCGTTCATTCTCAAACTCCTGCTGGATCTCCTTTGTAGCAAGACCATTGTCCTACTAGATTTCTAGCAGGATGTAGTCCAGAGAATGGAAATGCGTTGGGTCGCCGTTTTATTTGCGCCAATGGCCCAACACATCCGTCTTCGGCGGGGTGAAAGAGTTCAGAAGTCTTGTTATTGTGAAAGAGTTCAGAAGTCTTGTTATTCTAGAGCATTGGAAGACTTGTTATTCTAGAGCTTTGGAAGACTTGTTATTCTAGAGCTTTAGAAGACTTGTTATTCTAGAGCTTGTTATTCTAGAGCAGTAAAATTGTTATTCTAGAGCAGTAAAAGAATTGTTATTTTGAAACTATGAGTATCATAATTTAGGCATGTATACTAACTGAGCTTGTAAAGAGAATGTAATTTTTTTTTTTTTTGCAGCATTAAATTACGGTTATTAATAGTATTTTAGCATTAATTTTGGCATTGTTAAGACATAGTTTGATGCAAAGTTGTTCATGTCCCAACTATTGTTTTGGAAAATGTCATGTGTAGATATGAATGTAATTTAATAATTGGACTTAACTGTGATTACTTTACTTTATGTGATAGGTTAATCACACCCAAACACATTTTGGTTTTGAGTATATTTTTGTCTCCTATATCATGTGCTGTCTGGCATGATGACATGATGTCTGCTCACCAGGGCTGCCAATATTTAAATATAAAAAAAATTTCATCAGTAAAATTTCAGGTAAAATATGGCCACAAATTACCAAACTCCTAGCTTTTAATACATTTTCAAATTGACCAATAGTATAAAAAAAAAAAGATCAAACATAAATTTAATTGCCAAGGACACTTTAAAATAAGCAAAATTTGTGAATTGGGCAGAGAAATTGTCAAATTCTGGCAACTGCTGCTCACAGCATCCAAAGCCTATTTAGTAATCAGTTACAGAAACCATATACTGTAGAAATCGGTGTATAAACTGATAATTTTAAAGGGGTCTTGACCTTTAAATAAGTACAACAAAATGTCGCTGGTCAGTATTGTCTATTTTTGACGTGCGACTTCAAGTATATAAATAGTGATCAGCGACAATAATCAAAAACGTAACAAATTAAGTTCTAATGAATTCTGTGCTGAGGTCTTCCATGCATGACGGTCTCGCACAAAACGTTACTTCTGGAAGTTCACCTGCTTAGACAATCTTGCGATTTAAAAAAAAACCTGTATTGGAGGGAGGGGGAAGCAGCCAAAATCAATAGTGAAAGGCTATTGTGCCTCTCGCTTTTCAAAATTGGTTCCAAACATGTAATTCTGCCGTAATTGATACCCGTAGGTTAATTTCACAATACTCTCACTTTTATTACCGTATATTCCCTAAAAGATAAACATACGGTAATGAAGCTCAAAGTCTTCTGTATCCCATAAAAATAAATGGTGCTTGTTTTGCTTAATTTTATTCATAGTATCGTTTCTCGCTTAGACTTTACTGTTATCTGAACTCTGCATGAAATAATTAGTAATTACTATTCACTATGTTGTAGAGCACTGAACACAAACAATTGGTCCAGGCAGTAATTGTTCCACAGTATCTTCACCGTCTATAGACATCTGTCATGAGTGCCAGGTATTAAGAAAGAAAACATTGGAGTTTTACACATCCGAGTTAACACTGTAGTGGCCAACATTCCTGACTGAATAGGATAGCTAGGAACAGTACCTGGTGGTTAGGGAAGTTCGCTCTGTGTTATCTCTGATGAATTGTTCCCAGAATACAGTGGCCCTATTTATGCGTTAATTCAGGTAATGTGAGTGGGACAAATGAAAGGAATGACTTTGCATCTTGCAGCTGCTAAAGTTTGTGTTAATTTTCATTTAGCATGTCCACTCATTTTTATGATAAGGACTGTGGACACTTTCAGGATGCCAAAAACACCTCGACTTATTATCAAATGGACTTAATACATGGTAAAATCACCTCCTCGACTTATTATCAAATGGACTTAATACATGGTAAAATCACCTCCTCGACTTATTATCAGATGGGCTTATACACGGTAATGTACGTAACTCTTTCTGGATTGCACATCTTCATGAAACCTACAGTTTTTTTTGTGACTTGTGATATCCTACATGTCTTCCCAGCTTTATTGTCTGATTCAGAAATGTCTTTTTCAGGTTTTATTTAGTCTTCCACTGTTCATATTTCTCTGTACATTCCAGATCAAGACATGCCTTGTTATACTGTTAGCTGTTAAGCTTTATGTCCATTGATTCTAGTTTAACCTAAAATGCACAGGATAATTTATAATAGGCAGTAACGGCAGCGAAACTAGGAAACAGGGCTGGAGTGGAAACTAGGAAACTGTGATGACGTTTTGCCTGTTAGAATTCAGATGTCTTTTGCTGTTCTAGAATAACAAGTCTTTTGCTGTTCTAGAATAACAAGTCTTTTACTGTTCTAGAATAACAAGTCTTTTACTGTTCTAGAATAACAAGTCTTTTACTGTTCTAGAATAACAAGTCTTTTACTGTTCTAGAATAACAAGTCTTTTACTGTTCTAGAATAACAAGTCTTTTACTGTTCTAGAATAACAAGTCTTTTACTGTTCTAGAATAACAAGTCTGCTAAACTTCATCACCCTGTTTCCTAGGTTCAAACTGATTCATAACGCTGGAAAATGGAATTGCAGATTGAATATGATACATGTGAACTGTTAGATTATCCAGCTGTGGAGCAAAAGTAGATCAAGAAAATGATGGATAGAAAACGTCATGGTAACATGGACTAATGCAATCAAAATGACATATCTGGCCTTGGAATGACAGCTGAGGCTCCCATCCCTTTGCTTAATGGCAAGTGTGGATATGGCCAACCACCTGGAGGAAGACAATAGACCTGTGAACTTCCAAAAAAATAATTCAGTATTTCAGGCCGAAACAGCCAGTAAATTCTATATTTTGACTCAAAATTCAGTTCATAATCTGAATATAAAATACTTCACTCAAGGTGAACATAGCTTATGTAAAATACTTCACTCAAGGTGAAAATAGACATTTTTAATTAAAGAAACATAAGTATTTTCTATTGAGAACAATGAAAATATGTACTATTTATAGGGCATGCTCCAGTGGTGGCTTCTTCTGTGGTCATGTTATATTGTCAGACCTGTTGTTACGGTGAAGTCCAGTCTTCTCCAGGTCAGAGCGGATGCCCCATAGCTTTTGCGTCAAGTCTCCAGTGTGGCTGATAGTAAGGAAAGGGACCAGGCAGAAAGTGGTCACAGCTTTGCTTATGCATCAGATTTTTTAATTTTTTTTCCAGTCTGTTCTCACACTCTTACTGGATTTCTGTTATAGCAGGACAATGATCTTGCTAGGCAACCAACAGGATGTAGTCCAGAGAATGGAGATTGAACTGTGGTGCTGTCTTATTTGTGTCAATAGCATGACACTTCCGACTTCAACGGAGTTTATTACATTGACAAATTTACTCTGCATATCAAGTTTCATCACTGTTATAATCGCGAATGGTAGCTGCAGCATCGGAATGTGTGTCTTAAAGAGCTGTTTCTCCAAATGTAATTATTTTGATTTGTTAGTCATGTTGTTGCTTGGATGATATTCCAAAGAGCTGTTTCTCCAAATGTAATTATTTTGATTTGTTAGTCATGTTGTTGCTTGGATGATATTCCAAAGAGCTGTTTCTCCAAATGTAATTATTTGGATTTGTTAGTTATGTTGTTGCTTGGATGATATTCCAAAGAGCTGTTTCTCCAAATGTAATTATTTTGATTTGTTAGTTACTGGATGATAAATGTTAAATGACAAGAGCTGCTGAATGTGACAGACTCCTCCCACACGTGTTAAATGACAAGAGCTGCTGAATGTGACAGACTCCTCCCACACATGTTAAAAATGTGAAAGAAAATTCCAGATACGAGTAGGGCTCATTAGTCCTAGTCAGACACATCGCAGTCATAATTATCATAGCTGAACTCAAATGGTCTTCCTTGACTTTGACATTTAGTCCATGTTTGTTCAAGGTTATCTTGATTTTTTATATCCACCATTTTCTTGGTCTATCTTTGGCTTTACGCCCGGATATTCTTGTATTATATGCTCTTATTGGTATTTGGTTTGGTTTCATTCTCATAAGGTGACCGAACCATTTTACTTGCTGTCTCTCAATATGTTCGATACATGATATTATACCAACTCTTTTCCTAATTTCTTCATTTCTTATTTTATCTAGTTTGGTAATCATTGCAGCTTTTCTCAGACACTTCATTTCACATGTGACGATTTTTCTTTGCTGCGAAGCTGTTAAAGACCATGTTTGACTTAATGATATTCTAAATTCTGTTTGATCATCCATCTCTATTAGTTGCTTATATGTCTTGTAAACTTTCATTCCTTGACTCACTCCTATTTGTTTCTGCAACATTATAATTGATGTGTCATGTGACATATTCCTTCCAGAATGTTGTCTTCCCAATGAACTCTCTGAACATTTCTCTGTCTTGTGCGATGTGCCTTGCATTTTCTAGCGATGTATTAATGTTATCTTTAATGTCATCAATCCATCATCTTCTTGGTCTTCCCTTTCTCCTCTTCCCAAGTACTCTTCCCTCCATTATTTGTCTTTCTAAACAGTTATGTCTCTTTATATGACCAAACAGGCGTAGTTTTCTTTTTGTTATTGTGTTTAGCAACCAACACTCTGGAATATTCAATGTGTTTATAATATCTGAGTTTCTGAATTTAACCTTCCATGATATTCTAAGTATCTTCCTGTAGCTTTTCAGCTCGAAGGCGTTGATCCTCTTTGCCGCTGTTTTACTTAGAGTCCATGTTTCACAGCCGTATGTTGCAACCGGAAAAATAAAAGTTCGTAACATTAATACTTTCGTTTCTATTTTGTTGTTTTTCCATATGATTTTCAGCCGTGTTATTTTGCAATATGCCATTGCCAATCTATTCCTTATTTCTGCAAAGCAGTCTCCTGCACCGTTGATGTTTTCTCCTAAGTATTCAAATTTATCCACACATTCTATCTCGGTATTGTCTATTCTGATTTTTGGTTGTTGTGTTGTTGTATCTGTTGACATGATTTTTGTTTTCTGATACAAGTTTTTAATTTTGTTGCTAAATTCAAAGAGGCAACAAAATCCATCTGATGGCCATGAAACTTCCAAATGCTATTATCATTGTGGTTTTTAAATCTCCAAGAAACTTGTTTTCCTCTTAGATGTAGTATAGCATATTTATATGTAATATTTGAACTAGCAAATTATTTTCCTAACCGAATGATCGAAGAATTGTTGTACATAAAACTAATAAACAATAGTTGTGCATATTAAGATGAATAACTTGATCCTTTAATTGTAAATGTCCTTCACTATTGTGTATATATACACACACATACAGACTCATTTTGGGATATTACAGATATGACATATCACATTTGTATAAATGTATGTTGTCACACCATACAAAAGTGAAATCAATCTTATGCTCATTTCATCAGATGAATAATGTTATAAAATCAAACAATGACAGAGACCAGTCACTATATTGAAGTGGACATGTATACATCATTGGGTCATGCTGATATACTGAGAGTGTGATTATGGACTTTGTTCTGACCATTTTCAGAAGTGTGAATCATAATTGCTATCAAGACTGAGAAATTGGAGTAAAAATTGAAACAACCTGGAAAGTGAAACTATAAAAAAAAAATATTACAAAACTAGAAAAATAAATCAATACAGATTTGAAACTAGTAGTCGCTAAACTCTAGATTTACTGAGATAGAAATCATATATTACAAAAAGGATTCAAAAGATTTAGAGGATTGACTTCACTGTACTTTACTTTCCCCGTATGCACCCGCCTCTCAAGGAAAGGCACACAAATACCGCATAGCATGCATCTCTAGATTTAAGCAACAATCCCCATGGATAATTGAAAAATATTCACTTTGTAAACAAGATATCACAAATCAGATTTGAACCCGCAACCTCTTGAGCATAAAGCACAACCACAGTGCCAAAGATATCATTGGATGTCCTATGGACTTGTCAGGTGTTTAGTGATTACAACCTTCACTCATAACAGGAGCTTGGTAGATCATTGCAAATAAAATATTTCTGCTTATCAAATCAGACTCTGGTTTTAATGGACATAATAAGATTATAAATGGACATAAAGGAGATTTTTTAGGCGTTAATTCTCACACATCCTCTGGATGTCTCTCGTAGCATTAACCCTCTGACCAGTTATCCCGCGATTTCCCTGTTCAGCACCTAGTGGCTTAATTTTACGCATCCAGCGATTTCCGCGTGCTCGCAATTATTTATGTTTCTTTGCATTGCTATCCCATGAATGAAAATACTGATAATATTCAGAATTTTGCTTTGAGGTAAGAACAGAGTTGCTATATATGTATTTGAAGGAAAGTAATGAAATTGAATGGGAATCTGATGATGATAGCGATTACGTACCTGACATTACGTACCTGCCAATGCTTTATGTGCCTGCCAATACATTTTTTAAACAGAACTTCCGTAAATAAATACACGGTCAGAGGGTTAACAATGGTCTTGTTAGATATCCAGCAGGATGTAGTCCAGAGAATGATGTGTTGTGGCATTGCTTAATTTGTGTAAATAGTCTGACACATTGAGTCTGCAGGTTTTCAGAGATTGTCTTGAAATTGACGATGGACACTGGTTTCCTGCAAGTTCGTTGTATCCTTGAGCCGATTTAGAAATAAAATTGTGATCCCCTGTCCAGTAAGTAGGGTGGTAAAAGTATATCCCAGAACCCTCTAGGATTATAGAGGTGATGCCGAGGAGGTGTCAACACATAGAAATCTATATTTTCTCCTGTCCACTGCAGAGTGGACGAAATTGTAGAATTCAAGCCTCCATCCATCCTCAATGTTATCAATCACTGATTTTCTTTGTCGTCCATTTCTTCTTCTGTTTTTGATTATTGGAGAATCATGTTGGGTGATATACGCGAGCCACATATCTTTCCATATTTAGCAATTGATATAAATGGAATTCTTCGCCCATGTTCATTTTATTATTTCTGATATTAGTTTGTTATATGATCTTATAAAAAATCTGTAGTATTTGTCTATATAAACTCTAGAATTTGTCTATATAAACTAGCATTTGTTTAGATAAACTCTAACATCTGTCTATCAATTCGCAACAGTCTATTTCAACTCTCTAGTCATTTTAATGCGGAAAACAGATAATGCAGCTCCATTGTAAAACTAGCAGTACAACATACTCTGATCTCTCCTACTCAAATGACATGGATACTCTGAGCTCTCATACTCAAATGACATGGATACACTGAGCTCTCATACTCTAATGACATGGATACACTGAGCTCTCATACTCTAATGACATGGATACACCGATCTCTCATACTCAAATGACATGGATACACTGAGCTCTCATACTCAAATGACATGGATACTTGTGTTCATTATTGGGGAGCGAACGCAGAAGAAGAATGTTTTACTTCTCTGTCTGTTTTTTTCCAACTCTGTTGAAGTGGTACAGAGTGCGTCTCAGACAGCCAAGGTATCAGGTTCGAACCCAACTGTAAATAATTCTGCATCCGGATCATTCAGATAGCAATGGCATTTTACTGAACATATTTATATTGCCTCTAAAATCGCTAATTACATTATTTTGGCCATATCAAACTACATGACGGCCAAGAAAAGGACTTTAATGGAGGGCAATGAAAAAGAGTTACTGTAGGTCTCGAAGAAGATGGACACAAGATATCAAAGACCACCTAAATGACATTCACAGAAGCAGGAAGATTGGCAGGAGTTTTGAAAAGCTGTTCTTCTTGAGTGTTCATTCTCAAACTCCCGCTGGTTCTCTCTTGTTGTAGGACAATACTAGATTTCCAGTAGGATTTAGTCCAGAGAACAGAAATGCGTTGTGTTGCACATTTTATTCACACCAATGGCCCAACACATCAGTCTTCTGTGAGTGAAAAGCTGTGATGACTGCTACATTCTGTCCATGATATGCTACCTGATGATGAGAAAATTCTGGGTTAATTTCTACATCCTGTATAGGATTTCTTATTCTTCAGAGTTCATTCTCAAACTCCCGCTAGTTCTCTCTTGTAGCAGGACAATGGTCCTACTAGATTTCCAACAGGATGTAGTCCAGAGAATGGAAATATGTTGTGTCACTTTTTATTTGTGAAAATGGCCAGACTCATCAGTCTCCGGCAGGTCAATATTGGGGGGGGGGTGTTTCTGGTGCCAACCAAATCCACACCTCCCTCCGATAGCACTAGGAACATTATCAATCAAAATTGATAGGAACATTGGATAGAAACTAGAAACATGATCAACATTTAGCACTAGGAACACTTTCTGCCAAAAAGTTGTAATTTTGTTTCCTCAATAATCTTCACGATCTTTTGCAGCTCATACTGGGTGTCTATATAGTTTTGTTTCTAGTCTTGTTCTATGGGCCAGTATGTTTTTTGTTGAGCATCTCATACTCAGAAAATTCTTCTTGAAGTATATGTTCTGCAGTCTGTGGTACCAGTCCATATCTACACATGGCTGTGTTATCAATCATTAATTTTGTGTACATGTGACTGGAGTCAGTTGTGTCCTGTTCTGAAGTGTGGAATTACAACCTCTTCTGATCTATTCATAATATGATAGTTATCTTGTAAACTGGTGTTTGTGGCCGTATTGATTTTTTGTGTGGCCAGTTATTGGTACATGTAATTGGTTAGTTGATCTGTCTATCATTTCCTGGTATTCCACAGTGAGATGGTATCCATTCCACGGCTACCTTACGCTGGTTGCGCAGTTCTGTCAGTAGTGTTTGTAGGTCCGGTAGTTTTATGAATCCATAAACCCATAACTGGTCAAGATTATAGAAGTACCACAGTGGATGTGGCAACACACAGCGTCCTCCACCAGTGATTTCTATCCTCAGCGATGCGGACGAGTGAATTTCGTTGTTTTCATCTGCTTCTTCTACCCTCAATTGTACCACGCAAGCTAATTTTTGACAGGGAATCTTGTCTGCATACGTGTCCAGACAATTTTTCATTATTTTACTATTCATACGTGTAAATAAATCCAAATGTTGAGCTAATTATTGTTTGAAGATATTGAAAATGTATGCAGAAAAGAAATAATTATGTGCGAGTACAAAGTTTACATGCTACATATCCGACTGTATATGACTGTACCAATTGTCTCTGAAAGTTTGTATAACATATTCGCTGTTGATGTCTTTATTGAATGTCATAATGGTTATTATGTAAACATTTATCTTTTAGAGTTAAATTGATGTTTATTTTGTCTGCATATTTCTAAGACACATGCTTCCCTGTTGTAAACATGTTATATAACTGTCCATGTATCCTCTGTGATTCCATCATGGCCTCTGATTTATAATAATATTTGTAAATGCCAAGCAAGGGCTGTTTAAAATGAAATATAACACACAGATGGAGTATGTACCTGGCGTGGTCAAAAGTGGCTAATTGATACTTTTTCTTCAACGTTCATTCTCAAATTCATGCAGATGAGCAGGATGTAGTCCGGAGAATGGAATGCATTGTGTTATGGTTTACAGCTTAGCTGCGATATCTGCAGCTTTAACCTGACTTAACCAACTTCAACAGGTCTTCTGGGTCACTTCAATCCTATTCGGGATGGGGCAGCCAAAATCTTAGTTGCTTCTTCAGACATGCATGGACAGTAAAAAGTGTCACTATTCTTTGCTTCCCCTTTGAGTTCTTGCAACACACAGGCAATAGATACAACTGACTGGTGCAGGCTTCTTCTGAAACCAGGTGTGTTGGGCCATTAGGCAAATAAAACTTCGATACAGGAATGGAATGCATTGTGTCATGGTTTACAGCTTGGCTGCTGCAATATCTTTCAGCATAACACATCCGACTGCAGCATGGCTTCTGAGTAACTTTGGCCCTTTATAGGATGGGACACACATCTCCACCCCAAAACCCCCTTAGTCTCCCCCTATGATGTGCACGGCAGGTAACAGTGTCAGTGACTTTTGCTCACCTTTCAGAATTTGACAACACTTGGTCCTGAAGAACAATAATATATTCACATTATTCAGAGAAATTCATATATCGCTGCTGACCTCCATATCTGGAGGCTGTTCCATCATCTGCCACCTGTGGCGCATTCGGTAGAAGTCGGTAGCCCTTCCCCCCAGGATAGAGACCTGCACAATATAAGTATTAATGCTCCACAAAGATATATATATATTCGTTAAGTCCAGCAGGGTTTCTTTAGCACAACATCATTGGTTATTAGGCCTGAATTCCGATATTCACAGACGACGGATGTGTCAGGCTATTGGTGCAAATAAATCGGCGATACAACGCATTTCCATTCTCTGGACTACGTCCTTCTGGAAATCTAGTAGGACCATTATCCTGCTACTAGAGAGATTCAGCAGAAGAATTCTGACAAGGACTGATGTGTCAGGCCATTGCCAGAAATAAAACGGCTACATTACGAATTTCCATTTTCTGGACTACATACATCTTTCTGGAAATCTAGTAGGACGATGGTCCTGCCACAAGAGAGAACTAGCAGGAGTTTTGAAAATGAACACTGAAGTAGGAAAAGAAGGCTTGAATGAGTTTAAGATGCAAGTGTACCTCATATTGATATACGATAATTGACTGATAGTGACAGGAAATTTGACCACTCAGGTATATACAAATGTGACATGTATTTGTTTCTTGCATTCAAGTATAGAAATGATTTCAGTAAGGTCATTAATCACTGTCTGGCTCTGTAACGGCATGGTACAGAACAAGTCTGTGACATGCCTGCCAAGGTACTGATTTCAAAACGCGCCTTAGGCAATTGTGCATTTGGAAGAAAATCACTACAGCCAAAAAATGCTGTGTTGATGGCTACATCTTTCATCCAGGGCCAGATAAATTTAACACCTTATATGGAACAAAACAACAGCTCACAAACACATGCATTATTCACACAATGGCATTGGGTCAAAGGGCATGAGTCCATGGATAGCTGGATCAGCAACCAACCAACCATGGCTACATCCTGTATAACATGTAGTACCAATTTTGTTGTTTATTAATCACTGTTGAAAGTTAACTTTTAGAGTGTACATTCTCCAAATAAATAAGCATTATTTTTGAGTTTGAATTACAAGAATCCAGCCGCAGTCAGATGTGTCGGGTCATTGGCACAAATAAAACGGTGACACAACGCATTTCATTTTCTGGACTACATCCTGCTGGAAATCAGGTACGGCCATTGTCCTGCTACAAGAGAAATCCAGCGGGAATTTGAGAATGAAACGATGAAGAAGAATTACAAGAATAATTATAGGAACATTAGGCTTATGTTTCATTCATGTCAATACAGATTTTGGTATCTGTTTATCGAATACTTATTTAATTGAACATGCATGTATAGTCCTTGAATATTTACATATTTAACAGAGTATGTCTTAAACATAATTAGGGGTCAGAATACAATTCTGTGTTTGTTCATCTCCATCTTGACAAAGACCTTTTGGTCGAAACTTGAGTCCCGTTTATTGTTCATCGTAAAACTGATCATACGTGCTCAGTTTTACTGTATTCTCACAATCACTTAATTTCTGGGTCAATATATAGAATTTTTGGATGAATAAAGATGGATCCTTCTGGAAGTTGACTGTACACATATTGTATGACTTGACTCTGAATAGGTCAACTGATGCGGCTGTGTTGTTCGTCCATCACAAGTAAATATCACCATTTATTACATTCACTTTTTGAAAATTCAATTAGATGTGTGTCTGTGAATATGAGTTCGTAGATGGCTAATAAGTCCTATGCTGACCACAAATGTCCTTGGACAAGTCAGGCACAGTATAATCATTGTACATGATGTTTGATCTGCCTTTATCTTTCTAGCTAGTTTCAACTGTTGAGATGTGACACTTCTCAATTTATCCATAAGATGCTGCACATTTTTTGACTGTAGGGCGCTATAATATAGCTCTGTTTCATGCAGTGTTCTTGATAGATTTTCCATGTGCTGGTTGGAACATGACTTTCTATACGGAATTGTAGATCACGTATAGCAGGCGTTCTCAACCCAGTGCTCTCGAGTAACTTGGTGCTCGTGTAATGACATGTGATATTCACATAATGTGAGTTGCACAGGTCTTTATCCTTAGTGCTGATGTATGTCCATGTGTTGCTGGGCCTGAAAGGGGAGCAAAGAATAGCAACACTGTTTACCTTCCATGCATGTCGTAAAAGGCGACTAAGGAGGTTATGGGATGGAGTTGGCTGTCCCATCCAATATAGGGTCAGTGAACCAAAGTCATGCTGAAGTCGGATGTATCAGGCCGAAAGGCGCAGATATTGCAGCAGTGATGTAAACCATGACACAATACATTCCGTTCTTCCGACTACATCCTGCTAATCTGCAGGACTTTGAGAACGAACGAAGAAGAAGAAGTGCTAATGTGTTTGTACACATTGCATAAACAGTTTCAGTGGTCGATTAACACATCAAAGTGCAAGAAATAAATGGAAGTGAAAGACAAACCCAATGCAATACATCACCCCCATAGATACCAACAGACCACATTATTTCGCCTTAGAACATGTCACTGCAGACTAGTGGGTCATCTTTACCGACTGAGGATCTCACACACAGATGAATGTCCATATGGATCCGGAACCCAGACTCCTGAATGCATACTTCAGGACTGCCAAACATACAAGGAGCAGAGACGTACCTGGCCAGAGAATACAGATTTGAAGCAAAAGCTTTGAGGCAGCCGCTCTGACCTGAAGAAGACTGCACTTCGCCCTGACAATATAATATGACAGTAGATGCTGAACGCAGATGAAAAAAATGTCTATTATATAAGATTTTCCTTTTTTCTCCTGCTCTTCTAAGTTATTTCATAGCTTTTGATGAATAGGAGATAGCAAGTGATAGATAATAAACATGAAATGATAGTGTCTGTCACATGACAGTCTACATACCTGTATATTGTGTGTGTCACATGACAGTCTACATACCTGTATATTGTGTGTGTCACATGGAAATGTAACAGAGCATCTGTTTGCTGATATGATATAATTTATAGATTTCCATTTATTTTGTGTGTGTACATAGTTTGTTTATTGCTCTCCTATAACCACATTAATTCCTCTTATAAAATGTAATATGCTTCAGGCTTGTATGATCTTAATGTAGGTTTTCATTTAAACCTTTAGCTGCTGTGCACAAGTTTACTTGTTCCTCTATCTGATTGCTATTTGATAAGTTAAACTCTCATTGCAAGAACTATTTCATACTGAAATTGCCAAGTGTTAGTTAGTGCCAAAAATCTCATCCGTACGGTGTATATTTTGTCAATAAAAAGCCAGTACTATAGAAGCTCTTTATTTTGTAGGAGAACAAAATGATTCAGCACAGGAGAGCCCAAATGATAAACCATTGGCACTAGACACAATTCCAGACAAAGAAAGGCTTATGGTGTGTGGTGACTTCAACAGCCACTCTCAGAGCTGGGGCTACGATCATATCGACAAGAGAGGTGAGGAACTTGAGAGCTGGCAGGATGAAAATAATCTCATTCTTATTAACCAGCCAGCAGACTCACCAACCTTCTACTCGAGAGCATGGCACACCACCTCTACACCAGACCTGGCATTCTACTCACCAGGCCTGGAATGGAACATCACACGTGTCGTTGGAAAGCAGCTTGGGGGTAGTGACCACAGACCAGTATTTCTGGAAATTCACAATGAATATACCAAGGACAGCAGCACGCTCACTAGGTGGAACTATAAGAGGGCAGACTGGAAAATGTACCAGCATTTAACCAGTGTTCTAGCTAAGGACATGAACTTGGACAAAGACATCAATAGAGCAGTGAGTGAATTTAATAGATGTATACTACATGCTGCTAGTAAAACCATACCCAGGGGGGCACGCAAAAACTACAAACCCTACTGGAATGATGAACTGGAAAAGCTGCAAAATGAGATGGAAACATCTAGAAAGCAGGCTGAGAACAGACCTAGCCAAGAACATCACAACAAATATCAGCAAACAAAGGCTAAATTTCAAAGAGCCAAGTTACAAGCCAGACGGAACAGCTGGAAAGAAAAAACAGAGTCGCTGAACCTAGAACGAGATACTAGGAAATTATGGAAACTTGTAAAACAACTAAATGATGAAGGTACAGGGAGAAATACCAGGATCACACTTTATAAAGATAGAGACATTTTAACAGGTAAACATGCAGCTGATTACTTTGCAGATTCCTTTGCAGAAGACAATAACGTCAAAGTCAGCCCAGACAAACAACAGGAGGTTCGAGCGAACCAGCAAAACATTGGACAAGACCAACCTATACCTGAAGTCATGGAGGCACCAATCACAATGAGAGAACTGGAGCATGCAATATCCAAATTGAAAAAGTCCCCTGGAGCTGATGGAGTGTCCAATGAAATGATTAGAAACCTGGGAATTGCAGCAAGAGCAAAGCTGCTGCAAATCTTTAACACAAGCTGGTCCACAGGTAATGTACCACAGGCATGGAGAGAAGCAATAATGATACCTCTCCTCAAATCAGGAAAAGATGGCAACACAGTCTCCAACTACAGGCCCATCAGCCTCACAAGCTGTCTATGCAAAACAATGGAACGCATTATCAATCTTAGGATGCAGTGGTACCTTGAAAGTGAAAACCTTCTGGTATCACAGCAAGCAGGTTTCAGACAGTGCTACTCTACTGAAGATCAGGCAACCTACCTCTCCCAAGAGATTGAGGATGCCTTCCAAGATAAGAAACTGGTACTAGCAGCATGGATAGACCTCAGGAAAGCATTTGATAAGGTCTGGAAAGAAGGGCTCCTAAAGAAATTGCGAAATTGCAGGGTTAGCTCAAGAATGTACAAATGGGTAAAAGCATACCTGCATAATAGAAGAGCCAGGGTACAATTAGATGGTCGCAAAAGCAAGAAAGTCCTACTGCGTCATGGAGTCCCCCAGGGAGGAGTCCTGTCACCCACACTTTTCTTGGTTTACATCAATGACCTAGTTGCTGAACTACCACACGGGATCAAAGTGGCAATGTATGCTGACGACCTGGTGATCTGGTGCACGGAAGAACATGCAACAGTGGCCACTAAACAAATACAAAGAGCTATCGATGCCCTAACCTTATGGGCAAATAGATGGTGTGTCAGCATTAACACAGATAAGTGCAGCACTACACTCTTTACCCTCTCACCAAAACAAAAAGCTGGTCATATCAAGATAGACGGAGAGCTCTTGAAAGAAGACAAACAACCAACATACCTCGGAGTTACTTTTGATGATAAGCTGACATGGAAGCAGCACATAAACAAAGCAACAACAAAAGCCAGGAGGAAGCTAGCTATCCTGAGAAAACTAAGTGGAACCACATGGGGAGCCAGTGGAAATATACTCAGTAAAGTTTACCAGCAAGGCATAAGACCACACCTGGAATATGGTTCAGCTGCGTGGTGTCCTGCATCAAACACCACATTACAAGATCTAGATAAAGTGCAAAACCAGGCACTTAGAATAATGTTGGGAGCAATGAAATCAACACCCATAGCAGAGATGCAGAAAATGGGAAGAATGCAAACACTTGGCGAACGCAGAGACACAAAAGTACTAATTCAAGCGGAAAAGTTTCAGTGTATGCCAAGTCATCCAATGAAGGAAAGATTCCAAAACCTAGCAATGGGGCGACTGAAAAGAAGCAGCTTTATCCATCATGCTAAACGACTCCGTAGACAACTTACAGACCTACCTGAAGTTGACAGCCCCTTAAGGTCTGTACCAGAACAAACCCCATGGAGTGAAAGGCATGGAATGCCAATATACATTCAGACCCATGTGAAAGGAATACTAAGCGAGGACGAACAGAACAGTGTGCAGCGGAGGACAGTCACCCTCAGTTTCCTGGACGAGGAATATCCACAAGATATATGGGTCAGAGTATACACAGATGGGTCAGCACAGAATGCTGTGAGGAATGGAGGTGCAGGTGTATATATAGAATATCCACACAAGCCTAGAGATACAATCAGAACACCGACAGGAAAATTCTGCAATAATTATGATGCAGAAATCCAGGCAATTACTGTGGCAGCTAAAAAACTGCTGAACTCCAACTCTGACCTACAGCCTGTGGTATTCCTGACAGATGCAAGGTCAGTGCTTCAAGCTCTCCAGTCTGGAAAACTAACAGACTTGAAAAAACTACTTAGCGAATTGTCTTACCAGTATAGGGTAACCATGCAGTGGATACCCTCTCACTGTGGAATACCAGGAAATGAAAAAGCAGACCAACTGGCTAAGGAAGGTGCTGCCGAAGATCAACCAGATATACCAATCACCTACCATCAGAAAAAACAGATGATCAAGTCAATAAGAAAGCCACAAACACCAACACAAGATGACTATCACATTATGAACAGATCAGAACAAGTTATAATTCTACGTCTCAGAACAGGACACAACCGACTCCGCAGTCACATGTATACAAAGTTCAAGATTGGCAACACAGCCATGTGTACATGTGGACAGGCAGTACAGAGTGCCAAACATATACTTCAAGAGTGTTCTGAGCATGAAATGCTGAGGCAGACATATTGGCCAGAGGAAACAACACTGGAATCAAAGCTCTATGGGACACTGTATGAACTACAAAAGACAGTGAGTTTTATTAAGGAGACAGAATTGCAGATATAGACATGTTTCAAGTGAACGAAAGAAGAAGAAGAAGAAGCACAGGAGAAATTCATTGGGAAATTTAGCACAATTGTGAACAGTTACTGAAAATAATGAAGCAGCTAAAGGGTTAAAAGTTTGAGGTCATGGCATGTTGTTACTTGCTCAGTACAATTTTTGAGGGAAGGTCATGGCATGTTGTTACTTGCTTCTCCAGTAGAGCAAACAATTTTTGAGGGAAGGTCATGGCATGTTGTTACTTGCTTCTCCAGTAGAGCAAACAATTTTTGAGGGAAGGTCATGACATGTTGTTACTTGCTTCTCCAGTAGAGCAAACAATTTTTGAGGATAATATTCTATTTTTGTGGTGTTCACATCTATGTTTTCAAGTTTTTTTTACCAAGGTAACTTTAATCCATCGATTCAATGGTGGATTGGATAGTGGGCTTGCCTCTCAAATCCAAGTAGGAGGCTTAACTCCTGAAAAATATAATTTAGAAGCATAGAGGATTTATTGATAAAGAAAAATCATGCCCCAAGCAATATTTGAACTAGGCCCGCTCATATGGCACCTAATCACCTCGCAACTTGAGTCTTCCGTTTTTGACCACACCGTATCCCTAAAAAAGATATGATTTTAGTCAAGAATTTCAACGTGTATATTCTCAAACTACTATGAATATGGACCAGTTGATCAACACACAGACCACAACAACACACACACATTGCATAGATATGTAAACTCCTTGAGATGCGAGGCAATTCAGTGCCATCTGAGCAGACCTGATTCAAATTCCATTTGCTGCATGATTTTTCTTGGTTTCAAAGCCAATCAACCACATTGTACTGAAACTACAATTCAATGTATTATTAGCGGTACCTCAAAATTTAACAATACTGACGATACAATTCAATGTATTATTAGCAACACCTCAAAATTCAACAATATTGCTTTAGCAATATCCTGCACAGGATATTATTCAGATATTTATTATTGAAAATTTTGTTTCCTTTTCAAAATTGTCAGCAATCCCATAACCTTTGTCTCAGCTTTGCACCTCCTAGCTTGGTTTTATCTAGTGTGTTATTTTAGGTCACACACTCTAGAACAGTGTTTCCCAATGTGGGAAAATTTAATTGTTCACGGGGGCGAAAAATTTGTTATGGAATAATTCAATGTTTTAATATTTTAAAAATATGTACCTGGGAATATGTTGCATGACGGCATCAGAATTTTAAAAAGAACATGGTTAAAATAAAAGGTTGGGAAACACTGCTCTAGAGATATTTGTTCAGTTTCTTTCATGGCATAGCACCAGGCACGGCTCCTCTTCGGTTGCAGCTAAGAATGCTGCTGTAACATTACAATGTAGAATTTCTCTAGAGCGCATTCCTTTGTACCAATATAACAAAATTCCCTATTTAACAAAAAATTTCATAATCCTCATTTAATTTATTCTTTAATGTATAAAAACTGTATATAGCAAATTTTGATTATTACATATTTCGTCGTTCCGGACCAATTTGTTATAATGGGATTCCACTGTATTTTATAGATCGCCAAATTTCTATGGTTGCGTGTGTACCTACCTAATTTTTACCTGGTATCTGAACCGTAGCTGACAAATGCCTAGAAGACCGTCTCATCTATAGGGGATTTTTGTGTGTGTTCTTAAACTTCCACCCATCTCTTATGTAGCAAGAGAAGACATTGCTACTAGATTTCCAGCAGGATATAGTGCAGAAATGTGTTGTATACCGGTAACCATTTTATTTACACCATATGGCCCAACACATCTGACTTTGGTGGTGGTAATTAATACATTCAGTGTTTTTATCACTTCTACTGAATAGTGTATGTCTAACCATATTGCTAGTAGACTGAACATTGTACAAGAGAACTGGTTCCCGTACTTACACTTCACAGTCCACCAACTTCACAGCTAACAACGGTCAAGCATGTTTGACATTTTTGCTATATAGGGGAATCAAGTTTTCTTATTCTGCTGTTTATTCTCCGCAGAAGACGGATGTGTCAGGCCAATGGCACAAATAAAATTGTGACACAACGAATTTCCATTCTCTGGATTACATCCTGCTAGAAACCTAGTAGGACCATTGTCCTGCTACAAGAGAAATCTAGTGGGAGTATGAGAATGAATACTGAAGAAGATTCTCCTTCTAACAAGGGTACATTTCTGTATTACATCTCATAATTATAATACTCTGGAAACTGATGACTGAATTACCAGAACCGCAACGTCCACTATTTTGATGGTTTAAAAACTCTGATATATAACCTACTTGGAGTAGCATCCAGGTTGAAAGTGTACTTGCCGTAAGAGGTATTTTATGTCAACTGGCCAATGATGTCTGAAAATTATCACTGTATAATTTCTTTTTGTCTAATCTATTCTCATATTTGATCAAAAACAGTTGGCTACCTGCACATTCTGCTCTTAGCTATTCACCTTTCACTCCCTGCGGAGAATAGGTTCTCAACAAATCTCTCTCGTCTTTTCTTATCTAACTCTCACTTTCATTTCTTTCTATGTCCTACCCATCCTTTGTGTAGTTGCATTTATTTCCTCCTTTCCCTGTGGTTCCAGAATAATGCCTGTCTTACAATGCTTCTGTTAGTCTTCTTAGTGTATATCCTACCCTTCTCCAGCACAGCTTCTTAAGTTCTATTGCTCTCTCATTTTATTTCTTTCTTTGAGTTTTTCATCGGCAATCTTATCAAACCATTTCAAACTTGTAATTAAAATTTCTTGTTCAGTGGTCCCCAAACATTTTACAAAATTGACACATTTGTCTAAACCGGTACCTATTTTGTAACCTAGTACTTAATATTTTATTCTCTACTGAAATTGTCAAATATGTATTATTCTCTACTGAAATTGTCAAATATGTATTATTCTCTACTGAAATTGTCAAATATGTATTGAATTTCATATCGATGATGGTTTTGGAAATCACTGTACAGTTTTAGAATCGATCCTCAAAGAGGGACTATACTCTCATGTGTAACTTTAAAGTTCCTCAAAGAGGACTATACTCTCATGTGTAACTTTAAAGTTACGTCTGAAATTAGTTTGTTTAAGCTGTAGTTTCAAATGTGATATCTTTTGATGTGTTTTTTTTGGCCATATATTCTCATAATCAACATTTATCTGGTCTCTATTACCACAGTTAACAGTTTCCATTCTGCAGTCCCTTCCCTGATAAAGATATTTTGGCTGAAACATCAATACTGTCGTTAATCGTCGGATCATCATCACTGCAAACTGGACAAGTCCATAGTTGCTCCGATCTCTCCTTGAGTGTATCCGCCATTACACGTCTGCTAATACTGTGTATTGTTCTACATAAAACTGCTATTTAATGCTTTATATATATTCTTTAAATAATTACCTACCATTTTGACAGTATATGAAATCTTTGGCTGATCTTCATGAGATGACCAAACCATTAAATATTTGGTTCCTCCATAGAACATCTGATGGTACAATTTGTTCCTTGTGGGATCTCTATTTTAATGTACTGTTTTACTTATACTTTATCTCTATTTTCAAACATGACAAACTTTTACTCGTCATTTAGCGTCGTTCATACATCACATGGTGGTCATCATTTGTTACATTCAAATTATGAAATTCAGGTATGTCCTTGTTTATCCATTTGGAAATCGCAGATAAGCGTAATGATGGTTCCAAATATCATTGGACACTGGATAATTTTTGCAGAATTTTTAATGAGTGTGTATTTCTAGCCAAACTCCACTGTTGAGATACTGCGGTTCTCAATTTTTAAAAAGATGCTTTACTTTATTTTATTATAGAGTGTCATCATATAGAGCATATTCCACGTATCATGGTTTTATGTCAGAGGCTTTCAGTGAAGTCTTTAAGACCTTGTAGTGCTTCTTTTGGCCACACTGAGAGCTCTTATGAATCTTAGAAGAGGAGTAGACTTGAATCTGGTATGCTTACTATCATGGCCTAAATAGTTTGGGACTACATCAGAATAGTATCAAGGTTAGACACCTGTTTGTTGCTGAGATCCGAATGGGGAGCAAAGAATAGCGACTCTGTTACCTGCCAGGCACTGCGTAAGAGACAACTAAGGTGGTTTGGTAGATGGAGTTATCTGTTCCACCCGATAGTGACCCATAGGTCATGCTAGAGCCACCAGATGTGTCAGGTAGAAGGGTGCAGATATCGCAGCTAATGTAAACCATAACACATTCTATTCTCTGGACTACACCTTGTTAATCTGCAGGAGTTTGAGAATGAACGCAGAAGATAGTAGTAGCATAATTTTGATATAAAGACAATATTTCTAATGTCTTGTCATTTCAAAAACATCCAAACAAAGCTCGACAAGACAGTGCATAATATATACAAAAATGAACCTCTGTTTATATACAAGATCATATCAGCAACTTTGTACATGAGCGTTTATGTATACATCTACTGTATGAATTATATTTCAATTTTTCAATCCAATAAAATAGTTGAATTTCTTGTTACAAACCACACACACAAATAATAAACAATAAAAAAAATGTCAACACAAATTCTTGTGGTTTATTGGCAATGTGTAATGAATGTATTGAAGTTGTATATGATTTGTTTTTTTGTTTACTTTTCTCGCAATAAGCTGAGAAAAGTTGCAAGACAATATACCAATTGCTAGTGAGATGAAAAAATGTTTTAGGCATGTTCTCTCGTCCACAAATCAATTTGGCCAGAGTCATGAGTTAAGAATATTCATAAAGAGGACTGATCTAGAAAGAATTTGTCACCTGAATTTTTCTTCTTTCGTTCGTCTGTGACCTTAATTATAATAATAAAAGAAATGAAATGAAAGACAAAATTATTATACGAGTACAAAAACTTTGGGGATACCATCTTGACCTAGAGATGATCGGGAGGATTAGTCCAGGTGACTGAACTGAAGATCTAGCACGACTAAAATAATTCTGAAACACCTGTGCATTGTTGGGGGCCCAAACACTGTTTACCTTCCATGCATGTCATAAGAAGCAACTAAGGGGGATGAAGTTGGCTGTCCCATCTCATAGTGTTAAAGTGACCCAGAAGCCATGCTGAAGTTGGATGTGTCAGGCAGAAAAGTGCAGATATTTCTCTCCGGATAACATCCTCCTAATCTGTAGGAGTTTGAGAATGAGGAAGACGAATCCTGAAGAGAAAAATTACCATAAATGTCAACTTGTACAGATTTTCTTTACATAATTCATTGACTGAGTAAAGTACTCTATAGAAAATCCAGAGAATTTTCCAGCATAACAATGAGGCAAAAGAACATGAGTATACAAATTATTGTCGTCAACCAAACAAAAACGGGACAATTATTCAAAAGTTAAAATATAAAAAGATCTGACAATATTAATTATGCAAAATTTGCATTACATTCAATAAATGTGACATTAAAAAACCATAACATGAAACATTTGTGACAACATTATGTAAATATGACATAGATTATCATAAACAAATTAACTATTAACCATCACCCGATGCTGTAAGTTAAGAGACAGTTTTCTGTTTCATACAAACTAAAATGTTTAGGAAACAAATAATCAATCAGATATAAAATTGATATTTCAGATTGTAACTTTTCTGTTGATCACATTAAAAAACAAAAGTTTCTGCTGTAAAATATCAGAAGTCCTTTGACACACTATTGAAGTTAGTAGTAAATGTGATAATAAATAATTGGTTTTCTGCAGACACTGGCGATACAACACCTGTTCCAATTTGGTACAGACCAATACCATGACATATCATAGGTAACATGATCTATTGATGGTGCTTTATATACAAGTCCTAGAAAGTTATTTATGCCATCATTTGTAAATAAAGTAACATGGCTTATATGACAAAAGACTTGGTGACAGTTTCTGCCAACATCTTCATGATATTAACGACTAATCTACTTCCGTTGCTCTGTATTTCGATGGCAGCGACCATCTTGAGGCCTGCGACATTCAGGTCACTGCAATAAACACTTGCTCCACTAAATTAGAGCCATGTATGCTCTTGAGATTAATTATATATTGCAGTATGGTGGCCTAAAACCATTTGGTCTCAATACATTCCTATATCTAGATACAATATGCTATTTCCTAATTCGATTTATATCCAGTCATAGTTGTTTTGCTTCATTCTCATTTCTCCAGTTTTTTAATGTGCATTTTTACCAAAATACATCATTGCTTCTTTAGTTTTTCTGTTATTAAATTCTGCTGTCTAGTTTATTTGCAATACAGCATGTATTAATTGTATTGTATTTTCTGTTTATCCTTTATGTGTTCTTGGTACCTTTGGTTGAAACATCGTTTGGTTCTTGTTTAGAATGTGTGCCTACCTATTTGATTATTTCCCTTGGCTATGTTATCATTTCTAAATTTAATATAAATTTATTTAGGGTTAATTATGTGAAACTCGCCAAAGACGGCCATTGGCACACAAAAAACGGTGACCTAACGCATTTCCATTCTCTGGACTACATCCTGCTGGAAATCTAGAATGGATCATGGTCCTGCTACAAGAGAGATCCAACAGGAGTTTGAGAATGAACGCTGAAGAAGTTATGTGAAAAACAACTCTCCTAACCCAAAAGAAAATTAATATTGAAATCAGATTTGATTAATAGTTGATATAATATATAGATTAATTATCTCTAAAATAAGCAAGTAGATACACATTCCAAACAAGAACCCATCAATTCAGTCTGTTAAGTAAATTAACTATTTGTGTGTCCGATTTAGTTTGTGTTTTTGGAACTATAGAACATCATTACTTTGTGTTTTCCATTTATACCTATGGGTAATTCTTTGTCCTCTATTGTTCCTGGGGTTGCATGTAAATGAACTGTTTGTTTGTGTGATTTAGTTTGTGTTTTGTGAACTATAAAACTTAATTACTTTATGTTTTCTGTTAATACACATGGGTAAATATGACCAGAGACATTTGTCCTGAGGTTAGATCTATTTAGAAGCCATTTCTGGTACAAAGAAATATTCAAGCTGGACTAGGAATTGAACTATGAACTACAAGAAACACTAGAATCACTGAAAAACACAATAACCTCAAGCACACATTAGCAGATCATCTTGATAAACTGAAATGATCATGAGAAAATTGTAACACATTAAATCTGTTTTGAATAACATCTTCCCAGTAAAATATAACATGAAGTACATTAGTATCAAGAAGGGATATATAGATGAGCAAAGTCAGACAGGGTCAGAACTTGCACTGACGAAAACTTTATTTCACCCCTACTTGAGGTATCATATCAACAGACGTGTCTGGTTAATGAAGCAGGGATCAACATAAACTCTCCTGTGAATAAAGCGTTGAAGATTCATGCCTGGAATACTGGGAGGAAATAAACTCCATTATCTGCAGAATACAGACAAAGATGGATGTGTCGGGCCACCGATAAATAAAATGGCGACTCAATGCACTTCCATTCCCTGGACTACATCCTGCTATAAATCTAGTAGAACCGTTCCCCTGCTACAAGAGAGATCCAGCGGGAGTTTAAAAATGAATGCAGAAGAAGAAGAATATGCAGCATTCCTTGAGGTTGCTGATCATAGCAAAATCTCATGGCATTACTCCCTACAACCACATTGAGTCAGTCCTGGGACTTATTTCATGTCATTGCTCCTTATAACCAGATCGAGTCAGTCCTGAGACATTTCATGTCATGCTCCTTATAACCAGATCGAGTCAGTCCTGGGACTTTTTTCACGTCATTGCTCCTTATAACTAGATCAAGTCAGTCCTGGGACTTATTTCACATCATTGCTCCTTATAACCAGATCGAGTCAGTCCTGGGACTTATTTCATGTCATTGCTCCTTATAATTACATTGAATCAGTCCTTGGACCTTTTCCATGTCATTGTTCCCTACAACTACATTGAGTCAAACAGTCCTGGGATATTTTTTTTTTCAATACAGCAATTTTCCTTAAAAAGAGACATTTCTAAATAAATTTGAAAATTGTTAAAACAAACAATGAAACCCCTTGCTGGTGCACATATGTCTTCATTGTCACAGAAATATGTGAATGCTCAGGGAATGACATGCTGAAAATGCTCATCATATGTACAGAAAAAAAGCAACAAATTATAAACGTATGTTCTTGTTTTACATGCAAACATGAAATATTTATAATACAAGTATCTCCAGTAAAATTAAGAATGAACAGTAGCCTTCATAATAGACATGCAACACAGAACTTTAATTCAATGAGAAATTTATTTAAAGACATTATTATCTTTGCATGCCGAAAACGGATATGCTGGGTCGGATGGTGAAAATAACAGAACTCTGCTGTTAAACTAGTAGCACAATGTACTTCACACTCCCTGCACGAAACACATAAATATAGAAAAAGAATTAGATCTGCATAAAGAGACAATGGGTAAACAATGCAAGAGTCACAATACAGATGACAAATATTATGTGTAAGCATTTAGAGTTATTTAGTTTCTTCTTCAGCGTTCATTCTCAAACTCCCACTGGATCTCTCTCTTGTAGCAGGACAATGGTCCTACTACATTTCCAGTAGGATGTAGTCCAAAGAACAGAAATGTGTTGTGTCACCGTTTTATTTGCGTCAATGACCTGACACATCCGTATTCGGCAGCATGTTATTTAATTTGATTCTGTTTTAAAGAGATGAGAATCATGGTTCTCTTGTTGATTTGTTTGTGACCGTTATAATTTTGTGAAAACAAAATAACTTTTTATATCATGATAAAAATATAAAAATATATGTAAATCTTGTATAGCAACAACTATTTCACTGAGATTCTCTAGTGAACTCACTAAACACAGTGAGCTAGGCATGAGTCCAGGTGTTGCCCCGGTTAAACCGAGGAGACCTGTGCTATTATCAGACAGGCTATGGGCTTTCAAGAACTACCTGCTCACAGTTAAAGGGATTACTTCATCAACTATTTCACTGAGATTTCCTGTTTCCTTCTAGTGGACTAAGCAAACTAGGTACCAATTATTTCAGTTGCAGCATGCGTAAGCTAGGAATCGAACCAATCTTTCATAGATATTGTTCTTAATATTTCCCCGAGGTTTCTAGTTTCTTGATCTTGTAATTAATGTTACCTCCAGGTTTCAAGTTCAAACCTGGGAAAACAATTTTGTTTTTCATAGTAAGTATGATAACTCTTCATAATCACAAATTTTAAAAATGTACCCAAAACTATAAGCGTTTGATTAAAAATGTGCCTAAAATTAGAGCATTTGATTCAAAGTGTACTCAAAACAAGAGCGTTTGCTTCAAAGTGTACCTCCAAAACTAGAGTGTTTGATTCAAAGTGTACTCACAACTAGAGTGTTTGATTCAAAGTGTACTCCCAAAACTAGAGTTTTTGATTCAAAGTGTACTCAAAACTAGAGAATTTGATTCAAAGACTCCCAAAACTAGAGTGTTTGATTCAAAGTGTACTCCCAAAAGTAAAGCGTTTAATTCAAAGTGAATCCAATATAAGAACATTTGATTCCAAAATGAAAATTTGGATATTAAACATTTGACCAAATTTATCATTCGTGTCCATACAAATTCATGTAAGCTTATAAAACTGAGTATTTATATATCATTTAAAAACTGTATAAGTAATTCAGATTTAAAATTCTGTATAAAAATGTCATTAAAAAATTAAGTATTTCAAATGCCATCAGTAATTAAGGCACACACTGACTAGAGGGGAAAAAAAAAGAAGAAGAGAGAAACTATCTCCAAGATTTGTTGAATTGTCACCATAAGGCCAGCGTATCAAAAGTAGTCAACATTGATACTGTGAAATGGTTGCAAGACTTTATGTGATTTGATGTCTGCACTCAAAATGGTGGAACATCTATACATATACACACAGACGCCATCTGAGTAGGAGGTCTCTTTTCAAAGAATTGAATTTTTCTGAAAGTTGGGAGTTTTCTGTGAATAAAAGAAAGCTCTGGAGACACTCCCCATTGCACATAAGACACAAGAAATCCATTGCTCATAATTTCTGGTGAACGAAACAAAGAAACATCTCTACGATAAAAAGGCAGAAGAGGTTTCAAATATTTCTTTTTTAGACAAGATTGTTCATGGTAATTTGGGGGTGGGGGTGAGGGGTGTCATTCTTAAACTCCTACTAGATCTCTGTTAGCAGGACAATGGTCCTACTATATTTACCAGTTTTCTCTGTTAGCAGGACAATGGTCCTACTATATTTACCAGTTTTCTCTGTTAACAGGACAATGGTCCTACTATATTTTCAGTAGGATGTAGTCCAAAGAACAGAAATGTGCCGTGTTGCCATTACATAATAAAACGGCAACAAACATGCGTTCTCCACATTACATCCAGCATGAAATATAGCTGGACCGTCGCACTGCTACAAGAGAGTTACAGCGGGAGTTGAAGAACACCACTTGTTGGATAAAACATTATATTCTCACATTATTAAAATCTAAATATACATTTGATGTGTAAAACTATACTGTGCATATGTACGGCCTAACTCAAACATTTCTGATGATTAAATAAAAAATTTTATGGAAAAATATCAACTTGTAACTAAGTTACTAACCATACAAGTGTAACTAAGTTACTAACCATACAAGTGTAACTAAGTTACTAACCACACAAGTGTAACTAAGTTACTAACCATACAAGTGTAACTAAGTTACTAACCATACAAGTGTAACTAAGTTACTAACCATACAAGTGTAACTAAGTTACTAACCATACAAGTGTAACTAAGTTACTAACCATACAAGTGTAACTAAGTTACTAACCATACAAGTGTAACTAAGTTACTAACCATACAAGTGTAACTAAGTTACTAACCATACAAGTGTAACTAAGTTACTAACCATACAAGTGTAACTAAGTTACTAACCATACAAGTGTAACTAAGTTACTAACCATACAAGTGTAACTAAGTTACTAACCATACAAGTGTAACTAAGTTACTAACCATACAAGTGTAACTAAGTTACTAACCATACAAGTGTAACTAAGTTACTAACCATACAAGTGTAACTAAGTTACTAACCATACAAGTGTAACTAAGTTACTAACCATACAAGTGAACCATCTGAAAACTGAGTTGACATAGTCTGCTTATGAATAGAAGCTTGCACAACAATGACAACAACAATAATAATATAAATTTTATTTCCCATTTGTCCAGCCGAAGACAGATGTGATGGGCCATTGGTGCAAATGAAATGGCGACAATGTATTTCCATTCTGTGAACTATATCCTGCTGAAAATTTAGTATGACCATTGGCCTGCTAAAAGAGAGATCCAGCAGGAGTTTGAGAATGCACGCAGAAGAAGAATTTCACCTATTTCTACAGCTGGGTCAGATAGAGCCCATTCAGGGACAAAGTCCCAGAACCTGGAATGATATGCCAGCATGCCAGTGAATCAGTATCCTTTTCTTATGTCGTGAATAAAGATCTTAATAGAAAAAAAAAGAAAACTAAGTTACAAGATAATACATACATAAAATGTTTCAGAGTATTAATCTGTGTTCTAGGACTGTACGGTAAAAATGTATCTGAGTATTATAATTGTGTTTAATGAATTGAGGAATGAAGCAGGTAATAAAATATCTGAAAGTATTAAAAATGTGTTCATGGATGTATTTGTGTGAAAGGATTGAACAATTTATGAGAAATTTATTTAATGTTTGGGTTCATTACGGGGAGACATGTCCACACATTCCAACTTTTTAATATTAGGCTTGATTTCATACAGCTTTCATGATAAGGAGATAGAAAACATGCAAGGGTCTGCTACTGATCATTCGATCTGTGTGCAATGCACTGAGAGCCTCTTCAAGGGTCTTTCAGGAGAGGGGATCAACAAGAACCAATGTTAACAATCGTGAAACCTCGTAAATTCTGGTGGTAAGGCAAGGTATTTTTTTTTAAGGTATGGTGGAGAGTGAAGGAAGATAAGGTGGCAAGAAGAAGGCTGGAAAATATCAAGGACTTGACAGTGTGTGCAGTTTCCAAACTCATCAGGATGGTAGAGATGAGATGCAGTATTCAAGAACCATGTACAAAATAAATTATTATAGTAATCATCAAGAACCAAGTGTAAAAAAAATTATTACAGTAACCATCCAGAACCATGTGAGAAAAAAATTATTACTGTAAACATCAAGAATCACATGTAAAACAAATTATTACTGTAAACATCAAGAATCACATGTAAAACAAATTATTACTGTAAATCATCCAGAAGCATGTGTAAAACTAATGATTACAGAAATCATCAATATAAGAGCATATTTAATGCATACTTCTTGCAGGATCAACCATACAGGTGCTTCTTGGTGCTCTTCGTGCAACAAAGTACGAAAAACGATGATGACAAAATATATTTGTATTAAGATCTGATCAATAATCAATTTTAAAAATCTGGAGTAAAAATTCTAAATTTTTCCTGCATGCTAATATCATTTTAATCAATCCAATAAAATTTGGTTTCATGAGGGAGCATACAAAATATAACGAAAGGGAGACTGCTGGAACCTTACGGTAAAACTATATCGTAACCCACATTTGTTGTTAGTTATATGCATTTGCAAGACAAAATATATAAAAATAGAGTTATACAAAAGCTATTTAGAATGAAAAGCATTACATAATTGCACTTGTGAAAGTAAAAGTGGGGTTTTATTACTTCCTTGAAATGTGAAATACATTTAGTGCTCCTTATTGAAGTCAAGCTGCTCGATGAAACATTGAGATTAGCGATGTCCGTCACCTACATTCCTATCCATACCTGGATTGTATAAGCATACTTGTTTGTTTGAACCATGACTAATTAATGTCATTCCGCATTCACTGCTTGTCTTTCTTGATTAATTAATGAGGTCTCATAGATCCAGGTGTTGGACCTGACTCTGCGTACCTCTGCACATACTTGCCTGGGTGGTACTGAAATACATCAGATTTATTGTTAATTTAGTCTATCAACTGCATGCTACCTTGACTTCAAAATGTAAACAGAAATAACCATATTTTGTATCACAGAGATACATGTATACCTACAGGAATACTCTATTATGTTCATATTTTTTTTATTAACCAACAAAAACTTGAGTATGATGTGGTCAGTCACTTTTACTGTTTCAGAAGACCTGCTTCCTATTTTCTTAGGCTGGATTGAACTAGAAAATGGTTTGTGGTCTAAAATAAATTTCTAATTGAACTGGAAAAATTGGACATGGACCATTATTCTTCTTCTGCAATCAGTTTTCTATGTTTAAAAGACTATATAAGTAGGTTGGTTGCCTACATGAATTCAGTCATCAGCAGGAGGTTCTCGTTGGGGCCTCACAGCTTCACTTCCATGTGGGCCAGGAGTGCAACTCATATCTTCACTCTCGGGGACTCAATGAGCGTGATCAAGAAAACACAAGCGGGCTTTTTTCATGAACACTGGCTTGATGCTGTGGGGAAGTTAAAGTTAGAGGGTGTCGCATTTATTATTGTGAGTGGTCTTTCGGATGCACAAGGCAATGAGAGAGCAGATAGATTCGGATGCACAAGGCAATGAGAGAGCAGATAGATTCGGATGCACAAGGCAATGAGAGAGCAGATAGATAGGCAGGTTCAGACACTGTATCGAATGGCAGGGTAATGTATTGTGCTGACATATTAAACTCTTTGAGAGAAACTGTACAAATAAACACAAAATTAATGAAGATGATGGTGCCTTTTCTATGTACAGAATAAAGGATCTGGACTTGAAATGTGGACGTGGCAAGAAATGAACATTATTGTCATCAGCAAAGAATGTTTGTTAACTAACAGAGACCTGGAACTGTCAATTGTTGTGTACCGGGTAATTGCGGATACACTCAGGGGGAGATTGGATCACCTATGGATGTGCAGTGATCATGATCTCTTGACTAACTAATTGTACAGTGGAGATCCATAGCTATAACTATACAGTGGAGATCCATAGCTATAACTATACAGTGGAGATACAGTTATAACTGTATAGTGGAGATACATAGTTATAACTGTATAGTGGAGATACATAGTTATAACTGTATAGTGGAGATACATAGTTATAACTGTATAGTGGAGATACATAGTTATAACTGTATAGTGGAGATACATAGTTATAACTGTATAGTGGAGATACATAGTTATAACTGTATAGTGGAGATACATAGTTATAACTGTATAGTGGAGATACATAGCTATATCAATAAGAGTTCAGACTGTGCACCTCAATCTATTTATCAGATCACTAATACAGCATGCTAAACTTTTTTTTGGTCACTAACACACTTGGTGTCCCCGGTCATCTTTGCTTGATTTTTCTGCGACTATCTAGGTTTCTATCAACTTTATCACAAACATACGCTACCTTAGGTGTAAAGCAATAACAGCAGTCTCTACTCACCACATTGTGTATCGGATATACTACAGCACATTGCCGTGTGTATGGGAATACTACAGCACATTGCCGTGTGTATGGGAATACAAAGTTAGACCTGTACTTTTTGTTAACCAATGACACATCTAGGGATAATTTTGACAGAATCCTGCAGACATTTATTTTTCAAGAAGATCTGGTACCACACCCTTAGGCTGACCTTAAGTATAAGGTCAGCCTAAGGGATGATCCCCCCTCCCTGCCTGTGTGATGCTGAGGCCTGAAAATGGAGCAAAGAATGTCAATTCTGTGACCAGCAATGCATGTCGTAAGAGGTGACAAAGGAAGTGTGGCAGTGGAAATGGTTGTTCCATCCCATTGGTTAAAGTAACCCAAAAGCATTGCTAAAGTTGGGAGTGTCAGATCTAAAGGTGCAGATATCGCAGCCATGCTGTAAACCATCACATAACACATTTCATTATCTGAACTACAACCAGCTAATAAGAAGGAATTTGATAACAAATGCAGAAGTATTATCCCAAAATAAAAGCAAACAATAAAAAAAATAATACCAACTGATAGCATGAAATATCATTGGTTGGTTGCTGATCCAGCAGTCCATGGGCTCATGCCCTTGGACCCAATGCCATTGTGTGATATATGCATGTGTTTGTGAGCTGTTGTTTTGTTCCATATAATGTGTTCCATCTATCTATCCTCTGAAGGAGATGCATTGTCCTGACGTCATCCAGCACACCATGAGATCTTGCAATTTATATCTTCCTCATTCTCAAATTCCTGCGCAAGGATGTAGTCTGGAGAACAAAATGCACTGTGTCATAAGTTTACAGCTTGGCTGTGATATTTGAGACATATAGTAAGGTGTCACTATTTTTCTGCACTGTCTTTCCATATTAACACATTGGCAAAGAGACAAGTGTCCACTTTGTGGTGGAGAGGCTGGAGGCTACAACTTGATCAAACCGCATGTGGTTACCAAAAGTAAATTGTCCACATTTTACTGGTGATGTTATTGGATTCATAACTGGTGATGTTATTGGATACATAACTGGTGATGCAAATACTCAACATATATAATAGTTGAATAGGAATCCGCCAAAGATGTGTAGGGACTGTGGCGCAAATAATACGACGACACAACGCATTTTCATTCTCTGGACTACATCCTGCTGGAAATCTAGTAGGACAATGGCCCTGCTACAAGAGAGATCCAGCGGGAGTTTGAGAATGAATGTTGAAGAAGAAGAAGAATAGGAATTTCCTAGACAGAATACCACTCAATTCTTCTTCTTCTGTAGTTCTTAAACTCCTGCAGATTGACAGTATGTAAGACTTATGATATGCTTTGACCCTCTATGGAATGCATTTTTTTCGTCATTATCTCCATCTAAAACATTGTTTCCCAACCTTTTTTTTTAACCATTCGCCCCCCCCCCATATTTATCTTTATACAATTCTGATGTTCCACAAGGTAACATATACATATTTTTGTATATTCAAAAATTGAATTATTCCCTAACATTTAGGGAATAATTTCTCTCTAAATTGCCCCTCCCTGTGGGGCATGGGCACAACATTGGGAAACACTGGTCTAACGCATCTGTAACTTGGTTCTCTCAAAGAAAACCAATTCCACCCCCAAAATCTCCTTAGTCACCTCGTACAACATGCATGACAGGTAGCAGTGTCACTATTCTTTGCTCCCTGCCGGGCCAAGGCAACACATGAGTGTATTGTACCTTAATATTATCATAACTTATATACTTACAGCAGGTGGTGGTGATTCATCGCTGGGATATGGGTGCTGGTAGATAAGTGTCATCACTTGGTCATCACTGCTGGCAGGACTGCACCCATGGAGAAAAAAATGTACAAGTGAGAATATGGGAGTAAGTTTTACCTAGACTGAAATGATAAGATATATATGACACTGGTCATATATGAGAGAAATATAAATAAATATGCTGGCAACACTTTTTAGTGTCAATATTCAGTTGTACAGCAGAACTCCTCTATAGTGCATTCTTCTATAACAAATCTCCCATTTAACAGCACTTTTCTTCTTCTTCTATTTCAGCATTCATTCTCAAACTCTTACTGGACCACTATCTTGTAGCAGGACAATGGTCCTAATATATTTCCAGCTGGATCTAGTCCAGAGAATGAAAATGTGCAGAATCACGGTTTTATTTATGCCAATGGCCCAACACATCTGGTTTGGTGGGATAGCACTTTTCAAAAACCGTAATTATACGAGGGGGAGTCAATAAGTAAGTCACAAATTGATGTTGGATGGCAGGAAAATGCAGTAGGTGGTTTCTAAAGCTGTTTATAGTTGATATCATCATAGAACTTTATGTTTATGTTCGCTAGATGGCGCTAGCTGTACCTTGCGCATGCGCAGCACAAAAAACAAAATGGCTACTGTACTTACAGAGTGTACAATCAATGAACAACGTGCTGTTGTGCGTTTTTTATGGGCAAAAGGACTGCCTGCAAAAGACATTCATAAAGAAATGCTCCCTGTTTATGCTGACAATTGTTTGTCCCGTAAAGCGGTGCACAGCTGGGTAAAAAAATTTTCTCAAGGACGCTCTAAAATTGTTGACGAAATCCGATCTGGTCGTGCTGTTGAAATTGCAACAGACGCATCTGTGCAGCGGGTTGAGGAGATGATTCGAGGTGACAGACGAGTAACGATAGACGCTGTAGCAGCTGCAATAGGGTGCTCACATGGTTCAGCATACAGCATCATGCATGACCGATTGAAATTTAAGAAAGTGTGTTCAAGGTGGGTGCCCAGACAATTGACGGACGAACACAAAATGAACCGATTAGGCTTGTCATTAGAGCATCTCTGTCAATACGCAAATGAAGGAGAAGACATGATGAACAGGATTATTACTGGGGACGAATCATGGGTGCATCACTACCAGCCTGAATCAAAGCGTGCTTCAATGCAATGGAAACATCCTTCTTCGCCTTGTGTCCAAAAATTCAAGGTTACACCATCAGCAGGGAAGGTTATGCTGACAGTGTTCTGGGATTGTCAAGGAGTGCTTTTAACCAATTTCAAAAAGAAAGGTGACAATGTGAATTCTGAATCATACTGTGAAGTTCTATCAGTGCTTCGGGATGCAATACGAAGAAAACGTCCAGGGCTGCTGACTAGAGGAGTGCTACTCCTTCATGACAATGCTAGACCACATACGGCTCGATTAACTCAGGAGAAAATAAAAAATCTTGGTTGGAAAATTCTGGAACATCCTCCTTACAGCCCCGATTTAGCCCCTAGTGATTTTCACCTTTTTGGTCCACTAAAAACCCACCTTGGCGGGAAGCATTTCGCGACTGACGCAGAAGTTGAATGTGAAGTGAAAATGTGGCTTAAAAAGCAGAGCACGCAGTTCTACGCAGCAGGTTTGGGAGGACTCATAAAACGATGGGATAAATGCATCAATGTTGGTGGAAATTATGTTGAGAAGTAAAGGGATAATGTATGTGTAAAAATAAACAGTTTTCAGGTTTTTATCGTCTTCAGTTTTTTTTCTAAAGAGCCATTTGTGACTTACTTATTGACTCCCCCTCGTATTTATTCTGTATATAATGAATTTTTATTACATACATATTTTGTTGGTCCTGACTAAGTTGTTATAATGGGATTCCAATGTATTTATTTACTTATTGTGTATTATGTAAATCTAGTACTTAGAAAGGGATTGCGGCACAAGTGTCAGGTGTGGACAAGATGATAGTTTTTGCCTATAACTCATGTTTGATTTGGTGGTCAATGCCAAGTTCTTGATTAGGAACTAGCATCATGGTATATTCCCATAAGTGCTTGCTCTGTTCCAGCAGTCATCAAAGAGTATGCCAAACCATTCATTCATTTTCCTTTTGCATTGAAGTTAGCGCATAGGGCAGAGGTGAGATCTCTCCAATTATGTCTGTTCAAAGCTATTCTGTGCAGTTCTTGAATAGTATGAATATTGGTTGTTTTACTTTCTCTAAGTATTGTTCTTCCGAGTGTTTCTTGGTCTACCCCTTGCTCTTTTGCAAACTATTACTTACTATTATATAAGTACAGTGGATATCCCTCTATAGCGCATTCTTTTATTACACATTTCCCAAATAACAACACTTTTCAAATCCCCAATTATATGTATGCTATATTGTTTGTACTGTATATAGCGAATTTCTGTTATTACATAGATATTTTGTTGATCCGAACCAAGTTGTTATAACAGGATTCCATTGTATAAGGTTTTTGGTAACAACGTCCCCATGTGCTGCAGGGGTCAGAAAGGGGATCAATGAATAGCAGCACTGTGTTGTTATTGTGCAAAACCATTGGGTACAGTGATTCAAAAGCCATGTAGAACTCATGTGCCAGGTTGAAATTTTCAGATATCATAGCCCATCTGTAAACCGTGACACGATGCATCAGTTGTCTGGACTACATTCTGCTAATCAACAGGAGTTTGAGAATGAATTGAGAAGATCAAGCATATGACATTACTGCATTATGAACTTAACTCCCACTGAAGACAGATGTGTTGGGCCATTGGCGCAAATAAAATGGAGACACAACGCATTTTCATTCTCTGGACTACATCCTGCTGGAAATCTAATAGGACCATGGTCCTACTACAAGAGAGATCCAACGGGAGTTTGAGAATGAACGCTGAAGAAGAAGAACTTAACTTTATGCACCACCAATACATATTAATAAATTGACAATGAGACAAGTGCCGACTTTTTCTGCTGCAATGTCCTGTTTACAGAGTGAATTTTTTTCAGAGAAACTCTGGGGATTATTGTTTGAAACTACGAAGTTGCATGTTATGAGTGATACTCTCACCATGTAGTTAGCCGTTTCTTTGAGAGGGATGTTGTACATAATGGAGAAAATCATAGTACAATGAGGGCAATCTTCTACTCCTTGTGAACTTTGAAACTGAAAATGGGTGCGTATTTTATTGTGATATCACAGCTGTTTGCACTTGAACAGAACACAGTATCTAATACAGTCGGCCGTATACTTTACAAATTACCATACAAAGACACCGAATGAGTTGATATATTTCCTCCTTCTTCTGGAGGAAATGGCGGATGTGAAAAACTAAATGACACCAGTAAAGCACTTCAGTTGGCACTTGTGTGCTGAAAAAGTCAAGAGGGGATCAAGTTTTTGTAATTGTGTTGTGTTCATACGAAATGAACAGATGGCTCTGTTGCTGGGGAGCATTAGGCATTCATCATCATCATGTGACATATTCTTTCCAGAACGTGGTCTTTCTTATGGATTCTCTGAACACTCCGCGATTCTGGGCGAGTTGACCTGCCGCAGATAGAGACAAGTTTAAGTGATCTGATATATCACGGCACCATCGTCGTATTAGACGACCTCTTTTGCTGTTGCCTTTAACTCTGCCTTCCGCTATTAATCTTTCCATGCTGTTATGTCTCTTTATCTACCCAAAAAAATGACAGCTTTCTTGTTAAGAAGCTGTGAAGCCGTTAGTTATTTGTTGTAAAATATGAAGTTATGGTAATTTCATCTGGGGTATTCAGAATTTGTTATAGTTATATCTTTGATTAATATAGAATTAAACAGTGGATATTCTCTGCTGCAGATGGATGTATCTGGCCATTGGCACAAAAAAAACGGTGGTAAAATGCATTTCCATTCTCTGGACTACACCCTGCTGAAAATCTATGGACACTGTCTTGCTACAAGAAAGATTCAGTGGGAGTCTGAGAATGAACACAGAAACAGCGGGATTCAGAATTTGTTACAGTTATATCTTTGCTGAATATAGGATTAAACAGTAGCCCAAAAAGATTTAGAGAATTGAATTCATTGCAAGTTGGTTTCTGTAGTATACTTTTATACGAATGTGAAAATTAGTTTCTGAAGTATACTTTTATACGGATGCGAAAATTAGTTTCTGAAGTATACTTTTATACGAATGCGAAAATTAGTTTCTGAAATATACTTTTATACGAATGCGAAAATTAGTTTCTGAAGTATACTGTTATACAGATGTGAAAATTAGTTTCTGAAGTATACTGTTATACGGATGTGAAAATTAGTTTCTGAAGTATACTTTTATATGGATGTGAAAATTAGTTTCTGAAGTATACTTTTATACGGATGTGAAAATTAGTTTCTGAAGTATACTTTTATACGGATGTGAAGTTGATTTCTGAAGTATACTTTATATGGATGTGAAGTTGGTTTCTGAAGTATACTTTTATAGAAATGTGAAAATTAGTTTCTGAAATATACTTTTATACAAATGTGAAAATTAGTTTCTGAAGTATACATTTATACAAATGTGAAAATTAGTTTCTGAAATATACTTTTATATGGATGTGAAAAATATTTTCTGAAGTATAATTTTATTCAGATGTGGAAATTGGGCACTCAATGCAGAAACAGAAAGAAGAATTTAGGCTTTTGAAAACAAGTGCTACAGACGTTTGTTAAGAATTAGCTATATAGAAGACAAGAAAAATATATTTGTTCGGCAGCAAACAAATAAACTTGCATGAGCTCAATAACCAGTTTTGGCAGTGGTGACACAGTGTAAACTTGTTTGGTTTGTACATGTAACGAGACACGACTCACTTTATAAAATTATTGTGCAAGGAACAGTCGAGGGTGGAAGGAGGGCAGAGGAGAGGAGGTCAGAGAAAATCCTAGATTGATAATATCAAGGAATGGTCTGGACGTGATTTGTCTACACTGCTCCAAACGGCTGAGGGTATTGTTTGGTGAGCTTTTTTGTGCTGAAATCCAGTGGCACCTCTACAATGCTGATGGGTTATGCGTCTAATTATTATTACATTAACTCATCTCGCCTGTAAAAATGATATATCATGGCAGAGAGAGACCCCCATTTCCAAAAGTATCCACGATTACGCATTCTTGAAGATATGCCATCTAAATTTGCTTCATTTGGATTGAAAATGACAAATATTAGCTTATTTAGCTGTTTAACATTTAGAAATCTGGCTACCGAAAGGAAACCATTGTGGTAATGTGTGATTGCACGTGTGACATATTTATTTTAAATTAAAATTCGAACAAGGTAGGTTCAGCTTTTCTAAAATTAGCAAAGTGGCTTCATCTTTTACCAGCAAGAGAGCTCAAAGATTTAGTAAACATTAGGCTTTATTATTCCTTGAGTTTTATACTTGGAGATATTATTTCATGTGATATGTCGGAAAACAACATTGTTTCGATTTTCACAGTGGAAATTAACCGACTTGTTGAAAATCGGAAAATAAATAAGCCTAGACCTAATATTATTTGTTAGGGAAAAATAGCTAAAAATTATAAAACTGTTGTCACTGTTATTGTTTCTGAAGAATCAGATAGGCCCAGTGACAGCAATGATACTCTTGCACTACATTATACAGAAAATAGAGTTGGACCTAATGATAATAATAATATTGAGTGGAATAAAGTTCAACTTTGGAATTGCAATACTTGGGGAGTATTTTGTAAATATTTTGTTCAGTTCTGAAATTTGACATGAAACACACAAAAATGGCATAAAACAATAGGCAGTTGATAGATTTACTTCAAATAAACTAATTGTGATCAGGAAATGGACAGTCAAGGCATCTACTTTAGTAAGATTGGATATCAACATTTCAAGACAAGTAAAATTGAGGGTGAGTAGAACAACATATTTGTAAAACAATTCCTGTTTGTGGTGTAATTTTTTTATTTTTGTGGCTACAATTCTTATATTATATATGGATTCCACATTCAATTATCTTACTTTTGATTCCTTATATGACCTTCCATAGCTAATAATTTGTCTTCAGGAAGCCTGCATCTAAATCATGTTGTGTTCCAAAAATTTAGCTTAAAATTAATTACGTCCAAACCCCAGGAATAATTATGTCCTCAAAGAGTTAAGTTAGATTCCTCATATATACTCTGCCCCTTTCAACGAAGTGGCACATCACCTGCAAAGAGTACCTTCAAAACATGCAACTCATGTCAGGCATGGGTTGTCTCATCTCAAAAATGGACAAAGCGACCCAAAAATGTCATTTTGAAGTGGATATTTCAGACCTTAGTTCTTGTATGTAATGTGAAATCACATTTTTACTCACTTACTACTACAAATGTAACAAAATGGTTGCTTTGCCAGCTCAGTTGTAGAAAAATAACTTCCATTCTATTTCATGAGTAGATCTGCCATATAAATGATGAGTAAATATCGCAGCCAAATTGTAAACCACAACACAATGAATAATGTTCTCTGGATAGATTCTCCTTTGAGTTGATAGGAGTTTTGAGAACGAATAAAGTTGACCACAATTCAAATAATTTTACAAAACTAAAACCCTAAGTGTGTACAAATAGGCCCATTATATCACAAGCCGACTCCTCCCCCCTGATTTTCGAAGGAGAAAAAACAACAACGATCACCCAATCATAAGCTGACCCTCCCCCCCCCCATTTTGGTAATGAAAAACTAGAAAATTTGAAAATACATAGTTCCCATTTTAGTGCACGGACAAGGATCGTGATGATTCATAAATCTTGCACACCAACCAGTATTGTGCTTCGTTTGTCATTTGCACAGCACTAAACATTTTGACGACATCTCACCAAATCATTAAGATCTTTTTCCAATTCGGGAAATAACGCACACCTTGTTGTACATTGTTTTTGGTATTTGGCATTCTTTGATCGACATTTAATTTTTCCTTCACTCGCGTACTTGTTTTTCATCAACACACAAATGACAAGCTGTTGCACAATTATTGCTTCCTTCAGCATAACTGATTACTTTCAGTTTGGTAGAATTTTTATTTAGTTCTTCACTGCACTAAATAACGAACTGTTTACATTACTAACTAGCTGACGTCACATAATTCCGCAAAATCGCCAATCAAATCGATATCACATTTCCCAACGCAGAAATTAATTTTTAGAAAACTTAGCATAAGTAGGTAAAATATAACAACTGATGCGCATGCTGCTGCTACTCTAACTTTAAATACTAATTTTAACCCTAATTCTCAATACTAATTTTAACCCTAATTCTAAATACTAATTCTAACCCTAATTTTAACCCTAATTCTACATACTAATTTTAACCCTAATTCTAACCCTAATTCTACATACTAATTTTAACTTTAGCCCTAATTCAATCTCATGCTATGCATGTGCAAGCACACTGCAAAGGTTAGGGAATACCTCTCAGCACAATGAAACTAGAACAGAGGTCACAGTGAAGAGCTAAATCAAAATTACGCCTTCAGTTTAAATAATGAACAATAAGCAGATCTCTTTATTTTATTTTGAACTATTTCACTATTCATTTTCAAGATTAAGGTATAATGCCATTTCTTATGTTGGTTATTTCATAAACAATGGAAGTAAACATCTGGCGAACATGTGCACACTGTATATGCACAGAAGCAGGAATATACTGGTAAGTTAGTGCTCCCTATATGACGTCAGAAAAGTGATCTGTTTTACGCTGTCAAAATTACAGAATACAAATTGTCAACTATAGGATAATAAGCTCACTTATTCTAACTGACCCCCCCCCCCCTTTTTCCAAAAAAATTTGGCTTTAGATAGAATATATAAAGTATATTCTAAGTGTGTACAAATAGTTATATTCTACTTACTTGCTATGTTGTAAAGCACCTCTTTCTGACCAAGGTCTGGGACTAGACTGCCCCATTGTCCCGTAATCTGTTTCATATGGGGGTGGGCGTGGCAGGAACGGATCTTTGTCATCGGCAGAGACGTACTGAGACTGTGGTCTGTTAGATGAATTGGAAAACATATTTTATTTATCTATGTTTCTTTAACACTGAACACTGCAGAAACCAGTGCTATCCAGTTTTGAGTTTGTCATGTTACTGTGTGTAGTTCTTGTATATTGTTGGGACCAATAGTCATACCCTCTTTGATTGTTGTTCTGCAAATTCTCTTTGTTTTCCTTTCTTTTGCCATTCCGTACCCATTTTAATGCTTGTAGTCATTTTATTTTTATTCTATTTTAAGTCCATGTATACTTTTAAATATTGGTTGGGACGATTCCAGTCAAACATACAAGTAAGAGAAGACACCAAACAGCAATATATTTCTACAACAATAAAAGAAAATGATGGATTTATATCGAACATTTGCTTAGAATGAATGAAAACAGACTGCCACTACAAGCATTACAATGGTTACCAGAATGGAAAAAGAAAAAGAGGAAGACCAAGAAAGGCTCTTCACAGAACAACCATCAAAGAGGGTAAGACTACGAGCCTCAACAACATACAGGAATTACAGACAATACAATCACAATGTTCAAACTGGAGAGCTCTGGCTTCTGCCCTATGCACCGTGTCCGGCGCTGAAGGATAGACAGATAGATAGAAGTACATGTTTGATATTTCTTCTTCAGCGTTCATTCTCAAACTCCTGCTGGATCTCTATTGCAGTAAGTCAATGGCCCTATTAGATTTCCAGCAGGATATAGGCCAAAGAATGGAAATGTGTTGTGTCGCCGTTTTATTTGCGCCAATGGCCCGAGACATCCGTCTTCGGCAGGATGTTTGGTATAATTTCACTGTTTTCTTCTTATTGTTGTAGAAATAAACTTATGTTTAGTGTCTTCTTGTATTTTCTTGCTTGATTTGAACTCTTTTCAGTTAATATTTAGGAGTTTTCTAAAAGATTTATTTTCAAATGAATTTAATTTCTTCTTCAGTACTTCTGTTACTTTCCAGATTTTGCAACCATATGATAATACGGATATTACATTGTAGTTAAACAGTTGTAGTTTGATATATTTACTTCTTTCTTCTTCAGCCTTCATTCTCAAACTCCCACTGGTTCTCTGTTGTAGCAGGATAATGGTCCTACCAGATGTCCACCAGGGTGTAGTCCAGAGAATGGAAATGCAGTGTGTCGTCATTTCATTTTTGCCAATGATCCGACACATCCGTCTTTAGTGGGGTATATTTACTGATTGTTTTTATAATTATAGATATAATTATAGGATATATATCACCCAAAAGTCAGGTCAAAAGGCACATATATCACAACTAAACTGTAAACCATAATGTATTGCATTTCACTCTCCCGACAACATCCTGCTAACCAGCAGGAGTTTGAGAACGAATGCAGGAAAAAAAAGGAAACCATGGATATAACTAATGACTATATTACCTTTCCTTTGAATATAGTCTCCATAAGCAGGATACACTGAAGATGATGATGGTACATAGAAATCCTACTAAACAACAGACAACTGTAAGCAATGCCAAGGAAGATCTGGGGAGAACCATAATAAAAAGTTGAGTTTATTCATGTTATGTATTAATGAATCAAGCTGCCCACGGATGAATATGGATGTGTTGGGCCATTGGCACAAATAAAATGATGACACAGTTGATTTCCATTCTCTGGACTACATCCTGCTGGAAATCTAGCAGGACCATAGTCGCGTTACAAGAGAGATCCAGCGGGAGTTTAAGAATGAACGCTGAAGAATAATCAAGTTTCGAGTTTAACACCCTAGGGTGTTTACGCATCCTACGGTGGATAGGCTACAGACTTGGATATTCAGTGGATAGGCTACAGACTTTGATATTCTATTATTTTCTATTCTTGAATATATTATCAGTCACAATCCATGTGATTTCCATCTACCTGCTTCAAACATGGTTTTCACAATCCATTAAAAAATTGTACATAGTGCTTTGGCACTGAGAAGAGATGTCATCCTTGTAATGTCATATTGGCTTTGGCACTGAGAAGAGATGTCATCCTTGTAATGTCATATTGGCTTTGGCACTGAGAAGAGATGTCAGCCTTGTAATGTCCTATTGGCTTCAGCACTGAGAAGAGATGTCAGCCTTGTAATGTCCTATTGGCTTCGGCTGTTGAATGTTATATTCTCTGTTATCAGAGTACATTCTTTTTCCAAGGTAAAATTGGTTGCTAGTGTCAGTATTCCTGTAACTATGAGAATTTTTGTCACTAGTGATAGGTTGTTAACCTATTCTTGAAATATTTTTCTTGTCATCTCCTATGACATACCTGGAAAAAAAACTGTGACATTTTTTACACACTTAAATAAAAGTCCAGGTCCCAGTTCCCATAGGAGCAGTTATGGAAGTTAAGACATTGCTCAAATATAATTTATGAGCTTGACCTCTGTCATTATCTCTGTTATACATGAGTTAGTCAGTCCCAATATGGAATTGTATTGCTTTCATTAGTTGTTCAATTTTCCTGCATAAAGTATTTTTAATTTCCTATAGGGAACATAAGACCAATGTGTACGTAAGAAATAAAGTAGATATGTGTGCAGGTGTCCAGGAGCCATTACTTTCAATAGTGAAACGACGAAAACTAGCATGGTTCGGACATGTATGCAGGCACGATTCGTTGTCAAAAACAATACTGCAGGGAACTGTCGAGGGTGGAAGAAGCAGAGGAGGACAAATAAAGACATGGACAGACAACATCAAGGAATGGACAGGGCTAGATATTTCCACACTCATCCGCATCGCTGAGGATAGAATTCACTGGAGGACTCTGTGTGCTGAAGCTTCCAATGTGGTACGCCTACGACCCTGAAAGGTTATGGGTTTTATTGATTGATATTGATTTTTAATATTTTTTTATGAGTGGGACCCATCGAGACAAACTTCTCGAAGTGGAGATGGAGCTTAGTCCACCCAACAAAGGCTGGAAAATATGATTGTTTGGGTCATCTCCTATATTAAGCAGGTCCATAGTCCTGCCCAAGTAAGCACAGGTGCTGAAGTCGGTGATACTGGGCCAATAGGCACACCCCCAAACCATAGTATCACGCAAAACGCAACATGTATATACCGTCAGGAATGGGAGACTGCATTAAAAGGAACAGATTATATGAGAACAGATACGTGTTACAAACCGGCTACACAGCACATGGTTTCCCCATACATGATCAGGTGCCTAGTCAGTGGTTGACCAGAAACTGCTTGACTAGCGCCACAAATCGCACTAGCTCAGCTGCCATAGCCTTAATGGGTCTCGAAATCATTGGTCGTTGAGTCACATCCATCACAAACATGAATCGTGGATCATATTTCTTATAGCACAACAATAATACTATTATATGGAAAGACGGAAATCTGCCCACAATGTCTTGTTTACAAATGAAAATTGAAAATGGGTTATAGAAGTTTTGCTAATAAATGAAAACAGGAAAACACAAATCGCTTTTTTGACGAAATGACCTATATCAAGAACTCATAACACATCATGAGTAAAGAATGACACTGCCCATGATCACAAAACATAAATCCAGAAGAGTATGAATGATAACTGGAAATGTAAAAAACAAGATGACAAAACAAACAAAAAATTAATAGAACACAACAGGAAATCTACACATAGGAATGAATGAACTGGTTCAATTCTCGTTGGTCTCATGAATTTTCTCAAATAGGAATGATGGGTGTTAATACAAAAAGGCTGTAGTATGCCCAATTAGTGGCTATACCAGTTCTTAAGAGCATACAACATTTGGTAATCTGAGTAAGTAAAGTTAACACTTTCCTTTTTCCACACCATTGAGGCATATTAAGAAATACAGTGTTTGGTCCATTTTTTTTTTCATTGACCAACAGCATACATAGGGGTGATGTGGTTGACAAACCAAGTAGCACAATTTAAAAGCAGTCATCGGTACACTTGTTTACAAGTGCATTTTCAGAGATTTCAGTATCATTCTAACATAGTGTGCTGGGAGTGGGTACTCTCGGTAGAATGGTCTGTTGAAAGAGTCACATGGGGAAACCTTAGTATAATGAAGTCAATCCTCTACTCATTTTGAGTATAAAGTAGCTGTAGACTTCCCTCTACATCTTTAAACACTTGCCCATTTGATTTGACCAACTCCACTCCTTACATCCTGCAATGGTACTACATTACAAAGGCATCACAGTTCTGGCAACTCCCCTCCTTACATCCTGCAATGGTACTACATTACAAAGGCATCACAGTTCTGGCAACACCCCTCCTTACATCATGCAATGGCACTGCGGCATTGCAGTTCTGGTGCTCTGTCTCTACAGTGCACCTTTCTAATCTGTGAAGTGCTACAGGCCAGATACATTTGCCATAACAGAAATTGTTAGCATATCCTATTCAGGAGATATTCGATCAGCACAGCATTCTTTGGCCATAGTGATTTTCTAGGCAATATAAATACGTTTAGTAGGTTGCAATTGCTTTCTGAATGGTCCAAATGCACAGCTGCATATAGTGGGGTTTGAACCTGGTATCTTGGCTGTCTTTTCCAGCACAGATCCGGACATATTCCATAGGTCAGTGATTCTCAACCTTTTTTTGCCAATGCACTGAGACAAATTTTCTTCCATCACCACCCTGGTGCCTAAAAAACAAAATGTCATTGCTTTTATTTGCAAATCACTTAGGGTTTTTAAGCTTTATCGCTGTAAGTCTGATTAATTGTTCAAATAGTTATATTCCTGTGACCCCCCCCCCCCCCGACCCGTGGCATCCCAATTTCAAAATTGTTCTCTGTGGTGGCGCCCAGGAGGGAGCATATGTCCCATATTGAGAAACTGTCATAAAAAACTAAAATAATTTTTCATTATTTATATGATATCCCAATGATCACTCACATTGTAGTTGTGCAAGCACTATTCACACCTGCCACATAGTGATTGTGTAGTGTGGGGCACATACCCACACTATTCAGGAGGATGGTCAAGTTTCCAATGGTCAAATACAAATCACTGCTCATCTCTGACACAATCCTGTCCATCTACAATTAACATCAAAACAGTATAGTTATTATTGAGTTATTACATAGACATGTAGCATACACATTATCTTCTGCGTTAATTCTCATTAGCCTGCTGATTAACAGGATATAGTCTGGAGAATGGAATGTGTTGAGTCCTGGTTAGTTTGACTGCAGGGTTGCCAGATTGTCAAAATTGCTAGTCAAAAATGGTCAAAAATGATCTAACTCCTAACTTTTAATGTTTTCATTCAAATTAACCAATAATACACACAAAAATGAACAAACATAAATTACAATGCCAATGACACTTAACCTTTTCGCCTCTGCAGGCGCAATTTTGCGACAAAGGTGTGCCCCACATCTTGCCTATTGGCGCAATATTATAGGACTTCATAGATAGTGCCCGAATTTTCAACTTCACAACTGTCATATCATACATAAAAAAAAAACATGACTATATTCACTATTCACTCCTTTATTTAGATATGCAAAAATTATTTTGATATCTTTTAAAACAAAAAAATTATCACGTTTTCAAAACACCCACCATTAATAATGCAAATTTTCTAAAAAAAAAAAAGAATTCAGGCCCCAGGGGGATATTGCGTTTTTTTAATTCAGGGCTCTAAAGGTTAAAAATGGCAAAATTTGGCTATGAAATTGATAAATTCTGGTAACCCTGCTTGGTTACACCTTTTGACTTAACACATCCAACTTCAACATGGCTTCTGTGTCACTTGACCCTCTATGGGAACAGCCAACTCCGCCTCCAAAAACCTCCTTAGTTGCATCTGACGATGTAGATGGAAAGTAACTGTGTCACTATTTCTACTCCCCTTTTGGACCACATCAACACATGGTCGGAATACACAGTATAAACGACAGTTGTTATTGAAAAGTGTTTACATTGTTTTAAAATCTTCAGAATTTTTAATGGTTACAATTAACTAATGTTTACCAGACAAAACGGTAGACTAGATTTAAGAGATGTAATTTTAACATTTGGTTGCAGCCAATCTTCGCTGCGGAGACTGCACTTGATGATGATGAATTTTAACATAATTTTAACATGTGAACAGCCACCTTAAAACATTCAAAACTAAAAATATCATCTGTGTGTTGCTGGGTCCCAGAGAAGCAAAAATAGAACCTCGTAACCTGCTATGCATGTCATTGGAGACGACTAAGGATGTTTTGGAAGTGCTGTTGGCTGTTCTATCTCATGAGATTTTTCTTCTTCTTCAATGTTCATTCTCAAACTCCCGCTGGATCTCTTGAAGCAAGCCAATGGTCCTACTATATTTCCAGCAGTATATAGTTCAGCGAATGGAAATGCGTTGTCTCTGTTTTATTTGCGCCAATGGCCCAACACATCCCTCTTCGGTGGACCATGGAGTTTCAAGGTGACTCAGAAGCCATGCTTGTACATCTAGCTTCCAAGTTAGATGTATCAAATGGAGCACATAAGGCAACAAAGCTGTAAACCACAACACAATGCATTACATTCTCTGCACCACATCCAAATAACCTGCAGGAGTTTGAATACAATGAAGACATTTTTATCTTGTTTGTTACCAAAAACTGCTAAGAGTAAAAATCATTTATAATCAATGCAACATCTAGGAATCTGTTTTGCTAAGTAGTCGCTGCATTGAAGGCAGGCCACAGCGTGGTTATCTTTAGTTTCCTTTTGTACCATGGCATTTTTAACAACAATGATATGGAGTAACTATTATGAAATAACAAATTATACAAATAATTATGAAATTAGTAAAAGAAAACTAGAAGAGTTGCATCTAACCATCTTCTTTCTAGACCAGACACCACTGGCCACATGACCACAACCAATCAGATCAGCCTGCATCTGGCCTAGTTGGTAGATCTTTCATACTACCCACCACTGTGGAAACACTAATTCGCATAATATGGTGATCCAACTGACACAGGAGGCAGATGGCCCCACTAAACAGCTGTCCCACACACCATCCACAGTTAACCAACGGGTGATGGGGTCTGCCTACCAGTTATCTTCTTCAGCGTCATTAATTCTCAAATTCCTGCTGGATAGTAGGACAATGGTTCCAGATTTTTCAGCAGGATGTAGTCAAGAAAATGTAAATGTGTTGTGTCGCTGTTTTATTTGCTACAATGGTCCGACACATCCGTCTTCGGTGGTAAAATAGCTAATAGTGCGGATATAAGGATGAAAGCTGCAGACTCGTGATAATCAGATAGCAGATGGTTCATACAGCAATCTATTTATGGGGAGAACACTCAAACAGAAAGTGGTCAAATTTCACCAAAGTGCTGATGCTTTCCCTTACAAACCAAGGAAAACTGAATGAATGAAATACAAGAAAAGAAAATATGCGAAGAAAACAATTATGAAACATTATGAATTTTTCATTTAACATGAAAAGGTAGAGAAATACTATACATATTTACCTCAGGTATATGGTATGGCTTTGCCAATCTGATGGTCTGATTGAGAGCACCAATTGCTTGTGACACGGCTGACTGAGCATTATCAATAATCTATGCAGAAACAGCCAAACAATGTATGTACATACAACATATACTGAAACAATAACATTCATCCAATATTAAGAATCGCCTATACATTATATAATAATAAGATAGGTTCTTGTTTCCAATTAGGGCCTGCCGCAAAGGGAAATAACTACATAGGTAGGCACTAATTCCAAACTTGTTCCACAAGGGTTAAATATAAATGTATTTAGGGTTAGGATTGGCTATGTAAAACATAACTAAACCTAACCCATAAACCTAACTAATGAATATTTATTAATTATTAAATTATTAAAAATTAATTATTGATATGATATTTAGATTAACTGATTTCAGCCGGGGAGACTTATACAAGTCAGTAAACCTTATGTCTTCTGGCCGAAAAGACTTCTATAAGTCATACTCCAATGACTTTCATGTTGTTTTTTTTCGGTATTTATATCAACATAAGAATGTTTCCAAAATAAAGTGTAATATGTCCACATTACTTCTTGCATGATTTTTATGTGTATTGATATCCATTTTGTTAAGTTATTGATAAGTTTTGATAATGGGGGTCTGTGACGTCATTTTTCCTTATATATTTTTTCCAATTTACTTATTTTCGTAAAATAATAACAATTTTATTTACTTTGGTCTCATTTATTATGAAATCTAACCTGGCAAATGCTTCTAGCATCGTGTTTGCAAATTTACACCATTTTGTAAGAAAAATTAGCCATATTTTCATTTGAGTTTCGTGTAAAGTTAAGTCTACTGTTTTTGATAGATTTCGAAATTCTTTCTAAATAATAAATTTTTGACGCACTATGCAATATATTATACATTATTGTGTTCGTAATTGGATTATCTAACAGAAATCATACAGTTTGAGTGGAATTTATTGATTCAAAAATGCGGTAAAGTCAAATATCATATCTAAAATAATATTTATGTGTCATTTACATATTTTCTTTTCTGTCTAAAATAATTTGTATATATTAACCACATTTTTTTTCAAAATGATCTTGTGATAATCACATTCTCTGTCCATTTCTGTTTCGAAATATATATATTACATTATAATGTAAATATATTTAGAAGTAGTATTTCTTGTTTCCGTGATGCATGTGCACACACAAAAATTGGAACAAAATTTAATTATGTTTAAACGCTAAAAATATTCCGGCCGGAATCAGTTAATTACCATAAAATATGTCAGTAGGCACTAATTGGAAACCAGAACAATAACCTGTTAGGGTCCCTAACACATGTTGCTACACTGGAGACACCAGCACAAAAAGACCCCCTAAATACCTGTCTTCAACCATTCGAACGAGTGTAGAAAAATCATTCTCATGCCATTCTGTGATGGCGTCAATTCAGGATTTTCTCTTTCCACCATTTTTCCTTCTGCCCCCTCCACTGTTCCTTACAAAATTGCTTTCAAAAGTGACTCGTATCTCATTGCATGTCCAAATTAACCTTTAGCACTCTATAAGCACTCTGTGTTTACAATTACGTAATTTATCTCCTGCCACTGAATTAATTTTTAGAAATGTTATGTAATGGTGGCTGTTTTGAAATTGTGATAACTTTTTTGTTGTTAGAGATATGTAAATAATTTTTGCACATATAAATAAAGAATTGAATTTGTTTGTTTATGTGTGATACGAGGCATGTAATACAGTCTCAAAGACGATTTTCCACAAAACCCCAGTAAATTTTGACCTTTAAAACGAAAATATTTTGGTACACAGTTTATTACATTATTTGTAAATATTCTGGAGTGGAAACAGTATTACATAGACCTAAATTATGCGCCATTCAAGTAATAATCGTTATAATTTCAAGGATTATAAGGATTAAACCTACAGGTATGTCTTAAAATTCTTCTATAAACCTAGATCTAGTCTGTAAATGTATTGTTTGAACTTGGTTGATGTTTTAATATCAATTTAGATAAAGCAGCGTGGTGTAACTGATTTTCCAGTGTGGAAATAAATTATCTATAAATATTCTAAAACTCCTGCAGATTAGCAGGGTGTATTCTGGAGAACGGAATGCGTTGTATCATGGTTTACGGCATTGCTGCGATATCTGCACCTGACACATCCGACTTCAGCAAGGCTTTGGGTCACTGACCCTATATGGGATGAGACAGCCAACTCCATCCCATAACTTCCTTAGTCGCCTTTTACGACATGCGTGGAAGGTAAACAGTGTTGCTATTATTTGCTCCCCTTTCGGGCCCTGGCAACACAAGGGCGAAATAATCATTTGAATCACAATTCACAGTCATGGTGATGCTTTTGTTTGAAATTGTCAATATATTGCGTAAATAGCGTTATTTAAATGACATTTAACACATGGTTGCCACTAATACTGTAGGAAAAGGTAGTCAATAGAATAAGATACCAGATTTATTCAAATTTGAGAATGAGCGCTGAAGAAGATCAATCATCATGTAGTAGTAAATCTCAAGTAGATGACATGCATATATATAGTGAGATTTCCCTCTTGTGGAAGCCCCCATGTTGTCTATTGATTTTCCCCAGGTGAATGGTTGATAGCATCCACACTTGCAGTTAAGCATGTAGTGGGATCTCAGTTGTCGTTCCAAGGTTAGATGTATCGCCTTGGCTGCACTAAGTCCATGTTTGTTCAAGAACACCTTGATGTTTTCTATCCACTGTTTGCTTGTTCTACCTTTGGCTTTATATTTGGATATTATTTTGATATATGCTCTTATTGGTATTTGGTTTGGCTTAATTCTCATAAGGAGACCAAACCATTTCACTTGCTGTCTTTCAATATGTTCAATACATGATATTATACAACCCTTTTATCTAGTTCAGTAAATATTGTAGCTTTGCTCAGAACTTCATTTCACATGTAACAATTTTCCTGTGCTGAGAGACTGTTCAAGACCATGTATGAGTTGTATCGAAGCTCATTCACGAAACGTGACAGTTTCCGCCATCTTGGACTCTCCACCAATCTTCCTAATCAAGCCCCACATTACTTCATCCATAACATTATATTTTTACACCTCTGAGAGTTGGAGCATTCTGGGTATGAACTAAAGTTCTAGAGAAATCTCATTGCACACAAAAATTATTATTATTATTAAGTTATTGATTATAAACCTTCATTATTCTAATCTGGACAGAACTGTTGGTTATCAGTCTCCCCTGATAAATTACAAAGGTATGTATACTGTTGATTCCTGTGGCTTGCTGGTTGACCATGTTCCTCAATCTGCCCTTCAAGCAGAGTACTAGTTCCACATTTAATACCGGATTCCTCAAATCTCAGTCTCAATGTTTCATCAATAGCAATGCCTAGATCCAGCTATGAAGTAGTTTCAACACATCTTGTCCATCATCGACGACAGTCTATTAGTGACTGGGGTAAAAGTCTGCTCTCTCATTACCACTAACACTGGAGCGTTCTGGGCAGGAAATCCATCTGATGGCCTGGAGGTTGAATATAGTTAATCTATAGATGCTGTGCTTCATAGATTACAGCAAAGCATTTGACAAGTTGAAGCATTCAGAGATTATAAAATTGCTAGAAAGTCTTAACGTTGATGGGAAAGATCTAAGAAATATGTATTGGAACAAACAGCTGCAAGTTAACAACACTAGCTGAGAGTTAACAACACTATAGGTAGATTTCAAAAGATAGAAATGGGTGTCAGGCAAGGTTGTGTAATGTCACCGGACCTTTTCTTCCTGTATACAGAATACATTATGCGAAATATAGAAGATATGTCCAGAATAAAAGTGGGAGGACACAATATAAATAACTTGAGATATGCTGATAACACAGTACTGATCGCAGGAAGCGAACAAGAACTGCAAGCCCTAGTAGATAAAGTAGTGAAGGAAAGTTTGTTTGTTTGTTTTGCGTTTGCTCCATTGTAATCAGCATGGATATCCGTTCGATTTCCGCCGGGAGCGTGTTTACGTTGTGCTACCGTTATGCGCCTTGTAGGCCTAGCACATCTGATTTTGGCAGTGAAGGAAAGTGAAAACAAAGACCTCAGTTTAAACAAGAAGAAAACAGAAATAATGGTTGTATCAAAGAGACATACACCACCAAGATGCAACATAATAATTAATAACACAAAATTAGCACAAGTTGAAAAAGTGAAATATCTTGGCACTCTGTTAACATCAGAAGGTAGATACTCAAGTCAGATAAAGAGCCGAACAGCACAAGCCAAATCAGCATTACAAAAAATGAGACCTATTTTTTGCAATGGAAGTCTATCAATGCAGACCAGAATTCAGGTGCTGAGATGTTATATCGAACCGATTCTTTTTTATGGATGTGAAGCATGGACTATAAACAAGAAAACTCAAAATGAATTGGAGGCTACAGAAATGTGGTTTCTGAGAAGAATGATGAAAATACCATGGACAGCTAAGAAAACTAATGCAGAGGTTCTCATTGATGCTGGCGTAAAAAGATCAATAATATCAAACATTAGAGGCAGACAGTCAAGGTTTCTAGGGCATGTGCTGAGAAGAACACAGCTTGAACACTTAATAACCACTGGAAAGATCAAAGGGAGAAGAGATAGAGGTAGACAAAGAGAAAAGTTACTAGATGGGCTTGTATCGTGGCACGGTAAAAGCTCACCAACCGAGCTTATTGACAACACAAGAGACAGAGAGTCGTGGAGAAACATGATCGCCTACGCCAGTCGGAATGGTACTTGATTAATTGATAGATGCTGTCCACTAATATCGACATCTGTCATTTTAGATCTTTCATAGTATGGACTGGGTGTCTGACACAAAACTGCTTTTGTAATTGAGGTCCTAGAGAGCCATTTGAGAGCAGCAGTGGCAACCTCAACCATCATACTGGATTATTTGTTCTGTATGTCCCACTGTTCTCATCAACGACTCTACTCTCTCGTCAACGACAGCTGGCTGTAAAACTCCAGCCAAACTTCTTTCTTACCATAATGCACATATCCATTGATGAACACAATGAAATCACATCTCAAAAGTTATCAGCAATCAGCTGATCTCACAACAGGATACAAGATCTCTATTGCTTGTAATTCCTGGAGATTAAAATAACCACATGTTTATATTCTAGCACATACCTGTTTATATGGCTGTGATGTATCATTACACTTGACATAAGCAGTCATAGCAACTGTAAAACATAAGACAACAAGTATTATACCCATCAAATGTAAGACAACAAGTATTATACCCATCAAATGTAAGACAACAAGTATTATACCCATCAAATGTAAGACAACAAGTATTATACCCATCAAATGTAAGACAACAAGTATTATACCCATCAAATGTAAGACAACAAGTATTATACCCATCAAATGTAAGACAACAAGTATTATACCCATCAAATGTAAGACAACAAGTATTATACCCATCAAATGTAAGACAACAAGTATTATATCAATCAAACTGAAGACATGAGAACTTAACACATGATCAATATTAACAACCTAAAATAGGAATGAATTTGTGAAAAATAAAAGTACTAATAACATGAAATACATCTACAGACTTTTGAGAATAAAGTGGCAAGTGATATTCCATATAAGAGCGGATGAGAGGACATGCATGCTGCGATTAGAAGGTACCACTTACAAAATGTACCACCCGTGCACAAAAAGTATGTACGAATGACCTTTTTGGTATTTAGGTAGTGGCTCTGACATCTACAGATTTTCTCACATCAGAAGAAAATTAGAGGTAACATTGGTGGCAAGATAAAGTACATGAAATCCTGACTAGAGCCAATATTCCAAAAATATTCCAATTCATACAATGTTTAAGAATGTCCAACTGAGATTGGCCAGTCATACTGTACTACAGACTGATAAATGCACCCTAAAACATCTGATGTATTATTAGCTCAAGGAAAAATGAACGGCTGCAGAGAAGAAATGCTGCAAGGACTCACTAGAAGTTTTTCTAATGAGCTGAAACATTGACGTCACATCTGGGAAATCCCTAGTTCAGAATCCCTAAATGTTGCTGATAGCAACATCCTAAATACTTCTCCTTCTTCTTATCATTCATTCTCAAACTCCTGCTGGATCTAATATTTTAGCAGGATCTAGCCCAGAGAACTGAAATGTGGTGTTGCCATTTTATTTGCGCAAATGGCCAGACACATCTATTTTCAGCAGATCATTAATACAATATGCCACCAACTTTTTATAACCAACCAGTATGGTTTAGTGTACTCACCTTCAGCAGTCGAACCTTTAGCAAGGCCAATGAAGTAAGAATCTGGGTCAGTACACAAGTCACCTGCAGCCTGTACAACAATTCAAAATAAAATTCTAAGATACAACCACACATTCAACTCGCTCTATGTTGGTAAGTTTATCATCATTCTTCAATCAGTCATCCCAGGTCACAGCACCAATAGCTTCAATGAACTGTGTGATTCACTTTGTCATTCTTCAGTTAGCCATCAGCTTACAGCACCAATAGCTTCAATGAACTGTGTGATTCACTTCGTCATTCTTCAATCAGCCATCAGCTTACAGCACCAATAGCTTCAATGAACTGTGTGATTCACTTCGTCATTCTTCAATCAGCCATCAGCTTACAGCACCAATAGCTTCAATGAACTGTGTGACTCACTTTGTCATTCTTCAGTCAGCCATCAGCTTACAGCACCAATAGCTTCAATGAACTGTGTGATTCACTTCATGTGCGTTTCACCAACATTCAGAGCATGTGTATAGTTATTAGTAATCTGTACTATTTATTCTTGTTTCCTGATGTAGGTTAAAAAGGAACTTCCGTATATTTGTGTAATTTTATGTCTTAGAATGTCTTTCATTAAGTTATTGGTCATTTAATGTGTGCCCCTTGTGGTCTCAGTTGAGCTGTATGGTCCTTGTGGATTACAACAGATGAATAACACACCCCTTGTGATAAGCTAAGCTCCTTTCAACTGGGGACACTAGTCTAATTTGATTATATCAGAGGTTTTTGCCCATCAATAATAATGGATATTGTGGTTCACTTAATTAGTTATAACTTTTTTTCTCTCAATAAGTTGGTCTTCTTCTTCTTCATCGTTCTTCAGTCAGATATCAGGTTACAGCACCAATAGCTTCAATGAATTGTGTGATTCGCTTCAGGTCACCCATGGAACCCCTGAAGTCTGGAAGTAGTGCCATCTCAGTAGGCCATATTTTCTCCCTCTCTTCTTGGTAGAATTGACAGGCATGAAGAATGTGTTCTACAGTCTCTGGGCTCAGTACACAGGTCTGTCTCACCAACCTTCAGCTTTCAGAACATGTGACTTCTCAGTCTGCTGTGGCCTGTTCTTAGTATGAAGATGATGATTTGTTCCTCAATAAGTTGGTAATAAGAATAATTTGTATAGTGACCCAGATCAGTAGTTGTTAATGTGGGGTGTATGGATCTAGAAAATAAAATTGAAATAATTGGGTGGGGATGGGGTGTGCAAGATGAAGGTTTCTTTTCAAATTATATTTAATGAGATGTATTGTGACAGGTCCTGGAGGAAGTAAACAAGCTTTTTTTTAGGGAGGCTATAAAGGAAAAATTTTCCCAACAGGAGACCATAGGCCAAAAAAGGTTGAGATCCACTGGCCTAGAAAAATTGTTTCCCATCTCTATATGTCCAAAACTACTTTTTTTTGTTGTTGTGAAGACATGTTATCCAGTCGTGTTTCATGATACCATGGTTGCTGGTGTGCCTCTCGGCCTGGTGTCGTAGGACTGCTTAGGCAGGACTGTGGTTCTACTCAATGTCAGGGATGACCCAACAAATCTTAGTTTCCACCCTTTGTTGGTTGGACTAAGCACAATCTCCACTTTACAGAGTTGTCCTCGATGGGGGCCACATGTACTAAAAACCTTGCTTAATAAAATAATAAAAGTGTGAGCTTACCACAGAAAGACCAAGATAAACACCAGTAGCCAGCCAAATGAAGATACTGCAGATTACTGCAAGAGTTGTTGCCCTATAATCAAAACATAATCTATTAAGACATGGAGTACACAAAAATTCTTTGTTATTCTTCTTCTTCTGCGTTCGTTCTCAAACTCCTGAAGATCAGCAGGATGTAGTCCGAGAACGGAATGCGTTGTGTCATGGTTTACAGCATTGCCTGACACATCCGACTTCAGCATGGCTTTGGGTCACTGACCCTATATGGGATGGGACAGCCAACCCCATCCCATAACCTACTTAGTCGCCTCATATGACATGCATGGAAGATAAACAGTGTTGCTATTCTTTGCTCCCCTTTCGGGCCCCGACAACCCACGGGCGAGATCTTTGTTATATATTATTAGAGTATGCAGATAAAATGTGTGGTTTGTTAGTTATTACTATTTTTCCATTCATTTTCAAAATCCTGCAGATTATCAGGTTGTAGCACAGAGAACAGAATGTATTATGTCATAGTTTTAGTTTACAGCTTCACTGCAGTATATGGGCCTATCAGTCAGACACCCTGGGGGGCATACGTACCCCTACCACATGTATATTACCATCTACATGTTCAGACACACATATATTACCATCTACATGTCCAGACACACATATATTACCATCTACATGTTCAGACACACATATATTACCATCTACATGTCCAGACACACATATATTACCATCTACATGTTCAGACACACATATATTACCATCTACATGTTCAGACACACATATATTACCATCTACATGTCCAGACACACATATATTACCATCTACATGTTCAGACACACATATATTACCATCTACATGTTCAGACACACATATATTACCATCTACATGTCCAGACACACATATATTACCATCTACATGTTCAGACACACATATATTACCATCTATATGTTCAGACACTCAAAATTTACCATTATTTACCTAAAATTACCTGCATGTTCAGGCACAAAAAAGCACAGTTAGCACATAGCATTATAACTATTTATTAACTTGAGAAAATCTTTCAAACAAATATAAAACAAACATAGCATGTACTTACGATATTAGTGTACCCTTTGATCTCACCAACAGACCAATCAGTGAGAGAAGCAATATGAATACATAGAGACAAAATATCACAATCGTGATCATCCATCTGTAAAAAAAAAATATCATAGTATGTAGAAGTTAGCTTTATATCTTCTGCATTCATTCTCAAACTATGCTGGATAGTAAGATGTAGTCTGGAGAATGGAACTCATTACTCAATAGAATGAACTATGTTCTCTACATTCGTTCTCAAACTCCTACTGATTTGCAGGATGTAGTTCAGAGAACAGAATGTACTGTATTATGGTACGAGGCGTGTTCAAATGAAAACGGGACTTGTTACACCACGCGTGATAGAGCGCACTGATATTGATGACATTTTGCACTAGTAATGAGTATCCAATAATTTACATACGGTCACGTGTTCATCTTCCCAGCATGCATATGTGCTGCAGAAGACTGTTAACAATATGGCGGGTGTGATTCCGAACCCGTCCAAAGTGAATCAGCGTACTGTGATCCAGTTTCTTTCATTTGAAGGATGTCAAGCAGTAGACATTCATCGGAGAATGAAGGCAGCATATGGTGACAAATGTTTGTCGAGGACCAGAGTGATGGAGTGGGTGCGTATGTTTAAAGACGGACATGAGTTAACGGCAGATCTTGCACGGCCAGGTCAGGCGCATATCGTTGCAACAGAAGAAGCCATAGCCGTGCTTGATAAAGCAGTACTGACTGACCGTCGTCGGAGCATTCGTTCGCTTGCAGAAGAATTCCATATGTCAATTGGGACAGCCCACATGGTTGTTCGGAAGAAATTGAACTATCGGAAGGTGTGTTCACAGTGGGTCCCACGGATGTTGACTGACCACCATAAGGAAGAACAGATGGGGTGGAGTTTGAACCACCTGATGCGTTACAGGGCAGAGGGTGATGCATTTCTGTTGAGCAATGTGGCAGGTGATGAATCGTGGTGCCACCACTATGAACTGAGCAGCAAAATTGACAGCATGCAATGGAAACATCCAGGTTCACCAAAACCCAAAAAATTCAAGACACAGGTTTCTGCTGGGAAGGTTATGGTGACTGCATTTTTTGACCATGAAGGGCTTTTGTTGACTGATTTTAAGGAACCTGGTGTCAACATCAATGCCGCCCATTATAAAGACACTTTAGACAAGCTGCATAAGGCCATCAAGGCTAAGCGACCAGGCAGACTTTCTCAAGGTGTGATTCTTCTCCACGACAACGCTCGTCCGCACGTCGCAAAAATTGTGCAGGAAACATTGGCAAAGAAGAATTGGGAAGTTCTTCATCACCCAGCCTATAGTCCCGATTTATCCCCGTGTGATTTCCATTTGTTCGGACCGTTGAAGAAAGCACTAAAGGGACAGCGATTCAACAGCGACGCAGACGTGAAGACAGCGGTGACCACATGGTTCAGAGAACAGCCACGCAACTTTTTCTCGGACGGCATTCGACGTCTACCTAAACAGTGGGATGCTTGCCTAAATGCATACGGAGATTTTTTCTGATGAACCCAGGTGCATTCTTATTCACAAGTGGTTGCTTTGTTCAATTCCGTTGAAAATATTAAATTGCGTATGATACTTTTAAAATAAATCCACAAGTCCCGTTTTCATTTGAACACGCCTCGTATATAGCTTGAGCATGGTATTTAAATATGCATTTTATCTTCTAACATCCAACTACAGCAAGACTGTTTTGGATTACTTTCCACGCTTGTCGCAAAAGGCAACTAAGGAGGTTGTGGGATGGAGTTGGCTGTCCCATCCCATATAGGGTCAGTGACCCAAAGCCATGCTGAAGTCGGATGTGCCAGGCCGAAAGACGCAGATTTGGCAGCAATGCTGTAAACCATGACACAACGCATTCTGTTCTCCGGACTACATCCTGCTAATCTGCAGGAGTTTGAGAGCAAATGCAGAAGAAGAGAAGAAGGGATTTAAGAATGACTTGACTACGTCTATCGAGCATGACGTATTCCGCTGCCAGTGAACTTGTCTTGCGCATTTAGACATATTTTCCTTGTGCCCATCAGGCACTGGAACTTTACTCATGTGAGCATGATTCCAGCATAGGAAAATCTCGACAGCAGAACTGGGCCAGATTCCTTTGCCCTCTTATCCAAAGTGTTGTTCACCGACATCATAATCCCATCATCCAAGTCTGTCTCTACACATTTAGGAGCATCGGGGACTAGAAGATTGTTCTCGAGCCCAACAATATTTTTTTAACAAAACCACGTAACACAAATGCTCTGCAAAAACTTTATATGAAAAATTATTATTGAAAGTATCTTCAATGATATCAGGTAAATTAAATCTATTCCATCAAACAGACTGATATCAGGTAAATTAAATCTACTCCATCAAACAGACTGATATTAGGTAAATTAAATCTACTCCATCAAACAGACTGATATTAGGTAAATTAAATCTACTCCATCAAACAGACTGATATTAGGTAAATTAAATCTACTCCATCAAACAGACTGATATTAGGTAAATTAAATCTACTCCATCAAACAGACTGATATTAGGTAAATTAAATCTATTCCATCAAACAGACTGATATTAGGTAAATTAAATCTATTCCATCAAACAGACTGATATTAGGTAAATTAAATATATTCCATCAAACAGACTTACTCAATTGAAATCATCAAATCTGCTTCACAGTGCTATTTATCTCAATACTAATGTGTGGGTGTGCACACTGATTAGTCCATGCCACTGCCAATGATGGATGTGCCAGGCCATTGATACAAATAAACTAGTGACACAATGCATTTCCATTCTCTGGACTACATTCTGCTGGAAATGTAGTAGGACTTTTGTCCTGTTATAGTAGAGAACCAGCAAGAGTTTGAGAATGTACGCTGAAGAAATAGTCTCTGCCACAGACAATGGGAGCAATTGGAGATCTTATGTGCTGGCGCATCCTTACGACTCTAAAGGATGCTGGGATATACTACTACAACTACCACTACTACCAACTTAAAAAATTGTCACTATGAGATAGAACGACAAAAATGACAGCCTACTGATTTACCCGTGTGTCAATTCTGATATATGGATGTAAATCTTGGGTTATAAACATAGCTCACAAATGTCAATATAAATAACCCAAATATCGGAGGATGACCGACAAAAAGGAAGTGCCGCAGTAACCATACAAATAGAGATAAATGCAAATAAAGAAAATAGGTTACTATATACTTTATATTCGTTATGGTTTTTTGTTCTTAACTGTTTTTTTTGTCTTTAAAGGTCTCAATTGGACCGACACGTTGACTTGTATTTGTTCCTTTTATTTATTGTTATTTTCTATATTTTATTATTTTATATTGATATAGTAACCTATTTTCTTTATTTGCATTTACCTCACAAATGTCAGCTTCATAAAAAAGATAAATGAGAAAGGTTGTTCAAACAAAAAGAAAGTATGATGCTCATAATCACACAATATGTCCAAACTCAAAATTTAACCCTTACATATCCAAGTGAAGGAATCCCAATTATGATGGTCAGTCACCTCTGCAGTATGGAGGAAAAACAATTAGTAAATTAAGCATGGGAGGTAAATAGTCAGATATCTAGTATATACAGAAGATGAGAGTTTGATGAAAAGACAGTGAACAGTCCTTGAAGGACCAATGCTTGGACTTAAACTGGGCAGAAGTGAGAGCATTGATGGCTTATGTTCTCTCTAGGTCTCATTGTAAAAAATCAGGATAGACCAACAGAAACAGAGCAGAGATAGCAGGTCTGGATATAGGTTACAGATTTAAGGAAAAAGTTATGGGGCAGCCCCTCTGACCTTCACCCGACAGGATTGACAATCTAGCATGACCACAGAATCCTCAAAATGCACTTGAAAACAAGGCATCACAGCGCGGAATCAAGCACACAACCTCTTAAACACAAAACTAATAGCCTAACCACTATGTCACAGATAACCATACATAAACCTAAAACAACATATGCCATAAGAAATGTAACTGCATACTTAGGACTCAACTGAATAAAGAATAAACTCACCTGAAGTATTCATAGTCAAATATTGTATCAAGGGTACCATCACCAGTCTCTTCTACTTGCACCTTGTCCAGGTAATCGTGGGCTTCATTAGCTTCCAGGCGAATTTCATTGATAAGTTTCACAGCCATATTTCTTATGGTAGTGTTAGTAATATTGGTAGTGGCTGTAAGTAGGGCATCTGATAATCTGGTTGAAACATCCACTGCTAACTTGTCAAGTGTGTCAATCTGGTTATAAAAAATGTAATATATTAGGTACGTTACTCCAACTTTATCCTCATCGAGGCCAACGCCTTGAAGTGAAGATGGGGGCTTAGTCCAGCAGAGACTGGAAACTAAGATTGGTTGAGCCATTCCAAATATCGAGCAGGTACGCAGTCCTGTCCAAACAAGCACAGGTGATGAAGTCAAAGATACCAGGCCAAGAGACGCATCAGCTACAATAGTATCATGTAACCCGCTTATTTAGCATGTCTGCACAACAAAACTTTAAAAATCGTCATGGTGCTCGCCCTGTGAAGTTTCCTCCAGGCAAGAGCAGTGTTGAATTCTGAATCTTGACAGAATACACCCCCAGCTACTGGAGGTCCCTCTAGTTACCTTGTGGAACCAGAAGGCAGAAGAGGTAAATGACTGGCCAACTAGACGGAAGGAACTGGCCCACAGAGACAATATCCACAGAAAGCTGTATGGGAGCACAGAGGAGCTTTCAAATACAGCAGCATTCATTAAGAAAACCTGACTTGCTGTGTGGACATGTCAAACTGCAAACATGAAGAAGACTTTAGCTTTATTAAAAACATGCAGTTGTATGGGATGTACAGTCAAAAGTGGTCAACACTGATACCAAGAAATGGTTGCAAGCTTTCATATGATTGGATGTCTGCATACAGCATTCTGGAACATGCCTTCTACATACATGTACACGTTCTTTTCATCTGTGTAACCTAGATTCTTCTTCTTCTTTCGTTCACTTGAAACATGTCTATATCTGTAATTCTGTCTCCTTAATAAAACTCACTGTCTTTTGTAGTTCATACAGTGTCCCATAGAGCTTTGATTCCAGTGTTGTTTCCTCTGGCCAATATGTATTGGTCGTTTGTTTATTTGGCCAGTAGCTCTATTCCCTTGCCTCCTGGCTCCTCGGGGCAATTGAGAAGGACTTCCAGTAACTGAGGTTGGGCCCTTTCGAGGTATAGGGCCCGGCACCGTCCCTGCCTGAACGTCCGCCACAGGGCAGGCACCATAACTATTTATAGATGTAGACATGTTTCCATTGTGTTTTGTGCGTGGCATCCTGATTATCTGTGCACCTTTTGGCTGGATGCCTCCATCTTCAGCACTCTGCTTACTAGGGCAGGACTATGGTCCTGCTCGAGTGGGACTGCCCGACCAGTCTTAGTTTCCAGCCCCTGATGGCTGAACTAAGCCCCATCACCTCTGCACGGTGCTGGTCTCGATGGAGTGTAACCTAGATGACATCAGAACCCAACTGGCCAAATTAAGAATGTCTCAAAGGCATGGCTATGTATGGGAAGTTTATGGATGCAAGTTGTGTCCCTTTACGACATGAGTACTTGTGAGCAAATCTATCTTCATGGACTGATATATTTCCAACACTACTTTTTCTTGTTTTTTTCTTCTAACTTCTACCTAAACAAATAGTTACTCTTTTTCAGTACATTCTATTTAAATTCTCATTTAAACCAGTTCTATTTTTTATCTAGAAACTTTTACACACATTTCTATAGGTCAGTCTTGTGAGCCAAGCCTAAACTATGTGCGCCAAGGTTGCAAAAATGTGTGCACTAGCGCACGGTAGCGTAGTTAGTGGGGAACAGTGACTCAGCATGGCTTCTATGTCACTTTGACCTTCCATGGGATGGGACAATCCACCCCCAAAACGTCCATAGTCACCTCTAACTACATATGTGGCTGATAACGTTACTATTCTTTGTTCTCCTTTCTATCAATACATGAGTGACTAGTATTCTATGTGTCATCAATTAATTACTTTTAATTAATATTTACGTAAAAAAAACAATGATAAAGATAAGCTGAGTTTTAAACCAGCATCGTAGCACACAGTTCCTCATAAGTGCTCAGCTGCCTAGACTGTGCTCAACTCGAAACCAACCAACTAGTGTCGCATACTGAAACTTGTTCAGTAGCAATGGTGCTTTTCCGTAACCTCCTAGAGCATGAGCTCTGGCACCCTACTTCCTAGGTGAACTATGGGAGTAATTTTTATTTCAAATCATAAATAACAAGCAGCAGACTCGAAACCTGGGTAGACCAGCTGGCGAATGGCTTAACCGCATGCTACCATAGCTCCCAGTAGCATTTATATTGCTTGGTGTACACGCCTCTCCCCCCAGTAGAAGGCTCCTCCAATAGGCATTGCATCAAGCCAAAAGGTAAGGTGAAGTCTCCTCTGTATGAAAGAAAGCTCCAGACACCTCCCCCTTGCACATAGGAAGTAAGAGCTAATCACTCGTAATTCTTGGGGTTCTCAAACAAACAACAACATATTGTATGGTACTCATATATTTTTTATATACTCCTTACCCTATCTGATGCAGTTGCTAATATGTTGTTCACATCATGCCTGGAACGTCTAACATCATCCACTCCTTGATGTGCATTTTCATTTTCAAAAAATCCATAACCAAGAAGAGCTCTGTGTATGAAAATATATCAAAGAACCAGTTAAAAATATGTTGAAGTGCTGGTTAAAATATATCAAGGAACTGGCTAAAAATATATTTTAAAAACTGGTTTAAAATATACCAAATAAATGGCTAAAAATATATCAAAGAGCTGATTAAAATATATAAAAAAACAAGTTAAAAATATAGCAAAGAGTTGATTTAAAAATATATCAAAGAACTGTTTAAATATATGTTGCAGGACTGGTTAAAACATATCAAAGAGCTGGTTAAAATACATCAAAGAACTGGTTAAAAACATATTTTAAATATACATTTGATAAAATATGCTAAATTTTTTTATTACACCATTTGCTCTCAAACTCCCATTCTCTCTTGTAGCATGAGAGTCCCATTAGTTTCCCAGCAGGATATAGTCCAGAAAACAAATGTGATGTATCCCCGTTTTATTTGCACCAATGGCCTGACACATCAGACTTCAGCTGTGTATATTCTATTGTGAAATATGAAATTAGCAAGAGTAGGATAGTAAGCCTATTAATTTAATAACTTCCATTCAAGTGGTCATCACTCGTCAAGATAAGTGATATTGATATTTTGGTGCAAGTAGACTGACAGACATCCAAGCTCTGATCAGTGAGCATTCACTGCTCAAAGCAGAGACAAGTCTTATTAGAGAGGAAAGTGATGTCTTTCAGTACAATCACTAATATTATGAAGATGGAAGTGATGGTTGTGACCAAGGCACTGATGTAATTCAAGACCCAGTGTGTTTCAAGTGTTTGCTTTCAGACTGAATCTATGTGTATGCTGAGAAATATTTATAAATGTAGTCACTGACTGGAGATGTCATCTGTGCCGAAGAAAGCTACTTATGTTTTTGTGTCTTGTCACACAGATGTTAGAGGAAATGAAAGAGCAGACAGAATGGCAAGTTTGATGGACTATGCTAACATTTTGATTTAAATCAAGGAGCTAGGTCAGTTGGAGGATGTGTGTTGTTTATTCTTTTGTATTAATGGCCAGAATGCAGGACCTGAGAGTGACTAGATGCTGAAGGATATATGGAATAGGAGATCAGAGCACCTATGGATGTGTCCAGAATGTCATGATGATAATCTGATGACTAACTAACCTACCGACTAAATGTAAATTGTAATTACAATATTCTAATATTCTTCAAACACACTAAGAAACACCACAAAACTCAGGTTGTTTAACTCCAACATCATCCCTATTCTATCATATGGGTGCGAAAGTTGGAAAGCCACAGATAAGATACTAGACTCCTTTGAAAACAAATGCCTACGTACCAATCTGAACGTTAAGTGGAGTGACTTTAAATCTAACACTACTATAAGAGATGAAAAGCAAACAAACCTATATATCTTCCTTCATTAGACAAAGGCGTTGGACTTACATCGGCCATGTTCTCAGAATGAACAGCTTAAGAATTCCCCATCAGTCACTATATTGGGTGCCACCCGGAGTAAGAAGAAGAGGGAGACCAAGAGAAACTCTACGAAGAACCATTAATAGAGAAGGCATGTCAATGAACCTAAACAACACGCAACAATTGAAAGACCTGGCAAAACAAAGACAGAAATGGAAAGCTATGGTTTCTGCCCTATGCGCCGCCTATGGCCCTGGAGGAACATAACATAACATAACATAACAATATTCTACGTAATATATTCATAGACGACATATTTTTTCCAGAACATCGTCTTCTTTATGAATCTTATTAACTCATTACAATTCGGGGCGAGTTGACCTGTCGCAGCCAGAGGCATGCTTAAACAGTCTGAGAAGTCTCTTATCCATCATCGTATTCAAGGCCCTTACCCATTACCAGCAACCATAACTTCAAGTACTAATTTTTCCATGCTGTTATCTCTCTTTTATATGGTCAAAAATCTCAGCTTTCTTATTATAATGTTGTTTAAGACCCTCTTCAATATTGAAAATTCTTATCACTTCTTGATTAGTCTTTTCTCCTCTGTATTCTCCAAATCTTCTGTTTTAAAACTTAATGCAATTTGAAAATATAACACTGTTAGAACACTTACGCCCCAATCAAAATTAGCACGACTGTACAAATTCTTTGACACAAAGAACTCCCTTTTGGCTTTTTGTGTTCGTGACAGCATCGAACTAAAAAGTAGATCAGAAACACTAGCCATAACAAACAGCAGGCTGCCACAGGAACCAAGGCCCAAAATCCCAATGCCTGAAAAAAAAAGGATAAATAATAAAGCACACAGACATAATCTACAGTTTTTATTTGATATCATAATCTATGTAATGAATTGTCTATCCCCAGGTGGATGATGGTCAGAATACCCACACTTGCCGCTGAGCATAGAGGTGGTGACTGAAAGCTTTAGTTGTCTATCCAAGTCCAGGTGTGTCACCTTGACTGTGTTGAATTCATATTTGTTGAGGGTAGTCTTGATATTATCTATCCATCTTTTTCTAAGTCTTCCTCTGGCCTCATATCCTGATCTTCCCATGTTATATATTCTTGCTACTAGTTGGTCATGGTTCATTCTCATAAAGTGTCCAAAGCATTTTATTTGTATGTGTTGAATATAGATTATAATTTGTGTTTAACAATAGCTTTGGACTTGGTATACTTGTCAAATAATACAGATTTTCTACAATTGTACAAAAAATACTCAGACCAAGTTGAATAGTCCCATATTGGCATTTACCTTTAGTAAAATATATACAGAATTTTGGGAGTATTTTGGTTTTAAATACGGAAGAAATTTAGGGATATTTTAGTCTGAAATACAAAATATTTGAAAATTTTGAGATGAAATACCCCAGTAGAGATTTATAGGGGTATTTTGATGTGAAATAAAAATATATGGGGTATTTTGGTCTGAAATGCGGAATTCTAGTAGTATTTTAGGGGTGAAACAGAATAATCATTCTGGGAGATGACAGGCGCAGTTATTCTATCTATCTATCGCTAACCCCTCTGTTGCCTTTCAGCATCAGGGGTAGAAGAGTCCTTATGTGTGCTGAGTATATTGTGGAATTTGTTGCCTCTTTTATTTCAGTGATCAATCGTTTTCATGGTTGGTCTCTAGGTCTGCAGCTAAGCTACATATCTTGACACAAAGCATTTCTTTCTCTGGACTATATCCTGCTAACCTGCAGAAGTTTGAGAACAAACAGAAGCAGTCTTTGATTTTGTGTTTCTGCATTTTTGTAGTCAACTTGGCAGACTGTTGTGTCATAGATAATATTTTACTAATTGTCACAAAGACATCAACTTATTTTCATGCAAAAATTGGACGCACAGGGTCATAAAGTTTTGCTAATAACTAAAAATATAAGCAATCAATGTATTGATAAAAAGGCCTTTATCAAGAATTCAAGATAGCACATGACTAGATGGCAATGACAACATCACAGAGTTGTATACAACCTATTATGAGCTACCTGGACTCTCACCATTATCTCTGCCATGTGAACATCAATAGTGCCATTCTTGTTCATCGTTATTTGTCGTGTATGTAGTCTTGATAAAGGCCTTTTGGTCGAAACATCAATTTGTGTGTGTTATGTAAGTTTCCATATGTTTCTTCTTCTTCTGCTGCGTTCGTTTTCAAACTCCTGCAGATCAGCAGGATGTAGTCCGAAGAACGGAATGCATTGTGTCATGGTTACAGCATTGCTGTGATATCTGCGCCTTTCAGCTTTAGCATGGCTTTAGGTCACTGACCCTATATGGGATGGCGCAGCCAACTCCATCCCATAACCTCCTTAATCGCCTTGTACGACATGCATGAAAGATAAACAGTGTTGCTATTCTTTGCTTCCCTTTCGGGCCCCGACAACACATGGGTGCATGTGTTTCCAGTGATTAGTAAAACTTCATTACCCTTTTCCCAGCTTTGCCTTTCAACTACCTACATATCTTCTGCAAACTTATATGTGTTCCCTTGTTCAGTAACAAAAATTAACATACTTATAAATGGCTCTGGATTACAGAAAGCTTACAATAAACACAAACAGTGTTTACAAGACATGTCCTTAGGAACTTTCCTCTATGGCAGTGAAATATCTTTTATGCACCAGGATAAATAACAACTTTCAAATGTTATGCCTACATAGAATACTTAGAGTTAGGTGGAAAGATGATAATGATAAAGTAATCCCTTGTGCTGGAGCAGGTAAATTGACAGCCATAGCATTACTCACAAAAGCATAGGCCGTTCTCAGTGAGTACCAGAGGTGACAAACAAACTAACTTGCATAAGGTTTGCCATTTAAAAGGAATAGTTGTGTTGGGGCAGGGAATTATGAATGCATGTTTAGTCCCAGAAGGGAGACTTTGCAGTGCAGTAGTATCCCGGGACCACATGTCATGCCAAGAGTTCAGTATATACGCCTGGACCAGCAATGAAATCAAGACATGCAGTGATGATTTTTTCACAGATGATACATTTTTAGCCATTTCCCCAGCTTTCCGTAACTGTCTCTTATCAAATGCCTAGAGAAAAGACAATGGTCCTATCCTTTGCACCCTTAGATGAATGTCCACATGTATCGAGAACCCAAACCCCCTGAACACATACTTCAGGACTGACCAATATATGAAAAGCAGAGACAGCGAGTCTGACCTAGAAAAAAACAGTGGACTTTGCCCTGATTACAGATCTGACAATCTAATATGACTGCAGTCGAACTAAACCTGAGATAGCAAAAATAGAAAACAGGGTAATAAAGCTTTGTAAATCACTGGAAACACAAAAATTGTTGTTGTGTTGCCAATATCCAAAATATCCAAATGCTGGTAACTCTACTCCTGTCAGCACAATACCATTCTTAAAATAGTGCAAAAGTTGACTTCGTAATCCACACAGTAAGTTAGTGACTTAAAAAAAAGGGTGTCTGTAAAAGTTTTTTCCTGGCAGTTGAAAGGAAAGGGCAGTTAATAAGGAAGTGTTTCATTTAGATGACAGCATTGTCTACACATACGTAGTTGCCTGCACTGCAATAGAACTTTCTGTGCACGAATCAGACTCATCGGGCATCTACGAACTCACAAACCACATTAGTTAATTACCAATTTTAATTATTATTAATTAATTTTTTTTCATTTCTTTTCCCATCGCATTTAATGTTTTCATGCCATGCTCATCTTTGCTTGCGAAGGAGGAACATCATCATCAGTTGGTGAGTTTGATAAGTGAAACATGCAGGAAATCACACAAATTAACAAAAAGGCCTTTACCTAGAATATAACAACAAGACAAGTGAAGAAAGACACTGATCATGACCACGCAACATAATTAATTGGAACACACGCCAGAAGCCCAGCATGTATTCCAATTAGCTCTATTATGTTTCTGTTTTCAATTTTTGCCCACAGTGTTGCTGCAGTTGTTACTTATTGATTTTAACCCTGAGATATTAGACGAAACAAACTTTACCACAGTATTTATCACAGTTTATGTTGACAGTATATGCCAGAATATCTAAAAATCTCCTTTAGGTGAAACTAATTTATATATATATATATAATATATGTATATTTATAAATATATATAAAGTGACAAATTCTTTACAGAACATGTAAACAGGCCTGCATTAGCCTGAGACATGTTAATACATTCTTCGATGTCTCTGGCACTCTGCCCTCCAGAATCAGTCTTTCGATGCAGTCATGTCTTTTAAAGTGTCAAAATACTGTATCTTCTTTATTATGATTGTATTTAGAAGGCACCCTTCATTATTTAGTTTCAGTAATTTCAAAATATCTATGTTATTTTTTAAACTAATTTTGGAAAATTAACCTTAAGCACACTTTAGGCTAATGGTTTTGCCAAAATTTTTCACTTCCGTGGCTATGCACCCTGTAATCAATAAATAAACCCCAATTTTTAATATTTTGGTTACTAGATTAGAAAAATCTGGCTAGCTATTCAAGTTGACTTTCTTTTCCTACTATAAGTTTAATGGGCATGATGGCTACATCTCATTGTAATATTGAAATAAATGGCATACGTCCACATCTTCATGCCAACGCAGCGCCATGAAAGTGAATCAGGTTTTATAGACTTTGTTTTATTGTATTTTAATAAAATCATAATGGATTATGATTCGGATGTTGAATTCTTTGTAGTTGGTTTTCACACTCGAATATACAGATGACCATATTGGTTTAAATATTTTGAGGCCAAACATCATCTGTTTTTGAGCGATGTAGCTTTGGACAACATCCAGCTTCAGATAATGATTTTACAACAAATCTATAAGGTTTATTCATTTTCTCCAGTGACATTTTGTTATTTTAACAATGTAACAACATAAATACTGTATAATTAGGTCTGTATCACAGTGTTGTCACTCCTGGAATTTTTTTTTAAATGGGTCCTTTTTTTATTAATTTTTTTCATTTTGTTTGTTATAATTTCTTAGTTTTTTGTGAAAAAAAGTTTTTATCACTTTCTCACATGTCTCGTATGACACACACATACACAAAACGTACACCAATATATGCAGAATTCAATTCTTTATTTATATGTACAAATATTATTTAAATATCTCTAACAATAAAAAAGTTATCACATTTTCAAAACAGCCACCAACAATAATACAAATTTTCTAAAAAATAATCCAGCTGTAGGAGAGAAATTACGTAATTTTAAACATAGTGCGTTAAAGGTTAATCACAACAACATAAAGGAGTTCATTTTATAAGTCTAACACAGTATATGAAAGTACAAGTGGTTTACTGAGATTTCTTTGTGCATATGAAGGTACAAGTGATTTACAGATTGTATTGTGCATACAAATGGAAATCTGGAATTTTTCTTGCTAGCAATATCCACAATAGATTGTAGCTTGCCTCTTCTTATAGCATAAAATACTAATCTGAAATAATGCCAGCATTGCCATCCTGGCTTAAGAACCAATTCATATTTGTTATTATCCTGTTCACTGGCCATGGAAACAGAGTAGTAAATACTAAAGTGTCTAAGTCCCTTTATCGCCTACAAGGTGATCTGTATTTCAAGCTCACTCATGAGCAGAGCACACACAAAATTCTCCAGTGGTCTGCCCAACAACCAGGAAATGGGCATCAGGGCTCATACTCATACTCTAGCCTTGGTATGTCACAGAGGACACTTTGACTAAGTTAAGTTAGGCAGTACTATCTGGTCATTCCACTGACTAGACATGAGAGCATATTAATATATAGGAGAATTAGTATATATAGGAAAACATTATGCTATAATGTTGATTCACCAACAAGACCTCACTCGTTTCCTGACTCTAATATCCGAATGAGAACTTTTTACGTTAAATTTTCAGATTCTGAGATACGATAGATTGATATACCTAAATTTATAATTTATATTAATTCATAAATATTAACTTTCACTTTAATACTGTTTTTAATATCTTTAAAAAAACACTATAAGTAAGCCCCTATTAATGTATTTATACCACAGCAAACAGTTTGTTTACCTGCTTGTAGTTATCACTGTTTGGATCAAACGTTGAATTAATTATTTTAAAACTGAAGTTGATGTGAGGAAAACTGTGGAAGAAATCGGACACCCACAATTTCTCATAAGTCTCTAGCGGTTCAGTCGCCATCATAAATATTCCTTATTGTGCACAGACTGAATCAAAAATATGTCCTGTGTCAATATTAAAACTTGGGGACATATTCAACAAAGGCGTAGGATATGACACATCCTAGTTATCGTATGCTTGAATCATATGTTAATGCATAATAACCCCATTTGACATTTTGTCCGGATTTTATAACCTGTTGACTAAATATTAATAAATAATATATTACTGAAAATAACAAAACACACTATACTTAGATATTTTAAATGTGCAGAAATATATATAATATTTTCGTTAGTATTGTTTCAAATTGATAATTTATATAAACTTATATTGTTATAAATATTGAATAATTATATAAATAATACTTGACTTTAATGCTACCTGGCATATTAAAATAGAGATATAATGACTTTGCACATTGTACACAAACTTTGTGAGTGACAAACATTTGTATGCGCGACTTTTAAATAAATCTGTGAAAATATAGAGCATTATATAAAATAATTGTAGTTGTTTTATTCTGGTAAATATTTTAATTATTCTGCACTTTTCTTGTCAAATTGAATACGTGGTTTTACCGAGATATCGACGAGGGGCGACAAGGGACCTTACTAACGTGTGCAACATCTCAAATGACGTCACAAGGGCTTTCCCGTCAGTTAGGTCAGCGACATCGCCCAGCCTAACCGCTTGAAGATTTCTGTGGCTTTATATAAGTTTGTGCATTTGTTTCTGCTAATTCTGGAGCTCGTGTTAAGGCATTTATAGGTGCAGAATCAAAATTCACCAAATTTGTTGCTACTGCAGCTCAGGGTCAGGAATAAGAAGTTTCTGAACTTTGCTACTGATTGTTTGTGCTTGCAGCCACAGGTGGCCATTACTTTTGTACAAGACAGAATGCAGAGAGGACGTAAGTATCATATTCTGTAATATTTCTATATTATGCATCAATATTAAATAATTGTGGTGCGTCAACAATAACTAAATTATTTGAAAATTGCACTAATGCTATTCATCTTTGCATATTTCGAAGATAAAGACTTGCATGTAACGAGGTCAAATTTTGTCCCATTTTCACATCCTGAATTAAAGCGTGGTTAATTCCCTTTGAATGAGAATAAAGGGAAATGGGGACAATGTAACCTTAATATTTCTTTATTTATTTTCTGCCCGCTTCTCTTCATTGTGTGCATTTCATACGTTTCTGCATGTAGGCCTATACAATTAATTATTCTGACTCCACAAATACAAAAAAGCTGCACTGTAGCTTAGTAGTTAGTAGGCCTAATTATTGATACGTCTAGTCTATACCAGCATACAGTACAACCAACAATAAATAAATAGTGCTTCATTGCTGAATGCAGACAGACACTGACTTTTGCTTTGCTTGCAAGTCTGTGAACATAGAGACTAGCTAACATTGATTCTAGAACATTATAATAAAATTTGTTGCATTTATGACAGAAAGTGTTTTACCAAACAAGTTCTCCAACCATGTACTTAGTTAATATGGTACTATTTTTAATCATTAAATTTTGTTTTTCAAAGGACAGAATGGCCTGATATAGCCAAAAAGGATTTAGCATGGATTAAGTGTCATCAGTAACAATAAGGAAGTTATGATAGCTTGATATAACCAAACTAGTAACTGTCATAGTTTGAAAATGCAATTGCAAATTTAAAAACAAATGTTTTTGTTAGTTTATGATTTTATGCATTCCCTAGGAATTATGAGCAATGAAGCTCACCACAGCCACGCTTTAAACCATGGCACGTCACATTCCATTTTCTTGGACTACATTGTGCTAATATGCAGAAGTTTGAGAATGAATGAAAAGCGTGATGTTAGATTTTAAAAATTGACCATACAATTATTTTGATGGCACAGACATGAATGGTGATTTGTAGATCTATAAAGAGGATTGGAATAATTGACTAAGTTTGCATTTTATGCAGGCCTCCCTAATCATAAATAGAGGACGGTGAAAGTACAGAATAGTTCTCTGCTGTGCTATAAATAGCACACTGTTGACAATTTTAACTATCCAACGTCAGGGATTCCCGTGTAACACCAATCAAAATAATGGCTGCCGTGACGTCACATCCCGACAATCCCACACTTCAACTCTAGACACAGACGAACTTGCATAATCTGTTTGTTTTACAATTTATACTTTTTTTTACAATTTCCTATTATTTGTGGTGAGCAATCTGTATTTCTGCCAGCTATACACGGAGCGAGGTGCGCGCACACATTAGAAATATTATTTCTAATCCTAACCTTACTCTAAGTACTTACCTGTAAGCTTGCCAAATCACACAACAGAGGTCAGAAAACACATCGAAACTAGAGCAAAGGTCACAGGGAGAATTATAATGTACTTCAGCCATAGAAAACATATATAGCTTTTGCTCAGACTGCAATGATTTGTTTGCTTTTTGGTTCAGTCTGTTCTTGACAAAATTCACTTCTGATTCATAGACTTAAGAAAGAAATTATAAAATGAAGAGAACTGACTACATTATATATATATATATATATATATATATATATATATATATATATATATATATATATATATATATATATATATATATATATATACACTCTGCCTATTTATTGCCGGGACCCAAAAAGGAAGCAAAGAGTGGTGACACTGTTACCTTCCATACGCATCATAAGAGGTGACTAATGAGGTTTTGGGGTGGAATTGACTGCCCCAACCTATAGAACAGGTGTTTTGAACATGCTATGCGAATTAAAAAGTGCTTCCGAGCTTTAGCAATTACATGAGTAGTCTGAAAAGGTTGAGAACCCCTGTTAAAGAAGGTCAAAGTAATTTAAAAGCAATGCTGAAGCTGGATGTGTCAGCCAGAAATCGCAGATATCAGCCAATCTGTACAACAGCTGTCAAGAATTCAGGAACTCCTTTGTTTAATTGTGTCAAAAAAATTCAACCTCCGTCCCAATTTTTTAAGTAATCAAATTACTGCAAAAATACATGTTCTGTTTCACATTTTCCCCCCAATCCAAACAATTTGGTGCATACAAATATTATTGTTGTCAACTTTTGTTAAACATCCTTCCATCCCCAAATTGTTGCCATAATTTATGTGCATCCTCTTTCTGTCTATCCAGATGATAGTATTATTGTTGGTCTATAAGGGATATAATCTTTGATCAATGCCAATGATAGATGTACTAACAAGAAAATCTAAGCCACAGTATGTACAAGGCCCACTTGTAGAATCATGTGCTGTTGTGTATCTTCTTGAATGTGCAGCCCTTGAACTATCAGCTATCACTTTGTCTTTATACCATTCCTTATCTTTTCCCTCTGAACAACACCATCCATGGCATCCTGTTCCCATTATTCTATTTCATGCTTTTCCCTTTTGCATATATCTTTATAATACAGTAGAGGTTGACCCAGAAATTTTTTTTTCAGACTAATTCTCCATAAGTTCCATATTGGAGATCCTTTGGTATTCTGCCATTTTCCATTCTCCTAGTTTGTGCCAGCCATCTGACTATACGCAGAAAGATTACAGAAAATACTGTGACATTGCCTATTCTGTGTAATATATCAAAGTTGGTGACTTTGTCCTGCAAGAATTCTACGTAGGCACTACATGTGAAAACCGATTAACTTTCCCTCCTTATGCATAAGATTGACCATGTTTCACTGCCTTATAGGATTGTGCTGCTTACACAAGCCTGATAAACCAAGTGTTTAGTTTTTATAAACTTTATGTTTTCCCAGACCATTTTTTAGTCTGTTCATTGTTGTTGATACCTTGCCAATCCTGATTTCTTCATCCAGGAATAATTTATTGTTAACTGAACATCCGAGATAAGCTAGGCTATATATCAAGTGACATATTCTTTCTAGAACATTGTCTTCATTGTAGATGTCTCTGTTCCAGACAAGCAGGCCTGCATTTGCCAGTGACATGTTCATACATTCTTCGATGTCACTGGTCTATCATCTTCTTGGTCTTCCTCTTCTTCTCTCATCTTGCACTAATCAGCCTTTTGATACCGCCATGTCGCTTTAAGTGTCCAAAATACTGTAACTTCTTTCTTATGATGGTATTTAGAAGCCTCCCTTAATTTAGTTTCAGTAATTAAAAAATTTAAATGGTGTTCTTTTTCTCTGTCCATGATATTCATAGGATCTTTCTGTAACACTTCATTTCAAATGAATTTATTCTTTTTTTGTGTGGATATTATCTTGTGTAAAGTCCAATTCTCACATCCATATGTTGCCACTGGGAAAACTCATGATCTTAAAAGGGTTACTTTAGTGTCCTTATATGCTAGGATAATGCTGATAATTATAAAAGTATAATTAGCATGAATAAAATAGCAACAGATAAAAACCTAACCCTAACTAAGATTTTAATTTTAAATAAAAAATATTGTACTAACAGAGTTGCTGGTAACATATTCTATTCGATACATAGCTATCAGCCTAGCATATTTTGGCTGTACAGATCTTCTACACACATATGTTCAGTTAGGTTGCTATTATTTTCTGAATGGCCCGAATGCATAGTTGTTTACAACAGCGATTAAATATGGTACCTTGGTCATTTTGAGATGCAAATTATCTCTGTACATCCTGCCAGAACAAGATTTACTAACATATCTAGTACAAAATCAATAAATCCTGATTAGTGCTACAGTTTAAGAAAATTCTAGTGTGTAACTCAAACAACTTGCTGTTAGCGCTTCATTAATTTAGAAAGAAATGGAGGTGTTAGGGAGAAAATAAGAGTTTAAAACACAAAAAAACATTATTGGAAAAACAAGCATGCTCTGTTTTGGTAATACACACAATTCTCTCATTTCTTCCTCCTCCTTCCCCCCCCCCCCCCCAAGCAAATTGGAACATAACATTTAGTACTAGAAACTTGGATACTGTGGGTAAAAAAAGCCAAATGAGACTTCAAATTCTCCATGAAAAAGTGGTTCTAACACAAAAACACATGAATTACCTTTATTTAAAGGTAAACACACTCCTATTGAATCAGATTTATGTAGACGTTTACAGAGTAAAGCATGACCCCAGAAAAGTGTATTGCAGGTCCCATAATGCATAGTTGGTCTAGAAATATGGCAAGTAAACAAGTCGATCAGATTACAAGTCTTTCATAAAGTTTGCAAATGATAGAGGATTAAGAAATTAGGAAAAGAGTTGGTATAATATTATGTATTGAACATATTGAGAGACAGCAAGTAAAATGGTTCGGTCACCTTATGAGAATGAAGCCAAACCAAATACCAATAAGAGCATATAACACAAGAATATCCGGGTGTAAGGCCAAAGGCAGACCCAGAAAAAACGGTGAATAGAAAACATCAAAATAGCCTTGAACAAACATGGACTAAATGCAACCTCAGCGACACATCTGGCCATGGAACGACAGCTTAAGCTCCCACCCCTACGCTTGACCGCAAGTGTGATCAACAATCATTTACCTGGGAAAAGACAATTATAGTACATGTACCACCAATGAGGATCTCATGAAAATAAGTGAACTATTTAATTGATGGTCTAATTGAGACACAACTTTGGAGACATAGCTTACACAAATATTAAGAACAAAAGTAAGTTTAGTAATGAAATTGGTTTGGAATCTGAAGGGGAAAAGAAAGGAGGAAGACTGAAAAACACAGATAAAATTCTTTTGTTGAAGACTTGTACTTATAATATATTTTTTTTAAACATTTTTGTTTGCATTGTGTTTGTATCTTGATAAAGACCCTTTGGATGTACTATAGAAACTGTCCCTGTTTATATTCTTTGGTTCAATCACATATCATGTGCATGCCGTGCTCTCATCTGCGCGAAATACACAAGAGAACCCCCTTCATCTCTTGTATGACCCTTAGGGTGGGGGTTGTCAGTGCGTAGCATGCAGATCGATTCATCCGGTAGCAGTCCCTAATGTCTACGATCATCCCTTCTCCGATCTGCATTCGTGACATAATTTAATCTCCTACAATTTGCTATTTTGTTTTCTGACAATATGGTCTGCTAGTGATGTAATTTCATTGAAAACACAAAAACTGCTCACACTATAACAAACATGGAATAAAGCTGTGCATAATAACAAATTTTGTCCACATTTCGGAATAGTAGGTAGGCACATATGTTATTGTACCTATTCTTTACATAACATATTTTAATTATGTAAAAAATTATATTTATATTCTAACATATCAATATTTAATCATACTGTATTTCCATTTTTATTACATCTACCCTAATCGTTTTTTTGTCAAAGACTCTGATTTCTTGATTGTTAGATATTTAGACTCTGCTTTTTAGACTAAAAGTACTGCATATACAGAAATTTATAGTCCATATTTTGGTGCGCTGCCCCCTTTAATATTTGGCTGCAATATGAATTAGCTAATAGACAATCATATAAAGACTTCATTCTATCAAATATTTCAAGAGATCAATATTTTACATAGTACTATTGTCATTTCACACAAAATTGGTGGGGGGGGGGGTGTTTTAAAAAAAAATGAATTGGTGTTACTCCTGTTAATTATCAGACTATATTATCTACCGGTAAGTATATACAATTCTTAATAAAATTGACTAAATATAGATAAGATGGACTTGAGAGTTTTTCATACTATCTTTCATTCTCCCGTGGACATAGTTTCTTTATGCTGGTGCAGAGTTAAATTAGCAAAGTACAAAAAATAATACAGGATAATAATGGTGTGGTTATGGCATATATCTGCATACCCCTGGCATATATCTGCATACCCCTGGGAAAAAAAACACTTGTTATGCTCATCTTTATCATGAAATATTAGAGAAAATACCAAGAACAAACAAACATGGATGACAGATGAAATATTAGAGAAAATACCAAGAACAAACAAACATGGATGACAGATGAAATATTAGAGAAAATACCAAGAACAAACAAACATGGATGACAGATGAAATATTAGAGAAAATACCAAGAACAAACAAACATGGATGACAGATGAAATATTAGAGAAAATACCAAGAACAAACAAACATGGATGACAGATGAAATATTAGAGAAAATACCAAGAACAAACAAACATGGATGACAGATGAAATATTAGAGAAAATACCAAGAACAAACACACATGGATGGCAGATGAAATATTAGAGAAAATACCAAGAACAAACAAACATGGATGACATGAAATATTACAGAAAATGACAGAAAGAAAGCTAAAAGTACTCCAAAATTCTCAATTATAGACAAGGAGATACGTAACATGTGCAGAAAAGGGAAAAAACAATGGCTAGAAACAAAATGCAGTGAAATAGAGATGTCCATACAACAGAAGACAAAATTAAAGCATAAGGAGATAAGACTGATCACAAAAAAGAAAAATCCTATAAATGGCGGTTGCTGCATAAAAGATAAGAATGGTAAAATAATATTTGATAAAACAGAAGCACTTACAAGATGGGCAGACTATGTAACAGAACTTTTTGATGACCAACGGAACAAAAAATCAACAATACACAACAATGATGGACCAGCAATATTGAAATCAGAAGTAGAACATGCAATAAATTCAATAAAATGTGGAACGGCTGCAGGCTCGGACAACATAACAGCAGACATAATAAAAACTCTAAATGAGTTTGGTGTAGATACTATCACAGAAATTTGCAATGACATATACGAAACAGGCCATATACCTAAAGACCTAACATCATCAATATTCATACCACTACCTAAGAAGCCCAGGGCTGTGGACTGTACAGAATATAGAACAATAAGTCTATTGAGCCATCTAACTAAAATACTTCTCAAGATAATACATGAAAGAATTAAGAACAAAATAGACAAAGAGGTCGGTGAAGAACAATTCGGTTTTAGGAAAAACAAAGGAACCAGAGAAGCTATACGGAGTATCCGGCTAGTGATAGATAAATATATAGAAGTCCAAAAAAGTATCTACCGGTATATTTCCTTTATAGACTACAGCAAGGCCTTTGACAGAGTCCAACATGAAAAATTAATCAAATGTCTTCAATAAATAGGCATAGATGGAAAAGACATTAGGCTGATTAGAAATATATATTGGGAACAAACTGCATCAATAAGGTGTGAAAAACAGCTACCGGTACTCTCCGTACATAGAAATAAGAAGAGGGGTAAGACAAGGATGCATTTTATCACCAAGCCTATTTAATATCTACACAGAGAATATCTTTAAAAATATAGAAGAAATACCAGGACTCAAGATCAATGGGAAAATAATAAACAACCTTAGATATGCAGATGACACTGTTCTTTTGGCAGAAAGGGAACATGAACTACAAAGACTAATAGATCAAGTAAAATGAGAATTATAAAATGCTACATCTATTCCATATTAATGTATGGCTCAGAAACATGGACACTAAATAAACAATTAGAAGACAAAATTGATGCCTTTGAGATGTGGGTATATAGAAGAATAGGGAGAACATCATGGAAAGAGAAGAAAACAATAAAGAGGTGCTAAAGACACTTAATATGAAGAAAGAACTACTAAGAGAAATAAAGATCAGGCAAATAAAATACTTTGGACACATTAAAAGACATGACACCTTATTGAAGACCTTACTTGAGGGTAAAGTCAAAGGGAAGCGAGCAAGAGGTAGGCAGAGATACAAGTGGGAGAGTAACATCACACGATGGACAGGTTACAGTCTAGCAGAGTGCACCACCAAGATAAGAGACAGGAGATGTTGGAGATACATTGCAGCCAATCTTCGTTGCGGAGACGGCACTTGATGATGATGATGATGCTCATCTTGGAGTAATTTGTTTGTTTGAGAACCCCAGGAATTGCAAGCGATTAGCTCTTACTTCCTATGTGCAGTGTAGTGGTTTTTCTGAGTTTTCTTTCATACCCAGGAGACTTCAGCTTTTGGTTTAGTGCAGTGCCTATTGAATGAACTTTCTACTCAGGGGGTCTTTAATTACATAATTAAACAGAATGAAATTCCGATAAATAGGAATATACGACACATCCAATATTTTGCACGGTGAGAGCCCCTAACCACTCGGCCTGCACACTGAGTGAGAGGTGGATGGCCAGTTCATTGTGCGCAAATAGCTAGATCTGTATTTTAAGTTACCGGTATGACTTTAATTTTCCGATATAGTGCAATAGCATATGAAATTAAAAAGTTAGTATGTTGTCACTTGATTTGTCCACTGATTCTTGTATTATACCCACACAAAATTCAAGTATGTTGCTTGCTTAGTCCCGCTCAGTGGTGGAGTTCTACAGGGCATGTTTGTGACAACCAAGGTACTGGGTTAAAATTCCATCACAGGCAATTGTTTCCCTTCAGAAAGTTCATCCTATAATACTTGCTATGGCAATGTGGCAGTTTCATAGGAAAAAAAATAAACAATTGACATATGCTGGTTTGATCATTGTGATCTACTAGTGGAATGCTGCAATAATTCTAACCGCGTATGGGGCAAAGGGCAGTGGTTATGCCCACCCCCTGGACATCAGAACATGACTTTTAGTACTGGGAACATAGCCAAACAGGTGCCCTCTCACCATAACAATTTTCTACAAAAAGGTCTTTAAAAATCTAGAAAAGAGGGTATTTATATTTGCAATGAAAATGGGCAAATGACCTTTTTTTTTTTTTTAAAGATGAATCCCCTCTTACTGAAGTTGTACCCAACATTCTACACCTGCATGCAACATTTTATACGGCCTGCCAAATAAATTGCAATTATACTTCTGCATTCATTCTCAAACTCCTGCAGATTAGCAGGATGTAGTCCAGAGAATGGAAAATGTGTTGGTTCATGGTTTGCTGCGATATCTGCACCTGTCTTGTTATTGTTCCTTTCTCCAAGCCTGTAGACAGCATCATCTTTTTGGCTGCGCTGCACTGCATGGGTGAGTTGACTTCCTCGAATATCATGCAACCTTTGATGATGGACTTATTCCTGGAAATGATGCCTGATGGAAATGAGTCTTTTATTTGTTATTATTTGCTTCCAGTTTTTTTCTAGTTGTCCTATCTCATTTCTCCTATTTGTGGGTGGCCTGGGATCTGCTGGAGGATCAAGTCTTTTGCTTGGTTGTTTAGTTCAGGTAGTAGTGATTTTAAGCCATTAATGGGGGTTCTGGAGGGCCTGCAAAGGAGATTTGACATCAGTCAGGATAACTATCCTTTCTTCCCAGCCCAACAGAATAAGAGTTGCTTCTTTGATTGCTTCACACTCTGCCTAGGAATGTGTAGAATGAACACTTGTGACTTGATTTTTTTCGATTTTGTCTGTGCATGTTCATTCTACAAACAGAGGCAAAGAGGATCAACGCCTTTGAGATGAAATGCTACAGAAAGATACTTAGAATATCATGGAAGGAAAAAAAAGAGAAACTCATATATTATAAACACATTGAAGATACAAGAGTGTTGTTACTAAACACAATAGCAAAAATAAAACTACACTGTTGGTCATATAAAGAGACACAACTGTTTAGAAAGACAAATAATGGAGGGCAGAACACCTGGGAGGAGGAGAAATTAATACGTCATTGGAAAGTACAAGCCTCATGGTCTAAGACAGGAGTGTTCGGGGGTTCATTGGGAAGACAACGTTATGGAGATAATACACTGGGTTCATTCTATATACATGCTTCTTCATCCTCCACTGAGCCATCTGTATATACTCTTGTCCAAGAGAGTTTATGGTAGTCAATTTGGAGCATCTTCAATAATATTTGTTTTAGGAAACTTAGATCTGAATTAGATTTTGTCATTACGTTCTGTATATACTCTTGTCCAAGAGAGTTTATGGTAGTCAATTTGGAGCATCTTCAATAATATTTGTTTTAGGAAGCTTAGATCTGAATCAGATTTTGTCCTTTCATTCGGTCTTCTATTCTTATATAGAAGACTTCATATAGTCTTCTATTCTTGGTAATGGTTTTTGGATCCAAGGAGGCACATGGGATATTTGTTATCTTTTTTTGCATGAGGACAACTGTGGTTTTCTTCTCGGTGTGTGAACCTCATCCACAAAGCTAGTTCTTTGATATGCTTAGTTGCATGGTATAAATGTGATGTGTAGATCATCCCATGATCACGTCACACCTCTTGGCTGATTAGATGGATCCGTGTTTCTCATTTGTCACTTTGTATAGCGATGATTACGAAGTAATCCCTTTAGCTGTGAGCAGGTAGGTCTTGACGGCCCGAAGCTTTTCTGACAAAAGTGCGCCTTCCTCATTTGAATAAGAGGGTGAAGCCAAAACTCGTATAAGGCTTTTTTTTTTATAGTCAGCGAAATAAAGTAGGATCGGCCAAGAGTAATGACCTAGTCACGGGTTAGCGCGCAGGACTTATTTAATATAAAGTCAGTCATGCATGGCCAGTGAAAAATATGCGACACGTCTGCTACCACACTAGAACATTGACCTTATTTGCAATAGTTTGGATTGTGCAACCCATTCTCTCGACAATACATGCCTGTCTACACATTATTCTTCTGAAGTATTTTCCGTGATTTTCATTGGTCGCTGTACACTTATGTCAACAGCCAATGAGAGTCAAATAGCGTCAATTTAGAAGAATAATTCCGGATGAGCTCACGGAACTGTATAGCACAGGGACTAAATGCGACTGCCTCACTAATCATCTGCCAATTAAGGATCTTTGATTCTAATGCAGAGATGTGCAATATATTTTGGGGCCAGTAAGATGGAAATTTTCATACGTTTTATGGAATTGAAAGATTTTGTTTTATGGTGCTGCAAGTAGTGTTTCCAAATCTCGGGGGCCGGTGCGTAGTGTACTGTAGTCCTTTAGGATCGGCATGGCTGTTGGGGAGAAAATCGCATTTGGTCCGCTGGTCGTATTTTTTCTCAACCTTGTTCTAGTGTGGATGGGAGAGAGGATGTATGGTTTGGAGAAGTGAGTAGAAATACGCAAACTATAGTGGAATCCCGTTATAACAACTTGGTCCGAACCAACAAAACAATGTGTGTATGTGTGATAACCGAAATTAGTTATATACAGTGCTTACTTAGAACACATGTTTCTGATATTTGATTTGAACACAACAGACTGAGGGGTTCTCTGGACTACATTCTGTAAAAAAAAATCTAGTAGGAAACTTGTCCTGCTATAAGAGATCCGGTGGGAGTTTGAGAACGAACGCAAGACATTATAAAACTGTCACGCTATAAGTATTCCAAATTCCTCTTCAGTAATGTACTGCGGATTACGTCACTCTTCGTGGCTGATGTGATTTTAATTGGTCGGTTTGCGTATACTTTGTGACTCCAGCCAATGAAAAGCACAGATCAATCAAAAGTTAGCCAATTTGTGTGACCAGGCCACGATACTGTATCTAAAAAGGGCTTGTCTTTTCCTACTAGTTCTTTCTGCTTCCAGAGAAAGGCGTGCAGTAGAGTTTCTCGGTATGATGCAAGTTTTCGAAATGTGTATTTCACGTGACTTATTCTTTCCAGAACGTAGTCTTCCTTATGACTCTCATGAAATCCCGTCGGTCTTTGGCATGTTGTCCTGCTTCCTCTAGCGACATGTACATGCATTCCTGAATATCTCTTGTCCAACGACGTCTTGGTCGGCCTCTCTTGTCTCTAGTGCCTTATATCGCGGACCCCCTCCTTAACAACACTCTTTCCATGCCGTCGTCTTTTCGCATGGCGGAAGAAATCTTAAGTTCCTTAATTATGATGTTTAAAAGCCAGCCTTCTTGAACGTTGATTTTTCTTGGCACGTTTTAGTTAGTCTTTTTTCCTGTCCGTGGTACTCTCATGAATCTTCTATAACACTTTATTTCGAAATGCCGCCCCTTAAATTATTATTCTGTTTACATTATTGAATTGTTCAAATTGTATTTTGATTTCGCTGCTTAATGCGCCTCTCTGTATCATCGCACGACACGGCAATGCTTCCAAACATTTGATTATAATTACAATCTGAGTGACGCGTGTAACTTGATTATGACGTTTCACTTGTTTACCTCTATTCAGCTTCACAATAATTGCATATTTGCTTGTTGTTTTGACTAGTGATTGTAAATATAGATCACGTGGTATAATTGGTGCGTTATGCTTTTTACGTATTTTATAGAAATGTTTGTAAAACTCCATCTTACAAAAAGGAAGTAGTAGTATGGACGACTGCAACGTAGGTCAGGACACCTTAAATTACTAATTGATTTCTTCTGCGTTCGCTCTCAAACTCCCGCAGATTAGCAGGTGTGGTCCAGAACGGAATGTCGTCGGCCTGACATATACTAGTTCAGCACGGTCCCTGTTATACTTTAATCCTCTGGGATGGGATAGCTATCTCCAGCCCCTAAACCTCCTTAGTCGCGCCTTACGACGTGATGACAAGCAACAGTGCGGGAATTCTTGGAATACTTAATAACGAACTAATATTGAGAGAATATATTAAATCAACCAAATCCTCTGGGATGGGATAGCTATCTCCAGCCCCTAAACCTCCTTAGTCGCGCCTTACGACGTGATGACAGGCAACAGTGCGGCAATTCTTGGAATACTTAATAACGAACTAATATTGAGAGCATATATTAAATCAACCAAATCCTCTGCTCGTAAATGACAAACTGGCCCATTTGCAAAAAAAAAAAATCATGCAGGCGCCCATGTCTTGGCTATAATTTTTTGTCATTGATTCCATCTTTAGTTTAACGAGATTTCTTATTCTTCAGTATACAGTGTGTTATTTGTTCCAGCAAATGTCATTTGACAGAAATAGATGCGGGAACCATGATCTAATGTAGGTATTTATGTTATCACAAGTTGCCAGTTATCACACACAGAAATGCCAGTTGTTATCACACACGGGGAAAAAAAAAGTCTTTAGACTGGAAATTTAAATGTTAATGATGCCAATATTGTCCTAGCAATCTGCAATTTTCACTTAATTTTAGTCATTTTACGTTGCTGACAGTCTCCAATAAAGACTTTTCAACTGAATTAATTCGCGACGTTTTTTTTTAAATTATTGCTGGGATTTCGGTTAGTTACTATTTACATACTTGGAATCTAAAAATAAAAATAACCACAACCTGTTGCCTGTGAAAAAATTCAACACGTCTCATCATTGAGACATCTTGTATACATTATTTTACTTTTGTTTTCTACCAAATAATTCCCATAAATAACGAATAGATGTCAGCGGATATTGTATCTTTGTTCTTCTGTAGCAGACTCCTAGGTCACCACGACGTGTTCTTTATTATAAATTTCATCACCAAAGAAATAAATGCATGACTTTATCACGATTTGGACCTTAATCGTCTCGATTGTGAAAACATCGCTATAAACCATCCAGTCATCAAATCGGGTTATGGTTGTTCTATCTATACCCAGTTGCCCTTGTTTGCCCTGCTCTGGATATGGCCTTGATCCTGTGTGCTGTTTGTAAGCTTGTTCCTGTGGTTTCTTTGATTTATATGATCCATCTTGTACATGGTCTGAGAATTATGGTTGTTAAGTTAAGTGACACTCCCTGTCAACGACTGTCATACTTTTTGACGTTTTTTCTTCTTCTTTCGTTCGCTAATAATGTCTATATCTGCAGTGTTGTTTCTTGTATAAATTGGACAGTGTTTTCCATTTCTGGTTTTGTACCATAAAGTTTAACATTCATTGGTGTATCAGAAGGCCAGTATGTGCATCGTAATCTGTCATAGTTTTCACATTCTTGAAGGATATGTTCTGAAGTCTGGTTGGCTTGCCCACATATACACTTTGCTGTTGCACCAATTTTAAATTGTGTATACATATGGCTATTTAGTCTATTGTGTCCAGTTCTGAGTCGAAATATGATGACCTATTCTTGTCTGTTAAGTAAATAGTAGTCATCACGTGAGGGTAAGTTAGGCTTTCGTTGTGCCTTTATTATGGATTTCTTTTGGTGATAACTGATTGGTACATTCGGACTTTTGACGTAAACCCCTAACTATTGGCGTAATTTGTGGATATCTCCTTGTGGAGTTATTTTATGTTTAATTATTTGTATAAAGCAAACACATAATATGCTGTTTATCTGCTCAGCTAATGCGTAACATGAATCTTGGTGCGCTCGTAAGAACAAGTGCTCACGTCATACCAGTTAAAAAGTGTTCGCGAGCACTAGCGATTACATGAATATTGTTCGTCGTCTGAAAGGTTGAGAACCCATGACAAATGCTGGAAGTTGTTGGTGTAAACGAGTCACAAGAACGTCACTTGTGTAGTTTAAAACAATATGTAAATATCTCTAATATAATAGCCGTATTCTGTCAGATCACCGGAACGCTCTATACATAGCGCATTTACGTCACAAAATTCGATGCGACATCCAATCAAAACGATTGGTGTCCTGAGTTTATTTAAAGCAGACGACATTTTTGTATACTCATGTTATTGATGCGCTAAGCGGTAAACATCTGTATCAGCTTGTGGTTAAAGTTATCTAAAATACATTATATTTAAAATAGACATAATTTGCTTTAATTGATGGATGAAGATCGCAAGAAAACGTCAAAAACACAAAAGAGCGAAAAGCTAGATGTTTGAGTCGTCAAAAGTCAATCATTCGTATTCGTGCCGCAAATGCTGCAGGGAAAGACATTGAATTGAAAAAGAAATGCAAAGAATTGCTAAGAACCCGTTCAACAAAGACAAACAAGACTTGCTAAGGATGCTGATTTGCATCGCCGTCGACCTGAGCTAGACACCAGCACATAGAGAATATCAACGTCGTAACAGACAGTATGAACCTGTTGAGCAAACGCAGAGATGTCGAACCGCAGATGCCGAGGATCACTAATTGTCACAAAGTGCGACGATGCCAAGCAATTTCAAATGGAGATGCAAATTTTGCTGAGGATCGTATTGCTGCACATAGCTGTGGAATTTTCGATATTATTTGTCAATTTTGTGGTGCTAACAATTTTGGACGATGGCCAGTTTACAAGTTGTTGCCGAAAGGAAAAGATCATGCTCCCAAATCCACAAGACATCCATGGTAATAAACTGGAGTATCCCGAGTTCCGAGATCTTGATGCTCTCTGACAATGCGAGAATATTCGCTCTGATAATAGCACTCCTTCTTTCGCGTCAATGGGAGCAAAAGTTACGAAATGTCGAGGTCCTATGTTTAAAAGTTCATGGACAAACGTATAATTTAACTTCTCATATACAACAAAGTTCCACAGTTCGCTCAGTTTTATATTTTGGACAGTACTCAAGTAACAGACGTTTGACAAGCACGTGGCGGAAGAGAAATTCTTGATAAAATCGATCGATGTTTTCGTCAACACAATAGACTAGCATAATCGTATCTGTTAATGCGTAATATTGAAACAAGAGAGATTCAAAAAGCTGCTCACACTGGAAGAGAAATCCCAATAGTAAACATGATCTTTAAGCGCGACCATCAATGTGATAAACGTCGCTATAATTAAACATCTAACGAGGTTGCAATAGTTTTCGTCAACGACGATGGAAAACAATCTTTTAACCTCGACATTAGCATTTACCTATTGAATCCGGAAAATCGAACAAAGCAGTTCATTAATATCAATATACTTAGCTTGAATATGGATTCAATGTCATACTCGTTTTTGTTCGCATACAGTGAGCCGGGTTGGCAAGCACATTGGCTATGTAAAGCATATCACGGTAAGCAACCAAATAAATTTCGTCCCGACCGGATCTGATCGAAATTAGTTTAGGCATAATAAACACGAGACGTTTAAAATTGTACATTTAATTACAGTATTACGCACAATATACACATGATCATGTGACTGTCAACGATAAAAAAATATATAAATTTGGCAACACAAAAAAGAGCACCTTAAGACAATACCACCAGATCTGATGAAAAAATAACCAGCTGTTGCATCACTGGCTATAACAAGTGTGCATGTCGTAAGAGGTCGAGCGTTTAAAAACTAGAACAGAAGCACTGATGAAAGAAGATTAATATATGGAACGTGGTATGAACACTTAATATGGTATGAAAAGGAACACGTGGAGAGAACTTTCGAGAATTGTACAGAATGTGGACTACGTGCTTAGATAGGAATTGCTGAATGCATGCACATATATAAGATAATGGTTGGCCATACTAGTTGTAGAATATCAAATGTGACTGACGTTGACACCAACTAATAGCAGCATGCGTTTATGTGATGTTGTGCCTACATACAACAAAATGATGGAACATACCTTCTATATACACACGTAGGCATCCTGTGAATAGGGTGATTTATTTTTACATCACAGCACCAAGAGTTGAAGTCTTCTGGGTATGAAAACTCTAAAAACTTAGTTTTCCAAACTATTTTCCCACATTAAAAAAAAATTGCAAATGGGGTACAATATCATTACTGTACTTAGTCATTGTGGATTTTTTCTTCGTTTGTTCTCAAAACTACTGCAAATAAGCAGGAAGTTGTCCGGAGAGCGTAATGCGATGGGTCATTGTTTTTCAGTTGTGTTGCGATATCTGAGCTTTTCAGCCGTACACATCCGACTTCAGCATGGCTTCTGGATCAGGTTGACCCTATATGTGATGATACAGCCAACTCCTACCCTATAATCTCCTTATTCGCCTCTTACGATATATATGGAAGTAAGCGGTGTTGCTATATATATATATTTATATATATATATATTTATATATATATTTATATATATATTTATATATATATATATATATATATATATATATATATATATATATATATATATATATGTTCCAAAAGCGTAGATGATTGATTACTTGATTTATGTTTGGAAGATAAGGGCGGGGTTTTTTGTTCAATGTAACTTCATTCGGAAAATATAATATGATATTTAGTACTAAGAAACAAACATGGTAAAACTTTCTCCGTAGCGGGTTTCCCCCCTAGAATTAAAAAAAAAAATCATCATTATCTGTTTCACAAATGAGGTGGTTAACCGTAACCTGTTGGCTGGCGACACCCGGGAGAACAAGATATATAAGGATCAACGAAAAGCACAGCAGTAATAAAGAAAATAATCAATCTTATTGAAGACGTGGCCATCAACGCAACATTTTTTGTTATAAAAGTGTTTAGTACTTTTCCATTGCTTTTTGGGCATTGTAAATACGTTCAGTGGTTTATTGCTTTCTGAACGGTCCATATGCACAATTGCCTGTGGCGGGCTTCGAACTTGGCACATTGACCGTCACAGGCGCGAACTTTACCACGCCGCCAGAAAGCCGGATAAATAATCGATATATTAAAAAAATAATCAATAACCATATTACGTAAAAGGGCTGATTCTGCGCTGTCTTGATTCTTATTTACTATATCTTATTTGACGATTTGTCCCGAGTTAGCTTTCCATTTATTTTAGGGGAAACACCTACCTTTACCGAAATTCTATTTACACCCAGTTTATTTACATATCGTGGGACGCTTTTGTGGCTTAGATCGGTCTTGTGTCACATCTAACATCACAATGGATCGCAGATTATATATCTTTTAGCACAGTATTAGTTAGTTATAGGATCATCCTCATTGTAAACTGGACACTCAATAGTCGCCCCGATCTCTCCCTGAGTGTATCCACCATTACACTTCTGCTGACAGTACCGGTCCTCTGCTAGTTGACCATCATCCAATACTAAAAATGACTGGAAATACAGAAAAATGTCTATTTATATATATAATGCAAGATGGTTGTAAAAATCTAGGTCAAAACCAGATAATATATTTCACCCAGATAAAATGATTCAGAGGATATTCACTCTTGAAATTCGTCTTCAGTGTTTTGTTGGTTATATTAGGGCGTTTTATGAAAGACTCGTTTCTGGAGTTTAAATCCAGGCGTATTTAGCAATCACCGACAACAAAACTTCGTTGACGTGTTAATTGTCGCGCGGTGGACACGTGATCGTGGAAAGTCACGGAAATAAGGGAATCCCCAAATCGGGCCTGCGTGACTCATCATCTCGTGCTGACCAATCATCTTTACCTTTACTGTTTAGTCATCCCCGAGTCATGAATGAGCGCCGTTAGCATTGGCGAACGTCAGCCAATCGGATTTGGAAGCTTTGCACGAGGACATATTGCAAGGTGTCATATGTTTTGGAGACTTCAAGTAAACATTCCTTTTCGTGACATGAAAGCGATTATCAGACCGTTCTAATCAACTAGTGTGTACCTGCTGGTCTGTTGTACTGTGTGAATATTGTTCTGATTTTGATGTTTTTTTAATCCACCAACGCAAAGCTACTTTTGTTTGTTTAAATCCACACGTTAAATGTGACACCGATCAATGGATGAGATTACCATCGATATCCTCAATTACGATTCAACACTGAACCGCCCACGGGACAAAAAAATGACCGCCAGAAAAGGTAAGGGATATTTAAGTCACTTGATTGAAGCTTACTATAGACTGCCATTTCTCCCCCTCCCCTATTTAAATATAGAACACTGTTTTGCATATTTTACACAGATTGTTTGTGCTAAATCTGAAAATGAGGATAAGAATCGTTAAAAATTAATAAATGTACATCTTAAAATAAGAATACGATTCTTATCCTCATTTTAAGATGTGTATTTATTAATGTTTGTTGTTTTGCTTGTCATGATTTGTGATCGTTGAGTTTCCTAGGTTAAGGGTCGCGATGCATTAATGCAATGATTCTCAACGTGAGCCACAGCTACTGAGATTTGTATGGGAAGGGGTGTGCGGTGAATAATTTTTAAATTATGGGGGGGGGGCACAAACCCGTCCTGTGAGCCTTAGGAAATGTACAGTGGGGTGGCTTCTCTGAGCTTTCTTTCATACACAGGAGACTTAACTTTCGGCGTGTGCAATGCCTATTGAAGCAGCAATTATATATAATTGTATAGATAATAGCTACAAAGCTTCCATAAGTGAGCCCCAATATAACGGCGTCATCTACTAAGGTTTCCTGTTGCATGGGTGGTTTGTCTAGTGAGACCCACAGACGCAACCGTATGCGTGGCGTCAGAGATAGGCGACCTCTGGAGACGACCTTTGTGTGTGCTACTTTTCGTTTATTCTATTTATGTAATCCATCTTTTGAGTGGTCTTTCCCTGACTTTGTATTTGTTTCTTAAGCCACATATATTTATTGTGCCAAATTTGGTGGTTTGTTTACGTTTGATATTGATAATCGTCTTATGAGAACTCTGATGAAAAGTTTTTTATCCGGAAAAATGAGACACATCGAAAATATATTACTTAGTTGGCATATCATCATCATGTGACATTCTTTCCAGAATGTGGTCTTCCTTATCGATTCCCTGAAAATTCCGCAAATCTGGGCGAGTTGACCTGCCGCAGTTAGAGACATGTTTAAACAATCGGATATATCACCGCACAATCACCGTCTTCGGTTCCTTTTTCCGTTAACTCTGCCTTCAGCTATTAATCTTTCCATGCTGTTATGTCTCTTTATATGGCCCAAAAAACCACACACACAGTTTTCTTGTTAAGATATTAAGGAGCCAGCATATATAATTGTAATTGACAATTTTAATGTGCTAATTGAAATTATAACTCGTTAAAAGTCTTCAAAATTTGCGGCTGTTTTCGTTAAAGCCAACCTCATGTCATTCGTTTCTAGTATGTCGCGCTTACAATCGGTAACCCCCTATTTCGGTTATACCCATATTCGCCTTGTGTTAATACAGCACTTACATTTTCGGCGTGTTGGGGGGGTTGTCCCTACCAGCTGATTTATCGACATAAAATGTTTCTGTCTGTTTGGTTTTCAAATAAAATGTTGAAAATTCGTTTTTACGAGTATATTTGATAATTTAAAAATGTATACTACTACTTTAACACAAAGCGTAAAAATAAGTTCCTTTAAAAATCACTATTTGGGTTACAGTTTCAGCCGACTGCCCAACCGGAAAACCATTCACAGCCGTATTTGGGTTCACGACCCGTGGGTTGGGAAGCTGTGTTTTAGCACAAAAGTTTAGATACAAGGACTAGAAGCGCATCACACAGGAGTACATGTGTTTCCTTTGTTATTTCTAGCGCTGATCCAATTCTCAAATCATAGTAGCTATACTCTGTTCACTCCAAGAATGAAGTGGGTCAGTGCTTCTGATTAGTTGTTGGGCACAGAACGCATTAATCGAGTGTTAAGTGCCCAATAATTTTGTTTTTAAATATTGTTTTTAATTGTATTTAAATGATGTTGTTTTTACATGTCATCAGCTGTTTCTTCTTCAGCGTTCATTCTCAAACTCCCACTGGATCTCTCTTGTAGCAGGACCATGGTCCTATTAGATTTCCAGAAGGATGTAGTCAAGAGAATGGAAATGCGTTGTGTCGCCGTTTTATTTGCGCCAATGGCCCGACACATCCGTCTTCGGCGGTATCAGCTGTTTAACAATCACCTGTTGTCACGGAGTAATATGGGCTGTGTTTTTACCCACTTCATTCTTTAAGTGAACAAAGTATAGAGAATGTACACTAACGTCTTGACTAAAATCGCATTATTTTTTTAGGGGATGCGATGTGGTCGAAGACGGAAAACGTGCTGACTCAAGTTACGAGACGAGTAGGTGCCATGTGAGTTGAGCAAGCGCTTCTCCTTGATATTTTTTTATACAGCTGGCGGCACTTGTTTTGATATTTCAGACTTGTCCGTGCTTTTCTTTGATTGAAGACACAAAGTAATGGCAAAAGTGACTAATGCTCCGGTGCATCAGCCAAGAGTTGTGACACCGTGTGAGAACAGTACGCATTAATATTCTGAGTAAGAACTTTACAAATACTTTACGCGAAATCACGGCTATGTTATGTATAACAACGGACAGCAGAGGCCGACCAAGACGTCGCTGGACATGAGATATTCGGGAATGCATTCACATGTCACTAGAGCAGGGGTGGGCAAACTTTTTGTGCAGAGGGCCTCTTTGAAAATTGTAACGCTATTGGAGGGCATTTCTCCACGTGTGAATGCCTGTAGTGTGCTAAGTTATCAGCCAGAGTTTTTTCACTATCGTATCACACAAAAAATGTTATTGCAATCAGTACAGAATAATAAATGCTATCGTTAAAGTTATTTCTGATATCTACTTTTTTTAAATAAATTACTGTGCATCTTGTCGGATATTTGCTGTGTCTAGCGCGGTTGTTTTATAGCGTAAGTTCCTGATATTAGACAACTTCAGCGATCAATTACTGTGCGTCTTGTCGGATATTTGCTGTGTCTAGCGCGGTTGTTTTAGATCGTTGTAGGTTCCTGATATTAGACAACTTACGTTTATTTGCACCGATGACTCGACATATCCATCTTCGGCGGGGCATCTAGTTAGTTATTGGTCATATTTTCGGTTTGTTATATACTGTTGGTCATATTACACAATTGATGCCGCGTCTATACTGCTGCTACTACCCCCAACTTGTGTGATCAATAACTATGCACATGGTTCGATTATTGGTCATGTCTAGGGATGTTTGTTTTATGTTCTTGTGTGTTCTCCCTTGATTTGAACTTGATTGAGGACAAATGAGCTTTCTGCCTTTTCTTTAGCATAACCACTTTGTGTAGTATTATTTATTGTCATGCTATATCTGGATATATTTGTATATTTATACTATATATTGGCTCTTTTTTTTTGCTTTATTAATTTATTAATTGTGATAATTCCGTTGCGTCTTTTAGTACGTCTGCAATTTATTATTTTTATTTTCTATTGGATGTGTTAGTAACCCCATTCCCGACACTTAGTTGCCTCTTATTCTTCTATTTTTGAGTTAGTTCTCAGACTCCTGCAGACTAGCAGGATGTAAATTAGACTGGAGGAACAAATGCATTGTGTCATTGTTTACAGTTTTGCTGGCATATCCGACTTCATCATGACTTCTAAGCTACTTCTACCTTGTTGGGATGGGACGACCAACTCATATATAACCTTCCTAGTTCCCTCTTTCAACATGTATGGAAAGTAAACAGTGTTGCTATTCCTTTACTGCCCTTTCGAGCCATATCAACACACCGCCGTTTCGCCTTCTTTATGACATGTATGTTATGACTTCTTCAGTAATCCTGACAAGTGAATCCAGGAATAGGGTAATAAAGGTTTTGCTAATAACTGAAGACACAGATAATAACACATACAAATCAACGTTTCTACCAAAAGGCTTTATCAAGACAAAAATGAGACAAAATTAAAACATATAACAAGAAAACGAACAGTAAGGATATGGCATGACATGTGTAATATGAATTGCATCTTTCAATATTGTAATTGTGCTAAAATCTGTTATAGATCTGGGGTATGCAAGATATGCTGTCAGCTGTCACACATTGCGTAAGAGGCAAACCAGGTGTGATGATTACCACATCATTCCATTATGTACGGTTGGTCATGGAAAAACACGGACCTAACGCCTTATCACCAATACGCTTCAATGTTGTCGGAAAAGTTCACCTTTTCTTTCATTGAAGTCTGAAAGGGGAAAAAAAGAATAGCAACATTATACCCTGACATATATACTACAAGAATGTCCCCAGCATGCAGACCTGAGAAACAAGACATGACCCCACCCAAATCAGCGTTGAAGAGAAATTGTATGGCACAGTGGACACTCTAAACAGACAGCAGCCTATATCATAGAATCCGGGAGTCCCAACCTGAGTAATGATCGCCGAAGAAGAAGATACCCCTGACATACATATCGTAAGAGACGACTAAGAAGCTTTATTCTAGGTTCACTGTTCAATCAGAAAAATAAGTGACACAAAATCCATGCTGAAGTCAATAAGTTATGTCAAATTACGCTAATATCTCAGCCAAACTGTAACCATAACAACACATTTCGTTCTCCGTGCTACATCATGTGAATCAGCAGTCGAGGGTAGGCGAGCAAGAGGTAGGCAGAGATACAAGTGGGAGAGTAACATCACGAGATGGACAGGTTACAGTTTGAAAGAGTGCACCACCAATGCAAGAGACACGGGATGTTGGATGTTCGTTGCGAGACGGCACAAACGTTGAACCAGCAGTTTTAACAATGAACGCAGAGAAAGATGATGTTTCCGATTTATTCTTCTTCTTCTGTGGTCATGCTATACCGTCAGCCTGTCGTCAAGAGCAGTCCACTGTCTTCTCCAGGCCAGAGCGGCTGCCCCATAGCTTTTGCTTCAACGTCTGTATCCTCTGGCCAGGTCTGCTGTCTCTGCTCTTTGTATGTTGGGAAGTCCTGAAGTCTGGGTTCCGGATCCACATGGACATTCATCTGTGGCTGAGATCCTCAATCGGTAAAGGTGTTTTTCGATTTATGAAACTTTAAAATATCTAACCAATAATCACTAAACCATGACATAACTGCAATAAGTCAGTCTACGGTTGAATGAACCGCACCGTCACTATCTCTTATGTAGAGGCTTGATTTGATTAACAATAAATGAAGCCGTTGATATAGACGCTACATCATATATATAATTTCAGGAACTTATATGTGAAACCCCACACAATGTTGTTAAATTCCTAGTGGATGCCCTTCAGCTATAATTATGGTATGCTGAGTAAACATTAGTATGAAGGATAAAACAGCTATAGTTGTAATATTCTCTTATCCAATGCTCCCCTCCATTCGCAACCATCTACACTTGACCTTCTCTTATACACCCGCCCTCCCAATCTCTTTATAACCGCGTTCAATATTCGCCAACGCAAACTTTATTTATCACCGTACACGTACTGTGACCCATGGTCTGTAGCTACAGGAAACAAGTAGCTCTCGTCTGTACGATGTTTATTTTCTTCCGCGTTCCAAAACGGGGAAAAGTATGTTCTTGGAATCAAATGGTTCGCTCTAAATGGATTTTCTTTTGTTCTTTACTTAGTAGCATTCGGATATTATATATTACATGTGTATTTAGATCAGGTGTGCAAGCTTTGCGGGCCTGATTAATAACTGCTGTGGGGCTTGATGTGTATGGGACTTGGCCGACTCTTTTATTTAAAAGTCATGTTATTGACGTTCTACAGTTAGTAGAAGTAAAAAAAAACCTATAGCATTGTTAATGCCGTAGGAGTGTGAGATGTTAGCGATCTCACATTTCAGAGGCTCTGCAAATGAGGCGGTAGCCATCTCCTCTCCGCGCAGTCTTTACTTCCCGGATTAATCCGGTACCCATTAACGGCTGGGTCGATCCGGTAGCCGTTGCGATCTGAAAAACATTTCCGCCTCAACTGGGAATGAACCCCATGACCACTCATATGCGAAGCCAGTGCGCTAACGCGGCTTCCAAGTTTTCTTAAAAGTAGAAGTACTATTATCTATATACTGTATGTATGTTCTAGAAAGAGAGCTATATAACTACTATACTAACATATGGATGCGAGTCTTTGACAATAAACAAACAAGAAATAGGGAAATTAGAAGCAGCAGAGATGTGGTTCTACAGAAGAATGCTGAGAATACCATGGACTTCCAGGAAAAACTAATTTGGAGGTGTTGAAAGAGTCAAATGCGAGACGGAGCTTACTGAATCAAATAAGAAAATCATTTTTATGTTTTCTTCAAGTTTCTTAGTAAAAGACCACGTTATGAAACAGGGAGATTCGGAGAACATAGTCACAACAGGCAAAATTGAAGGCAACAGAGACAGGACGAACAACGTGATAAAATATTAGTTTAACAACCTGGCACGCCAGGAAAACAACAACGATGCTGATACATAATACTGGAGATAGAGAGCTGTGGAGATCCATGATCGCCTACACCAGCCGGCATGGCACCTGATGATTATGATGTTCCTTCAGCGAAAAATATGGTGCAGAAGAGCCGCGTTAGCGCACTGGCTTCGCATATGAGTGGTCCTGGGTTCATTCCCCAGATGAGGCGGAAATGTTTTCAGATCGCAACGGCTCCCAGGTCGACCAAGCCTTAAATGGGTACCGGATTAATCCGGGAAGTAAAGACTGCGAGGGAGAGGAGATGGCTACCCGCCCTCATTTGCAGAGCCTGTGAAATGTGAGAGCGCTAACATCTCACACCCCTACGGCATTAATAAATGCTATGGGTTACTTTACTTACTTATGGTGCAGAAACCAGAGCTCTCCCGTTCCAGCGATTTGATTATACTATGTGTAGTTATTGCATGTTGTAGAGACCCCATCGGCATATTCCCTTTGGTGGTTGTTCTGCTAAAAGTCTCTCTTTGGTATTTTTCTATTGTCTTCTAATGCCGATTGTGTTGCTTGTAGTGGCAGTCTGTCGTTTGTGTGTGTCGGAGGGTAAATTAATGGACTCACCCTGTACACGATTTGGCGACAGCAAGAGCATGCGGCCTTTAATCACACAGCTACAAAATATCTCCCTACAACTCCATAAAGGGAAATATGCAGTGTTTGACCGTTTTCTGACAGTGGCAGTCCTGTTTCTATTCATTCTAAGTACATATACGATCTAAGTCGATCGTTTTATCTTGTAGAAACATTACTTGTTGGTGCATTCTCTCAATACACTTCTCACGTTTCATTTCTCTCATTCTCTTTCTAAGTAAAAGTACTTTTGTTTAAGTAAATGTACCCTTTTAGGGGGGGGGGGGGTTCCACGGTCATGCATAGCTGACTTCCCCATCCATCCTAGATGGACATATCCTAGATCTGAGTTGCTATATACACATCTGACAGAAAATAATGTTTGGCAGGGGAGCTAAAGCTCTGACGTCTACTTTGCATGTATAGACTTGGGCAAGCTGCAGGTATACAGGTTTACCGAAAGGAAGATGTTTACCGTACTGATATTTTTATTGCAATCATGGATATCGAAGATAAAGGGTGTAGTACTTCTACTGTATCTATGGTCAGAATGCAGAACCTGAGGGGTGAATCGTGGTGTTGCAAGAAACGAGTGACATATGAATCAATAGAAGAAATATATATCAACTATATTTATATTAATATATATATATATATAATATATATATATATATTATATATATATATATATATATATATAATATATATAGATAATATATATATATATATATATAATATATATATATATTAATGTTGCAGGCTACTATCAGGCCACCTCTTGGAGTAGGAACTGGTCAGTTATAACTCGCTATAACTTCTTATATAACTTGTCTTCACTATAACTTGTCTTATTTAAATTGTTGTCATAAAAATTGTTGAAAATCAACTATATATTAACTATCAACTATATTTTATTAACTATCAGCTAATCACATGCTGAATATGAGATAGGAGCACATGTAGATATGCGGTAAGGCTGAACAGTCACAAAACCCGTATAAGTTATCCCGTTAAGTGGAAGACTTTTCCAAGCAATACAAATGGCTGAATAGTGGAGTCTTCTGGGTGTGAAATAATAAAGCTCTTGGGGGAAATCACTCCCACTGTAATTATTTCATAAGAATTTCTTTTGTGTTCATTCTGAAACTCCTATAGATCCCCATTGCAGCCAGCTCCTTGAAGTAGAGATAGAACTTAGTCGAGCCAACAGAAGCTGGAAACTAAGATTGGTTGGGTCATCCCTGACACGAGCAGGACTACAGTCGTGCCAGAGCTATCACTGGTGCTGAAGTGGGAGATAATTAATAGGCCGTAGGCGCACAAGCAACCATGGCATCTTGCAACACGACTAAATGTCTTCACAACAATCAAAAACACCCACAGATTAGCACGATGTAATACGGAGAACTGAATGCGTTGTGTCATGGATTATAGCTTTGCTGCGATATCTGCGCAATTCTACCTGACACATCTGACTTTTGTGTAGCCTTGACCTTATATATATTCTTGGCATTCTACTCCTAGGATCATATTATATAGTGACCAATGAAAACACGACAATAATCAAAAACATCACGGGTGAAGTGTTGTTCACATTCTGTACGAAGGTCTTTACACGCCGACGGTCACGGATGAAAGACTACTATAGAGAGGAACAAATAGAAGTGTGAACGAGTTAAACATTGTACATATATCAGCCTTCAATGGCAGATGTTCATATTGACAGAAAAAGCCATACGGTAGCAAACGGGATTTGAACCAGGTTCGTTCGGCTGGCACCTATTCGCCTCGCAACTTGAATCAACACGTTTTATGCTCTCAAAAATATATGTAATCTAACAGGTAGTTTCAGGGGGGAAAAACGTTTACGACCATTTTATGAATTAGTAAACAGGCTATAGTTTTGTATTCCTCGTGGTAACATAAACCCTGTATGCTTCTCAGTTCGTGTTCTAGGAAGTCTTATCTCTTAAGTGGCATATCAAAACGTGGCTATTTTTTTTTCTTTGCTGGCGGAATCTGTCTGCATGTTTCCAAAATAATCTTGAATGTGCTATTTTGAAATATGATGTGTGTGGTTTTAAATATGGATGTGTGTTGGTTTGAAATATGGATGTGTGTTGGTTTGAAATATGGATGTGTGTTGGTTTGAAATATGGATGTGTGGTGGTTTGAAATATGGATGTGTGTTGGTTTGAAATATGGATGTGTGTTGGTTTGAAATATGGATGTGTGTTGGTTTGAAATATGGATGTGTGTTGGTTTGAAATATGGATGTGTGTTGGTTTGAAATATGGACGTGGTGTATGTTGTTTTGGAATATGTTGGTATGTTGTTCTGAAATCTGATGTATGTTGTTCTGAAATCTTGTGTATGTTGTTGTGAATTCTGGTGTTGATGTGATGCCTTGAATTCTGATGTTGATGTGTTTTGTTGAAATCTGGTGTACTGGTATGTTGTTTTCAAAAACGTGTATAAGATGTGTGTATTTGCCAAACGTAATGTCCGTGGTGTGGGTGTGTGTAAGTATGTTATCAAATCGGTGTGCGTGTTTTCACATAGATAATACTATGTGCCTTATCTCAACACGTAATCGTTGCACTTATCGTTCTAATATCTCGCAGGGGGTAAGCATTATTTGACCAATACAATCTAATCTCGATGTGTGTTGTCTTCGTATATTAGATCTTTGAGAATATATGCATGATTAGCGAGTTAAAACTGACCAGTCCTACTCCAAGAGGTGGCCTGATAGTATCCTGGAACATTTCATTCTGGCTAAATTAATAGGAGTTGAAAGATATAAGATATCCTGAGTTATGAACCAGAGTCGTGGCACACGGTTTCCCATAAGTTTTCAGCTGCCTAGCATGTGGTTGACCAAAAACATAAATGTTCAGCTGTCAAGCAAATGTTTGACCAAACACATAAGTGTTCAACAGCCTAGCCAGTGGTGGACCAGAAACTGCCTTACTGGCGTGCCTACCACATTTGCTAAGCAACGATGGCTCCGTTCATCAACTTTACCTGAGCGTGAGTCCTGGTACCTACTTCCTGCTGGCTGGATAAACGAAGGTAAAACCAGTGGCTTCACTAGGTTGGGTGTTACCCAGTGCGGTAAAAGCACAATTTAAACATTTAGTAACCACTGGAAAGATCGAGGTGAGAAGAGACAGAGAAAGACAAAGAGATAAATTTCTGGATGGGTTGTCACTTGGCACAAAAAGAAATCACCAACATAATTTATTAGCAACACAAGCGATAGAGAGTTGTGGAGAAACATGATGGCACGTGATTGATTAGTATAAATACTGATAACGAGAAGGTGGGTGGGGATAGGTGTGGAAATTGTTGTTGGTCATGTTTGCAGTACGGTATGGAACGAATTTCTGCAGAGATGAATGCAACATGCTCATGCATGCAACCCACGCTATTGTGGAACATGAAAACAGTTACAAGTTTCACCTGCAACCACCACTTCAAACAGTCCTGCAACCAGTGGCGTAGCTAGGGGGGGGGGGGCGGAGGTGCGGGCCGCCCCGGGCGGCATCATCGGGAGGGCGGCAAATGTATTTTCATCCAGTCTTTCACAATCACTGACATATTTTTTTAATGTCACAAGGGCGGAAAATTCTGATTCCGCCCCGGGCGCCACTGATCCACGCTACGCTACTGCCTGCAACTGCGTGGGCGCCATGTAGCATATCGGTAGCATAAATCGGTAGCATATCCTATTCTGGATGAAGCCATCAACCCATAATTATTTTAGCTGTAGTGATTTTCTAGGCAATATAAATATATTCAGTAGTTTGCTATTGCTTTCTGAACGGTCCGGGTGCACAATTCCCTGTGGCGGGATGTGAACCTGACACCTTAGAAAAAAGTCTAGTATGTTTGCTTGGAATGATACGGTTACCTGAAAACTACCGCCAATGAGTCATTGGTATTGGTGGCAGAATGAGCATGCTGGCCATTACCAGAATTATGAAGTGCCATCAGAGCACTAGTGTATGTCTCCATGAATGTTACGGAACCACTGACAGTGCACAAGATAGACTTTGTAGTGGTCAACCACGGGTCTGCGCAGGATCGTCGTATTGTGTTGCGTGACTTAAGGAATCATTCCAATCTAGCAAGTCAAACATCACGAGCAATAGTTCGTAGACAAGGACAAGTCTCACAAATAACAGTCGTTCGACGACTCTTCTTCTTCTTCAGCGTTCATTCTCAAATTCCCACTGGATTTCTCTTGTAACAGGACAATGATCCTACAAGATTTCCAGTTGGATGTAGTCCAGAGAATAGAAATGCGTTGTGTTGCCGTTTTATTTGCGCCAATGGTCCAACACATCCGTCTTAGGCGGGGTTCGACGACTCAGAGAGATAGATCTTACTGCAACACTACCGTATGTTGGGATACATCTGATGCAGAGGCAACGTCAAAAACGACTGGAATGAGCACAGCAACATGTCAGACTAGATTGCAGTGAAATATTGTTCTAGTCACAGACGAGAGCAGATTCAACATATCATTTGATGATGGGCGTATGCTGAACTGGTAACTGTGTTAAAAACGCTATCCATAATACATCGATTTGGTGGCTGCAGTATTCACATTTGGGGAAGATTCAGTTTTCACCACCGCTTACACCTTCACGTCTTCCATGGAAATGTGAATGCTGTGGCATACCAAGATGAGGTTCTGTGTGCATCGGTTGCTCCGGGGTTCACAAATGATTCAGTCTTGCAGCTACTCCAACGCACGTGTATACATTACGCAGCAATATATCTACGGCAGCAGAACATTATGACTATTGATTGGCCTGCGCTATCACCAAACATGTCCCTTATAGAACATCTGTGGTGCGAGCTAGGGCGCAGAGTCTGTCTATATGCAAGGTTCTCAAGCTAATCTGCAACAGCTCGAATGTGCCCTTACAAGTGAGTTGGACTTGATTCCATAGAATTTCCTGCAGAGGTATGTGTGTTTGTTAGTCGCTGTCATGCTTGTTTATAAGCACATGGTGGACATACAAGATACCGAGATTAGTGTGAACATTTTTTTATTAGTTGCATTTTTCGTTTTTCTCCCTTGTCTGTAAATATTGCAAATATAGGTGAGCCGCGTAGCGCAGTGGTTAGCGCTCATGGCTTCGCATATGAGTGGTCCTGGGTTCATTCCTCAGTTGAGGCGTAAATTTTTCTCTATCACAACGGCTCCCAGGTCGACCCAGCCTTAAATGGATACCGGATTAATCCGGGAAGTAAAGACTGCGAGGGAGAGGAGATGGCTACCGCCCTCATTTGCAGAGACTCTGAAATGGGAGATCGCTAACATCTCACACCACTACGGCATTAATAAATGCTATGGGTTACTTTACTTTTTTTTAATATTGCAAAGAATTCCATAAACGTCACACGCACAAATTAATAACAAGGATAGATTAATAGGAAAATGAATACGGGTTCCGAATATGTATAAATGCACATAGTTAGAATTGTATAGTTATATTTCACACTATATTACTGGATTATTATAATAAGTTTTTAACGTGTTTCATTATATATCATTCCCCATATATTTCGACACCGAAAATTAAATTTTACGGTAAGCTGTGCAAGTCTACAAAACTAAACAGAATTGTACAAGAAAAAACCTGTTCTGATGAATCAGTAAAGCAGATAGTTAACTGTGATACAGAGAGAGAGAGAGAGAGAGAGCTCAGTGGTCATGGTGTGTGTGATAGAATGCCTGCAATGTACGGAATAGATAACACCTCGCAGATTTCTTTCCCTATATTAGTGATATGTTTTCCGTCTGTATCCAAGACTTAACATTCCTTACATATCTCCCACTTCTACATGCGGCCCCTGGCCTTGTTCTAACATATCCTGGAATGTACTGGAGAGAGATATAGGAATCCCTTTATAGCGTATTCGTTTAAATATAATTGCCCTATATGACAAACACTTTTCAAAATCCCCAATTACATTAATTCTACATTGTTTATATTGTGTGTGCATATATATATAAACACCTATTCTCTGTTGTTACATACATATTTTGTCGATCCGTACCAAATTGTTATAATGGGATTCCAGTGTGTGCGTATGTATATATATGTGTGTGTTGGGGGCACAGAGGCAATCAAACAGAAAAACCAACAATAAGAGGATGTTCACACATTACGTCAACAAGTAGGGGGAAAGCCGGAATATGGTTGACGTGGGTGGGGGGAGGGGGTGATAAATGTTTACGTCCTAGATCGTAGTTTTTATACACCAATGAAATTGTTTTAATTATATTTAGAAATGCAAAAAAATTGTAGTTTGCTCAAAAAAAAAGTTTTTGTTAACGTAATTTTTTAACAGCTGCCCCTAAAGCATGTGTGAATTCTTCCAGTAGTAATTTTTTTTTTTTTTAGCAATTAGCTGTGCGACAGATATATCGTTTCGGTAAATATCATTTGACGATCTTCGTCGCGCAGTTCTTAAACTATTTGCCTTGTGTTCAACTACTATGTCGTGGGTTCAATACTGAGCAGTAACGTCTTGTTTTCAAGTGCATTTTTGAGATAACTGGAAATTATCGTTGAAAGCGATGGAGTTACGTGCTATTAGCGATACTCACAACATGTGGCATATTATTATTTTTTTCTTCTTCTTCCTTTCGCCTGGAACTTGTCTATATTTGAAGTCTTGTTTCTACTATAAACGTGACTGTGTTTTGTAATTCATACAGAGGTCAGTAGAGTTTTTCTTCAACCGTTGTTTCTCTGGGCCAGTGTATTTGCATTTCATATTTCGGGCATTCCTGAAGAATATGTACCGCTGTCTGTGGTGCCTGTCCATATGTACACGGGGCTGCGGAGTCGGTTGTGACCTGTTCTAATGACAACTTGTTCTGGTCGCTTCATAATTTGATAGTCATTTTGTGCTGGAGTTGGCTTTCTTCTTCTTCTGCGTTCGTTCTCGAATTCCTGCAGATTGGCAGGATGTAGTCCGGAGAACGGAATGCGTTGTGTCATGGTTTACAGCAATGCTGCGATATCTGCGCCTTTCGGCCTGACATCCGACTTCAGCATGGCTTTGGGTCACTGTCCCTATGTGGGATGGGGCAGCCAATTCCATTCCATTATATTTATGTCTCCTTCGTCGAGATCGGAATCTGGGTCTTTGGTTCAGGGAGTAAGTTCATTATTTTCTTTCCAGGCATGTCGTAAGAGGTGACTAAGCAAATTTTGGGATAGACTTTGACTACCTGTCAAAACTCACCAAAATTCTAAAAACCGGACAATGGATATTCGGCATCATCAAGTGCCGGCTCCGCAACGAAGGTTGGTTGAAACAGACATCCAACATCCCCATATCTATAATTTTGGTGGTAACATGTCCATCTTGTGATGTTACTCTCCCACTTATATCTCTACCTACAAATTGCTCACCTCCCTTCGACTTTACCTTCAAGTAAGGTCTTCAACAAGGTATCATGTCTTTTAATGTATCCAAAATATTTTATTTGCTTGATCTTTATTTCCGTTAATAATTCTTTCTTCATATTAAGTGTTGTTAGAACTTCTTTGTTTGTTTTATTCTCTTTCTATGATGTTCTCCGGTTCTTCTATATATCAACATCTCAAAGGTATCAATTATATCTTCTAAATGGACAACAGATATCGCCCAGATAAAAGAGAGAAAATTGAGATGAATTAGGCAGACGTTTAAATAATCAGTAAAAGATATAGTTAGAGAATCAATTGTATGGAGCCCGTGGAGAAAAAGAAAGCAGTGAAAACCTAGAAACACGTGGATAATTCAGAGACCTGGAAGGACGTGATAGAGATGCGATTCACTTAGAAGGAAACTTATGATATATCCAAGTATATAGTATAGAGACAACTGAAAACTCTACCCAAGTATAGATACAACTGAAAACTCTATCCAAGTATAGAGACAACTGAAAACTCTATCCAAGTATAGAGACAACTGAAAACTCTATCCAAGTATAGAGACAACTGAAAACTCTATCCAAGTATAGAGACAACTGGAGACTCTATCCAAGTGTAGAGTATAGAGACAAATATAAACTCTTTTCTTCGTGGACTATGCACCCAGGGATGTGTAAACACTATAAGGGACTGGAGAGCTTGATTGATTGATTGACATTCCCATTGTAACCAGTCTTTGTGGTTTGATATTAGTCTTCATGATTGGTGGTTATAACACCAGCAGCATGATTGGTGGTTATAACATTAGCTGTATGATTGGTGGTTATAACACTAGCTGCGTGATTGGTGGTTATAACATTAGCTGCATAATTTGGTGGTTATCATGAAATAAAGGACATGGCCATGTGTCTCTCCGTTGTTTGTATTTTTAGTGTTCGTTCTGAAACTCTCGCTGAATATTTCTTAAATCGAAACAATGATCCGAGATTTCAAGCAGGATGTAATTCAGAAAACTAGTTTTGCGGTTTTATTTGCGCTAATGACTCGAAAACTCCTATTTTGTCAGCACTGTGTATACGTTCGTGTTTTACTTATTCCACAGAACGGTGGAAATCCGTAACCAATTGGTTAGCCAAAGTCAGAAAGTACATCAGAATCTGTTTATCGGCATCACTCGCACAGCACGTGAACCTTGTTTTCTCACGCGTCGTTATTGCTTGACCTTTATGTTGTTGTCTATGACGCGAGTTAACCACTGGCTGTGTAATAATAGTAGTTCAAGCATATCCTGTAGAGTGCTACTATTCAACTCTTGTGATTTTTTTTTAAGCCCCACATGGCGACTGGATCTTTAAATTTATTTTTATTTTTTGTAAAAGGTTTCTTTGCGTTAATAATAATTTAAATGACAAAATGTTAATAACAATGCTTAGTTTGTCATATTTCACAGAAACACTGTCATATCTCTTCTTCCCCCCCCCCCCAATCATATTTTCTAGTGATCTCCATTGAACTTCAATAAAAAATTAAACGTATATGTTTAATCATGGTTAGGTTTTAATATGTTATTAATTTTATGAATAATTTGCTTATATTACGCAATCTCCTCTACGAGTGTCAGTCAGATATGTTTCAATGTATACAGGCGTTGGACAGTACTAGTCTAACTCACTGAAAAATAAAATTCAGCGATCCTTGTTTTATTTTTTTTATTTAGGCGCCATGGGGCTACGGATAAAAATGTATATTTAAAAAGTTTTAGAATCACTGGTCTGGCGAATACACAATATAGAAAAAAGAAGCAAGTACATATAAGAAACAATTCATTATAAAGATAAGAAAGTAACATATAATTTGAATGTCAAGGTATATAATTGTTACCCAATGTCAGATTTGTTTGTTTCCTGTCGCACACGTCACATGGTTTAATGACGAAATCAAAGACTTTACTCATTATTAGTAGAACTTGTAGAATATGCCGTCATTTTGTAGGATGTAGCTCCTGCGTTGATTATAGTTGTTATTGTATTAGTCATCAAATTATAGCCAATTATGGAGAAGAATTATTCAGCTGGGTTGAACTAGTCTCCAGACACAGTAGTTCTCGACTGTTTCGCTCGTGGCCCACTTTTGGGACACATTGTATTCTACTTCCTTCTTCCCCCCCCCTCCCTCGTACCTTTTTTGGTTCGCTACTTGATGTCTGCACCGTCAGACAAGTCTTACAGATGAACTTCATCGTTGTCTGAAGCTCTTCTTTGGTTCCATGCATCTTTACTTGCAGGGTTGTAACATGGCCGTCTTTAGTTAGACACAGAAAGTAAACAAGCCATTATTCGTTACGTTTTTAATAATTATTGTCGTGATTTCGTTTGTCACTATTTATGTACTTGGAATCACCTTGACTATTATTGGTATGCCACTCGAAGTATATAAATAGTGACCAACAAACACACGACAATAATTTAAAAAACTTAACGAATGAAGGTTTGTTTATTTTCTGTGCAGATGTCTTTTATACAGCAGACAGTCATGGTTGAGACATTACGACTCACTCCTGGAATGATTCAGAGCCCGGCACTGCACCTGCCTGAGGGAGTTCCATTTGGCGAGCACAAATCAATTTTTATATGACGCTGTATACATATTGCGTTTTGATTAATAGAATGGTTGGGGTACCATTGTCCCAGTATCACCGACTTCAGCACCTGTGCTTGCTTGGGCAGGACTGTGGACCTGCTCGATGTAGGGGATGGCCCGACCAATCTTAGTTTCCATCTTCTGTTGGCTAGACTAAGAAGCCTCATCCAATACTTCAAGGGGTTGGTCTCGATGGGGGCCCCCATACCTACAAATGGTAATTTAATGTCGTTACAAGTCACCAATGTTGTTTTTTTTTTAAAGCTTTATCACTATAATTTTAGCTGTTCATCCTTCCCATAGTTAGTTGTCCGTAAAATACGTCAACAATTGTGGGGAGGGGGTTTCTAAAAACGTTAGACGGTTTTGGCAAGGGACAAGGGGGTTTCTGAAAATAGTTAGACGGTTGTTGGCAGGGGGGGGGGGGTTACGTCAGTAATAACGATTTTTTTGGGTGCAACAATTAAATAGAAACTTAAAAGGGTTTTTTTAGTGTAAAAAAGTATTTTGTAGTACTTTTCAGCAAAATAAGTTGTTTAGTGGTAAATATTTTTTGGTGATTTTATCAAGTAGCTATTGGGGGAGGGGATGGTTTGTGAATTCTTGACAGTTATTGACAGAGCGTGGGAGGTTCTAAAATTGACACAGAAATATTGACGTAATTTATTGGCAGATCCTTGCCGTTATGTTCCTACCCACCCCACAGTGTTTCAAAATATCTCTATTCCCCCTCCCCCAGGGGATACACATGGCTCACACTGAGAACCACTGTCTTAAGGCGTACTTGACTTCAGTGCTTTTGTTGGTTTTTTCTTTCTATTTATTAACATAATTTAGTTTGTGAGTGTCATGACTTAATGAAGACTTGGTGTCAAAACGTCAACTTATATTATATGTATTATTATTATAACTGTCATACTCCATGTTTTATTTTCCCACAATCTACAAATTCATTGTTATGTGCACGTTTTTCTCTTCTTTCGTGAATCTTGTAGCGTTGTTTGATCTTCAGGCCATTCGCCAGAAGTACGCCCCCAGTTTCCTCAAAGTCAAAGTGATTGTCACAGGACAAGTCTTGTCATCGAGGATGGTTGTCTTCAAGTATATGGGCATGAGTTTGTATTCGCCTTTCATACGGGAATACATATGTGTGATCCACTCTGATATGGTACATATGATCCTATAGTTTGCACTGGCTGTTTATAAGTCGTAGAAAGATTATCGTCTGTTGTTGCCTATTCAGTTGGTGTATATGGGGATTTTATGTGGTTATTTTACGGCGTGTGGCATTATACGTGTGAATGTTCTAGCATTGCATATTTTTGTGTGGAGACAGCACTGCACGTAATGAGTGCACGCTACATTTAACCCTCGACTTGGTCTCGTTGTTTCTATGCGTTGACTAATGTAATGCTGTCGTGATCCTAGGTATGAAAGAAAGCTATTTTTAAAAAAACCCCATAGGAAGTACGAGCTAATCTCTCGCAATTCCTGCGGATCTCAAACAAAACAAATATATGTACAGATAAGCACATATTTACGTTATTTTGCGGTTTGTATGTGTGTGTGTATATCTTCTGATTTCACACATCTAATTGGTATGTGTGTCTTTAGTTCGGGTTGGGGGTGCCTAGTAGTCTAGTAGTCCCTGAATTTCAAGATTCTAATAGTCCCTGAATCTTCCAATCTCCAACTCACATTTTTTTAATTTTATATTTAAAAAGTAACTTTTTACGGTGTGGTACGCTTCGTTCAGCCGCAGACGTTAACCCATTTTGGTTAGAGTATGTTCCGCTAGAACGTTGGTTTTCTTTTCGTCGCTCCAAGTCAAGTTACCGGATTGAAGGCTGACAGGGCAGCCTGCGGGCATGCCAGCATTCATTAAGATACGTGCAGACTTTAATATATTTACATTTATGTGTCTACTATTTATGGCATTCAGACGTTGGTAATCATTATAATTCACACGTGTTTGGGTCTATAGATCAGATGTTGTCGGATTCATAATGCAGGTGTTAACCTGCCGATATGTGTTCACCTGGAGTTTGAATAATGTCGGTGAAGGAAACTTCGGAAAAGAGTATAAATCAGCTCTGGTTAAATTCTCGTGTCTGGTGTTTCCTATGCCGGAACTAGAATCTTATATGATGAAGGGCTACGTACCCACGTGCACAGATACAATGCACCGTCTAATCACACAATGTGAAATTTCTGACAGTGGAACGCCTCTTATGAGATAGACCTAGTCAAACCAATTCCAACTCCCTGTCTACCGTTTCCACTCCCGAAACTGCCACCAAAAGACATATTGGTCTCTAAATTTCAAAGGTATATCGGGTAATAAATCTATGACAGAGTCCTTCTGTTTTCATTCTCAAACTCCCGCAGTGTAGCAGGATGTATTCCAGAGAACGGAATACGATTTGCCATAGTGTACATCTTAACTGCAGTATATGCGCCTTTCAGCCTGACACATCCGATGTCAGCCAGGCTTCTTGGTCACTTTGACCTTCTATGGTATGTGACGGCTAACTCTACCCCGAATTACTCTTTAGTCGCCTGCTGTGGTAGGTAACACGCTACGGAAATACGCCATAAAACTAGCCTATTGTTTGTAACTACGAGAGGCGACTCACTTGTCGCCAGCCATTGAAAACAACGAAGTGATCTCTCGTAATGACACATGGAAGTTTTATGGCTGCGTACAAGTTTCTATCGATAGCGTAAAAAAGGTCTCCAAGGGTTTTCCCATTACTTGTTAGAACTTCTATTGTAGGAGGGCGTGGTTGATAAGTCAGTGTTGTAAGTCATACTACTTCGGTCCCTCCAAGTCTGTATTTTATTATTATTAATATACATGCCCGTAGATTGGGGGGGGGGGGTCAATCAACCACATCCATCTCCTTAGGATAGCAGAACATTAGTTTCAGTACTATGAATTTAGCCAAAAGTGGGTTACCCCCCCCCCCTTTTTTTTTAAATTAAAAAACTATTTTCGGGACACGGTGATCATAAATCCGATGAATAAAAGGGAGGAACAATTAAAATAAAATGGGCGAATTTTTTACGGTGACACCCCCCCCCCCCCCCCCCAACCAACCTCTTCTTTGCTGAAGAGTTCCTATATTGGTTGATATTGTGCATGCTCGCTATCACCGGGTTACAGCGTGCCAGGTTCGAAACTGCGTCCGGACACACACACAAAAGTCCGGGTTGTGATTTCTCGCTTGATACGACCACTCCCCAGTCGACTCAGCGCGTGAGTTAGGTGAGGTAAAGACAGTAAGGATGGGGACTGGCCACTCGACCTAATAGTTGTGCGACCGGCTTTGTACATGAAGTTATATTTGATAACCGACAGAAGGTTGCTGCCATAGGACCGTCCTACCTTTAACTTTTTCTCTGTCACTACTTCTGCCTTTCTGCTTGAGTAAATAAGTAAAGTAGCCCATATCATATATTAATGCCGTAGGGGTGTGAGATGTTAGCGATCTCACATTTCAAAGGCTCTGCAAATGAGGGCGGTAGCCATCTCCTCTCCCTCGCTGTCTTTACTTCCCGGATTAATCCGGTACCCTTTTAAGGCTGGGTCGACCTGAAAAACATTTCCGCCTCAACTGGGGAATGATATGCGAAGCCAGTGCGCTAACCACTGCACTAACGCGGCTCCCTACTTGAGAACATCAGACAAATTAAAATATAGCAAATTACTGATACAGCAAATATAATAATCACTGCTGTATAAACATATTATGGACGATAGTAAGAGCTGTCCTCTCCGGTTATGTAATATGCACTCTTCAGTAAGACTGGTTTTTCAAAATAAATGGTTGTCATGTAAGACACACTATTAGGTCACTATGGGACGATGGATTGCACAGCCGCTCCCATTGCGACCGGTTTGTGCATGCGTTTTTTTTTTTTTTTTTTTTTTTTTTTATTCTTACTGACCTGATAACAGGAGATGTCAGACTGCAACGTTTGATTTCGTCTGCTTGCATAAACGTGCATAGCAAAAGTGGGTCACCTTATCGCTAGCAATATGTCAGATCTTCAAATTAAGTACCACTTCAAATGCTGACAAAATATGCATGGGAATGTTCTTGTACTCAAAGTTGTTGTAATATTAACTCGTTTCTTGGTCATTTGTGTGTTTTAACATTATGCCCCCTCCCCTTTTTTTAAAGCTAACGGGGCAGAGAGTGGGGGTGGTAAATTGCATGCTTCCAAAAGTTATGTTAATGAAACACCGGTCGCTATATTTAAAAAAATTGTATATTTAAGACATTCTCATGTTGAGCCTTTGAGATGTGGATATATAGAAGAATAGGGAGAACATTGAGGAAAGAGAAGAAAACAAAGAGGTTCTAGCAACACTCAATATGAAGAAAGAATTATTAAAGGAAATAAAGATCAGGCAAATAAAATATTTTGGACATATTAAAAGATATGGCACCTTGTTGAAGACCTTACTTAGGGAAGGTCGAAGAAAGTGGGCAAGAGGTAGGCAGAGATACAAGTGAGGGGAATAATATCACAAGATGGACAGGTTACAGTCTAGCAGAGTGCACCACCAAAACAAGAGACAGGGGATGTTGAAGGTCTGTTGCAGTTAGACTTCGTTGCGGGAACGGCACTTGATGATGATGAATGGTTGTTATGTTTAATCATATTACCGGATGTAGATTGCAGATTTATACTGGCAGACGTTGCTGAGAGCGTCGTGTAATCTTGTAACAGGGTTTTGCTGGTTTGTTGCAGGTGTCGGAAATGGAAACAAAGAAATAGTAACACCGTGTCCTGCTATGTATGTCGTAAGAGGCGACTACGGAGATTGTTGGTGGTGTTGACTGCCCAATCCCATATGTCAGGGTGACTCATAAATCAAGCCGTAGAGTCGCCCGTGTTGGGGCACCCGAAAGGAGAGTAAAAAAAATATAAACACTTGAACTTTTCATGCATATGTTAGAGGCGGCTAAGAACGTTTTTTGGGTGAAGTTGCTGGTCTATCACATATAGGGTCAAAGCGACACAGAAGTCATTCTGAAATTGTATGTGTCAGACCGAAAGGCGCAGACATCGCAGTAACGCTGTAAACCACGACATTGCATTCCGTTCTCCAGACTACATCCTGCTGATCTTCATCTGTTTGAGAATGATCTCAGAAGATAGGGTATCGTACGCGGTTTGTGACATCACAAAAATGATCGGTCGTATAGTTAAACATCAGTTAAAACGCTATTACATTCCTGTGTGTTCTTAATATTGTTATGTTATACTGGTGAAACGTCTGTAGAAAGACGTTTTGACGGTATTGTTATTAATTCTTCTGCGTTCGTTCTCAAACTCCTGCAGATTAGCAGGATGTAGTCCGGAGAATGAAATGCGTTGTGTCATGGTTTACAGCATTGCTGCGATATTTGCGCCTTTCGGCCTGAGACATCCGACTTCAGCATGTCTTTGGGTCACTGACCCTATATGGGATGGGACAACCAACTCCATCCCATAACCTCCTTAGTCGTCTTTTACGACATGAATGGAAGGTAAACAGTGTTGCTATTCTTTGCTCCCCTTTCGGGCCCCGGTAACACACGGGCGTTTATTTTTTATTGTTACTTATTACTATTATTATTACTACTGCCGCTATTATTATTGCTACTATTATTAGTATTACTATTAGTATTACTATTAGTATTATTACCACTACAATTGGTATATTACTGCTACTATTGGTAGTATTACTATTAGTATTATTACTACTGATACTATGATTACAACTACTACTACTACTATTATTGTTATAATAACTACTGCGGTTCTATTATTATTATTATTACTACTATTATTATTACTAAGTTTGTTACTTTGGTGCTATGAATGGCACATAGAGCAGAAGTCATGTTTCTCCATGGCGTGCGGTTGCGCAGCAAGTTGTTGTACTAACTACTACTATTATACTAACACTGAGATGGTAGAAAGAACATATATTATCAACTTATTGTCCGTGATTATTTTACAAACATTGTTATGACTGCGACAACAACAGAGGGCAGGGATATAACATAATACCATATGACATCCTTTAGGTTTCCACTTGATGTAGATATTTCAGGAGCAAAGTACATCATCGGTACAGGGATGTTTGAAGGCGTAACATGAATACAGGATACATGCAATGTAATGGAGTTATGGGAACAGGATGTCATCAATCTTGTTGTGTTGAGGAGAAAGATTACAAATGGAATAAAAATCAAAATAGAAAAATTATAGTAAATAGAACAAAGACGTGTGTTGCCGAGGCCCGAAAGGGGAGCAAAGAATAGCAACACTGTTTACCTTCCACGCATGTCGTAAAAGGCGACTACGGAGATTATGGGATGGAGTTGGCTGTCCCATCCCATATAGGGTCAGTGACCCAAAGCCTTGCTGAAGTAGGACGTGTCAGGCCGAAAGGCGCAGATATCGCAGCAATGCTGTAAACCATGACACAACGCATTTCATTCTCTGGACTACATCCTGCTAATCTGCAGGAGTTTGAGAACGAACGCAGAAGAAAAACAAAGACTATTCTGGAGAAGATAGAGCACCAACACATTACGTCAATGTTCATGAGATTCAATGCGCATACTGTGAAAAAATGTGCACTGTTCGGATTAATCTCACCAGTCACATCGGATATTCTCATTGATTATGATGTATCTATCTATACCAGTAATATGAAAAATTCGAATTATAATAGTGTATGGGCGTGCTGAACTGGATGCATCAACGCACAATCCAGATATGAGTACTCAACTGAATGCATCAACGCACAATCAAAATCCATTCCCACAGGCAAACATTCCACAAATTTCAAAGCAGAAATGGAAGCCATAATATTGTATATTGTCTTTCCCCATGTGGTTTGTGATCCACTCTTGCCGTTAAGCGTAGGGGTGATTGGAGCTCGAGCTTGCGTTCTAAGCCATGATAGAGACAACAAAAATACTCATAAATTGTTTGCAGAGTAACAACAGACATGTAGTCTTTCTGATACAAAGTCAGTATTGCAGACAGTGAAAGATTCACAGAACATATGATGCCATCTTCGTGTCACATCTGTTTTGCTTGGTGGAAGAAAGAGGGGAGGGTGTCATGAAGAAAATAATTGGAAATGGGAAGGAAGGTCATTAAAATTTATCAATTTTGACAGTAAGACCTTGAAGAAGGGTAAAAGTTTTTTTGCCTTTGTTCCACGGAAGAAAGTCTTGAAAGTGGGCCAATTACGATAATAGGTTGAGAACCGTTGCTCTAACTAGACAGACCATTGGTTCTCAACACTATGCATACATTTCCTTCCCCGCCCCTTCCCTTGGTCGCGGAGACTTTCAAGCGATGGTCGTGGATAACAATTTCTAATTGACTGTGACTTTTTAATGTCACTGGCGTTTTTTTAATACCAGGGACCACGACCCAAACAACTGATGATAACTTTCTCGAAAGTAGCAGAACCCCCTGAAAACAACTGCAAAATAAGAATAACAATAGATATTTATTTATCTCTTAAATGTAATGAACATTAAGAAATTGACAACGTAATTTATATCTATACTTGCTTGAATTATAGAGGAAAAAAACTAAGAATATATTTGTTTCAGTAACAACTTGCGTATTTTCTAGTCGGCGGTTAATTTTTTTAATTTTAATATATTTTACACGTCTGGAACTAATTCACCCGATTTGTTTTCATTTGTTTCGTTAATTTAGTTCTTTAGTTTGAAAACGTTCACAACTGAGTTATAGTGTTCCGTAAATATGTTGTTGCAAGGTTGAATCGTTGAGTCAGTAATATAAATCAATCAAGTGCCATGCCGAATGGCGCATGCCAGGGGTTCTCAAACTTTTTAAAGCCATGGCGCCCTTAATATGAAGCAAAACTTAATTTTTTCATATATTTTTTTTTCGTTTTGGCGAGGCTGCCGAGTCGCACACTTAGGGAACCGCTGGCGTTAGGCGACCATGTTTCTCCACGACTCTGTCTCTTGTGTTGTCAATAAGATGGTCTCTTGTGTTATCAATAAGCTGGGTTGGTGAACTTCTACCGTGCCACAATACTAGTCCATCTAAAAACTTTTCTCTTTGTCCTCCCCTTGATCTTTCCAGTGGTTATTAAGTGTTCAAGCTGTGTTCTTCTAAGCACATGCCCTAGAATCCATGACTGTCTGCTCTTAATGTTTTATATAATTGATCTTTTTACCCAGCATCAATGAGAACCTCTGCATTAGTTTTCTTAGCTGTCCATGGTATTTTCATCATGCCTCTCAGAAACCACATTTCTGTACCCTCTAATTTGCTTTGAATTAATTTTTATTTTTTGTTGCAGTCCATGCTTCACATCCATAAAAATAAAAAAATTTCATTACTATACATCTCTCAAATGTTCCTACTGAGAGATGTATAGTATCCGCCTGCCAAAGATACTTCTCTATGGTGAGCTGGAGAATGGTAAACTATCTAAAGGTGGCCAAAAGAAGCGCTACAAGGACTCATTAAAGACCTCACTTAAAGTGTTTGAAATAGACCAAGTCACATGGGAAGACCTTGCACAAAATAGATGTACATAGCGCTATACATTCAAAAAGAGTACATCATCCTGTGAAAAGAGGAGAAATGCAGCAACTCAACTTTTGAGTTGAGGGAGTTTGAGAATGAACGATAAAGAAGTCTTCTTTTTCTCTTTCCCTGTGAATTCCAGAACAATCCATGTCTTACAATATTCTCCATTGGTCTTCTTAATGTATATCCTATGTATTGTCACCAGCACTTTTTTTTGCAGTTTTCTAGTTGTCCTTCATGTTTTTGAGCCATAGAACAGCATGTATTGTCACTTAAATTAATGCATGTATATCATACCATTGTATTGTCTGGGCCAAATGATAAGCAAAGAATGACAACATTGTGACCTTCATGCATGTCATAAGAGATGACTAGGAAAGTTTTAGAGATTGGTTGTCCCCTCCCATAGAAGGTTAAATTGATCTAAAAGCTATGCTGAAGTTGAATGTGTCAGGCCAAATGGTAAAGATATCACATCCAAGCTATAAGCCTGATGCAACACATTCTGTTCTCTGAACTACATCCTGCTAATCCGCAAGACTACACAAATAAATGCACTGGATGATTTATATCTGTCTGGAAGCTATTCTTGTTCTCATTTTTTTGTTATAACTGTGTTCTGCGTTTTAATATGGTTCATCTGCCAAAGTTGGATGTGTCTTTCCACTGTCACAAATAAAATTATGATGCACCGCATTTTGTTCTCTGGAATACATCCATCATTTCGGCTGTGATAAATCCTGATGACGACCAATGCCTAAACTGTAAATTAACCCTTTTATCTGCAGTATGCCTCCACAGGCAAGAAAGTCACTGCAAAGTTCTCACTGGAGTAGAACACTGCCCTTCTCATGGCAGCCCTTCCACAGTATCCTACAGCCACATTAAGCCATCTTAATATATCAAAATATACTTCAAAATATCAGGAAAACTTCCCCATCAAACAAAAGATAAGAGAATACTCATCCGGAGCTGAAAGTAAAACCTTGCCACCTGGCACACTGAACAGGATTGACAAACATATACTTCCTTGGTGTTATGTTGTTATCATCAGTAGTCACATACAGCGGAGCTCTCTCTCTCTCTCTGATAACCAACATGAAAATCCGTGTGATTTCCGCTGAGGAACGTGAAATACATTGTTGTGCTGGTTTCACAGCGGAGTTGCGTTATTTTGCACTTTCTGGCCCAGCACATCCATTTTCAGCTTGATTATCAGCATTAGTTATTCATTTTCACTCTATTTATGTAAATTATTCTTTCATTTCAGAGAAGAAGAAATTTTTAGGATCTGGTTTTAAATTGCCAGAAGAGAAAGAGGAAAAATTGACAAAGTAAGTAAATATTGTTCCCTATTTTGCAATTCATTAATTTTATTTTAGTTGTGTCGCCTAGATTTTGTTGTAGAGGTGTTGGGACTGACTTCTAGAAAATATATCTTTTGTCTGCATTAATGTTTAATATAGGAACGTTATGGGAAGTGTGTAAAGAAGTCTGAACTGATGTCTAGAAATCTATCTTTTGTTTAATTTGAAAGTGTGTAAGCATTTAGTTTATTTACCAGGAGGTTGCAAGAGTAACGAGTTAAGAACCTCTGCTTCAGTATTTTTTGATTTTCTACACACTCCTAATTTAAAATTATCATATGGCTGCAGTTTGGAAATATGCAGGGAAATGGAAGTAGTGTGTTATGCAAGCTGCAATATCGGCACATTTCAGTTTGATACATCCAAGTTTAGCATGTGCGTTTAAAAAATAGAAATTCAGTTATCTCACTTTAATCTCTACTTCCTGGCCAGAGTTCTGCAATAGGACAGACTATTTCAGACTGTTATCTATGATCACCACACAGTGATGGATTAAACTCAATAGCTTCATTTTGAAGTCACTGATATTTGCTGTGTGGTCACCATTAAATCACTGATTCTAACAAAGGAGTCATATGTATAATATTTCATCTGTATTTCTGTAAATGACATTAAATCACTGATTCTAACATTAAATCACTGATTCTAACATTAAATCACTGATTCTAACATTAAATCACTGATTCTAACAAAGGAGTCATATGTATAATATTTCATCTGTATCTCTGTAAATGACATTAAATCACTGATTCTAACATTAAATCACTGATTCTAACATTAAATCACTGATTCTAACATTAAATCACTGATTCTAACAAAGGAGTCATATGTATAATATTTCATCTGTGTCTCTGTAAATGACATTAAATCACTGATTCTAACATTAAATCACTGATTCTAACAAAGGAGTCATATGTATAATATTTCATCTGTGTCTCTGTAAATGACATTAAATCACTGATTCTAACATTAAATCACTGATTCTAACAAAGGAGTCATATGTATAATATTTCATCTGTGTCTCTGTAAATGACATTAAATCACTGATTCTAACATTAAATCACTGATTCTAACAAAGGAGTCATATGTATAATATTTCATCTGTGTCTCTGTAAATGACATTAAATCACTGATTCTAACAAAGGAGTCATATGTATAATATTTCATCTGTGTCTCTGTAAATGACATTAAATCACTGATTCTAACATTAAATCACTGATTCTAACAAAGGAGTCATATGTATAATATTTCATCTGTGTCTCTGTAAATGACATTAAATCACTGATTCTAACATTAAATCACTGATTCTAACATTAAATCACTGATTCTAACAAAGGAGTCATATGTATAATATTTCATCTGTGTCTCTGTAAATGACATATTGGGGATTTCCTGACATATGACTTTCCTAGATGATTTCACTGCATATTTATAAATATGTGTAGTCTGCTCTTTAATATGTAAATTATCCAATGAGTTTTCAAGTATGAAAGTATATTTTTTTTTTCAAATTCTAAAAGTATAGTAATTCAGGATGTGGGTTTGTATTAGCATGGCAAAATCTAGATATGTACTATCAAGTCGCTTTTCACTGCTAATTAGTTACTGTGATTCATTCTCGAGGACAAAGTCATTCAACAATCTAGTTACACAAAAACACTGATATTAATTTTTCTATTTAATTTTCCATCTTTGGGATGGAACAGCATGTCAGGTCACAGTGCAGCTATTCTTTACTTCCTCTATGGGCCAGGAAAGATGGTGGAATTTTTTATTTTTTTTTCTCAAACTACCACTGGATCTCTCATGTAACAGAACAATGGTCCTACTAGATTTCCAGCAGCATGTAGTAGTGAGAATGGAAATACGTTGTAAAGACATTTTATTTGCACCAATGCCCGGATACACTCAGCTCCGACGTGGTAGCGCTAATATGTTCAGCATTTGACCACTTTCACTGAAATATGGACATCTGTAACCATATCGATAGTAGGCCAGCCATACAAGAGAACTGATTCCTGTACTGTATACTGGACACCTACCTGAAAGCTGACCAGTCAAGCATGTTTGACCTTTTTGCCACTGTTGGTATAGCTATCAACATAGCCATAACACTTACACATGGGTATTAACTAATGTTTCTTATTCTAATTTTACATTCAATTCTACTTTGATACTGCTAACGTCGAATGTGTTGAACCATTCGCATAAACAAAATAGCAACAAAACACATGTTCGTTCCCTGGACTACATCCTGCTGGATATAGGGAAGGACCATCGTCCTGCTACAAGAGAGATCCAGCCCGAGTTTTGGAACGAAATCTCTTTTTTTTTTTTAAATTCCATCATTTGAGAGGAAACTTGAACGTTCTGCTATAAACATTAACATCTTTGTGTATTTTGTCATCCATGCTAATATTTCTACCTAAATATGTAAAACTTTGTACTTTCTGTACATGGCCAGTGCATATTTGTATAAAGTTGCCAGGTTGGATGTCATACTCTAATTTTAATAAATATTAATGTTACTTATCCATACAGGCCACCACGAGATGATCTAGATTCCAAAGCCACTCTGACGATTGGTGGAAAAAAATTTGAGTGTGATGCAAGTGACTTAGACCACAGACGATTTCTGGGACGGGGGGCATATGGCGTGGTTGAGGAAATGATTCACAGGCCAAGCAACACAATTCTTGCTGTAAAGGTATCTTGTTTTTGTTGAGCAATTGCAATTCTTAACAAGTTTTTGTTGAGCAATTGCAATTCTTAACGGGTTTTTGTTGAGCAATTGCAATTCTTAACGAGTTTTTGTAGACACTTTACAGAATGACATGTGACCTTGGTTGGGAAAAAAAACCATGATGAATATGTAAATCTTGAGATTGTATTTCTTTTTAAATAAGCTTGAAATATCCAGTTCTGACTGCATTTGGTCATATTTCGGCCTCTGAAATTAAGCTAACCATGGTTTTGGTACTGATAAAAAAAATATATATACGTAGGTATGTCTAGTTTATTTTTATCCTATATTCGTTCCGTCGAAGACAGATGTGTTGGGCCATTGGTGGAAATAAAACGGCGACACAGCACTATTTCATTTTCTGGACTACATCCTGCCGGAAATCTAGTAGAACCATGGTCTTGCTACAAAGGAGATCCAGCGGGAGTTTATGCTGAAGAAAAAGAAGATCCTATATTCGTAACTACTGAGTAATATTATTTTTTTAATATTAAAATTATATAATTTATGGGGTGCAAAGGGAACGCATTGCTCTAGGCGGGCCCAGAGTTAGCAGATAACCAAGATCCCAAATGTACCTCCACGCGGTGCACCCTTGAAACAGAAATACAGCAGCTCGAGCTGATTCTGGCCAAATCATTTGGGGATCACGTCCTAGAATGTGGAGGTAGAAGATTTAAAGAGATTTGACTGCACAAGAGACAGACAATATCTCCGACACCACCAGCATCACCACATATAGCGACACTGTCGACATACAGTGAAGCAAGTCAGTCCAGTCCGAACATTGGAGGGGCGGCCAATGTAAAATGCACGTAAAGGTAGATGCATGGCGAGAGACAAATAGATTTCATATCGAGTACAATGAAACAATGAAAGGGCAGAACAGCGCTAGAGGGCAGCACGAACTGCAAATAGAAAGTGAAAAGTCCCTAGGAAAGGGGAACTACAAGGTCCGTCAGCTCGAGACGAGCTTCTAGTTACCTGTGTTCCTTACAGGCAGAGACCCAGACCCATCCATTGGCGTTTGGTAAAGCAAGAAGACCTAACCCAACTCTTATGTCGAGCCTTCCTAAACCGGAAATATGCTCGCGAAGAGAAAGGGTTCTGTACCCGATGGGCTTAGGCAAGAAAGGGACAACGATGGTAGTCCTGGCCCAACTCTACTGTCAAGGGTTCCGTACCCGATGGGCTCAGGCACAAAAGGGACAACGATTTAGCCCTGGCCCAACTCTACTGTCAGGTTTTCCTACACCGGAAATACACTTGAAGAGAGAAAGGGTTCAGTACCTGATGGGCTCAGGCGCTATTTGGGACAAGGACGCTCAGCTCGAGAAGCCTTGCTCTCAAACGCGTGGTGTGAGACTCGAACTTGGACAAGGGGTACACGATGTCGGTGAACGACACCTCGGCTAAGAGGGCGAAAGAGCCAGGGTCCAACTCATCTGTTGAGTTCTTCCCCTTAAGGAACCAGGCTCACGGATGAGAAACGGTTCAGTACCCAATGGGCACAGGCACAGCACGTCCAATTACACGGCAAGTTCATAGACAGTGGAACACCTCATGCGAGTCAGAGGAGAGCAAAAATCGTCTGGGCGAAGAGTCGCCACTACGCGTGCCTGGAGACAGATATAGTGGCTGTCACAGGCTAAGGGTAGCCCACCCGAATTGTCAAGGCATGCCGAAATCGGATGTGCTAGGCCTACAAGGCGCATAACGGTGGCTAAACGTAATCACGCTCCCGGCGGAAATCGCACGGATATCCGTGATGGTTACAATGGAGCGAACGCAAAACAAACAGACATATAATTTATATTCCATACGAAATAGACATTATTACTAATATATATGTCTGTGTTGCTGGGAGCCAAGAGGGAAACAAATAGCAGCACTGTTACCTGCCATGCATGGTGTAGGAGGAGACTAAGGAGGTTTTGGGGTGTGGGGTGGAGTAGGCTGTCTCATCCCATAGAGGATAATAGTGACCCAGAAGCGATTCTGAAGTCTGATGTGTCAGGCTGAAAGGTGCAGGTATCACAGCAGAGCTGTAAACCATGGTACAATGCATTCTGTTCACTAGACTACATCCTGCTAATCTACAGGAATTTGAGAATGAACGCAGAAGATTAATCTATATATGTATACTTTTGGCTCAGTAGTACAGTAAGCTTGTCTCAAGGACACACAATTCTGACTTGTTCGTGATTTGAAAACAATCTTTACCATAGGTTGAAGCTTGAACCTCACATGTATGAGACCAACTCTCTAATTGGCTTAGCCATGCGTCACACTTATGATTTGGCACAATACATATTCTCAAATTACAAAGAAAAATTAGTAATAATAGAGAAAATGAAGATGCCACCTCTAAGTAGAAGGCTCCTTCAATAGACATTGCACTAAGCTGAAATATGAAGCCTCCTGAGTATGAAAGAAAGCTCGGAGAAACCTCCCCACTGCACATAGGAAGTAACGGCTAATCACTCATAATTCCTGGGGTTTGAGAAGAAGAGAAAACTCATGAATGTCCATTCTTAGAGACTGACATATCTAGATATGTACATATTTGAAACTCTAATGTTTGCTTGTCTACAAAGACTGACATTTCTAGATATGTACATATTTGAAACTCTAATGTTTGCTTGTCTACAGAGGTTAAATGCAACAGTAAATAATCAGGAACAAAAACGTCTGCTTATGGATTTGGACATAAACATGAGGAGTGGGTCATGTGAATTCACAGTGGAATTTTATGGAGCTTTGTTCAGAGAGGTTGGTCTTTTTTCATTATACTATTCAAGGTTTTAATGATAAAAATATATGTACGGAATATTTCAAGTGTATTAGGTTACAGTATACATGATGGTTTTTTTTATTGTTTAACTTTTAAAAAAAATTTGGAAAAGTTATATATGGTATTTATAGTTGTGTGTATAAATGCTGTACCTATTTCTATAAAATGTGTTACTTTTTTTGGATGGAAAGGCATTTATTTTTACAAAAACTGAATGCATAAATAAACCAAAGTGGTATCAATACTTAACTTGTAGCAGCCCAGCCAAAAGTAACGCATACGTCCTCTCCCACACTTCCATTTTTTATGACTTTTGGTTTTTCTGTGTTTGGTTAACGTTTTTATTTATTGAGTTATTTATTTCAAATTCAGAGATAATAGAGATAGATGGATGCTATGATTTGGAGGTGTTATTTGCTTGTGTGTGTCAGTGTTATGTGTACAACTACGGTCATGCGTAGACCTAGCTGTAGAAAACACGGCTACTCAAATTTCTCATCGTAAATGAATGTATTTGCATCACTATTAAATATTATCAATATCTTCCTCAAACCACATATGTTTATCTACAGTACCTGCAACACTAATACTTTAAAATTTGTCATTTTCGCAGTTCGGTTTGCAAATGTGAAATGTAGAATAAATTACGACTGCGTATTTATACCGCTGTGGAAAATTAGGGACAATCACTCCAGCACACACTTACTATAAGAGCATGATGGGAAATAAGCGTGGACGATTGTTGTCCATTACTACAACTGGCTACCTCAATGTAGACGTTTGTCGACATTGGGTTTCTATCGCTAGATTACATTTGTTGACATTTGTAGACTTTTGATTGCTACAGGTAGATATTTAATTTTAGGAAACTGAATAAGAAAAATACATTGTGTAAAAATGCACACACAAAATGTATGCACATAATATTTTGATCAAAAAATATTTGTTTAACAAATTTAAATACATGCAGAATGTCGTACAAATATGTATCATCTTGCATGTTTCAAGGTTCTGTTGAAAATCATCTGGCTCTTAAGAGAAATAACTGATAATTGTGAACACAAAAATAACCAAGATATGTGGTGCAAACTGGTTTGTTTTTAAAAAAAATGCACGATGAGTAATGTAGGATTAAGAATTTCATAATTATTGGGTGTGCTTTCATATTTCTTTTGTCCACTTCTTCAACTTTCATTCTCAAAATCCTATTGGGTCTCTCTTGTAGATTTCCAGCAGGATGTAGTCCAGAGAATCTTCTTCAGCGTTCATTCTCAAACTCCTGCTGGATCTCCCTTATAGCAGGATCATTGTCCTACTAGATTTCCAGCAGGATTTAGTCCAGAGAATGGAAATGTGTTTTGTCGCCATTTTATTTGCGTCAATTGCCCGACACATCTGTCTTTGGCGGGGTCCAGAGAATGAAAATGCTTTGTGTCACCATGTTAATTGTGCCAATGGCCAGACACATCCATAATCAGCGGTATATTTCGTTAGTGATAAATGAGTGCTGTAAAACTGTATAACAATAGTACTTTCATAAAACACAAGGTCTTCTTCTTCACAGACTATTCTTCTTCTGCGTTCATTCTCAAACTTCTGCAGATTAGCAGGATGTAGTCCAGAGATTGGAATGCATTGTGTCATGGTTTACAGCATTTCTGCGATATCCGCACCTTTCATCTTGGCATATCCGACTTCAGTATGACTTTGGGTCACCTTGAGCCTATATGGAATGGGACAAGCAACTGATCACAAAACACTCCAGGGTGCTGACTGTGCACTCATCCTTATGAAACTATTAACCTTCACCATGTTATGTTCAGCATATGATATTACAAAATTGCTCTTCCCTCCGAGGCCAGATAAATTGAACAAAACAATAGCTCCCAAACACATGCATATATTACACAGTGGCATTGAGCCAAAGTGCATGAGCCTATGGACCGCTGGATCAGTAACCAACAAACCTATAAATGTGATAATATGTTTATTTTAGGGAGACGTGTGGATCTGCATGGAAGTCATGGAGGCATCGTTAGATCAGTTCTATAAGAAACTCAAGGTACACGGGGAGAGAATTCCAGAAAATGTCATGGCAAAAATAGCCAGATCTGTAAGTTTGTCATCATTGTATTGTTAAATGAGAGTTTCATATTCATTGAACTTGATTATGTTAAAGCAGTTAGTTAGATATATGGCTTGGTAGATAGTTAAGTAGTTGTTCTTCTTCTGGTCTGTTCATAATTTGGTAGTCATCTTGTGTTGGAGCTAGCTTTCTAATTGCCTTGATCATGTTTCTTTTAATGGTACATCTGGTTGATCTTAGCAGCTCCTTCCTTAGCCAGATAATCTGCTTTCTCATTTCCAGGTATTCCACAATGTGATGGTATCTACTTCATAGCTACTTTATGCTGATTGCACAGTTTGATCAGTAGTGCCCACAGGTCTGGTAGTTTTCTGGACTGGGGCGCTTGGAGTACTGATCTTGATCTGTCAAGAATACTACAAGATGTGATTCAAGATTGGTGCTCAGCAGTTTTTCAAGTTGCAACCTTGATTGCCTGGATTTCTGCCTCATAATTATGACAGAATTTCCCCGTTGGTGCTTTAATTGTATCCCTAACATTGTTTGGGAACTATATATATATATATATATTCCTGCTCCTCCATTTTTCACTGCATTCTCTGCCAGACCCATCTGTATAGACTCTGATCCATATGTCATGTGGGTATTCTTCATCCAGTAAACTGAGAGTAACTGACCGTTTCTGTACACTACTTCTGTTCATTCTCAACTAAATTTCCTTTCACCTCAGTTTAGATATGAATATGTAATCTTATCCTAGTGTTGCAGTGACAATATATCCTAGTTTAACAATATCTTACCCTAATATTATATCAACATCTTATCTTCAACATCATATACAATATCTGAATATTGTATCCCAAATTTATACCCGGAAATTACATCTTGTCCTAATGTTACAGTTACATTTTATCCTAGTTTAACAATATCTAATCTTAATGTTACAAGCACATCTCATCCAATCATTAAAAAAATTGTATTCTCTTGAAATGCACATTTTGCCTTGTCCATGCTCAGGTGGTTCAGGCGCTACACTATCTACACACTGAGCTGCATGTGATTCATAGAGATGTTAAACCTTCGAACATACTCATCAACAAAGAAGGTGCCGTGAAAATCTGTGACTTTGGCATCAGTGGGTACTTAGTGGATTCTATAGCCAGAACTAAGGATGTAGGATGCAGGCCGTACATGGCGGTAAGATTTTGGTTTCACTAGTTGTTTTTCTATATCCAATAGTATATAGTTGACTGATAGACAAGCAAAAGCAGGCACTATAAGGAATAATTTCATCACAAAGTATCGCTGAAGGAAGCAAAAACTCATCAAAAGAAAGAGATACAAACATACTTCGCCAGAGAACAGGCGACTTTTTTCAAGATCTCATCCTAAAACTGAACAGAGCACAGGACACTAGACTACAAGCATGTCTTAAAAATAAAGATCATCCAAACTGACCAATGTCCATATCAGAAGTATCCCCAAACTCCAGAACACAATCTGTAGAAATGTCCACTGTTTGGCAACATGGGGACTAAAACCTGACCCCACGAGATAGAACTGAAAGTGAAGTAGGGAAATTGTGAGGATCTCCTACTGATGACTGAATTCTTGCACTCGACCGACATACCTGCACTCTGCCAACATATCTGCACTCGACCGACATACCTGCACTCAGCCGACATACCTGTATAGACTGCTGAACACTGTCGACTGATCGCAGAAGAAGAAATATGGCTAACAAATTACAGTTTTAATCCTCAGATATGTCACAATAGATTTAGATAACATATCATATGTTTAACAAGCTAAAGATAATTTGGACATCAGTCAATTAACGCAATAATCTCCATGTTCAGAGGATACAACAATCAATATAAGGTAATACTGCGTGAAACATAACAACAATAGTACTTACGTAAAACATAGGTTTTTAGAACGTTCCACTTAGACACAACGGATTATCACTAAAACTAGGGTGTTATGATGTGCAAACAAGAAAACAAAACAAATTACAATACACAAAACATTATCAACGTTTCGACCAAAAGGTCTTTATCACCACACTAAACATCAAAAGACGACGAATAGAACACGACCTTACATTTCAGTTGGGCACGTTTGTGGGTTGCGATTATTTCTATTATACACTTAGTGATACACTGCTATTAAACACTTACATGTTTTACATAAGTACTTCTTCTGTGTTCATTCTCAAACTCCTGCAGATTAGCAGGATGTAGTCAGGAGAACGGAATGCGTTGTGTCATGGTTTACAGCATTGCTGTAACATCCGACTTCAGCATGGCTTTGGGTCACTGACCCTATATGGGATGGGACAGCCAACTCCACCCCACAACCTCCTTAGTTGCCTTTTACGACATGTGTGGAAGGTAAAAAGTGTTGCTATTCTTTGCTCCCCTTTCGGAACCGGCAACACACGGGCGTACATAAGTACTAATGTTCAGAGGATGAACAACAGTCGCATCCCAAAACAGCTATATGGAGGACTATCACATGGTGCAAGAGGAAGAAGCAGGTTAAAGTTGCGACGCTGCCAAGCCTGAAAGTTGAACAATGAGTAGTGACTGACACTGTTACCTTCCATGCATGTGGTAAGAGATGACTAAAGAGGTTTTTAGGGTGGAGTTTGCTTCCCATCCCGTATAGGGTTAAAGTGACCCAGAAGACATAAGGAAGTCAGGTGTTGTCGGTTGAAAAGCGCAGATAAGCTGTAAACCTGACACAATGCATTCCGTTCTCCGAATTACATACCTGCTAATCTGCAGGAGTTTGAGAATTGACGCATAAGAAGAAGAATGTTTTTATACAAAAGATATTGTTTTCTTTTCTGACTATTGTTCAGTGTTATTTGTAATGTTTAATTAAATGCGTCTGCTTTCATCCTACAGCCAGAGAGAATCAACCCAGACATTTCTGGCAATGGCTACAACATCAAATCTGATGTTTGGAGTTTAGGAATAACAATGGTAAGTCTAAATGAACAGTTGTTCTTTCTTCGTTTCAATCACCAGGAATTATGAGCTATTAAGCTCTTGTTTCTTACATGCAATTAAGTGCTTTTCCACAGCTTCTTACATACCTATAAGACACCAACTCTCAGTGTAATGCAATGAAAAATAGCAAAGTTTATTCTGTTGTTTGTCTGTTAGTTGACATTTATACCATAGGTTCCCAAAGTTTTCTATATGAACCCCCCAAGGATCGATTTCGACTTTCAGGGTGTCTATGTCAGCGAGAATAATAATTTGGGGGTGCACGAGATGTACTCTTTTTAATAAAGGTGTGAATAAAAATTGTACATGTTCTAATTTTCTGAACAATCATCCACACTACAAAAAAGGCAGATGAACGTGAGCAATACTGTGTCAAAAGTAAAAAATACATTTGAAGTGAATATGTTTAGGAAAATTATTATTCTTCTTCAGCGTTCATTCTAAAACTCCTGCTGGATATCTCTTGTAGCAGGACATTGGTCCTACTACATTTTCAGCAGGATGTAGTCCAGAGAATGGAAATGCGTTGTGTCACCATTTTATTTACGTCAATGGCCCGACACATCCGTCTTCGGCGGAAGGAAAATTCAATATTAGGCAAGGAGGAGGTCTGTAAAAAATCGGCAAGGGGTCTATGGTGCAAAAATGTTTGGGATTCACTGATTTACATTATGTTTAGTATTTATTAGTAACAGTAGCAACTAGTACATTATCCTTTGTGTTATCACTATGTTTGTTGGGGTTTTTTCATCCATCACATGATGATGATGATCACCATCTGTTACATCCACTTTTGAAATTCAGTTAGAGTTATGTCTTTGGTTATGAGTTCGTAGATGGCTAATACGCCTTATTCTGACCACAAATGTCCTCAGGCAATTTAGTCATGGGATGATATCACTATGTTAAGCGATAAGTCACAGATGATAATAAAATCCTGAAGGAATACAAGTTTGTCACTCTTGTTTCCTATGCCAGGCAGTGGAGTTTTACTTTCAATGCTAGATAGATGTCTTTGGCTTAAAATTTTGTATGAGGAAGATTCTATTTCACACGTCCCAGATGACTGTTTGTTGAAATAACGTTATAGAAAGTCTTCTGCTTTGAACGGATCTTTGAATGGAGAAAACACTCGCTTGTGCGTTCCCATACCCGAGATTCTATCTCATATCTTCAGCGTTCAATCTCAAACTCCCGCTGGATCTCTGTTATAGCAGGACCCTGCTTCTATTAGATTTCCAGCAGGGTGTAGTCCAGAGAATGGAAATGCGTTGTTTCACCATTTTATTTGCATCAATGGCTGGATACATCCATCTTTGGCGGTATGTGAAGATATGATGTGGCTATGTGTATGATGATGATGAAATAATCACTTTAGCTGTGAGCAGGTAGCTCTTAACAGCCCATAGCCTTTATAACAAAAGCATAGTTCCACCTCAGTTGAGTATCCAAAATGACACTTAAACACATACAGTTTGCTGTCTCCAAGGGCATGGTTGTGTTTAACACTTTGCTCACCAGCAGTTCAGAGAGTACTTATTTGCCATTACGGAGGGTGCATGCAAAATTGTATACATTGACATCACTGTCTTTAAAAATTTGTATAAAATTGATCTAGCGCGAGAGAGAGCCTTGAAACTTTCTATGTGTTGTAATGACTGTTTGCACTTTCTGGATGAATTTCATCTTCAGTGTTCATTCTCAAACTCCCGCTGGATCTCTGTTATAGCAGGACAATGATCCATTCTAGATTTCCAGCAGGATGTTGTCCAGAGAATGGAAATGCGATGTGCCTCCATTTTATTTGCGCCAATGGCCCGACACATCTGTCTTCGGCGTGGATGAATTTGAAAGCTTCAGAGTTATTTCAAGTACAAAATGCTACTTATCATAATGCTAGGCCTAGATTTACATTAATTTCTATATATCATACAATATTACCTTCGAAATCTCCAATATTTCATGATAAAAACTCATCTGTAATGTCTATATCTGTATTCCACACATACCGCCATTTTTACATAACATAATTTCCCGGAAACTCTATTTTTAGTAACATTATTGCAATAGGTATTACCATATTTCTGATCTATCAAGCTTTTCGATGATCGACAAAATTGGTCAGCAGGTTTCTATAATGGAAATTCAACAGTTGTCGAAATTGATCAGGAAAGTGTTACGTTCTCAATGTAAGGCATTCCAGTACAGCAGTATCCCAGGATTAACATGTCCTGCCAAGAGTTCAGCATATATGTCTGGGCCAACTAACTAGTTCATCATTCTTCCATCAGATCTATTGTCCCCATCTGCAGTGATGACATACTTAGCATTTCCCGCCACCTAGAAGTCTGCCACAAAATGATAAAGGTGCAATGTTCGCGGACCTGCATATCTCCAATCATCCATGGAGACCATTTGACAGAGAAAAGTAAGAAATCGAGGCAAGACATGCAGTGACTGTGACTTTTTACAGGTGACAGGTTGTCAGCCCATCCCCCAACTTTCCTTAGTTGTCTCCTATGACATGCCTGGAAAGAAGACAATGGCACTATTCTTTACACCCTGAACTAAAACTCCAGGTCCTGGTTGCTACATGGATGGTATACTGATAGACACATGACATTCTGCTCTTAATTAACAATTAATTTAAATTGTTTATACAATCTTAGATGGAGTTGGCCACTGGAGAATTTCCATATTCAAAGTGGGAGAATCCATTCCAGCAAATCAAACAGGTTGTATTGGAGGATTCACCAAAGCTTCCAGCTAATCAGTTCTCTCCTGAATTCTGTGACTTCATTGAGAAGTGGTAAGATTATATTTCTGCTTAATTACTTTCTTTCCATATTTTATAAACATATTTTTGTCATTCCAAAATTACTATGATGATAATGAAATAATCTGTTTAGTTGTAAACAGGTATCCCTTAAAAACCCATAGCCTTTCTTCTTCAGTGTTCATTCTCAAGCTCCCACTGGATCTCTTTTGTAGCAGGACAATGCTCCTACTAGTTATCCAGCAGGATGTAGTCCAGATAATAGAAATGCGCTGTGTCACCGTTTTATTTGTGCCAATGGTCAGAGGTAAAAAGGTCACCCAATTATATCAATGTTCAACTTTAGAACTTTCAAGATTTACTACAAACGCCACAGGCTGGCAACGGTGTCAAATATCGTCCGTCTACATGCTAAATTCGCAAAACCTATGCTTTACAGGCAAACATGGAGCTATGGATTTCTTCCCTTATATATATATTTGCTTCCCTGTTACAGATGTAATTGCATCATATATTTGTTTTCCAGTAAAGTCTATTTTTTATTTAATAAACTTTTGTGTGAATGATTCCAATGTTTACATATATTTTACACAAAGTCATGTGGGTCAAAGGGCATGAGCCCATAGACCGCTGTATCAGCAACCAACCAACCAACACAAAGTCATTATTGAATAGGATTATTATGTTTCAGTAAAAACAATTGTTTCATGTCTATATATTTCTTCTGTATTTAATTTTATATTGCTTCTTTGTACATGTTACCAGGCCAATTGTGAAGCGGAAAATAGTGAAACTGTTGCTTGCTATGCATGTAATATGAGGTTTTAGAGGTGGCATTGGTTGTCTCATCCCATAAACGGTCAAAGTGACACAGAAGCCATGTTGAAGTCGGATTATAAGGATGAAAGTCGCAGATAATGCAGCCAAGCTGTAAACTCTGATACAGAACAATTTGTTCTCCACATGACATCCTGCTTATCGGCAGGAGTTTGAGAACGAGAACAAACAAAATTCAGAATCTGTTGTTGATAATTTCTGTGATATCTGCATCTCTTGGACCGATGCATCTGACTCCAGCATTGCTTCTCTGTAACTTTGACTCTCTGTGGAATTGGCCAACCAATTCCACCCCCAAAACCTCCTTAGTTTCCTCCTACAACGTGCATGACAGATAACATTTTGCTATTTTTTTAATCCCCTTTTCAGCCCTGGCAGCACACAGGTATTTTAAAATACATTTCTGTCATTATTTTGCTGTGATTTTTCTATTGGATGAAGTAGCAACATTACTATTCTTTGTGTCCCGTTTGGGACACTAGTGTCCCATTTGGGACACCAGATAGTAATAATCTTTGTTGTGATAAATAATTATATAATTTTTTTGTTTGCAGTTTGAATAAAAGCAACAAAGATAGATGGAACTACACCCAGCTTTTGGAACACGAATTTATAAAGAAAGCCGCTCAAGAGAAAGTTGACATGGCTGGCTACGTGACAGAAGTTATACAGAAGTATGGAAACCTAAATGAGAGTACCACTTGAGGCTTGCAGAGAGATAGGTTGTAGTTGTGCTGCTTTTTTTTCAAGTGTACTGGTCCAAAAGTAGCAAATGCTTCATTTCGGCTTGTGAAAATGAACATTATTCCAATGAGGCATTCATCTCTGTATTTGTATTCTTTTTTTTAAATAGAATTTCATGGTTGCCCTGTCCAGAAGTCAGTTAGCTAATACTGAAAGATTTGTGTAGTAATTTATTTCACCAAATTTTAACATAGTTTTACAAATATTTATATAGTCTGAACCTAAAAGAAATATACAACTTACAATATATTTTTGGTTCCTACCAATTGCTCATTTTAATTAAATTTCAAGTTGGCAGCTTAAAGCGACAGATGTAGAAAATCTGGTCACTCAATGCATCAACTAGTTAATTCTGCAATAGCAGTAATTAACCTTTGACACATGCAATTACCACACAGCATTTAAATAAAGTACAAGAGCTTGAATGTTGCTGGTTCACAGAAGTATAAACAAGACAGAAGTGGGCTTATGTTGCATATAATTCATTCATGTGTGTTGTTGTTCACTGTAAACTCCTAAACTATGATACACCACTTGGGGTGACTTACAGGATACACCACTTGGAGTGGCTTACAGGATACACCACTTGGGGTGACTTACAGTAATAGTCTCCCATAAAAGCTAGGTTTTAGCCTGCAAATATTTAGAATTAAAAATCCAAACTTCAATTTCTTCTTCATTCTCAAACTCCCACTGGATTTCTCTTGTTGCAGGATAATACTCCTACTAGTTTTCCAGCAGGATGTATTCCAGAGAATGGAATAGCATTGCATCGCCATTTTATTTGCGCCAATGCTGCAATACACCCGTCTTCTGCGGTAAATGTTAATTTGAGAATAATTATCAAAGCTAATGTAGATGCCTAACAAATCTGTGGCAAGATTCTTGTTAAAACTTTCTGATGGGGAAAAATACTAGTGTTTCTAACCAGTGTTATACTGAAAACCAATTTATAATAGAGTAAAGTCAGTTGTACTGTGTTCAAGGAGTCACAAGTTTTTACCGGACTGTAACATCTTGTTTATGTCTGACATATTTTTTAGAGATCCCTGAGGATTATCACTTGAAGCTAAAAGAGTTGTGTGATATGAGTTGTCTTCTTCATCATTCATTCTCAAACTCCCGCTGGATCTCCCATGTAACACAGAACCATGGTCCTATTAGATTTCCAGCGATGTAGTCCAGAGAATGGAAATGCGCTGTGTCGCCGTTTTATTTGCGCCAATGGCCTGACACATCAGTCTTCTGCGTTATATGAGTTGTAATCTTGGCAGCCCATGTGTGGCCAGGCTCAAGAGGGAAGCAAAGAATAGCAACACTTTTTACCTTCCATGCATGTCGTAAGAGGTGACTAAGGAGGTTATTAGGTGGAGATGGCTGTCCCACCCCATTATACATCCTGCTAATCTGCAGGAGTTTGATAACGAATTATGTAATCTTGACAGGTTGGGGGGGCTGCTCTATTGAGAGGGTTAGAGTATGTATGGGGAAACTTGAGGACAGGGAGGTGATTATCTACACCTTCAAACCTTTTTTAACCATTTATAATAATTATTTTAATTTAGAGGATTGACTTCATTTTACTCTGATTTTCCATGTATTATTTTTGTCCATCTCATTGAAGTGGCATGTGGCTTGCTCAGAGTACTACTCATAACAGCTTCAAGCGATAATCCCCAGGGTTTTCATTTGAAAAAATTCACTTTGTAAACAAAATGTCACATGCCGTATTCCAAACCGCAATCTCTTGAGAACCAGACGAACAGCTGAACCACTATACCAGAAAGATCCTCAGAATATTTATAGGACGAGCTAATGAATTTGCAATATTTTATTTAGCTATTTGATAGTAGCAGATGATGTTTCAGGATTCATAGCCATGACATTAATAGTTGATGCCTTCCCTTTATTGATGACCTTTTTTGTTGAATGAAATAGATTACTTTTAGGCTGTATGTATTGTACAGTGTCATACTTTGAATGACTGATTAATTTATATTTGTTGGATCCCTCATAAAACAGTCGTGGTTGGGGGATCATGTTTTCTATGTCTACATATATTTTACACAACGTTGTTTTAATGGAATGTTTGAAGAATGCTAACTTGTTCACAGTTCTGTAGTGAATTTTTTAATTATTATTTTATATCTATCAGAATTAAATGCTAAATTGTTTGAAACCTGTTACCAAATTTGTGTGTGTCTTATAAAAAAGAATCCTGGAGATTTGTTGTTTGTTTGTAATGTTTGTTCTCAAACTCCCACTGGGCCTCTCCTGTAGCAGAACAATGGTCCTACTAGATTTCCAGCAGGTTGTAGTCCAGAGAACAGAGACGCAACGGAGTTGTGTTATCGTTTTATTTGTGCCACTGTCCTGACACATCCAATTTTTGCGAGTCGAGTATTGTTTGATGATCAGGATTTATATGCTGATCTGATTAAACATCATTTGCTGAGTTTTGTAAGAACTGTTAATAAACTGTCGGTTACCATGATGAAGGGGCTAGAGAGAGTCTCTTAACTTGCGCAAACTTTGTCATAGTTTGAGTGCGGTGAAAGCTATGCTCTGGCAATGTTACTGAAATGTATAAGCAGTGCCTAAAAATTCAGCAATATTTGAAAAGTAATGTCCTTTTCAGGATATTCTTCAATTATTATTTATTATTATAAGAAATCGGACTGGTTAGAAAAATATACTGGGAACACACTGCTACACACCATACATGGAAATAAATAGAGGATTAAGACAAGGATATATTTTATCACCTAGCCTATTTAACATCTACACAGAGAATATTTCTAAACATATCGAAAGAAGCCAAGGTTTAAGATCAGTGGGAAAATAATAAGCAATATGCAGATTGTTTTTAGAAACGAACTACAAATACTAATGGATTGTCGATAAATCAAGTAGAGGAATTGAACTAGATATTCTTCTTCTTCAGCGTTCATTCTCACAAACTCATGCTGGCTCTTCCTTGTAACAGGACCATGGTCCTACTAGATTTCCAGCAAGATGTCCTGAGAATGGAAATGCATTGTGTCACCATGTTAATTGTGACAATGGCCCGACACATCCGTCTTCGGCGGGGAACTAGCTATAAACATACAAATTTTAAAAAACAGTGATAATCAGAAAAATCACAAAAGAACATGTGCTAAACATAAAAATACATGGAGATATTCTACAAGTACCACTATCAATATCTCGGACACACAATCACAAATGATGGTATATTTGAAACAGAGGTTAAAAGAAGAATAGGAATGGCTAAAAGTGCTTACAATGACATTGGAAAAATATTAACATCTAAACAAATCACAAACTAAAAATGAAAACTATGAAATGCTATATTTGAAATGATTAAGTATTTTGGACATGTTAAAACACCTTCAACATTTTTGAAAACCTTACTTGAGTTGAAGGAAAGCAAGCAAGAGTTAGGCAGAGATACTTCTTCTTCAGCGTTCATTCTCAAAGTCCCACTGGATCACCCTTGTAGCAGGAACATGGTCCTACTAGATTTCCAGCAGGATATAGCCCAGAGAATGGAAATGCATTGTGTCACGGTTTTATTTGCTCCAATGGTCTGACACATCCGTATTCGGCAGAAGGCAGAGATACAATTAGGAGGAAAATATGATGAAATGAACAGGATAGTCTAGCAGAGTGCACCACTAAGGCAAGATATCAGATGTTGGAGGTTCATTTTAGTCAACCTTCGTTGCAGAGACAGTTCATGATGATTATTATTATTATTAATAAAACATTGCTAAGAATCCGATACATAGATAGGACTATCAACATAAGATACTGATTTGCTACGTTCTTGGTACCTTGCGTCATTTTATGTAATAAATTACATCAACACCTTTTTACTCACATTTCGACCCCCTGCTCTTCATTTGTCAACAATTTGTAAAGGATCCAGAGACCCCCACACCACCGCTTAATGAATCCAAACAATCCAGTTCCACCATTATTTAGCACACAAAGTGTGAAATATCTTTTTTTTTTCTTCAGATTTATTGTTTAAAAATATTTTACAATTCACACAGTTTTATTGGTGCATAAATACCATTATTTTTTTGTCATAACTTCCTCCCCATCTCTACATTTGTCAAACAATTCCAGTTTTCCAGCTTGAAAAAAAGAAGGCAGTATAACTTGTTTTAAAGTAATAGTTTTATATGATTACAGAAGAATTTATGTACCGGTAGCTTGAAAGTTGGGAAATCTGAGGGTATGTGGATATGATAATTGTAGTGTGAATTTTTTGTGATGAAGTGAGATTTGTAGGGGTTGTTGATCTTTGGTCCCATCTTGTGCAAGACATCATTTTACTTGTGAAAGACACAAAATCCTGGTTTATGGTGACTAGCTAGAACCCCAAGAAAGTATAAGTTTGTCACTTGTTGCCTGTGCCAGATTGAAGAATTTTATTTTAATCTTTAAATTTATAGTTTATCTATCTATCTATTTGCTAAACCCTTTGTTGCCTTTCAGCGTTAGGGGTAGAAGAGTTTTATGGAGATGACCCTCCTCGTGTGCTGAGTATATTGTGGAATTTGTCATGTGGCCATCGGACGAAATGTGGCCATATGATGCAATGTCACAAGCAGTGCAGTCTTCTACTCTGTGGGAGACTTTCCCATGATGTTCTGTAGGCATGCTGCAGATAAAAAGTTGATTCTCTTCCAGCAGAGCATGTATGGTTCTCTCTTCAAGCCTCACAGCAGTGCAGATCAAATTAAGGGGTGGAAAACACTTATGATCAACCTCCATAAATCGCCTGTTGGGAAAGATGGAAGAATTACTATTCCTTGCTCCTCTTTCAGGGCAGGTAAAACAAGAATGAGTACTTTTTTGTTATACAATGTTCTGGTCTAAAGAATTATTTCAATTAGCATTCATTCTCAAACTATCACTGGATCCATCTTGTAACAGGACAATGGCTGTACTAGATTTTCAACGAGATGTAGTAGTCCCGAGCAGTGGTTATCATACATTGTTTTGGACTGTGCCACCCTTTTGGACAAACTTTCTTTACAAGTCACAAGAGCATATTTTTTTTATTAAAGCTTAATCGCTGTGGTTCTTGTTCAAGTAGTTACGCTTCTGTGAATGCCCCTCCCCAATTTCACAATGTTTCTACATGGCCCCCCCTCAAGTATCCATGACCCCAGGGGGGTGGTATACAGTCCACGTTGAGAACCACGGGTCTAGAGAATGGAGATGCATTGTCATTGTTTTATTACATTAAGATGCACATACTGGCCTTCTGATACACCAATGAATGTTAAACTTTATGGTACAAAACAAGAAATGGAAAACACTGTCCAATTTATACAAGAAACAACACTGCAGATATAGACATTATTAGCGAACGAAAGAAGAAGGAATTTTTATTTTCATTGATGACCTGATACATCCAATTTCAACATTACAGCTAAATAAACTTGGAATTAAAAGTCATTTTCTGCAGTACTCACTGTGCAAATATTTCTTTTCACAGCACTGCAAATTTGGGAACTTTAATTTTACTGGAGCTAGTCACACCTCAAAATTCAGAGAGATATTCTAACTACTTGATTATTCATTTCATCTGTAAGCTCTCAGTATAAGAATATGAAGCTGACATGCTTCTGTTCCAACATGCGTCTGGTCCAACATACATGTGGTCTGACATGTACCTGGTCCAACATACATGTACCTGGTCCAACATACATGTGGTCCGACATGTACCTGGTCGTATACTGAAACTAACTTTATGCCATAGGACACATTTTTTAAAACAAGAACAGAATGATCATTTCTTGTACTTAATAAATATTTAGATCAGACCAAGCCATACTTTCTTATTAAGCAGGCACACACATTTAATTAAATTGTAACATGAAATGTAATGTAACCAAGAGGAAAATGAGAACAATTAAGAATAGAGGAAGAAATCAATTAGAAATAGACACATCACCCTACTGTGTTGTTATTTATAATATCTCTTCATTAGGTTCCTCTAGTCTGTAGAAAAAGATATGTCTTTCTTGGTTCCAGGAAGGTTCATAATATTCATGCTAGCTACATCCTTAAACGCCATTGTTTTGTGAATGAAAATTTATGGCACTCAATGTGAAAAAAGAACATTTTCAAAAAAAAGTAAAATTTTGTAATATAAAAACACAAATGTGTGTGCCAGTGTAAGGAACGTACTGACCAAGCATACGTAGATTCCATAATTTCAGGTAATGTTATTGTATATGGCATGTTAGACTATAATTATCATTGATCTTCCGGTAGCATTGTTGCCCCAGTACTAATTTAATGTTGGTTGTACACATGACTATTTGTCAACATCCATTGAGTACTGCCTACTGTGATGACCACAGATCTCCCCGATTCGAAATATTGTATGTGCCACACACTCTAAATATAGCAAGATTTCACATGTAAATAATATGACATACATTTTCTTGCTCCTTAAAATGGTTTCATTTTGAAATACATTTGCCACAATTTATTCAATGTCCAAATAGTACATTCTACAGCTAATACAGCCTAATCCTAACGCTATTAGTTTGTTCTCTAATCTTAATCCAAATAGTTCATTCTACAGCTAATACAGCCTAATCCTAACCCTATTAGTTTGTTCTCTAATCTTAATCCAAATAGTGCATTTTACAGCTAATACAGCCTAATCCTAACCCTATTAGTTTGTTCTCTAATCTTAATCCAAATAGTGCATTTTACAGCTAATACAGCCTAATCCTAACCCTATTAGTTTGTTCTCTAATCTTAATCCAAATAGTGCATTCTACAGCTAATACAGCCTAATCCTAACCCTATTAGTTTGTTCTCTAATCTTAATCCAAATAGTACATTCTACAGCTAATACACCCTAATCTTAACCTAAATATTGCATTCTACAGCTAATATAGCCTAATCCTAACCCTATTAGTTTGTTTCCTAATCCTAACCCTATTAGTTTGTTTCCTAATCTTAACCCAAATAGTGTATTCTACAGCCTAAACCATAATAAATCAATCCGAAAAGAACAACCCAATCCTTCAATAGTCCACAAACCTAAATAAATACTGGAATTAACATTTGTGATTTAGCAATAAATATGCACACCTACTTAAAAACTAATGAAATCAATGCACCAAATAACTCACCAATAGTCAAATATCTGTATACTATATAAAAACTCCTGTGCATTATATTCTAGGACCTACACTATAGAACTTTTCCCAAAAATTACCTCACATTGTTGACTTCTGTTTACCGTGGTGGTCAGAGTAGGCAGGACCATCCATTGTTATAAATATGACTCAGCGGCTATCTTTATTGGCATGAAAATCATTTTCCAGATACTTTTCTTGCATATCAAATGGTACATTGCCGTTAAGTGTTGCAAAACAGTAACAGAAATCGGTCATGCTCACATTCATATTTTAAAAATTAAGAAATAAGTTAAAACTATTTCATGTGCTGATCTTGTTTTCATGTATGCAGACATGTTTATATTTGTTTGAATAAATATTTATTAATATTATTATGTTTTCCTTTGTGATATTTATTTTGTTTGCCACTTCCATGTTGTCAATTCGTCTGTCTATCTATCCATCTTGATTTTTATTAGGAACAAGTGTCACAGCAAACAACATTCCCATATATGCTTTGCTTGCCTTTCGGACAGCCATCTAAAAGTGTATACGCTCAGTGTCCCAGTCAGTTGCTGATTGTGTGTTATTCTGATCTTTCCTTAGAGGGAGCATTTTCTCCCATCACCTCTAGTCCCTCCCATTTCTACCATTCTCTGAATATGTACATTGTCTCGCTCGACCTTGTCTTTTCATAGGTCCATGACTGCTCTAATCCAATACACTCTCTTCTTTTTATCTCAGTGCCTTTCACCACTGCTTTATCAACCAACACATCCGCTCTTTCATTTCCCCTGACCCCAGCATGACCTGAACAGTAGAACATTTAACACTGTCATTTTACCTTTTTTTAAAATTGTAATTAATCACAGTTCCCAGGTACTGGGGTGAGCAGCGTTGCCACTACTGGGTTTTTTTCCCACTAGGCCTGATAATCAGCGGAACATATCTGCCTTCCCATATGGACACAGAGGTGATGGAGCCAGTCTTAGTCTATTTAAGTGACTGTTTTGTATGTTATGCCCAGTTCTGGTACGGAAGATAATAACCTGCTCAGATCAGTCAAAATATTGATAGTTGTCTGTGATCAACATTTTAAAGCTTTGATGAGGGTCTTCTTTTCTTTATAGGTGATTTCTTGGTATTTTTGTTCCTGTGTTGCTCCGTAATTTACAAGCATAGCCTATCTGTCTTTTCACGCCCTGGTATGCCTCGGTATCAAATGTCTTCAAGAAATAGGCATAGATGGAAAAGACATCAGGCTGATTAGAAATATTTATTGGGAACAAACTGCATCAATAAGGTGTGAAAACAGCTACTCTCCATACATAGAAATAAGAAGAGGGGTAAGACAAGGATGCATTTTATCACCAAGTCTATTTAATATCTACACAGATAATATCTTTAAAAATATAGAAGAAATACCAGGACTCAAGATCAATGGGAAAATAATAAACAACATTAGATATGCAGATGACACTGTTCTTTTAGCAGAAAGTGAACATGAACTACAAAGACTAATAGATCAAGTCAATAAATCAAGTAATGAATATGGACTGGATATAAACATTCAAAAAACAAAAAGCATGATAATCAGCAAAGACACAGGAGGTAAACATAAACATACAGGGAGAGAAGCTACAACAAGTAAAACAGTATCAATATCTTGGACACAGTCACAAATGATGGCAGATGTGAAACAGAAGTTAAAAGGAGAATAGGAATGGCTAAAAGTACCTTCAATGGCATGAGGAAATTATTATCTAAACAAATTACAAACAAGTTAAAAATGAGAATTATAAAATGCTACATCTATTCCATATTAATGTATGGCTCAGAAACATGGACACTAAATAAACAATTAGAAGACAAAATTGATGCCTTTGAGATGTGGGTATATAGAAGAATAGGGAGAACATCATGGAAAGAGAAGAAAACAAATAAAGAGGTTCTAAAGACACTTAATATGAAGAAAGAACTACTAAGAGAAATAAAGATCAGGCAAATAAAATACTTTGGACACATTAAAAGACATGACACCCTATTGAAGACCTTACTTGAGGGTAAAGTCAAAGGGAAGCGAGCAAGAGGTAGGCAGAGATACAAGTGGGAGAGTAACATTACACGATGGACAGGTTACAGTCTAGCAGAGTGCACCACCAAGACAGGAGATGTTGGAGATACGTTGCAGCCAACCTTCGTTGCGGAGACGGCACTTGATGATAATGCTGCCTCAGTGGGATGGTATCCACCGTAATACTACCTTCTTTGGATGCTCACTTCACGTATGACTTTCTTCAGGTTTGACAGTTTATTATTATAATGGGCTTGTAAGACAGATATTGCACAAGAAAGAAATACCACCTGTTGACATTGGCTTGTTTTCTTTTTAGTTATTTCTGCAGCAATGTTTCTTCTTTTGCTGATATTTTATGTAAACTTCATGTCTACAGTCAAAAAGAGCTCATCATCTTGTGAAAAGAGGAGAAATGTTGCAGTCCAACAGAGGAGAGTAGCTAGAAAGTCACGGGTAGACCAACATCCGCCAACAGTCGTCATTCCATGTCCAAACTGTCCAAGAACATGTACAGCTCGAATAGGGCTCATTAGCCATCTACGAACTATTATGCATGGTCATAATTCTAACTGAATTTTTTTAAGTGGATGTAAAAATGGTCATCATCACTTATGATGGACGAACACACACATGTAAACTTCAGCGCCTCCATGTTTCTATGTGGTACATAACTTCAATCATGTTGCATACTATTGTTTTCGTTTGAAGATTATTCAGTTCTTTCATAGTGTACCGATACTTGTTGTTTATGGTGGTTCCAGAGGCGTACCAAGGGGGGGGGTGCGGTCACACCGGGCTTCAAGACTTGAGGGGCAGCAAAATTCCCCTCAAAATAATGAAAACTTTGAAATGGGGTTTGAGTGTCTTTGCCGTACCAAAGTTGATGACACGCACCGTTAAAAATCATATTTTTTTTCTTGTTAAACACATTTGGCCATTGTATGTTTGTTGAAGAACCTTTTATCGACTTTATTGGCACAGAAAAAAAATGCCGCCGGGATTGCAAGAATGATTTTGAAGAAGTTAGAGGCGGACGACCTCGACATCATGGACTGCCGAGGTCAAGGGTACGATAACGCTGTTTTGATGAAAGAGGAACATTCGGGAGTTCAGAAACGGATTTGCGATATAAATCCAAAAGCCCAGTATATTGCCTGTTCGAACCATAGTTCAAACCTAGCTGGGATCCATGCGGCAAGAGAAGAAATAAACTATGTGACCTTCTTCGGCACTCTTGATCGTCTTCACACCTTCTCCTATGCCACTCACCGTTGTGAAGTGCTGATGAAAACTACTGGAATGAGTCTCAAACAATTAGCCGAAACACGCTGGAGTGCGAGATACGAAGTGGTCAAAATGGTTAAAAGCCACTTTCTAAAGATTCTGAAAACACTTGAAATTTTAACTGAGAGAACCGAAAATTCGGAAAAGAGATCCGCTTCTGACAGCTTGCTGGTGGTGATGCAGTCATTCACGTTCTTGACGTATCTAGTGTTCTGTTATTGGTTCCAGTTTTAATGGAAATAAATGACGCGCAGGCGTATATGCAGAAGAAGGGCTTGAGCATTCAGGATTGTGCAGCAAAAAATGAAAGCTTTGATTGAATTCCACACAACTTCGAGGGAAAAGGTAGCCGATGCGAGTTTGATCTATGCGCAGACGGTGTTCTGAACTTGGAATCCCTACGGAGCCGCAGCTGCGAATACGTCGTAAAAAGAAGATGCCTGGAGAAGAAGCCGCCGATGCCGAGTTAAGCTACAGAAATGAACTTTGGTTGGAAATATACGCTTCCATTGATAGAGTGAATCAGGAGATTTCAACAAGAATTGCACAAATGCATGAGGTTGCTGACAAGTTTGGCTTTCTTTCTACAAAGCAACTGTTAGACGATCGAGTCGACATTGATCCTCACAACGCACCTTTATGATGACATCGACAAGGATACCTTTTTACTCGAGAAAAAGCGACTAATGAATTTTGTTGCAGCATCTTCGGCCTTGAGCTTAAAGGGCCAAGGGCCTATGGAGTTACTTGCCTTTATTCAGAAACATCAGCTTTCCCATTCAGACCCAACATTACCATCTTACTGCGTATATTCCTAACTCTAGGAGTTAGTATAGTTACATGTGAAAGAAGTTTCTCCAAACTCATATTAATCAAAAACTATCTCAGGTCAACTATGAGAAACTTGAGATTAAACAACCTTGCAATTACTTCAATCGAACATGAGCTTGATGTCAATGATGTGAGCTTCGATACAGTCATTAATAACTTCGCTTGTCAAAAAGCTCGTAAAGTGAATTTGTAATTTTAAATGTACATTTTAAAATGTATTTCTATCTTTGTTAAATGTGGATGTTTGTTTGTTTGTTTTGCGTTCGCTCCATTGTAACCATTACGGATATCCGTGCGATTTCCGCCGGGAGCGTGATTACGTTGTGCCACCGTTATGCGCCTTGTAGGCCTAGCACATCCTATTTCGGCATGCCTTGACAATTTGGGTGGGCTACCCTTAGCCTGTGACAGCCTCTATATCTGTCTCCAGGCACGCGTAGTGGCGACTCTTCGCCCAGACGATTTTTTTGCTCTCGTCTGACTCGAACGAGGTGTTCCACTGTCTATGAACTTGCCTCGTGTAATTGGACGTGCTGTGCCTGTGCCCATTGGGTACTGAACCGTTTCTCATCCGTGAGCCTGGTTCCTTAAGGGGAAGAACTCAACAGAGGAGTTGGACCCTGGCTCTTTCGCCCTCTTAGCCGAGGTGTCGTTCACCGACATCGTGTACCCCTTGTCCAAGTTCGAGTCTCACACCACGCGTTTGAGAGCAAGGCGTTCTCGAGCTGAGCGTCCTTGTCCCAATAGCGCCTGAGCCCATCAGGTACTGAACCCTTTCTCTCTTCAAGTGTATTTCCGGTGTAGGAAAACCTGACAGTAGAGTTGGGCCAGGGCTAAATCGTTGTCCCTTTTGTGCCTGAGCCCATCGGGTACAGAACCCTTTCTCTTCGCGAGCATATTTCCGGTTTAGGAAGGCTCGACATTAGAGTTGGATTAGGTCTTCTTGCTTTACCAAACGCCAATGAATGGGTCTGGGGCTCTGTCTGTAAGGAACATAGGTAACTAGAAGCTCGTCTCTAACTGACGGAGCTTGTAGTTCCCATTTCCTAGGGACTTTTCATTTTCTATTTGCAGTTCGCGCTGCTCTCTAGCGGTGTTCTGCCCTTTCATTGTTTCATTGTACTCGGTATGAAATCTTTTTGTCTCTCGCCATGCATCTACCTTTACGTGCATTTTACATTGGCCGCCCCTCCAATGTTCGGACTGGACTGACTAGCTTCACTGTATGTCGACAGTGTCGCTATATGTGGTGATGCTGGTGGTGTCGGAGATATTGTCTGTCTCTTGTGCAGTCAAATCTCTTTCCATCTGCTACCTCCACATTCTCGGACACGATCCCCAAATGGTTTGGCCAGAATCAGCTCGAGCTGCTGTATTTCTGTTTCCAGGGTGCACCGCGTGGATGTACATTTGGGATCTTGGTTATCTGCTAACCCTGGGTCCGCCTAGAGCAATGCTTTCCCTTTGCACCCCTTAAATGTGGATAAAATCGATAATACTCGTAATAATAAACTTGTACTCACATTTTTTTTAGCAATTGGGGGGGGGGGGGGGGTTCCAAAAAATATTAACCGCACCGGGCTGCAATTACCCTAGGTACGCCTCTGTCCAGAGGTTAGGGAAGTACAAGTAATTTTTTTGGAAAGTCCGGAAGATCACACAATCAACACCTGATCGGGAGTCTACATACACTGGGATGTCTGCTAGAGCGGAACTTATGGGAGTGTCCCGCGTACTGTGAAGTCAATTTCTAATCAAGAATGAAGAACTAAAATCGACTGGTTCGCAGAAATGCTTAAACTTGGACATTGTAACAATGTAAACATACGATATAATAGTTGTAACAATAATACATAAAAATTATAATTATAACGATTTTAGGGTTAACCGATTTTAGCTTTGCCTGCCGGGCGGAGAATATTGAGCTAAAAAGGAGATGTCCTCTTTTTGCCGGACGTCTGGCAACCCTATGTGTTGCAAGCTTGAGTACTTATAGTACGTTTAGGATTCTAAATATTTCTAATGTGTGCGCGCATTTCTCTAAGTGTGTAGCGCGCAGAAATAATGAGTGTTCAGTACAAATCATTATAATTTTTTTTTTTAAATATGTAAATTGGAAAACAAACAGATTATGCATAAGTTCGTCTGTGTCTAGAGTTGAACTCGGTGATTGTCGGGATGTGACGTTACGGTAGCCATTAATTTCATTGGCGTTACACGGAAATCCGTGACGTCAGATAGTTAAAATTGTAAATCACTGTTTATAGTACAGAGAAGAACAGTGTATTTCCCCGGAATGATCTATCAAAATGAAAACAGCTAAAGAAACTATGGCAAGGTACTAATATAAGAACCAAATTGTGTTTACTACGAACATGTGTATTTCCTGTAGCGACATATGGATGTGAAGCATGGACACTAAATAAAACAGTGGCCAAGAGAATAACATCATTTGAATTAAAGTGCTATAGAAGAGTTTTGAGAATACGATGGACAGCAAAGAAACCAAACCAAGAGGTGTTACGAACATTTAACGTCCAGGAAGGCTGGCTTCTGAACACCAAATTAAAGAAAAGCTATGTTTTTTTCGGTCACGTTAAGAGACACGACGAAATGGAGAGAGTGTTACTGGAGTGGATGATAGAAGGCAACAGGGACAAAGGCCGCTCAAGACGCCGTTGGACAAAAGACGTTCAGAAATGCCTGCTTATTGTCAATATAAGAGGCAAGACAACTTGCTCAAGACCGTGGAGAATTCAAGAGGAAAGAATACGTTCTGGAAAGAATATATCACCTGATGATGATCTATCTGTCGTCTTTTCTCAGCTTATGATGATCTATCTGTTGTCTTTTCTCAGCTTATGATGATCTATCTGTTGTCTTTTCTCAGCTTATGATGTGAGACGTCGTAAGATTGAATGACGATCGGTTTACGGGCTATGGCAAGTTTATTGGTCGTTTGATACGCAGTAATACTTTGCTATCCAACGGTTGGTAACTACTTTAATCCATATTATTCTTGGTCTTCTTCTGTATCTTGCTTTTTTTCATTTTGTATGCACTTGCCTTTGACCAATAAGAGTTCATTCTCATTATGTGGCCGACGGTTCTTGTAACAGTGAATTTCTCACATGATCTCTTCTTGTTCTGTTTGCTGTTTTTCTTATACACCTGATTTCACACGTAGTAAGCTTTCTTCTGGTTCTGTAGTTAGTGTCAATGTCTGACACTGAAAACATAATGTTGGGATCAATATTGAATTTATGATATGCCGAAAGGCAACAAAGGGATTCAGCGAATAGATAGATATGCCAGTTTGATTTCATTGCGATGGATGTGTATTCCGGATTGGTTGATGCACAAAATAACCATATTTTAATGCATGTTGTGTTTATGCAAGTGCTGCCAATTCGTTTCGTTAAAAAAACACTAGACAACACAAATTGTTTTTGCAAACACCCTTAGAACATTACTTGTTCTATTAGTCTTTTGAAAATCTATCATCTGGGTTTTGCCATGACATAACCCCTATTTGATTTGACTACTTGTTCTATTAGTCTTTTGAAGTTAGTATCTATCTCCTGGGTGTTGCTAGGCCATATTCCCTACTTGACTATTTGTTCTATTAGTATTTTGAAGTAAATATCTTATCTGTTGTCATGTGAGTGTTGCCGGGCCTGTACATATAAGTATAGCCAGATAATGCTACATAAACTGGAGACATCTTGTTTACTGGAATTTTCAGATCTGGAATAAACCTATTTATAGTATTAACTTCTCATTTTCAGTTTAACATGCCTATGCAGCTAAATCAGGTTTCTTGATACATGGTTTTGTATTTCCCCATCGACGCCAGCTCATTGGCAAGAAGAGGGGCATAGTCCAGCCAGGAGAGGCTGGAAACTAAGACTGGTCGGGGCCTCCCACATTCGGGCAGGACCACAGTCTTGCCTAGCAAGTAAAGGTGCTGAAGTCAGCAACATTTGGCCAGAAGGCGCACCACAACCATCAGAATGACATGCATTATCGCACATGAATGTATATATCTGCATTACCCCGTTATGGTGCTAACCCTGTGGCTACTCACCAGGAAGGAGTAGCACCGGGCCATATACCTCGAAAGGATACACCCCATGCGACTGAAAGTCCTCTTCGATTGCCTTGTAGAGCCAAGAGACACAAGAGAAATATCACTGACCGACAAATATTATCAACTAATGAGACACCATTTACAATAATGCATTGGAATGCTGAGGGTGTGAACAGTAAAAAAGATGGCTTTAGCAAGAAATTAGAATTAGAGAACACCCTTCTTAAGGAACAGGTCAGCATTTGTTGCATACAAGAGACACACCTCAACAATGATGTAGCCTTTAAAATTACAGGTTATCTGTGCTTTAGAGCTGATCGAATAGACAGAAGAAAAGGAGATTATTCACAGATTGCAGATCCCTATTGGAATCAATCCAGAGCAACGGAAATGAAAGCCTTCTGCACAACATCAAACATGAGCTAAACATATCCAAAAATCATTAGCTATTACCCTTCAATAGATACCAGCACACTGTGGAATCATAGGTAACGAGAAAGCGGATGCTTTGTGAAAAACAGGAAGCGAAATGGAACAACACAGACATCCATTGTCCTACAGAGAAGCAAAAACAATAATCCAGAACACATACACAGCAAAGTGGAAGAAACAAATGGAAGTGGAAGGCAAACATCGTGCAATACATCAGTCCCAAAGATATCAAAAGACCACAATATTTCGCTTTAGAACATACAACTGCAGACTGTTGGGTCACCTTTACCGATTGAGAATCTTAAACACAGATGAATGTCCATGTCGATCCGGAATCCAGACTCCTGAACACATACTTCAGGATTTCCTGAACACATACTTCAGAATTGCCCAATATACAAAGAACAGATACAGCAGACTTGGCCAGGATGATTCAGATTTTGAGGCAAAGCTATGGGGCAGGCGCTCTAACCTGGGGAAGGCAGTTAACTTCGCCTTGACAACAGGCTTGACAATATATCATGATCGCACATGCTGAACCCAGAACAAAAAGAATAAGAAAAAGACGACGTTTTATTCTTTTACTGTTTGAACGTGAAGTTTTATGAACTTTGAAAAGTCATTTTCAATTTGGTTATAACAGTAAACACGTTTGTTTATTGCATTATTAACCCCAGTTTGATTTGATTATCTAGTGTGATAAATATTGAGTTTTAAATGAAACTGGACTGAATTATTCCTCATAATTTAATGTATAGATAGGCCCCTGTTGTATATTTTGTCCACCATCTGCTGGCTCTCTCTCTCTCTCTCTCTCTCTCTCGTCTAGACATTTATGTCATAGTGTTGTGGGTAGCTTCGGTCTTTAATCCATATTACAAGGGGGTGTCTATAAATTACCTCAATAAGTAGGCTATGGGGCTGGGTCTGATCGAGATCGTCGACGGTACGGGAGACCTGTTAACTAAAACGTAAACGAACTAGTTTCCTATTTGCGTGAAATCTATTGGTTGGCCGTGGCTATTTTTGGCATGTGGCTCCAAGTATGTAAATAACGACCAATTAAAAGTCCAACAATAATCAAAACCGTAACAAATAAGGTCTAAATTTATTCAGATATAGGGCCGGTAGTGTCTTGAGCCATGGTCTATGAAGCTGGACAGTTGTTAACAAGGGGGAGGAGGGAAAGTGAGTTAACAAAAGTTTACGTCAATTGTTTTTACACACAATTAAATCAACACTTTTAAGGATCGTGTCCGTGAATATGGAGGCAGCAGATTGAATGATAATTGACTGCATAAAGATACGCAATATCTCAAACACCTCTGCGACAACACATACAGTGGCAGTATCAGCACACAGTCATGCAAGATATTCCATCTCGGGCAGCAGAAATGCAGATACATTTAAAGGGGTGGCCAATTCAAACGTAGCGATATTGGTAGATGACATCACGAATATCGAAAGTTGTGCGCTAGTCTACGAAAAGATAACATATTGGGTACGATAAGAGAGCAGTAAGGCGTCAAAAGGCAGCGCCACGTGTAAAATAGAACGGGAAAACACTACATGGAAATCTGAACTAAAGTATTGCTCAGCTCGAGAACAAGCTTCCTGTCCTCGGTGCTCGTAAATATCGTGTAGTCTCAGACTTGTACGAGGGTTCACGACATCAGTGAATGACATATGATACGATACAACACAGAGGACGAACGAATCCGGTCTCAACTCTACTGTCGAGGTTTTCCTCTTCCGGAATCGTGATCGCCGAAGAGAAACGGTTCAGTACCCGATCGGCATACGCAGAACACGTCTAATTACGCCAGAAATTCACTGTCGTGAACACCTCGTGCGAGACAGACGTAGTTAACCCAATCCTACATTCCCTGATTACTGTCTCCTCGGAGACTGCCTCCCAGGGACATATTTTGGCCCGTAGTCCAAGGGCACAGTGGGTGATAGATAAATCGTCACGGCGTAGTGTCGATACACACCCATTGCATGGCGATTGATAGGAATGCGGTCACAGGCTAGGAAATTCCACTAGAATTAAAAGCATGCCGATATCGGATGTGCTGGACGGGAAAGCGCAAATAATACAGCTTTGCTGTGGAACTATCTTTCCTGCTCTAAAAATACACAATAGATGTATTGCAGTAAAGCATACCAAGCCCTATGGCAAATGACACCAATCTTCAGAGACAAAAATGTAGATTTAAAATCAAAATAACACTATTCAAAACGATTACTATGCCAACGCAGTGCTACCAATGTCAAACACGGACAACGACAGCACAAGACAAACGTAGACTGGTGACAAATGAAATGGCATGCTTACGCAGAATCCTAGGAATATCGCTAGGAGACAGAGTGAGGAGTGATGACAGTAGACAAAGAACCGGCACCGCCCCAATCTTGGAATATAATAAGAGACAACAGATTATTATAAAATGTTACATCTATTATATATTAATGTATGGTTCAGAAACATGGACACTAAATAAACAATTAGAAGACAGAAATGATGCCTTTGAGATATGGGTATATAGAAGAATAGGGAGAACATCATGGAAAGATAAGAAAACAAATAAAGAGGTACTAAAAACACTTAATATGAAGAAAGAATTACTAAGAGAAATAAAGATCAAGTAAATAAAATATTTTTGACACATTAAAAGACATGACACTTTATTGAAGATCTTACTTGAGGGAAAAAGTCGAAGGTAAGCGAGCAAGAGGTAGGCAGAGATACAAGTGAGAGAGTAACATCACACGATGGACAGGGTACAGTCTAGTAGAGTGCACCACCAAGACAAGAGACAGGGGCTGTTGGAAATCCCTTGTAGCCAAGCTTCGTTGCGGAGACGGCATTTGATGATGATGATGTCCAAGATATTGATACTGTTTTACTTGTTGTAGTTTCTCTCCATGTATGTTTATGTTTAGTTCTTGTTCTGAGTCTTTGCTGATTATCATGGTTATTGGTTTTTTTTAAATATTTATATCGAGTCCATATTCTTTACTTGTTTTATTGACTTGATCTATTTGTCTTTGTAGTTCATATTCACTTTCTGCTAAAAGAACAGTGTCAACTGCATATCTCAGGTTGTTTATTATTTTCCCATTGATCGTGAGTCCAGGCATTTCTTCTATATTTTTAAAGATATTCTCTTCGTAGATATTAAATAAACTTTGTGATAAAATGGATCCTTGTCCTACCCCTCTTCTTATTTCTATGTATGGTGAGTAGCTGTTTTCAACCTTATTGATGCAGTCTGTTCCCAATACATATTTCTAATCAATCTTATGTCTTTTCCAGATATGCCTATTTATATCATATCGAGAGTTGGCTGCAACAGACATCCAACATCCCCATGCCATTCATTCCATCTATATTTTCTATCTATATACAAGATATACAAGGTAGTATAAACACGGACAGCTATATAAGCATGTTGAGGGCCATGATTTATTGTTCGACATGCAGGTTATAACATCGGGCTTGGACATAAAAAGTCAGAATATCCCTGTTTGAAAATAATAAAAATATGAGACCACTCTTACGGTTGGAATCATTTTCTGTGTAGAGTTCGCGCAATCATAAACAAAATTGTAGCAACGTGCCCCCGTCTATAACTATGCTTACTGACGAACGTAATTGTCAAAGAGAAAGACACACCAAGAAAACAATTTATGAACTATATTAAATTCAACCCTGGCATAAAAATAGAAGAGGCAGAATTGTAAAAGAACAAACTAGTAATGGATTTCTCAGGTAAGCTTGTATGAATAAGTTATGATTTCGTGAACCGCGTTTTAGAAATGTCTACACAAAGATTTCACTCTTATTACATGCTGTTATGGTAAAACTTTAGTCTATATTCCGATACAAGTTAGTATATATTCTTATACAAGTTAATCTATATTCCTATACAATTTTGAACGAATGCATTTGTGTAGTTATGATCCAATGCTCAAATCTCAAATGCTGTTGAATTGATCTACTCCTGACAGATCAATGTCATTCTTTAAAAAGTGCAGATTTTTCTGAAGCTTAATTAGCGACATATATGACTACAGTAAATTAGCAATTGTTAAGGGTGTTTGTAAATGTATTTTCTGGCAGTTCAGAGGCAAGGACAGTCACTAATGTATTCAGCTGCTTCGTTTGAATATGAGAAGTATTTACGCGTGGGCAGTTGCTTGGGGGCCGATACAGTTTAAATGGCTATTGACTAGCATGCCCTGTTCTAAACTACATTTAAAGCACTGATGTCTCTGCAGTCTTCTTGTGTTGTTACTGTCTCGTAGTGGTGTAATTTCACTAAATACATTACGACCAGTCATCCCATTTGCCCGTCTGTTCTGCAAGATTTACTTTATGTCGTTTCTAATAATTTGTTGTTCCCGTGCGGCATGGTCTTTCCTTTTGTTGTTTTAATATACCTCTTTTTGCAAGTGTCTGCTGATTCATTTCCTGCTAGATTGCTATGTCCAAGGATCCATTGCAACTCTGACGGAGTATGCGTAGATAAGATTGTCCAGTTACCGCACACTGCGTATGGTGTGATATAAAGGGTACCTTGATTTATTATCTGGTATTCTGGTTTAAGTGCCCCCACAACAGATATCAATATAAGGTAATACTACAGTGAAACGAAACAACAATAGTTCTTACGTAGAACACATGTTTTTGATGTTTCACTTGATCACAACAGACCGCGGATTATCACTAAGAGTAAGGGGTTATGAAATGTAAACACGAAAACATACAAACATACACAAGACATTTTCAACGTTTCGAACCGTTAGTTCTTTTTCAAACAAACAGTGAAACACAATGAAAACTGTAAAAAAAAAATGTTACCCCCACAGAGGCACTAGATAGGGCCTATAGAACAGATATAGAATAGGAATCGGTAAAAATGACATGCCTTGTGGGTTTAGTTTCATGAGATCAAGTTATTGATGTACTCATTCAATTTATATCTTGATGGTCTCAGTCTCTGCTTCATAATTTGATGCGTTTTCAGCACAAGAATCACATAACTCATATATAGACCTATCATGTTAATGTAAAATTGTACTTACTGCGCAAAACTAAAATCCAATAGGTAAATCCAGGAAAAGGGTAACAATGTTAATGTAAATGGAGGTCATATCCTGCAAAACATGTGGTCTTGAAAACACAGTAATCAGTGTAAGTCTTGATGGCCTCAGTCTCTGACGATGATGTGTAACTGTTTATTACTTCTGGAACATATGTCTTCAAGATTGTGGAGAGTGTTCCTTCGTGTTGTCGATGGTGTTTATCATTCTCCTCTTTGGCCTAAGGAGGTTTCGACGTTTACTTATCTGAAAGCCAGATTTGTGGTGATGGTGAATCAACAGCAGAAGTTAAGAAAAGACTGACAATGGTAATGATCACTTGGCAAAATTAACCACCATTTGGGAAAGCAGGATCAGCACCCGCTTTAAAATTAACTTTTATAAATATTTGGCTATTTATTGTCCATGTTTCTGAGCCATACATTAATATAGAATAGATGTAACATTGTAAATTTCTCATTTTTAACTTGTTTGTAATTTGTTTAGATGTTAACTATTTTCCTCATGTTATTGGAGGTACTTTTAGCCATTCATATTCTGCTTTTAACTTGTTTCACATCTGCCGCCATTTCTGACTATGTGTCAAGGATATTGATAATGTTTTACTTTTTGTAGTTTCTCACCATGTATGTTTATGTTTAGTTCATGTTCTTCTGTGTCTGTGCTTAATATCATGGTTTTTGTTTTTTTGGATATTTTTATATTCTTTACTTGATTTATTGACTTGATCTATTAGTCTTTGTAATTAGTTATGTCAATATTTCTATATGGTTGTGAGACCTGGATTCTACTTCGGACTTGGAGAGAAGAATCCAGACGGTTGAATACAAATGCTATAGACATGCGTTGTGTATCTGTTACCACACACACATAAAAACATAAGACCAGTATGTTTGTGCTCGATAGAATTAACTTATTAACAACAAGAACCACCGTTAATAATCGTGAAACTTCGTGAACTACGGTTGTACGGGCACGGGATGAAAGAGATGTTCTTCAAGGTACGGCGGAGGGTAGAAGAAGACGTGGTGGTGAGAAAACGAAATTGCTGGACAATATAAAAGACTGGACAGAGTGTGAAGTATCCAAACTCATTAAGGTGGTAGCTAATAAAGATTCGTGGAATTCTTGCTGCACCAAATGTCTGAATGTGACACCACTACAACCCTGACGTGGAGATCTTTCTGCATCAAATGTCTCAATGTGACACCCCTACGACCCTGATAGGTTCTGTGATCAACGCTGTCTGTACAGTTTTATAATGGATATATTACATGCTGAAATCACCACCGAAGACGGATGTGTCGAATCATTGTTGTAAATAAAACGGCGGTATAATGTATTTCAATTCGCTGGACTATATTCTACTGGAAATCTAGTAGGATCATTGTCCTGCTACAATAGAGATTCAGCGGGAGTTGGAAATGAATGCTGAAGAAGAAAAAGCTTAAATTGTCATTATCAAGTGCCGACTCCGTATCCAAGGATAGCTCACCCCTGCCTCTTACCTTATGGTGCCGCCCATGTGGCAAGGGTCACTGCCTTTTTTCCAAGAATGTCGTAGGAGGCGACTAAGGGACGTTGGAGGATATGTTGACAATCATCACCTGAGAAAAAAAATTATAATTGTCACATATTGTCTCAATTTCTTACACTTGTCTTCTATCAAATAACCCCATAGATGACAAAAAAGATGCAGGTCAGTGGATATTGTACTTTTATGGCGGACTCCTAGGTGATATGGAATGTTATATGTGTCATTACTACTGATGGGTCAACAAATCTGACAGAAGAATGATGAGATAGTTGGTTCAGAGGTCCAGGAAAGGAGTAATTCAAGTGCGCCAGTATCGCAGGATTACTACGTCCTGCCAAAGGACACAACCAACATACACTTCTGGGCCAATGTTATGCAAAAGTCTAATTTGTTGTTTGACTGACTCAACCATAAGAATCTGGCAACTTCTTTGTAAGCGCCATATTGAGTTCAATGGTAGACGGAGACATCTTGTAGATTTTGAATTGGAATAATTGATAACTAACACAATGAGTGACGACCAGAATGATATGAAATTTGGTAATATTAATTTAAAACTTAATATATTGGACACACAGATCATAATGTATATGATTACATACAATATATAAATATTTGTACACTACTGCAGCATGCTGGTTTGCGGTTGTCGTCAGAGTTTCGAACTCCTCTACTCTAAACTAGTAGTGACTCCGGCAGATAGAACATAACAATGTCAGAAATTCTATAAGAATAATACAGATCCACGCTGAAAATAATGTTATAATATTGATATTTGGTAAAAATGCTGTTTCGTCCGCCATTGGGCTATCATTAATTATTAATTCTAAACACTAATTCTAACCCTTCTCCCCCCTCCCAAAAAAATCTAAACTAATTCTAATCCTTTTAACCCCCCCCAAAAGTCACAATGGTGGACGGAAACAGCAGATGCGCCTGATATTTTAATGATAATGTCAGATATATTATGACTCTAAAGTTGGCTGTTTTATAAGTATAGACATTTAAGACATAATAGTCAGGCATAGGCCAATCCATTGATTTTGTGCACTATTATTTGGGAAATTTCGGCAAATATTTCTAGTTTCATCATCATACCCTGTGGACGAGATCCTTGCTTATTTGCCTTGCGGCTTCACTTCAGTGGTGGAAGAGTTCTCTGGAGATGGCCTTCTTGTGTGCTGTTTGTAAGCTTGTTTGGGTAAATTTCACGTTCAAGTAACCGTTGTGCTATAAATAGCGCAATGTTTATATTCTGGACTACCAGACGTCATGGATTTCCGCGCACTGCCAATAAAATTAATAGTATATTTTTCTTATATATGGTCACCGCACTATAAATAGCACACTGTTTTCATTTTAAATCAAGCGACGTCATGGAGTTCCGTTAGAAAATCCGGCAACCAATCAAATCCCGCGTGCGATGACGTCACACACCCAACGAACGCCAAGCGATTTTGTGCGTGGCAGACATTTAAAAAAAAAAGATTTGATCAATTTGAGCAGAGATTTCACTAGCGGAAATCTGCAGTCGCCTAATTAAAAATGTAAACAGTGTGAAATGGGTAAAATGAAGCACTTACCGTATTCACCGTTCGTCGGGGATAAATTCTCCGCAAACCATGCATTAATTATAATATAAATCTCAAATCATAAGAATAACACAAACCATGAGCACCGATCCACTTTGTTGAAATGTGCAGGCTTTTGCTGGTTTCCGATCACTCCTCGCCCAGTGTTGCAGACTCATTTCATCATAAAGCACCAGATTTGAGTGCTTTCTTTCGAATATTTTTTTCCAATAATTTTATAAGTTGAAATAAAAACTGGACATTCAAATGTCATGAGGAGGGGGGGGGGAGACCCCCTCAACCACCCCCCATTTCTAACATTCAAATGTCATGAGTGGGGAGGACACCCCCCCCCCCCCCCTTTCACACCTGAAACTGGACAAACTTTTAGTTTTTAGGAGATATCAATAAACCAGAGGTGGGTGTGTTCACTGTTCACCCCCACTGTCAATTCAATTGCAATTAGAAAATTCAAGGGAAATAAGAGAAACCCTTCAATTGTCCCTTGGTGAAATCAGGGGAGGCAAGCCAGAAACTTGGCAGGTAGACATCATCTAGTACCATTTCTGCATAACATATACTTATTATAATAGTAAGCAAATTACTATTCTGTGTATGTGTAGCATGCAACGAACTTATTCGAACGGTTATGGGGATCCAACCGCGATTGATAACTATCACACAGAACAAGTTCGTAGCGTTAATGCTACACGAAGAATGAATCTTTTACATGATCTAATTGCTCAATGTAACTAATTTTGATCATATTTGCACAAGTAAAATGAGATCTAACTAGATATACATGCTAAACTAGTGTTTGATCGTGGCATAATAGGTTTATTTTGGACTTATATTTGCCGACCACGAATAGAAAAATTATCATGAAGACAAGTTCGTAGTGTTAATGCTACACAAAGAATGAATCTTTTACATGATCTAATTGCGCAATGTAACTAATTTTGATCATATTTGCACAAGTAAAATGAGATCTAACTAGATATACATGCTAAACTAGTGTTTGATCGTGGCATAATAGGTTTATTTTGGACTTATATTTGCCGATCACGAATAGAAAAATTATCATGAAGACAAGTTCGTAGCGTTAATGCTACACAAAGAATGATTCTTTTACATGATCTAATTGCGCAATGTAACTAATTTCGGTCATATTTGCACAAGTAAAATGAGATCTAACTAGATATACATGCTAAACTAGTGTTTGATCGTGGCATAATAGGTTTATTTTGCACATTCTTATGGTAAACGATGATCTAACAAATTTGACACTGTATGTAAAGTAATGATATTAGGCCTACTAAATTAACATGAAGAATAACGAAATTGTCTTACCTGTATAAATATTGAATGTGCACTGGTCAAAAACAATGACAACCTAATAGGACTTGTACACAAATATGACAATGGAAAATGTTTAGTTGTGCTTGCAAATGCACAAGCTCTGGTTGCTGTATAAAATTTGCAAAATTGAGAAACGGTATCTTTGAACCAGAAGCGAAATCCAAGCCTCCATGCGAATTATTTCATTCACCGCTGGGTAATAAATATGTCAGGCCTGTAACACCCCTTCAGGACTACAATAGCTGAAATGCCTCGTGTGTGGCCGAACTAAGAGTCAACATTTTTAGTAAGGAATAACAGGTGTGCTTTAACATTCAAATGTCATGAGGGGGGAGACCCCCTCAGCCCACCCTTTTTTATGCCACCCCTCCCCCTGGGAGGAGACCCCCCAGGCCCCCTTTTTAAACATTCATATGCCATGAATTCCCCCCCCTTTTTTATACCACCCCTCCCTCTCCTTTTTATTATTGTTTTATCTCCTTGTTTTCCTTAAAACCACACACAACCCTAACTAACCTACCTCGGATCTCCAAAACGATTCAAATACACTAAAACTTTTTCCGCGCGAACCGTGATATCATAACCTCTCGCTAGCCGTGGCACATTTCCGCGTGAACAGTGGATCAGCTTTGGGGAATACCTCAAAACTAGATCAAATTTCACAGTGACCGTAGATACAACGAATGCGCCAAATTAATGGATGCCATGATGTCACACCGCGGAATAAAAAATGGAGTTGGCTGTCCCATCCCATATAGGGTCAGTGACCCAAAGCCATGCTGAAGTCGGATGTGTTAGGCCGAAATGCGCAGATATCGCAGCAGTGCTGTAAACCATGACACAACGCATTCCGTTCTCAGGACTACATCCTGCTAATCTGCAGGAGTTTGAGAACGAACGCAGAAGAAGATATATCAAACCTTCACGAATGCAGCAATCCAAATATGCACTTATTTCACCATTCCGTTTATTTATGAAATAATTCAGATCATAACTCGTCATTTGTCGTGCACTACAGTATTTTACTAATGAACGCGTCTGATATTTTCTAAAAGGCTCCCCTTTCCCCCTTTTTTTCCAGAAGAAGGTTTTGGTGATGTAGTTCCCCCTCCCCCCTTTTTCGGAAGGAAAGCCCGTTTAAAAAAAAATTGTTTTTGTGGTTTTTTTTCTAATTGTGATAAAAATGAATTATTTGGGTAAATGTAATATAAGGGGGTGGGGCTTTGCTCCCCCCTTTTTTTCTTTCTCACCTAACCACCATCACCTTTTACAGTCCAACACTTCACCTCGAGATCACATTCCATGACCGACTTCCGTCAAAGGTTAGGAAACCCGCGAATCCAGGCCAAATGTCACAACAGTTACTTGAACGATGAATGCGCCGAAATGGTTACTGAATGTAATGATGTAAGTTTTGTTGGTGTATGTGGGATATCTGAGTGAACCTGTGTTAATTTTGATCGCTGAAAAAGAAAAATGAGGATATCCCAGGGAAGTCCACTTCCTGATGCAGAAGAAAGAGGATATCCAACAAATGTGCAGATGTTTGAGAACGGAAGCTGCCTGTGAGTTGTCAGGGCCCGAGAGGGGAGCAAAGAATAGCAACACTGCTTACCATATATGCATGTCATAAGATACAACTAATGAGGTTATGGAGTAGAGGTGACTCCCATATAGGGTCAAATTGGCAGAAATGCTCAGATATCGAAACAATGCTGTAAACCATGACAACACATTCCGTTGTTTCGACTACATCCTGCTAATCTGCAGGAGTTTGAGAACGAGTGCAGAATGAAAATAAAAAGAAAAAAACCGTACAGGCCACTTTTGCAATGGCCCTGTGTTTTGGCTATCTGAGCAAGAAAGCATTGCATAATGAGGGTGATGTTGCAGGCTGTGTTGGCTGAGATGCACCGGAAATATTGGTTGTCTGGTTATTCCATCTGCAGACCTCGTACACAATCCCTAAAAGTGTGAGCCAGATGTGCCACAAGAGCTACGGTACATTAGTTTGCATGATGTACTACTTTTAGAATCTTAGTTATCTGTTACCTCAATGTAAAACTGTTGCATCCTATGCTATGAAAGGTAGTGATAAAAAAATACAGCACAGAATTTGTGTGTTTTTCCGAAAGGGGTACACATCACAGCCAAGCTGTTCTTTATTCTTTTGTGTTTTTTCTCAAACTCCTGCAAATTAGCATGATATAATATGGTGCATGGAATTCATTGTGTCATGGTTTATAATTCTACTGCGATATGTGCGCATTTCGGCCTGACATCAGACTTAGCATGGTTTCTGTGCTACTTTGTTCCTGTATGGGATGGGGAAGCCATCTTCACCCCATTACCTCCTTAATCGCCTCTTACGACATGCATAGAATTTAACATTGTTGCTCTGCCGAAGATCAACCAAATGTACTGATTACCCACTATCAGAAGAAACAGATGATCAAGTCAATAAGAAAGGCACAAACACCAACACAAGATGATTATCACATTATGAATAGATCAGAATTAGTTGTAATTCTATGCCTCAGAACAGGACACAACTGACTAATCACATGTACACAAAATTAAAGAAGAGCGCCAAACATATACTTTGAGTGTTCTGAGTATAAAACGCTAAGGCAGACATATTAGCCAGAGGAAACAACACTGGAATCAAAGATCTATGGGCCACTGTGAACTACAAAAGACAGTGAGTTTTATTCAGGAGACAGAATTACAGATATAGACATGTTTCAAGTGAATGAAAGAAAAAGAACATTGTTGCTTTTCTTTCGTACCTGTAACACACAGGCGACAGACAAGCTTGTAATGATAACATTATTGAATTTATTTTTTTGACATCTTGCCATTAGGCAGGAGTTTCAAATGAACACAGAAATTTGATTGCTAATGGCAGTATTTAAATTGTTTATCTTTGTGACAGATGATGCATTTAGTATAGAGAAGAAAAGAGATAAGGACAGAAGGAGATCTCGGTCACCACGCAAAAGATCAAGAAGTCGTGATCGTGAACGCAAAAGATCAAGATCGCGAGACAGGAAGCCAAAACGTTCACGCAGGTACTTATGTATGTGTGTAATATGCATGTAATATGTAAGTATGTCTGCAGTCAACCTATGGACAGAGCAGACATTCTCAATGTTCTGAGAGTGAGGGGTCAGAGGATTTTGAGGGTCAATGTGGTGCAGAGAATAGAAATGTGTTGTGTCGCTGTTTTATTTGAGCCAATGGCTCTGTCTTCAGCGAAAGTAAAGAGAACTAAGAGGAAACTGAGTAAGACAACAACACAATAAACAGAATCCAACAAATCAAGATATTTCAGCTGAGAATAGGAAGCTACCAACTAAAACCTTCCACTGTGTTGGTGAAGACTAGCCTGCATCTGCAAAGCAACAACACAGACATAACACTACAGATAATACTATAGTACAGAACTATCCCAACTTCGCTGGTCATAGAATGACAAATCTGATTCACAGGGACATATCTGCAGGTAAAATTGTGGCGACTAGAAAACGCAGTTGGTCCTACATCAGACATGTCTTACGCTCAGACTACACCATCAATCAAGAACAGAATACACCACCAATCTCTTGCATGAATACCAATAGGCAGAAGAGCCAGGGGTAGACCAAAAGAAACACTCAGAAGAACAATACTTAGAGAAATTAAAACAAACAATATTCATAATATTCAAGAACTGCACAGAATAGCTTTGAACAGACAGTTGGAGAGATCTGAGCTCTGCCGTATGCGCTAACTTCAGCTCAAAAGGAAAATGAATGAAATATTCTATAAATGACCAATTTTCAAGTATATGTGTATTAATTTATCATGGACCTCCGCCCGTGTGTTGCCTGCGCCCGAAAGGGGAGCAAAGAATAGCAACACTGTTTACCTTCCACGCATGTCGTAAAAGGCGACTAAGGAGGTTATGGGATGGAGTTGGCTGTCCCATCCCATATAGGGTCAGTGACCCAAAGCCATGCTGAAGTCGGATGTGTCAGGCCGAAAGGTGCAGATATCGCAGCAGTGCTGTAAACCATGACACAACGCATTCCGTTCTCTGGACTACATCCTGCTAATCTGCAGGAGTTTGAGCACGAACGAAGAAGATCATGGACCTCATCATTTATCATGACATAATATTTGTTTTAGATCTCATGTTACTCTTTAGGTCATCACTCATCCGCCAGTGTGGCAACCAGGATCTGGACTTCTAGTTCAGGAAGTACAGAGGCCCACTACCTCTGAATAAGTGCAAAAAATAGGGCCAGTGCTTCTTTTCAATCCTCGGAAGCAGCTAAGGAAAGTTTTGGTGATATGCTGATACCCTGCCACATGGGGAAAAAATCATTACTGCTTGTCTTGTCTCCATGAATAAAGAGATGCAGACCAGAGGATCTTGCACATTGATTCTTCTGTGTCAGACTCCTGTAAGATGGAGAATGCTAGATGTGCCATCATTGCGGATGGGTCAACAAATCTGACATGAGAATGTTGAGATAGTCAAAGAAGTATATGCTGTGCTTCTGACAGGACATGGTGATCCTGAGATACTGCCGCAGTGGAATGCCTCTAAGGGGGCTAAACATGCATCCATAAACCTCCCTAACAGAACCATATCTTTGATACAACAAATCTTAGACAAAATGTTGCTTCAGTTACTCAACTGAGAAGGGCCTGTGCTTTTGTTAGAAGGCAATGGGCTGTAAAGACTACCTACTTACAGCTAAAGTGATTATATCATCATAGTTCTCATGTTGATCATCATCGTTCATTCTCAAACTTCCGCTGTTTCTTTCTTGTAGCAAGACAATGATCCTACTAGATTTCCAGCGGGATGTTGTCCAGAGAATGGAAATGTGTTGTGTTGCCGTTTTATTTGTGCCAGTGGCCCAGCACATCCATCTTCGGCGGTCATGTTGATCAATCAGACATCTGATACAATGTGGGCGTCAATATACACAAATATAGTTTTTGTTATTCTCATAGTCTGAATTATGAGACAATGAAAACAGGCTCTGTTTTTAGTGTGTACTATTTTTCACACTCGCCTGAATCACACCTGTTTACGAGTTTCTTATTTTCAGTCGATCACCAAAAAGAAATAGGAAGAAGAGACCATACAAATACTGGGACATTCCACCACCTGGATATGAACATATTTCACCTGCACAGTACAAGGCCATGCAAGGTATGTTTATGTTAAGCTGAATGTAGGCATTGTTATATTACTTCATTTAGTTTAGCTCAGTGCCACTTATGGTTTGAAATGCCATGGCTAGATTGATGATTGATACCCGGGATAAGGTTTGTTCTCTTTCCTGTTATTTGATGATGTCGCAGTCAGTCAATTCTGTAACCAACTTTTCATGAATTTATTTTCTTCTGCATTTATTCTCAAACTGCTATTGGTTAGCAGGATGTAGCCAGGAGAATGTGCTGTGTTAGAGTTTAATTATGGAGAAATATCTTCGTCTTTCTTTCTGGCAATCTAACTTTGGCATCACTTTTGGGTCACCTTGACATATAAGATAAGACTGCCAACTTCACTTCTAAACCGTAGTCAACTCTTACAATATGCATGGCAGGTAAACTGTTGCTAGTCTTTGCTCTCCCTGGCAACACTGAAATTTTCCCATGTTAACAGGTTGTGTAAGTTCTCACAGCTGGAAGTGTTAGGTTTCATCCACATAGATTATCAAGGTAAAAATAAAGAATAAATCTTCACTGGGCTATAAATAGCACACTGTTTACATTTTTAACTACCTAACGTCACGGATTTCCGTGTAACACCAATGAAATTATTGGCTGCCGCGACGTCACATCCGGAAAATCTATGAGTTCAAATCTAGACACATATGAACTTATGCATAATCTGTTTATTTTCCAATTTACATATCTTCATAATTTTTCTGATTTGTACTGAGTGATCAATATTTCTGCCTGCTACACACGGAGCGAGGTGTGCGCACACATTAATATTATTTATAATCCTAATTGTACTCTAAGTACTTAACCATAAGCGTGCCAAATTACACAACAATGGTTAGGAAATATTCGAAACTAGAACAAAGGTCACAGTGAAGACTATACTTTACTTGCGCAGGTTATCAATTTCCTTTTCTTTCTCTATACATTTTATGTGTACCCTCAGGTATTGTCTAAATTTTGGATGTATTTTCTTTGTTTTATTTACTGCAGTTCTTACGCATCTTCCTCTAAGTTCTGACAAAGTTCCTCTAATGTTCTTTAGTCTGTGTCCATGTCTGACAGCATAATGTTGATATATAGATATTAAAGTGGTGTCTCAGTATAGCAAACACATTTATTACCAAATTTCCTATTTCACTATACTTTTCGAAATTCCTGATTATTTTGATGCTTTATTGTTGTAATTGTATATAATAAATTTTTGTTAATACATAAATATTTTATCAGTCTGGACCAGTTTGTTATAACAAGACTTCACTGTTTCATTTCCATGGTAAATAGAGTTTCTGAATTAGGGACAGTTAGTTGATAAATAGTGGTTCTTGGTGATCTGTAACTTAACAACTCTCAAATTCATTAATATGGAGCTATGGTTGGTTGCTGATCCAGCAGTACATGAGCTCAAGCCCTTTGACCCAATGCCATTTTACCGGCATGATATTGCTGGGAAGTCTGGATTTTCGTCCCACCCCAGGCCAGAGCCAGAGAATAATTATCATACTAGCAGGAAGGTAGGTTTCAACCTATGCCCTGCTCCAAGCCACTGCAACCAAGATATGGTTCACTTTGCTCATTCCCTGCCACCAATTGACTACTGGTAATGCCAAACTTTTCTATTGCTCCAGGCATGCAACCAAATGTTCAAGTCAAAAGGAGTGTCATGTCCTGAGTCACTGTTCCTCTATGATGGACCTCAGCCATAAGAAAAAAAACAGTGCTGTCAATTTTCTCCTCCCCAGTTCAGCGCAGTACATCTCTGGCTCCCTCCCAACCACAGAGGGTGCATGATATATACAAATAAAGCATAAAACAAATTGCAATAATAATATAAATGCATGAAAAGCATAAGTGTATAAGATGACGTGCCATGAAGCTTCCATAAGAAGATAACCTCATAACGACATGTCATCTATTAAGGTTTTCTGTTGCATTGGTGGTTTGTCTAGTGGGCCATTGGTGATACCCACAGATCAAAACCATGCGTATATGGAGCTATAAAATGGAAACTAATGATAGTATTAATATAGGGTTACGAAATATATATCTTGGTTATTTCTTACTTCCAAGATAAGAAAGTTCATTCTTGGGATATAACAATTAGTTATGTAAAAACAGTCTTATCAAAATTTAGTTATCATTTTTTTGTAATGGAGGCAGTTCAATATGTTAAAGCAATGATAACAAAGGGATGCATTTTGGAAAATACAATTTGAACTCTGAGTAAATCTGGAGGCTTTAAAAAGATTTCTGCAACCATTCATTGTAACGCTGAAAATTTCAAATAGATTCATCTTTTTTAAACCTAATTTTTAGTGTGGCATGTGGTCGAGAAGTCACAACCATGAACTTCATGGTTTGATACCTGTATAAGAACTGGGTTTTTTCTGCTGTTGGAGAGTAACTTAAAAAAACCCACCTGTTCATGACATAGTGACAGCAAGGACATGCAGCCCTTTATAGCACAATCTACTTCCTAATGGGGAAACATGCAGCATTTATAACACAAGCACTTTCCTGCTACTCCCTAATGAGAAACATGCAGTATCTTCTTCAGCATTCATTCTCAAACTCCTGCTGGATATTTCTTGTAACAGGACAATGGTCCCTACTAGACTTCCAGCAGGATGTAGCCCAGAGGATGGAAATGAGTTGTTGCCGTTTTATTTGTGCCAATGGCTCGACACATCCATTTTCGGTGGGAAAACATGCAGTGTAAACACAGTTCTCCCCATTTTTATGAATTTGGAGGGAAGCGTTTTTGTAAACACTTAGGTAATAATGGGAAATAAGTTCTCCTGATTGCAAACACCTCTGTACTAATGGGAAGCAAGTGCTCTTGATTGTAAATACATCGATAATAATGGGAAGAAAAGTGCTCCTTATTGCTTAGCAAAGTATTTAAATACAAATTAATTATTATAAAACAATATATTAATAATTATATGCTATAATGAATTATTGTTTCTGTTAATTTTAACCTTTACTGAAATTGTATTGACATTTCAAGAGTAATGTATTCCGTCTCAGCTGTACAATTCACACACACATATTTATATCTGAAGTGTTCCAGCTTTAGTGATGCTCTTGCAGGATTTTGAAAAGTAAAATAAAACATGGCTAAACCGAAAATAAATTTACATTTTGGCAGACTTCCACTTCGATTGCAACTGGGTATGTTCAAAAAAGATTGTACAGTTGCCATCAGTCTAAATAAAATGATTTAAAGTGTTGAAGACACCAGCTGTTCAAACCCAGCAAACTCCTGTTATTGCTTGTTGTAGCGGCCGGCCAGATCCCACAGGAACCTGTAACTCAGGTACCCGCAATTGTGGCCACAGCAGACATTACTCAGGTTCCTGGCATGAGCTCGCTAAGTCGACAAGCACGCCGTCTTTATGTGGGAAATATTCCATTTGGGGTTACAGACGTGAGTGTTAGATATGTTTGATTTATTTTGTGTGCCATGACTTGAAGTTCTTTCAGAACTACCGTGACTAACGAAATTAAAATAACGTCAATAATCAGATATACATTGGCGGTTCTATTACCACTTAGTTTGATGCTAATTTAGAAACCATGATATTACACATTTTATCACTGAATCAATATGCCATGTTCAAGTCACGTACTGATTGCTTCAGTTGTGGCACAATTTTATTGAAATGTTTGATAAGCTATAGGGCGTATCCTTTTGTTTCTATCTCTTGTTTCCCCCTCTAGCTTCTGGTCAGATTCCAACAGAGCCGATGAACGCCCCTGCTGTTGGGCCAGTTAGCACAGATGCCAGTCTCAATTTTGCTGGCAGCTCTCTCAGCCGTCAAGCCCGCAGGTTATATGTGGGTGGTATTCCATTCGGAATGACCGATGTGAGTGCACTCGGGTCGGGCCTCTGTGGGAAACAAAGGATAAAGCATTGTATAGTTGTTAATTTTCAGCAAGTTATAAATAGAGTTACTCTTATGAGTCAGTAGCCATAATTGGCTTTCAGTTGTGTGATTTCTAAGTATAAATATTATTCTTGGTTTATAGAATTGTATTATTAGTGCATTAAATATTTCCATGTTACTATCTGTTTAACTGATTGTGTGTTGCCGGGGCCTGAACGGGGGAAAAGAATAACATTGTTACCTGCCACCCATGTCGTAAAATGCGAGTCAGGTTTAGACAGTAGCATTACCTGTCCCATCCCATAGATGATAGAGAGTCAAAGTGACACGCAGGAGCCGTGCTGAAGCTCAATGTGTCAGGCCAAAAGGTGCTATATCACAGCCAAGCTGTAAACCATGGCATAACACATTCCGTTCTCTGAACTATATTCCTGCTAATTTGTAGGAGTTTGAGAATAAATGATGATGATGAAGTAACCACTTTAGTTGTGAGCAGGTAACTCTTGACATCCCAAAGCCCTTCTAACAAAAGCACAGTTGAGCAACAGCTGTGACAAATGAATGTGTTATATGATTTGCTGTCTCAAAGGCATGTCGTGTAGGAAGGATTCATAGATGCATGTTTAATCTCTGAAGGGAGGCATTCCAGTGCATAAAGGATCATCACGACCTGGGATAACACATGGGCTTCTGGGCCAACTAGTTCATAATTTTCTATCATCTCGGTTGACCTACACGCAGTGGTACCACACATATCATTCCCTGCTACCTAGGAGTTTGCCAGAAAACAACAAAAGGACAACTCTTCGTCATCCATGAGGACCAATTGGGGGAAGATAAAAAAGTAAGAAATTAAGATGAGACACGCAGTGACAATAATGATAATTTGCAGGTGACATGTTGTCAGCCTATCTCCCAACTTTTCCAAAGAATCATGTTATAATATGCCTGGAAAGATAGTGGTCCGTTTATTTGCACGCTGAACTAGAAGTTCAGGCCCCGGTTGCCACACAGGCGATGCACAAAGACATCTTAATTATTTGTGCTTCTAGATAAATAATAACTTGTAAAGAAAATACTGTACATTTATTGTTGATGTTAGCAGCAATTAAAATGTTATTAGTATAGCCTTTTATTAATAGCAATAGTATTTAAATATTTGATTGCTGTCTTTTTTCCTGTAAACTTGATGTAGCAGCAATAGCATTTAACTCTTTATATACCAATCACCAATATATCAGCAATATAAAGAGGCTCTACAGGGCAAATAACCAAAATATTGGTTTTGGTTTCCATCGATTATACTTCGATTAGATATTTTATGGCTTGCCAAAACAGGCTATGTTAACCCAGTTATTTACTGCTACATACGAGAATGCTTCCACATTCTATTTCATTAAAATATCATCACTTTGTCATGTAAAAAAAACCCAATTGTTTTCAATCTAATGTGTGATGCCTTTTTCCCCTGAGAAATAATAACTCCCACTACTTCTAGACAGTGTAGAACAAGGTATTGATCTTATTAGAGATTGCTAGTGAGGGATTCAGAGAAAGTACAGTAGCAATTATAATTTTTAGTTACAGCCAGGCTCAATAATAAAAAGATCAGTAGGTAGGTATTTTTAAATGGTCTCTTAGAGTCAGGAGCTGTGAAACATCAAAGAACTTCGGTGAAACGACTAATTCAGAAGATAGAAAACCCGGTTAGCTCCAAATTCGTGGATGTAATAATTCTGCAAGGAGAGGTATTTTTTATGGAACACAACACAAAGATCAACTGTAGCAAGTAAACAAAAGCTTGGGAGTCAATTTTTGTGTGCCTTTGAGGTCATTAAGAAAAATGTATGTAGCATCAACATTTGTGGACATAAATGAATCAAATTGTGTAACTACAACTAAATACCACATAGTAAAATGACCAAAACTGTTATTTGGACACCTAAAATCATTAACATTGTGTGAATTGCAATATATTTATTTTAAACAATTAAGAGTCCAATTTATTTTTCTGTTTTACAAATTGGTAATTATTCTTTAAAATACCAAAATTTCAATGCATACTGATATGTTAATTTTCTATAACCATTTTTTCTCCAATGATATACAATATGTGCCACCATTTATCACAATTAGGTACACTGCAGTAGATGACAACATATGACTATTATTTCCCTTGTTTATGTTTGTAAATTAAATGTTCATCATTTAATAATTGAAATACTTTATTTATTTAGGGTTAGTTATGTAAAACACAACTATCAGAACCCAAATCCTAAAATAAATAAATATTTAAATTATTGAATGAGGAACATGAAATTTACATAAACAAGGGAAATAACTTGACTATGTGGTGTAATCTACTTATACTATGTACTGTACTCACAATAATGTGAAGTTATAAAATGAAATATACATGGTATGAAATTTTTCCACAACTGAAAAGTAATTCGTCACAAATTTTTTAAATCTTTACTGCCATGCGGTTGTGTGCGTTCGACAACGGCTTACACTGTATAAGAAAATCGGGGTTGAGTGTATTCCACCCCACGCAAGCCCTGTTGTTAGGTCCTCTGTAATAATAAAAGGAGCCAAATTTTTCACATTTTGGTTACCAGATTTAAGAAATCTGGAAAGTTGTTCAATTTGATGTCCTTTTCCTGCAACTTGGCAATCAGTTAACCCTATCACTCCTATGAGATTTCCCAATTGTCAATCCCCCATCCCTAACACAAGGGGCATAACTCCTCCAATTTGTTGATATGATGATATTAAAAATGCATTTTCTTTAAAACTGTCTGTCCTATCACACTCAGACTTGGCAGATAAACAGAAAAATGAACAGTCTCACAGGAAACTATACCAACAATAATCTAACACTTATACATTCCAAAAAATAAACTGTTAAAGTTAGAATTATGAGGTGAAAAAAATTTGTAACTTACATTTTCAGCACAGGAAAAGTATCTGGACTCATCAGTAGTCAATTTGTTAATGTTGCATGATACTGGGAGAAACATTCTCCCTTGCCCAGCCAAATCTGACACAAACTACAACCATAGACGGTCTCATGTGCCCTGTTTCTGCTTCCATGCTGCCGGTTCTTCACACACCAGAAACATGCCCTTTTGTTCCCTACCATACGAATAAGCCTGTGCTCAAGCAGGTTATTGTTACCGACACCCGAAGTTGCAGCATGATTGGTGGGAGCCTTCCTTTTCTTCGATATGTTGCCACTTAAGAAAGCTGAGCTCAAACTCAATCGGAAGGCTATCTGCGCAACATTCTTTTCCTTCGGGTGGGGTCGATGGGAACAAGAGTGAAGGATGGAGCTGTTGATGATGGCAGTTTGCAGGAGGAAGCGAAACATGTACCTCCACCATTTGACAGATTTCCTGCCCACAGGGTAATAGGAACAGAGTTGGTCAAATCTGTCTACTCCTCCCATAGACTGATTATAAACAGCCACCGGGGATGGTATCTGCAAATCTATTTTGCCGTGTGGGGTACGACGTGCCACAGTTGTGAGACCTGGTGTTGTGTTTGTACTCAGAATGGATACAAATCTCTTGTCTCTCCAAACAGTGGCCACTGTGTTACCTTGCTGCCTATACTGCACATCACCTCGCTTCATAGATTTGGTACTCTTAGGTTTGAAAGCATCTGGCCATCCCTTGCGATTTGGCCGTATCGTGGAACATGAGTATGATTTGTTTTGCAACAGATCATTTGCCAGCTGAACAGATGAAAAATAATTGTCATAAAAAATATGGTGATTCTTTCCAAAGAAAGGCCGACATAATTTAGTGACAACATAATGTCCACATCCATGTGGCATTGGTTCCAGAACTTTGCCAACATAGACATCAAAGTCTAACAGATAACCTGTTGCAGAGTCGGCCGCACACCAGACCTTGATCCCCCATGGGTGTGGCTTACCCTTGATGTACTGCTTGAAGGAAAGACGACCATTGTAAGCTATCATAGCTTCATCAATGCTTATGTTCTTTCCAGGAGAAAAAACAGAAGCAATATTCCCTTTGACCATATCCAGAAATGGTCTGACTTTATATAGGGGATCATAATCTTTGTGGCCTTTGGGATGCTGCCTAGAAGAATCATTCAGATGAAAATATTGAGATATTTTCTCAAATCTATTTTTCCCCAAGCATGATGATATACCTAGAACATTGAGCCTGTCATCTGTACTCCAATACATGCTATACTCAGGCAATACATGTATGCCCATCACGATGTAAATATGGAAAAAAAGTTTTATTTCGCCGGCAGTTACGGGTGACCAGTACTTGTCTTCTTTTCCTGCTAGTTCTTGACGCTGTGTTGCGTACAAATTGGTCTGATCTGCTGCAAATTGATAAAACTCCTCATTGACGATGAGACTAAAGTAATCAAAAGGAGTAGCATTCGCATCAAGATCATGCACAGGGCCAACGTTTTCAATAAAGTTCTCGACTTCCACAGGAAAAATTTTGTCACTCCAGCCGTCATTCATGACGCTACTATTAGTGTCGCTAATTTCGTCCTCGTGGTCCGAATCACTATCGAAATCGAATATAGGAACTTCAACGTCGCTTTCAACATCTTCTACAGCATGTAAATCACATGCATCGTGCATATCACCATCGCAACTGCGGCCGGTCACATCAGTATACATACGAATAATATCTTCCATTTCAAAAACTAGGTCTAAAATTTCGCTACGTCTAAATAATTCGTATAAATACAGTCTTACGTCCTTTCGCTCCGATTGAAAAACTAAAAAGGACGCTGAACCACAGATCTGCGCAATGGTCGTGTTTTTGAATAGATCCGGTGGAAACTAAAAATGTACTATCGATCGCAACGGAACACGTAAAAAAAAGCGACTCCGCGCCGCTCCAGGTGTCAGCACATAGAAGCGACTCCGCGCCGCTCTAAGGGCGAATCGGTTAACCTGTAACCCTTCAGGGTTGTAGGGGTACCACATTGGATGATTCAGTATACAGAGTCCTCCAGATATTCCAATCTCCATCGATGCGGGTGAGAAAAAACTTTTGTACAACTTTAGTGTACTTTGAATGTCGTTGAAATATCGAAATCTCCACAATCTGTCCACATCTGATCATTTGTATGGTACCATGAAAGTGAATCGTGGTTTACAGACTTTTATTTTATCGTATTTTTAGTAAAATCCTTATGAATTGTGATTTGGATGATGAAGTCTTGTGAAGTAATTGTTTTTCACACTTGAAAATTCAGTAGACCACGCTGGTTTCTATATTATGAGGCCGAACATCAACTGTTTTGGAGAGATTAAGTTTTGGACTAGATTTAGCTTCAGAGAACAATTTTGTGACAAATCTATAAGGTTTATTCATTTTCAACAGTTTAATCATGACAATTTGACCATAAATACTGTAAAATTAGGTCTGTATCACACTGTTGCCACTCCAGGAAATTTCCCCAAAAAGTAATTATTTATATTTTTGTGTGTGAAAAAATCTATCACTTTCTCAAACGTCTCGTCACACACAAACAAAACTTACACCAATATATGCAGAATTTTATTTTTTATTTATATGTACAAATATTATTTCTTCGGCGTTCATTCTCAAACTTCCGCTGAATCTCTATTGTAGCAGGACTATGGTCCTACTAGATTTCCAGCAGGATGTAGTCCAGAAAATGGAAATGTGTTGTGTCGCTATTTTATTTCCGCCAATGGCCCAACACATCCGTCTCCGATGGAAAAATATTTAATTATCTATTACAACAAAAAAAGTTAGCGAGTTTTCAAAACAGCCACCAACAATAACACAAATTCTTAAAAAATTATCCGGCTGCAGGAGAGAAATTATGTAATTGTAAACAGAGCGTGCCAAAGGTTAAATATGGTCCGGAAAGAGTTAAATATTTGATAATAACAGTATCCTGTAAGATTGAATATAATTTATGTTGTATTTGTATATGTAACTTTAAAGATAATGCATAGATATATTTGGTAATGTATGGTTTCAGGAAGCCATGATGGATTTCTTCAATCATCAGATGCGTATAACGGGTTTGGCTCAAGCAGAGGGCAACCCCGTTATTGCTGTGCAGATAAATCTGGACAAGAATTTCGCTTTCCTAGAGGTTTGACACAATTGTTTTATTTTGATCCCCAGTAATTAAGAAGTTCTTCAGCATCCTTCTGTGCAATTTGGTGGTGGTAGTGTGTGTGGTGTAAATAATTCTGTATGGTTTCTCTGTAATTTTATGTCATATTTAGAAGGCACACGGGGGCCAAAGAATAGCAACACTGTTTACCTTCCATGCATGTCGTAAGAGGCGACCAAGGAATTTATGGGATGGAGTTGGCTGTCCCATCACATATATGGTTAGTGACCATGAGCAATGCTGAAGCCGGATGTGTCAGGCCGAAAGGCGCAGATATCGCAGCAGTGCTGTAAACCATGATACAACGCATTCCGTTCTCCGGACTAGATCCTGCTAATCTGCAGGAGTTTGAGAACGAAAGCAGAAGAGAGTAGACTGAAGAAAATGCATGAGTGGTCTATGCTCTTATGAGGGGCTTGATTGATGTGTGCTAGAGGAATATATCTGCCTGGTATATATGGAAGAGAAACAATGCCTGCCTATGATGTGCACGAGATGTAGCATTAGTACATGAAATTGTATGTTTACTTGCAGTTTCGTTCTGTGGATGAGACGACGCAGGCATTAGCCTTTGATGGTATTAGCTTCCAGGGTCAACCACTGAAGATAAGGAGACCGAGTGACTACAAACCATTGCCTGGCATGGCAGAAAATCCGACACTAGCTGTACCAGGTGAGAGTTTATTTATTACATGTGAACGTTTCGTTTATTTTTTCTTCTTCTTTTCTCAACATAGCTCATTTATATATTATCATCATATAGTGCCAGCTCCTCAATGAGGATTTGTTGCATCGAACCTCCAATATCTTATCTCTTGCAGTGGTAGTGTATTCTTATAGAATATATCCTGTATATTTCTAGATGTTTATTTAATGGTTGGTTAATATTGCGAATAAAAAACCCATAAAAAGTGGTAAAATACAGTTTTACAATGACATTTATAAATCAGGAAACTGCAGTAAAACTGCATCGTATGAAAATGTATCTCTGCCTACCTCTTGTTTGTTGTCCCTCATCTCTACTTTAACCCGTTCGACACTATGAGATTTCCCCACCACTAAGGCAAGGGCATCTTTTTCTCCAAATTATGGATATGATGACGATAAAATTACATTTTCTTTCAAACTATTCATCATATCACACTCAGACTTGGCAGATCAACAGAAAAATGAATAGTCTTGCATAAACCTAAATCAAAGATAATTTAATACATATATGTTTTAAATAATAAACACTCAACACTCAAACTCTGCATAATGTGGGGAAATTTTTTTTAAATTTAGGGTTCTGAGTAGTGGAGTCATATTGAGACGAAATAGTGAGATATATTCTCAAATCTCTTTTTTCCCAAATAGGTTGCTATGTCCAAAACGTTGAACCCATCATCTGTACTCCAGTACATGCCATACTCAAGCAGAATACACATGACAAAAGTAAGGTTTCTTCAGCAAGGATCTCCCTTGTAGTAGGACCATGGTTGTACTAGATATCCAGCAGGATGTAGTCCAGAAAATGAAAATGTGTTGTTTGCCATTTTATTTGCGCTAATAGCCAGAGACATCCATCTTCAGCGGGGTATAAATCTAGTGCATATACTCAGTTCTGTACATTTTAAAATTAGTTTTAGCTGGTTGGTGTAACTGATTCCAGCGGGCCATAGGCTCTTGCCCTTTGATCCAATTTTATTGGTGGAGAGTCCATATTTTCTACTCATCATGGCCCATAGTCAGATAACTATCACACCACCAGGAAGATAGACTTTCCGAGCCACTGCAGCCAAGATAGGATTCAGTGTGCTCATTCCACACCACCAAATGCATTCTGGTTATGCCGAACTTTTCTATGGCTCCAGGCAAGTAACCAAATGTTCACACATACGACTTGTCACTGTGCCTTTATGATGTGCCTCAGTCATAAAAAAAACTGTAGCCAGTCTCCCCCTCCCCAATGCTGGCAGTACATCTATGGCTTCCTCTCAACCACAGAGGATGCTGTGCATGCATATATACAAATAACAAAGCATGAAAAACATAATTGTAGATGATGTGCTTCAAAGCTTCTATAAGAGAGCCTTAATATACAGGTCTGTCATCTACTAAGGTTTTTATGAGTGGTTTGTCTAGTGTGCCATTGGTGAGACCCACAAACAATCTGCACGTGGGAATAATTTCTATGTATTGTTTATTTCCTCAGGTGTTGTGTCCACTGTTGTACAAGATTCTGCTCATAAAATATTTATAGGAGGGCTGCCGAGCTACTTGAATGAAGACCAGGTGAGTTATCTAAATATCCTACTTTGCGGAGTGTAGAGCAGGTGATGCATTTGACTTGTGTCCAGTTTCAAGTTCTGGCATGGCAGTCGTAAGTGATGGCATTATTTGAGGATTGGACTAAGATTGGGTGACGGTAGTGGATTCTGTAAATTACATCCAGGATGTACTTGTTTGTCATGTCGAGAATTCATTGACCTAGTTTCCCATGGGCTGTGCTTCTTCACAGGTTGAAATGAGCAGAAATATCACTTCACTATCAGATATGTGAATATATCACTATATGAAGTGTCCATCTGGCATGTTTATTTATTTCAGCAGTTATGAATGAGTCAGTCGTCTTGTTTTTTTAACATAATTTTATGCTGCAGGTTTCTAGGTATTTTCAAAGCCGTACTCCTTGCAGGATCATTTTTTTACATTTTAAAGGACAAAAATGGTATGTATGTGTGCGTTATTTTTAAAATACAAGAGGTAGATATTCAAATATTTATTTTTGCGTGAAGTTATTTCAGGGATGTGAAACATGAAGAGCTCTGTCTTTGAAACGATTGTGAAATAAACAACATCCAACATGTTTCGGCGTATAGCACAGTAAGATTGGTCTGGAGCTTGTGGCAACACAGTTTAAACTATTCAATAAATTACAATTTTACAGGCAACAAAACATGGCAAGAAATGTCAAAGTACATCTCAATTTAAACTGATATAAAAGAATATGTGATTCTGACAAATGTTTCAGGTTAGCAGAATCTTTTTCAGGAATTTTTTTTTCAGCTATTTCAGCCCCTGCTCAACTTGAGACTCAGCTTTGTCAAGTGTGGTCTGTTACAGGGTTAATTTATTTTAATTTACTTGTTTTCTATATGTGCCTTGCAAGTAGTGGCACTTTCAGAATTTCTCAATCATAATTAATATAAAGAATACTTATCATTTTGCCAAATCCTGAAACATAAATTATAAATAACAGAAAATGTTATATATTTTAAAAAAGTAATAGATTTTTAATATTAAAAAAAAAAATTAAATGATAAAGATTGGAAGGCAAATGTTTATAACATTGTTTCCATGCAGCCACTAAACATTTTTCTTCTTCTTTCTTCCCCCTTTCATTCCCTAGCTTAGGGAACGAGGTTGAAAGTGCGTTAACTTACTCACTACCTTGTATTACCACTACAATCTTACTTTTGTGTGTGGCCAACCATGACCCAGGCAAGTGATGTCAACTATGTTCAATCACCGCTAAGACGTGGATTATCAAATTCTTAATTTCCATGTAGAGTTGATAGTTGGGGAAATTAAGACAAAACGAGATGTTTGTATTTGTCGAGATAGCCCTTGTGTGTGATATTAAATATTCAAGAATTGTTAAGTAAGGAGTTGGTTGGTTATTGGGGTTAATGACAGTTTTGCTCCGCCCTCCTACGCTGATGTCAGGTAAGTAATACTGAACAGATCTGTTTGTAAAATCTTAAAGCTCAGGCTATGTGCAAGAATATTTGATAATCAATGCTGCCAAGTAACTTGGCATTGATCTTGCGATACAAGGTAAGTTCGGGGCTTTAGATATTAGGGGAAAAAAATTGTCCTTGTTGTTGGTAAATTAATTGTATGACTGATGATATAATATAGACTGATGTATGACTGATGATATATCAGACTGATGTATGACTGAATATTAAAGCTGAAAGATAAGGTAAGGATGAATGTGATGTTTTAACTAAATAAGATTTGTCAAGAACAGACTATATTCAAATCAAATTAATCCATGCAAACTCGATCTACATATGACTTTTCTCTTTTACTCGTGATAAGCGCCTATATCTTGTTCATTCTCAAACTCCTGCTGGTTAACATGTACGAGCTAGAACAGAATATGTTCAGTCATGGTTTACAGCTTGACTGATAGCTTCACCTTTTAACCTGGCACCAATGTTCCCTGTAAGCTACACAGTCTTACAGCTTGACTGAGAGCTTCACCTTTCAGCATGGTACCAATGTTCTATGTAAGCTGCACAGGCTTACATCTTGACCGTGATAGCTTCACCTTTTAGCCCTTGCACCAATGTTCCATATAAATTGCACAGGCGTACAGTTGTCTGTGAGAGTTTCATCTATTAGCCTGACACAAATGTTCCTTGTAAACTGCACGACCAAAAAAGCTCTAGCCTCTTGACCATGTGCCACAGACACTTATAAACAATAAGGAATTGATTTTCAGAGATCAGTATGTTGAATGCGATTGCTAACACTGGAATTTACACGAGCAATGTTTATCCTTTCATATCTCATGCTGTCTGTAGTGTTGCCAGAACCCAAAAGGAAGAACAAAGAATAGCAACACTTTTATTTTCCATGTATGTCGTAAAAGGCGACTAAGGAGGTTTTGAGGTGAAGTTGACTGTCTCATCCACTGTCGGATGTGTCTGGCGGAATGGTGCAAATATCACAGTGAACCTGTAAATCATGACAGCGAATTCCATTCGCTGGACTGAATCCTGCCAATATGCAGGAGTATGAGAATGACCACAGATCTCACGATACTGTGTCATATGTTAATTTGGTTTGTAGTCTTTTCTGTGCTTGATATAAATAATTTTGTTGACATTGCTGCTGTCCTTTGTAAAGCTGCACAGGGTAGTAAGTGTGAGTGCCAGAAAGACATAGAATTTGGAGATGATTAGGGATGTGGTGTGTTTGTGAGAGGATTGTATGATTGTGGAGGTGGTGTGTTTGTGAATAGAGACTGCTAAGGTGTAAATGCATGTGTTTGATTCTGAGTTTTCTGAGCAAGACGATTTGCTAGTGTAATTTTTGTGCATGTATGAAGTTTATGGATGTTGATTGAATGCTTCAGTAAATTCTTTCTATGCATATTCTAATCAGTGTTTTTGTGTGTGTTGTGTGTATGTGATTTCAGGTGAAGGAACTATTGGTTTCATTTGGTCCCCTCAGTGCATTTAACCTGGTGAAGGACAGTGCCACAGGTCTTACTAAGGGATTTGCTTTCTGTGAATATGCAGATGTTTCAGTCACTGATCAAGTAAGCTATATATTTTTTTAAATTTAAAAACAAAATTGTTTTCTATTGCCTTTTACTCTCTTTAGAGCTTATTATTATCATGTCACTTGAGATAAGCTCACAGGTTATCCATTCTCATATTCATTATGTCCTTCAGCATGTGATAACTGACTGATCCTGTTCTGTGTTGGTTGATAACTCTTGTGATTCCTGTATGCCGTTCATTTCGCTTGATACCATTCACTCCCAGGTCCTACCTTTTAGCCATAGACATGGAAGAATACACCCGCATATCATCCAACTATCCTAACACCTCGATTGCTTTCAAAATGTAAGTACAGTTCATTGAACTACCTCCAGTCACTGACCACTCATGCCTGTCTGTTATTTAATTTTCTCTAACAGTTATGTGTCCAGGTACAAAAATGAATGTAACTCTTCAGAACAGACTTCATACTTGAGTCACGAACAATCGCTGTGTTTCAGTGTCTCCGTGCATCTGTGCTGAAATCTTGTGTCCTTTATGTTCATGTGGTGTTTGATATCTCTTTAGAACATAGTTCTTGCCTATCTTACAATTCTTTGTGTTTGTCTCTGTGTGCTATCAATCTTCAGAGCCACTCCTTGAGTAAGATTGTTGAAGAGAATTGACAAGTTACTTACTGTTAAAAAGTTAAAGGTCAAGTTTTACATAGCTCAGACTGACTGAGTAATAAATAAAGAGATAACAGTATACAAGACAAATCAATGTTTCAACCACAAGGTCTTTATCAAGAGAAATACGGGAAGGAAAATAAACAATAAAAATAACTACCTTGTGATTTGCTTATATTACTATTTAGCCGTTAATTACTATGAGCAGGCTACTGTAGACCATTGGGTCACCTTTACAGACTGAGGCTCACATACACAGATGAATGTCTATTTGGATCTGGAACCAGGCTCCTAAACACATACTTCAGGACTGCCCGATATACACAAATTAGAGACACCAAACTTGGCCAGTGGATACCAATTTGAGGCAAAAGCTATGGGGCAGCCACTCTGACCTGGAGAAGACAGTGGACTTCGCTCTGACTACAGACATGACAATATAACATGAAAGCAGAAGAAGAGAATTGTTTCGTAAGGATGCGTGCACATCTGGCACCCTGAAGTGTTTTGTGATTGTATTCTGTTCAGGTGATTAAGTTGAATACACGCTGGGTTCAAAGTTAGAAGATAGTACGCTGGTCTTTTCTTTCTCTGCTGTATGATAACAGATCAAATATTGATAGCATATACATATCTTGATTGAGTTTTCATATTTTTTTTTTTAGGCTTGTGCTGGTCTCAATGGAATGCAGCTTGGAGATAAAAAATTGATTGTTCAGAGAGCCAGTGTTGGGGCCAAGAATGCTCAGCAGGTGAGTGGGTCCTTCTTACGTTCAATGATTGTTGTGTAATTTTACCATTAGATAAGGCAATCAACTAGCTATTCTAGGTTCTTATGCAACTGTCATTTGCACTTATGCTGTTGTGCATGGGGAAAAAGGTTGTTGTCTTTGGCCATGATCAGCCCTTGTTTCAGGTTTCTTTGTCTCTGTCCATCTAGTTCATGGTCTTCTTCATGCCTTGTAGCCTAATCTTCTGCTGATGTATGCACGAAAAGCTGGTTATATTGGTTTAATTCTGATGCTGTGAATAAACGACCTGGTTAGCTGTCTTTTGATGTAGTCTTGCGATAGATTTCTTTCCTGATACCTTCATTTCTCCGTTGGCCTCTGCTTGTGACATTTATAGCTGTCATCAAACATCTTATTTCACACAAAGACAGTCACATATATAGAAAATTGAAGATCAACAATAAAGATATCTGCAGATGTGAACAACATCCAAATATAAAATATTGAGACAAATTCAATGACTCATTCAAAGAGAATGATACTAACCTTGACACAGACTGCAATAGACTGATATTTATACGGGAGACAACCTTGTAAACCTTGTATATGTAGATAAAAAGAATACAATATGAACCTTGATGTGAAACAGTTCAGCATGTCCTATTTGAGTGTGTAGGACTACATCAAAACAAACACCATGAGCATCTATCCCAAATATAGAAAATGTAGATTTTACAGATAGATGTCTGCTGTTTAGTTAAGAGTGAAAGCAGACAGCATTCGTGGAAAAAGGTCGCTACATGACTGCACAATGTGACGTTTTCACTCGCATCCTCTTTTTCTCTTCATTAACACTTATCTTTCCAGAACCTTCTGACTTTTTGGTTCATATTGCGAGTTATTAGTTAAAATTTTTGCAGACCATGCGTTTGTTCATATTCCTTGTGTCTTATAACAGCTTGTGAAGTTACAGGTTGCTGCTTTTTCATATTAACATATGTATTATATATATGGGGAAACCGTAGTACATTGAAGTCAGTTCCCTACACCTTTTGAGATTACTGATAAACCATCCCATTGCACATAGGGATTAACAGCTAATTGCTTGTAATTCCTGGGGATTGAAACGATAGAGTGGTGCTATTTATTGGTGGAGAGCTGACTTGATGTCAAGGTGCTTGTGTTGTTGGGGCCTGAAAGGGAAGCAAAGAATAGCAACACTACCTTCCATGCATGTTGTATGAGGGGACTAGAGGGGTTTTGGGGGGAAGTTGGCCATCCCAAATATGGTCATAGTAACTCAGAAGCTATGCTGAAGTCAGATGTGTCAGGACAAAAGGCTGTGATATAACCTGTAAGCCATGACAGCATTCCGTTCTCCGGACTACATCCTGCTAATCTGCAGGAGTTTGAGAACGAACGCAGAAGAAGAAGAATTGGTGATCCTGTTCATATAAGTATGACCTCCAAGCAAGACACTCCAGGCTTAATTCTGAAAATATGACAAAACTTATGATAGTTGGTTACTGGTAACTACTACCTGATATGTTACAGCAGGCACCTGTCCAGCTGCAAGTTCCAGGGCTAAACCTGAACCAGGGTGCTGGGCCAGCTACAGAAGTCCTATGTCTAATGAACATGATTACAGCAGATGAACTAATTGATGAAGATGAATATGAGGGTAAGTCACACAGATTTTCTCCTACATCCGCTATAGAATGAGCACAGATTTATCTTTGATTTGAGTCAGTATGTGTAATATGTTGTGATAAGGGTCAGATTCACAAACCCAACTCTTTCTTTTTCCTCATGGTTTGAAAACTGATGTCCTTGTTGTACTAGCAACCTTGAATGGATGTGTGTTAGTGGTGTCTAAGAATCCAACAATGGAAGAATAGCAATAACAATACAGAATATAGTTCCATCACAGTACTTCAAATGCTCAAACTGAATATCTGATTTTATTGTTATCATAATATTCATGCATTTGTTTGACAAACTCACATTATCAATGATTGAATTTAAATTGAGGTGACCCGTCGAAGACGGATGTGTCAGACCATTGGTGCAAATAAAATTGGTGTGTTGTGGTGACACAACGCATTTCCATTCTCTGGACTACATCCTGCTGGAAATCTAGTAGGACAAATCCAGCGGGAGTTTAAGAATTAACGCTTCAAGAAGAAGAAGAATTGATGTGACAATTTGAAGCATACACAGTGAAACACTGCAAGGCACTTTGATAAAATTTTCAAAATAATGCCACAGCATTAAAAATACTGTAGTGAGATAGCCTTTGAAAAATAGCAATTTAAGAATACATCAGACAAGTCAATCCTGAAAATAGTTATGAATTTTTTTCTAATTAATTTGACATTAAAATAATTTACATGAAACATATAGGAAAATATAAATAAAACTTGTGACCACAAAATGCATCCAAGCTGATAATTTCTAAATTATCTTTGCTATTTTCAATAATACAACACACAAACTATTCATTATGTTTGTTCGCGAAGACAAGACACATCTGTTGATCCCATTTCTGTAATTTTCAGAAGCACGCACAACTAATTAATACCCAAAAGTGTCAGCTAATTAGCATATTTTTAAAAAAAATATTTTTTTTAGTTATTAAATATATTTAAATACCACATATGTATATTTTTGTGTCGCAAAGACTTATCTGTTGATCACATTTCTGTAATTTTCAGATGTGTGCAGAACTAGTTGATATTCAAAATGGTAGATAATTAGCATAATTAAAATGAAAATAAATTATAATTATTGAATATAATAAACCGCCAGAAACGGATGTGTTGGGCCATTTGCGCAAATAAAATGTCAACACAACGCATTTCCATTCTCTGGACTAAGTTCAACTGGAAATCTTGTTCTGGACCATTGTTGTTACAAGAGAAATCCAGCGGGAGTTTGAAAATGAACGAAGAAAAAAAAGAATATAATAAAAGCCACAGAAATTATATTTTTGGGTCGCAAAGACTGTAATGGCAGCTAAAAATACGACAGAAAATCTATAGTTCGCAGAGGCAAGATTGATTACATTGTGCTAATTTTCAGATGAAATTAGGGTTAATAAAAATTCAAAATGGCAGCTAATTTGTATAATTAACATTGAATTTAGTAGTCTAATTATTACAAATTTCAGTTATTCACGATAAAATATTCTACAAACTATATTTTTGTGTTTGGGAAAACTAGACGAATATGCGGGTTACATTGCCATAATTTTTAGATACCACCAATAATGAATATTCTAAATGGTTAATTTGCATAATTTAAATTGATTTTAATATAGGATTGTTAACCTTTAGGCCCCTATGGGTGAGGTCACGCACCCGGAGCACACGCTCCTGTGTGACGGTGGGCGAGGCCACGCACCATACGGTATCGCCCGATTCCCAAGCTCGGAACTTCACGAAGTAATGAACCGAAGACATATAAAGCCCGCCAAACGAAACTAGGAATACGTCACAGTGTAAAGGTCAAATTCTTTTACACATTAGCATTGTATAGAAGGAGAAAACCGGCTGATGTTATCAACACTTTTCGGGAGCGCGACTTTTGCCATTTTCTGCCGTATTTTACTATCAAATTGAGTACCGCATGGCATGGGTAAATGATCGTGACTACATGTTCTAATTGTTGTTCTTTGTGTTTAATATGTTGTTGTTTAATAAGAATGTGTGTTTATTCATTCAAAAACAAAAATGTGTATCAAAGTTGCCACATGTGTGCATGGACAGTAATTACGTTGCGTGCCGGCATAGACCTAGTGTTGACCGGACGGACATTATATGCGATTTCTTCACGTTTTTAGTTCTTAGTTCATTAGTTTTTTAGTTCATATTATATTAGTTTGGATATAAAACAATACATATACAATAAGTATAGGTATTTATGAGTATTTTATCAATGTTGCCACACATTGCTCATGTATTAGGGTCGTCAAGAAAATATATTTGCGATTTTGAAAATGGCATTTTGTGATTTCCCCCCGAATTTTCAACTTCACAACTTGCTCTTAACTGTTATATCACACATACAACAACAAAAACATGATTATATTCACTATTCACTCCTTTATTTAGATGTGCAAAAATTATTTTGATATCTTTTAAAACACAAAAGTTATCGCGTTTTAAAAACACCAACCATCAATAACGCAAATTTTCCAAAAAAGAATTCAAGCCCAGGGGGATATTTCTTAATTTTAATTCAGGGCCCTAAAGGTTAAATATCTTAGTTATTTGTGATAAAATATTTCTGTGCTTCAAATGTGACAAAACAATGGATTATGTGTATAGCTAGTGATGTGTTTTGTGAGCAGCTTGAGATTTTGTGATTATGAGCTACAATATTACTGCATATCAAGCAATAGATAAGATTGGCTCATTCCTTAGGATTGTGACAAACAAAACAAATATATGAATGCTCATTTCATAGCATCTAATGTTTTGTTTTTTGCAGACATTGTTGAAGATGTGAAGGAGGAATGTGGAAGATATGGAAGTGTCATGAGTCTTGAAATCCCCCGACCTATCAAAGGAGTGGAGGTTCCGGGAGTGGGAAAGGTAAGACCTAAATCTATTGCTGGTAGCTAATGATTCTATGATGATGATAGGATCCAAGGATAGCTAATGATCCTGTATCTGTTAATTTGTGTCTCTGGATAATCAAATCATGAGATTATATCAAATTGACTATTGAAAAACATGTGCATAGCACTGCATAACCTCAATAGTATAGAGAAATAAACTTTACTGTGTGGAAAAATGACGAATGCTTTAACCCTTTCACACTTATGAGATTTCCCAATTGTCAATCCCTGATCCCTAAGGCAAGGGGCACAACTCCTCCAAAATATAGATATGTTGATGACAAAATTGCATTTTCTTTCAAACTATTCATCATATCACACTCAGACTTGGCAGATCAACAGAAAAATGAATAGTCTTGCATAAACTTATATCAAAGATAATTGAATACATATATGTTTTAAATAATAAACTGTCAAACTCAACATAATGTGGGAAACATTTTTTTTTTACCTTTGGAGTGTTGAGTAGAGGAGTCATATTGAGACGAAAATATTGAGATATATTCTCAAATACCCTATTTTCCAAACAGGGTGAGATGCCCAAAATGTTGAACCTGTCATCTGTACTCCAGTACATGCCATGCTCAAACAGAATACACAGGTCCATCATAATATAAATTTTAAAAATGACGTTTTATTTCAATTACAGTTGCAGATGTTCAGCGCGTGTCTTCTTTTCTTGTTCTTTGCGTTATATTACACATAAATTTGTCCAATCGGCTGCAAATTGATAAACTCATCGTTAACAATGATATTAAGTGAATATTACAAAAATATTCATAACTTGTGGCAATCTCATCAAGATTATGTACAGCAATGTTTTGTACGCAACTTTCAACTTCTACTAGAAAAACTACATCGCTACGGCGAAATTTGCGATATCACAATTAGTGCAACGCATGTCCATCTCTTTGTCGGAAACATTAGGCCTATCTAACAAGAACTTCACTGTCACTTTCCACGTTATATTTGATACACAAATTACCTACATCGTGCATATTTCCATCGTAACTACGGCTGTCATCATCAGTGTACATATGAATAATATCTTCCATTTCCAAAATTAGGTCTAATAATTCGCTAATTTTTAAAAAATCGTAATAAATCCATTTTCCCCCCGATCTCTTAGATTAAATATAAAACAGGAAGCTAAACCACGGTTCTACGCAATGGTCATCGTTTTTAATAATCCCGGCGCAAAATAAAAATGTAATATCGATCGCAACGAAACAAGTAACAAAAATCGAGCGACAGCGGCTCGAAAATCAGCTAATTACAAAAAATCGTAAAAAATAATTTTTATGCCCGATTGTTTCGATTAAAACATAAAACAGGAGGAAGCTAAACCACGGATCTATGCAATGGTCATGGTTTCTAATACTCCGCTAATTTTAAAAAAAATCTGTAATAAATCATTTTTTGTTCGATTGCTCTGATTAAAACATAAAACAGAAGCTAAACCACGGATCTACGCAATGGTCATGGTTTCTAATAGACCCGGCACACACAAAAAAATGTCATCGATCGCAACGAAACAAGTAAAAAAAGCGGCTAGGAGGCCAGTAGAAGTAGCGCAGAGGCGCTCTAAGGGGGAAACAGTTAAACCAAGGGTTGGCTACCTGCGGGCTTGAACCTTCCTGCATGCCCAAATATACGGCCTACGTGTCATCAAAGAAAAATTGTAACTGTTGACTTCTCTTAAAAAGTAAATCCCAAGTGCTTATTTCAAACCATAGTAGCAACAAAGGCCAGCTTCCTCCCTGATCGTTTTACCTGCGTACTGAGCTGTGAAGGCCCAACCACCGTGAACATGTCTAATCACATACCCCTCTTTGGCATTCTCACTGACCAAAGCCTGCACCTCTGTCTCCACAGTGCTGGGACACCATTCTCTGCTAAGTGATATTACTACTCTCAAACAAGTTTCGAAATCTGTGGGTAGACCTATCCATTCCTTGAAAGGAATGCTGCCGCATCTTGAAACCTGCACACTTATTTGTAAGATATCTTCAACATGTCCCATACACAACTTCCCTCTCTTAAATCTGCTGCCTTTAACTTTCTGTATTTCTCAATGCAGTTGATGTTCCTTGTCTGCATGTACTTGAAGGTACATCTGTTCACGGGAATACTGTAATCTGTGCTTTGCTGTTAGACAGTCGAGTAGGTACTGCGTAACTCTTGTGTAAATAAATAATATAATTAGAAAGCAAGAAATTGATGCTTTCAAGGAATTAGTGGGAAAAATCCGAGGATAGCAGGCAAGATTTTAGTCCTTTCTGTTCAACTAAGTTCTTTTAACAACCAAACACTTTAGCTGCCACATTGTACTCAGTAACAGATCCCAGCTGTGCTCAGTTATTCCTCATTGACTTTCTTCCCTGTGCTGATTCTTTTTTCTTGTCCTACAAAAATAAGAGCTTCTAATATACTGGTATTTTATTGTCACCAGAAAATATATATTGCATGGATGGGATGTTTGATGTGTACTACTGATACTTCAGAGTGAAATTATCTTTTCAATGAGGGCATTAGGAAAAAAGATTAACTCGACAGCTGTAAGCATTAGGAAAAAATATTAACTCGACAGCTGTAAGCATTAGGAAAAAATATTAACTCGACAGCTGTAAGCATTAGGAAAAAATATTAACTCGACAGCTGTAAGCATTAGGAAAAAAGATTAACTCGACAGCTGTAAGGTAGAGGAACGAGTAAACTTGTGCAAAATAGCTAAAAGATTATGGCACCCTGTTTTTCAGAATTTGTCCAATCATATGTTGAACATTTGGCCTTAAAGAGTGGTCTCGAGATTGGGTACAAGAATGACAAACTTGCACTCAAATCTGGGATCAGGTTTTAATATGATGAATATGGAGATGTGTTTGTAATAAGATCTTATTTCTGTTTTGCAGATTTTTGTGGAGTTCAACTCCATCATCGAATGCCAGAAAGCACAAGCAGCATTGACTGGACGAAAATTTTCAAACCGCGTTGTTGTCACATCATACTACGATCCAGACCGATACCATCGCCGAGAATTTTAATTTATGAATTGTCAATTTTTGTGTCATTTGCTTGTGTTATTTCTTCCCTCAGATAATTTGAACAATATTTTTACAAACTCAGACTGTTATAATATTTGTACTGCAGGAAGATTTCTATATACGCTGTTGTTAAAACATAACAGGAAAATATTTACGTTAGTGTGTACATGCAAATGATGTGTTATTTTAGGACGTTAATGAAAGACTCAACGGGAGAGAACTAGTATCTGCCCTGTTCACCGTATTCGGGGCTGAAGGAACATAGATAGGTAGATAGAAAGAATTAAAGACTGAAGATATGTAGCGACATTAAAGATTCGAGTGCTGAACTGTAAAGTAGAATATTCTTAAAAATAAGCGCTCTCAGCTGAGAGATAACGAGTACTAATAGTAATTATATATGTGGTGTAGGTGACATACTGTATCACTAAGTTGAACGTCAAAGACCTGCATTTGTTTAAGAATGGCATTGTGCCGACAAGAGTAGAATTGCTCATCAGCATTTGGATATCGACAACATATGCGGTGTAGAAAATAGAAATCGAGCATTGTAACATTAGTGGCATCCGTTCTATACTGAAATGTTGGTGATTTTCAGGATACCCACATCAGAACGTGGACACGTCCGTTTAGAGGTGTATTAAGTATGCGTCGGAACATTCTGCATGCTATTTCAGAAATTGAATTGTCATTTCTCAAGAAATGTGTCTTCCGCAATAATGAAATATCTCCATTCTCAAAGACACAACACAATACTGGCCACCCATGTAAACAATATGAATGAACTTGAACCCAAGGTCCAACTTGTTGAATACATCCATGCATCGTCATCTTGTTCACAGTTTAACATGTCTACACAGTCCAGTTTTCTTAATAAATGCTGCTGTATTTAAAAGCTGCTCAGTGCTCCCATACAGCCTTTTTTGGATATCCATCTCTGTGGTCGTGTTCCTCCCTTAACTGGTTTAGTGTAATGCAGTCATGCAGGATATGTTCCACGGTCTATACTGCCCGCCCAAATGGACTCGGAGGTGATGGAACCAGTCTTATTCTATTTAAGTGATTGTTTAGTCTATTGTATTCTGTGATGATGCTGAAGATGATAACCTGGTGAGCTCTTTTAAGATATTGATAGTTGTCTTTTTGGTAGTTGACTTTCCTGAGGATCCTCTTTTCTTTGTAGGTGATTTCCTGGTCTTTTTGTTCTTTTGTTGCTCCATCTTTTGCCAGCCTATCTGCCACTTCATTTCCTGGTATGCCACAGTGGGATGGTATCCACTGTACTAACCTTCTTTGGATGCTTACTTCTCATATGGCTTCCTTCAGGTCTGACAGTTTATCGCTGTCAAGGGCTTGTAGGACAGACATAGCATCAGTAAGAAACACCCCCTGTTGATATTAGCTTGTTGTGTGTTTAATTATTTCTGCAGCAATGTTTAGAGCCTGTACATCTGCAGAGTAGTTGGAGCAGAAGTTGGTGAACATGTGGATTCATTTTCTTTATCTGGATATGTTATGTACACTACCAGCATCTCCATTCTTCACTGCTTTGGTTGCTGTTTCATATGTATATACGTGTATCCATGCTTATCTTGGGTACATGTCTTCAATCATGTTGCATACTATTGTTTTCCTTTGGAGATTATTTTGTTCTCATAGTGTAGTTATTGTTTATGGTGGTTCTGATAAGTGAGATTACGATATTGCTCTCACGGAACTTGGAAGTGATATTTCTTTTATGGCTGGTAGTTCTTTTTTATATTCTCGGTTTAGTTTTTTGGATCTGTGAATAAAACTGCTTCTGTTCAACCGTCCATTGACTAGTATGTCACAGAATGTGGTCTTTATTGGGTGTGCTGGCATGCTCTTGTACTTTTCTGCATGGATCATGATCATAGTGTCCCATCTGTATAGTAAGGGAGTGATGCATGTATTTTCCGTTTCATTTATGGGAGAAGTCTTCATGGCACCTGTGATATGGGGAAGTGCTTGATTTTGTACCATGTCCAGGGCTTGTAGATGGGAATTGGCCACTAAAGTCCATACTGTTGATCCATATTCTAGTACTAGTCTAATTACACCTATGCATTATCATTACAACCAGTACATGAATTTCTTCTTCAGCTTTCATTCTCAAACTCCCGCTGGATTTCTCTTGTAACAGGACAATGGTCCTACAAGATTTCCAGCTGAATATAGTCCAGAGAATGGAAATGCGTTGTGTTGCCGTTTTATTTGTGCCAATGGCCCAACACATCCGTCTTTGGCGGAGTACATGAATTTAATTCATTCATATATCATGCAAACAACATACAGAATGTACATTAATACATAGAAATGAGTTACATTCTACTAAATGGGCAAGTCTGTGGTTGGTATCATGAAAAGCACGGACAAGTCTCGTGGATGCTATATTTCTCACTATAAAATCTGGATAGTTTGGATGTGAATGATATAGCTTGTTGTTGCCTCTAAGATAGATAATGTACTTGTTTGATGCTTATATAGTTTTCTATCTGAATTTTGTATTGTTTTTGTTAATTATAATTGTATCTTTTTGTGAAGTTTTGATCAGAATTAGCATTGGTTATCATCTGTTAAACTGTTACTTGTGAGTTCAGTTTTTATTTACATTTTGAAAAAGTGATAAATAAAATACACATTCAGCTACTTGTGCCAAATTTACCCCACAAAATATAAAATGACTTGCTACTTTCCTTTAGTGGCCTCGGTTGATCTCAAGATTTTGTTTTAGGTACATTGTGTCAGTCATATGAACTGACAAAACATTTATGGAAACAATTTGACCACATTATAAAGTGATGTTGGTAACAATGCTCTGTTCAGAACGTAGCTATCAACACAGCATTTTCTGGCTGTAGTGATTTTCTAGACAAAATATGTTGAGATAAATCTCTAGTGTTGGGAAACAACCCAATGTACTAGAGGTGTGAGGACTCGGGCAACACAAGGCAAGAAACAAGAAAAATAGGGAAGAAACATAAATATGTAGGAAGTGTTATTACCAATATTTAATTGTTCAACAACTACAAAAACAGACAGTTTCGACTAAAGAGCCTTCATCAGGACAATCAAAAACAGAACCATTGGCACAAAATTGTTGAATTAATATATGAACAGTATCCAAATATCTATAACTCAATCCAGGTTTTGATTTATGTTTTCAAGGAACTGACCAGTCTCTAACATCTCCGACTATAGGTAAAGTATCGTGGGCTATATAACAGTGGACAAGTTTGATCAGAATTTCACATCTGTAATGTAACTTGTTAACTGTCATTGACTATCTTTTAGACTTTTCTGGGGGATTTTTTTTCATGTATTCACTGATCATACATTGTGTTGGCAGTATGGTGTCATTTGTTATGTATTATGGTGGTGATTTCATTAAATTGTCATATCGAGCTTATCTTGTTCTGTTGTATGTGATTGTTTTTTTATATAAATATATGTTGGTATTCTGTCTGACAACACATACATGTCAAAATGCAGGACAAGCGTTAAACTTCTAGTGTGTTATTTTCAAGCTCTTGCAGATTGACAGTATGCAGCCCGGAGAAAGGAATGTGTCATGGTTTACAGCTTAGCTATAATATCTGTGCATTTTGGCCTCACATATTTGAGTCAACTCCAGCCCTCAAATCTCCTTAGTCGCTATGACATACATGGCAGATAAGTATTGCTCTTCTCTGCTCCCTTTTTGGGCCCATCAACACTTGAGCAGGACTGGATACAATACAGCAGCTCTAAAAAACAAAGCAGACCACATCATTTCGGTTTAGTGCAGGTCACTGCAGAATGCTTTGCCACCTCAACATATTAGGAACCTCATGCAAGCAAATCTCCATATAGATCAGGGGTTCTGTCCTGGATCACGTACCAATGCTCATAGTTTATAAAGAATTATCTGATGTCACTGCCAAATGCAATTGCTTAGTAGTCTGTGGTGTAATTCTGCTGTTTAATTTCTTTTAATGAAATGGCTGCCGTATCGATACCTTTGGATGATAAGGAAATGCAGCTTCTGTCTCCCTTGAGACCAGATGTATAGAGCTTAGAGGGGTGGGTGCTAGGGTTAGAATTAGCTCCAACCTAACACCATGTCCCAAACTCTAGCATCATCCCTTCTCCACCAATGCACATTCGTGGCATTAAATCCTGGTATAATTTAATATGTGCTATAGTCGTGTTTCTTCTGACAACATGGTCAACTAAATGACGTAATTTCATTTACGGCAGACAACTGTGTGCGCTATAACACTGAATGAACCTGTGCATAATATCTAACTTAATTCACATCCCGTAAACAGGCGGAATATGCGGTTTGCACGTGATCTGGGAAAGAACCAGGTCAGGAATCCAAACCCATGAACACATACATACTTCAGGACTAAGGAACATACAAACAGCAGAGTTGTTGATTTTTCTCATTAGGATGCAGAGTTCAGGCAAAAGCTATCTTACCTGGAGAAATCATAGACTTTACCATGATGACATGGTTGACAGCAGAACTATGCAGATGACGTAGATTATTATGATGATACCTGTCAAATTGTTGGCTGGGATCAAAAGGTGAAAAAGAATAGTGGTCACTTTTATGACCTGCGGTGCTAGTCGTAAAAGAAGACACAAAATAAGTTCCGTAGAATGTGACTCGAGATGATCTTGTTTGCTGTTAACCTAGACACTCCTGTATGATTTACAGGAAGTCCAGATTCATTGATAAATATCGCCCATGTGTTGCCCGGCCCGAAAGGGGAGCAAAGAATAGCAACACTGTTTACCTTCCACGCATGTCGTAAAAGACGACTAAGGAGGTTATGGGATGGAGTTGGCTGTCCCATCCCATATAGGGTCAGTGACCAAAGCCATGCTGAAGTCGGATGTGTCAGGCCGAAAATCGCAGATATTGCAGCAATTATGTAAACCAACGCACAACGCATTCCATTCTCTGGACTACATCCTGCTAATCTGCAGGAGTTTGAGAACGAACGCAGAAGATTGATAAATATTTATGTATTTTCATCAACTTTCAGTTTTCAAGAAGCATGTTCTGCCCTGCCGTATCATCACTCTTATACGGCCTGGCAGAAGACGGATGAAACAAATGGTGCGGCGTTGTTGGCACACTACACAGCACAAATTGGACAGAGAAATGTGGAGGCATATCAAGAAATCAGGGAAAAGATTACAGACACGTGTGAGAACTTGAACATGGAAAAAAGATATGATAATCACAGGTGAAGAAATTAGGAAGGCGTTGAAATGTACCAAAAAACACAGCACCAGGGCCAGATGGAATTAGATACGATGACATTAGTCGGAAAACTAATTAGGATTTGGCGGACATGTTCAATAATAGCCTTTTAAAGGGCACAGTAAAAGAAAATTGGTTGCACGGCTATTTAGTTCTACTACCCAAACATGGGAAGGATCACATCAGGATACAAGGCTACAGAGTAATAACAATGCAGAATACGATAGGCAAACTTTTGGAAATAATTGTGGCCCGGGAGATATCGTGTCATCTTTAGAAAAATGTTTACCAACGTTGTTAGGAGGGTATCGCCTAAGAAAGAAGACATGGCAGAATGCGGTCATATTTGCGCAGGATGTTTTTGAGGGGTTCGATTCGCTCAATAGATCTTGAGGATGCTTACAATAGGGTGTTCTTGAATATCTTGATGGATCAACTTAAGTCTTGCAGTAAATCCTTTTGTCGTGCGGCCCTGATGCACAGGATAGTAGTTCTTAAGTGTGGTAATTGGGTATCGGCACCAACGGTTATTAGCCCTGGTCTGCCACATGGATCACCTCTATCTCCTGTGCTTTTCAATGTATACACAGTATATATCTTCTTCTTTCCTTCCTCTTTTACCATTTACGGGTGTCGAGGGAGATACAATGTTCATGTTCTTGCTTTTCTGGCAGCTTCAGATAATGTTATTTGGTGTTCGTGTAATGTCTCTTTGATGTTGTCGATCCAGCGTACCCTCTAGGTCTACCCTTAATCTTCTTTCTGCTTCTTCTCTCTTCATATATGCTTTTTAAAACTAATGAATCACACGTATTCTTTCCAGATGACCAAACCATCGTATCTGTTGGTTTTGTATGTATTGTAGAATTGATATGACACCCACTCTTTCTCTTATGACATCGTTTCTAATTCGGTGTCTTCTGGTCACTCCTGTGGCTTTTCCCAGACATCTCATCTCTGTTGCAACCAGTTGTCTCTTATGTTTTGTTGTTAAGGACCATGTATGACATTTGTAGCGCAGGGTTGGAATGAAGATACTTTGGATAATATGTTTTTTGTTTATATCACTAGCAATCAAATTACGTGCTGGTAGAACAATGACGTCCTGGTGTATATGCAGGGCAGAAATCGATAAAAGTGTGTTGTAGAACTACAGAAGGAGCTGGACAGACTGACAAATTGGTGTCGAGATACGGGAGCAGTAGTAAATCCTTCTAAGGAATTCGTGACGTGGTTTTCCTTGAACAATGACACGGTAAAGACACCCATGCCACATGTTTTGTTTTCCGGGAAATGTTTAGAAAGAACCAGCACAGTGAGATATTTGGGTGTGTTTTTTTGACAGAAGTCTGGGTTTCAGTCAGGGAAAATGTTGACCACATTATCATAAGGGCAGGCAAAGGCTTAGCAGCAATAAAGGTTATGGCTGCTGCGCAGTGTGAGCAGAGGTTGTTATTTCTTTTGTACCAGGGTTTTTGTGGTGGCTGTGGTGGAATATGCACTGACAATTCTGACTCTTAGCCAAACTGAGATCAAAAGACTGGATATAATGCAGCAATGCGTAACATACTTGGGTGCACAAGAGACACATCGACAAGAGCTATGCAGTACCTACTGGACTGTCCAACAGCTGAGCTTAGATTATAGTATTGCTGTGCACGGGTGTACCTTCAAATACATGAATCATGCATATAAAGAACATCCGTTGTATTCCAAAATACAGAAAGTTAAAGGCAGCAGACTTAAGAGAGGGAAGTCGTGGATGGGACTTGCTGAGGATGTCATACAAAGCGTGTGCAGATTGCAAGATGTGGTAGCAGGTGCGGAATCGATAAGTCTACCGACAGATTTCTAAACCTGTTTGATAGTAGTAATATCACTTAGCAGGGAACGCATAGAGTGGTGTCCCACAGATGTGGAGAAAGAAGCGCAGGCTTTGGTTAGTGAGAATGTCAAAGAGGGGGATGTGATTATACACACTGATGGATCTGTGTATGGACAGGTTCGCAGTGGTTGGGCTTTCACAACTCAGTGCGCAGGTAAAACGATCAGGGAGGAGAGTGGGGCCTTTGCAGTTACTACGAGTAGCATAACCATGGAGACTATAGCGTTGAGTAGGTATGCACACAGAAAGTAATGCAGGTCTGCATCTTGAGTGACTATGAGTATGATTAGAAAGGTACAAGTGGGTCTCGTTCGCGAACAGTGGATTGAGGCCTTGAGAAAGGCGAGGTTGAAAGTGGTTACATTTGTTTTCGTACCCTGGCATGGGGATGTTCGAGGCAATGAAAGAGCAGATCAACTGGCGTCATGCGCGATTGTGGCACAGGTCAATGTGACAATGGATCGAGCTGAGGTTTTGAACTCCATAAGAGATATAGCACGCGAGAGTGAAACTAGTGTGGATGTTGATTCCTTTTCAATGACCAGGATTAAAGATCAGGGTTTGAAATTCGGTGCTGCTAGAAGTGAACATTTTGGAGGGCGCAGAAGAATGATGGTCAACCAGAATGGGACCAGTACTGTCAGTAGACGTGTAATGGCGGATACACTCAAGGAGAAATCGGAGCAAGTATGGACGTGTCCAGTTTGCAATGATGATGATCCGACTAAGTAACTTCTTCTTCTTCTGCGTTCGCTCTCATATAACCACAACGAATATTTCGTGCGATTTCCGCCGGTGAGCGTGAAGTACGTTGTGCTGCAAGTTCCACAGTAAAACTGTGATTATTTGCACCCCGGATGGCCACTTGTGGTCAGGACGTCCGAAGTCCAGCACATCCGTTTTCGTCATTCCTTTATTTCGGGTTTGGTCTCTAGTCCGTGACAGCCTGTCTATCTGTCGCCGGGCACGCTGGTGTGTAGTGCCTCTTCGCCAAGACGCCTATCGAGCGCGTCTATCTGGCACGAGGTGCTCCACCGTCCATGAATCCATCTCGTGCAATTGGACAAACTCTGCCTGTGTCTATCGGGTACTGAACCATTTCTCATCCGCGAGCCTGGTTTCGTATGAGGAAGAACTCGCCAGAAGAGTTGGACCTTGGCTCGTTCGCCCTCCTACCCGAGGCGTCATTCATAGACATCGTGAACCCCTCATACAAGTTTGAGTCTCACACCACGCGTTTGAGAGCAAGGCGTTCTCGAGCTGAGCGACCTTGTCCCAATAGCACCTGAGCCCATCAGGTACTGAACCCTTTCTCTCTGCAAGTGTATTTCCGGTATAGGATAGCTTGACAGTAGAGTTGGGCCAGGTTTAAAATCGTTGTCCCTTTTCTGCCTGAGCCCATCAGGTACTGAACCCATTCTCTCTGCAAGTGTATTTCCGGTATAGGAAGGCTCGACATTTCTGTTGGTTTAGGTCTTCTTGCTTTTCCGAACGCCCACTATTGGGTCTGGGTCTTTGCCTATAAGGATCACAGGTAACTAGAAGCTCGTCTCGAGCTAACAGAGCTTATAGTTACCCTTTCCTAGGAACTTTTCACTTTTCATTTGCAGTTCGCGCTGCCCTCTGGTGCTGTTCTGCCCTTTCATTATGTCATTGTACTCACTATAACATATATTTGTTTCTTTCCATGCATCCACCTTTTCATGCTTTTTTATTGGCTGCCCTTCCAATGTTCGGACTGGACTAACTTTCTTCACTGTATGTCGACAGTGTCGCTGTATGTGGTGTTGCTGGTGGTGTCAGAGATATTGTCTGTCTTTTGTGCTGTTACATCTCTTTCCATCGGCTACCTCCACATTCTCGGACACGATCCCCAAATGATTTGGCCAGAATCAGCTCGAGCTGCTGTATTTCTGTTTCCAGGGTGCACCGCGAGGAGGTACATTTGACATCTTGGTTGTCTGCTAACCCTGGGTCCGCCGAGAGCAATTCGTTCCCTTTGTACCCCAATATAATCATTGATAAGGAATCATGGGAGCACGATGCCATGGAAAGTGTTGCATGGAGTGGAAAGATCAGGAATGGTATATAGACAAAGGAGAAAGCGATAGCAGTTAGTTCAAGAGCTGCAAGTCTAAGAAGACACGCATTGCCACACGATGGTACAAGCGGACTTGTGATTCATTGTACATACTATGGAAGACTCTTTGTGGTTCATATTGTTTTTGTGAGCCACACCCATTATTGCTATTATATTTCGTAAAACACAACAATAATGCTATTGTTGGAAATACGGAAAGGTTCCTAATATTGATTGGGGAAAACAAACCAACATTTAAAGGGGAAGGGAGGGGAATTACTCGCTACCCCTCTTTTAGCGAAGTCGTACGTTCAGTCCTGGGGAGGGGTGCAAAGGGAACGCATTGCTCTCGGCGGACCTAGGGTTAGCAGATAACCCAGATCCCAAATGTACATCCTCGCGGTGCACCCTGGAAACAGAAATGCAGCAAGCAGCTCGAGCTGATTCTGGCCAAATCATTTGGGGATCGTGTCCGAGAGTGTAGGGGAAGCAGATAGAAAGAGATTTGATTGCAAAAGAGACAGACAATATCTCCGACACCATTTGCATCACCACATACAGCGACACTGTCGACATAAAGTGACGCCAGTTAGTCCAGTCTGAACATTGGAGGGGCGGCCAATATAAAAGGCACGTAAAGGTAGATGCATGGCGAGAGACAAATAGATGTCATACTGAGTACAATGACACAATTAAAGGCAGAACAGCGCCAGAGGGCATCGCGAACTGCAAATAGAAAGGAAAGTTCCTAGGAAAGGGGAACTATAAGCTCTGTTTGCTCGAAACGAGCTTCTAGTTACCTGTGCTCTTTATAGGCAGAGACCCAGACCCAATCATGGTCGTTCGGAAAAGTAAGAAGACCTGACCAAACTCTAATGTCGAGTTTTCCTAAATCGGAAATATGCTCGCAAAGAGAAAGGGTTCCGTACCCGAGGGGCTCAGGCAAAAAAGGGACAACGATGACAAGTCCTGGCCCAACTCTACTGTCAAGATTTCCTACACCGGAAATACACTTGCAGAGAGAAAGGGTTCAGTACCTGATGGGCTCAGACACAAAAGAGACAACGATTTTAGCCCTGGACCAACTCTACCGTCAAGCTTTCCTATACAGGAAATACACATGCGGAGAGTAAGGGTTCAGTACCTGATGGGCTCAGGCACTATGGGGACAAGGTCGTTCAGCTCGAGAACGCCTTGCTCTCAAACGCGTGGTGTGAGACTCGAACTTGGGCGAGGGGTTCACGATGTCTGTTAACAACGCCTCGGGTAGGAGGGCGAACGAGCAATGGTCTAACACTTCTGGCGAGTTCTTCCTCATACGGAACCAGGTTCGCGGATGAGAAGCGGTTCAGTACCCGATGGGCACGAACACAGTACGTCCAATTGCAAGATGTGAGTTCATAGACAGTGGAACACCTCGTACCAGATAGACGCGCTCCACAGGCGTCTTGGCGAAGAGGCACTACACACCAGCGTGCTCGGCGTCAGACAGACAGGCTGTCACAGACTAGGGAAGCCTACCCGAATTAAAGGCATGACGAAAGCGGATGTGCTGGACCTCAGAAGTCCTGACCACAAGTGGCCAACCGAGGTACAAATAACACAGTCCTACTGTGGAGCTTGCAGCACAACGTACTTCACGCTCCCTGGAGGAAATCACACGATATGTTCGTTGTGGTTATATGAGAGCGAAAGCAGAAGAAGAAGAAGAAGTCCTGGAAATTTAAGGTACATTTGTACATATTTATTTTAGTAGTAGGTGTCATGTTATATTTCCCAAGTTGGGAGGGTTTAAACTCCCAATCCCCTTATCCCTTTATTAAATCCTTTTTACATACTTCACTAATGGTAAGCATATTCCGTTCGCCATGACGCCCGTTTTGTGTCGTGTTGGACAGAACTACTGATTTACTAAAATCGTGAATATTTAAGTGAATCACACTTCGTGACCATCAAATTCTCCTCTCCCTCTTTTCCTTCCATTGACGGACACACTCTGCAGGTTTAAAGATTCTACTGTAAATAAAATAGTATTCCACCCCCGCTTGCGTTTTCTTAATTCCTGAACTTCCATACAGTCACCAATAGCTAAACAGGGAGGGGAAAAAAGCAACATCCAGTGCAATAAAAGCAATAGGTTCATGTTCTGTCTTGTTGTGTTCTGCGTGAGTTGGCTTTGAAAGTTTAGAGAAGGCGTATAGCAATCGTATGGTTAGTACTTTGCCAGATAAGCTTTAGAAACCAAATATTGTGTTTATTTCACATTTAGTCACAAGTTGAGAAACATTTGTTTATCGTTCATACGAATACGCTTGGTAATTTACTATTAAAATCAACCTTATTCAGCGTAGACGATTTCTAATAAAGACAAAAAAATAATACTTGTCTTTCTTTTTCTGTGTTCATTCACAAACGCTTGTAGATTAACTTAATGTTGTCCCGAGAACGGAATGCTTTGTGCCAGGATACATTTTAGGATGTGCTAAACGGCCAAATTAAATGAAAGTTTAATATACGAATACCAACCTGTGGTTCATTCTATATTTAAATCTCAATATAATACTTAAATACGTATAAACAAACTTGTCGTTTATGAGTTAAATAAAAAATTACCACATATAAGTAATATTCGATTCTTTAAATCGCACATGTTAATCCAATATGATTATATCCGAGCTTTGAATACACGATATTGGAGGTATCGGTTCTGGTAATTAAAAGTCACGACTTCCATTTATCAGAGTTAGGTTGTTAAAGATCTTTTCGCGCAGACTCAGTAACAAGTACTAATTATGGCGAGGGGCGCTTCTTTCAACCGCCGACGTTAGTCTAATTGGGTTGTATCAACAACTTTTTAACATACAATTAATAGAAGTTGTGATTAGGCGAACCAAAACCTCCGTTGTGTGTGGTTAAAAACGTTTCGTAATGTTCTTCTTCTTCTTCTCGTTCGCAGTTTGACAATATACACAGCAACTCCAGTTTTCTTAATGAATTTTGTTGTATTTGAAATCTTCTCAGTGCTCACATACAACTTCCTGTGGATATCCGTCTCTGTGGGCCAGTGTCCCTCCCTTAACTGGTTTAGTGTAGTGAAGTCATGCAGGTTATGTTCTAGTGTCTGTGCTGCAACATGGGGATGGAAACAGTCTTAGTCTATTTAAGTAATGTTGTCACTCCCAAATAGGAGTTATCCATTGTTGTGCTGTAGATTGCTAACTAGTCGTAGTTTTCATTCGTATCTGATCTTTACAGAAAAAGTGTTAGATAAAAGAGAGGTGAATGCATTTAAAAGTGATTGATAAAAGATTGGTGAATGCATTTAAAAGTGATTGATAAAAGATTGGTGAATGCATTTAAAAGTGATTGATAAAAGATTGGTGAATGCATTTAAAAGTGATTGATAAAAGATTGGTGAATGCATTTAAAAGTGATTGATAAAAGATTGGTGAATGCATTTAAAAGTGATTGATAAAAGAGAGGTGAATGCATTTATAAGTGATTGATAAAAGACTAGTGAATGCATTTATAAGTATTCTAACATATTGTAAATATTATTTTGAGAATACCAAAGATGAATGTGACGGGCCATTAGTGCAAACAAAATGGCGACATAACGAATATTCATTCTCTGGAATACATCTGACTGGAAATCTAGTAGGACCATTGTCCTGTTATAAGAGAGATCCAACGGGAGTGTGAGACTGAACGCTGAAGAATAACAATTTTGAAATGAGTTTTTTAAGGAGTGCGAAAACCCGCAGCAAATGTATTCATTCGTATGTTTACATTGTTGTTTAAATGTAGATATTTATCTTGATGTTACTTGCATACGAAATTGTTCTACTGGCTATTTTAGTGTCCAAGTAAATATTTCAAGAAATTGTTCTACTGGCTATTTTAGTGTCCAAGTAAATATTCCAAGAAATTATTCCACTGGCTATTTTAGTGTCCAAGTAAATATTTCAAGAAATTGTTATACTGGCTATTTTAGTGTCCAAATAAATATTCCATGAAATTATTCCACTGGCTATTTTAGTGTCCAAGTAAATATTTCAAGAAATTGTTATACTGGCTATTTTAGTGTCCAAGTAAATATTCCAAGAAATTATTCCACTGGCTAATTTAGTGTCCAGGTAAATATTACAAAACATTGTTCTACTGGCTATTTTAGTGTCCAAATAAATATTCCAAGAAATTATTCTACTGGCTATTTTATTGTCCAAGTAAATATTCCAAGAAATTTTTGTAGTGGCTATGTTATTATCCAAGCAAAATTTCAAGAAATTTATGTAGTGGCTATTTTATTGTCCAAGCAAATATTCCAAGAAATTTTTGTAGTGGCTATTTTGTTGTCCAAGCAAATATTTCAAGAAATTTTTGTAGTGGCTATTTTATTGTCCAAGCAAATATTCCAAGAAAGTGTTGTAGTGGCTATTTTATTGTCCAAGCAAATATTCCAAGAAATTTTTGTAGTGGCTATTTTGTTGTCCAAGCAAATATTCCAAGAAATTTTTGTAGTGGCTATTTTATTGTCCAAGCAAATATTCCAAGAAATTTTTGTAGTGGCTATTTTGTTGTCCAAGCAAATATTCCAAGAAATTTTTGTAGTGTCTATTTTGTTGTCCAAGCAAATATTCCAAGAAATTTTTGTAGTGGCTATTTTGTTGTCCAAGTAAATATTCCAAGAAATTTTTGTAGTGGCTATTTTGTTGTCCTAGCAAATATTCCAAGAAATTTTTGTAGTGGCTATTTTGTTGTCCAAGCAAATATTCAAGAAATTTTTGTAGCGGCTATTTTATTGTCCAAGCAAATATTCCAAGAAATTTTTGTAGTGACTATTTTATTGTCCAAGTAAATATTCCAAGAAATTTTGTAGTGGCTATGTTATTATCCAAGCAAATATTTCAATAATTTATGTAGTGGCTATTTTATTGTCCAAGCAAATATTCCAAGAAATTTTTGTAGTGGCTATTTTGTTGTCCAAGCAAATATTCCAAGAAATTTTTGTAGTGGCTATTTTATTGTCCAAGCAAATATTCCAAGAAATTTATGTAGTGGCTATTTTATTGTCCAAGCAAATATTCCAAGAAATTGACTTTTAAGTATATAATTGTGACAGTGTAACCATTATAATAGATGGTTTTCTTCTTCTTCAGCGTTTATTCTCAGACTCCCGCTGGATTTCTCCTGTAGCAGAACCATAGTCCTAGATTCAAGGAGGATATAGTCCAGAGAATGGACATGGGTTCTGTTTTATTTGCGTCAATGGTCCAACACATCTGTCTTCGGCGGAGTAGATGGCCTGAACCTTGACACGAGTTGAACGAGTAACATCAAACTTCAGATCTCACTGAATGCAGAATGTTAAAAACAAATGTTAGAACTTCCAAATCAGGATGTAGCAATCAACTAAAAATGCCACCAGAAGTAACCGAAGGAGAAAAGAAGATATCAGGAAAGAAATAAAGATAATTTCAAGTCAAGATTAGGGGTCGCAATACCGGACACTTTTACCAAAACCGGTATTTTCGCTATTGAAGTTTATGAGTACTGAGATCTTGGTATTTTAAGAGACAGGATCCCGGTTTGCGACCCCTAGTCGAGATTACATGGAGATCATACAACATAAGATCGGACTACAAGGTTTGAAGAACTAGCATAGATGGGCGGAGGCAATCAAACAAGATGGGCGGAGACAATCAAACAAGATGGGCGGAGGCAATCAAACAAGATGGGCGGAGACAATCGAACAAGATGGGCGGAGACAATCAAAGAAGATCAAACTACGAGGTATGAAGAACTAGATGGGCGGAGACAATCAAAGAAGATCAAACTACGAGGAATAAAGAACTAGATGGGCGGAGACAATCAAAGAACCTTAAAGAGGCACGGACCATTGCCAATGCGACACAAATGACCAAAGACAGACAACTCCACTCCCCCTCCCCCAAGGACCCTTAACGGCACACGTGACAATAGAAAAATTGATAGATCAACACATCATGTTTTTGTTGTAGTTATTTTAAAGGCAATATAAGATCATTCAATAGTTTGCCATTGCTTTATGAACCGTCCGGATTCCCAATTGCCTGTGGCGGGATTCGAACTCTATACCTTGGCTGTCACAGATTCGTAATGTATCACGCCGTTACAGAGCCGGACTATTTACTATAAAATAGTTAGAAAATAGGGCCAGATCCAGCGATATCGGCTTATTTATGCGATTATCATCATCATCAGGAGTCGTGCCAGCTGGCGTAGGCGATCATGGCTCTTCACAGCTCTCTGTCTCTAGTAGTATGTATCAGAATCGTTGTTTTTACCCTGCCGTGCCACGTTGTTGAACTAATATTTTCTCACGTTGTTGCTCTCTGTCTATGTTGCCCGTAGTCGTGACTATGTTCTTCAAACCTCCGTGTCTCATAACGTGGACTAAAAATATATTGTCTTATTCTTATATTATTGACTAAGCTCCGTCTCGCATTTGACTCTTGCAACACCTTCACATTCGTTTTTCTGGGACTCTATGGTATTCTGATCATTCTTCTGTAGAACCACATCTCTACTGCCTCTAATTTCCCAATTTCGTGTTTGCTTATTGTTCAAGAATCACATCCATATGTTAGTATGTGAGTCATATAGCACTGCAGAACTCTCTTCCTCATATCTAATGACTCCACCGAAGACGGATGTGTCGGGCCATGGAGTAAATAAAACGGCGACACAACGCATTTCAATTCTCTGGACTACATCCTGTTGGAAATCTAGTAGGACTATGGTCCTGCTGTAAGGGAGATCCAGCGGGAGTTTGAGAATGAACGAAGAAGAAGAAAAAAGATATCTAATGACAAGGTCATATTACACAATACGTTTTTCATTTTTCTGAATGTTGTTTTTCCCTGCTCTATTCTGCTTCTGATTTCTGTGAAACGTTTTCCATCTGCTGTAATCATTGTACCTAAATATTTCAATTGGCGCACCTGTTTTGATACTATATCATTCACTTTGATCTTGCAAGCTGTGGTGTTTTATCTCTTTTAAATAATAGTTACTTCTTTTTTCTTGATGTTTATGAAAGGGCCTTTCTCTTTACTGTTTATCACTACTACATTAATTAATTCTTGACTTTTCGAGTCTTCCTCACTTTTAGCATTCAGAACAGTGCCACTCGCCTATCTTAATTTATTTATGTTATGTTCTCCCATCGATTTTCCTGGGATATCTACTATTGCACGCATTATGTTTTCACTGTATAAAGAGAACAGGTATGGTGAAAGTACACATCCCCGTGTAACTCCTTCTTTTATTTGTTGAAAGGAGCCAAATTCATTTCCTACTCTTATTGCTGCTGTGTGTTTCATACTGGCAACAAACATGTTCTTGGTGATTTTTAAATTGTCTACTTTTTGAATAGCAAAAATTGTTTAACTACTTATTTCTTATGCATATTTATTTACAGAATACAGTCTCGATCAGGATAAGAAGGCATCGTGCAAACTTGTAGTGTTTTGGAAGATTTCGTAAATTTAGCCAGCACAAACACAGAAGACAGTTATGTTGCCTAATTGGACAGTTGTTATTTTCTTAACATTTTCATTATTGAGATTTAGTAGGTGTGTTCCAACGGTAAACAAACGGACAACAGAACTCATGTACAGCCATTATAGGCCAGGTAAGTCGATCATCTTAAACAGAAATAATATACATTTTCTGCTAGATGTTTGTTTTTATCAGTAGCTTTAAGTTTAGCAACAATGATGTCCTTTGGTATGACTTTGATAGTGTGTGTGATAGAAGGGGTTTCCTAAATATGATTTTACGTCGTTTTGGTGAACCTTTCTTTTGTGAGAGCCACTATTTTTTCTGGAGATTTATGGTAAATGAGGTAGTTGTCGTTCGAAGGGAGGGGAGTTAAGTACCTAATATCTATATCTATACATATTTAACTCTATGAGGAGTGTAGTTTGGAGTGTAGGATATTCCAGCCAATATTTAAGTTTTATAAGATATTTATTTTCAAATGAATTCTTATATTCTTATAGCAGTGCTTTTGTTATTTTTCAGTTTTGCAACCATATGTTAATACAGATATTAAATTGGAGTTAAACAGTTGTAGTTTGGTATGTTTACTATTTATTTCCCCCAGATGTTTGTTAGGTGGTTGAATGTCTTAGATGCCAACGCTATTCGAGAAGAAATTTATTTCGCTGTATATCAATCTAGTGTTATTTTGTTATCATGGAGCAGGGAAACTTACTGAATTTTTTTCTCCGCTGAGTGTGATACTGCAAAGATGATAACCAAATTTTAAAGTCAGATTTTCTTGGAAAGATTGATATAATAAATCAGGAATTGACTACGTAAAAAAGACATAATGTAATATAGGTCTAAATTTATGTGCACAAACAACTAGAATAACGCCAGCAAATGTAGTCTCGTATTGCCAGTTTGTCAAATCTGACAATATAATTTTCAACACGATTATCTTTTTTTCATATAGGAATGAAACAAACCCATCTTCAGAATACTCATGTTCAAATATATCAGACAGCATCACTTTTCTTGGCTGATGCAACTAGTACTTGGTCACTATGCGTATCATTTCTACCGCTGGCCAATGAAATTTACGGAAAATGTTGGATCAGCCAAAATAAGTGCCCCTGTGTGGAATGTGGGTGCAGGGCTATGCTGAAAAATGACTTGGATAAAACCCCTTGATATGTCGCAGATGATGAAAGTTTGTGTTAGCCTGTCGCACATAGTCATTATGTCAGATGCCAGATTTTCCAGACTAATAGAGTTCTCTCTACTCTCTTTCAAAATATCATTATCATCATCAGGTGTCATGCCGGCTGGCGTAGGCGGTCATGGCTCTCCACAGCTCTCTGTCCACAGTATTATGTATCAAGGTCGTTGTTGCTTCCTTGCCGTGCCAGGTTGTCAAACTGTCTAATATTTTCTCACGTTGCCACCATCTGTCTCTGTCGCCTTCAATTTTGCCTGTTGTGACTATGTTCTCTAAACCTGCCTGTCTCATGAAGTGGTAAAATTAAGAAGATTGCTTTTTTCTTATATTGTTTCAAAATATACTTTGTCAAAAAAGGAGAGAAAAAAAACAAACATCGAAGGTGTTCTCAAACTGGTGGTCTGGAAAGGACACTTGCTCGAGCCATGCGAGATAAAAAGTGCACAAGAGCACTAACGCATGACTGGGCTACAGTAACGAAAAATCATTCAGCAAACAGGATTTGAACCATATCTGTTGCTACTTTCATATTATTTTATTCATTTATTCTAGTAAAGACCTGTGTACAGAAAGTAAACATGAACTGATTTGTGATCATTTCCATGAATTCCATTGGTCAGCCTTGGATATTTTTGTCATCGACAAAGTATATAAATAGTAACCAACGACAATAATGAAAAATAGGATAATAATAAAAACGTAAAGAATGAAGGCTTGTTTGCTTTCTGTACAGAAGTGTTTACAACCGCCGGCCTCGACTAACGATTATTAGTAGCAATGTTCCTTCTATGCTGTGTTCACTTCAGAAGATACCGTGCAAAAAATTTGACATTTCGCATATACATCTTTGCATCTCACGGACGGGGTAAAAATTGGAAGGACCCACTATTTGGCTATATAGACAGTAAAACTAAGAATCTATGTAAACAGTTTTTTACTGCAGATTCACTAATTATTAACAAATAAAGTGACTAGTACAGAAGAGCCGTTTCTTTTAGTTTCCATGTCTTTCCCCATTACTATTGTAGTTACTATTGTAGTTACTATTGTAGTTACTATTGATCTAATATTAAGCTTTCCATTTTTTGATGACATTGGTGAAAGTATTACAGTAAAATTAATAGTCGTACGGAAACAAGTCATATAGAGTTCATTTGAACAATCGTTAGCGAACGTCGAGTTACAATTTATGATTATCAATAAAACTACTTCCAACCTCCCGCTATAGTTTACGTTGGTTTGATGAAGTTTCGTGTGCCAGTATTTGAAAAAAAAAATTGTTTCGTTCAAAGTTAGTCTTCTGCGTTTGTTTGCTAACTCCTGCAGATTATTAGGATGTATTCGTGGGAACAGAATGGTGCCCAATTTTACTGTGATGTTTGCACCTTTCGGCCTGACACATCCGACTTCAGTATGGCTTCTGGGTCGCTTTGACGCTATTTTGGATGGGAAAGTAAACTCCACCACATTATCCAATTAGCCGCCTATTATGATATGCATGAAAAGTAAACAGACATGCTATTCTTAGCTTCCCTTTTGGGCATCGGCAATAAACGGGAGTCGCTCAGAGTTAAATATTCTTCACCCAGCTGTAATTGTCACAGTCTTTTCTACAAATGTTCTTTAGAATTTCTAATTAGCTGTGTCTGTAAACCACACAATAACCCGCATTCCATTAATAGAAGGGAAAAAACTTCTAAATGCTTTTATCATAACAACATCGTTTTCTTGAAACAATTTAAGGTTCATCAAATGGAGTAGTGAGCAGATTTTAAATATTTAATGGTATGCGTAGTTTCATTCAGTTTTCGTAACCTAGTTGAACTCAAATTAAAAAGTATAATAGTCGACATCGATCTGCGCGCTACGCACTGGGAAACCACCGCCCAATCGTTCCCCATGGCATCCAGGAGTAGAGAGGGCGGGATGCTATCATTATGTAGCGGGCTAATCACTGGATTCGCCAGTAGTCTTAGCTATTGTGAAATGCGTCTTTATCTATATTTCGTTTCCTTAAATAGCGTGTGTATTTGTTTCGTTAAAATGTGACCATTGCTTCCCATAATGTACCCAATGGAATTTTCTACAATCGAACACAAGTCCGCCAATATATTTTCTATCCCTTTTGTGACATCCACATATGTTGCTTGGGGCGTGGTTGATAAAGTCTCTTGCTTTATACACAGGGTGAGTTGTTTTTTAAAAATTTATCATCTGACAGATCAAAAACACGTCATTAAAGGGAGTCGAACAATGGACCTAATTGTTGCGAAATTAATGCGCTAACCTCTCGACCATGCAGTAAAGTAAAGTAGAATAGTGTAACACTAACAAGTAATCACAAAAAAATCCCACCAATATAGAGCTGTTCATAAAAAATGTTCCCTTTTCCGTAAACATTTTTTTTTGATGAACAAGTACGTAAAACTACATGATTTTGTTGTTGACATTGTTAGAAAAATGTTTCACATTCAAATAACTTTCATTGGTGTATAAAAATAGTTTTGTTGACGACAAATTTGTCAGCGATAGCCCCCCCCCCCTATTTTGTCAACAACTGTTAAACGTGCTCAGAAATAGGGGCGTGGTAGACAACAGCTATAGTTATTTGATTTCGGGTAGTTTTTCTTTGATGAGCCACATAACCAAAAATACTACTCAAGATAATACATGAAATAATTAAAAACAAGATAGACATTGAACTCGAAGAAGAACAATCGGATTTAGGAAAAACAAAGGAACCAGTCATGCTATACTTAGCCTCCGATTAGGGATAGATAAATATATAGAAGTCCAAAAAAGTATCTATATTTGCTTCATAGACTACAACAAGGCCTTCGACAGAGTCCAACATGAAAAATTATTCGAATGTCTTCATGAAATAGGCATAGATGGAAAAAACATCAAATTGATTTCCAATACATATTAGGGACAGAATGCATCAATGAGGTGTGAAAACAGCTACTAACCATACACGTAAATAAAAAGAGGATTAGACAAGGATGTATTTTATTACCCAGTCTATTTAATATCTATACAGAGAAACAGAGAATATCTTTAAACTCATAGAAGGAATGCAGGACTACAAAGACTAATTGATCAAGTATATAAACCAAGTAAAGAACATGAACATAAATACTCAAAAAAACCCACTATATTCAGCAAAGCCACAGATGAACAGGCGCTAAACATAACAATACATGGAGAGAAACTACAACAAGTTACACAATATAAATATCTCCGACACATAATCACAAATGATGGCAGATGAGAAACAGAAATTAAAAGAAGAACAGGAATGGCTAAAGGCACTTTCAATGACATGAGAAAAATATTAATATCTAAACAAATTCATCTTTCCATGAGAATTATAAAATGATACATCTATTCTATATTAATATATGGCTCAGAAACATGGACGATTAACAAACAATTAGAAGACAGAATTGATGCTTTTGAGATGTGGGTATAGAAAAACAGGAAGAAAATCATGGAAAGAGAAGAAAACAAATAAGTTCTAACAAACACTTAATATGAAGAACAAATTATTAAAGGAAATAAAGATCAAGCAAGTAAAATAATTTGGACACATTGAAAGACGTGGCACTTTGTTGAAGATCTTACTTGAGGATAAAGTCGAAGGTAAGCGAACAAGATGTAGACAGAGATACAAGTGGGAGAGTAACACATTACAAGATGGACAGGTTACAGTCTAGCAGAGTGCAGAACCAAGACAGGAGACATTGGATATTGAAGGTCTGTGGAAGTCAATCTTCGTTGCGGAGACGTCACTTAATGATGATGTTTCAACCACAACAAAACCAGTTTGTATAGCAACCGTGTTTCGATTATCTTCTAATTGTATCGCTATTACATCCTGCCTTTTCTCTATTTTTGATTGCGATAATCACTCTAGAGGTCTTATTGACTTATTTAAATAGTGGATTTAAGTTACATTTGTGCATACAGTTTTTGTAATCGCAAAATAAACAGTCAATTTATTTACCACTAAATATGAAATGGTCACATTTTTGTAATGTGTCAGAAAAAGACCAGCATGGTAACCCTGCCCGTAAACTAGATTTGATAACGACTAGATTTCCTGTCTGGTCATTTTATTTATATTCCAAGCACCAACTTGATACGAGTGACACCTCTGATTCTATTTCCGCCGGTGTCAATTGTTACGGTATCTATTCGATTGTCTCCAATTTGCCATTAATTCAAGTAATTGATCTTCTTAATGGTGACACATCAGATAATATAATAGTTTCCTTGTTATCTTTAGGTATTTGTCCGTTTGTGGCCAGGACCAATTTGGCTACGTAGTCTGTTTAGAAATTGGCTAAAGACACCCGTTTGTTATCACTTTGCTAAAGTAGTGGATGAGTATCTGATAGGGATCAGCAGACTAGTCCGCGTATTTTGACAAGTGCAAATTTCTGAACCCGAATCCTCGTTATCTGCAAATCGTTCTAATGACAACATTTTCGAAAGGAGATGCAGGTGGTTTGAAGTAATTTAGAACAGATAGATAGATATATCGATAAATAGATAGATACATAGATAGATAGATAGATAGATAGATAGATGGATGGATAGATAGATAGATAGATAGATAGATAGATAGATAGATAGACAGATAGATAGATAGATGGATAGATAGATAGATAGATAAATAGATAGATAGATAGATAGATGGATAGATAAATAGATAGATAGATAGATAGATGGATAGATAGATAGATAGATGGATAGATAAATAGATAGATGGATAGATAGATAGATAGACAGATAGATAGATAGATGGATAGATAGATAGATAGATAGAGATAATGTGTACATTTTGTCATCATGGAGTGCCGTCTCCGCAACGAAGGATGTATGCAAATGACCTACAACATTCCCTATCTCTTGCCGTGGTCGTGCATCTGCCTAGGCTGTAACCTTTGCACCTCGTGATGTTACTCTCCCACTTGTATCTCTGCATACCTACTTCTCGCCTCCCCTCGACCTTAACTTCAAGTTAGACCCTGAATAAGGTGTCTCTATTTCCCTAACACGGCGGCATGGAGAGAGTGTTAATAGAGGGGATGATAGAAGGCAACAGGGGCAAAGGCCGACCAAGACGCCGTTGGACAAAAGACGTTCAAGAATGCCTGCGCATGTCACTGGAAGATGCAGGGCAACTTACTCAAGACCGCGGAGAATTCAAGAGATCCATAGGAAAGACTACGTTCTGGAAAGAATATGCCACATGATGATGATTTCCCTTAATAATTCTTTTTTTTCATTCAAAGTGTTTAAAGAAGCTCTGTGTTTGTTTTCTTCTCCTTCCGTGAGCTTCTCCCTATTCTTCTATATATTCACATATCAAATGCATTAATTCTGTCGTCTAATTTTGTGTTCATTGTCCATGTTTCTGAGCAATACATTTGCAGATAATTTATTCCTTGATAAGAGGATGTGCATAAATTAAAGATAGTATGCAGGAATTCTCTTTAAAACTAGCATACAGGTACGGGTTTTGAGTCTCACTGTCGAAGTCAGAAAACGCCGGTCCTAGAGGCACGTAATTCTCTCGTAATTCGTGTTGGGAATTGTTGCTAAATAATTGATTCAAGTCTCTACTAGCTGAGGTACGACCTTTTAAACTAAGACTGGAGTTTTGTTTGGTTATATTAGGACCAGATTGTTCCTAATGATCATTTAATATGCACCTTTAAACCACCACGGACGTGAATCCTATTTAGCTATATCCGAACTTTCTTATTATAAAAAAATAACGGAAGTCACGGTTTAGGTAATCCTGTCACCACTATTCAAAGAAGTATTAATAATTAATGTATATATGTATATATTTTGTTGCTACCCTTTCAAACCCTTACAACACACTGGAGTCAACAAGATGACTTTTACTTGTTATTTTTTGTGTACAGTCCGTTAGTTTTGTGTGTTCATAGCTGCAACTGTACAGTTCTCTAAGGAAACATCCCTGTCTCTGTGCAGGTGCCCACTGTGAGGTAGATGGTCAGCTGATACCCCATGGGGAAATGTTTACAGATCCCAGCATGTCAAGATGTTTACAGCACCAATGTGTATATGGGTCCACCTATATCGTGTCAGAAGGTATGTGTACTTGTTATAGAGATAGTTTTTTCTTCGTTGGTTTAGCCCTGGATTGTGGCAACCTGGGTATGGACTTCTAGTTCGTTGACTTCGCCCTGGCTTGTGACAACCGGGGTATGAACTTCTAGTTCGTTGACTTCGTCCTGGCTTGTGACAACCTGGGTATGAACTTCTAGTTCGTTGACTTCGCCCTGGCTTGTGACAACCTGGGTATGGACTTCTAGTTCGTTGACTTCGCCCTGGCTTGTGACAACCGGGGTATGGACATCTAGTTCAGGATACAAAGAGAAGACCCACCGTCTATTTTTTCAAGGCATGTCGCAGGAGGTGACTAAGGAAAGTTGGGTAATACATTGAAAACCTGTGCTACCTATGAAAAAAAAAGATAATCATTGTTAATGCATATCTTGTCTCGATTTCTTAATTTTGTCTTCTTACAAATGGTGCCCATGGATAACGAAGAGATGCAAGTCAGTGGTTATTGCACTTTTGTGACAGTATCCTAGTAGGTGGATAATGTTAGATGTGCCATCACAGCGGATGTGCCACCACAGCGGATGTGCCATCACAGCAGATGAATCAATAGACGTAGACAGACAGAAAATAATGAATTTGTTTGCCCTGTCGTATATGCTACGCTCCTGATCAGACTTGAAGATTCCGGGAGACTGCCACACTAGAATGTCTTCCTTCAGTGACCAAACATGTATCCACAAATTCCCGAAATAAAACAATACCTTTGAGGCAACATACCTTATGTGGCACCACCTCGATTATTCATCTGCTCTGTATTTTTTTTAAGGAAGGCTTTAAGATGTCTAGAGCTATCTAAAAAAGGGTTTAAAAGCCATAGAAGATTGACTTCACTGTACTCGGTTTTCCAGATGTACTCCGTCACTCTCAACGAAGCGGTACGCCGTCTGCCGAGAGTACCACTCATAGCACGTAACTCCGTAGTTTCAAGTGATAATCCACAGGGATCTCCGAAAAAAAATCCACCTTATAAACAAGACGACACGAACCGGATTCGAACCAGTGACCTCTTGAACACAGAGCTATCTTTTTACAGCTAAAGGGATTACTTCCCTCTCATCCCCTCCTTATCATCACCATTGTCATCATCATCACCATTATCTTCACCATTATTAAGTCGCTTAGAATATGCACATATCTTCAGTTTTCACTCTTCTATAACAATTTGTATTGGATTATTTCGAAACATAGGGTCAGGCCCGGTCCCTGTCTCATTGTCCGTCACAGACCAGGCATTATTCCATGTATTAGAAATACGTATCATCCCATTACCGTCGTTGAAATCATCATCTTACACATTGCCCTTTATAATCGTTCCTCCAACTTCTACTGACTCTCACCGCCCCTGACTTAATACCATCTACAAGAATTGACCATATTATCGGTGACTCCCATGACAAGGTTGAATATGATTTGGAAAAATAAGATCAGTTTAACAGTAAAGATCAATCTATTCAGATCGCTAATGATAAGTATACTTTTATACGGATGTCCTGCCGAAGACGGATGTGTAGAGC